>JASJET010000291.1:0-1340944 GCA_034092305.1 Diaprepes abbreviatus
ATCTCAAATAATATATAAAAACAAGCGCAAACAAGATAAATCACTAAGAGCAAACTGTAAGGTGTACCTTGCTCACTGACAGAAATTAAATTAATTAAACTATCAGAAATTTTATGTTGCAGTAAATTTATAAAATATATTTAAATTTAATGAAATATAATTAGATTTACGACAGTTCTCAGTTACCTGCGGCAGTGGAGCAGGTACGTTGGAGGTTTCGGCAACAGTTTTAATACTCTCTCTAGTTGCTTGCGATCGAAAGAGCTTTGAGTTCAGGAAAATAGAACCCATTCTGCTATTAGGAATGAGTATGCTGCTTGCACTCCCCCCCCCCCCCCCCCCCCCGCTGACACCTTGTTTTTCTTGCCATACTGTGCTTTTGTGATAACATCCCCCCCCCCCCCGCCAAAGAGAGAGGCTGGATCCGTCCCTGTTCAGTTATGTATTGAGCGGTATTTTATTTTTCACGGACGAGATCAACCGTATGAACAATTCTTAAAAGAAATAAAAAATGCAAAAACAGCTGAAAACAAGTCTCTCCGGGATTATTGGTGATTGAAGCATTATGATTCTATAACTGTTGGTCAAAAACATAAGTTGATATTTCCTGTAAATACTCCAAATAACGATATTATATACTACGTTGCTGATAGTGAATTATTCCAAGTACTTCACGGGACCGAATGCTGAAGGAACTTTCTACGCGATACAAGAATATAACTCATCATAATGTCGAACTATATCTGCAACTTGCGAACCGTGCCAGCAAAAACAAAAAGATATAAAAAAAAGGATCGTCGTAAAGCCTATACTTTCATCCGGATTTAATTCTCGCTGTCATGTAGATTTGATTGACTATCAATCTCATCTAAACCGGGAATATAATTTATAATGATCTATCGGAATCATTTAACGAAGTTTGTGATATTAAGAGCAATGAAAACAAAACGCGCAAAGGAAGTAGCGTACAATTTACTGGACATTTTCACACTGATTGGTGCACCAGCAATCCTACAATCTGACAACGGTAGAGAATTTTCAAAACTAAGTTGTAAGCAGTTTTAAAAGATACTGGCCGACTTTACAAATTGTGCATGGCAAAACCTAGACATTCCCAAAATCTAGAGAGTGTCGAACGAGCAAATGTTAACCACTTGGATGCAAGATAACGATAGTGAACATTGGAATGATGATCCGCGATTTTACAGCTCATGAAGTTAAGAGCGTTCCATTCAAGTATCAAAAGAACACTTTACGAAGCTCTTTTCGGATTTAAAATAAAAGTTGGTATACCTTTGCCTCTCGGTGATACTCACAACCTGGAAAGTGAAGAGGATCTAGAAAATATGATTAACTCATCACCAAGTATTCCCATTGCATCAGAATCCCTAATAGTAGATCCAGTTCAGACACAAAATCAACCCCTGGAGGCTAAACATCTACAAAGCCCTGCTATAAAACAGTTCTGAGATCCATAATGAAGCTTCAAATGTTCAAGGTACGCATGATGAGCACACGACTACCCTAAGTTCCGAGATTCTTGATGAACTTGCAAATCTTCCTTCTGAGGTAAGTAGTCAACCGTTAAATGACTCGAATTTCGAATCAGAACGTGAGCAACCATTGAATTCCCCACCCTTGTGCTGTGATTGTTCCGAGGAGACAACGGATGCTCATTCGTGTAGAAAATGTAAAAGACCTATTCATGCTATTTGTGCTACTCCGGAAAAAGATATGGCCGAAGGCTATAGTTCTAAAGTTGTTTGCTCTTTACATACTAAAAACACCTTAGCTGTAAAGAACCGTATCAATTCCAAAAGCAAGCTCAGAACATACTCAAAACTTCTGAAAAAAAATTTTCCCCTATGGCATTGGGTCATCACTGTAAGAATCGCTGTTCCGGAAGTCGACAGATGTCACGGTGATGCTCGCAATATGCTAGCTGTAATTTTGCAAAAAACAGATGACGAACTTAATCAATTCGGAACAGATTAATGTGTTGTAAAGACATTGTATTCAAGACATCAGTTCACAGTTTGTCATCAAGAATTACTTAAAAAAGAAGATACCCTAATCAAGAAAAGACACTCCGACAGTTGTGAATCTGTAATCTACAGGATTTTGTCAAATGTACTTGCAAAAAAGACTGCGATACTAAAAAGTGTTAATGTCTGAAAAGTAAGATTTTATGCACTTCAAAATGTCACAGTAGTTCCTCTTGTAAGAATAAATATTTTTTTTTACATATTCAGTTTTGAGTAGACAGTAGACCCACTTCTTTTTTTGAAAGAATTGTTTTGTTTCCAATACTTATTTCCTGTTTATAACCAAATTAGATTATATTACTTAAGCCAAAAAAATTTTAGGTTTCACGTTAATTTTATTTTGTTTTTACTGTAAGTATACAAAAGTACCTACTAGGTGCATTTTTTTAAAACTATCTTAAATTATTGACTATATAAAAGTTTATTCTGAGTAAAAAGAGTTCATGTCTTAAAAGTAAGTTCAAAATGTCTAATACTCTCTTTTGAACCTAAGAATAAATAAATATTTTTAACTATGGTTTAAAGTTAATTTTTAATTCTACTGTAAAAAAGGTTTTAGGTACCTACTTTTATGAAAGTTATTTTTAATGAGTACCCTAATTGTTAATTTTAATAAAGTTGATTTTGAGCAAACGTAAGGTGTTTTATTTCTCTATCATTTAACAAGTGGGTAGGTACTTACATAACGTTGCCAAATACATACCCAAATCTATTTAGTTTAAACATTGCCGGTGGACCTGCAGATACTCTATACAATCCCTGGAAATTGTATATAATACCTAGGTACATTATGCTACAGAAGCCACTTCATGGACGGCATCCAAATGAAGTCAATCAGGACAATGTCGACAACTCAGCGTCAAACTACTGGTTGATTTCTGGACAGATGTTTCCGGAAACGGAGGGCTTCTTATTAGCTATCCAACACCAGGTTATTCCGACGAAAAACTATCGGAAGTTCATCATTAGAGATTCCTCAATAGAAAACGACCAATGTAGATATGGCTGTCGAACATCGGAGACAATTCAGCACATAACTGGAGGATGCCAAGCGTTTGCCGCAACCGAGTATAAGGAAAGACACGACTCAGCAGCTAAGATATTCCACCAAGAGTTAGCAGAAAAGTTAAACCTAGTATAAAGTTCAAATTATATTGAGACTGAACGGTTCTGACGGATCAGACAGTTGCTCATAATAGACCAGACATTATACTACTAGATATAAAATTTCTAGGCGAACTATATTAATCGCTGTACCTAACAACAACAACCTAACCAACGAGAAGATTCCCCAAATACAGAGATCTGGAGGCCCAAATCCGAAGACAATGGGCAATGAACAGCTTCCAAACGGTTCACATAATACTGTCAACAACTGGAGTGATACCAAAGAACCTCCTGCAGAACATCAAGGGACTGGGCCTTAGTGAGCATCTGTATAAACCTATGCAGAAAGCAGTTTTTCCTTGCAACCGCGAAAACCGTCCGAAAGTTCGTAGGAAATACAGCAGACAACGTCACCTAGGATCCGATAACATGGAAAGGGTTCCCACAGACGTTCATACTTTTGGTGTCTTTGTATGCCTGGTATGAGTGAATAATCCTTGGAGGGAGTGCGAAGCCGTTTGGCTTGTAAATCATAAATAATATTCACAATATTTCATATAAATGCCTGGTCGACTCAGGTATTCTATGTATTGCCTAGGAATTGTATAGAATACCTGAATTATACAGATTG
Organism: Diaprepes abbreviatus; assembly: GCA_034092305.1. Classification (NCBI taxonomy): domain Eukaryota; kingdom Metazoa; phylum Arthropoda; class Insecta; order Coleoptera; family Curculionidae; genus Diaprepes; species Diaprepes abbreviatus. Next base: position 3,784 of record JASJET010000291.1, read on the forward strand.
CCGGTAACATACATTTTTAATTTAAATCATGATTTTTATTGAAAAAATCAAGTGATTTAAATCATGATGATTTAATCAACCCAATCCTAGTTAGAAATCATGTAACATAAATGAAATAATATTTAAACATTAGTTTTAACCCAATTCTGATGGCTCTCAAACTGAAAGAACTGCCTGTCACTAGTACTAGTACAATACAACAAAAAGGCCTTATAAAAAAGTTACCTGAATTGTTTTGGGAGAGTTTTGAATCTAAATTACAGTGTAATAGTTGCCAAAATGTTATTATTCATTATTAAATTTTTATTAATTTTAAGAATTTAGACTTTATCTAACAATTCGCATTCATGACGAAAGTACTTTGGAAGACACCTAAAATGTAAAAACATTTTTAATATGTCAATCATTGTCTTGAGCCGAAACCCAATCTGTTATAAACGAAACAAAACTTTTTTATTGATTTCACAATCACTTCAAATGTTTAATAACTGACATACAATATAAAAAAACCTTTTATATCGTACACATTATTTATCCAATATATTATTTAATTACTATAATAAGTTTACTTCGATTATAGTCATATTTTAGCTTTTGCTTTAATTTAACATTTGGATGTATAATAATAAAACGGCTTTTTGCAGTTAAACATGTTAATTTTCATTAGCACCTAGGCTAATTTTAATGTATCCATAATTAAAGAAACTTTATTTCATTAAATTTATGCAAGAAATATATTTATTAAACAAAAAATCATAACATTCAAAAATATATATTTATTTAATATATATATATTGAAAGAATGAATAAATGTGATATAAAATGCAACGTGATATCCAATTAAAGAATAATCATGATCAGTCGAGGTCGAGATGATATTTCTAAAACCCGCGCAGCGATAATTGATTGGCTAAAATCTTGGATATATAGTATCGAAGACATAGGAGTCGCACGTAAATGGAAGCGCTACATCAATAAAAAGAGATAAGGGAAGGCTATATCACTATTTTCCTCTAAACTTGTGCAAATCGTTACGCGTTTGAAGAGTGAGATTGCGTTATCCCGTGCGAGACTTTTCCCCGTCAGTTTGCTTATCGAATTGTCAAATCAATGACTGTATTTTGGAATTAGTATTTATTTTGATTTCATCTTTGATGTAAAGATCATTGAAGCTCAATTGATCAAGCACAATCCCCCTGGGGATCGCTGATATACCATTAAAACCCCCCAGGATGCCTGAGTTACCGCTCGTCTCATTTGACCGTGGAAATGAAAAATAATGATTTTGGGTCTTGGACATATTCGGGCGAGAAATAATTTCTGTGTTAATTCAGAAATGAATTTCAAGATATTTTTACTCACGATTTTTTGCTTTTTATCTGATAATCCAGGAAGACAAATTAATCAGAGAACTGTTTGTTTGAAAGAGCTTTATTTTTGGCTTTGCTTAATCTGAAGTTAATTGAGTCTTTGATTTAAGTTTAATTAATAAACTTCACGGGGGGCTCAGTTTAGAAAAAGCTAGGAGAAAGTAAAAATCTTCAGAAACGATGTCTTCTTTCTGCTAAGTCCCATTTTATTCGTCCTGGTTTTCTAAAAATCGCTAGAATAAAATTCTATCTGTTGATTATGGAAACACCAGGCTGTTCTACGATATCTAAACGCGCCAGAAGCTGTCTAATCTTTCTGCGCAGCATTTTCCAACACTACACGTAAATGGTATGGCGAAAAATTTTGGCGATGATTTAAATTCCGAAATTGTCAGTTAAGAACTGAAGGGTGCTTATTGTGGTTCCTTCACTGATAACGAGCTTACTCGAATATCACAGTTCACCACCAACGGTTATACCGACCTTTTCGAACGTTAAGTCTTTCTTTGACTCCTTGACTGTCTCGTAAAGACAATCAAGAACCTTGAGAGCCTCTTATGTCGTAGTTACAGATTAGCAGTTCCACAATGTACTGGTGTAATCAATTCAGTAATCCTCTTGAAGCTAAAATAATCACTAAGATTTAAGAACTCCCTACTCACGTGTTGAATATTTCCGAATTCTTCTGGCGAGGAAATCGGGTCGACAATTTCCTTCAAGATTACCAAAACGATGGCGTTCCTATTGAAAATTCCCCGTGCTGTTCTCTACCATAGTGCTAGTGGTAGAATACTGAGCAACGGTAGAGAATTTCGCGATCCGAACAAGTGAAGGGCGTTCAACTCGTAGACCTTGTGATTCGCACTATATGACAATTTAGATGCACTAACTTTGAATGGTCATTGAAATCTGGACACAATCCATCAATGGATGTTAGGATCATACTCTCGATTGTAGCGTCTTAATGTAACGGAAAGAAGCCCTTGTAGTTATATTTATCTTCCTCGTTAGACTAAGTATTTGTTACAATCGTGAATACTTTTAGAGGAGAAAATGTCAAATTCTGGAATCACAATCGGAATATAATGCGGTTTTTATCGGCTTAATATTATATTTATATTTTTGCACTTTTCTTTTTTACGTTTTCCTGAAATTGCGACAATTAAAAATCTAGCAAGGATAATGTCGAAACATCGGCGTTTGCCGGGAGCTACAGACCTGAATTATGACTCTAAAAATTTGGGTGTTTCATCCCGATACCAACTATAGGCCTCGTCAGTGGGTTTTTAGTTGGTACCTTCCCCAGACACCCGTTGTCGTACGTATATATATTTGGAACTTATATTTGTAGTGATCTGTCATCGGAAAAAGGAGGTGAGATGCTGTCTTTCTACGACAGTAAATTTAATTTATAGTTTCTGGAAATCACGCTTAGTCCCTTGTCAGGTGACCAATCAGAATGTACTTTACTTTATAGAAACTATTTTCTGTGTTTTCTGTTGTTTCAGTAAATTTTGATTGTTTTCCAGAAATGTTAGATCGCGAATTCCACACAGAACGGATTTTTAAAACGATTCTGCAACATTGTATGTTTCAGCTTAACTTCAACAGTAAGCATAGAATATGTCAATAAAGATTTTGGTGGAAAGTCTGCTAGTTTTCAGAAAAAAACAAAACAACGAGTGTCGAGTTATCGGAAAACGAAAATAAGTGCAAAAAAGCATATTAAATTCAACTGCATTACGACCACTCCTCCTGATGCAGTTAGATAAGAAAAAACTACGGAATTTAACTTTTAAACCGCATGTGCTGAATAATTAACTCGAAGATACTAAAATATTAAAGTATTGTTTAATTTTTACAAAAACTTTAGACGAAAATGAACAGTTTTGCTATAAAAATTTAACTCGCGTAAAAACAGATCTCATATATCAGCCATACCACATGAATGCAAATTTAAGCGAGGGTGAACGCCCGCCGGCAATTTTCAAGTATTCTTACGAGATCAATCCTTATTTAAATTTAAATTTCCCCTATGAAATATTTGCAGAAGTCGCTATACCCGCTTTCTTAACTCTAGAGGGTGGATTATATCTTAAAAATGTATTTTTTTCAATATACCATATTTAAATACGAAAATTACATATTATATAACAATCAAATTTTATTTTTTTTACCTACGAGCATGCTGTATAAATGAACCTGGTTTTTGAGATATTCAAACCGGACCGTACACAAAAATTGAATTTTTGTCACTTTTATATTTCTTTGGAAATCGCAAAATATTGACGTGGTCGCCAATTTTTGTTAATGATTTAGCTTCAACGCAACAAATCACCTGGGGAATAACCCCTGTCATGAAAAAAAGGATACCCCTTATAGGTCTGTATAATTAATTTCAGTTTTAACGCTCTTGCAGAAAATCCACCTTTTAAATATTTCACGGGACTGTCCCGAAAAGTCTTTTAGTACATGATGAAAATGGCATGAAAATATTTTACTTTATTTTTTTTTTAAACAGTTAAGAAGCTTAACAATAATATTTATAAATTATATATATATATATATATATAATATATATATATATATATATATATATATATATATAAAAGTAATTTTATTCTCCTTACGACCGTTAAGAAAGGGAACAGACAGTATATTCTCTGCGAGTTCTGGTACTCTCTTCATATTAGTTTCGACCACCTAATGGTCTCATCAGTGAAGCTGTAATGAACCGAGATCAAAATGCATAGAAAACAATTGTCTACTTAAAATCCCCACATCGTAAAATATCGGCAGGATATTACCCGCAAAAACTTGATGCCAGACTGTTATCTTAAACAGTATAAACGAACATCTGAATATACCTCGGAGCGGTAGGAAATTATTAAAAATAAACAATTTCAGGATCTATGTATTTAGAGAGGAGAGTAAATAACTTTTTCAAATACATAGACCGTGAAATTGTTTATTTTTAATAGTTTCCTACCGCTCCGGGGTATATTCAGATGTTCGTTTGTACAGGGTGAGTCAACGATTGGATGAAGTAAGTTTGTGCCTTTTCGGTGAAATTTACAAAGAAACTATATTTATTGTTTGATACAGTTTATTTTTACGCAGATTTTAAAAATATTTAGGACTCTACAGGGGGAGCCAAAAAACTAGGACAGCATAAAGTTGTATTTTTTTAAATAGAACACCATATATAAGAATCGTATTTTCGATTTAGCTTATAATTTTAAATCTTTTTTATTAAGGGTTTACTATAACAAAACTTTATAGTTTCTGAGATAATTAAGTTTAAAGAAAAAAAGTCACATTTTCAAGCATCAATTCAATCCTAAATAGCGTTTTCAATTTTGTGACAAATATATTCAAATTTGGAATTTAGCAAGGCCAAGGACAAGTTAACATAATTTTTACCTAATATTTGCAATAAAAGCTACAGGGTGTTGAACACATCGGCTCAAATTTGAACAAGTTTAAATGAATAAATATCTTTTTTTTAATGGTACACCCTATATATTTTCATGTTATTTAATAGCGTAATAAAAACCCTAAAAGTTTTGTTCAATATATCCTATACCTATTTATAATAGTTTTTGAGATATTTCAGTTTTTCTTATTTTCCATACTTTTTTACAGAAATAGTCTTCATTATCATAGTAGCCATGGCAAAAACAATGTAAAAGAACATTTTTCTGTGTGTCCAAATTTATAACCGCAATCGCTTCTTTTGGTTTTTATGTAGTGTAGTTTGGTTTTTTTTTTGCATTCATCTTATATTGTAAAATGAATTTTCCAAAGAATGAGTTAATAGATATGATTGATACAATAAGAGAGGCTGAAAAAAATTGCCTTCTTGCTCAAAGAATTTACAAAATGAAGTATCCTGATCGACGCCAGCCTAATACCCATACTTTTCAAAACTTAATGCAAAGATTTGATTCTTCTGGTACTGTTGATTATCCAAAACGTAAAGTGGTCAACAAACCAGTAACTAATGAAGAAAAAGAACTACAAGTATTGTTAAATGTTCAGGAAAATCCTTATATTGGTAGCCGTCAGTTAGCAGCATTATGTGAAACATCACAATCCACCGCTAATCGTACTACCAAGAAATATAGGTATCATCCATATCACATGGAATTACACCAAGAATTGCATGGACAGGATTTTGAAAGTCGTGTAAACTTTTTGTCGTACAATAAATGCGGAGATTCAATTAAATCCAAATTTATTATGCAAGGTAGTGTTTAGTGATGAAGCTACTTTTAGAAGTAACGGTGCCGTAAATAGACGCAACATGCATTATTATACCACAGAAAACCCATTTTGGATTAGAGAGGTGCAACATCAAAACCACTGGTCATTAAATGTTTGGTGTGGTATTCATCTAATCGAATTATTGGACCCCACTTTTTTAATGAACCACTAAATGGCCATAGTTACCTGAACTTTCTACAAGAAGAACTACCCCCAACTGCTTCAAGGTCTCGATAGGGATGAGCTCGACAGTATGTGGTTCCAGCACGATGGTGCGCCTCCGCATTACCATCGTGAAGTTCGTGCGTTTTTGGACCAACGATATCCGCAAAAATGGATTGGACGTGGGGGTTTCATTGAGTGGCCACCAAGGTCTTGCGACATCACCCATTAGATTTTCTTCCTATGGGGGTTATATTAAAAATAAGGTGTATGTTAATTCACCAACAACAGTGGAAGATATGCGAAACAGGATTAGGGATACCTGTAGAACAATAACGCCACTAATTTTGTCCAGGGTCCGAGAAAATCTGCAAAAAAGACTAAATTTGTGCATTGCACGAGAGGGTCGTTTATTCGAACACTTATTAAAAAGAAATAATTAATCTCAGTATTTAATAGGTAATTTTTTTGTTTCAATTTAGTATAAAAGTATATATGTATTTGCCTTGTCGTTATTGTTGTGTTAATTTTTTCACATTATGTTTAATTAAACTATTGCCGTTGTAATATAACGAATAATGTATTTCATCATATTTAACCACATTCTGTTTGTTTCTGTAGTTTCTTTTTATTATTTTGCCATGGCTACTATGATAATGAAGACTATTTCTGTAAAAAAGTATGGAAAATAAGAAAAACTGAAATATCTCAAAAACTATTATAAATAGGTATAGGATATATTGAACAAAATTTTTAGGGTTTTTATTACTCTATTAAATAACATGAAAATATACGGGGTGTGCCATTTAAAAAAAAAGATATTTATTCATTTAAACTTGTTCAAATTTGAGCTGATGTGTTCAACACCCTGTAGCTTTTATTGCAAATATTAGGTAAAAATTATGTTAACTTGTCCTTGGCCTTGCTAAATTCCAAATTTGAATATATTTGTCACAAAATTGAAAACGTTATTTAGGATTGAATTGATGCTGAAAATGTGACTTTTTTTCTTTAAACTTAATTATCTCAGAAACTATAAAGTTTTGTTATAGTAAACCTTTAATAAAAAAGATTTAAAATTATAAGCTAAATCGAAAATACGATTCGTATATAGGGTGTTCTATTAAAAAAATACAACTTTATGCTGTCCTAGTTTTTTTTGCTCACCCTGTAGAGTCCTAAATATTTTTAAAATCTGCGTAAAATAAACTATATCAAACAATAAATATAGTTTCTTTGTAAATTTCACCGAAAAGGCACAAACTTACTTCATCCAATCGTTGACTCATCCTGTACTGTTTAAGATAACAGTCCGGCATTTTACGATATGGGGATTTTAAGTAGACAGTTGTTTTCTGAGAGAACCAGGAATTTTCAGAGGATATACTGTCTGTCGCTTTTCTTAATGGTTGTAATATATATATATATATATATATATATATATATATATATATATATATATATATATATATATATATATAAATGTTGTCATATAACGAATATCCTCACCGACATGTTCCGATGTTCCGTTGCGAATTTACTTCAAATATAAATTCCAACTTAAGGTTAGTGCGTCATAACAAGGTGTCTGGAAAGGCGCCGACAGACCCACTGATGAATTCACCACCGGCTGCTGAGAAAGAAACACACCTGACAAACTTCTAGCGGTCGAAACTTAGCTTGTAATTATATAGGCGAGTTTTTTTATTCCATCGATGATTTTGCACACTAACCTAAAATCCACCAAACCGTTAATGCGATTAATCATTAAACCGTTCTTTTTTTTTTATCGATGAACGCATCAACAATCCATCGAATTCATCGGCTTCAGATCCCGATGAATGCGATGAATAGGTAGTAGGGGAAAAATTAGTGTTAGTTTTGGAGGTTATATTTATTATTTGTCACTGTTTTTAGAAAAATGTCATAATATCAGTTAGGAGTGAGCATTCTTAAATTTAATAAAATTGCATTGAAAATCCATTTATGACGTCACAAGAACCCATCGTTTAATTCAGCGCTTTTTTATCGATGGAATAAAAGAACTCGTCTTATGTCTCTAACATCGAAGGCATTATTACAACATGGCGCCCGAGCAGGGACGATGCGACGGAAGACTATCAAGTCGTAAGCTTTGATTAAGCCTGAACCCGACAGTTAAGACCACTAAGCGGTTCGTTCTATAAAATTTCCATGCATTCGGATGCTGGATGGACAGTAATCTCAGTGAATGTAAAGATTGGAGTTTTGGGGAGGGACATGTAGAATGAACATCTCACCGACATATTCCGTCACAAATTCACTTCAAATATAGGTTCCAACTTATGGTTAGTACGTCATTACAGGGTATCTGGGAAAGGCGCCAGCGGACCCACTGATAAATCCACTGCCGGTTGCCAAGGACGAAACGCGCCTGACAGACTTTTAGGTGTCGAAACTTAGCTTGTAATTATAGGTCTATATATCGAAGGCATTGTTACAACAATATATATATATATATATATATATATATATATATATATATATATATATATATATATATATATATATATATATATATATATATATATAACAACCAAAAAAATAGTGTAATAATCTGATTAGCAGACAGAGCAATAACACTAACATCTCCTGAATTTAGAACTGAAGCTCTTAAAATATCAGAAATGCTCTTATATCCAATCGTTACCCTATAAATCTAATAAACAAAATAATAAACCAATGGACCTACTTATAGTATATTAAGCAAAGAAATGTAAAAACGTAGTTACAAACAATACAGAACAGAAAACATACATTGCAATTTCCTATATGAATCAATTGTCAGAGAAATTGAAATACATTTTAGCTAAGCACAACATAGTGGTATGTCATAAATCACACAATCTACTAAAATCTTTATTTACACCTTTGAAAAGTAAAGTTCCAACAAAGACGAAATCCAATATAATATATGCTATACCTTACCTAAATTGTCCAAGAAAATACATAGGATGACTACACAATATTTGGAAAACAGAATAAATGGTCACAAATATACCAAAAACACGTCAACATCCTTATATAAACACCAACAAATAAACATGAATTTGATTTTAAAAATACCAAAATTTTAAATATGAATGAAAACTATCATAAACTAGTCATAAAGGAGATGATTCACGTAAAAAAGAGAAAAACGCAGTTAATGGCAAACAAGACGCCAAATTTATTACAACTTATAATATAAATGAATTTTTTAAATAAAATAAAGTAAAAGTAAAGTGATGCTTGGCATTATTCAAGTGGTTACGCTCACTATTCTTGATTTCACACAACCATATAAGACAAAAAAATATATATTACAAAAAAAAAAAAATTTGATGGGAGTATTTCAACAAAAACCAAAAAAAATAATAACATGCTGATGCATTCAGTACCACCCAAATTAATAACAAGATAACTTTTACAAGAAACAAGTAATTATTCTCGAGTTGAGCACTGTGTTTTTTGATACATATTTCTATTTTAACATAATTTGAGGTTTTTAAATATCTTACTTTTTAGTCTCTTAAATATTGTATGTTACGTGTGGTTGTTACATATATATAGTATATTTATATTTCTTTCATATCTTTCTGTATATGCCATAAAAAGCCACACACTGTGTATTTATTCTGAAAATGACCCTAACATATGTGTGTACTCTGTTCAAAAACATTTTTGTTAAAATCATCAACTCTAAACAATTATTTTACCCAAAACAGTTTTTAAAAATAAATTTTTTAACCGTAAAAAAAATGTTTTTAAAATGGTGAAAATATATTTATTTAACTAAAAAGTTATATATAATGTTAACATTTCACACAGTAAAAATATTTCAGGGAATAAATGTTCTAAATAAAATTAAATTTACATAAAAAAAAAAAGAATTTAAAACGTGGCACATGGTCAAATAAAACATTTTATTATTCTCGTTTAAAACGGGTTTTTTAAAAAATGGGTATTTATTATTAAGTCAAATCCACACGTGTTACCAAAAAAGGTAATGTAACATTATGGAAAATGTGAAATTCAAGTCAATAAGTACGAAATTTCTACAAACAATGCTACGAAATCCTGATGAAAGATCTAATATCAGTAAGGTTCCGCCCACAGGCTGTAACTTCAGCACGTGTTATTTTATCGTAACATCTTCTAATGGTGGGGGGTATGCTATACTAAATTTAGTACAGCATTTTAACGTCCACATGGAACTTAACATGTAATGTCAACATGTTACGTTACGAGTCTCTGTTATACGTGCAAACACGACTGTAGAATATCATTTTGTATAAATTATTATTCACTCATTCATTTGTTACAGCAAATATATTCATCGCTGGTTGCCTGCTTTTTCTAGTTTAACGTTCATCTTTTAGAGTATGCCTTCCCCAGTCTTAAATAAAATTCAAAATTCAGAATCATTTATTATCAATTTTGCAAAAGCTTTAGACATTAAATAATAAATAAATATTAGACATTAAAAAATAAATAAATAAATAAATATAAATATATAAATATAAATATAAATATATATATATATATATATATTATATATATATATATATATATATATATATATTATATATAATATATATACTTACTTATTTATACACCTTATACGGCTCGGAATATTACGGCCAAAATACGTGACTTTCAAAAGATTTTACTTTTGGCATATATGAAAGGAAGTTTAATATAGTTACTTTTTAAAATTATTTTCATATTATACAGGATGTCCCAAAAGCTCTGAAAATATCAGTTGTGTTTTTTTTAATGGAACCCCCTTGTATATTTTTGCATTTTTGGATTATTCGATCAAAATAACTGCCTATTTTAAAAATGTTTATAGTACCTAAACCTTAAGGGTTTTTAAATATTTAAATCTTGTCATAAGCTAACCTAATTTTCATGTTTCAAATACTTAAGAAGTATTTCAATTATGTACTCGAAATTTGCAGTGAAGTGTAACAATAATAACTTTACATCTCAATTATAAGAAACTTGCTATATTATACAGGATGTCCAAAAATTAAAATTAGAACGCTATAATTTCTACCTTACCAGAAAATGTATCTTTTAAATACCTATCGACTAGTGTAAGTCTTTAAAAAAGCCTTAAGGTTTAAGTACAATAAACCTTATTAAAATAGGCACATATTTTGATTGGAGAATCCACAAATGCTATAATATATCGGGGAGTTTCAAAGCTTTTGAGACATCCTGTATAATATGAAAATAATTTTAAAAAGTAACTATATTAGACCCTCATATATCCCAAAGGTAAAACTTTTTGAAAGTCACGTATTTTGGGCCCTAATATTGTGTGCCGTATAGGGTAAATAACCCTTTATATGTGTGTGTGCGTATGTGTGTGTGTTATGTGTGTGCGTGTGTTTGGTATGTTACCTTGTGATATATATTCATATCTACATCTATGCCTAAGCAGGGGCGGATTCAGCCTCTCTCTTGGGGGGGGGATATCAGAAAAGTATGGCAAACGAAAGCAAATTATCGACGGGGGGGGGGGGGGGGGCAGCAACATTCCTATTTCTAGTGTAAAAGGCAGGGTCGGGTCAATTTTTCTGAATTTGAAGCTCTTGGAGAGGGGCGGGCGATCACAAGAAAAAATAAGTTGCCGACATGGGGGGAGGAGGATGCAAGCAACATACACATTCCGAGTATAAGAGACAGAATCTCAAGTAAAAGGTAGAGTTGCTAGAAATAACACAACTTACAAACTTAGTAATATAACTGAATTTTTGAAAGATCTTTTTGAATAAAGTTACTGCAGAAGAGTGGGAAAAATCCATATAATAAAAAAATAAAAGAAAATGTGAAATTCGATCTCATGATCGGTGAGATAGAGGAACCAATTATAATTAATTAGAGCGAAGATGGCTTCACTGACTTTGATTACGAATTAGATACGTTATGTTTAGCAGCGTAAACACAATTTATTATTTAAATTTTCTGTAACATATAAAAATTAATTAGATTTGAATCCCTTTTTAGTGTTTAATTGTAATTCTGCAGATGATTTAAGAAGTAAATAAACTGAAACGTCCAATATCCTAAAAATGTTTTTAATTAAAATAAAATGACCGATAGCACCCAAAAAATTTTAATATTATATGGACGAATTTATTTTTTTATATATACAGGGTGATTCAAAAATCGATCACGAAACTTAAGGGGGTGATTCTACTTGACAAAATAAGGGTAGAGCTTCATATAATTTTTTTTCAAAATGTCATTCGTTTTCGAGTTACAAGCCGGTCCAAGTTCAAGTTTTTATTTTTTGTTTTTGAATTACTCGCTTACAGGAAAACCGATTTGACTAATATTTGAAAGATAGGCTAAGTCTTCTGCGCTTCATCATTTTAGTAACAATTCACATTGATTGTTTGCCGCTAGAGGGTACTTTACCTACATTGAAAATTGTTTTGTCATAATTTTTTAGTGTTGACAGCTACAGTAGTTTTTGGCATAATTTCTGAAAGACTGATGCCAGGCCTTTAAAAAAGGTGCTCTTTATTTACATCGCTAAACCCAACGGTTTAGACGTAAATCACCCTTAAAAATTAAGTGGTAAATTTACTTTTCTCATTTTCATTACCACCAGCTACCAGGTAAATAGCTATCAAAGTATACTAGAGCTGTCAGTTTAACATCAAATAAATTCGCTTTTTAAACTATTTAATTTATAATCTTAAAATAACTAATAATGGCTAATCACCAATATTCAAATATCGAATATTGTGATATCCATTTTTGTTATGGAAAAGCAAATGGTAATGCAGAGTTGGCAAGAAGATATTATATGGAGGGTTATCCGGAAAGAAATATCCCTCATGCTCAAACCATTTTCCAGTGTGCACAGGAGGCTTGCGGAATGTGGTTCCTTTAAAAGTTATAATGGAAATAGGGGAAGACCTAGAACTGCTAGAAACGTGCAACAAGAAGAAAGAGTGCTTGAAATTATTGAAGATAATCCAGGTATTAGTACTAGAAAAATTGGAATGAAGTGCGGCTCTATCAGGCTAGTTCATGGAGGATACTAAGAGAAGAACAACTCTACCCGTTTCATTCAAAAAAGGTGCAGGCTCTTTATGACGATGATCGCCGAGACGGTTGGAAATGTGCAATCAGATCCTAGCTAAGTATGAACACGATAATCGATTAATTGGCGTCATATTATTCACTGACGAAGCTGGTTTCACTCGTGATGGCATAACAAATCTACACAACATCCACACATATGCTTACGAGAACCCAAACAATGTGGTAGAAACGAAACATCAGCGTAAGATTTTCACTAAATGTGTGGGCAGGGATAATAGGAGATTACCTTATTGGTCCTCATTTCTTTGATGGCCCATTAACTGGTGACGTATACTTAGATTTTATCCAAAATCGTCTCCCATTGTATCTGGAAGATGTGCCATTGGAAGTAAGGGCCAATATGTGGATCCTCCAAGACGGAGCTCCGCCCCACTTTAGTATACGTGTCCCGACAGTATTTGAATGCAACGTATCCTGAGCGATGGATAGGACGAAGTGGACCATTGGCATGGGCAGCGAGGTCACCAGACCTTAATCCTATGGATTTTTTCTTTTGGGGTCATTTGAAACAATTGGTGTACGATATTCCAGTAATCAACGTCGAGGATCTTCGCTTCAGGATAATCGAAAAGTGCCAAATTATTAAAGAAACACCAGAACTTTTTCATCGAGTTAGGCGACATTTTTTGAAGAGTGTTAGGAAATGTATTGAAGAAAATGGGGGACATTTTGAGAATCTTTTTTAGTTTGTTTAGTACTGTTTCATTAATTTTTATCAATTAAATGTATATCGCAATAATCCATAATATGAATATTTACTGATTAGCCATTATTAGTTATTTTAAGATTATAAATTAAATAGTTTAAAAAGCGAATTTATTTGATGTTAAACTGACAGCTCTAGTATACTTTGATAGCTATTTACCTGGTAGCTGGTGGTAATGAAATGAGAAAAGTAAATTTACCACTTAATTTTTAAGGGTGATTTACGTCTAAACCGTTGGGTTTAGCGATGTAAATAAAGAGCACCTTTTTTAAAGGCCTGGCATCAGTCTTTCAGAAATTATGCCAAAAACTACTGTAGCTGTCAACACTAAAAAATTATGACAAAAAAAACAATTTTCAATGTAGGTAAAGTGCCCTCTAGCGGCAAACAATCAATGTGAATTGTTACTAAAATGATGAAGCGCAGAAGACTTAGCCTATCTTTCAAATATTAGTCAAATCGGTTTTTCTGTAAGCGAGTAATTCAAAAAACAAAAATAAAAACTTGAACTTGGACGGCTTGTAACTCGAAAACGAATGACATTTTGAACAAAAAATTATATGAAGCTCTACCCTTATTTTGTCAAGTAGAATCACCCCCTTAAGTTTCGTGATCGATTTTTGAATCACCCTGTATAGGCTAAACTTCTTGTATTTTTGACAATGGGTATTTTGTAAGTTTTTAAATTATAAATTAAAATTTTTTGAGAAAAAAAGGCTACGTTATAGTCTGAATGTGCCTAAAACGATTTCTATGCCAAAATTAACAATAATAAAATACAGTTGTGATTTGTGTTAAATATGTCAAAATTATGTATATTTTCTAATGTATGTGAATTATTAAGAAATCATAAGAAATAAAACAATATTATAAAAACTTTTTAATTTAAGTTTATTACCGAAATAATATTCTATGCCATAAATACTTAGTTATAAAATAAACCTCCTTCCGACGCCTATGACAAGGATTAAAATCTTTTTTAACACTTCACACATCCAAATATCTATTGTTATCCAACCCAAATAGTCCATTATTATAGACCGGTATTTTTGATTATAAAATTTCTAACCCATTTCTATGAAAAATATATGTGTCTAACAGATTTCGCCAAAGACACCGGACTAAAGAACACAGGTAGTTTGCGAAGAAAAAAAAAGGGTAAAAAATGATTTATTATTCTCTCTAGTTCTTGAATAAACTATAGTATAAGAGGCAAAATCGGGTCTATTTTCCTGAATTCAAAGCTCTAGAGGGGGGGGGGGCGGTCGGTCGCCCCCCTCCCCGGACCCGCGCCTGTGCTGAAGTGACTATTAAAATTTCTTATGTTACGGTATTGTTTGTTAAGTATCATTTATTTTACTAGTAATAAAATAAAACTTAATGATTTTTTATAAAAACGGGTATTTATTATTAAGTCAAATCCACACCTGTAATCGTAAAACGTAACGTAACAAATTTAATAACAAAATAGTGGATTAGAAATGCGAAAAAAAAATTAGTCGGTACATTGCGTTTCTAAGCATCTTCTTAGAAGTGAACCTCTTGCCTAGTGGTTCCTGACCCAGGATACGTTGTTGAGATCTATCTGTTTCCTGTGCCGAAATTGAAGCCGCAGCATTTTTAAAACGTTAGCATATAATCCGTATCCAACAATATTTTACCTTGGATACTAAATTTCATCAGGCCGCAAATAAATATTTTTTGCGGGGAATGTGTTAATCCTCCAACAAGATTTAGATTACCTTCGGGAACAGTATCGTTTAATTTATTGCACACGGGTATGGTTTCAGGCATAACGAATATTTATTAAGGTGTTTCTGGATAGCATAAGACCAAATAAGACCCGTGAGACACGGCGGAGATGCGGAACATTTCGCGTTGTTATACGGAAACGAGTCAACAGTCAGACTGTGCAATAACAAATGGCATAAATAAAGACCCCCAATGTTTAAGTTATCAGTTTAAGTTGGGAATAGGAAGTCTGGAGGAAGGAATCCTTTTTACTTTTCGAACGCACCGACGGATAAAGAAAGTATTCTGTTCTCGTTTTGAGATTTCTCGAATGGGGACCCAAATTATCTTAATTGAAGAGAGGTAGTTGGCTTTAAAAGGCCTATTTAAAGTTAGCAATTTAGTGATAAAGGAATCCTTTAAATTTAATTTGAAGATATTTATATTGGATGCAAACAAAAACATACGTAATATCAATTATAAGTTTTAATTTAATTTGACTACAAATTTACTGTTTTGATGAAAAAGTGTATGCAACACCTGTAGACATTTCAATTTGTAAAAGCCACTGCGAAGACAATGTTGTGAGGCAGGCGCGGATCCAGGGGGGGCCGTGGGGGGCGATCGCCCCCCCCCCCAAAAAAAAAAAAGCTTTGAGTTCCAGGAAAATAGACCCGATTTTGCCTCTTATACTATAGTTTTTTCAAGAACTAGAGAGAGTAATAAATCATTTTTTACCCTTTTTTTCTTCGCAAACTACCTGTGTTCTTTAGTTTCGGTGTCTTTGGCAAAATCTGTCAGACACATATATTTTTCATAGGAATGGGTTAGACATTTTATAATCAAAAATACCGGCCTATATAATGGACTATTTGGGTTGGATAACAATAGATATTTGGATGTTTGAAGTGTTAAAAAGGATTTTAATTCTTGTCATAGGCGTCGGAAGGAGGTTTATTATCAGTAAGTATTTATGGCATAAAATATTATTTCGGTAATAAACTTAAAATAAAAATTTTATGATTTCTTAATAATTCACATACATTATAAAATATCAATAATTTTGACATATTTAACACAAATCATAACTGTATTTTTATTATTTTTAATTTTGACAGATTCAGACTAAAACTTTTTCTCTCAAAAAATTCTAAGTTTATAATTTAAATACTTACAAAATACCCACTGTCAAAAATACAAGAAGTTAAACATATATAAAAAAATAAATTCGTCCATATAATATTAAAATTTTTTGGGACTATCGGGTCATTTTATTTTAATTAAAAACATTTTTTAGGACATTTGACGTTTCAGTTTATTTATTTCTTAAACCATCTTAATTTAATTTACTTTATTACATGGAAAACCGATAGCCCCAAAACAATTAAATGAATATGTTAATTATACACGCTTAAGAAAAAGACACAAATACAACAATAAAATAATAAAAAACTTAGAACTAATTGTAATTAAAAATATATAAAAATTTAAGAGTGGGACACACTAAAATAAAAATATATAAAAAAATAAATAAACAACATTAAACAATAAAATACAACGAAAACGAAAATTTAAATAATAAATTGTGTTTACACTGGTAAACATTTCGTATCTAATTCTTAATCAAAGTCTGAAGCTATCTTCGCTCAAATTAATTAAAACTGATTCTTCTCTCTCACCGATCATGATATTGAGTTTCCACATTTTGTTTTATTCTTTTATTATATGGATTTTTCCCAATTTTTCGCAGTAATTTTATTCAAAAAAATCTTTCAAAAGTTTAGTTAAATTATTAATCTTGTAAGTTGTATTATTTCTAGCAATTGTACCATTTACTTGAAAGAGATATTTTCTTCTCCAACGGACAATTTCCGGACAATCTATAAGAACAGAAAAATTAAGTTCTCTGAGCTATTTCCAGAGCTCACTTCTTGTAATTTCAGGTAAATCCCGATCTTCATTGATTTTACTTAGAATTTTGTCGACGATTGGGATCTGCTACTCATAATAAAATGTATGAACAACTCCTTTTATTGCAGTTTTATCTCTTCTTCCAACGAGGTTTTTCGTTTGCCTGTGATCGAATGTGGCTTGGGAGTACTAACAATTCCAGTCATTTTTTTCTCCTTCAGTATTGGGTACTTGGTAGATTTTCCAACTCCTGTCATGTTGGAATATATCTCCACACAACTTATAACATCATTATCTAGATATTGATATTTTAAGGCATCAAAAACATTCATAGTAATAAGTTTATCGTTGAGGAAAAAATGCCTTGGTTTAACGATTTTGGAATAAATATAGAGGTGGAAGCCATATTTTTTGGATATCTCACTAATCTCAAATAATATATAAAAACAAGCACAAACAAGATAAATCACTAAGGACAGTAAAGTATACTTTGCTCACTGACAGAAATTAAATTGAACTATCAGAAATTTTATTGTTGCAGTAAATTGAAGGTTATAATATTTATAAATAATTAAATATAATTAGATTTACGGCAGTTCTCAGTTTCCTGCGGTACTGAAACAATTACTTTTAAGGTTTGGGTAACAGTTTTATAACTGTCTCTAGTTGTTCAATAGAGTAAAGAAATGTGTATACTTAGAATCCCCCCCCTTCAATAGCTTTGGGTTCAGTAAAATAGCACCGATTCTGCCTCTTCATACCAGGAATGTGTATGCCTGCATCCCCCCCCTCTCCAAGAGCTTCAAATTCAGAAAAATAGACCCGACCCAGCTTTTTACAGTAAAAATGGGAATGTTTCTGGTGTCTCCCCCCCCCCCCCCCCCGGCGGCAACTTGCTTTCGCTAGCCATACTGCACTTTTGTGATATCACCAACCCCCCCTTCCCAAAGAGGGAGGCTCGATCCGCCCCTGTTGTGAGGTTAAGCTTTAACTTTCAGTTTTGATAAAACTTTTTCGGAATACTTAAATATATTTATATTTCTAATTATTTCTATGAAAACATCCATAATGCTAGAAATACGGGGACAGTCCCAAAATTAATTGACCTGACACATAGATGGCGGTAGTAGTTAAAATATGATGACTGTTAGATAGTACCAACCTAAGAATGATCAAGTTTTAAGTCTGATGACACTACGTTGGTTTATTACCTGTTTCACAGCCTTTAATAGTGCACACTCTCAGTGAATTTGTAAATATGGAAAAAATTGGTCATTGTTATGTGATTCAATACTTCCATTTGAAAGAACTTAGTACAACCAATATCAAAGCCAAGCTAGACTCTACTTTGGGGGAGTCTACACCTTCGTTTTCAAAAGTGAAGTATTGGGTGGCAGAATTTAAACAAGACCCTACGAGTGCGAAGACGAACATCGCAGTGGTCAACCAAATGAGATGACTATTCCAGAAACGGTGAAAAAAATCTACAAAATGGTATTGAACAACCGCCCACTAAAAGTGCGCGAGTTAGCTCATTTTAATCTTTTTTTTTATATTTACAATTCTTAGCAACAATATATGTATCTTCTTTAAGAGTTGTTTTCTTCAGGTATTCTCTTTCACGTCTATGATTAATAAAGCCAGTTTCCTTAATATATTTCTAACGTTGTAATCAACAGTACGTCTACTTATATTCGACTTTTCTGCAATTTGTTTTTCTTTAACTTCTACAAAATATCATATCATGTTTTTTCATTTATTTTACAATTCTGAAATTTTTTGTGTTATAAAAAATGGGAAAAAAATTTTTTTTCTCTCAATTTTTTTTTTAATTTTATATCTGTATTCTTTACACAAAAACACGTATTTTTTTCTATTTACACTTTTTTTGTATCTTATTTAGTTTTTTAAACATACGAGTTTCGAAAAAGAACATACTTTCTCACAAAAACTGATCTAACTTTGGTCCAAATGGACCAAATTTGACGTTTCACCGCCTCATTTTAAAAGTAAAGCAATATTTTTTCAAACTGTTTTAGTTTTTTATTCTGCAATATTGACACTTAAAATTATAACAGTATAAAGATTATCAAATTTTTCCAATTTTTTTACTTATTTATGATACTGTTTAAAAATATGCTTATGGGTTTTAAAGATAAATGGTTTTTTGAAGCTAAATATTAAGATTTCTTTGAAATTTTTACGCCGCGACCATTTTTTTTGAAGTTATAAAATTTTTTGTGTTTTCAGATTTTCATCTAGGTATGGCAAAAACATGTGCAGGGGAGTGTATGTACAGGCTGTCTAATTTTCGATGGTTTTACGGGTTATCTCCGTTATTAGTAAAAATAGAAGAATAAGGTTTTCGTGGCACTTTGTAACTTTTTTAAGAAACGAACGACGCCATCAACAGAATTTTTATAAACCTCTTCGTTTTGGAGATATAGAGCGATTTAGAAAATTATGCATTTTGGGGCACTCTTCGTATCTCAGTTATCTTGACAGTTATCGCAAAGTGGAAAAATAGAATTATTGGTATTTTTCATGTACAGTTCAGTGGCGTAGTCACGTTTTTTTATAGCTTCAACTGGTTCGGAGAAATAAATCAAACTTGCCCTTTTTTAAATGGGATATCCTATATATTTTTAAAAATGTGATTTAGATTGTTACAAAGCTTTTCAAAAATATATGACACTCTCTATTTATTATTAGTACTGAGTCTTAAATTCAAGTATTTGGTAGGTTGTAACGGGTATTTAAAGAAACAAAAAATCAAAATCATGTTGGGGTTCTATCAGAACATTTAGATAGGTGTCATGTTTTTTGTAATGAAATTTTTGCTTAATCAGTTTCTTCTTGATAATGGCAAACTTTGTAAACTTTGAGAACAACGAAAAATTAGACAGGCTCGTTTGTTTTATTCAGTGTAACGAAAATGCAAATGAAGCGTGATGTATTTTAACACAGTTTGAGAAATTTTGTACTATATTCAATTGGAAATTATAAATGCCTATAATTCATAGATATTCAGAGAAAAATAAGCCAGATAAAAGAATGTTTTTGAGGACAAAATCAAATTTAATTCAATACGGTTCTTTTCTAACCTACGGGTCAAAATCTACAAGGAAAACAGTGTAACTGACGAAATTAATTAGCTTCAACTGAAGCAAATTCAAATAGTTCTTGCAGAGTAGTACAAGGGTGGTTCTGTAGGAGTTAATAATTCAAAGGTTCAAACAATCTTAAAAAATACACAAGTTTAAATATTACCCGGTGCAGAATTTATATCCCGGTGGCGCACAGCGTCGAATAAAATTTTGTATTGGTATTGACAAAATATAAACAGAGAAAAGAATTTTGAAACACCGTTATATGGTCTGATGAGGCTTATTTTACCAGCGTCGGTATATTGAATCGATAGAGAATGCTAGGTTTTAATCTCAGGAAAATCAACATGTAATATTCCCACGGGAACGGCAAATCAGGTTTGGCTTCAGCGTTTCATATTTTATACTTGGAACAAAAATAATCAAGTATGATACATATGAAGACAGCCTTACCGATAATAAATATTTACAAATTTTGCATCCGAAAATAAAAGAAAAAAGTGTCCTTGATGCAACTTAACAACCTATACCTGCAACAAGACGGAGCTCTCGCTCATAATGCGCAAATTGTAAAGGCTTATCTGGACACTAATTTTCTGGACCGCTGGATTGGGACAAATGGATCTATAAGATGGACACCCAGGTCTCATGATTTGTCGATTTTGGACTTTTTGTGGGGTACTTAAAAATTAAAATTTATATCGTCCAACACCAAATCATGGCGGATTTGGGAAATGCGATTCAAAGGGCCTGTAGAGAGCAACAAGCGTGGTCTTCTTGTTATTTCAAAAGCATTAAAGAAAATAAGAATTATTCTTCGCTGTTGTCCTTCATGATTATTACACACTGTAGTATGCATTCGTCATACCTATGTCAGCACAATTTTTAAAGTTAAACCAAAAATTCCTGACTCGTCTTGTCGCTTGGTGACCCACTTAATCTTCATTGTATTTGTGTTGTGCCGGTCAGCACACATCTTTTCATTAGTGTCGTAAATATATTTCCAAATTTGACGGGGAAAAGCCAAAACAGAATAATAAAAATATGATATTTTATTTTCAAAATTACGCATATTAATAAATTCATAAGTAAGTGAAGTGTGTCTTTAAAAAGAAGATACAAGGAAGATTGTTGTTAATGAATGTACTATTGATGAACATCTTTTTGGTAAAAAAAAACTCCAAGAGTCGATCCAGTCGGACAAATTAAACATGAGGAGTCAAAGTAACCAATATTCAAACTTTTAGCACCTACAACTCGAGGAAAAGAACAGTTTGAAACGATTACAATAGAATCAGACCAAACCAAAACCAAATTGAAAATATGAATTTATTTTTAACTTAAAAAATTGGAATAAATATATTATAGCACTTCATTTTAAGTTGGAGGATTAAAGGACAGTCATAAATTTGGTAATAAATAATTGTTATATTTCCAGTAAAGATTTGAAATGCCTTTTTTTAGAAAATGTATAGAAAATAATTACGTTTTTAGTTTTATTTTTACCAACACAACCAGACCCGTACTAAAATATTTGAGAGAAAGAAATATAATTTGTTCTTCATATCAAGAAAACTTTTTAATTATGGCAAGAACTAAGCAGGAGTGTAATGTAAAGAATGCTTGCAATTTACTACCAGAATTAGGTTAGTTCACAAAGACGAGAAATTGTTCCAAATAAATTATTTGGAATTAGTAGCCGTCTTTAATGCCATGTGATTATTTACTAACATTTTTAATAAAAAATACATTATTAAGGATAAATAATATTACAGTTATAGCAGGCGTTACAAAATGAGAAGAGTCTAATATAAGAATAATGAAATTTCCCCAAAGATCTGGAGCCGGTATGTCAAGGCATAATGAAGAAAAACTTGAACAAGATTTGTGAACAATATTTTTAGTTTAACGTAATACACAACTAAAGAACGAAAGCTTTCACGGCTTTGGTCAAGTTGAATCTTTAATCCATGAGATTAGAATATTTAGTGTTCTAATCTCATGGAGTAAAGATCTCTGAAGATGTCTCGTGCAATCATAGGCGAAACGTCGGATAATAATTCCAATTTGACACGGTCTAAACCCAAGAACCATGACTTTCAATATAATACACAACTGTTTGTTGTTATAAAGTAAATTATATTAAGAATCCGAAAACATACTTAGTTTTTTATGTTCATCAAGACACTATTGATACCAGTAATAGATTTTTGTTTTTTTTTAAATACCCGTCATGGTCTATTAACAGGATGAGATTTCTTTTTAAGAAAAAACCGGCAAGAACCCCGCTCAGAGCTTATGGAAATCCATCTAAATGGACACAAAGCCCGAAAGTCCCACGTTTTTCGAATGTCCGCTGTTTATTATCGTCACGCTCTCTCTCGTAGACTGAAAGTAATAATTAGGTCATTTTTTCTATAATATATCAATGAGTCTCAGTAATGTATACGAGGATGTTTGGAGTCGC
Source organism: Diaprepes abbreviatus (assembly GCA_034092305.1). Taxonomy (NCBI): domain Eukaryota; kingdom Metazoa; phylum Arthropoda; class Insecta; order Coleoptera; family Curculionidae; genus Diaprepes; species Diaprepes abbreviatus. Next base: position 26,650 of record JASJET010000291.1, read on the forward strand.
TATTTCCGAATCCAAGGTCGGATAACCTCCAGAACATCAGGATCAAGGTTATTTGAAGGTCAAATCTAGAGGAACCGTTGAAAAAATCTGAGGAAAATTATATAAATGTTTTTTGAGTCGCTGAATCCAATTATGTAAATTTCTTGATCCTATAAGGTCACTTGGAAGTAATTTGAAAGTTATTTCAAGGCCAACTTGAAAAGCCGTCAGAAAAATTGAAAAAATTCATGTATGGGGTCGCTGAGAAAAAACCTTTCAAGGAATCCCAATAACTTCTACCTCAAGGTTTTCAGATCACTAAATTTATATCTGAGGTTTGCTCAATCTCACCCTAGTTTAGCGGGGAGGCCTGTTAGGGAACTGGGCGGAGCAGGCCGGATCTTTAGGAACATCAAACAGGACGGGCCTAGGCTTAGATTCTTGTTACGGATTTACATGTGATTTTAATGCCATTCTGGTGTAACAGGGACATTGACGGTTACCAAGGTTAAAATTACCTTGAAATAATTTTCAGATGACCTTGTAGGATTAAGCAAATGACATATTCGGATTCAGCGACTCAAAAAATATTCATGTAATTTTTTCCACATTTTTTAACGGTTCCTCTTGATTTGACCTTCTAATGACCTTGATTCTGAAGTGATTTAGGTTAACCGGCCTCAGATTCGGAATTGGTGACCTTAAAAATCCTAGTATATCCTAGTGAGACTCGTTGATACTTCATAGATAAAATGTTATTATTTTCAGTTTACGAGAGAACGAATGATTTTAAGTGATGTAAATAATTACCGATTTTCGAAAAACCTGGGGTTTTTGGACTTCGTGCCCATTGAGACTTTTAATTAGGGGACCAAAATACACAACATATTGCATTATCTTAATGAAAACCAGATTTCCATAAGCTCTGAGCGCGCGTCCTTTTCAGACTCAATATAAATATAGTGGGTCCCATAAAATTAAACACTTTAAAATATTTGAATTGCATTATAAAAAAAATTAAATATATAATATACATAAAAAATTATATTTAAATAAAAAATCAAATATTATTACTGTAGACTCGCGTTGGTGGGAACACGCACTCATAAGAACGTCCCAGTAGTAGTCAAAATGACTGTTTGTATATATCCAGTAGTAAGAACTAACCTGAACAGATAAGCATCTCGATAGTATAAACCAACTGCCAAACTCTTGTTGGCTGCTCTATAAGCAATATTTCTTGTCTTTGGTTGTATTTGTGTAATTCCGTGTTTCCCCTCTTGTCTATAGGGATTTATTGGATAGACATGCGGCGAAAGAAAGCATAGAAATCTCTGTATTGTTCCTTTTAATATTATGGTAGTTAGTTCAGGTTAGTAAGATTATTAGTGAGTTCAGTCCAGAATCAAAAAGATTATCAAAAAGGTATGACGGTAACAATTGGTAAAGTTGTAAACCAAAGTGTTAGGTGAAGTAAGATTAAAAAACGCATTCTTAAAACGCAGAATATCCAACAATGGAAAGTGCCCTTTAAAAGTAGTTTTTTAGACAAAAAAAAATTAAATTTGCCTGTATCGGGTGAGATTCTTAAACAAGAAGCTATTCAACTACATCAACGTTCACGGACCAATACTGAAACATTCAATGCAAGTGATGAATGGTTGCAAAAATTTACAATTCGACATGGAATAAAGTTTCTAAAAATGTCTGGTGAGAAGTTATCATCAGCCTCAGAAAATGTTAGTCCGTTTAAAGTAGACTATTTTGATAAGAACCAAAACCCTAAACTGACACATCATCAAATATACAACTCTCATGAGACCGGACTGTATTGAAAATTGTTGTCTCACCAAACATATTTCCCAGAATTACTTTCTGGGCTGTCTAAATGCTATAGGATCACATAAGCTTTCTACTTTGATCATTGGCAAAGCAATTACCTCGTTGTTTTAAAAATGTTCACAACCCATGCATTTACAAAAATAATCAAAATACATGAATGACCCAGGAAAGATTGGTTTTTAAAAATTTTGCTCCAAAGGTAAGTTTTAGATTCATTAAATTTAAGTTTTTCTATATTTAAGTATATTTGGAGTTTTTTTTTAGGTAAAGGCATTTTTGAAAAGTCGAAAACTTCCTGAAAAAGCAATGCTTTAGTTAGATAATGCTGCTTCTCACCCGTTAGAATTAAAAACGGAAGAGGGTACCATATTTGTTATGTTTATGCCGTCAAATGTAACAACGCTTATTGAATCGGTGGATCAAAATGCTTTAAGATTGACTAAGTTGTACTATTGTCAAGTTATGGGTAGCTATGGGAGGAAATATGGCAGATACCCTAAAAAGCGTAACTTTGAAAAATGCTATTGTTTACTTAAACAGAGCGTGGCAACAACTGGAGCCATTAATCGTGAACAAATACTGGAATAACATTTTTTATGAAAATTATATTGATGAAGATGACCTTTCCTCTCGCAACACTTCGATAACAGTTTATTGTCAAATTACACAAAAATCGCAACCTACTTTACAGGAAACCAAGAATTTGTTAAAAATGATTGCACGGGTTAGTAAAAGGAAATTAAAAAAAAAAATTAGATTTAAGTGAATTAACTTTTTTTATTAAGTATTTTTAGGGACAGTACCAGGATAAATAAAGTGAGGGCTAGAATAGACACTTAGCGGTTGAAAACATTGCATAAAAAATCAAAAATATTAAGCCCCTGGTTTTCACAGACACAGAAGATAGCGAATCAGAAAATTAAATCGAGGAACCCAAAAAGTGTCAATTTTAAAAGCTCTTGCAGCTCTAAAAGTAGTTTTTCAATGGTTAGAGCAAAATAATGTTGCAGTTAGTGTCTTAGAGAGCCTCAGAAATATTCAAGACATGTCAGTATCAATTTTTTCGACAACTAAAAAAGTTCGACAACAGGTTATTTTAATAAAGAATGTATAAATAAAGATGAGTAGATAGAGAATATTTCAGGGCGATTCAGTTAGCCCATTGTGGTTTTGCCTTGCAATGAACCCACTATCACGCCGTTTGAACTCAACCAGATACGGCTTTAGTGTTAGAAATAACAACGAAGAGGTAGTCAGAGTGAATCATCTTCTATACATGGATAATCTTAAACTGATGGCTGCTACCAGAAACCAGCTGGAACAAATGCTTAAAATTGTAGAGGAGTTCTCCGGGGATATCGGAATGCAATTTGGACTTGACAAGTGCCGTATTTTGAACATGATTAAAGGGAAGATACAACCGGGAGCTTTTGAAATGCAGAACGGTGAAACTATAGCTGCAATGGAAGCAGACCAAACATACAAATATCTAGGTATGAAACAGGCTAAAAGAATTGACCATGGCACTATAAAGGCCGAATTGACAGCCGAATTTGTCAGGAGGGTAAGGCGGGTATTACGAACTAATTTAAATAGTAGAAATTTATTTAAGGCGCTCAACACGTATGCTTGCTCTGCGCTGAGTTACTCTTTTGAAATTGTAAAGTGGAGCAGGATGGACATCCAAAACCTGCAAAGAAAAATAAGGACACTCCTAACAAAAGCACAAAAACATCACACTAGGAGTGCTATTGAACGTACAATGCTTCCAAAACACCAAGGAGGAAGAGGATTGGTGGATATTGGTAAGCAGCTCGACCAACAAATAATAAACTTACGTTCATATTTCCACAGGTTACCGGACTTTTCCACACTACTTCGAGCAATATGCGAGGCAGACGTTTCAACGCCGCTACAGTTGAGGGAACAAGATATTACTTCTTACCACCAAACAGACCAAGAGAAGTTACAAACCTGGCTTCAGAAGCCACTTCATGGACGGCATCCAAATGAGGTCAATCAGGACAATGTCGACAACTCAGCGTCGAACTACTGGTTGATTTCAGGACAGATGTTTCCGGAAACGGAGGACTTCTTGTTAGCTATCCAAGACCAGGTTATTCCGACGAAAAATTATCGGAAATTCATTATCAGAGATTCCTCAATAGAAAATGACCAATGCAGATATGGCTGTCGAACATCGGAGACAATTCAGCACATAACTGGGGGATGCCAAGCGTTTGTCGCAACCGAGTATAAGGAAAGACACGATTCAGCCGCTAAGATACTACACCAAGAGTTAGCAGATAAGTTAAAACTATTGCACGTAGGAAAGGTGCCTCACTACAAATACAATCCGGAGCCTATTCTTGAGAACAACCAGTTCAAGTTATATTGGGACCGAACGGTTCTGACGGATCAAACAGTAGCTCATAATAGACCACACATTATACTAATAGATAAAATTTCTAGGCGAACTACACTAATCGACATTGTTGTACCTAACAACCACAACCTAAGGCCAAAATACAACGAGAAGATCGCCAAATACAGAGATCTGGAGGTTCAAATCCGAAGACAATGGGCAATGAATAGCGTCCAAACGATTCCCATAATACTGTCAACAACTGGAGTGATACTAAAGAACCTCCTGCAGAACATCAAGGGACTGGGCCTTAGTGAGCATCTGTATAAGCCGATGCAGAAAGCAATTCTCCTAGAAACCGCGCGAACCGTCCGAAAGTTCGTGGGAAATACAGCAGACAACGTCACCTAGGACCCGATAACATGGAAAGGGTTCCCACAGAGCTTCATACTTTTAGTGTCTTTGTATGCCTGGTATGAGTGAATAATCCTTGGAGGGAGTGCGAAGCCGTTTGACTTGTAAATCATAATAGATGAGTAATCTCCAATTTTAAAATATTTCTTATGCTTTTAAATGCATCTTCTGTAATATGAACACTATGAATAATATGAACATTTTTGGATTTTTTATGTTCACGCTAATGCGAGTATACTGTATTAAATAAACTATGTAAGATAATCCCATTAATCTGAAGTGCGCGCTCATGCAGCGTTGTCAAACGTTTCGACTCCATTTTAATGCAGGATAATTTTAATTTTATGTAATTTTTTTTATTAATATCTCAGTAAACCCCGCGGTAAGCTAAATATCTGATCGGCAAATAGTACTATAATTCAAAGGAAAGTACCAAGAACCTGAAAATCCATACGACTATGTATAAAATGTTACATTTTTGAAAATTTAATTTTCAAAATTTTACACAGTACAATTAATTGAAATTCCACGATATCATAGACTAGGAATTAAATTATTATAAAAAATTTGATTTTCATTATGATCTAATATTTTTTATTTAACATAAGCAGCGATTGGATTTCCTTAAAAAGTCGGATGGTATAAACGAAACCCCGTTAAAATTAAAACCAAGCAAAAGCATATGTTAAACGAATACAAAACTGATAAAAATCGAGTAAATTGATATTTATTAAAACGAAACATCCCTTCTGCTCGAACAATTTCGGAACTACAATACAGAAATAAAAGATTACTGACGTGTAAAGTTTGAAATTTGGCGTCTTTGGGGCAAACAAATCCTACGTTCTGTATTGAATATATTGAATACTAATCAAGTCCTTTCCGCATGACTGAATTTTCTACATCGTTGGGATTATTGAATCGTGCAATGAACCGATGCTGTATAATATTTTTAAAGAAAATTGAAAATCAGAATCCCTCAATAAAATGTATAATAAAAATTATTTCAATAAAGATTTTTTTTTAACTGAAATAAAATTGAGTAAAAATTTTATTTAAGCGACCATCATTTTTTGCACTATATTCATAATAAATATAACAAGTTTTAAGAGATTTTTAGTGTGCTCTACCTACCCAATTCTAGGATCAAAATGAATTGCACATATTTTGTGTTATATGTACTGAGTCGCCAAGAAAGTAAGTACAAATAGACCGTTGTAATTATTTTGGAAGAAATTCTGCCGGTATTATGGTTTTTTCCCTTATGACTTTCATATATATATATATATATATATATATATATATATATATATATATATATATATATATATATATAAATATGTAGATAAGTTTTTGTCCGTGTAATTTAAAATAAAATAGAATAAAATATTGGCGAAGCGGAAGTGAAAATTTGTCAATCTACACGGACAAAAACTTATCTACATATTTATTTACTTGTTTGGCTTTTAAACACGCTAAACGATGCTCTCATGGTGGGATCGTTTGGTGCGGCACGTGGCCTTGGCTGCTTAAATAGCGGTAGGCTTGCTTGCCAGTACCGAAAAATGCGACCCCTATCCGTTGGGTAGCGCGTTTCGTGTACTCGATTTTACATATTTCTGTTTTAATTCACCGTCGCGCCACCATATGACGGTTCTTTTACAAACTTTGTTAATCTGTGTGGTTCTTGTATTATCAAGTGGACCATCGAGATGTCGCCTTTGTCGTCTTATTTGCTGTGTTTTGATTATAAATTCAGCTTTATACGATGCAAAGGCGAGATGATGGTTTGTACCGACTGCGGTGGCCTGACGAGTCCCATATTAGGACGAAACAGCGCTGTCGCCATCTGTCGGACCCGGAGTTTTTCCATATTTTGGAGTGCTCCGTACTTTTTAATACGAGAATCATGTAGATTGACAAATTTTCACGTCCGCTTCGCCAATATTTTATTCTATTTTATTATATATATATATATATATATATATATATATATATATATATATATATATATATATATATATATATATATATATATATATATATATGTTGTAACGTAAGTTTTTACGGATGATGGAATATGCACTGGTGTCTTTTCTGGTTTGCAATCCGTTCGTCAATAGAAAAATCTTCACGAAGTTTTGCCAACATCTCAGCTGGTATTCCAAGTCGAATGAAAAATTGCAATAAACAAAAGAAATTTTAATAACAACTTACTCGAAAGTTATTGGCTTTCTATGACTTAGAAAAGGTGGCAGTTAAATCAAATAAAAGTAGAGTAAGCTAAATTTGACATTGTCGGACGTCTTCAATTGGAAGGTCTACGTCGACATAGCCTCGGAATAGAAAACAAAAGCACTCTCTATTTTAACCAGACTATGAAGTCCCATAAGCCCAACAATGTAGGAGAAAATCAATTTTGCAGTAATAAAAAAAAAAGCAAAATCAAAAAAAAATACAAAGACGCCTGCAAAGAGAAAGAATTAGAAAATTGCTAATGCGATAGGTAATGAGTATTTAAGCGATAGTTAATTAGAATCTCAGCAATAGACAATTACAAAAAAAAATAAAGCGATAGATTAAAAAAATTAGATCATAGACAGGAACTTATAACTGTCGCTCAAAAACAAATTTTTGCCGAATAAGAATGTTAAAATTTTGTACAAGATAAAATATCTTAAATCATAAAAGGTAATACGCCATACTGGCTAGTTATTAAAAACTTAATTTGTTAAGTAATTAAAATTTCAATAAATTTATCATTATACAATTAAATACTTTAAATAATTATTGCATGATTATTTATTATTTATTTATTTATCTAAAGTGTATGTACACTACAGAATGATACATTCTAAATAGTATGACAAATGACACAGAACAAAAACAAAAAGAAAAAACAAACAGTCAAACAAAACTTAAAAGAAAAAAAGAAGAATGTACAAAAAAGTATATCCTTTAAACATTATAATGGTTTTAATCGTTCGCTGTGAGTCCTTGAAAATGTCACAGTCCATATAAAATTGGTTATAGTTAACCATTAATATGTTTGTGAAGGCGAAATGGCTGTAGTTGGTCACTCTTGGAACCACAAAAAAACCTGAAGTACAATAGGGTATCGCAAAATAAAAGATTTCAATTTGAGGTTGTAGCGCCACGTAGTCGACTTCGTTTTACTTTACAAAATTTACTAGTTCGCCGCTTAGATCTACTTTTGTTAGTGATTTAGTAAATTTAGCAAAAGATAAATATCGTTATAGAATAATAAAGTCCAAATATTTATAGTTTTTCAATTAAAAAGGTTCAAACCATGTACAAAAAATCCCCTACCTTCTAAATAATCGAAAAGGAAACTTTGCTTAGTGAACTAAGCGATTAAAAAACTGGTTTAATACCTATCATCGGGCTTAACAATTAGACACTCTCGCGTAAATGTTTTTGGCTAAAACTAGACACTTAGCTGAGTCACTTTCAAACATGTGATTAAAACGGACCTGTGAAGTAGACGACTTCGTCAGAGAGGATGTTAGCCTGGCTTAATACCCAGCACAATAACGGAAACTGGTTTGTTGTTGGTGAGAGGTTATACCCAAATCCATGAAAACTCCCTTAGATGTCTGTTGCTGATCTAATTGATCAATTATCTAAGCTATCTGTTGCCTAACGTTGTGTTAGGAGTTGTACTGCCTAGTTTTATCATTTTTAGTACTATCACCAGGGTAAAATGTATCTAAAAGGTAATTGTGTAATTTATAAATACATTCGTCGTTAAAGTTCTGCTGGTAATTTTCTATTTTTATTTTTTTTCATTCATACAGACAAATATTATCTTTAATAAAAAGTTAAAATTAAAAAATAAATAAATAAAGTAAGCAAAGCATATGGAGTATAAAAAAGCCCACTTGAGCATAACATTATAAATATAATTTTGTAATCTCAAAACTTTCTACGTATTTTTATTTTTATCCCATTTCATACCAAACCACAAATTTAAATTTCCTGCGTATAAATTTATAAAAGCAAAGCAGCAAAACATTTTTTTTAAACACCAACATGTTTCTGTAAACAACTCAATATTAGAAAATTAGAATCTGAAATTGTTATAGGATTATTACCAAACAAAATTAAGAATCAAAAATTTCAAAAGCGTATTGTACCGGTAAACTTGAGTCACGCAAGCTGACGCCTCGCACATAATATAACACATATCCTCAAGTTTTTCCCCATATTTCTCCCATGCCATATAGCCCTTAACAAAAAGATCCGTAAATGACATACGTGTCAGGAATAGCATTGTATGGCTTAAAGGATTTTCATAATTCTTCTTTTTTTTATTTTATTTACCATAAACGTTTGAAGTTGACACAACATGATATTGGGCTTTACTTTCGATATTAACGTTTGTATATATTTCGAAAAATTGCAATTCTCCAGAATAAATCATTTCATATTAGTGGTAATACAGCAGATAATCACTGTTTTTAAGTATTTGCAAGAAAATAACCATTTTTCAATTAGTCGGAGAGTCCAGTGGGTCCTCGTAGCCATTATATATATATATATATATATATATATATATATATATATATATATTTATATATATATATATATATATATATATATATATATATATATATATATATAATTTTTCTTAATTTTGTATTTTCTTGGGTTTAGGTTCCATAATTAATAAAACACAAAATGATTGACGTTTCGCCCTTTATTCAAGGCATTTTCAAAATTTTTTCCTAAAAAAATATATAATTAAAATACATCAAACAAAAAACATATTTTACACATTTTGGAAAACAAACAAGACACTTAAAAACAGTAGTCAAAAACTTTAAAACATTTTAAAAATATTTAATTTTACCAGTACATACCTTGACATTTTGCTGTACTGTTTCTTAATAAAATTTAAATTTTCATCGTTTACTAAGGATACGTGGAATGCGAATGTGTTTTATTTTTTTAATATTTTTTATATTTTACAATGTATAAAAAAACAAATAAGGTATATGTTTGGTTTTATGTTTAAGAGGATATTCTATTTTTGATTCTTATTTGACCGGATCGAATACTTAATAGTTTTGTTTAAATTAGGTTTGCGTAAAGGTGGCTCAAATTTCCCATATCTGTTCTGTCGTTAACAGTGTTTTTATCTTTTTTAATTTCAATCATTTCTTTTATCTGTAACTTTTGGTAATTCATATCTTTGTTTTTTATAATGGTACTGTTATAATCAAAAGTGTGTTTTTCGTCCTGTATGTGTTTGTTTAACGCTGTTGAGGCGTTTTTTGTATATGTATGGCCATTTAATCTGTTCTTCAGTAATTGGCTCGTCATGCCTATATATTTTTTGGGACAATTTGTGCAAGGAATCGAATATATTATATTTGATTTATTCATTAGAGGAGTTTTACTTTTTAAATTTGTGAATAATGTATTTAATTTATTATGTGACCTGTGGCATACGATAATATCATGCTTTTTTAAAATGTATTTTATTTTTTCTGACAGCTCACTAGTGTAAGGTAATGCCACATATTTCTGCTGTTTATGTTCTATGTTTTTTATTTTTACGTTGTTATAAAACTTATATGTTCGTTTATCAATTATTTTGGTGATAGTCTTTTCGTTGAAATTATTATTTATTAGTGTCTCTTTTACTTTTTGAAGTATTTTTAGTCGGAATTCTGGAGATGTTAGGGAGATAGCACGATTATAACGTTATTTTTTTGAGTTTTTGAATGATTAGAGAAATAGTTTAGATATCTACCTGACCAAGTTGGTTTGGTGTACCATTCAGTTAAAATTTTGTTTTTTCTGCGTATAAGTGTCATATCTAGAAAATTTATTTTATTATTATTCTCTGTTTCGGACGTGAACTGTAATTTTTCGTTGAAACTGTTAAACTCTTGGAGAATTTCATTTATTTTATTTTGTGGTACGGCTGCTATGCAATCATCGACAAAACGTTTGAAAAATGTTATATTAAAATTTAATTTTTCTAAAACTTTTTCCTCTAAATATTCCATTACTAGCTGAGCAATGGTAGATGAAATTGGTGATCCCACAGCACATCCATCGAGTTGTTTGTAAAAGGTATTTTCGTACTGAAAATAATTTGTATTAAGAACGAGGTCAACAGCATCCATAAAATTATTTTTTGATAGCGTTGTATGTTTTTTTAAAATTTCCCATTTTTCTGCTAAAATAGTGTGGACAAGTTGATTTGGTATGTTTGTATACAAAGATATAACATCTAGCGAAATGAGTGTAATTTTCAGGTAGGTTTACTTTATCAATAAATTTTTTAAAGGCGAATGAATCTTTAATAAAAAAATCGTTTTTGCCTGTAATATTTGAAATGCAATCTGATAAGAATTTTGATATACTATAGAATAGCGATTGTATACAAGAAACCCGATCCCTTGCACAAATTGTCCCAAAAAATATATAGGCATGACGAGCCAATTACTGAAGAACAGATTAAATGACCATAAATATACAAAAAACGCCTCAACAGCGTTAAACAAACACACACAGGACGAAAAACACACTTTTGATTATAACAGTACCATTATAAAAAACAAAGATATGAATTACCAAAAGTTACAGATAAAAGAAATGATTGAAATTAAAAAAGATAAAAACACTGTTAACGACAGAACAGATATGGGAAATTTGAGCCACCTTTACGCAAACCTAATTTAAACAAAACTATTAAGTATTCGATCCGGTCAAATAAGAATCAAAAATAGAATATCCTCTTAAACATAAAACCAAACATATACCTTATTTGTTTTTTTTATACACATTGTAAAATATAAAAAATATTTAAAAAAATAAAACACATTCGCATTCCACGTATCCTCAGTAAACGATGAAAATTTAAATTTTATTAAGAAACAGAACAGCAAAATGTCAAGGTATGTACTGGTAAAATTAAATATTTTTAAAATGTTTTAAAGTTTTTGACTACTGTTTTTAAGTGTCTTGTTTGTTTTCCAAAATGTGTAAAATATGTTTTTTGTTTGATGTATTTTAATTATATATTTTTTTAGGAAAAAATTTTGAAAATGCCTTGAATAAAGGGCGAAACGTCAATCGTTTTGTGTTTTATTAATTATAGAACCTAAACCCAAGAAAATACAAAATTAAGAAAAATGATATAATCTATGGTTCAAGAATCAAGAAAATAAATATATATATATATATATATATATATATATATATATATATATATATATATATATATATATATATATAATGACCACCCGTACACCCCTTCTAAAATCTAGGGAAACCGGTTTTTTGAGAATTTTAAAATTTTGTGTAACCATGTTGGCTGCGATCTATTGATTGGTGTCACAATTTTAGGGTTTCGATCGGAAGTGGGTTTTTCAGAACGGAAGTTCATTTTTTAAAATGAAATATACATATTTTTATGACGGAATCGGATTCTACGCCACAATATATGAAATATTGGTTTAAAGAAATTTTTTCGGAAACGTCGTTCTTGACCTCTAAATAATCTTTCAATTTAAGTTTGCTTTCTGTTTACATAAAATATATTAAGTACTTTGCTAAATGAATTTTCGGAAAGACAGCTGCGATATCTGACAGTTCTGCATCATCTCAATAGATAATATAACGGAATAGGATTCTACGCCACACAATATGAAACATTTGTTTAAATTTTTTTTGAAAACGTCTTTCTTGACCTCTAAATGACCTTTAAATTTAAGTTCGCTTTTTGTTTACATAAAATTTCTTATGTACTTTGCTAACCGAGTTTTCAGAAAGACAGCTGTGATATCCTTAAAAGACAATGTCATTTTGAGGAGTCATAACCATATTTTTACTGCAAACAAAATTTTCTAAGAGCATAATAACTTGTTTAAAAATAGCAATAGTAGATAATCGCGTTTTTACGACTTTGGTTGGAAAATACTTTCATTTTGTTAATAGTAAAAATGTGGTTATTTAGTTTCATTATAAAATAAATTATGATCTAAAAAATCTTGCCGATGGTAAAAATAAAATTATTTGTTTGTGTTACTATAAAAAGAATTATTATGTTGTTAAAAAATTTTGTTTGTAACAAAAATGTGATAAACTTTTGTTATTACGAAATAAGTTTTTGTGTTTTTAAAAATTTGTTTGAAGAAAAAGTGTGGTTTTTATTTTGTTTTGTTATTATAAAATTGACACTATCTACTAATAAATCTTGTTAACAGAAAAATGTGTTTATTACTTTATGTTGTTGTTACAACATTAATTACTGTGTGATAATAAATCTTGTTTACTGTAAAAATGTGCTTATCTACTATTGCTATTTTTACGCAAATTATTGTATTTTTAGAAAATCTTGTTTGCAGTAAAAATATGATTATGACTCCTCAAAATGACATTGTCTTTTAAGGATATCACAGCTGTCTTTCTGAAAACTCGGTTAGCAAAGTACATAAGAGATTTTATGTAAACAGAAAGCGAACTTAAATTTAAAGGTCATTTAGAGGTCAAGAAAGACGTTTTCAAAAAAAAATTTAAACAAATGTTTCATATTTTGTGGCGTAGAATCCTATTCCGTTATAAAAATATGTATGTTCCTTTAAAAAAAACGAACTACCGGTCTGAAAAACCCACTTCCGGTCGGAACCCGAAATTGTAAGTGACACCAATCGAAAGAGCGTACCCGATATAGTTACAAAAAATATTAAAATTCTCAAAAAATCCGTTTCCTTAGATTTTAAAAGGGGTGGACGGGTGGTCTTGGACACGGTGCACGGTATATATATATATATATATATATATATATATATATATATATATATATATATATATATATATATATATATATATATATACCCCTCTAACACCCATTGTATCTTGCATTCAATCACCGTTTTATAAATTATCCAAATATCTTCAGTAATTGCTTGTTTAGAAATACATGTAAAAATAACTATTATATAAAAGATTCCTTTAGTTTTGGAGAATTTGGACAATAAAAATATCTAGTAACTTTAAGCTTGTTTCTCTGGACGTAGTGTCTCTAAATACAAATATTTCTAATGAACTTTTAACTAATATAATCAAAGAAAAATGGAACCTATTAAAAGAACATACTACCTTGAGCGAGGATGTTTATAGAAGGCATCAGTTTATGCTTAACTAATAACTATTTTCAATTCAAAGATACTTTTTATCAACAATTAGAGGGTTGTGCAATGGATTCTCCTATATCTTCAACCGTTGCACAACTAGTCATGGAATACTTAGAAGAGGAAGTCTTAAAAAAAACTGACATGTGACCTGTTATTTTTTTCAAAAGATACGTCGATGATTGTCTTACAGCTGTAACTAAGGATCAAATAGATAATATTTCCTCACCAGAATATCGGCCAGAAACATTGAAGAAAGTGAGGAAAGTATTTAAAGAAAATAATTTTTAGATGAACAGATAAATAAAAAAATTAAACAAAATACTTATTGATTTTACAACAAAAAATCGTCCCTCAGAATCTTCCCGACAGCTATATCGCAATGAACTGTGTGGAAAAAATCAAATATATTTGGAAGAAACACGATGTTGTTGTATGTAACAAAGCCCAAAACTGCCTATCCTCACTCTTTACACCTTTAAAAAGTCTCTCAGCATGCAAATACTAATTATATATATATATATATATATATATATATATATATATATATATATATATATATATATATATATATATATATGTTTATGCGGCTTCCATGGATTCCTCCGTGTGAGAAGCAATAGAAGTGGATATATCCACATTATGCCATTGTAGTGCTGAAATCACATTCAGCAAACGTACAACTATATGGAGCTCCGTATATGAATGAAGTAAAATGCGAACAGTAAATGCAAAGTGCGTTCCAACCATATCCTTTCCGTGTTAGAGGTTGCACAGTTCAAACAAATTGCTAAGGAACACAATTTATCCTATTCCACCACCATCGAGATGGTGGCCTACCTGTACCACCATACCGAGAAGAAAGTCAAAACTTACCCTCCCCGCCACAGTGATACGGCAGAGGTACATGTTTCGTCTCTACTAGACTCATCAGTGTACCGACATGCACCTGGCTGTGCAAAGAACAGATCGGAAGGAAGAAGATATATGTTTATATATATCCACTGCTGTTGCTTCTCACACGGAGGAATCCGTGAAAGCCGCATAAACATATATACGCCATCAGGCGGGAGGTCGGCGAAGCCGCCTTCAGTATTTGCATGCTGAGGGAGTTTTTAAAGGTGTAAAGAGTGAGGATAGGCAGTTTTGGGCATTGTGACATACAACAACATCGTGTTTCTTCCAAATATATTTGATTGTTTCCACACAGTTCATGAACGTAAGTCATTGCGATATATTTTCTAACATTGTTAGTTGTCGGGAAGATTGTGAGGGACGATTTTTCGTTGTAAAATCAATAAGTATTTTTTTTAATTATTTTATTTATCTGGTCATCTAAAAATTATTTTCTTTAAATACTTTCCTCACTTTCTTCAATGTTTCTGGCTGATATTCTGGTGAGGTAATATTATCTATTTGATCCTTAGGTACAGCTGTAAGACAATCATCGACGTATCTTTTGAAAAAAATAACAGGTCACATGTCAGTTTTTTTTTAAGACTTCCTCTTCTAAGTATTCCATGACTAGTTGTGCAACGGTTGAAGATATAGGAGAACCCATTACACAAACCTCTAATTGTTGATAAAGAGTATCTTTGAATTGAAAATAGTTATTAGTTAAGCATAAACTGATGCCTTCTATAAACATCCTCGCTCAAGGTAGTATGTTCTTTTAATAGATTCCATTTTTCTTTGATTATATTAGTTAAAAGTTCATTAGAAATATTTGTATTCAGAGACACTACATTCAAAGAAACAAGCTTAAAGTTACTAGATATTTTTATTGTCTTAATAAATTCTCCAAAACTAAAGGAATATTTTATATAATAAAGGGTTTTCCAATAAGAGGTGTTATTTTGATATTCAAAGAAAAATGCAATTTTTTAAGATAAATGATCGGATATTTATTACATTATAAAGAGGAAGGTATGCCGTTAATGATGGAAAATAACATCAGCCAAATGACCACCACGACCATGCCTACAGGACCATATCCTTTTCATGAAATTTTCCATAACCAAATCGCAAAGTGGCTGCCCTATGTCCTCGATAGCCTCACGAATTCCATCTTTGAGGTCTTGAATCGACGCTGGGCTGTTGGCGTAGACCTTGTCTTTCACGTGGCCCCAAAGGAAGAAATCGCAAGGTGTCACATCACAAGATCTCGGTGGCCAATTGTGATCACCTCTTCGAGAGATAACACGGCCCGGAAACTTTTCCCGTAAAAGATCAATGGTTTCGTTGCTTGTGTGGCACGTAGCGCCGTCTTGTTGAAAGTAAACGTGGTCCAGATAAATACCATCCAATTCCGGCCATAAAAAATCATTAATCATCTCTCGATAGCGCAATCCATTCACCGTAACTGTTGCTCCAGCCTCATTTTCGAAAAAGTAAGGTCCAATGACCCCGCCGGACCATAAACCGCACCAAACAGTCACACGTTCAGGATAGAGAGGCTTTTCAACAATAACTCTTGGGTTTTCCGAGCCCCAGATGCGACAATTTTGTTTGTTGACGAAGCCACCGAGGTGGAAATGGGCCTCATCACTGAAGATGATTTTTCGATGGAATTCCGGATCATTTTCATGCATTTCAAGAACCCAATCAGCAAAGGCACGACGTTGTTGATGATCGGCCGGCTTGAGTTCTTGCGTTAACTGAACTTTATAAGCCTTAAGACCCAAATCTTTATGCAAAATACGGTGTAATGACGTTTGTGGAATCCCTAATTCCAAAGAACGACGAGGAATGGACAAACCTGGGTTTTCTTCAACACTTTCGGCAACAGCAGCAATATTCTCGGCTGTTCTTGAGCGACGTGCACGGGTTTTCTTCTTCACATAACTAACTTGTCCCAACAGCTCGAATTTTTTCACCAATTTCTTTATTGCGCTCCGACAAGGTGCTTCATGACGACCCAAAAATGTTCGAGTTTTACGAACCGTCTCTGCCAAATTTTCACCATTTTTATAGTGAATTTTAATAATTTCAATGCGTTGTTGAAGCGTGTATCGTTCTATCTTTATTTATGGCGTAGTTTCTACTTGTCAAACGTCAAAAACTTACAGCTTCAAAAGTGACATCTACCGAAATAGCGGGCTTTTCAAAATGACACCTCTTATTGGAAAACCCTTTAGTTATTTTTACATGTATTTCTAGACAAGCAATTACTGAAGATATTTGGATACTTCATAAAATGATGATTTAATGCAAGATCCAATGGGTGTTAGGGGGGTGTCGGGTTTATGTAATTTGGAAAACTCATATATTTTGGGTGCTACAGAATTGTGAATAATTAGTTTTTTTTTGTTTTTAGCTTCGTTATAAGATTTTTAGACATAATTTTTAGTTAGTTATTATTTTTAGTTTGATAATTCTTAGTTGGATCACAGCGTAATTTTTTGTAGGTTTGATTATCTGACAGAAGATTGTTCATTTTGTCATTATAATCGTTAGTGTTTATAACAGTTTTATTACTCTTATATGGCTTAAAGAGTATATTGTCTGAATTATCTCTGATAAATTGTCTAGTTTTTTTAACTTGTTTGATTATTTTTGTTTGAAAATTGTCTTAAAGTCTTAATTTGATTTTGTGATTAGTGATTACATTCACAACATTACTTCGAATAGAATCTTTAATTTCATCAGGTTTATCGTATATAGCTTACTCGACACACGCTATATATTCGGTTGTAGGTAAGTTTTTTCACTAGTGATAGATAGAGAGAATTTATTACCTAATCCTAGTACTTCTGCAATATCATCGTAGATTTTTTTATTAGAAATATTATCTAGCCAGTTAGAAGTGTTTATTTTATTGTTTGGTTTTGCTGAATTGGAAATTAATTTAGAATTATTTTTGGTTCTTTAATTTAATCGATTTAAAAGTTTTTTTATGTTTTTTGTTTTCAAAGTTTGTGAATCTGTTGAATATGTCTATTGGCAGTATTTGTAAAACAAATACTTAATTTAAAAGTAAATAATAACAAAAAATGTTTGTGAACAAGCCTGCCACAACAGACGAAACGTTAAACAGCCTTTGATGTCACAATTCAAGTAAAAACTTATTCTAAAGAAATTAAAAAATTGTATGTGTATATATAGATATATATATATATATATATATATATATATATATATATATATATATATATATATATATATATATATATCGAGAGTAGATTCCAGAAAAATAGTGAGGTGATTTGATATAAACAAAAAAATTGTTAAAAATTTGTCACATTTCAACATGAATAACTTTAGTTTAAATAAATATTTTTAAATTCTGCGCCCAGCCATTGATAATTCAAGTCAAGAACTACAAGCTGTGATTAATTGCGATGCGAAAATGTGGTGCTTTTATTGCTTTTTTACGCTAGAAATAGCGTTCATCAATTATAATATGCACGCCACCTTAGTGCACATAATCCAATATAGCTTTCGGTACTTTAAACACATTTTAATACATATCTATTTTTTTTATTAAATATAAGGATCTAATCATAAAATAAACAATACAGTAACGCAAGAAACGTCAGTTTTTATAACTATTTTTGCATGTGTTGGTGCAAACATTGGGCGTGGTACTTAATTTTCAAAGTTGATAAATTTTTTGGTAAAAAAAGTTAACACAGTTTTGTTGTACATGTGATTTCGGGAAGCTGTTTACAATTTTTTAGCATATTCCCATGATTCCATCTCATGTAGTTGAGAAATCCTTTTAAACGATGTTTTCACACATAACTATTAAAGAGCTTCGTTGATTATTGTGTTGATATTAATTCTTGACTAGGTTTAGCTTTTTACATTTCTTAATATTATCTTTACTTAGGTCACAATTTTCTCATTTTAGATTTTTACTTTTAACTTAATTTTCTCCGAAGTTCCCTTAATAAATAAGGCGAATTGTCAGAAATTATAATATAAAAACAGTCTTTAAATCAAGAAATACCCTTAGAGCTCATTTAACAAAAACAAAACCAAAAACTACCGATAAGAAAGAATGTGTTTACAAAGTTCCATGTGAGTGTGGTGAAATGTATATTTGAGAAACCAAACGACCACTAGAAGTTAGAATTAAGGAACATAAAACTCATACACAAAAAGGGGAAACGTCAAGATTAGGTATTGCAGAACACTCCTGGGATAAGCAACACCATATCAAATGGTCTGAAGCTGCGGCAATATACAGGGTGATTCAAAAATCGATCACGAAACTTAAGGGGGTGATTCTACTTGACAAAATAAGGGTAGAGCTTCATATAATTTTTTTTCAAAATGTCATTCGTTTTCGAGTTACAAGCCGTCCAAGTTCAAGTTTTTATTTTTTGTTTTTTGAATTACTCGCTTACAGGAAAACCGATTTGACTAATATTTGAAAGATAGGCTAAGTCTTCTGCGCTTCATCATTTTAGTAACAATTCACATTGATTGTTTGCCGCTAGAGGGCACTTTACCTACATTGAAAATTGTTTTTTTGTCATAATTTTTTAGTGTTGACAGCTACAGTAGTTTTTGGCATAATTTCTGAAAGACTGATGCCAGGCCTTTAAAAAAGGTGCTCTTTATTTACATCGCTAAACCCAACGGTTTAGACGTAAATCACCCTTAAAAATTAAGTGGTAAATTTACTTTTCTCATTTCATTACCACCAGCTACCAGGTAAATAGCTATCAAAGTATACTAGAGCTGTCAGTTTAACATCAAATAAATTCGCTTTTTAAACTATTTAATTTATAATCTTAAAATAACTAATAATGGCTAATCACCAATATTCAAATATCGAATATTGTGATATCCATTTTTGTTATGGAAAAGCAAATGGTAATGCAGAGTTGGCAAGAAGATATTATATGGAGAGTTATCCGGAAAGAAATATCCCTCATGCTCAAACATTTTCCAGTGTGCACAGGAGGCTTGCGGAATATGGTTCCTTTAAAAGTTATAATGGAAATAGGGGAAGACCTAGAACTGCTAGAAACGTGCAACAAGAAGAAAGAGTGCTTGAAATTATTGAAGATAATCCAGGTATTAGTACTAGAAAAATTGGGAATGAAGTGCGGCTCTGTCAGGCTAGTTCATGGAGGATACTAAGAGAAGAACAACTCTACCCGTTTCATTCAAAAAAGGTGCAGGCTCTTTATGACGATGATCGGCCGAGACGGTTGGAAATGTGCAATCAGATCCTAGCTAAGTATGAACACGATAATCGATTAATTGGCGTCATATTATTCACTGACGAAGCTGGTTTCACTCGTGATGGCATAACAAATCTACACAACATCCACACATATGCTTACGAGAACCCAAACAATGTGGTAGAAACGAAACATCAGCGTAGATTTTCACTAAATGTGTGGGCAGGGATAATAGGAGATTACCTTATTGGTCCTCATTTCTTTGATGGCCCATTAACTGGTGACGTATACTTAGATTTTATCCAAAATCGTCTCCCATTGTATCTGGAAGATGTGCCATTGGAAGTAAGGGCCAACATGTGGATCCTCCAAGACGGAGCTCCGCCCCACTTTAGTATACGTGTCCGACAGTATTTGAATGCAACGTATCCTGAGCGATGGATAGGACGAAGTGGACCATTGGCATGGGCAGCGAGGTCACCAGACCTTAATCCTATGGATTTTTTCTTTTGTGGTCATTTGAAACAATTGGTGTACGATATTCCAGTAATCAACGTCGAGGATCTTCGCTTCAGGATAATCGAAAAGTGCCAAATTATTAAAGAAACACCAGAAATTTTTCATCGAGTTAGGCGACATTTTTTGAAGAGTGTTAGGAAATGTATGGAAGAAAATGGGGGACATTTTGAGAATCTTTTTTAGTTTGTTTAGTACTGTTTCATTAATTTTTATCAATTAAATGTATATCGCAATAATCCATAATATGAATATTTACTGATTAGCCATTATTAGTTATTTTAAGATTATAAATTAAATAGTTTAAAAAGCGAATTTATTTGATGTTAAACTGACAGCTCTAGTATACTTTGATAGCTATTTATCTGGTAGCTGGTGGTAATGAAATGAGAAAAGTAAATTTACCACTTAATATTTAAGGGTGATTTACGTCTAAACCGTTGGGTTTAGCGATGTAAATAAAGAGCACCTTTTTTAAAGGCCTGGCATCAGTCTTTTAGAAATTATGCCAAAAACTACTGTAGCTGTCAACACTAAAAAATTATGACAAAAAAACAATTTTCAATGTAGGTAAAGTGCCCTCTAGCGGCAAACAATCAATGTGAATTGTTACTAAAATGATGAAGCGTAGAAGACTTAGCCTATCTTTCAAATATTAGTCAAATCGGTTTTCCTGTAAGCGAGTAATTCAAAAAACAAAAAATAAAAACTTGAACTTGGACGGCTTGTAACTCGAAAACGAATGACATTTTGAAAAAAAATTATATGAAGCTCTACCCTTATTTTGTCAAGTAGAATCACCCCCTTAAGTTTCGTGATCGATTTTTGAATCACCCTGTATATGGAATCCAACATGAAAAAAGAACATTTTCAGAAGCAGTTTACATTAAAAACAATAATGGAATCTTCAGTAAACCGAGAGTTGAGATACCTAATCTTTGGCAACCACTACTTTGTAACAATGCAAGTCCGACAACCACGTTTTAGTCAATCGTCAACATTGTCTACAACCTTCAAAAAAACTATATGTAACTACCGAAAAATGAATTCTGAATTAAATATAATCTCATATTACCTACACTGACCAATTTTTCTTCATATATTTAATTTTCTAAATCAAATTAACATCCCGTTGCTTATTTATTTATCCTGTTATAGTTTAGAACATTTCATTTCATGTCATGCTTTTGATATCCACTAATGAAATTGGGTTATTTATTTACTTTACCTTTCATGTTAATCTCTAATTACAAAGCAGGGTTATAAACCAAATATTAAATGTGCTAACAATAATATGAAAATAAGGACGAGGAAAGTGTGAAGTTATTTTTTTTTAATTTAATTTTTCTACGGATTTTAACCAAAGAAAAATAATTAAACCGTAACAATAGTTCTTGGAAGTTTATGCTACGCTCAAGATTGCTAAGAATCCATATTCCAAAAAATCAACTTAATCTCTGAAATTACCTCTAACGCTCGTTTAAACCATAATTAAACTGACAGCTTGAACGAAAAATTTTTGATACTTTTCATTACTGAGGTCCTATAAAGGACGATTCTCCGAGAAATTTTCGATCGATTGTGGGAAAACTGTAACTAGGAAGAATCTGAATTTTACAGTGTACTAACGTGCATGGGGGACAGGAAGCTAAAATATTTTCAAGATGGCGGCACATCCGGTTACACCGGAAGTAGATGTCAACTTGCTTATTTTAAATGGAACACCCTATATACTATTACATTTTTGATTTCCACGTAAAATTCGAGACATTTTCATGTATAATGTTATATACTTAAGTCTCACCGTTTAGGCATATTAAAATTTTTATGTCAAAAATTACATTTGCGGACCAAAACTAAACTATAAATTTTTCCTATAAGGGAGTCTTTATAATTTAATTTGGGTAAGTTTTCTTGTAGACGATGATCGACTTTAGCAGTCCTTTTATAATATTTTAAAAATTATTAGTACAGAGTGGTCAAAAAAGAAGAATAAAAATTATATTTAAAAAATCGTTAAAAGTCAATTTTTTCAAATAGAAAGTACCTATTTTTATAATTTTATCATATTAAGCAATAAAAATAAGGGTAACTTTGTATAAGATTGTCTATTCCAAAAAATTGTAGTTTTCATAATATTGGCAATTCAACATTTTTCTATTGTAGAAATGCTATACGGCTTTTAAGTTTAGTTATTAGTTGGCCATGACGGCGAGGCGTGGGAAAATAAAACAATCGAACCCTATAGAATGGTAGGGGCGATTAAATTACAGCACGAAGATTAATTAAACTTGTTTATTATTTATGAAGAATGTGATAGAGTTGTTTCAAGAACATGGGATACATTCGCAAAAGATGTGGCCCATTCTTGGCCAGTCAACGGCAAGTTATCTAAATAGTTTACTTCCAAATTTCTTCGAAATAGGGCTCACCTACAAGTTAAAAAAACGTATTTTGTATCTCGAAGTCTTCAAAAATGGCTAACTTACCATTCAGATTATCTTGATAGAATTCTAAGACGACGACGCAGTCATTTCCTATAGCACAATACACGTTAAACTTCCAAGACTTTTGAAAATTTAATTTTTTAATCTTCGTCGAAAATCAATGCCTTTTAAATGTTGTACTATGAAATATATA
Organism: Diaprepes abbreviatus; assembly: GCA_034092305.1. Taxonomy (NCBI): domain Eukaryota; kingdom Metazoa; phylum Arthropoda; class Insecta; order Coleoptera; family Curculionidae; genus Diaprepes; species Diaprepes abbreviatus. The sequence continues at coordinate 49,713 of JASJET010000291.1, forward strand.
TAGGGATCAAACTTGTGTTTCCAAAAAATCCTTAAAACTGATGTTTGAGATAATCCGGACTCTAATGCTACTTGCCATGTAGATATCGAAGGAGTTTTTGCGAAATATTCTAAAATTGTAGTTTCAATATTTTCATTACAAACAAATGGTTTATTTCTATTTCGTTTTGCTTTTATGGATCGAAAGTTCTTGAAGTTTCCTATAATCCTTTTAACCCTTGGTGGTGTTGGTTTCTGTTTCTGCGGATATCGGATTGCAAATGTATCTCATGTTCTTGAAGTAACTTTATCACATTCTCCATAAACAATAAATAAATTTAAATAATATTCGTGCATGTAATTTAATCGCCCCAACATGATTATTATTAATGAATGTCAAATGGCAAGAAATTGTGACAATTCTGTAGGGTTCGATTGTTTTATTTTCGCCACGCCTTGCCGTCATGGCCAACTAATAACAAAACTTAAAAGCCGTATAGCAATTTTACCATAAAATTGACAACCTTATACAAAATTACCCTTATTTTTAATGCTTAATATGATAAAATTATAAAAATAGATGCTTTCTATTTGAAAAAATTGACTTTTGAAGATTTATTAAATATAATTTTTGTTCTTCTTTTTTGACCACTCTGTACTAATAATTTTTAAAATATCATAAAAAGGACTACAAAAGTCGATCTTAATCTACAAAAAAACTAATCCAAATTAAATAAAAAGGACTCCCTTATAAGAAAAATTTATAGTTAAGTTTTGGTCCGCAAACGTCATTTTTGACTTAAGTATAGAACATTGTATATGAAATATGTCTAGAATTTTACGTAGAAATCAAAAATGCAAGGATATATAGGGTGTTTCATTTAAAATAAGCAAGTTGACATCCACTTCCGGTATAACTGGAAGTGCCGCCATTTTGAAAATATTTTAGCCAGCTATCCCCCATGCACGTTAGTACACTGTAAAATTTTTAGATTATTCCTAATTATAAAGGATGTTTTTTTTATAGAGGTATAGAACTTTTAAATGGAATAAAACAAAGATGAATTTTTTAAATTGATATGAAATTTACTTTATTTGAAAGATAACCTTCTGGCATTATAATTTAGATATGACTTCTGGCATATGACCGCCACGGCTGGCTCGGACGTAGTTTAATCTGGAAGTCCAATTTTCGATAACTTTTTCCAACATTTGTGGCCGTATATCGGCAATAACGCGGCGAATGTTGTCCTCCAAGTGATCAATCGTTTCGGGCTTATCGGCGTAGACTAACGACTTCACATATCCCCACAGAAAATAGTCTAGGGGCGTTAAGTCGCACGATCTTGGAGGCCAATTCACGGGTCCGAAACGTGAAACTATGCGGTTACCAAACGTTTCCTTCAATAAATCAATTGTGGCACGAGCTGTCTGACATGTTGCGCCGTCTTGTTGAAACCGCAGCTCCTGCATATCATGGTTGTTCAATTGATGAACGAAAAAGTCAGTAATTATGGCTCTATAGCGGTCACCATTGACTGTAACGTTCTGACCAGCATCGTTTTTAAAGAACATACACTTGAGGATTAACATCACTCCAAATACGGCAGTTTTGTTTATTGACGTATCCATTCAAACAAAAGTGAGCTTCATCGCTAAACAAAATTCGCTTATGAAAATCGGGATCAACGGCAATCTTGTTTTGGGCCCATTCACCGAATCTACGCCTTGCTAGGTGATCGTGTGGCTTCAATTCCTGCACGAGTTGGATTTGGTAAGCACGTAAACCAAGATCTTTCCGCAAAATCTTCCATAAAGTGAATGGACACATATCCAATTCCTGTGCACGATCGCGGATAGACTGATTCGGATCTTCCTCTACGCTACGCTCTACAGCAGCCATGACTTCTTCTGTACGCACTATACGACGTCTCTGTTGATGCGTATTATCATTTAGAGTAAACGTGGTGCGAAAACGTTCCATAGTTAATCGAATTAATTGCTCTGATGCACGATTATGTTGACCGTAAAATGGACGTAGTGCGCGATACGTATTTCGAAGAGAACCATGATTTTCAAAATAAATTTGCACAATTTGGAAGCGTTGTTCAGGCATCAGTCTATTCATATTGAAATGCCAAACCAATTTTAAGTTGACAACACTTTTTTAACTGGCGGCCATTTTGTCAGCTGTCAAGTGATTTATGTTTAAAGTTTTATACCTCTATAAAAAAACACCCTTTAGTTTTCCCACAATTGATCAATAAAGTTCCCGGAGCATCACCCTGTATATTAGAAAAATTATTCACTGATTAACCTTTCAAATTCGACTCTAACGGCACGATCCAGATAACCAACCAATGTCCAACTTTTGTGGAAAATATTTCTTGCTAGCTTGATTATCTGGTAAGACATTGAAAATGGTTAACCTAGTATTAAGAGTATATCAAACTATGCTTAATGCTCTGATGCCCATAATGCTTGTTTAAATCATAAAATTTAAACTGTTGGAGAATATCATTTTTTAAAAAGGCAGTAAAACATAATTCTAGTCACTAAAGTGATCCCATATAGCCAAAGAGATACTAACCAGAGTAAAAAGTCAATTTAAAAAAATATATATGGCGATATTTATCTTGTAGTAAAAATAAAATTTGTCATTTTTCTTCTAAATATGCCTTTCATCCAAGTTCCAGCTTACCGGGGGTTTTATTTGGATTACAGTCTTTTTTCATTCTAAAAACCGGCTTAGAAATGACTTCTTTAAAAAGAGCTCATTTAATTTATTTGGGGCTTCCCTAAAAATACACATTTATGTAAAAAATTAATAACAGACGAATGCACAACAGTCAAATTAAGTCCGTTGTGAAATTAACTCTTAAAAAATGAGGATAATTTTTTTAAACATTTGAGATATTTTTTCCAATTATATAAAATTAAATCGAAATAAACTAAAGGGTCTAGGCGATTAAGAGGATTGAAAAAGTAAAAAACAACCGGTTGTTCTACATCAAAAAGTACCCACACAAAAAAATTTTAGGCACTTTTATCGTCACATAACCTCAAAAAAAATAAAACATCTTTTTCGTTTTTAGACGTTATCTTCGGTTATAATCATCGTAGAAATTTCTTTTTTTTTTTCATTTTGCTGGTTTTTTATTGTCTATAACAAGATATATTGACAACAATTTTTGGAGCGAAATTCAACTTTTATGGGAGTTCGAAATTTTTAAATTTAATAAGATAAAAACTAGGACAATAGCAGGGCCAGACTATGTCCATGAATTTTTTCAGATTTTTAAAAAAGGTGAAACATAGTCAAAATCCCAAAAAACGGCATTTATTAGCATTTTTAGCATTTTATTGAGTTTTGAAGCATGGAGTTTTCTTATAACTCCTCAGTTGTCTTAAAACTATGTATGTATGTATGTTTCACCGGAAATGGCCCCGGTTTTGAATTTTTAAATGGAACACCCTGTATATTTTAACATTCTTGGATTTCTGAGACAATTCTAGATCAGAATGTGACATTTTAAAAACTTTTTACGTCTACTTCATTTTTTTAGAGCCACTTTTAAAATTGCATCTAGGGGGCCATGATTGGACGCAAACTAATCTAAGGGCCTTAGGTGATGTCAAAAAAATACAATCGCAAAGTTTTAGTGACTAGTATGAAAGACAGGAATAAGACAAGTTGACAAAATTACGTTTTCATTTCTAACTATTAATTTTCAAATGGCGACCCCTTTTTGACAACTACTTGTCGAAAAAAGCATTCTTTGACGGATGATTGGATTAGACATAAGAACAGAAATTAAATATTATTAAGCAAAATACTGGATAATTTATTTACTTATGACAATTGCGCCGTGGACAGCCATGATGCATAATAATTTGCAACTGTTTTTATCAAGTCTTCTTTGGAAAACAAAGCACTCACTTAAGTAGATAATGACAGTGACATACGCTCTAAGAACAGACGTAAAAGTTTCTTAATTTTCGTTAAGTTTAGTTTAAATTTTCGTTAAAATAATGTATACTCAAAGTGAAAAAGTGGATATGTTATTAATATTTGGAGAGTGTCATAGAAATTCAAGGAATGTTGCCGAGTTGTATGTTCATAGATATCCAAATCGGCAACATCCAGCCCATCAGTATTTTCCGTATGTCGAGACTCGTTTTAGACAAATAGGAAATCAAGAGGCGGAACAGAGGTTTATCATAAATGAAGAGACTGAGATTAACGTACTTGCTATGGTTGAAGTTGATAAAACAGTTTCGTTAAGAAAAATTAGTCAAGAACGGCAGATAAGTTATGAATCAGCAAGAAAAATACTGAAAAAGCATGGATATCGAGCATTCAAATATCAGTTACATCAACATTTGTATACTGAGGATAGCGATAGACGGGTAGTGTTTTGTGATTGGCTGCTTCAAAATCATAGAGCTAACCCAAATTTTATCGATTTTATTATATTTTTCGACGAATCCCGATCTACAAATAATGGTATGTTCAATAAGCAAAATATTCGGTACTGGGCCCAACAAAATCAACATGAAATGAGAGAGGGCAATTTTCAAGAAAGATTTGGCATCAATGTCTGGGCTGGTATCGTTGGAAACAGAATAATTGGGCCAATATTGTTTCGAGGTCAGTTAACAGGGGTTAGATACTTAGATTTTCTTCAAAATGAAATCGAAAATCATCTCAATGATATACCTTTAGCAGTTTTACGGCGAATTTACTTTCAACAAGATGGAGCACCGCCTCACAATACTAGAGAAGTTCTTAATTATTTAATAGAGCATTTTAATAATCGAATTATTGCAACCAATGGTCCGGTACGGTGGCCAGCCCGCTCACCGGATCTTACTGTGCTCGATTTCTTTATCTGGGGATATGTTAAAGAAAGGGTTTACTATGGAGCAGCCCCAGCTACTCTTGAAATATTAGAAGAAAGAATGTTACGGGCATTTAGAAGTATAACGCCCCAAATGCTACAAAACGTGTTGAGAGAAACAATTGAACGAGCTGAAATGTGTCGTGAAAAAGAAGGAATGCACTTTGAACATTCACTACACTAAACTTTTTAACAAATTCAGCTACTGTACTTTCAAATATTTTAAGTGCGTCGTCTAAGTTATTAGTTTATTTTGTTTTTTTTTTTGTTAATTTTGTTAAATTTTTAATCCAATTCCTGTCTTTCATACTAGTCACTAAAACTTTGCGATTGTATTTTTTTGACATCACCTAAGGCCGTTAGATTAGTTTGCGTCCGATCATGGCCACCTAGATGCAATTTTAAAAGTGGCTCTAAAAAAATGAAGTAGACGTAAAAAGTTTTTAAAATGTCACATTCTGATCTAGAATTGTCTCATAAATCCAAATATGTTAAAATATACAGGGTGTTCTATTTAAGAATTCAAAACCAGGGCCATTTCCGGTGAAACCGGAAGTGACCGGAAAGTGGAAAATATGCGAAAACTCTCCTCTTCACATAACATTTACCTGTACCAATTCTCATTTTGATACACATAATACTCTAGAAATTATGACTTGTCTAATAGATTCGTTGACACCCGGTATATATATATATATATATATATATATATATATATATATATATATATATATATATATATTGTTGTGTAAACTACATCTCATCGTCAATTCCCGCCACAATTTAAGTTCAAATATCACAATTAAATATTATATAGTACGACAACGGGTGTCTGGAAAGGTGTCAATCGAAACCCACTGAGGAGTCTTAAGGCTGGCACCGGGACGAAACACCCCAAATTTTTAGATTATTCGTAATTCTCGCTAGGTACAGGGACCTTACGAAAATATATATATATATATATATATATATATATATATATATATATATATATATATATATATATATATATATATATAGAGAACTTCAAAAATTCAGAAACTTCGTTACAAGCATTGCACTGCTACCGACTCCATTGAAATATTCGGTCCCCAAAAATGGTGTCTCAGCCCCTTTTCTCGCAGCCTTGTCTACCACTTCATTTTCTTCTATCCCGGGGTGACCCAAAAGAGGGTAATCTTATTATTCTTGCTTAGTTCGTTTAGTTTTCAGACTTGATATTAAAGCTGATTATATAGAAACTCAGCGCATTCAAGGTTGCTTGACTATCAGATGCAATGCATTTCTTGATGGCGAGTATTTTCAAGATGCTTGGTGACTTATCCAAGCTTTCGTGGTGTCTGGTACTGAGTCTATACACTCCTATTCCCTTTTCCTCAGTTGTTTTGGAGCCATCTGTATACATTTAATAGAATTTCTGTTAAATTTGGTATTTCTGCTCCATTCACTTTTGTGACTCAACCTTGTGTTTCACAAAGTTGAACTTCTTTTTCATTTCATCTTGTGTACGTTCCAGATTTGTTAATTTCTGAGTAAGAGATTCCAGCTAGCAAGCATCGAAGATGCCAAATGAAATTTTGGTAAAACGTCTATAAGTTTCTTCAAGAAAAAAGGTTAACAAACGGTATACTTCTGGATTAATACAGAACACATATTTCCATGATATTTGAACGAACGCAGTGTTTCATTTTATATTAATAGTGGAAATAATCTAAGTAACGCAAAAAAAACTATTTAGTTCAAAAAGTTCTTTTTCATAATCAATATTTGTTCTAAAAGCGTTGGTAGCATATTTTTAAATATTCATTCAGCTATAATTTCTGGAGCGATAATTATATAGTTACTTATAAAATAAAATTAATTATTAGATTATAATACGTCACTCAACTATATACATCATCTATAGTAGAACATTGTAATATTTTGATTAATTTCATGTTATTTTGTTCATTAATTCATGCTAACATTATTACATTGTCAGTGTATAACATGTCGCTGTCGAGTCTAGGATTATAATTACATAATTAATCACTAAATGGTAAAATATTTGGAATTTTAGCACAGATTTCTTTTTAGTCATCTTATAGTAACATTAAATTTAAAAGTAATTTTACTAAAGTCATTCGATATGCCGAGAAAACCGTACAAAGACATCTGTACCTGATAAAAAAATATAATATTTAATATATTAAGTAGGGTTGGATTGAATTTAATTTTTTTATTAAATTAAAAAACATTGATTTATTTATAAAAAAATCATTATTCTTTTGATTTATTTTTTTCATTTTTCTGAGATTTCCTCATAAAAACTCGTAGGGAGCAAGTGGTGAGGATTTAATCACATTTATAAAATGTATTTATTTATTTTTATTTATTTATTTATTTAAACCCATTTCACAGTTCAAAAAACCAATTAACAAATGGGTACAACAGAAAAAAAAACTTAAATATTTACAATGACAAAGCAAGCATACACAAATTACTAGAAACAAAACTACAAAATATTACATACTTAATTTTTTTTTATTTGTGCCATGCTGCAGCTAAATATGTCAAATTTATTTTGATTCCGGTTGTAGTTTCTACACATCCTATATAAAGGAGAGTTGTTACACACATTTGTACGAGGTGTAGGACAATAGAATGTGGCAGATTGGCGAGCTGAAGTCCTAGGTACAAGAAAACTTATTTTTTCCAGTATATCACTACATTCCACTCTGTTATGTAAAACTTTATAAAGAAATTTGAGGTCTGTGACGATACGTCTATGTTCTAGAGAACAAAAAGAATGCCGCTGAAGTAAAATTTCATGCGGAAACCCTGTTTCAGGATACTGCCCATCAATCCGAAAGCTTAGGTATTTCAAGAAACGCCGTTGAACTCTCTCAAGGTCATTAATATGGTTTTGATAATAGGGAGACCATATTATGGAAGCATATTCCAATTTAGATCTTACAAAAGCGTAATAAAGTAAAATGAGCGTACTTTGATTCGAAAATGTTTTTGAGTTTCTAATAATGAAGCCTAATGATTTAAAACACACCTGTATAAGATCATTTATATGAGTAACAAATGAAAGTCTGCTATCAAATGTCACACCCAGATCTCTAAAGCATTCCACTCGTGGAACAGATGTTCCATCAATTTTATAATCATACACCAGCACATTTTTCTTTAATGTGAAAGTCATGACTTTGCATTTACCAACGTTTAGAGGCAGTCTGTTTTCGCTACACCAATCGGTGACGGTATTTATTGCTATTTGTAGTCTTTGACAATCAGCATCGTTTTTTACAGAAGTAAAAATTTTAGCATCATCCGCATACAGTAGCATTGTACAGTCACCCACAATTCCATTAATAAATATATTAAACAATAAAGGACCGAGTATTGACCCTTGAGGAACTCCCGAAGTCACACACAGGGGTTCCGAGGACTGACCACAGCACTCTACTATTTGCTGCCTATCGCAGAGATATGATTTAAAAAATAGAATTAATTTTTGCGAAAGTCCAAAACAATGCAGTTTATCAAGCAGAATGCTGTGATCAAGCCTATCAAATGCCCTTGAAAAGTCTGTGTATATTGTGTCCACTTGACCGCCCTTGTCCAAGACATCAGCCACAAACTGAGTAAAGCAGAAAAGATTGGACGCTGTGGACCTACCCTTTATAAAGCCATGTTGGGAACCACTAAATAGGTGCTTTAGCTTGAAAAATAGATGTTCATGCAGAAACATTTCAAAACATTTAGAAAAATTATTTATTACACAGACTGGTCTGTAGTTTTCTATATTTTGTTTGTCTCCTTTTTTAAACACTGGAGTAACTCTGGAAATTTTCCATTTATCAGGAAACTGTGAATTATTTAGGCAGAGATTAAAGATAATGGAAAGAGGTTTTGCTAATACGCATGCACAGTCACGCAGGAAAAAGGATGGAATTTTATCCGGACCTACTGTTCCCTTTGGTTTCATTTCTTTTAAGCAAGATAGTACTTCATTTTCACTAACCTTACAAATTTGAATAGTTTGAGTGACAGAACTTTGAATATATTTATTAAAAGCATTGTTCGATGCAATATATGAAGATTTAAAAAAGTCAGCAAATGCATTTGCAATACCTGCATGGTTTCTATAAGTATTTTCCCCACAAATCATATTTTCAGGTAATTCTTTATTATTTCTTTTACTATTTATAAATTGCCAGAAGTTTGATGGATTAAAAGCAATGCGGTTTTCCACACTTTCACAATATTTTTTATATGCATCATTTATGTCATACTTAATCTGTCTTCTTTGCTGTTGAAATTTTAACAGATCTTCATTTTTTTGTGAACGTTTGTATTTTTTCCAAGATTTAAATTTTTTCCTAATATTATTTATTATTTTAGATGTAAACCAAGGTGGATAATTTCTTCTGCGTTTTTTAGTTTTAGGTACGAATTTATTTAAGGCAGTGTATATTTGAGTATAAAACAAATTACAAGCCTCATTAGCATCATTAATCTGATACAAAAAATCCCACCTAATATCACACATATACTCATATAGGCGCATAAGATCTGCCTTTTTAAAATTATAGTATACATTATTAATTCTTTGTTTAGTAAATTTTTTTTCATGAGCCACTGTGCATGAGAGCAATAAAGCAGGATGGTGCAACACTTCAGGTAAGATTAGGTCTTTCGCCCTTTCAATTCTACATGAAAATGAATCATTATTGCTCAAAATTAAATCTAGTAAACGATTATTGTCATTGTATATGAAATTGTGCTGTTTAAGGTTTAAAAATTGCATAAAGCCTACCAAAGACAAAGTTTTGTTCGATATATTGTATTCGTCAGATGACATGTTTATGTAATCAGGTAGATTGAAATCTCCTAAAAGTAAAAATCTTGCGTCATATAGGTATTCATACGTGCTAATTTGATCAAATAAAGTATTGTAGTAATGCTATACGGCTTTTAAGTTTTGTTATTAGTTGGCCATGACGGCGAGGCGTGGCGAAAATACAACAATCGAACCCTATAGAATGGTGGGGGCGATTAAATTACAGCACGAAGATTAATTAAACTTGTTTATTATTGATGAAGAATGTGATAGAATTATTTGAAGAACATGGGATACATTCGCGATCCGATAACCGAAGAAACAGAAACCAACACTACCAACTGTTGAAAAGATTGATTATAAAAAACTTTAAGAACTTTGGATCAATAAAAGCTAAAAGAAATTGAAATAATCCAGTTGTTAATAAAATAAGGTTACAAAAATTATTTGAGTAAATGTTTAAATTGACGCCCTTGAAATTTCAAACATTTTTTGCACCTAAGCAGGAACTCTTCATGAGTGGCTCTTCTTACTGACTGAGGATTAAGTTCTTCAAATGGTATTATGACGCGCTGCATACAATCTTCCATAGTGGTTATTGCGGTGTTGTATACTTTATTTTTGATTGTCCCCCAAATAAAAAAATCAATTACTGTTAGGTCGGGGGTAGCAAAGATGTGGTCCATTCTTGGCTATCCCTTGATCATAAAACAAGTTTTGCAGATAATTGTTAACTAAATGACTATTATGTGGAGGCGCCCCATCATGTTGATAAAATAGATTTCTATGATGAGCCAACGGCAAGTTATCTAAATAGTTTACTTCCAAATTTCTCAAGATGTCGAAATAGCGCTTACCTATAAGTTAAAAAACGTATTTTGTATCTCGAAGTCTTCAAAAATGGCTAACTTACCATTCAGATTATCTTGATAGAATTCTAAGACGACGACGCAGTCATTTCCTATAGCACAATACACATTAAATTTCCAAGACTTTTGAAAATTTAATTTTTTAATCTTCGTGGAAAATCAATGCCTTTTAAATGTTGTACTATGGAATATATATAGTGATCAAAATTGTGTTTCCAAAAAATCCTTAAAACTGATGTTTGAGATAATCCGGACTCTAATGCTACTTGCCATGTAGATATCGAAAGAGTTTTTGCGAAATATTCTAAACTTGTAGTTTCAATATTTTCATTACTAACAAGTGGTTTATTTCTATTTCTTTTTGCTTTTATGGATCGAAACTTCTTGAAGTTTTCTATAATCCTTTTAACCCTTGGTGGTGTTGGTTTCTGTTTCTGCGGATATCGGATTGCAAATGTATCTCATGTTCTTGAAATAACTTTATCACATTCTCCATAAATAATAAATAAATTTAAATAATATTCGTGCTTGTAATTTAATCGCCGCAGCACGATTATTATTAATAAATGTTAAATGACAAGAAATTGTGACAATTCTGTAGGGTTCGATTGGTTTATTTTCGCCACGCCTCGCCGTCATGGCCAACTAATAACAAAACTTAAAAGCCGTATAGCATTTTTACAATAGAATTGACAACCTTATACAAAATTACCCTTATTTTTAATGCTTAATATGATAAAATTATAAAAATAGGTGCTTTCGTTTTGAAAAAATTGACTCTTGACGATTTTTTAAATATAATTTTTGTTCTTCTTTTTTGACCACTCTGTACTAATAATTTTCAAAATATCATAAAAAAACGAATCCAAATTAAATAAAAAAGACTCCCTTATAGGAAAAATTTATGCGGCTGAAGTTTGGAATGTTCACGAGACGAATTATCGACTCAAAAAAAATATTACCAAACAATGAGAATCAAAATTTTATTTACAAAAGTATTCCATCCTATATTATTGTAAAAAAACAAGTTGTACTGGTTAGGAAAATCTTATAGTAATTTAGGACACCTGACTGACACTATATAACAAAAAAAAAAGATTTTAAACACCCTTAAATTCATTTAAAAAAATCGTCTATGGCATTTCACAAGTTAAAATCCGCACATAATTTATATTGACGTGCTAGGTGTATTCATATTAAAACGCTGTATAAACAGATATTTCTAAAAATGTTTGCGGACAGGACACTACCACCCTTAAATTCATTTTAAAAAAAATCGTCTATGGCATTTCACAAGTTAAAATCCGCACATAATTTATATTGACGTGCTAGGTGTATTCATATTAAAACGCTGTATAAACAGATATTTCTAAAAATGCTTGCGGACAGGACACTACCACCCTTAAATTCATTTTAAAAAAAATCGTCTATGGCATTTCACAAGTTAAAATCCGCACATAATTTATATTGACGTGCTAGGTGTATTCATATTAAAACGCTGTATAAACAGATATTTCTAAAAATGTTTGCGGACAGGACACTACCACCCTTAAATTCATTTTAAAAAAAATCGTCTATGGCATTTCACAAGTTAAAATCCGCACATAATTTATATTGACGTGCTAGGTGTATTCATATTAAAACGCTGTATAAACAGATATTTCTAAAAATGTTTGCGGACAGGACACTACCATCCTTAAATTCATTTTTAAAAAAATCGTCTATGGAGTTTCACAAGTTAAAATCCGCACATATTTTATATTGACGTGCTAGGTGTATTGATATTAAAGCCTTTTGTAAACAGATATTTCTAAAAATGCTTGCGGACGATACACTACCACCCTTAAATTCATTTAAAAAAAAATCGTCTATGGCGTTTCACAAGTTAAAATCCGCACATATTTTATATTGACGTGCTAGGTGTATTCATATTAAAGCCTTTTGTAAACAGATATTTTTAAAAATGCTTGCGGACGATACACTACCACCCTTAAATTCATTTAAAAAAAAATCGTCTATGGCGTTTCACAAGTTAAAATCCGCACATATTTTATATTGACGTGCTAGGTGTATTCATATTAAAGCCTTTTGTAAACAGATATTTTTAAAAATGCTTGCGGACGATACACTACCACCCTTAAATTCATTTAAAAAAAAATCGTCTATGGCGTTTCACAAGTTAAAATCCGCACATATTTTATATTGACGTGCTAGGTGTATTCATATTAAAGCCTTTTGTAAACAGATATTTTTAAAAATGCTTGCGGACGATACACTACCACCCTTAAATTCATTTAAAAAAAATCGTCTATGGCGTTTCACAAGTTAAAATCCGCACATATTTTATATTGACGGGCTAGGTATATTCATATTAAAGCCCTGTATAAACAGATATTTCTAAAAACGCTTATGGACGGGACATATGATCATCCTTAAATTCGTTTAAAAAAATCGTCTATGTCGTTTCACAAGTTAAAATCCGATCATATTTTATATTAACGGGCTAGATATATTCATATTAAAAACCTAGCATATCAATATAAAAGTTGTAGACGGCTTTAATATAAAAATACAGCTCGTCAATACAAAATTTTTATACACTTTCACTTGTGAATACACATAAACGATTTTTTAACTTTATTATATATTTTTAGTCCCGTCCGCAATTATTTTAAATTTTTTTTATTAGGGTCTCTAGGAAATACATACTTTGCCCATCAATATACAATTTAAATGCAGTTTTGCATCTGAACTCCCATAGAAAATTTTTTCACTATATAACGTCGGTTATATGTATTCCGAGCTAAGTCGATTTTTAAATTTTTTTTTCACAAGATGTAATATCAACCGGTCCAGCCAGTCAATAACAAATTTGCTTATATTTTTATTTGTCAACTCTCATAGACGATATTTTTAAAATTATTTTATTAAATTGTAACCTTCAAGTGAAACCAAATATAATGTCCAAGTTTTATAAGCAGGTTACGTAGAAAAAAAAAGAATAATTCATTTTTTAAAATATTTTACATTGCTTTCTTCTTTTAATATGAATTTTTAACAATTTTCTCTAATTTTTGAAATTATTTTTTACTGTGTACAAAATTCGTTCGCGTGAACGTTCTAAACTTCAGCCGCATAAAAATTTATAGTTAAGTTTTGGTCCGCAAACGTCATTTTTGACATAAAAATGTCCAAAACGGTGAGACTTAAGTATAGAACATTGTACATGAAATATGTCTAGAATTTTACGTAGAAATCAAAAATGCAAAGATATATAAGGTGTTTCATTTAAAATAAGCAAGTTGACATCCACTTCCGGTACAACAGGAAATGCCGCCATCTTGAAAATATTTTAGCCGGCTGTCCCCCATGCACGTCAGTACACTGTAAAATTTTTAGATTATTGCTAATTATAGTTTTCCCACAACCGATCGATAAAGTTATCGGAGCATCACCCTGTATATTAGAAAAATTATTCACTGATTAAGCTTTCAAATTCGACTCTAACAGCACGATCCAGATAACCAACCAATGCCCAACTTTTGTAGAAAATATTTCTTGCTAGCCTGATTATCTGGTAAGACATTGAAAATGGTTAACCTAGTATTAAGAGTATATCAAACTATGCTTAATGCTCTGATGCCCCCTTGAATCGTATCAGCGCAGAATTTCTTTTTAAACCATAATGCTTGGTTAAATCATAAAATTTAAACTGTTGGAAAATATCATTTTTTAAAAAGGCAGTAAAACATAATTCTAGTCACTAAAATGATCCCATATAGCCAAAGAGATACTAACCAGAGTAAAAAGTCAATTTAAAAAAATATATATGGCGATATTTATCTTGTAGTAAAAATAAAATTTGTCATTTTTCTTCTAAATATGCCTTTCATCCAAATTCCAGCTTACCGGGGGTTTTATTTGGATTACAGTCTTTTTTCATTCTAAAAACCGGCTTAGAAATGACTTCTTTAAAAAGAGCTCATTTAATTTATTTGGGGCTTCCCTAAAAATACACATTTATGTAAAAAATTAATAACAGACGAATGCACAACAGTCAAATTAAGTCCGTTGTAAAATTAACTCTTAAAAAATGAGGATAATTTGTTTAAACATTTGAGATATTTTTTTCAATTATATAAAATTAAATCGAAATAAACTAAAGGGTCTATCCCATTAAGAGGGTTGAAACTGCCCCCTCATTAATAAAAAGTAAAAAACACCCGGTTATTCTACATTAAAAAATACCCATACAAAAAAAATTTTAGGCACTTTAATCGTCACATAACCTCAAAAAAAAATAAAACATTTTTTTTTCGTTTTTTGACGATATCTTCGGTTCTAATCATGGTAGAAATTTCTTTTTTTTTTTTCATTTTGTAGGTTTATTTATTGTCAATAACAATATATATCGACAAAAATTTTTAGAGCGAAATTCAAATTTTTATGGGAGTTCGAAAATTTTTAAACTTAATAAAATAAAGACTAGAACAATAACAGGGCCGAAAAAAATATGTTGTTTTTTAGACGCCAAACTATGTCCATTTTTTCAAATTTTTATTAAATGCCGTTTTGAAGCATTGAATTTTCTTATAAATCCTCAGCTGTCTTAAAACTATGTATATATATATATATATATATATATATATATATATATATATATATACAGGGTGATTCAAAAATCGATCACGAAACTTAAGGGGGTGATTCTACTTGACAAAATAAGGGTAGAGCTTCATATAATTTTTTTTCAAAATGTTATTCGTTTTCGAGTTACAAGCCGTCCAAGTTCAAGTTTTTATTTTTTGTTTTTTGAATTACTCGCTTACAGGAAAACCGATTTGACTAATATTTGAAAGATAGGCTAAGTCTTCTGCGCTTCATCATTTTAGTAACAATTCACATTGATTGTTTGCCGCTAGAGGGCACTTTACCTACATTGAAAATTGTTTTTTTGTCATAATTTTTTAGTCTTGACAGCTACAGTAGTTTTTGGCATAATTTCTGAAAGACTGATGCCAGGCCTTTAAAAAAGGTGCTCTTTATTTACATCGCTAAACCCAACGGTTTAGACGTAAATCACCCTTAAAAATTAAGTGGTAAATTTACTTTTCTCATTTCATTACCACCAGCTACCAGGTAAATAGCTATCAAAGTATACTAGAGCTGTCAGTTTAACATCAAATAAATTCGCTTTTTAAACTATTTAATTTATAATCTTAAAATAACTAATAATGGCTAATCACCAATATTCAAATATCGAATATTGTGATATCCATTTTTGTTATGGAAAAGCAAATGGTAATGCAGAGTTGGCAAGAAGATATTATATGGAGAGTTATCCGGAAAGAAATATCCCTCATGCTCAAACATTTTCCAGTGTGCACAGGAGGCTTGCGGAATGTGGTTCCTTTAAAAGTTATAATGGAAATAGGGGAAGACCTAGAACTGCTAGAAACGTGCAACAAGAAGAAAGAGTGCTTGAAATTATTGAAGATAATCCAGGTATTAGTACTAGAAAAATTGGGAATGAAGTGCGGCTCTGTCAGGCTAGTTCATGGAGGATACTAAGAGAAGAACAACTCTACCCGTTTCATTCAAAAAAGGTGCAGGCTCTTTATGACGATGATCGGCCGAGACGGTTGGAAATGTGCAATCAGATCCTAGCTAAGTATGAACACGATAATCGATTAATTGGCGTCATATTATTCACTGACGAAGCTGGTTTCACTCGTGATGGCATAACAAATCTACACAACATCCACACATATGCTTACGAGAACCCAAACAATGTGGTAGAAACGAAACATCAGCGTAGATTTTCACTAAATGTGTGGGCAGGGATAATAGGAGATTACCTTATTGGTCCTCATTTCTTTGATGGCCCATTAACTGGTGACGTATACTTAGATTTTATCCAAAATCGTCTCCCATTGTATCTGGAAGATGGGCCATTGGAAGTAAGGGCCAACATGTGGATCCTCCAAGACGGAGCTCCGCCCCACTTTAGTATACGTGTCCGACAGTATTTGAATGCAACGTATCCTGAGCGATGGATAGGACGAAGTGGACCATTGGCATGGGCAGCGAGGTCACCAGACCTTAATCCTATGGATTTTTTCTTTTGGGGTCATTTGAAACAATTGGTGTACGATATTCCAGTAATCAACGTCGAGGATCTTCGCTTCAGGATAATCGAAAAGTGCCAAATTATTAAAGAAACACCAGGAATTTTTCATCGAGTTAGGCGACATTTTTTGAAGAGTGTTAGGAAATGTATGGAAGAAAATGGGGGACATTTTGAGAATCTTTTTTAGTTTGTTTAGTACTGTTTCATTAATTTTTATCAATTAAATGTATATCGCAATAATCCATAATATGAATATTTACTGATTAGCCATTATTAGTTATTTTAAGATTATAAATTAAATAGTTTAAAAAGCGAATTTATTTGATGTTAAACTGACAGCTCTAGTATACTTTGATAGCTATTTACCTGGTAGCTGGTGGTAATGAAATGAGAAAAGTAAATTTACCACTTAATTTTTAAGGGTGATTTACGTCTAAACCGTTGGGTTTAGCGATGTAAATAAAGAGCACCTTTTTTAAAGGCCTGGCATCAGTCTTTCAGAAATTATGCCAAAAACTACTGTAGCTGTCAACACTAAAAAATTATGACAAAAAAAACAATTTTCAATGTAGGTAAAGTGCCCTCTAGCGGCAAACAATCAATGTGAATTGTTACTAAAATGATGAAGCGCAGAAGACTTAGCCTATCTTTCAAATATTAGTCAAATCGGTTTTCCTGTAAGCGAGTAATTCAAAAAACAAAAAATAAAAACTTGAACTTGGACGGCTTGTAACTCGAAAACGAATGACATTTTGAAAAAAAGTTATATGAAGCTCTACCCTTACTTTGTCAAGTAGAATCACCCCCTTAAGTTTCGTGATCGATTTTTGAATCACCCAGTATATATATATATATATATATATATATATATATATATATATATATATATATATATATATATATATATATATATATATATATATATATATATATATATATAAGCATTATAAGCATTTTATAAAACAAGATTTTTAATACGTTAATTATTGCTTTAACATAGTAATAATACTTCTTGATAATAAGTGTATATTTAACGAAAAAAGCTTTTTCATGAACTGAAATGATTTATTTCTATGTTACTTTGTATTTAAAAAAAAATTACAAGGTATGACCAAGTATTTGAAATAAAAAAATAACCTAAAATTTTCTTAGCCTTGTCTTAATCATGCCTTCAAGGGAAAAAACGATCAATAAGTAATACAAAATGGTTGAAAATGGCTTCGGCATATATATATATATATATATATATATATATATATATATATATATATATATACACATACATAGTTTTAAGACAACTGAGAATTTATAAGAAAATTCCATGCTTCAAAACTCGATAAAAATGCGAAAAAATGATAATAAATGCCGTTTTTTTGTGGTTTTGACTATGTTTCACCACCTTTAAAAATTTGAATTCATGGACATAGTTAGGCGTCTACATATTTTATTTTAGGCCTAGTTTTTATTTTATTGAATTCAAAAATTTTTGAACACCCATAAAAATTTAAATTTAACTCCAAAAATTATTGTAAAAAAAATCTCGTTGTAGGCAATAAAAAAAAACTACAAAATGAAAAAAAAAAAGAAGTTTTTACGATGATTAGAACCAAAAATATCGTCAAAAAACGAAAAAATACGTTTTAATTTGTTTTGAGGTTATGTGTTAAAGGTTACTTTAAAGGCAACTTCACAACTTCTGCGTAATTTTGTTTGTAGGTGTTAGTTTCGGGTTAATTTCGACAAGGAGTGCAGATCAGAATATATTCGGCATATTTTACTATTTCATTTCCCTAAACCAAAGAAAGATGTTGAGGCTCACAAAGATGTATGTAGAGATGAGGATAAATACACTGTGTATTGTGTTCTCCTTCTGCTGCCACGTCGTTAGGGATACCCTGCCAACCAGAGCAGGTCTTTCAATCTCCTTTCTTTTAGAAATTTTAGAATCTTGGACAGCTATAGAATGGGTAGCTCCCCCTCTTCTATTTGGTGTGCTCCCAAGAACCGCATGCTAGGTTTTTCTAAACTGTTGCACTTTGAAAGAATGTGGATTGATCCTCTGTCTCGCAGAATTTGCACTTTATCTCTCTGCAAATCCGAGTTTTTTAAGGTGTCCCTTCAGGTAAGTGCCAATGCTCCATCAGAATTCCTGTTAGAATTCGAAGTTGGTTTTTACTTAGGCTGCTGCATTTCTTGAATTTCTTCTGGTCGGAGTTTCCAAGAATTATCATCGCTTGTCTCATTCCGTACAGGTCCTGCTCCCTTCTTCTCTTTTTGATTTTTCCAGCATGTAATGACATTTTAAAAAGAAAATCGTGCTTTACAGATCTACGGATGCCTTTTGTTACGGCAGCAGAACATCGGTAGGTGGATATCAATCTCGTAAACAATCATCGGTCAAATACTAAGGGCAGGGCTATCCCATAACTAACCTAAATACTCACGGCGGAGTCCACTTACACTCAGGATATCCCTATCCTCTGAACTGATCAACGGTTTGACTGTCCGACGGTCAAAGTATCTACTCGGGGTCAGTTCTCGAGCGCCACCCTCGGGATTAGTGGGATCAAGGGCACACTTATACACCGGGCAGCTTGTTTCAGTAGAAAAATGGCAAGCTAGGAGTCAATTGCGCGTATTAGTGACTGGCTGCCGGCTGCCAATTATTACCTCAAATGTCACGAAGGGGAACTAGGTAATGAAATAAAGGGTTTTAAAGCATCCTGAATCCCGTATTCTATACTTTCTGCAAATATATGGCCTAAAACTAACTTACAACCTATGATGGACAGTAATATAAACAAATAGACGGTCGGGAGGGCAAGTGTATGTTATGTGAACTGCTTACGGTAGCTCGTACTTGTCGGTAGAAGTAGACAGGAATCACGATGCTATACACGTTAAATCATACTACACGTTTGCGACGCAATTACGACTAAAATTCTCGACGCCTCGTGCCTAAAATCTGCGACGCTGTTTATAGCGCCTTGTACTAAAAAATTCACACAGTACACACGATAAACGTAGGAGCGGCAATTATTAAGGGCCCTTATTAACGGACATTGGAGGGCACCCGGCGATAAAATACATTTCTGATTATTACAGAAACAAAACAAAACCGACCACATGTAAAGCATGTATGTATAGGTGACGGTAGGAAGGAAGGAAAGGAACCGACGCTGCCCGTACTTGTAAGGGTCCTCGTCAGCGTTGGTAAGATAGAACGACAGTAGTGGGAATAGGGGGCTCCTAGTTGACCCCCCCACCACTTTTTTGATTGGTCAGCCAAGAATGACCTTGTTTCTGATTGGCTGCCCAAGTTCGCCCCCTATTCCGATTGGTTTCATAAACTCCGCCTCTTTTTGCTCCACCTCCTACCTCCTTCCTAACCACCACAGTAGTTGGAGGGGAGCTGGTAGCAGTTGGAGGGGAGCTGGTATTTTAAAGGACTGAATCTGAGCGAGCTACATTCATTTACAACTAGTCTTAAGCTTATATAGAAGATTCACCACTAATAAAGAACAGTGTTAAATTAAAAATAAGTGGTAGTTATGAACAGTGATTTGCAAAATGAAATAATCAAATTAGGTAAACAGTTTACTAAACTTCAAAATTCCGAATTAAAGAATGCAATGCTAAGGAAAACACACCCCGAGTGGGCACAGGTATATTATGAGACTGCCTTCCAATACCAATTAGCTGCAGAAGCCTGTTTAAATTATAGAAAAACCCAAAATTTGCCGAAGTTCTTTCATGAAATAAAGAAAATAGGATTCAGTTACTTTTTAAGGATATTGAAGGATTATATAAAAGATCCTGATATATTAAAAGAAATCGTGGAAGAGGAAGAGAGAGATAAAGAGATATTGAGAAACAGGGAGGTTTTAGTGTAGGATTTATTATGGAATTATTAATAAGAGAAATGTATGAAGAGTTTTTGATGTCCGCAGCCTGTTCCGAGTTTTATGCATATGAAGGTCAAGAAAGTGAAGCGCAGAATATTATATTGTTTTTAAATTATATGGAACATGCGGAATTATGTTTACTAGCAGCTAAATGTTGTAGCGAATATTTAAAAAATAAAAATATAGATATTTTAATATGTAAACTTCAAGAACTAGGATTAAATAATAATATTTCATGTATTAAAACAATGTTAGAAAATAAAACACATAATTTGTAATCAAGTCTTTTATTACATAAAAAAATTGTTGTAAAGGTAATAAACATTTGATAATGCACATACACATGGTATTTTTTGATGATAAAAGCAGCAAGGATCCATTTTCTTTAGGGTGGGTTGTTCATCAATCTCGATAACTGGTTTCATGGAATACTTCTTTACGAAATCTGCCTTTTCTTCCCCTTTTACATAAACATAGTCTACCTTAGCGCTTAAATCTCTTATGATATCTCCACATTTGTGTAATGGTGTAAATCCTTCACACCATTCAATGCAATGGTAATTTTTTATTAACCACAGAGCTTGTTTGTGTAAATAGGATGGTAAATGACCCATCGGAAATGGAGCTTTGAAAATAAAATGACTTGTCTTTTGCCCATCGTACGCTGCTAATTCCTTTACAATAAATTTATTATTTTCAATTTTGAATCCTTGAAGATCTAGAATAAGTTTCATATTTTCAAATATTTGAATTTCTTGATCATTTCTACTTTTAATTGATATTCACTTATTTGTTTTTTTAATTTCTGCAACTGAAGTTGAAAATCTAATACTCGAACTGAAATCTCGTAAGACATTATATAAATGAAGAATTCTGGTTTGGCTACGTTAATAAATATCAAAATTGACGCGTGCGCTCTTAAGCGTAAGTAGCGGTTTGTTTAAAAAGAGTATTTTATCTTAAGGAAATTGTATTACAACTGTTTCACAATTTTTGTTAATGGATTGTAACTGAAAACTTTATCATGAATTATAACACAATATGCCGCTGTTTTAGGGGGAATTTTTTCCTTGGTTTCAAATTCAATTCTCATGGTTACTGGACCTGTTTGTAGTAAATCTCTTTGATGTGAACAATTAATGTAAACTATAGGAGCATTTTCTTTAAATTCTTTCGGATTAAAAATTGGTTCCACTGGAGAGTTATAATACCCTTGACGAAAGTCTGTAAACATTTCATACAGAGTAGCAAATTTATTATTTTCAAAATCAAGTTGAAGATCGTTGTAAGGATATCTTTCTGAATTTAAAAAGACATTCATATTTCTTAAATTACAATGATCAAATTTACTCATATCCATTTTTAGATTACCACGTCTATTTTTCTGAAAAGCAATTAGAACATGACGTGGCGTTTCGACTTTTGTAGATGTTTTTACGGGCCAGTTGTGCCTCGTAGTTTCCAATAACTCTGGATATTCAACTAATTCCCAGCTTCGGAAGGTTATTAGTATATCACTATTTTTGTCAATAATTTTGGTAAGTGCTAATTCTTGCGGAATCGCTACAGTAAGATGAGGAACTCTCCAACACAACTTGGTAATTTTAACTTTGGGTTTTTCATCTTCATTACTGGATAATAATGCATTTGTATCATCATTACTTCTTATTAGAATAAGTTCTTGTTGTGAATTAAGAATAATCTTATTATAATCTTCAAAAAATCCTGAATACATCTTTAATGGTATACATAATGAAACATTACCTTTGTCATCAGTCATAATTTTTTCTTTAGATTTTGTTTTCGGATACCAACCGGCATTTTCCAATTTAGCACTTTCATTTTGATTAAATGAAATATATCCCTTAAGAGTTGAAGTTATACCAATATCCCGAACGGAGTCAATAGTAACACCATTTAAAATATAGCGTAATTCTTTAAATAAAAATGCCGGAGCATTATTAATTAAAACAGTATTAGCTAAAGGGGAATCATCTTCTTTAGTTACTTGCAATTCCACATAAATTTCACTTTTGCAAGGTAAAGGATATTTTCCTGTTTGTTGCAAAGCAATTCTGATTTCATCATTTGGTCCGAGTTTTGTAGGATTAAAAGGATCGAAAGAAAGAATTTCCCAGCTTAATATTGATTCATCAACCAATACATTTTCTCTTACATTTAAATAATCCATTTTTATTTAAGTTTAAAACCCAAACTTTGAAGAAATTTTCTATTAGAAGGTGTTAACCTTTGGAAGTTTGATTTCCTACTAAAGGAAGTTGGTTTCTTTCTTGTCTTATTAATGTTTTTATTATTAAATTTTCTAGTAAAGTTTGCAGATTTATTGTTATATAATATTACCATCTTTAATCTACTTTTTTAAGATGTAGTCTGATGGTTATGGTTTCTTCTCTAAAATTAACCAAATCACCTTCCTGATCTATTATTTTAATGGCTATTTTATCAATTACTTTAACGGTGACTGGGAAATATATGACGTTTTGAGGTGACTCAATTATTTTGAACCCTGGAGCAACGCTCGGGAAAAATTGGTGTATTATATGAACAGGTTTCCCGTTTAAATATGATCCCTCTGCAATACTGCAGTCTATATTTATTGAATTTACTTTAATTATTTCCGCGGGAAAATCTGATATATGTTCAATGTTGGCTTCCAATCGCCCATTTTTAAACCCTAATAATTTACCAATAGTTCCTTCACGAAAAGTTATGGGGGCTGAACATTTAAGATGTGTACGTAAAGTATTATTATTTGCATAAAGACTAAAACTAATTTTATCCTCATCCAAGTGTTTTTTTAAAAAATCTTTTATGTCTTCTAATTCGTAGCTACCTGGGGGTATAGCTATTTCTAAATTTTCATCATGAATTAATACATTATTCCCAACATCAATATTGGGAATTGCATTAAAAGTTTCGAAATTTACAAGACCGATAACATATTCAACATCTTCATCTAAATATATTGGAGGATGTAACTCTGATGTTAAAATAGCGGAATTGCCGCTAAGAACAAAACTATATGACATTTTACTTTAAAAATATGTTTAATAATAAACTAAAATTAGGTGTTACATATGGTTATAAAGAAATTTTAGACACAATTGACCACAATTTGTTTTGTTAAAGTTTTGATAACTGTTATAATTATAATTAACAATATTATTATTTTGGTCGCTATAAAAATATTTAATTAATTCAGAAGGGGGTCGCAAATTACCATAACTATCAAAATATATTATGTTTTTTCCTTTTTTTGTATATGCTATCCAGTGAGTACCAACACCACTGTGATTATCTAGATTGACAATTGCACTTTCAATTAACTTTATCTTTTTTGGTAATTTATCCCTCATAAAAATACCACGAAAGTTGGGAATTTGTAAATATTTAGCGTATTTAAGTAAATCGTAATTTGTAAGTGCTTTTCGAGGTATATGTTTTAGCAGTTTTTTGAATAAGGTTTCAAGTATAATCCACATCCTGTTTTATAGGGTTTTAAATAAAGTCCACTTCCTTTTTTTCCTACCGCAATGGACTCCATCATTTGATTGTGTCGTTTAGATTCTTCTAATTTCGCTTTGGCTGCTTTTGCATCATTTACTGCTTTAGCAATACCTGCAGCCCCTCCTCCAAGAGCACCAAGAGCAGACAAACCAGCAAATAAAGGTATAAGTGGAAGAAATCCGCCAGTCTTTGGGATTGGAATTACCCTTTTCTTTGGAGGTAACACTTTACCAGTTTTTTTAATAACTTTTAAAGCAGTTTGAATACTTTCATTTAGGTCTTTAAAACGTTTCCCCTTAATTCCTTTTCTAGCTTTTGAAATTACCTGAGATAATGATAGTCCTCGTCCTTTTCGAGTTTTTCGCTTGAACTTTCTTCTCGTTCGAAGTCCCATACCTAATTTTCTTTTAATTTTCATAGCACCAGTAATTCCTAGTGCAGCAGTTTTTTCCCCAAAACTAGAATCTTTAGCTTTGAACCTTGATAAAGCTTTGTCAGCTAATACTTTATCAGCTAAATGCCTTCTTTTTATATCATTTGATTGTGAGTAAGCAATATCGTGTTCTTTACAAGCCTCATCCAATAAATTTATACCTTTATCACCTCTTGACAATCGTTTTTCCAATTTTGTTCCAGGTCCACAAAAATTATAACCAGGAATATGCAATTCAAAGGGTAATTTATTTATTAATGAGTTTACTAAACCACTTCCTTTCCTTTTGCTGTTTGTCTTGTAAATGATTCGTTTATTATGTGATGGAAACATTATATATAGTTGCAATCCTAGTGATAACTAACCAGTTACATCACAATACTGAATATTAATAGTTTGTTTTATATATAAAATGAGAGTTGAGAAACAACCATACTCTATAACAATTAAGGATCATGAAAGTTCAGTGAATGGTTTTAGAAAACATGGAAAACTGTTTGAGGGAAATAGTAAAAGAGGGTTAATTATTGGCCCGTCAGGCTGTGGCAAAACCAATGTTATTATTAGTTTGATTGAAGATCCGAATGGTTTGCGATTTGAAAATCTGTATGTTTATTCAAAATCCTTATATCAACCAAAGTATAAATATTTGAGAACACTTTTTAAACCTTTGAAAAAAATTGGATACTATGAATCTGAAAATGAAGAAACAATTGTTTCACCAAAACAAGTTAAACCAAACTCTATAATAATATTTGATGATATAGTGTGTTGTAATCAGAATGTTGTAAAGGACTATTTTTGTTTCGGAAGACACAAAAATACTGATTGTTTTTATTTATGTCAAACATATTCTTCTATTCCGAAACAATTAATTCGTGACAATGCAAATTTAATTGTTATATTTCAACAAGATCGAACAAACTTAAAACATATTTATGATGATCATGTTAATGTTGATATGTCATTAAACCAATTTAATGAGTTGTGCTTAATATGTTGGAAAGATAAATTTGGATTTTTAGTAATAGACAAAGACTCTAATGTGAAATCTGGCCGATATCGAAAAGGATTTGATTCATATATTTACTTATAAAAATAAACGTTTGATGGTAAATTATACCAATCATGGATGAACGTTTAGCAAGAGAGTTAGTTAAATCAAGAAAAGCTGTTAAACAAAAATATCAGAGTTTAAAAAATGCGGAATTTGAGGCGCAAACTAAATTGGAGGAAACATATAAACCGATAACTCAACCCTTACAAGAATTAATTTCAACGATTGGTAAAATCGAACCTGTTGAAATAAAGGAAGAGCTACACACACCAATTAAAAAAATTTATGAAACACCACAGAAAAGATCAATTCAAACACTAACACCAAAGAGAAAATTACAATATGGAACATCAACACCAGAAAAAAGAAAGACGGGAAAAACTCCACTCCTTCCTACAGAAATACCATCGATTATTGACTGGGACGCGAGTTTAGCTTCAGCAAGTCAAATGCCATCTATACAACAAACAAGTATTATTGCAGAAACAAACCCTTCTTCAGGTTCACACTCCACAATAGGAAATCTTTCAGATATACTGGAACAAACACGGCAAACAGTTAGAACATTTGTTGATACAGATTTATATAAAGAATATTTATTAGGATTTGATGAATTACCTCGCCAATATATTGATAGCGGTGTAAAAGATGTTGAACATGAGTTTGATCACCAATATGGAATAGTTCATGATTTGGAAACCGAGAAATTCTTTTTGGGTTTAACTCAAAAACCTGTCGAAATTATTGGTAAAAACATCAAAATTGAAGGAATAACCTATACAGGTACACCAGGTTTATATGAGTTATTATTTAAAAAAGAACCAATAGGGTATAAAAAACAAGATTTGGAAAATTATATGGATATTTTAAAAAGAACCAATGCATACCGTAGAAATAATGATCCAAATGAGCAGGTGCAGGGGAATGGATCACATAAATATATTTCTATAATAGGACCTTATTTGCAAAGCAAAGGAATTACAAAAACTAAAACTCTAAATCCCGAATCTCAACAAGCAGTCCAGGGATTTTTTGAAAGACGCAAAGCTCCATATAGAGAAAGTCGAGTGTCTTCAAAAAAAACCGGATTTGGTATAACTTTAAAAGTTAATAAACCTAATACAGATTACATATATTGGGATAATGTAAACGAACTTGTTGAGAGACTTCGACTATTGGTAGCATCCATGCTTGCGGGACACACTGGTCATAACAATGAAATTATTTCTATTATTGAAGAACTAAGAGAAGCGAATATTATTATATAAAAGGACATAATAGATACTTTTAAACATTTCTAAAATGACCATCGATAAATTTGGTCGTCATATTTCAAAAAAATCTGCTCTAAACACATTATTATCACTAGAAAATAAAATATTATCAAATGTTGAAGAGAAAATAATAAAAATTTTTAAAAGCGATGTCAAATATATTGAAAACAAATTAATTCAAAATTTAGATCCCGGGTTGAAAAGCGATGTTAATAATTTAAATAAGAGAATAAATGAATATGATAACAATATACAAAATATTGCAAAAAAGATTAAGTTATTTGAGGATAAAGTTATTCCTGAATATAATGACAAGATAATTAATTTGAAAAATACTGTTGATGGAAATGATGATGTAGTAGAAAAATTTTCTCAGAAAGTTTCTAAATATGCAAATGACTTTGACGTAGTGAAGTTAAAATATGATAAAGTTGATGATTTTGAAAATGAAATAAAAAATGAAATTACATCAATTAAATCAATAATTAAGGATACTTCAGCAATTGACAATGTCAAGAACAGTATTTCCAAGGAAATTACATCAAAGTTTCAAAATTTTACTAATTTGCTTAATGATAGAGTAGCAGAAGAAGTAAGGAATTTTAAGAAAATACATGACGTTATGGATAAAAATACACAAAATCTTGAAAAATCAATGAACACTCATTTCCTAATTCACAAAAAAGATACCGACAAAGTTAATGAATTTAAAGAACAAATTAAAGAATTTGAAATTAAAATCAATGCATATAAATCAAATTTACAATATTTAGAAGACAAATTGAAGGAGGATTTTCAAAACGAAAATGAAAAAATTGAAACAAAATTCAAAGATCAAATTACAAAAGATAATGAAAAAATCGAGGATATACTAAAGCAATTAAACAATCTGAAAACCAAATCTGAAACGTCTTTTGACGAGGGAAATTTTACAAAGGCAATCGATGAGAAATTACAAAAAGAATTAGAATCCTTACTAGAAGTAGTGCAAGCTATAATAGAAGTTTCTAAAAAGGATGTATTAATTAAAATTAAAAATAATAGTTCAAAAATCGAGGAGACTTCTTTACTCATAAAAGAACTTGAAACATCTTATACAGATATACTACACAAAGCTGAAAAGACAGCGTCAGACATAAAAAATATAGAAAAAAAAATTGTGAAAATGACATTAGATATTACAAATGCAGAATTTCAATTAGGAAAAGATATAAAAAATCTAGAAGATAAATTAACAAAAGAAATAAAATCTTTAAACGAATTAGTTCAAAGAGCTGCTGAAGTTTCTAGAAAAGAATTTAATGATACAATGAATTATGCAAGAGAAGAAATGAATTCAACATTAGGTGGTTTCAAAAAAGATTATACGTTATCAAATGTTCTTTTGGAAACTAAATTTAATGTAAAAATGTCTGATCTTAATAACAACATCACCCAAATAAATTCGTCAATAAAAGAAA
This sequence comes from Diaprepes abbreviatus, assembly GCA_034092305.1. Taxonomy (NCBI): domain Eukaryota; kingdom Metazoa; phylum Arthropoda; class Insecta; order Coleoptera; family Curculionidae; genus Diaprepes; species Diaprepes abbreviatus. The sequence continues at coordinate 78,079 of JASJET010000291.1, forward strand.
TTAGAAATGAAAATAACAAATCATTTGAAACAATGGAAAATAAATTTAATGTAAAAATTTCTGATCTTACTAACAACATCACCCAAATAAATTCGTCAATAAAAGAAATTATAAATGAAAATAAAAAATCATTTGAAGCAATGGAAAATAAAATTAAAGAACTTACTAAAAAAAACTGAGATGATTTTTTTTTTATATTTTACAACATCAGCGATAAAGGGCTTTTATAAACGGTTTAGAAGGAGGTAAAGTTATTTGTGGGATTTATTTTCGAGAGTAAGGTATAAATTAATAATGAGTAAAATTAAGCAAGACGTTGTAAATGAATTACATAAACCGGCGAGAAGGCGATATAGAAGGAGACGAACAATTGTAAAAGGGCTTAATGATCTATTTCAAGCTGATCTGATAGAAATGCAGCCATATGCGAAATTTAATAGGGGTTTAAGATATATTTTAATGGTAATAAATGTGTTTTCTAAATTTGTATGGGCAGAACCTGTAAAATCCAAAACTGGTAAAGATGTAGCAGCTGCAATGAAAAAAATTCTATTAACTTTAAAAACTCCCCCAACAAATCTGAATACTGATCAGGGTAAAGAATTCTTTAATCAAGACTTTCAGAAACTTATGGAGCAGTTCAAAATTAATCATTACAACACATTTTCTAATATGAAAGCTAGTATTGTAGAGAGAGTAAATAGAACGATAAAAAACAAAATGTGGAAAAAGTTTAGTTTACTAGGTAATTATAAATGGATCAGCTTTCTTAAAGAAATAATTACAGAATACAATAATACTAAGCATTCAACAATCGGAAAAAAACCAAACGAAGTTAACAAAAAGAATGAAATGGAAATCTTGAAATCAGCTTATACTCATAGGAAAACTGTGGATCCCAGATCACCAAAATTTCGTGTCAGTGATAGAGTACGAATAAGCAAGATTCGCGAACAATTTTCTAAAGGTTACACGCCCAACTGGTCAAACGAAATTTTTCAAATAAAAAAAATCCAGCTTACTAATCCAACAACGTATTTGATTCAAGATGGAAATGGGATAGATATTCAAGGAGGTTTCTATGAAGAAGAACTTCAAAAAGTAAGACACCCAAATGTATATCTGGTGGAAAAAGTGTTAAGAAAGAAAGGAAACAAAGTATTTGTAAAATGGTTAGGATTAGATAAATCTTATAACTCTTGGATCTTCAAGAGAGATGTGATGTAATAGTAATTAATGCTGTAATAATAATTGATGTTTGTAATAAAAAAAAAAATGATTTTTTATATATATTTGTTTTATTTAAAAATAAGCTTATTACATAAACATTTTTTTAAATACAATATTCCTATAATCAGAGTCTAATATGGGATTTAAAATTTCTTCAGTCAATTTAATCCTTCTTCTAAAATGTTTTTGATTTATAAACTCTTCAGAAGTCATACGAGCTTTTCTGTAGGCGAAGTTCCAAGCAACCATCAGATGAATTTGGTTTCTTGATTCATCAATAGATACTGTCTTCTTCATAATAGTGCTTAGACTTTAATTTTTGTTCTAGTTCTTCGGGATGATTCAACAGCAGTTCCAGCATGGAACACACATTTTCACTATTTAGATTTTGTTTTGGAGAAAGGACATTATATATTTTGTCAAAAGAATCTCCGTCGTAAAAATTGTTATTTCTAAAAACGTTGAAATAACGTCGAAAGTTTTGTTTTTGTAAAACATTTAGTCTATATTCTATAAGTGGAATTTGTTCCCATAGTCTGCACACAGTTTCATTTCCATAGTAAATAAAATCACAGCTTTTCACAATCTTCACTATTGGTAATTCACCAATCTTTTCAAAATGAATAGATAAATTTTGCAAATATATCGGTTCATTGAAAACATTTGGTGAAAACATATAATTTGTTATAACTCCTTGATATTGCAATAAGTTCTTCCAATCATCTTCATTTAATATCACAGACTGACCATTTTTACCACCAAGTTCAATGCATGGTAGAAAATCACTTTCCACCCACAAACCAATCACAGCATATTTAGAGTTAGAATTATTTAAATTATATTTTGTAGAATTTATAATTGTTTTTTTTATTTTCTTTTTTAATGGTGAATTTTCAAATATATTTTTACTCTGATTACTGAACATTTTAAATGATGTATTTCAAAAACTAACTGGCTATCTGCTTGCTCTCAAAAAACTAACTATCAATCCGTTTGCTCCTAAATTTTATACATTTTCCCTCTCCTCTCAAGTGGAGGGGTAAACTTATTTTCCCTCTCCATTTAAGAGGAGGGGATAAACTTTAAATGTCTTTATACTAACGAGAATCAATAAAAAACAAAATTTATATTATTTTTTTAACATTTATTAAATATTTTTATAGATATTTTTTCATGAAATACAATAAAATTAAACATGTACAAATAAATATTGCTGCTGTAAATATAATAACAAATATATAACAACAGACACAATGACAAGATTCTTCTTTTTTATTATTGAAAGGAATCCAATCTGAATATTGTAATGGTTTGTTTGTCATGGAATATTTAATTTTTATGTATGTATTTTCACACAAAGCAGAATCAGTTACATTATAGGTAAAAAAGTGTGAATTTCCAACAAGATATGTCATTTTCATCTGTTTGTAGCAGTCGGTTTCATTTTTGAGGGCATTTATACATATATCAGCCCTAACTGTATTAGGAATGTAATTTACATATATCACATTTCCAACAAGGGAAACTAAAACTATTAAAGATGCAGCAGTCATTGTTGTAATATTACTAACAAATAATGATATTTCTATACAATATATATGTTTTTGGATTCAGTTCCCCCTCCAACTTTTAAAGCTTCAAAAACGACTTACATAATTTATCATCATATAAAATGATGTCTTTATAAAGATGAAAAATTACTTGGAGTAGTTAATTCTAATCGCGGTTTTTTATTTTTAGATCCATTTTCGTTTCCAGAACTTAAAAAAGTTAGAGTATCATACATCATTTTCATATCTTTATCAAAAAAATCTGTTTCCAAAATATCCTTATGTCCCCATGCAAGAGTTTTTGTGGAATTTGGTATACAATATCTTTTATCATCATGAGTTGTTAATGCCAATTTATTTAACAAATTAGTGTATATATTATGCATATCTGACTTGAATACATACATGGTGCAGAATATTTTGTCACCTTTCTCAACAACATCTTTATAATCTGATAATGTTAATTGATTTTTTATACATGATCTACTAACGCCTTTTGCTTTTTTATCTACACTATTTTTGGATTTTATACAATATGCTTTAGCACCAGTTCCATAAAAACTTTCAATGGGAATCCCTTTGTACTCATCTTTAAATTTACCAACAACTGATGTTGTAATAGGCATGCAATGAATATTTTGTTCAGAAAAATTAGAAGTATCAAATTTATCCAGATTTAGCTTCATATCTTCATAAAAGTTTTGGGTCTGAACTTCAAGAATTAAGGAATCAGTATCCGTATATAATAAATTTAAATTATTACCATATTTTACTTTTAAATACCCATAATAAAAATTATACATTACAGTTTTTGCAATATCCAGAATACTCATCCCAACATAAATTGGTTTATTGTATTCAATGCAAACCTGTTGAAGTTGAAGAGCAACTAGATTTTCAGAGAAAATTTTAAAATCCTTTAATTGAGGTTTAGAAATAAGTTTTTCGGCACTAAATTTATTACCCTGTCTTTCCCATTGAGATACTAATTTAATATCTGCTCGCCTATCAACATTTTCCATGGTTTTACCGAAAATTGAATTATTTGCCAATTTATAACAATTTTTATCAAATTTATTTTTAGATAAATTTCGTAAATTTGTATTTAAATCTATATATTCCGCTAACCATGGTGATTGTGTAAACTTAACTGCTCTGTGTATTTTTATGATTTTGAGTCCAAATTGTAGACATTGTTTCAGATATCGGTAGTGAATGATATAGTTATATTTATTATGTAAGTTTGGAATTAATTTTGAGTGGTTTGAAATTGGTGGTGTATATTGTTCAGGACAAAATGGGAAATCATTATGACTATCATGTAAATAATTTGGATATTCTAAATCAACTTCAAATATGTATCCTATAGATGATGTATCTGAAAGTTCGGATATATTTAAAGTTTCTATTTCGAGCTTAGGTACCCAAGCAAAATTTTTTTCAGGCAAATATTGTTTCATAGCATAACCATACAAATTTGTGGCGTCTAAGTAAGCGATATATGTTGTAGGTCTTTCAGGATTAAAATTTTCTAAGAATGGATTATTTGCTTCAGATTTGCGTTTGGAACAAGTGCTAACCCCACCACGAACACCTTTTTTGAAAAAATGAAGCATATCTGGTTCCGTTAATAATTCTAATTCTACATTAGTTAATTTCATCATTGCATCCCAGCACATAGAAGGGCTAGTGACATAATTAACAGGATCTAACTTATAGGTTTTAATACATGTGGATCTATAATTTTCAAAAACATCAGCCAAAAGTAAAACATCTGATTTTAAGTAAATATCGGAATAAGCCCCTATTGTAGAACACTTAAATAGATTCCACACTTCTACAGCACGACTGTAGTCTTGAGGAGAGATATTTTCATCGGTTAAGTTATTATAAAATTTATCAATCAATGGTAGAGATTTCTCATTTAATTTTTCGTTGGAATCTATGTAAGAGTATGGAAATACCCCTTTTTGTCTAATGTATCGAAATTCATCAGCATTTGAGAAAAACTTTTTAATTTCAAAACATTGTGAATCTTGTAGAGTTTGTGATAGTGACTCTAAAGACTCTGGGAGAAATTGAAAAGAATCTATAAAGCGTAGTCGCAAAGCAACTGGTTTCCGCTTTTCTGACACATCAACGAAAATTTCCTTACTAAAAGAAATATACTTTTCTTTATTTTGAGCTATAACACTAATATTTTCTTTATTATAGCAAAGCGATTTAATAAATAGGTGAGAATCATAGTTTTTTAAATTATGCAATACTATTGGTATATATTTTGGAGGTTTAAAATGCAAATTACATATTGAGTGGGCGGCTCCTCGATATTTACCTGTAATATGACAATGATCCCTACACTTTATGAAATTTCCTTTTGAAAAAGGTTTTTCACATACATAACAAATGCTAGAATTTTCATATTCAATCTGTTCCACAGATGATAAATCTTTCAATGGTACTTGATATTTTAAATATTTTTTATAAATTTCTTTTACATCATTTTCAATGTATTCAATAAATTTTATAGCACAATCTGTACCTCTATAAAGTTTAAGACACACAACATTCTCATCAAATGATGATTTAATATAATAAGCAAATGAATAGGGTATATGTTCAGCAGTTTTAATAGTATATGAGGTTGTCGAATCAGGTGTAGATTGTTGGCACTCAATGTTTTTCAAATAACATTCAAAATCGGCATAAATAACAAAAGGAGCTTTATACTGTTTCTGAATATTTTGAAACTTTAATATATTTGCAGGAATATAATTGCCAAATTTATCCAAAATCAAATTATCTGAAGGAAGCTCAATTCGAACAAAACTACAATCACGTTCTAAATGTGTGTTAAGTTTTTCATATGTTCCAAAATATTGAAGGCATCCATCACATAAGTATTTTTTTATTTTCTTTTTTGATAATTGTTTGGATACCAAGCAACCTAAATCCTTTATCCAACAGTAGTGGTTATTTCCATCATCAGAACTTATTAAAAGCAAATTAATATGTAATTTTTTCTTTTCATTATTATAATGTAAAGGACCGACAATCTCATATACCTTTTTATTATCCCTTAAAAATTTTTCAACTCCATATACATTTATGGACAAATTATTTTTTTCCTCAAACTTTTTTATATCTAATAATTTTACTGGAAATTCAATACCTGTAAAATCGAAAGCGTCTCTGAAGTCTGGATATGATGAGGTCTTTCGAGGATTACCGGTTGGCTGGTATGCTGCTGAAACCACTGCCCAGGCGAAACAGCAATTGTCCTCATTCATCACATTCACTATTGATTTAGAAAAGTGATGCATCTTAATGTAGGAGGAGGCATTCAATGGGTTGTACTTATTGATGTTGACTTCCAAATGCAGAATTCTTTGTAGAGCCCACCCTGTAATAGGAATTAAAAAATTAGTTCTGAATAATATTTGTTAGAGATGTACAAGTGATATTAAGAAAACTTAGCTCTTGAGATTAAGAAAACTTAGCTCTTGAGATTAAATAATAATTACCTGAGTCTCTTTCCGGCAATTCATCTGCTTTGGTTTCAATAATCTTGAATAAATCATCGTAAAGCTGTTGTAGATCAGTTGTATGGGTTACAATGAAGAACGGTGTATTAAATGACTTAATTGAAGTAGAGGTTAAAGTTGGAGAATAATATATTCCAAATAATTCCAAATTTACTTTAGCACATGTAAATTCCTGTTGACGCTGGCGTATTAATGTTTGCACTTTATTACCAACATCTTGCTGAAACTTTTTGATGTCGATGTGATAATTCTGCGAATATATTCTGTAGGAAGCTATTCGACATTTAAATGCACTCCTGATAATGTCAATTCCATTTCCATATTTTATGCAGCTCCTGTTTTTATGAATATTTGTCCTCAAGTGTGTGCTCCAGGAATTAGATTTGACATTTACTTCACAATCTTGGCAAAATCGCATTGGAGGTCTTGAAAGTAGTTCATCAACTGAAACAATTATTATTTTTTAATTCCTCTGTAAACCTTTATTAATAATAAAAAGAAAAATTAAAAGGAAAATTATAGCTAAATATGTTATAAAAAAATACTTACGATTAATTATATAATCTTCCAAGTTAAAGGTGTTTTCGTTATTAACAACATTTTCTCGAAGGTGGCGTACAATATGTGATTTTCTTTTAAATTCTCTTAAGCAGTGTGTGCAAAGGAGAGTCATTTTAAAATGGAATCGGTTAGGGCCGTGTCGCTTTTAAATAAATACAATTTCGATCTATCAAGACCCAATGACATAGAATAATTAGCAATTTTTTCAGCTCGCGCAATTTAGAAAACTTTTGGATTTACTTTTGAATTAACTTTTGGATTCACTTTTTAATTTGAAGAAAAACATGGATTTTTTTTAAAAAATATATTTCCCAAATTTAAAAGAAGATCGCCTTGTCGTTGAATACAATTTTTAACGTCTTTTAAAGTCGAATTAGATAAATTATTACATATATTATCTAAGTTTAAATAGGAATAAACCATTGACTTAAATCTAGATGTGGCACACCTTGTTTCATTCCTATTTAAGCTCGGCTTAGTTTTCTTATGTAGAAACTTATCTAATTCTCCAATAGCGACTTTATTTGTTGGATTGATTTTCGGAGCTGTTGTTACAGCGACTGGTAAAGAATTTTTTGAAATTTGTGCCCCTAAAGTTTGGGAACTAGAAATATCACCGTCCAATTTTGACTTTTTTAAATCTGAACAATCATTTGTTTCTGATAAAGAACGTTTTTTGGGTAAATTTTTTTCAATTAAATTTTCAGAACTTTGTTCTAAATTTAGGCCAGAAGGATTTTTCAAAAATTGATTTTGATTACAGGAAGAAATTAAGGGACATTGAGGCTGCTCATCTTCAAAATTTTCAGTATAAGTATATACCTCAATGTCCCCCACAATTTCGCCACAACTCAAATCAAAAACATCTACCGAATTTACTGAATTTCTGGTATAGCCAAATTTGGATGGTTGTTCAAACCCCTGAATAAAATTTTGATCCAACCCTTCAATTAAATTTTGATCCAACACTTTAATAAAATTATGCTGAGCTTTGGCTGAGACGTTTATAACAGTCTCAACGCTGTCGTTGGAATCCTCTGATGAATCTGACGATGCATCTGAAATTGGCGAATAGTGGGGGCGATAAACCTCTTCCATATTATTTTTCGAAAAACCCCCAATGCCAATCCTCTTATCATTATTTAAAGCTCCCTCGTTACCAACCCCATTATTATTATTGTTTAAAACCCCCTTATTATTTTGTTCCTCACAGCTCTCAAAAGTCTCCTGATATTCCACATCACCCTTAATTAAATTTTGCCCTGAGCTATTTTCACAAATTTCACCCCCTTCTAATATATCTAAAAGTTGTTCCAAATTATATCCCTCATTTATTTCAGAATTGTTAATTAAATTTTTCCTTAATATATCATTATTTAAATCATCGAAATTAATTGTTTCAAGAGGTTCTTGAGGAATATCAGGGATAATAGATTCATCCAAAACTTTTAAGAGCTGTGTCAAAATATCGCTTTCACCAATTTCGGAAGAATCGCCAGATTCAGATGAATTGTTAAATGTATTAATATCAATTTCCCTAAATTTAATATCTAGCTCCTCGTCGCTTAGCCCACAAAATGAACAATCAATCAAATCATGCACAAGGCAAGCGTCGTTTAAATCGAAGGCTGTTAAGTCGATGTTTTCAATTTTTACATTTAAAAATGACATTTTAAATTATAAATTAAAAAATAAAAAAATTATGAATCAATAAAAAAATCAAAAAATCAATAAAAAATCAAAAAAAATCCACAAAAATGAAAAATCAACAAAAATCAAAAATTGGCTTTTAGAAGATTAAGTAAAAATGAATGAAAATCCAAAGTATTAAGTCAAAAATATTAAATCAAAAATATTAAATCAAAAATATCAAATCAAAAATATGAAATCAACAATACAAACCAAATAAAAATTAATATGTCACTACGTCACACAATTCGAAATAAATCGGACTATCTAGATATATTCACAACAGATTCGATAATTTTACAAGCGTACGCTAATAGCGAGATGTAAACTGAAGAGACGCTTCGTACCCAGCCGCCTTTTAAAGCAGCCAAGAGCCTGGTACCGGCTGGTACGGCGTGGCACTGCATGGTACGACGGGAACCGTGAGACCGTGAACTCGAGAGAGGTCGTTCAACGGTTGTAAGTTGTTTTGTTCTTAAGAAAATGACGAGTAAAGAGGAGAAGAAGAAAAAAAAAAAAAAAAGTTGTTTTTGGAATAATATAAAAAACAGTTTTTTTTTTTTTTTTTTAAATTTTTTTTTTTTAATTTTTTTTTTTTTTTTTTTTTTTTTTTTTTTTTTTTCGTTTTTTATATTATTCCAAAAACAACTTTTTTTTTTTTTTCTTCTTCCCCTCTTTACTCGTCTTTTTCTTAAGAACAAAACAACTTACGACCGTTGAACGACCTCTCTCGAGTTCACGCTATCTTTGCCTTCTTCTTCTTCTCATTCTTCGGACTGGTTTTGCCGCTGGAGGTAGGAAAAGTGGTATTTCAGTATTGTATATAAGGATTTACAGCGTCTTGACTTAGCATTCATTAAGTTTAAAGTCTCAAAATGAGTACGTTCATAATTATAACACTACAAGAATTTCTGGGATTCTTGGAAAATCAAATTAATCTGATGGATCGTCAGAGTCCAAATTCCGAGAACACGGTGATGTGGCCGCCACCATCAGAGGCTGACTATTTAGATGAAGAATTTATCCACATGTTTGAGCCAGACCTGGATCCCGAGCCTATCGCCTTTGATTGGGATCCAGACCGAGCAATGGATCTTCAACCTTTGATGATGGAGCAACAGCCTATGGAAGAAGATCGGCCACAACCTATGGCAGAGCAGCAGCAGCAACAACAGCAGCAGGAGCAGCAGCGGGAGCAGCAGCGGGAGCAGCAGCGGGAGCAGCCACAACAACAGCAGCAACAACAGCAGCAGCAGCAGGAGCAGCCACAACCACAGCAACAACAGCAGCAGCGAAGGCAGAGTTACCCTCGAAAGTGCAAGAGGCCACAGCAGCAACAGCAACATCAACAGCATCAGGAGCAGCCACAACAACAGCAGCAGCAGCGAAGGCAGAGTTACCCTCGAAAATGCAAGAGGCCACAGCAGCAACAGCAACATCAACAGCAACATCAACAGCATCAGGAGCAGCCACAACAACAGCAGCAGCAGCGAAGGCAGAGTTACCCTCGAAAATGCAAGAGGCCAATAAATTATAAATTATAAATTGGCCTCTTGCAGAGCAGCAACCTCTGGCAGACAACAACAACCGATGGCAAAGCAGCAACCTATGGCAGACAACAGCAACCTCTGGCATGCAGCAGCAACCTCTGGCATGCAGCAGCAACCTCTGGCATGCAGCAGCAACCTCTGGCAGACAGCAGCAATTGGCAACCCAAAATGGTATAAATTATAAATATGTATTTATGTATATATGTATATTTGTATTTTGGATATAGGAATAATAAAAAACAAAGTCGTTGAAGAAAATATTTTATTTTTTTCTATTTCTTATACAGAATCACACCTAATAACCAAGTTTCTTTAACTTGAAAGAATTATTATGAATAGGATGAATATAATTTTTTTTACAAGCACAGTAATGAAAACTAGGTTTTTTTTTTTAACATGGAAGAATAAATCATAGTCTGTTGTCAGGGAATTAAACCTAATTGTTCTTTATCTTATATATAAAATCTTATTTAAATGTCTTAGTTGACATTTTAAACTTAATATTAAAAAATACTAGGGTGAATGAATAAATTCAAGTGCAGTATCAAATTCATTTATTTAAAATTCAATTTATCGATAGGATTGATTGTGCATATTATGTAGAAAAAATTATTCTACACTGAAAGAACAAAATCATTAGTTCTTCGAATCTTAATATAAACAAATTTCTATTTATTTAGATGGCACCCTTATATTTATTTAACTTAAACTTAATATATATCTTATAACTTATATCTTATAACTTATATCTTACAACTTATATTTTATATGAAATCTTATTTAAATTAGTTGACATTTTAAACTTAATATTCAAAAACTACTAGGGTGCATGAATAAATTCAAGTGGAGTATCAAATTCATTTATTTAAATTTGATTTATCGGTAGGGTTGTTGTGCATATTATTTGAAAAGAATTATTCTACACTGAAAGAACAAATTATAATTTCTTTCAATGGGAATAAATACAAATTCTTATTTATTCACATCATTCCCTTATATTTATTTACATCATTCCCTTATATTTATTTACATAGTTTCTTATATTTATTTAACTTAGCAGAACAAAATCTAAATTCTTATAAAATATTTTAAACTTAAACTTAATATTAAAAACGCCATAGTGCATGAATAAGTGCAAGTGAAATAAATTTATTTAAAATTTGATTTTTCAATTAGATGGTTTTGCATATTCTTTAGTTCTGGTTTGTTACATATTATACATGCTTGTGAAGGAGTTGTTATGAATAAATCGTTTTCACACGTGTTGCATTGCAGATCTTTTTCGCAACATATAAAGGATCGTTTATAGTGGCTATTAACAAAATTATTTTTCCCATTTGGGCAATTTAGAGCATGTATATAGTAACATTCACAACATAAATTATATGCACCGCCAGAAGATGAAATAATTACGACATAAGATTGAAAAACGCACACTTCTCGCGTAAGGTAATTTGGTGTTAATGTATCACTTGCATTTATTTTTGCCACTTTCACGAGCCCCTCTTCTCCACACCCGTTTGGAACGCCATTATCCTCTATCCCATCATCTTCTTCATCTTCATCGTCGTCTTCGAAATTATTTCGATCAATAGTGATCAGAGAATCCTGTCTTGCGTGAAACTTTCCTCTTCCAGCCAAGTTAAAATGAGTTGTTTCATCTTTGTACATTGACTGGATCGTTTCATCGCAAGCAGAATCTAAATATACATGTGTCTGATCCATTTCGAAGACTGTCCGATGAAACTCGATTCACTTGTTCACACTATTTTTTAATTTTACAACACTTTTTTATTGATAATGGTGGGCCGTCTATGTGGTGTTGATATATTGGATAGTGTTTAAAACACGGCAAATTTAGCTGCAATTCTTCGTCACTTCTATAATTTTCCGGCAACCTGTTCCAAATTTGTTGTAAACTAAGTGAATCGACGAATGTTTTCAAGTAGTTGATGGGAAAGAAGGCCAAGTCTTGATCTTCAAAATCGGTAAGATTTTTTCCGTTATTTTGGTAGGAAATTATTACTTGGCCTACACGTTCAATGAGTTGCTGTTGTTGTTGTTGTTGGTCGCTATTTGACATCGCGCACGAATGACTGAAGTTCGCTCAGATTCGATGGTTTAAAATACCAGCTCCCCTCCAACTGCTACCAGCTCCCCTCCAACTACTGTGGTGGTTAGGAAGGAGGTAGGAGGTGGAGCAAAAAGAGGCGGAGTTTATGAAACCAATCGGAATAGGGGGCGAACTTGGGCAGCCAATCAGAAACAAGGTCATTCTTGGCTGACCAATCAAAAAAGTGGTGGGGGGGTCAACTAGGAGCCCCCTATTCCCACTACTAACGACATTGCCCGTACTTACAAGGGTCCTCGACAATAGCGGGGCAGGATGAAAGAAAGGCATTAGATGGTGAAACATCATATACATACATTCCTAGTCTAACCTACATTGCTAGATCAGGAAGACGCGGTCCGGCGGTCAACTCAGGCAATCCGTTGGGATAGTGAACCCAGGTGGAGAACGTGCAGTGACGGCGTGAAGTAATCGCGCATACAGTACTACGGTATACGGCGCGCGATCACTACAGATAAACGCTCTAAAAACAGTCGGAAAATCGTATTTCCCGGCATAGCGCGGCCAATCTAATTACATATATGCAATATGGAAACTTTAAGCATTCTTTTCCCGCAAAAATCAGATTTTTCGGATGTATAATAAATAAAATAAATCCCGGCGAACGAACTTATGTTCAAAAATTCAGGAACTTCGTTACAAGCATTATACTGCTACTGATTCCATTGAAATGTTCGGTCCCCAAAAATGGTGTCTCAGCCCCTTTTCTCGCAGGCTTGTCTACCACTTCATTTCCCTCTATCCCGGTGTGTCCCACAGGAGGGTAATCTTATTATTCTTGCTTAATTCATTTAGTTTTCAGACTTGATCTTGAAGCTGATTATATAGAAAGTCAGCGCATTCAAGGCTGCTTGACTATCAGATGCAATGCATTTCTTGATGGCGAGTATTTTCATTTGGAAGATGCTTGGGACTTATCCAAGCTTTCGTGGTGTCTGGTACTGAGTCCATATACTCCTATTCCCTTTTCCTCGGTTGTTTTGGAGCCATCTGTATACATTTAATAGAATTTCTGTTAAATTTCTCAATGGTATTTCTGCCCCATTCACATTTGTGACTCAACCTTGTGTTTCACAAAGTTGAACTTCTTTTTCATTTCTTCTTGCGCACGTTCCAGATTTGTTAATTTCTGAGTAAGAGATTCCAACTAGCAAGCATCGAAGATGCCAAATGAAATTTTAGTAAAACGTCTATAAGTTTCTTCAAGAAAAAAGATTAACAAACGGTATACTTCTGGATTAATACAGAACACATATTTCCATGATATTCGAACGAACACAGTATTTCATTTTATATTAATATTGGAAATAATCTAAGTAACGCAAAAAAAACTATTTAGTTCAAAAAGTTCTTTTTCATAATCAATATTTGTTCTAAAAGCGTTGGTAGCATATTTTTAAATATTCATTCAGCTATAATTTCTGGAGCGATAATTATATAGTTACTTATAAAATAAAATTAATTATTAGATTATAATACGTCACTCAACTATATACATCATCTATAGTAGAACATTGTAATATTTTGATTAATTTCATGTTATTTTGTTCATTAATTCATGCTAACATTATTACATTGTCAGTGTATAACATGTCGCTGTCGAGTCTAGGATTATAATTACATAATTAATCACTAAATGGTAAAATATTTGGAATTTTAGCACAGTTTTCTTTTTAATCATCTTATAGTAACATTAAATTTAAAAGTAAGTTTACTAAAGTCATTCGATATGCCGAGAAAACCGTACAAAGACGTCTGTACCTGATAAAAAAATATTATATTTAATATATTAAGTAGGGTTGGATTGAATTTAATTTTTTTATTAAATTAAAAAACATTGATTTAATTATAAAAAAATCATTATTCTTTTGATATGTTTTTTCCTTTTTTTAAGATTTTCTCATAAAAACTTGTAGGGAGCAAGTGGAGCGAATTAAATCACAGTTATAAAAAATATTTGTTATAGGATATAAATATCAACGTAAATAATTCACTCAATATTATTTTAATATTTTTATTTTACATTACTAAACTTAAATTTTATAAGTAGGTATTTGCATATATTTTTCTGTATATTTTTATTCTTATTAAGAAATTAAATTTTTACTTTTTACCAATATTTTTCGGAAAAAAATTAATTTTTTATTATCAGTAATCAGTATTGGGCAAAATTTAATTGTTTTTATTATTAAAAACTAACAATTAAATACAAACCTGTTCCTGAACGGAACCTAAAAAATATCTATAATGCTGACTATAAAGTAGAATCAAATAAGAGCCTAAAATACTTTCTTTAGCAACTTTCAGTTGTCTTAAATGAAATCTGATGTATGATATAAAATATACATATATATATATATATATATATATATATATATATATATATATATATATATATGAAGTCAAATACGAACAGTAAATACAAACTTCGTTCCATCATATCCCTTCCATGTTAGAGGTTACACAAATTGGATAAATTGCTACAGAACACAATTCATTCCACCACCATTGAGATGATGGCCTACCTGTACCACCATACCAAGAAGAAAGTCAAAACTTACCCTCCCCGCCACAGTGATACAGCAGAGATTCATGTTTCGTCTCTACTAGACTCATCAGGGTACCGACATGCACCTGTTTGTGCAAAGGACAGATCGGAAGGAAGTATGCAACACTGAACGCGGCTTCGCCGACCTCCCGCCGGATGGCGTATATATGTTTATGCGGCTTTCACGGATTCCTCCGTGTGAGATGCAATAGCAGTGGATATATCCACATTATGCTGCTGTAGTGCTAAAATCAAATTCACTTGAACTAAGTCGAGCAGCCGTCGAGAAAGCATTACTTGAATGCCAGCTGAGATGTTGGCGAAACGTCGTGAAGATTTTTCTATTGACGATCGGATTGAAACCCGGAAAAACACCAGAAACAAACAACACGAAACAAATATTAGATTGACAACAAAACAGTAATCATCATATTTATCAACATTTAAAAGAATCGCAAAAATAAAAACTACGTATTTTTATTAGATACACGTATATCAAAAACCATCAAAACAGCTCGATATCTCATTCTCAGAAACATGTTATTTTTTATTAATAAAAACGATGTTAAATCAGCTCATCAAAATACATGACAATTTTTTTCAAATGATAAAATACAATTTAAATTTTTAATTTAATATTACAGTTAAATAAGCAAATTAAGGGGGTATTCTGGTCTAGAGGCCTAAATTTTAGGCGTTTTTCTGAGTGGCATAAAAAGGAAATAAAAAACATTTTTACTATTCATTTCTTTTTCAAGATGTTTATTGACGTTTCAAGAATATAAAATAAAATCACCAAAAATAAAATAGAATATATAAAGAGTTACAAGATAGTGAAGTGGGAGCTTAAAAAAAAGATGCTTCCTGGTCGACATGTTTTCAACCCATGTAGTATTCTGAAACAAGAAAATCCAAAATATTCTTAATTCGTAAAGACGTCCCTATGACTCGGACCATGGAAAGAGAAAAAAAAAAATTTTACAAAATGACGACGATATGAGAAAAAAAAATTTTCTTGTCCCAGTATTTTGACTTTTCAGAAATTTTTAAATATAGTAAAATATATTTTTTCAAAATCCATACTCCCAGATATAGAAGGATATACAGGGTGATTCAAAAATCGATCACGAAACTTAAGGGGGTGATTCTACTTGACAAAATAAGGGTAGAGCTTCATATAATTTTTTTCAAAATGTCATTCGTTTTCGAGTTACAAGCCGTCCAAGTTCAAGTTTTTATTTTTTGTTTTTTGAATTACTCGCTTACAGGAAAACCGATTTGACTAATATTTGAAAGATAGGCTAAGTCTTCTGCGCTTCATCATTTTAGTAACAATTCACATTGATTGGTTGCCGCTAGAGGGCACTTTACCTACATTGAAAATTGTTTTTTTGTCATAATTTTTTAGTGTTGACAGCTACAGTAGTTTTTGGCATAATTTCTGAAAGACTGATGCCAGGCCTTTAAAAAAGGTGCTCTTTATTTACATCGCTAAACCCAACGGTTTAGACGCAAATCACCCTTAAAAATTAAGTGGTAAATTTACTTTTCTCATTTCATTACCACCAGCTACCAGGTAAATAGCTATCAAAGTATACTAGAGCTGTCAGTTTAACATCAAATAAATTCGCTTTTTCAACTATTTAATTTATAATCTTAAAATAACTAATAATGGCTAATCACCAATATTCAAATATCGAATATTGTGATATCCATTTTTGCTATGGAAAAGCAAATGGTAATGCAGAGTTGGCAAGAAGATATTATATGGAGAGTTATCCGGAAAGAAATATCCCTCATGCTCAAACATTTTCCAGTGTGCACAGGAGGCTTGCGGAATGTGGTTCCTTTAAAAGTTATAATGGAAATAGGGGAAGACCTAGAACTGCTAGAAACGTGCAACAAGAAGAAAGAGTGCTTGAAATTATTGAAGATAATCCAGGTATTAGTACTAGAAAAATTGAGAATGAAGTGCGGCTCTGTCAGGCTAGTTCATGGAGGATACTAAGAAAAGAACAACTCTACCCGTTTCATTCAAAAAAGGTGCAGGCTCTTTATGACGATGATCGGCCGAGACGGTTGGAAATGTGCAATCAGATCCTAGCTAAGTATGAACACGATAATCGATTAATTGGCGTCATATTATTCACTGACGAAGCTGGTTTCACTCGTGATGGCATAACAAATCTACACAACATCCACACATATGCTTACGAGAACCCAAACAATGTGGTAGAAACGAAACATCAGCGTAGATTTTCACTAAATGTGTGGGCAGGGATAATAGGAGATTACCTTATTGGTCCTCATTTCTTTGATGGCCCATTAACTGGTGACGTATACTTAGATTTTATCCAAAATCGTCTCCCATTGTATCTGGAAGATGTGCCATTGGAAGTAAGGGCCAACATGTGGATCCTCCAAGACGGAGCTCCGCCCCACTTTAGTATACGTGTCCGACAGTATTTGAATGCAACGTATTCTGAGCGATGGATAGGACGAAGTGGACCATTGGCATGGGCAGCGAGGTCACCAGACCTTAATCCTATGGATTTTTTCTTTTGGGGTCATTTGAAACAATTGGTGTACGATATTCCAGTATTCAACGTCGAGGATCTTCGCTTCAGGATAATCGAAAAGTGCCAAATTATTAAAGAAACACCAGGAATTTTTCATCGAGTTAGGCGACATTTTTTGAAGAGTGTTAGGAAATGTATGGAAGAAAATGGGGGACATTTTGAGAATCTTTTTTAGTTTGTTTAGTACTGTTTCATTAATTTTTATCAATTAAATGTATATCGCAATAATCCATAATATGAATATTTACTGATTAGCCATTATTAGTTATTTTAAGATTATAAATTAAATAGTTTAAAAAGCGAATTTATTTGATGTTAAACTGACAGCTCTAGTATACTTTGATAGCTATTTACCTGGTAGCTGGTGGTAATGAAATGAGAAAAGTAAATTTACCACTTAATTTTTAAGGGTGATTTACGTCTAAACCGTTGGGTTTAGCGATGTAAATAAAGAGCACCTTTTTTAAAGGCCTGGCATCAGTCTTTCAGAAATTATGCCAAAAACTACTGTAGCTGTCAACACTAAAAAATTATGACAAAAAAACAATTTTCAATGTAGGTAAAGTGCCCTCTAGCGGCAACCAATCAATGTGAATTGTTACTAAAATGATGAAGCGCAGAAGACTTAGCCTATCTTTCAAATATTAGTCAAATCGGTTTTCCTGTAAGCGAGTAATTCAAAAAACAAAAAATAAAAACTTGAACTTGGACGGCTTGTAACTCGAAAACGAATGACATTTTGAAAAAAAATTATATGAAGCTCTACCCTTATTTTGTCAAGCAGAATCACCCCCTTAAGTTTCGTGATCGATTTTTGAATCACCCTGTATAAAGAAGATTTTCACCAAATTTCGAGTAAATCGTTCCAGTAGATCTCGAGATATCATGTCAACTAAGTCAAAAAAAGTAGTTTCAAGAAAAAAGCGTTTAACTCAGATAATGGTACTTAACACTCACTTTGTTTAATCGGCGATCCCTGATGCATACATTGAGCTTTCTTTTACTTCAAAATTAATATTTTCTGAAATTCTTTTACCTAAATTAGCTATTCTAGCTTCTTTAGAAGCACCCGAAGGTCGCAGTTCAGAGCGGTCAATTCGAACTTCGTTGCGTCTGACAGCAAGTGTATGAGCTTCAGTACCAATAGTGATGCCCACGAGTTCCATAATTTTTAAAATAGGTAAAAAACCTTCATTAAAACTGGTAACAGCTAAATAACTAGCAATTTCAATTGTCCATGTCCCGTAGCCCGGAATATCTAATTTCTTCTTACTTTTCCACTTATTGCAACTTTGACAAAAACTTGATTTTACGAAAGATGACCCGGGTGATCCTGGATCCAATGATTCAACGGTGTCCAAAATATTAGAGTTGCTTTCGTGTACATTTTCAATCGTTGCTATTTTCTAATAACACCACAAAAAAAACACAGTAGTTTTTTTACCAAAGAACAAAATACTTGTTGTGAGCGAATATCATGACTTCCTTGCTGCTTACAGTACACGTTAATAGTCAATAACGTAATAGTAATAAGTATCTTAACTATATCCAAGCGGGTTAATTGTAAGTTTTAATTACTTTTTAGAACACTTCAAAAAATTAATTGTGATTAATTTAGTTGCAAGCTACAATTAATATACATTAATGTAATTAGATTAATTGCAGATGAATTAATTTTAATTAGAATAAATTAATCGCAATTAAATTTTCAATCAATTAATTAATTGATTGCAAGTTTAACTGATTAATGCACAACTCTGTCGGTAATAACCAATGCGCAATAGGTAGATATAAAATATTTTTTTAATTAAAAACCTGAACCACTTTTTACTTATTTATTACTTCTAACTTTTTCATTCCCCAAATAAAAAAATCAAGGCTTTTTGCCTTTTTTGGCAGCACTTGTCCTTAGAGGTTTAGGGCTCTTACTGCCAGAAAATTCTTGTCAGGACTCGCTTACTTATTTGCCTGTAAATTGTTAAAGAGTAATTATTCGTGCTCATTTTGTTATGTTACTGGTTTTGTTTTTGTTGAGTGGGGGTGTAGTTTTTATTAAAATAACAATTTTCGTTGAAATGGCTGAATCAAAAGAACACTACATATGACAATTTTTTATTAAGAAAATAGATCCCAATAAATAGAAGTAGAAGAGCAATTTGTTACAGTTATAAAAAAAAATTCAAAACTTAGTCCAGAGGCTTAAGGCACAGCACGAGTTTAGTACTAGTAAGGAAGGTATCTGAAGTGTCCGGCTCCGATTTTAATGAAACTTCAATATAGTATAGAGGGTACAAAAGTAAGAGGTACTGGTTTTTTCATCTGCGGAGATTCATTATAACGGGGTGAAAACTGCTTTTAAAATTCACCACTAAAAGAGTATTTTTGAAACATCTCAGGTTCAAAGTCAGATATCTTCACCAAACAAAATGAAAATTACTTGTTATTCGAAATCTTATTGTTTTTTTACTACCAAGGATATCATGCCCTATTTTTTATTAGGATAAACTATATATTTGCGCACATAATCTAATTCTAAAAATTACGAAATTTAATGGAATTGTTCAAAAATATTTTTTTCACTACCATAAGTAACTTAAGTTAACGTTTATCGGGGCTTCTAAAAATAAGCAAGTAAAAGAGCGTATACCACCCTCAAATACTTTTTTAAATCTCAAGTATAGGAATCGAAAACAGTACTGAAAAATCTCTTCAAGAATTTTCAGATAAAAACTTTTCAAGACTGATACACATTGCGAACCAACGAACTTGTTAATATTACAATACATATTTAATTATACGATTTCGATAAAAATTATCCAACGTAAAATATCCCAAAACATTTTTCAACTGTCACCCCACAAGGATATCGTATTTCCTTAATCCTAAGTCAATACAGCCTGTAGGCTTAGGTTATAAAAACAAAAACTTTTAGTCACCCCCTTAGGTTAGCTGAAGGTGGAGTCATTGCTCTTTTCACTCCCATCCCACACTAGTGCTTATAAATAATATAATCAGACAGGAATTTTAAAACCGTACCTCGAGTTCGGGACACAGTGTAGCATGTATCGCCGGCAGAAAATATCTTCTACGTTATAAATCTGGCAAAATTATAATTTTTGTTAATGATTTAGTTATATATTTACCGTTTAGTATAATACGAGTTAGATATATGGTATTTTTTATTACAAAAGAAAAACGATACAAAAAATAATCAAAATATCAACTTTTTCACGAACAAAATCACTTGTAAGCAGAGGCGGCTTTTCGTTAGGTTTTTGAGAATGTATATAGCGGACTTAAAATAATTTTTAAAAAATTTCAGATTCAATATGACAGCCTAAAAATGTTACATTTCCGGATTTTGTCCATAATTATTATTAGGGGAATTTCGTGGGTGTAGATTCAGATTAGATTAAGAGGTTAAAATTATTTTTTTAAATTCAATATGGCGGCTCCAACCTGGTGGCTTGAACATTTTACGTTATTCGTATTTTTTGAAATTTTGTGTCAGGGCGTTGTCGAAGTAGCAGGTTACGAATCTGAAGTTCAATTTCTTTATCAAAATCTTATGTATATTTTAAGTAACGATACTGTCATATTGTTCCATCAAATAGCAGATTGTCTATTTGATGCTAAAATGAGCACCGTGTATTTTATAACCCCTTAAAAAATTCTTCGTAACACATATTTCATTTAAACCTGGTATCAATGTTACGAAATCAACTATTCCGCAGATAAAAATGTTTGTTTCACTGAGTAAATAATATGATTTTTTCTATAAATATTGAAGGGACTGTGAGGATTTTATTAACCTGAAAGGTTTCCGAGGAATGAAATATCAAATGGCAAATCGAATTTTGGGTCGCAAAGAATGCGCTTGTACGTCGCAGGCGCCAATCTTAAAACTTCTTAACTAACACACAGGGAAATTGAAAACAGATCAAAAACAATGTAAACAATAAAATATGATATAGAAAAGAAGTCGATTAAAAATGCTAATTTACCTCGAATTTATTGAAAAGAGATCTTGTTTAAAAAAAAAACAGGTTAAGTATATTCCAAACCATATAATTCTTTACAGCTAAAACTTATAAATACGTGAAGAAAAAACTATTTATGCATCACAAGAAAGGCTCCTCCATGCATCTCTTCTTTTTCAAGAAATACGTATACTCCATGCATTTATTTATTTATTTATTTATTCTTGCAAAATGCACAGTATTTTATTTTTACTGTTCATAATTGAGTTCATTTTGTTTCACAAAGAAAAACCAGCGTATTCAAAATAGCTCTTAAAATCGATCAAAATCAAAATGAAATCACCAGTGAAAGAAAAAGAAGTTTTACTTCAATACTTACTTGAATAGTCTGTTACTTTGTGATCTTCTTCTTCAAGTGTCTTCTCCATTGCGGAGGTTGGCAATCATAATCGCTATTTTAATTTTTGAGGCAGTTGCTCTAAATAGTTGTTTTGAACTGCATCCAAACCATTCCCTTAGGTTTTTTAACCATGAAATTCATCGTCGTCCCACGCCTCTTCTGCCACTTATTTTGCCCTGGATTATGAGCCGTAAGATGCTGTACCTTTCTCCTCGCATAATGTGTCCGAAATATTGCAGTTTTCTCTGTTTTACTGTTATCTCGACTTCCTTTTCTTTCCCCATTCTTCTCAACACTTCGGCGTTCGTAACTCAATCCACCCACGAAATCCTCTGAATTCTTCTATAGGTCCACATCTCAAAAGAGTTAAGTCTTCTCACTGCCTCTCGATTCAGTGTCCATGCTTCCATTCCATAATATAGAACACATATACGTAACATTTAGTCAGTCGAATTTTCAGGGTTAACGTTAGATCTTTGCTGCAGATAACCTTTTTCATTCTAATAAAGTTGGCACGTGCTTTCTCGATTCTGGTTTTTATTTCGACGGTATAGTCATTATTTTCTGTTATTAGGGTTCCCAAGAAAGTGTATTTCTTAACGCTTTCTATGTGCTGGCCTCCTACCATTAGGGTTTCATTATTATTGGTGTTGTTTTTACTAATTATCATGAACTTGGTCTTTTTCGTGTTAAGAGAGACTCCATATTCTCCACTAACTTTTAATATTTTATTCATTATCTTTTCTAGGTCTTTCAAACTATCAGCTATTATTACGGTGTCATCTGCATACCTAATATTGTTGATTAAAACTCCGTTTACTTTTATCCCTGCTGTTTCAGATTCGAGACTTTCCAATATGACCTCTTCAGAATAAGCGTTAAATAGTAAAGGTGACAATATACACTCTTATCTGACTCCCCTTTGTATTTCCACATTTCTGGATATTTCCTGTCCAAATCTTACTGCCGCTCGCTGATTGTAATACAGATTTGATATCAACCTTAAATCCCTTTCATCTAAATTTTTGCTTCTGAGAATCTCTATTAGTTTGTCATGCTTGACCCTATCAAAAGCTTTGTTGTAATCTATGAAGCAGACATAGATTGATATCTAAGCATCTTTGAGTAAGCACATTAAAAGCAAATAATGCTTCTCTTGTACCCACCCCGTTCCGGAAGCCAAACTGTGTGTCACTAATATCCAGCTCCAACTTGGAATGTATTCTAGCGTGTACAATTTTTAAAAGGGTTTTCAAAGTATGTGACATGAGACTGATTGTTCGATAGTCACTGCATTCTTTTGAATTTGCTTTCTTTGGTAAACATATGAATGTTGATGTTAACATTTGTCGGGGGATAGTTCCTGTCGTGTAGTACCTTGTAAATAATTAATGAAACAAACTTTATTTTGTTAAACTTATCACGCTGTTTCGTGACACTGTTACATTGGATTACATTATTTTCTGGGGCTTTTTTAGCTCGCACATATTTTATTGCTACTATTTATGTACTAAAGGTAGAACATCCAATCAGGAAAAATTTCGTAGATCTCTTGGTCATTCAGAAGGTAAATTGTACTGTTTTTTTTTATTGCAAATACAAATTTCTATAGCCTCTAAGATACTATATTTTTTACTTTTAGGTTTTGTATTCCTTAAATCTTCTATGAAAATTTCTTCCCGTTTGTCTGATGTAACAGCTATTGCAATCCGAACAATTTAGTTTATAAACTCCTAACTTTTGTAGAGAGGAAATTTTGTCTTTGGCTTTAAACATGTGTGATAGTTTTTGGGACGATTTGAATGCGATTTTTAAATTTTGTTTTGTTAAGACATCAGCTATTCTATCTGAAATAAGTCCCAAATATGTAAAGGTGTTATATTTATTTATGTTGGTTGGGTATATTCGGTGGAGTATAGTTTGTTTCTGTTTTTTATTTATTAAATTGTTAATTTGCACTTCACTATATACATTTTTTATACGGCTTATGAGATACAGGGTGTACTGAGTGTTGTGGGATAGTGGAGTCAGTGAAAGTAAGTTTTCTGTAAATGTCAAAGGAAAAACTATTGCTTTCTTTTGTAATGGTGAAATCAAAAAAATTTATTTTAATATAAACTTCTTTTGTGAATCTTATTTTATTGCGTACACTGTTGCGATATCCCACTGTATCTTCTAATTCAATTGTAAAAAATGAAATTTTATCACTTTTTGATCTTCGCATTTCAAAAAACTACTCTCAGCAGAATAACCAAACAGACAAAAAGACGGTATAGCAATAGGTTCTCACAGAAGTCCTCTGTTGACAGAAATTTTTAAGACCAATTTAGACAAAAACTTTTAAAAAACAAGTTTTTCAAAAAACATCTTTTTCTTATATAGATATACCGAATTAGAAAATCTCAACAGTATACATAAAATTCATAATAGGAAAAGAGGTATATAATAAAATAATTTTCTTAGATATCACATCATCATCATTACAAAAATAAACAATAGTTTTTCCTTTGATATTTACAGAAAACCTACTTTCACTGACTCCTCTATCCCACCACACTCAATACACTCTCTATGTCATAAACTTGCAGTCTACGATATACAGAGCATTTACTATCCCTTTAACAGAAACAGACAAAAAGAAACCTATTACAACAAATCGCATTAAACAATGGTTATAGTAAAATGCAAATTAACGATTTATTAATTAAAAAACAAAAATAAACTACACTCAATCGAATATATCACCCAACATGAACACTAAATACACCTCCCTCACGTATTTTGGACCTAATTCAGATAGAATAGCTAATATCTTAACAAAACAAAATTTAAAAATCGCATTCAGATCGTCAGAAAAACTATCACACATTTTTAATGCTAGAAACAAAAATGTCCTCTTTACAAAAGTCAAAAGTTTATAAATTGTTCGGAATGCAATAGCTGTTACATCGGATAAACGGGAAGAAATTTCCACACAAGATTTAAAGATCACAAAACTGCATTTTTACTGAAAAAAACATAATTCAAATTTCGCCAACCATTCATAGAAATAAAGCCACACGCTGTAAGTATGATGTATAAATAACGTCAGTTGTTTATAACAAAATGAATGCATGATGGGCACATGCAGGCGCGGATCCAAGGGGGGGCGGTGGGGTCGATCGCCCCCCCCCCCCAAGAGCTTTGAGTTTAGGAAAATGAACCCGATTTTTCCTCTTATACTACAGCTTATTTAAGAACTAGAGAGAGTAATAAATCATTTTTTATCCTTTTTCTCTTCGCAAACTGTGTTCTTTAGTCCGGTGTCTTTAGCAAAATCTGGTAGACACATATATTTTTCATAGGAATGGGTTAGAAATTTAATAATCAAAAATACCGGTCTATAATAATGGACTAAAACGTAGCCTTATTCTCTCAAAAAATTCGAATTAAAGAGTTGGACGTACTAAAATATATAAAAAAACATAAACAACATTAAACAATAAAATACAACAAAAACAAAAATTTAAATAATAAATTGTGTTTACACTAATAAACATTACGTATCTAATTTCTAATCAAAGTCAGTGAAACTATCTTCGCTCAAATTAATTATAATTGGTTCCTCTATCTCACCGATAATGAGATCGAGTTCTCACATTTTGTTTTATTCTTTTATTATATGGATTTTTCCCAATTTTCCGCAGTAACTTTATTCAAAAAAATCTTTCAAAAGTTTAGTTAAATTACTAATTTTGTTCATTGTGTTATTTCTAGCAACTCTACCTTTTACTTGAGAGAGATATTTACTTCTCCAACGGACAGTTTCCGGACGATCTATAGGAACAGATTTTCTATCTGATTTTTCCCAGCAAAAATTAAGTTCTCTGAGCAATTTCCAGAGATCAGTTCTTTTAATTTCAGGTAAATCGCGATCTTCATTGATTTTAGTTAGAATTTTGTCGACGGTTGGGATCTGCTTCTCATAATAAAATGTATATACAACCCCTTTAATTGCAGTTTTTATTTCTTCTTCCAACGAGGTTTTTCATCTGCTTGTGATCGAATGTGGCTTGGGAGTACTAACAATTCCAGTCGTTTTTTCTCCTTCAGTATTCGGTACATAGTAGATTTTCCAACTCCTGTCATGTTGGCACACATCTCAACAGAGATTTTAACATTATTATCTAGATATTGATATCTAAAGGCATCATAAACATTCATCGTAATAAGTTTTTCGTTGAGGAAAAAATGCCCTAGTTTAACGATTTTGTAATAAATATAGAGGTGAAAGCCATATCTTTTGGGTATCTCACTAATCTCAAATAATATATAAAAACAAACACAAACAAGATAAATCACTAAGAACAAACTGTAAGGCGTACTTTGCTCACTGACAGAAATTAAATTAAACTATCAGAATTTTTATGTTGCAGTAAATTTATAAAATATATTTAAATATAATGATATATAATTAGATTTACGGCAGTTCTCATTTACCAGCGGCACTGGAGCAGGTTCGGTAACAGTTTTATTACTCTCTGTAGTTCTTAAATAGAGTATAGGAATGTGTGTACTTGCGATCGCCCCCCCCCCCTCCCAAGAGTTTTGAATTCGGGAAAATAGAGCCCATTCTGCCTTTTATATTAGGAATGAGTATGCTGTTTGCACCCCCCCCCCCCCCGTTGACGACTTTGTGTACTTTTGTGATATCACCGCCCCCCCCCCCCAAAGAGAGAGGCTGGATCCGCCCCTGGGCACATGGCATTATGATATTTGAGTTCCATTATTCGCGGTACATCGGTTTAAAAAAAATGATCAAAATCGCTCCATTACAACCCCAGAAAATGAAAATGTATTTTGAATCTTCGAATTCAATTTTAAAATGAGAGCTCCCCACCCCTCTTTTTTTCATTTTTCACGCGCGTGGACGATATTCTTTTCATTTTTTATTAAAGTTTCCGATAACATAAACATTTAAATATTTATATCAAAAAAGAGCTCGGCAAGACAAAGAATTTGGTTCAAGCATCAGGTCTGTATTGTTTATAGGTTCATTGTAACAGGCTGACAACTTTGACAGTTTGTATCTCGGAAACCAACTAACAGATTTGAATTTTTTTTCACGAAAAGAAGCGTCTTTCCAAGTACTTTCAAACCATGTATTGCAAAAAAAATCCAATTAAAATCATCCGAGATAATATATTTGTTTATAAGCAAAAATATCAACAATGTCTTTAAACAATTCCTGATGGCGTCCAAATCATCCGATTTTGATTCTGAAAAAAGCGTTGGAAAACTTGAGTTTCCTACTATATGTCGAAAATAAATTTAAATAAGTTAACGTGATATTTTGGACTCAGACAAACTTGTAACTCTGTAAACGAAATCAGCTTGTAAAATTATTGTGCAAAAACTATCGATTCGATTTTAACGCATTTATTTTATCATGGCATAAAGTTTTCTTTGCTCTATTATGAAGATCCTCAGAAAAATTTAAATGGTCGAAAAAAATTGATTAAAAACCTGCTTTTTTACTTTTTTTTTTTAATTATTGCTATTTTGCAATAAGCGAAATACATTTTAAAATTTCCGACTAACCCTATCTTATGGCAAATTTAATTAGGAAACATTTTTCTCTTCAACGTTCCTCTAAAATGAATACCTTCAAAGTTACACGAGAGAAAAGTTGAAAAAATAACGTTTTTTCTTCGTTAATTTTATATTTTTATTAATAAAAACAATGTTGCCCAACTTTTTGTAAGTACGCATATCACATTTATCGTTATTCAGTTTATTCTGAAAGCTCTCATGCAAAAATCTCCATGTTCCATTTCATATCCACGAAACCCGGATATTTTATAGATAAGCCCTGGTCTATAAGTGCTTGGGATGGCTACAATGTTTAAAATATTTTTCATGTTTCATTTTTTAGCGAATATACTTTACCCTTTTACCTATTTCTGACAAAAATAAACAATACAAACCCTGTTGTGCCTAAAGTAAAAATCATGAAGAAAAAAAAAATGCAGAAACAAATTCCCGACCTCTTAATTTGGTCGGTTTAGCAAAATTTTTCAATTAATTAAAATAACCGGTAATTTATTGCTAAATTAGGGACGTAGGCAAAAGATAAACAATAAATAAAATGAGCGTCAGAACTTTACGCACTGAGTAATTTTCGGGTAAAAAAATAATTAACCGGGGGAAAATATATTTAAATAACAAATTTGTAATTTATGGCTTTAATTTGTGGTCCAAAACGGGCATTACTTCTGCTTCAACAAGTTTAATACTTTGAGCTGCTTTATTTATTTATTAAGGTATTTTGTTTATTTATTTAGTTAGCAGGGTATTTAACCACCAGTTAAAAGTATGGCTGAGGAAGGTTAAACTTAGTATTATTTAATTGGAAAATTTTCCTGAAAGCTTCTTAAATTTTATATTTTTGCTTAAAGCCTGTCAAGTTAATATTTTGCCGGTTAAAAAGTTTTCATTTTTTCTATAAAGTGACTTTCTAATAATAATAATAATCTTAGAACTCCATCCTTATGAAATCTGAATATATCTGACATGAAAGAGTGTCCTCTGGAATGCAAAAGCCGTTTGGCTAAGTATCTGAGATAATACTGAGGCATGGAACAGCCACAAAGAGTTGACCAACGAACTGAGAAAACGGAATTAACCAACGAGTACATAAGACGGGTGTGGCTAGTATTGCAAACTATCCTAAACAGTAAAAATCTATTTAGGCGCTCAATACCTACCTATGCTCCACACGCAGTAACTCTTTTATAGTTGTGAAATGAAGCAAGACGGACATAGAAGATCGGCAAAGGAAAGTCAGAACACTCCTGAAAAAGGCGTTCAAATATCATCCTCATAGTGGAGACCAAGGAGGAAGAGGATTGGTGGATATTGGTAAGCAATTGGATCAACAATTAACAAACTTACGCTCATATTTTTACAGGCTGGTAGAGCCTTCTGTACTACATGGGGTAATGTACGAGGCAGCCAATTCAATACCGCTGCGGTTAAGGAACCATCACAAACTAGACCAAGAAAAGTTTCAAGTCTGGCTACAGAAGCCGCTTCATGGGTGACACCCAAAATAGGTCAATCAGGAAAATGTCGACAAATTTACATCGAATTACTGGTTGACGTCAAAGCAATTGCTTTCTGAAAACAAAGTTATCTAAGATCCAGAACGACAAATACCGATTGTACAGAGTGATTTTCTGGGAAATTTATCGATCGATTGTGGGAAAACTATAATTAGGAAGAATCTGACAATTTGAAAGTGTACTAACCTGGATGGGGGACAGCCGGATAAAATATTTTCAACATGGCGGCACTTCCAGTTATACCGGAAGTAAATGTCAACTTGTTTATTTTAAATAGAATACCCAATATATTATTGTATTTTTGAATTTTACGTAAAATTCTAGACATATTTCATATTCACCGTTTTGGACATACTTAAATTATGAAGCATTAAAAATAAGGGTAACTTTGTATAAGTTGTCTATTCCTAAAATTTGTAGTTTCAAAAATATTGGCAATTCAACATTTTTCGATTTAATTACACGCAAGAAGATTATTTAAACTTATTTATTAGATATTCGCGACCCGATATCCACAGAAACAGAAACCAATACCACCAACTGTTAAAACGATTATAAAAAACTTCAAGAACTTTGGATCCATAAAAGCAAAAAGAAATAGAAATAAATCAGCTGTTAATAATGAAAATATTGAAACTACAATTTTAGGATATTTCGCCGCATATCCGACAACATCTACAAGGCAAGTAGCATTAGAGTATGGATTATCTCAAACATCAGTTTTAAGGATTTTATGGAAACACAATTTTCATCCCTATGTATATTCCATAGTACAATATTTAAAAGGCACTGACTTTCCACGAAAAGTAGAATTCTGTCAATTTATTTTACTTCGGTCACAAGAAAATACCGGTTGATTATATTATTTAGTCGGATGAAGCCAAATTAAAAAAAAAATGGATTGTTTAATCAACGCAATTCCCACTATTGGAGCGACTCAAACGTACATCCACTTAGAGAATTAAATTTTCAAGAGTGCTATAAGAAATGACGGCGTTGTCGCCCTAGAATTCTACTAAGATAACCTGAATGGTAAGTTAGTCATTTTTGAAGACTTCTAGATACAAAATACGTTTCTTAACTTATAGGTGAGCGCTACTTTGACATCTTGAGAAATTTGGAAGTGAACTATTGCGATAAGTTGCCGCTGGCTGACCATAGAAATCAATTTTATCAACATGATGGGACGTCTCCACATAATAGTCATTTAGTTAACAATCATCTGCAAAACTTGTTTTATGATCAATGGATAGCCAAGAATGGGGCACATCTTTGGCCACCTCGCTCCGCCAACCTAATAGTATTTGATTTTTTTATTTGAGGGACAATCAAAAATAAAGTATACAATACCGCATTAACCATTATGGAAGATTGCATGCAGCGCGTTAGAATAGCATTTCAAGAACTTAATCAATAGTCAATAAGGAAAGCTACCCATGAAGAGTTCCTGCTTAGGTGCGAAAAATGTTTGGAAGTTCAAGGGCGTCAATTTGCAGATTTACTTGGATAAGTTTTGTAACTTTATTTTATTAACAACTGTTTTTTTTTTCAATTCTTTTAGCTTTTATAGATCCAAAGTTCTTAAAGTTTTTTATGATTTTTTTAACAGTTGGTAGTGTTGGTTTCTGTTTCTTCGGATATCGGATCGTATGTTCTTGAAATAACTCTATCACATTCTCCATAAATAATAAATAAATTTAAATAATCTTCGTGCGTGTAATTCCATCGCCCCAGCATGATTATAATTAATGAATGTCAACTGTCGCAAGAAATAGCGACTATTCTGTGGGGTTCGATTGTTTTATTTTCGCCACGCCTCGCCGTCTTGGCCAACTAATAACAAAAATTAAAAGCCGTATAGCATTTTTACAATAAAAAAATTTTGAAATGCCACTATTTTGAGAACTACAAATTTTATATGATAAAATTATAAAAATAAGTGATTTTTATTTGAAAAAATTGACTTTTGACGATTTTTTAAATATAATTTTTATTCTTCTTTTTTAACCACTCTGTACTAATAATTTTCAAAATATAAAAATACTACTAAAGTCGATCTTCATCTACAAGAAAACTAACCCAAATTAAATAATAAAGACTTTCTTAAAGGAAAAATTTATAGTTAAGTTTTGGTTCGCAAACGTCATTTTTGACATAAAAATTTAAATATGTCTAAAACGGTGAGATTTAAGTATAGAATACGTGCATGTCTAGAATTTTACGTAGAAATCAAAAATGCAATAATATATAGGGTGTTCCATTTAAAATAAGCAAGTTGACATCTACTTCCGGTATAACAGGAAGTGCCCCCATTTGAAAATATTTTAGCCGGCTGTCCCCCATGCACGTTAGCATACTGTTAAATTTTCAGATTCTTCGCAATTATCGTTCTCCTACAATCGATTGATAAAATTCCCGGAGAATCACTCTGTCAATGTAGAACATCAGACACAATCCAGCACATAGCGGCAGGAAAAAAAATTTCTTGATTTTGTTTTGAGGAACGGCCGCCATTTTGTTAATCTCGAAAAATTTGCGGCTTTTAAAGTTTATAACTTATATGAAGTGAATCAAAAAGGAAAATTAAATTACGTTGACTAGTCATAAAAATATAAACTTTTTGCAAAAACAATAATTCTTCACTGCAAAAGCACCATCCCAACTTTAAAATCTCGATAACTTCGTTGAAAATGATTTTTTGGAAAAACAGCAAAATACGTATACACTTTTTTGGTTTCTATAATGATATATTTCACGAAAAAAACATTTTTTTTTTGTTGCTTAAAAGCTTATTAGTCATAGAAGATGAAGGGTTCCAAAACGTGATAAATTCATGCAATTTGAAATTTTCAAAATTGAATATCTCGAAGAAAAAGATAGATCCGGGAAATGTTTAAAAAGGAACTACCACTAGTGGTTCCTTTTTAAAAAAATGCCGGAATGATACATAACCTCAAATATACACCAAAATAGTGTTTATTGCACTTTTAGGTGAGAATATTTGAAGAATCTGATGTGATGATTGACCATTCTTATTCAATTTACAAATTTCACGTCGTTGTGTGTTATTGATTATATTACCCTTATACTACCTGTATTATATATGTTATATTTAGGATTTAAGTAACACTGTTCTGTCTCCTCTGGAGTAAGAGAAATTTCAGTTCTGTAGGACAGTGTATATAAATAAATGCAAGTCACAATGGAGTGTGTACTGTCGCAGTGGAGGATATAACCTAATTACTCATTGACTTTTTAAGCGAACTTAACCAATTAAAATGCTTATGTTAGATATATTTAACATCTCCCATTATGCCACTATGCAACGACTGTAGCCTCGATTACAAGCTCTATGAGCAAGTAGTTTACATTTTACATTTTAACACGCTTTAGCTTGAACGCCAATCATCCTTTGTTATAATGCAAACCATTACTGTCTCTTATTTTTGCATTGTAACACATTTTATATCTTCCGATGCGTATTTGTATTACAGTGAAAACTATATCAACGTCATTTGAACATTAAAATGCGGAATCCGTACTATTGCGATGAAGCCTAAAATAGCTTGAACCGTTGGCACACAACGTTTCATATTTTCTTTGTTACACACGATTTCAACTTTAGCCATAACAGATTGTTTAAGGTTCAAAGGTGGATGCTGAAAGATTTTACAGTGTTCGCTTCACTGGTGAATTACCACATATTCTGTTATTAGACTACTCAGTCGGAATACTAAAAGGCTATTTTCGTAAATCGGGTAACTACGGCTATTAGCTTTGCTGATAAAGATTTGGAACACTTGGCTAACTGAGCTTTAAAATGAAAACGCCTTATTAACATTCAAAATACTCTTTTATGTTATTAAAGATTATCACCCGAGCACGGAAATAAATTCTAAAGAAAGCTAGGCGACTTATTTTCGGGAATAGAATGTGACTTTTATCGAAGAGAGAGATCTAACATGATTATATTATGTATGCTACACGAAATATTCTCATGTTCATATTAGTCCAGCAGGAATTGGCTCACAACTACAGAAAATTATATGCTATAGTTTTTTGACTTTTTGGAATATTATATTGACCGTGAAAGGTTAAATGTGCATTAGACACACATTGCGTGATGGTTCTGCAGCAGTTGTTAATCCCTTTCTTTTTTATACAGGGTGCCCACGACGAACTAAAGCGATCCATTTCTCGAAAATTTTTTTAAATTCGGTAGTTTACTAAAATCGATGGGGGCAATTCGAATAAAAAATCTTCAAGACTGCGGCAGTTCCGGTTATACCGGAAGCTGATGCCAAAAACTTGTAAAAATATGTTTATTGAAACAGGTGAAGTATCGGTTTAAACCTGACTTAACAATAAAATATACTATACAACACGATGACTGTAAAGTTGCTATAAATCATCTTACAGAAACCTAGAGAACCACTCATCATAACATTGCAATAGACGAGGATGGTTTGAAAAGTCCGTGCAAAGTAAGCGAGATTGAACTACTGGTGCGTATCGAGGTTATTTTCAGTTAGTAGAATCTCTTGGAAAGACACACACCAAGTTTCGGCCGGCTCGATCTATTTGTTTGTGTTTGACATTCGTTTGAATCGAGGAAGTCGAGTGATTCTCTAAAAATGGACGAAAAAGAATTTCATGTGTTGATTAAACATTAGTTTATAAAAGGCAAAACGCCTCAGAGGACTAAACAGAAGCTTGATAAACAGTTTATAAGTGGTTTCAAAATTTTCGGAGTGGTCATATGAGCACAACAGAGGCTGTACGTTCTGGACGCCCTGTTGAGGTTACTACTCCAGAAATCATTGACAAAATCCATGATATGGAGATGGATGACAGAAGAGTGAAGGTGCGTGAGATTGCTAGTACTGTGGGCATCTCGAATGAACGGGTACATAATATTTTACACCAACATTTGGACATGAAGAAGCTATCAGCAAGATTACTCACGATTGACCAAAAACGAAATCGTATGAATTGTTGCAAGAACGGTGTGCAGCTGTCCCAGCGAAATCCTCAGGACTTTAAGCGTCATTTCGTCACTGTGGATGCAACATGGATACATCACCATATTTCGAAGACCAGAGAACAATCTAAACAATGGGTTGCCAAGGGGTTATCTGCACCAAAAAAGGCGAAGACCATTTCTTCGGTCGGGAAGCTTATAGCGACTGTCTTTTGGGATTCGCAAGAAATAATCTTCATCGACTATCAGGAAAAGGGTAAAACTATTACAGCAGAATATTATTCATTGTTATTGGATCGTTTGAAAACCGAGCTGCAAGAAAAACGTCTACGATTGGCCCACAAAAAAGTCCCTTTCCATCACGACAACGCACCAGCTCACGCCTCAGCAGTTGTGGCTGCAAAATTAATGGAAATAGGGTTCCAATCCGTTTCACATCTCCCCTATTTTCCAGACTTGACTCCCTCGGACTACTATTTGTTCCCCAATATGAAGAAATGGCTGGTGAAAAAAAGATTTCATTCAAACGAGGAGGTAATTGCAGAAACGAATGGCTATTTTACAGACTGGGAGAAATCGTCTTATTCGGAAGAGATTAACAAACTAGAACAGCGTTATACGAAGTGTATAAGTATAAAAGAAAACTATGTTAAAAAATAAAAAAAAATATCCAAAAAAATTAAGTAGTTTTAATTTTTGCACGGACTTTTCAAACGACCCTCGTATTTTATTACGGGGCACAACTTGAATTTACGATAACTCCAGCTCTAATCAATATTTTTCGAAAAATCAGATACAACCTAAATCTGTAAGAAAGTTTCAATCTTTTGATATAATTTTTATTATAGCTTTTTACGGATATCCCTTATTCTCCCATAAACAAGTAAGATGGTTGCATATAATCTTAAAATAAGCTGTTACCTTTAAAATGAGTCATCATATATTAAAAAATTTTACATAGAAGCCAAGTTATAGTTGATAT
The DNA here is from genome assembly GCA_034092305.1 of Diaprepes abbreviatus. Classification (NCBI taxonomy): domain Eukaryota; kingdom Metazoa; phylum Arthropoda; class Insecta; order Coleoptera; family Curculionidae; genus Diaprepes; species Diaprepes abbreviatus. Next base: position 112,908 of record JASJET010000291.1, read on the forward strand.
CGTTGAGGAGCTGCGTTCGCATGCCATTTTTTGCAGTTACTAATACTGCAATATTTCCGGCTTTTAATTAACTTTTTTAATTTTGAAAACACCTGCGCCCTTGTCATTAAATTTTAAATACAATGGCTTGAGTCGGGAATATACACCTTATTAAAAATTTTACGGAATTCTAAACAATTAGATTGTTAATAACCAATTCCCTGACCAACTACAGCCTATCATGTTGACGCTTCCGATTCAGCAACTGAAAATATGTAAAGGTGCATAAAAATATGATATGACGAGCGCGTGACGAGTATGTGACGAGCTTGCGACAAACCTCTTTGGACTTTGCCGGTTCGAACTCTTATCTTCGACGCCCGGCGCCAAAAGAGATTTATGGCGTCTGGGTGTTGTAAACCAATAAAGGGTAAAGAAAAAATATATATTTAAGTTTTGGTTGAAGTCCAGCACACCACGCAAATTTTTCAAGAACGTTTTAGTTAATAGAAAGTGAGCGAAGATAGTCAACCTGCCCTGCCATATGTGACGACGAAGAACAAACGGCAGCTTTATTAATTTTATGCAGTGGGGTTTTATTATCATCAAGTTTGTTAAATAAAAAACGAAAACCTCGACGATGTTGGTGCACTACTTCGGTATAAAAAACGGTCATTATCGGAACTTTTAGCCGATTTAAATTTCCAACATAGTAGCAAATGCAATACAAATACAAAAATCTTATCAGAATGTCTCCTACCGATTTTAAATCCTTAATAAACAAAATTGGACCAGTTATATCCAAAGAAGAAACATTTTTCCAGCATAAGTTCAATGGATATTAATTAACAGTGGTATGGTGGTGCTCGAAGCATAACATTTCTATGTTCTTTAGCCTATTCGTCTATCACATGTTTCTTAAATTCCTTTTCTTTCTCTTTCGTAATTTCTACTACTAACTATCAAAAAATTGACTTCTTGTAACCCAACTGCATTTATTACCTCCTTTGAAACCTGCTGACGATGGCCCTCGACAACAATACAAATCGGCAAAATTCAAAGAAATCTCGCAGGAAGTCACGCGCCCTATATATGCACACCTTAAGAATCAACCCTACATAAATCTCCGTGGACCAAAATTGGCATTAAAACCGTGAAATGCTCACACTATTCGGCTCGATGTACAAGAGCGTTATCGTGGTGAAGAGACCAAGTGCCACAACCACTGACCTCTACTATGGACCCCTACTCTTCTCGGCTGCTAAAGCCAAAAAATGGCAAACCATGGGCGAGAAAATGCGTTTCTGCACATCGGGCGCCAGTCATATTTTTGGACGTTGATCAGATAAGGGCATGCGCATAAGCGACTTCCTATTATCGATCGGTTGTTTCGTAGCGCCATCCGTAAACAGCACAGTATCGGCTCAACGCCATTTTTGTTTTTATTTTTGCTTTGTGAGTTGCGTGCGATTTAAACGGATTTATAGCGTTTTAAGTGATTTATTTTATTTGTTTTTGTGTTTTTATTTAATATAATGGAATATGTACGTATTTTATTTGTTTTATTTTCCTTTTTCTCTAGAAGGTAAAAAATAGTGTTACTTTACCACGTTTTTGGATTTATAATGTTTTCGTATAACATTAAATTTCCAAAACATGTAGTATGATATATTTTTAGCACTTTCCAAATGATTACCAAAAGATAAACTGAACTTTTAAGCAATCAATTCTTTAAAAAAATCTGAAAATTCGCAACAAACCATAGAATAGTTTATTCTATCATATGAAAAAAGTACATTCATCAATATGTCAAGAAATGGTACAATTTCTCCATCTATTACATTACTTACATAAATAAAAACATACATCCTCAAAATGAAGTTGGAATATTTTAAAACATACATATATAACTTACAATAATTGTAATGCATTATTATTTTGTTATATACATAAAATATTTCAGTACAACGTTTATATTTTAGCCAGAATCGGCTATTGGCTCTATAATTTCTAAGCTCTGTTTGAATTATTTTTTCAAATTGTCAACGACTTTTTTCCAGTTGCTAATTTGCACCATGTCCATATTCTTGCATAACTTCATCCACCTTATATTTAACCGATGTTTCCACTCAGCTCAAATGTTTTTTTTTATTCTGCAGCCATTCTATGATTTATTATTTTGTATATCTGAAGATTGAGGACATGACGTTAAAAAGCGTTGTTCATTATTAAGAATGGTTTTGGAAGTAAATTCAGATTAGTTATGTTCATACTCATTTTATGAAATTGTCATGATTCATGTGGTCATGGCAATCCCCACTTTGAAATCATCAAATTAAAAATTCATTAATATGTTAACAAAAGCAAAATATTACGAAATAAGTTAGACAAATGTGAATTTCTTTTGTCGGTATATTTTTTTATTTACCCCCAGCAATGACCTTGTTCACTTATTTTATTTGAAATAACATTTTCATCATTTTGTCGAAAAAATTAATACGATAAGAAAATATATGCTTCGTTCACCATTACGGCAGAAAAATATTATTATATAAAATTATTTTTAAATCCTGCATATCCGTTGACAAACCCATTTCGTATCAATATTTTCTTAAAAAATTAAAAAAAAAAAAAGGTAAGGAAAAGAAGGTCATTATTTTTTAATAATTAGAAAATAAATTGCCGGACCTTAAAAATGTAAATTATTCACTCCCACCTTACAACAAGAAAGTTAACGCACACAGACGGAAACAATAGATTAGAAAATAGTAAGATACATTTTCTTCACAATTTTACTTTCACAGTATAATAAATGACTAAACTAACTCCCATCGGTAAACATAGACCGGATTATTCCCTTCTGCTTCAGATATTATTTGTGCCCATATGATGTGACTCCCAGAACAAGAAAGTTACATGACACCGACTTTTTTACTAAAGATTGCAACCATGGTTGCTTCTTTGATAACTTGCTTGATTTAGACACCATTTATGACTAATTGAACTAGCTAAATAGATTTTCGAAGTTCGATCCTGTCGATGGTCACCTGATCATTTTGTAGTGCGCATGCCGACATCTGATCTACGATGTTTACATTTTATTGTCGTAAATTTGCCGTTTTTGGGATTAAACTTTGCGGATCTATAAATATTTTATCTATGACCACAACCAATACTTGGGTAACTTTATTACGATTAATTGAAATTAATCTTAATAAGGTTAAATAAACCTCATCTGTATATGAAATAATTTTTACTCAAAAATCAAATATCGAAATTAAATGCAATATCTGTTATTTCAAGAAGCGTATAAACATCCTTAAATTTCCCGAATTAAATTGTAATGCAAGTAACCAAGCAAACGGTTTTACTCGCCATAAAATAGAGTCAGTACATCGACGTTAAATACCGTAAATGGATTTGGCTTACCTATAAATTCATATTCCGTAAAAACATTTCAGAATTGATGCTTTTGGGAAGCCATGAATGTGAAATGCATTCGAACATCGGGATGCTTTAAAATTTTTGAGAAATCTCCAGTGATATAGGTTTAAAAATGTCGATAGATATCCCATAAAATATTACCTCGGTAAGAGTCGTGAATTTAAGGTCTTTTCTGGCATGTTGGATTTTCGAGCGCTAAAAGAAAATTTATATGACAAACGATATGTTTTGTTTCTATTTTCTTGGAAATCAGTTATTTATATGTGTGATAAAATTGATATACCCACAGTGTATATAAAAATTTTAGTATGGCTTAATAAACAAATTAATTTTCTTCTAAATTTAATTGAATTCTTTATTTATTACTATCGAAATGGAATAGTAAATATTTGTAGGATGCAGAAAATACCAAAATTTACTTCTTGGTGTCGTAAAGCTTATTATTTTTAAATATAAGCGAAAAACAAAATTTTTAAAAGACAACTCTTACACGTGGACTGAACCCTTAGTAGCACCGCCATTTGATTTTTTTTTAAGGAAAAACGAGATTTTAAAGCATAAACCCGTTGTTGATTCTTAATTTCGAAGGACCATTTAATAATAATTAGACTTTTAATTTATTATTTATTGTTTGACACATTAATCAAATATAACTGAATAATTATTACTTAAAAAAAAAAACAATGTAAAACTTAAAATAATAGTTCTTTTTCTTGAAGGTTGGGGATGCATCGACGATGAAAAACGCGAATCGAAAAATGTCTTCCAAAATGGTGAGCGTCGTCTCGCGGTCATTTCATCTCTCTCTCCATTCTCGCGCCGTCTCGCACTTACATAGCCAGAACCGGACTAAGAGTGATTAAAAGATTAAATAGTTTAACTTAACACTCGTGTTCGCTTTTAGGTACTAACTTACGAATTTTCAGGTAACAATGAATGAATGAATGAAAAAGGGGTGGTGATACCAGATCATCGATGCTTAGGTGTCCATTGGGCCCTTTACATCCACAATCCTATGTCTAGAAGGCCAAAATAGTAGAAAATATCCCATATATAATTATTTTGAGTAAAGTTAATAAATTGTCAACCAACTAGTTATGAAAATGATACAAGCAACTAGAAATTATTGTGATAATGTACTTGAAAATTACTAGAAAGTTATTCTGAAAACCAATGCAGAAAATAACTTAAGCTTGACTGAAATATGGCATTGTCTTTATTTTTGCTTATTTTTAAGACGATTAGGTTGTATCTCTAATTGTTATCAATTATAACGATTAGAGATACAACCTAATCGAAACCTCGTAAAAATAAACAAAAATAACCACAATACAAGTCCAACAACCACATTTCAGGCAATATTCAATATTGTCCACAACCTTCAAACTAACTGAAGATTGCTAAAATGGTGAGAAGTTAACATGCATACCTCAAGAAATGTTATACTTGCCAGTTACATATAGCATCGTCATTAGTTGAAATATCTTATGGTAAAGATTAAATCATCGTTCGTGGGGATTTATCGCTATTTATTAGGTTTGTAACTTTCTTTTCGTATTTTTTTCCCAACGGGTCATTTTTTACCATACTAATTTTTTATGAAAGTTCCTAAAATACTGTTGAAAATTCTTGAGTTCTTGAGTTTAGATCGTGTCAAATTGGAATTATTATCCGACATTTCGCCTACGATTGCACGAGGCATCTTCAGCTATCTTTACTCCACGAGATTAGAACAATGAATAATTATCGAGGAGCAACAGCCCGGTATTTAAACCCGATTGATGCTCAGCGAACCGTGGTCCAGCTTTACAATCGATTTTCACATGTGATGTAGACTGTAACCTGCATCTCTATTAATTTTATTTGCATATTGAAAAATTTCAATTGATTCTCGAATTTTACGTTAAAAGAAACTAGACACTGATGCTAGCACCTTAGCTTCTTTTACATTAAAAGTATGACCTGAGCAATGCTGGTGTTCAGCTACTGCAGATTGTACAATTTGTTTCTCTTTTATACACCTTCCATGTTCCTTAAGCCTAGTGAATATACACCGTCTTGTGTCACCTACATACACTTTACCACAAAAGCAAGCTATCTTATAAACCCACTTCTATTTGAAATGGAATTGCGTCTTTTGGAGACTTAAAACATTGTCCCACTTTCTTACATGTGTTGAAAATTGTCCATAAGTTTGATTTTCTGAGCAATCTAGCAATCTTGTCGGGGGTTCCGTGTATGTAAGGTAAGACAACACTGTCCATAGGAGGTACATTTATGACATTTTGTTGAGGAGTTGGGTTTTTATATTTATTAATAGAACATCTTATATATTCAGCGTAATATCCGTTGCCTTTCAAAGCATTAGTCAGTTTTTCTGTTTCTGATTTCAGTGATTGTTCGTCACAGTGAATTTTATGCTAGGGTGTTGTTGATTTAGATGATCCAGGAATTATGGAGGTTATCTGCGCGATCTACATCTACATATCTGTACCAAAATTTAGGAGATCCTATGGTCGCTCCCGAAGTATACTTGTAGAAAGTTCCTTGAAATGGAAAATAAGGGGAAATCAGATATGTTTTAATTCATTCTAGTAAGGTGGAGTCTATGTTGTTGTTTCGTAATACGTCCTATATTTACAACACATGTAAGAAAGTTGACATTGGCGTTTACAAGATACCTTGTTCTTGCAATAAAGTGTATGTAGGTGAAACAGGTCGGTCTATATCCACTAGGCTTAAGGAACATGAAAGATGTATAAAAAAGGAACAAATTGTACAATCTGCAGTAGCTGAACACCAGCATTGCTTAGGTCACACTTTTAATGTAAAAGAAACTAAGATGATAGTATTAGTGTCTGGTTTCTCCTGAAATTAGAGAATCAATGGAAATTTGGATATATCCAAATAATATTAAGAGAGATGCGGATTACAGTCTACATCACACGTGGAAATCGATTTTAACGCTGGACCACGGTTTACTGAGCACCAGTCGGGTATAAATACCGGGCTGTTGCTCCTCGATAGTCATTCAGTGTTCTAATCTTGAGGAGTAAAGATCCCTGAAGACGCCTCGTGCAATCGTAGGCGAAACGTCGGATAATAATTCCAATTTGACACGGTCTAAACCCAAGAACCATGATTTTCAACTTGACCAAAGTCGTGAAAGCTTTCTTTCTACATTTGAAATACTGCTTAAAATTTTTTTGAAAATATTTATTTTTTTATTATTACTGCATTCTTCAAAAACAATTAACATTTTATGTACAATGAGATATTTTAAAATTATGTCAGATAAAAATGATCTTTTATTGAAAGTATCTAAGAAAATGTCTTCAAAATCATGAATTAATATTTTGAAAATTATTTAGGCAGTTGTTACAATATTTATTACTTTCTCACGAGGATATAAAAGCCCTTAAAGATTTAAACTAATAACTGTAATGATCTTCGACCACACAGGCCTCATTGTAAACTATATTTAATTTGAAAAATACGCATTCAAGTTTTTTTAAAATAATATAACAGCAATACCCGCTTAAATAGGTTATTACTAGCATTTCATCTCTAATTGCCTCAATATCACATTTTGGATGCTAAATGGTAATCTAATTTAAAAATTCTTCAAAATTTTGACAATATGATGTTTTTTATGATTGTTATATTCCTGCTTGCTTTCGTCAATTGCTTTTAAAAAACGGGCTTCATTGAGTTATTTAAATTCTTCCTCTTTACTTTTATGATTCTGGACGTTTTTAGAAAAATATTTAGGACAATTTGCAAAATAAGACGGAACGGAGTCCTCGTTCAATCGAGGATTTTTCAAACTGCTTAAAACAATTTCACCTGTTTGTGTATCCAACGCTGAAATTGTTCGAACTATGTTACCTTTAGAGAAGTGTAATTAGCAAACTTTGGAATTTGAACTAGGCTTATAATCCTGTCAAGGGACAGCTTCCAGTCATTTTTTTTTTCAAAACCCTATTGATTGGAAAGCCAAAAAAATCACTTTCGGACGTTTTCATAATTTCCACATCACCTTTACAACACTTATTGGACACTATTAAAAAATTTCATTAACTATACAAAATGACTTTAACATTCACAATTATGCATAAACTTAGTGGTCTGCACCCGGTTGGCATTCTAGATTTCAGAAAACATTAAACTAACCTACAAAACAAACAGTTTGAAGCAACAAGTGATTTTCTCAATAAAATGGCTCCGTTTGATTATTTACAGGTATCTCTTAATCTTCTTAATAGGAAAGAAAGAGATTGCGAGAGTGTACATTTGATAGCGAATATTAATCAATGTATTCTTATGGATTAAAAAGTTGACCCGAATTGTCTGACATCACAGACATTTCGACTTTAAGTACTATGGATATGTCTTCTAGGAGGTAATGGTTCTTCTAAGTTGTTTAATTAGTGTTTGTATAATCGAGTCGCCATATTGTCTGACAAATTTAATGCTGCAGTTTTTTAGCCTGACCATTGGAAATTTTCAATTTCCCGGATTGGAAAATGCAACGTATGCAACAATTTTCGGAAATAGAAAAGTTGTTGTAGGGGTTATGTCTTGAGAAACAACTGAACCCGAGCTTATTTTATTATTATTATAAGTTTTAAAGACTTGAACTAGCCATATTTTAGATTACACTATTTGTCAGTAATTAAAAGCTATTAGAAATTGGTCCATCTTTACAGACATTTTTTGGAGGAATATACTGCATGTATCGTTTGCATTTTAACAATGGATGATTATACGACCTCGTATCGATACCATAAAATACATTCGTGTGTAAATAAAATTTTAACACACCAGCAACATTGTAAAGTTTATGCATCTAAGAGGCTATAAAAATAAAATACTCCCGATACTAGAAACTTCTAAAATTCACAACAAGGAAGTTAAAAATTGTAACAAATATCCAAGTTTTAGATTGGAAATTTAGTTATCAAATTAATGCTTCCTAAATTTTACGTGTCGTAGCAGCCACGATTTCTTTTCTGTTGCACACCGAAATCGAGTTATAGTTTTGAGATGCCGCTTTAATTTGTACTAGATAACCATTTAAAAAACATGTTAATTAAAATGTCATGTAATGAAAACTTCTTCTTCTTATTCTACGTTAACTAGGGATATCCCTGTTTGTCATTCTATCTACACCCGCCTTATTCTGCTGATGAAGAGAACCAGCTTTGGGCCCATCTCTTTGGTGGTCGTCCTGGTAATCTTCTTCCTCTTGGTCGTCCATACATACAAACTTTGGCTAGTCTCTCTTCACTCATTCTCTCAACGTGTTCTTTCCAACCTCTTTTTCTTTCATTTGTCCATTTGACCACGTCCTGCACATTACATTTTTCTCTGATTAAGGTATTTGTCAGCCTATCTCTGATTGACACGTTCAGCATTGATCTCAGTACTTTCATTTTGGTGGTTCTCATTTTCTGCTTTGTCTTCTTAGTGTCTGCTCTTGTTTCCGTGGCCTAAGTTAGAATTGGTAGTATCATGGTCATTCATTAACATTTTTTTCTGTTTCTGAATCATTCTCCATATTCTCTTCTGCGCACCGTATAAGTCATGTTCCTTTATGTATCGCTCCCAGTATTCTTCCTTGCATCTTCTAATCCTCTCGTTTATGTTGTTTCTCGTTTGCCTGTATTTTTGATATTCTTCAGCCGAAGGATTACTTTTGTACTTCAAGAAAGCGTTTTTCTTTATCTTTGCTAGTTCTTTTATTTCTTCTGTGACCCACGGTGTTTTACTTAGTTTCTTCCTCCCTCTACTCATTCTTGTTCCCAACGCTTCTTTTGCAGCGTCTAGTATATTTATCGTTATTGTAGTCCAAGGTATTGTAGAACAAGGTTTAGTAGTTATTTTTTGTTCCAATCTTGAGCGATATAGCATCTGTGTAATGAAAACATATTAAGATAATACAAACACATTGGGTAGGTAAGAAAATATTTTTGGCTGTCATACTTAAACTTCTGTCAGTGTTATGGTCTTTTCATTTTCACATTTAATATCAATCATATTTACATAACTTCAGAAGGATTTGTGTGTAATTTTGTTTGTAGCTGCTAATTCTCGATTAGTTTTATCATGATGTGCAACAACGAACATTTTCAGCATATTTTGCTTTTTTATTTCCGTAAAGAAAAGTAAACTGGCGAAGCTCACAAAGAGATATGTGATGGTGTTAATTGCATAATAAAACGCATGTGTCAGAATTGGTTTAAAAAATTCCGTTATGGATATTTTCCACTCAAAGATGACCAACGTTTTTATTGAACTACTGAATTGATGATGGCCAAATCAACGCCATAAATGAAGAGAATCATCAAGTAACTATTCGAGAGATTGCAGAAAAGTCAAATATATGGCACACAACAGTTAAAAATCACTTAAAATGTCTTCGACTCGCCAAGAAGCTCAATATTTAGAGTCCGCAGGAACTGGAAGAGATTCACTTAACACAACATATCAATATTTGCCTATAAACCTTACGCGCAATGAAACCGATCATTTTTTAAAAAGAATTGTAGCATTTAAGTTTACCAGTTTGCTTCAATGTTACATGTTTTTAACTAATATTATATAATTTATATATATTCGTTTTATGCGAAAATAGAGTGAGTGATAAGCAATTTGGATTTAGAAATGGTCTAGGAACAAGAGAGGCACTATTTTGTATGCGCGTTCTCCTACAAAAGAGCTGTGAATTCCGAAAGAACATCTACGTCTGTTTCATCGACTTTGAAAAGGCATTCGACCGAGTACAACATGATAAACTTTTTGAGTGCCTACAAGCGGCAGGTCTAGACCACTACGATATAAGACTGCTAAAACATCTATATTACAATCAAGTAGCCTCTATCCAAATTGAAAACAGTCGTACTCAAAACCTACCCATCAAACGTGGAGTAAGACAGGGTTGCGTTCTGTCACCCTGTCTCTTTAATGTATACTCTGAAGAAATCTTTAGGGAGGCTTTGGATGACAGACAAGAAGGAGTAAGACTAGGCGGAGAAGTAATCAACAATATTAGATTTGCTGATGATACGGCCACTCTTGCGGAAAGCATCGAGGATCTCCAAACATTAGTAAACCTAGTCAATGAAGCGAGCTGCCGAAGAGGCCTTAAAATCAACATCTCAAAAACAAAGTGGATGGCCGTTGGAAAGGTTACTGTAGATGAATGTCAACTTTGGCTCGATGGGAAGAGGATAGAGCGTGTAAACCATTTCAAATACCTTGGCAGTTGGTTGAATGTAAATGGGGACTCAGATGAAGAGATAATAGCTAGGATAGAAATATCGCGGAAGGCCTTTATGACATGGAAACCAATTCTATGCAACAGGAACCTATCAATGCATATTCGTAAAAGGGTCCTGAAATGCTATGTATGGTCTATTCTGTTATACGGTTGCGAGACATGGACACTAAAAACAACAACGCTAAACAAACTGGAAGCTTTCGAATTGTGGTGCTACCATCGAATCCTAAAGATATCATGGGTTTCGCACACTTACAACGAGGATGTTCTCAGAATGATGGATACAGATCGACTGCTCTTGAACATTATAAAGAAGCGGAAAACAGAATACTTCGGTCACATAATTAGAGGACCTAAATACCAGCTACTTCGCCTTATAATACAAGGAAAAGTGGAAGAAAAAAGATGGATAGGTCGAAAGAAGCTTTCATGGCTACGTAACATCAGGCAGTAGTGTGATTGCACGGTAGAAGAACTATTTCGCGCAGCAGCCGATAGAGAAAGATTTCAGGAAATTGTGAACATGATGACCACCAACGTCTGAATACAGGCATGGCACCTAAAGAAGAAGAGGAATTTATATATTTTTACTTAAATAAAAATTAATTATTTGTCCCGTAATTTAAAGTTTTGTAGACATCGAATTCTTTTTTCATTTACAAGACATTATGGTTTTACAGTTGTTCACCGTTTTCAAGGTGTTGCAGTTTTTATACCAAATTATTTATTTTAAATTTGAATATAATGACAGAATTAAACATTTTATTTTAAATAAATTCTCGTGTATTTACAATTACCCAAATCGTTGTCAAAAAATGTAAGGTTTCAGTAGTGGAAAAATGTATTAAAACTGTTAATTTTGTTCGTATTAATTAATACTGAATTTATCAAGAGCTTTTTACATTTCATTAAAATGCAGAAATGCCACTGATATACATAATTATCACGTTTAAGGATTTTGTGGTTGGATATAAGTATGGAAACTATTTATATTTTGGTTTTAAAGTATTCAGTTTCAATTCTACGGTGCCAATATCGTGTAAAAATATAAATTTATCACGCCAGAACACCGATATTTTTCATGTGATTTTAAACAAAAAGTTGTGAATTTATTTAAAATGGGGAGAAAAAAGTTCTTAATTGCAAAATATTTAAATATTTTTAAAAGTGTCGTAACGAAAAATAATACAAAAATATGATAGTCGTGGTGATGTAATAAATGCGCCTAAGTCGAGAAGACCTCGTAAAACTATTTCTCAAATCGAAAAAACTATTTTAAGGATCTCAAAACTTGACCCCAGAAAAACATCCAGAAAAATAAAAAACAAAATCTCGGAGCAGTTTGGTGTTAAAGTGACAAGTAGAACGGTATGCAAACGGCAATTTGATGGAGGTCTTTATGGAAGAGTTTCTGTTAAAAAGCCGCTTCTATGAAAGAAGAACAGTAAGGCCCGAATGGAATTTGCTACAGCTCATCTTTCTTGGTCTACAGAGAAATGGAATATGGTGCTTTGGAGTGAATGAAAGCAAATTTTTACTACTTGCCAGCTGAGTTGTTGGCGAAACGTGGTGAAGATTTTTCTATTTACGAACGGATTGAAAACCGGGAAATATCAGTGCATATATACAGGTAATTTAATCTGAATTAATTTAGTAATTGCTTATTCATAACTTACATTAGATCTCGCCTAAAAAACTACTCCGAAATATGGTGACAGTGTTCTCGTTTCTTGGTTCCTGCATTGTGATGCAGGATTATCCTGGTGGACACCAAGAAAAAATTAGTGAAGTGATTTCGACTCCATTTTGAGTTTACATATTATTGGTATATTTTCTCATCTCCGCAACAATCCTATATACAATCCGCTAATTATGTTTTGTGTCAATTCCCTAAAGATTTTCTTTCAACAATTTAGCAAATAAAAAATGTTTTACGGCCAATTTATTTGAAACGAAATTGTAACTTAAGAACATAAAACAGCTTATCTAATGATCATTACCAAGAAAGGCTATTATCAAAGATAGTAGGTACCATATCTTTTCTGATGTATATATTTTTTAAACCATTAAGTGGGAATAAAATGGAACAGTGGGCATCCTCTGATTTCCATTTATTTTCAACTTTCCAACACTGTTTGAATGATGATGACTTTAACTGGCACTTTTTAATGATAAGGACCAAAATTTCTATGGAATCGTGAAGCCGCAAGATCGGTGGCAAAAGGTGATTGAATAAAATGAAAAACTGATTAAAATTTTGTCTTTGTATAAAAAAAATAAATTTCAAAATACAAAACCAAAATTACTTTCTTGCCGACCAGATAAGTTTTTAGGCCTAATTCTGAAGAATTAAAAAGAGACTATACAAAGCTGATTTAATTTTTTTTACTTAATAAATACAAACAGGCAACGAAATTGTATCCGACTGACTAAATGAGATCAAATTTGTACGTTATCCACGTAGTATATATCTAAATTGAAAAATAACAAATGAAATTTTAAATAATTCGAACAGTTTGCTAATGGAAAATGATAAAATTATAGAAAAGTAAGGAAATGCGATGATAACGAAAAATGCTTACGCTATCAATTTTCTCGCAGTCATAAATGAAATATTCATTTATCATTTTAAAACTCCGCTTGAAAATTCTAAAAATCCGCTAAAAACGACCTTAAATTCAGGACCTCGGTGATATTTTATAAGATATCTATCGACATTTTTAAGCACAATATCGGAGATTTCTTAAATATTATTACGGTTGATTCATACTTCTAAAAATTAACAACTAACACTAAAATTAACACTTAACACTACAGAATAAAATTCAAAGTTTAACACTGCGTAAATTAAGAATGATTAATAATCAAAATCGTCCGTTAATAATTTAACCTAAAAGTAATTTTTTGTTTTTAATTGTGATTGTTTAACTAATTAAAGTATTTCGGCTCTTTTATTGCACATTTTAATAAAGCTTTATTTATTTATGTTATTTTTCTTATTTTGATATACATGCTGTGATTAACACAATTATAATAAATGGAAAAAAAATTAAATACAAAAATTGTAGGATAGTTAAATAATACAAATTATAATTTCCACTTTATTACGTTAACCATTGTTTCAATAAACATTGTCTTCTTCAAATGATTGATAACATCTCTCAGATGCAACCGTTAACAAATTTTTGGATTTTTTTTCAAGAAACGGCCGCCATTTTGTTAAATTTTAAACATATTTCTGGTTTCAAATTTTTTTCTTGACAATAATAGCTCATATGATCTCAATCAAAAGAAAAAATTAAATTGCGCCGATTAGTCATAAAAATATAAAATTTTGAATAAAATAATGTCTGTATTTTTCTTCATTGCAACAGCACTAATCCCAACTTAAAAATCTAGATACGTTCACAAATGGCAAAAGATGTGTACACTTTTTTAGATTCTAGAATAATGTATTTCAAGGAGAGAAGCTATTTTAATTTTTTGATTACTTTTACTGCATGATTTTCAATGCAATCGGTGAGTAGTAAAATTATTTTCAGAAAAACAAACATCATAAATATTTGTAAAATATTACAACTTAATATCTTCTAATTTAATAATTGCCTTTTAGACTAAATATTTCTAAAATATTATCAGAAGCACGTAGAATAATATTATTAAGTTTTGAAAGTGTAAAATTCGTTGCAATTTATAGCTTTGAGCGGTTACATTACCGAAATTAACATTTCCATTACGTAAACAAGTCTGTCCAAACGGAAGCCATATTATTTTCGAAATAACAAATTTGTACTAATTTAGCAACCATTAATAAAATATGTTGTGTTTTAATTTGCGAAGCCTATCAAGTGATACAGCTACGACACATATATAGTATATTATAAAATTACGTTTTCAATTCAGGCTTCCTATCAGGACTTTTACATGATACATTAGAATGCTTGCATAACCTCATTAAATGTTTTGAATTAACTGAATCGTTTGAATTCCAAACCAGTTTATCTGTATGATTTAACCACTCTAAAAGCGTTCTAAAATGAAAGATTAACATTTTAACCAATTTTCCGGTATGTTTAGCGTGAAAGCGGAAGGGCGACAGAGCGACAAAGCATCAGAGCGGCGGACGCCACAATTGGTGTACGGGACGGTGATGGAAAAATAGCATCATACCGTTAATGTATATTAAAGTATAATAACTTCGAAACTTTTTGAGATAACAAAATGAAAGTGTAGGTTACTCCTAAACGAATCTACAAACAAACACATTTTTTTCTATTTTACTGTTACGAATAACTCGAAATAACTTATTGATACGCCCTCGTATATAGAAATATTCCGACGCGAGGATACTCATCTTTCAAGATAGATCTCAACGTTTTTACTTTAGATTTATTTAGGAATTTTCATAGCTATATAAATAGAGATATGATTAGCGAGTATGTGTGATATAATCGTATAGAGTGTTGTAGAGTCGTATAGTTGTATAGTTAACAGTTGTATAGTGGTTTTTAAATAGTGAAAGATTAAGTAGTAGTAACAAGAGAGTTGTGTTAAATATAAGTATTGGAAGTATTAGTAAAAGGTGTTGTGTTTTATTCTGCGAAGCCAAAGAGACGGAATCGTAACAATATTAGAGTGAAAAGTGATTACCAGTAATAAGTAGTTTGTCTTGCAGATAAAGAAGGCGCACTGTTTATAAATAACAACTATTATCCAACAATTGTCCCTTCGTGTTATCCTTAATTACCTTACCTTAATTTCTTCATAGTGGAACATGTTTTTATGGCTTACCTGCAAAAGAAACATTATTTTTAGATATAATAATTTAAAAAATTGTAATTAAAGTTTAAACGAAGATTTGTTGGTTGTCTCATATTAAATGTGTTAAGGAATTTCCTGCAGTTCCGCAATGTATTTTTTTAAATGCCCCTTATAAACCTGTACGAGGGTATATAACAAACTCCAGCATTTCCAGCTGTCTATAATTAGGCGTGAACGATTATCGATCGCAAGTAAAAGTTAGTTTATTTCCAGAAATTTGTGTTCAAAAGAGTGTTCGAGTTCACAGAAAAAAGGTAATTATTTTCTTATAAATCAACTTTTGGATTATTTTTGTTGGTTTGCTTCGCCAAAGTTAAAAATGTGTCAAACATCTTTTGTTTGACGGTTTTCTGTGGTGGAAATTATGAATTTTGGTCTTTGGTTTCTTGACAGTAGTTGGAATGTTGTATTCGTAGGTCGCAACTACGATATACAAACTGAAAATTTGACCCAAAAGTTTACAGCGGTGTTTCGTCCACGATGCCAGCGGTTGGACTCGTCAGTCGGTCCGTTAGCATCTCTCCCAGACACCCTGTGTTGATGTACTATGTATATTTTGGTACTAATATTTGTAGTTATTTTCGGGCGGAACGTGTCGGTAGGATATTACTGAAATATGTATTTCAGCCATCGACCTTTTGCATTCTTGTCTTTATTTCATTATCCCGTATTACTACGACAGAGAATTTAGCAAGTGTTTTGGTCGATGTACTGATCAATTTTGGACACACGAAAGAAATTATATGTAGAAAAATGAGCTCATATGATTATTATTCAAAAGCAAGGTCATTCACACCATGACGTCGCCGAAATAATGAAAGTTTCTTTGGGTGCAGTTCAAAAAGCAATAGCGCCCATTCGAGAAACTGGCATAAATTCTGACAGAAAAAGGTCCGGTCGGTCACGAAAAACAACTCAAAGACTCGACAACAAGATTAATGCCATTAGCTAAACCGATCCATTCAAATCCGCGCCAAATATTCGTGCCGAAATCAATGAATATTTGGATTCACCACTTTCTTTGGCTACAATTAAAAGCCGACTTCGAGAAAAAGGTATAATCGGACTAGAGAGTATATTCACTGGGCCATTGATAAGTAGAAATCCGTTTTGAGGTGTGATGAGTCGAAGTTTGAGTTTTCTGTGAGTCTTCGAACATACCTCCGTAGAATTAGCATGTCAGAACTAAGGCCCGGTTGTTTGAACGCTAAATAACGTAATAATATTTTTATTTATATTTGAAAAAGTATTGATAAATAGTAGATATTTAATTTCTTGATACACACATACCGATTTTATGCTATACTTTTCTAATTGCATTATTTAAAAGAGCATATGATAATGGGTACGCCAATTCTAGAATACATAAAGTATGAACTTATAGTTGCCTAAATTATTATTATATATAAAGAGCCTTCAAACAAATCTATTGTTGTTTAGATCTATAGGGTATAATCGAAGCTGGGAGTCATCCACGACAATACGTTCACCGAAAAGTGAATGAAAGGTAGAAACACCAGTTTATTTGCCTACTGTAAAACATGGTGGTGGCTCAGTGAAGGTTTAGGGTTGCTTCAGTCATGCAGGTGTTAGTGAACTTATGAAAATCCAAGGAATAATGAAAAAGAATAGTACCACAATATATTGCAACGTCACGCGCTTTCACCTGATATTGAATTGATCGGTCATAATTTCATTTTCCAACAAGGATGACCCCAAACACTCTTCTCGCTATCGTACTGATTATTTAGAGCGAAAACAAAGGGATGATGTGGTTCACATATTGAAATGGCCGTCTCAATCTCCCGATTTGAACCTCATTGAGCAGCTGTGGAATGAAATTTACAGGCGAGTGCGAGATTTAAAATCAATAAGCCTTACAAATCTCTAAAATTGCTTGAAAGACCCGTGGGACAACATACAACCACAATTATTACAAAAACTCATTTTGTCATTTTCAAGTAAATCGTTTTTTTTTTTTTTCATATCTTCAATGTTCAAAATTGATTTGATTCCTATATAATACGTAATAGGTATTATATTAATCAGAGGAGGATCCAGCCTCTCTCTTTTTTTTGGGGGGGGGGGGGCGATATCATAAAAGTACAATAAGGCAAGCGAAAGCAAGTTGTCGACGTGGGGGGAGAGACACCGGAAACATTTCCATTTCTAGTGAAAAAGGCAGGGTCGGGTATATCTTTCTGAATTTGAAGCTCTTGGAGAGGGGGGGATGCCAGCAACATACATATTCCTAGTATAAGAGGCAGAATCGGGTTTATTTTCCTGAACTCAAAGCTCTTGGGAGGTGGCTATCGCAAGAAAAACACGTTGACAACGGGGGGAGGATGAAGTGCCAGTAGCATACACATTCCTAATATAAAATGGCAGAATTGGTTCTATTCTCCTGAACTCAAAGCTCTTGAGAAGGGAAGGGGTGATCGCAAGCATACAGACTCCTATACTCTATTCAAGAACTAGAGAGAGTAATAATAGTTACCGAAATCTCCAACGTACCTGCTCCAGTGCTGCAGGTAACTGAGGACTGCCGTAAATCGAATTATATTTAATTATATTTAAATATTTCAGCTTTTATAAATTTACTGCAACAATAAAATTTCTGATAGTTCAATTTAATTACCGTCAGTGAGCAAAGTACACCTTACAGTGTGTCCTTAGTGATTTATCTTGTTTGCGCTGTTTTTATATATTATTTGAGATTAGTGAGATACCCAAAAGATATGGATTCCACATCTATATTTATTCTAAAGTCGTTCAACCAAGACATTTTTTCTTCAACGAAAAACCTATTACGATGAATGTTTATGATGCCTTAAGATATCAATATCTAGATAATAATGTTAAAAACTCTGTTGAGATGTGTTCCAACATGACAGGAGTTGGAAAATCTACTATGTACCAAATACTGAAGAAGAAAAAAAGACAGGAATTGTTAGTACTCCCAAGCTACATTCGATCACAGGCAGATGAAAAACCTTGTTGGAAGAAGAGATGAAAACCGCAATAAAAGGAGTTGTACATACGTTTTATTATGAGAAGCAGATCCCACCAGTCGACAAAATTCTAACTAAAATCAATGAAGATCGAAATTTACCTGAAATTAAAAGAACTGAGCTTTGGAAATTGCTCAGAGAACTTAATTTTTGCTGGAAAAAACCAGACAGGAAATTTGTTCTTATAGATCGTCCGGAAACTGTCCGTTGGAGAAGGAAATATCTCTCTCAAGTAAAAGGTAGAGTTACTAGAAATAACACAACTTACAAAATTAGTAATTTAACTGAACTTTTGAAAGGTTTTTTTGAATAAAGTTACTACGGAAAATTGGGGAAAAAAACCTATAATAAAAGAATAAAACAAAATGTGGAAACTCGATCTCATGATCAGTGAGATAGAGGAACCAATTGTAATTAATTTGAGCGAAGATAACTTCATTGACTTTGATTACGAATTAGATACGTAATGTTTACCAGTGTAAACACAATTTATTATTTAGATTTTTGTTTTTGTTATATTTTATTATTTAATGTACTTTATATATTTTTTATATATTTTTATTTTAGTGTGTTCCACTCTTTAATTTTATATATATTTAATTCCAATTAAACGTAATTTTTTATTATTTTATTATTATATTTGTGGCTTTTTCTGAAGCGTGTAGAATTAACACATTTATTTTATTTTTTTGGGCTATTGGATTTCCATATAATAAAGTAAATGAAATTAAGATGTCAGTGCAATAGAAATAAAAATGAGTAGGTCTAATTTTAACTGTAACATATAAAAATTAATTACATTTGAGTCCTTTTTTAGTGCAGATAGTTTAAGAAATAAATAAACTGAAACGTCAAATGTCCTAAAAATGTTTTTAACACTTCACACTTCCAAATATTTATTGTTATCCAACCCAAATAGTCCATTATTATAGACCAGTGTTTTTGATTATAAAATTTCTAACCCATTCCCATGAAAAATATGTGCGTCTAACAGATTTTTCCAAAGACACCAAACTAAAGAACAGGTAATTTGCGGGTAAAGGGTAAAAAATGATTTATTACTCTCTCTAGTTCTTGAATAAACTATAGTATAAGAAACAAATTCGGGTCGATTTTCCTAAACTCAAAGCTCTTGGGAGGGGGGGGGACGATAACCCCCAGCGTTCCCCCACTTGGATCCATATATATATATATATATATATATATATATATATATATATATATATATATATATATATATATATACATATATATACATATATATATATACATATATATATACATATATATATATACATATATATATATATATATATATATATATATATATATATATACATATATTACATTTGTTCTTGTTGCAAACCTATTTACTATATTGTGGGTTATCTATAGGATAACAACAACTTATCCAAGATGCCACAGTGTACGTATTTCTATTTATTTTCTGCTCCTATATCTGTACAGGTATTTCAAAATAAGGGGTAAAACATCGAAAGGGAAAAGCGTCATAACTGTCAGTATTAATGAAACTTTATTTCTTCTTTTCTGTTTTACGCGTTAATTTACAAAAAGCGCAAATTGGGACATAAAACCTTGGAGCTTGTAAAGCTTTGTGCTTGGCAGGTTTAAGACGCAATCCCTAAGGTCTGCAATCTCCGGGTTATGTTTAACAATTAGATAGTAAAATAAAGGTTTAATATATCTAAACTTCCTTAACAATCTAGTACATTTTATGATGGTGTAGTAAAAACGAATCGACTGCTGAATCATGTAAAGAACAGGAAATTTTCATTTTATTAGGTCTCTAAATTATTTCAGCTAAACCAGGCGATGTTATTTAACTAACTAAGCGTAGACCGACACAGAAAGATTAATAAAATAAAATGCAACTTTACTGTCATTTTGTTTTGCGACTTGCAAAACGCATTTGACTGCATGTCGTTTGACATTTTGTTACGGAAACGGGAATCTTATAACATTCAAAGAAGAAATATATACCTGAGTGCTTCTCACTTACACGATAGGTCACAGTATGTGACAGATATAGATGGTGTATCTAATACCAGGAGTGACAAATCTGGTGTTCACTAGAAGTCGGTCCTTATATTTGCCAGTGACACAACATTCTTGGTTACGGGAAGGTGTATACAATGGTGTGAAAATATGGACTATGGCTGAAACATGGTTTAACGATAGTAATTTAGTTAAGTTATGAATTTCAGAAAAACTTGATTACGTTTTTTGGTTTTAGTTAAGATCGCGTGCTTACTGGGAAAAGCCATGTGGAAATGGTGTGTAGAAAATTAACCAAAAAAATATATTTGTTGCAAGATCTTCGACTGAAATAGTGCGTCAGAATATTTTAGTAATTACTTAGCAGTTTCATTTATTTATTTATTTATTTATTGATACTCTTACAAACGCCTAAACATAACATGCTACAAGGTAACTATAAGTAAGAGAAATTTTACAGACTTAACTAACACAGAACAAAGAGAGCACAGACAAGAACCTGAATAAACCTAAAGGTCACTGCATAAGTTGCAATAGCAATTTCTTGGTACAATTAAAAAAGTCAATATCATTATTCTTATATAGTATGTTGCACTCAGTTAACATTATATCCATTGGAGAACGACTACCAATGCAGACATGAAAGAATTTTTCCTTTTGTATCCTTAATCCTATTTTTGGTACATGAAGAGGTATATAATTAATCAAAGAACAATTGTTAAATTTTATATTATTGATAATACAATAAACAAATATCACAGATTGAGTTTGCCTTCTTTTCTGAAGAGTTTGAAATTTAAAGCTTTCTTACATACTGCTATAAGAGATCAGATATGGATATAAGTTATTTTTCCTAACATATAAATATCTCAAAAACCTTTTTTGAGCACGCTCAATAGCATCCCAATGCACATTTGCACTAGGAGACCATATATTAGATGCATATTCTTGATGAGGACGAACAAGTGCATTATACAATTTTATTATTATATTATAGTTATTAAACTGACTTGTATTTCTAATCACAAAACCAAGCACCCTAAAAGCCTTATTAATAATATTATGATAGTGGGTATTAAATTTCAAATTAGGCTGGAAGTGCACCCCCAAATCCCTGCATTTAGTCATTTTTTGTAGTTTTGCTCTATCAATAAAGTAATTAAAATTAGTAGGATTTATTTTATTTGTATAAGACATAAAGAATCATTTATTAGTATTTAAAAACATTTTATTTAATCGAAACCATTCTGTTACTGAATTTAAGTCTGCTTGGAGTGCACTACAATCATTACTGTTTATTTTGTTGTTTGTTACTTCACTACATAGTATAAAACAAAGTCGCTTTCTCTGTCCCTATGTCCCTTTGTATGCTTAAATCTTTAAAACTACGCACCGGATTTTGATGCGGTTTTTTTCAATCGATAGAGTGATTCAAGAGGAAGGTTTATATGTATAATAACATCCATTAAATAGTGGAGAAATACTGTTATTTTTGAGGTTTCTAATGTGATGTCGTTAATTATCTTATTTTTTTCCGCTTACATTGCAAACGCAGGCTGAACCCTACGAGATTTATCAAAATAATGTACTAATTATTTGTACACATTGAAAAGGTCTACAGAAAACTCCGCGATGGTATATGTCTATCTCTCATGGATATCCCACAATAACATTTTTTTGTCATTTACTTTTTACGACAAATAATGGCAAATTTTGAAGCGATTTTAACCAATACAGCATTAATCCTTATCCAATTAAATAGCTTAAATACATTGTTGATTTAATATAGATCTATATGGTCCTTTACAGCACAAGATTTAAATGAATATTTTCGAAGATATTACAGATTTAAAATTGCGGGAAGTAGCGCTTGCGGCGGTACTGGCCGACCGGGGCGGCGGCAGCGTGCCTATAAATAGCGCGTCGGAGGCCGATGTAATAATTGTTGTAAAAATAAAATAAATAGTCACAGTTTTTCTGTAGTGTATTTAGTATCAGCATTGCACCCGTGCGAAGCCGGGGCGGGTCGCTAGTTCTTAAATATTTTAAAGTCATCCGCAAATAAGAGACCATCAGAATATTTAAAACTATTAGGTAAATCATTTATAAACATTAAAAAAAAAACAGTGGGCCCAGGTTGCTACCCTGCGGTACACCAGATGTTGCCATAAAAGCCTGAGAAAATGACCCTCCCACTCTCACCATGTGCGGTCTACACGAAAAGATAACTTTTCATGAAGAGGTCAGCATTCCTAGAAAAGCCAAACTCGACAAACTTAGCCAGCAACACCCGATGGTCCACCTTATCAAATGCCTTTGCACAATCAATATACATTGTATCCAACTGCTTCCCGCCATCAATAGCCTCCGAGGCATGATTTGTAAACACACATAAATTTGTTACTGTGGACTTTCCACCTTTTTATGTTTCACTGCAGCTTTAGTCTGGTAGTCTGGGAACACTCTCCATTGTAAAACGGGTTTTTCGATTGCAAAGGAAGGTTCTGCGTAGCATTTTTAAGATATCACTACATATTCCTTAATTAGTGACAAAAGTGGCTATAATAAGTAAATTTCTTAAAGCTGTCATAGTAAAAATCTAATTAACTATTTTGGACAAGTATTTTTTAATTATTTTCATTCCGGATATCCAATCCAGTAAATAAATATATTTTTAAAAAAGTTAAGGAGATTTCTAATAGGTAAGTAAGGCTTTTTATAGCATAGAAGATTTTATAAACTGAAATAAAAGTGTCTTAAAATCGTGAGAGATGAGTGAATTTTCTTTTTTAAATGGTGCAAAACAACTTTGCAATTGTTAATAGCATGAATAAATAATGTGAATTTTGTTTTATAAACCGCTTCTAAAAAGTAAAATATTTGTACTGTAATAGTTTCAAAATTTTCAATAATTTTGACTGGTTTTTCTTAAATATAACACATGATGTGATTTAAAAAATTCAGAAACGATTGTATTATATCTAATTTTTTAAGTTTAAGGAGGAAAAGTTTAAGGTACACTTCATTGCCTTTCGTGGAAATTTGGTTAATATCGGGCAGTGGTTATGATCCCACATCGCGTGATAGTTTCTCTATACTCCTGTTATAAAAAATGCAGAAGCGAAACCATTATTACAAGTCTAAAATTTTGCCGAGATTCAGCACTTGCGGAAGCAAAAGTCAGTTGCACTACTAATATACACTACACGAAAATAGTTTTAACTAAGGGAAAACAAAACACAAATTGAAAGATACGTAAACAATACGATTTATATGGGAAAAACAATCCAATTAAAATTAATTTTAAAATAATGTCTTACAAATCTATAGAATTATTATTTTATCAAAAGTAAATTCAGAAATATTACAAAAACAATCAAAATTTAGAACAAAAAAAACTAACACAACATGAAGAGGAACATACAGGATGTCCCACGACAAAATGTCGAGATCGATTTTTTGGAAAGTAGACTACGGAAAATGTTAAAAAATTTTAGATTATACGCAAAATTATAGACCAATTTTATGTATAATGTCCGATACATAAGTCTAACTGTTTTTGACATATTTTAAATTTTATGTCAAAAATGGAGTTTGCAGGCCTAAACATAACTATTAATTTTTTCTATATGAAAGCTTTTATTATTTAATTGGGGTTAGTTTCCCTTAACAAACGGATGCACTTTAATGTACTATATTAATAATTTGATAATAAATAAATACAGGGTGATCAAAATCAACTTTAAATATTAACTTGAAAAAATTGTTACAAGTCAATTTTTTTAAATCTAAACACCCTACTATTATAATGTTATCATCTTGTTCAGCTTTAAAAATAAGAGTGACTTTGAATAATGTTGTCTATTCCAAAAATTGGTAGTTTTTGAAATATTGGCAATTTAACATTTTTGTTTTATAAAAACGCTGCACGCTTTAAAGTTTTGTTATTAGTTGGTGGTGGAGTAGAAACGCGACGAAAGAAAGCAAAAATACTACAAAATGTCACTATTTCTTTCCACTTTACAATTATTTATAAAAATTATGTCGAGGTGATTAAATTATACGCACGAAGATTTCCTGATAGATTTTTGATAATTTTGGCATCGTTAAGGCAAAAATGCATAAAAGGAAAACCATTCTAAAGGATGAAAATGTCTAAATTGCAATTCTGGGATATTTTAAAGTATATCCTATTACATCGTTAAAATAGGTGGATCTACAAACACGAATCTCAAAGGGCTCAATACATAGAATTCTGTTGAAACATAACTTTCAATATCTTTGGTACAACGCTTAAGAGATAATGATTTGCCAAAAAGTACAATTTTACGAATTTATATTAACGATGATACAGGACGACCCTCAATTTTTGGACAACGTAATTTAAACTGATGAAGCATAATTTACGAAAAATGGCTTTTTTAACAGACACAATTCCCATTTTTGGAGTTATTCAAATTCTCATGTAGTAAGATTGCGGAATTTTCAAGAAATATAACAATTTAATGTATTCTGTGCCGTAAGAAATAATGGAATAGTAAAACTACCTTTTTACGAAGAGAACTTAAATGGTAAGTAATTTACAACACAAAGCAAATTATTTCAAATCATGTATTAACTTTTGCAGGAGAAAGATATTTAAATATTCTAGAAGAGTTAGACTATCAATATTTAAGCAATTTACCTCTGAAGGAATCTTCGAACATACCCCTGTAGAATTAGCATAATGTCAGAATTGATAAACAGTAGATATTTCATTTCTTGGTACACACATACCGATTTTATGCTATTCTTTTCTAATTGCATTATTTAAACGAATATCATATGATAATTGGTACGTCAATTGTGAATACATAAAAGTATGAATATATGGTTGCCTAAATTTATATAAACAATATCTAACAATATTTACCAATAAAAATAGGTTTTTAAATCCTCTTTTTGTTAATATTAATTGTAAACTTCGCATTTATAGTAATTTCTAACACTTAAAAACACTGAAAAGAGTCGCGACAAGCAATTAAATTGAAAGAAAAGATAAGTAAACATGTTTATATCTGTCAAACATCAAAAAAGCGTCTCCCCCACCGACCATAAACAGCCTTCAAACAAATCTATTGTTGTTTAAATCTGTGGAGTATGTTCGAAGGGCGGAATACACCACACAGAACCTTTCCAGTTACCGACTTCTTACAAGCAACATTTTATGATAAGTGGATTGCCAATAATATACCTCTTCTATGGCCTCGTTATTCTCCTGATTTGACCGTTTTAAATTATTTTTTTATGAAGAATGATAAAAAACAATCCAGTAAGAACGATGGAGGACTGCATGACAATAGTAAGGGACGCGTTTGAAAGTTCATCTCCAGATTCAATTACAGAGGCTACCAATGACGAACTAACTTGGAGATGCAAAAAAAGTTCGGGGTAGAAATTCTGAACATTTATCAAAATAAGATGTTTGCATGTGTAGGTGAGTCGTTTAGAATTTTTACAATATAAAAATGTTAAATTGCCATATTTCCAAAACTGTAAAGTTTTGGAATAGACAACTTTAAACAAACTCCCCTTATTTTAATGCTAAATAAGATAATATTATAAAAATAGGGGGTACATATTTAAAATAAAATTGACTTTTAACGATTTTTTAAAGTTAATATTTAATGTTAGTTTTTGATCACCCTGTATTTATTTATTATCAAAATATCAACACAGCTCATTAATGTAGATCCCCTTTAGAAGGAAACTAACCCATTAAATAATAAAGGCTTTCAAATAGGACAAATCGACAGTTAAATTAAAAAATATGTCAAAAACAATTAGACATAGATATAGTGCATATGTCTATAATTTTACGCAGAATCGAAAAATGAAATAATATATAGGATGTTCCACTTAAAATAAGCAAGAAGGCATCAACTTCTGGTATAACCAGAAGTACCATCACCTTGATGTTAGCTGAATTGCCCCATCGATTTTAGTAAACTGCCAAATTTTAAAAATTTTCCACTTTATTTTTCGAGAAATCGTTCGCGGCAGTTTATCGTGGAACACACTGCATATCAAAACTATAATCTGGAAACTGTAAGAATGAGACTCCCAACAGTATTCAAAAACCCTATAATGTTGTTAATCATTTGTGAAAAAATAATTCTAGCATATTTAAATCTCATATATCAATTAACTTTAACCCAAATATTAATTTTTCGTTTGGGTATGTTAAGGGAAGATTCATCTGGGCTTATCCGCACCATGTACCTTCAAATTACAGTATCTTTATCCCGAAAAACAGACAGGCAATAAAATTTTACATTTTGTACTCGAATTTACGATTTTTACAAATTAACGCGTAAAACAGAAAAGAAGAAATAAAGTTCCATTAGTACTGACAGTTATGACTCCTTCCCCTTTCAACGTTTTACCCTGTTTTACCCCTTATATCCGAAACACCTGTACACATACAGGGGGAGAGAAAATAACTAGATATATAGCTTGTATAAAGGTGCCGGAAGAGTTTGTTCATGGGGCAGGATAATATGCGGTTTACGTTGGGGCGCCTAATTGGACGACATCATTGTCCTTTATTTAGATTTATGGCATTGCACGCGTGCCCTTTTGGATAAATACGTGTACTTTCGAAATTCTAACGCGGTTATTATACTGTTGTGGGTAGTAGCTAGAAACTAACCTATAATAATTTAACAATAATCAGTACGGTTCTCGGTGTTACTACGTCCAAGAATTACTACAAAACTTTATTTTTAAACCGACTCTATTTAAGGAGTATGTATATATATATATATATATATATATATATATATATATATATATATATATATATATATATATATATATATATGAATAGTTTGGTTATTCCGGGTTTCAATCCGTTCGTTCAAAAAATCGTTTTCACGACGTTTCGCCAAAATCTCATTTGGCATTTTCAAGTGCGGTTCGTCTCGTTACTCGCTGAGAACTGATGGTGGCCTCTGAAGAATTTCGAGTTTTGTTTAGTTGGCCAGCTGTCTGATTGGGTGGGCGGCTTCGTAGGCTCCTCCCCTCTCCCGAGTGCGATATACTTTGTTCTTGTATGCAGGACTCTCGTGTACTAGTTGATTTTTGTTGTTTTCTTTCTTGATTTTTTATTAATGTTTTCCATGTAGATGAAAAATTTATAGCATCGTCTCGTTTATTTAGCTGTCCCGCTTTTTCGATTTCTAGGGCCTCTCTTTTGACGCGTACCTTGTAGTTCTGTACCGGTGCTATTTCTTTTGTTTTTTCGAAATCGATGGTATGTCCGATTGTTTGGTGATGTTGAAATAGGGCTGAGGTTGTCTGTTTGTTTTTGAGGCTGTTTTTATGTTCTTAGATTCTTGCTGATATGCGCCCGTTTGTTTGGCCTATATAAGTTTAATGACAATCTGCACATGGAATGCTGTAAACGCCATGATTTTCAAGGTTAGTCTTGTCTTTGGGATTTCCCAGGATGTTGGCTATTGTTTTTTGTGGTTTAAATATGGACTGTATGTTGTGTTTTCTTAAGATTCTTCCGATTCGGTCTGTTGTTCTTTTTATGTATGGTATTAAGGCTTTGTTCCTTGTTTGATCTTGGTCTTTGGTCTTTGTTGTAGTCTTTTCTTGTCTTTTTATGGCTTTCTTTATGTCTGCTTGTGAGAAACCATTCCGTTCTAGAGCTGTTGAAATGTGTCTTATTTCGTCTTGTTTTGTGTCAGGTTCTGTTAGGCGGAGAGATCTTGATACTAATGTGTTGACTACTGCCTGCTTTTGAGAGGGATGATGATGTGACGCTGCATTGAGATATCGGTCAGTATGTGTGGGTTTCCGATATACGCTGAAGCCCAAGGTGTTGTTGAGTTTCCTAGTTAATAGCAGGTCCAAAAAAGGAAGTTTCTTTTCTTGTTCGATTTCTAGCGTGAATTGAATTATGTGGTGGATATTGTTAAGATATATGAGGAAATCGTCCAGGTGTTCTTTTCCATGTGGCCATATTATAAAAATATCATCGACATAGCGTTTCCAAAATTTTGGTTTTAAAAGTGCCTTTTGCAGTGCCTCTTGTTCGAAATATATCATGAAAAGGTTGGCAATGACTGGTGAAAGCGAGGACCCCATAGGTGCGCCATCTGTTTGTTTGTATATATGGTTATTGAACATGAAGTATGTGTTCTTTAGGCAGTGTGCTGCAAGTTCAATTGTGTAGTCTGGAAAATCCTCGTTCATGGCGATTTTGTCCAAAGCCTCATCCAATGGTATGCTTGGATATAGCGAATTTATGTCGAGGCTTGCTAAGATGTCATTTTCTTCGAGGTGAATGTTTTTGATCATTTTAGTCAGATGCTCGGAGTTTTTCACAAAGGAATCAGCCAGTTCAACTCTTGGTTGCATGATACTTGCTAGATATTTTTCCAGTTTTTGTGTAGGAGATCCCACGGCGCTCACTATTGGTCTGAGTGGTGCATTTGTTTTATGTATTTTTGGTAAGCCATATAGTTTTGGACATCTGCTTGATTTTTCTCTTGGTATTACAGATTTTTCAATTTCTGGGTCTAGTTTTGAGGCTTTAATCTTGGCTTTCGTAGTTTTTTCAAGGTACGTCGTTGGATCTCTGTTAGTTTGTTTGTAAGAAGCGTCTTCGAGAATTTCTGACATTTTTTGCATGTATTCGTTGGTGTTCATTACAACCGTGACATTTCCCTTATCTGCTGGTAATATTGTTATTTCCTTATTCTTTTTTAAGGATGAGAGGGCTTGATGTTCAGCTCGCGTTAAGTTTGAGGTGGGAGGCCGGCTTGATTTCAAAATTTGTGTTATGTCTTGTCTGGCTTGTTCGGCATTTTCTTCAGGGATGTTTTCTAGGGCAGCTTCTATATTCGAAATTATCTCTTCTAAGGGGACTGTTTTTGGCGTTACGGCAAAATTAAAACCTTTAGACAGAACTAATTTCTCGGATTCTGTTAACTGGTGGTTGGAGATGTTATGGACAACTTTGTTACAGTCCAGTGTTTGCTGTGTGTGGACAGTATTGCGTTTTTGTAGTGCCTCAAATTTCTTCTGTTGTTTTCTTGCCTTAAGCTGAGTGTCTGATTCCGTTCTCCAACAGGATACTTTTTCTATGTCATTCCACAGAAGATGATGGATTTTGTGGGTTAAAGTTAAGTGGAGATTGTAAAGTTCTGTTTCAGTCCTTGATAGAATTTTTCGTTTTTCTCGGATTTGTTCTCGAAGAAGAGCTTTTCCAGCGGTCTTAAGGATTGAAATAGTTCTTCTTGTCTTTAAATGGTACGAGAGTTTGGTGCAAGTTGGTTCTAGATTGTTGTTGCGGCATCTTATTAAGAAAGTTATATCGCAGAGGAGGGCTGATTTCTTGGATCTCAGTTTCTCGAAACGTTTAACATTTAAAAAGGTCTCCTCCCCGTAAAGGTGTAAAATGTTATATCGTAGATTTTCACGGATGGTAGAATGAATAGTTTGGTTATTCCGGGTTTCAATCCGTTCGTTCAAAAAATCGTTTTCACGACGTTTCGCCAAAATCTCATTTGGCATTTTCATTTGTAACGAGACGAACCGCACTTGAAAATGCCAAATGAGATTTTGGCGAAACGTCGTGAAAACGATTTTTTGAACGAACGGATTGAAACCCGGAATAACCAAACTATTCATTCTACCATCCGTGAAAATCTACGATATAACATATATATATATATATATATATATATATATATATATATATATATATATATATATATATATATATATATATATATATATCTTACAGTTAAAACCAGTTTTTAGATAGAACGCGTTTTCCCTAGTTAGAACTAGTTTTTACTAAATGCCTTTGTAAAACCTAGAATTAACTAATGCTCAAAATTGAATATCAGGTAAAACTAGTTCTTACGAGACAAAACGCGTTTTTCCGAAGCGAATCAGTTAAACTTCATCGTACCTTATTCTGATTGGTCGCGCGACTTCACCTGATTCGACAAGTGCGGGGAAATTCCTTTCGGAGCGCCGTCCGCGCGCTGTGCGTTCGCCCTGGTCATTTCCGCTTTGTTTTTATTCTGATAAGCACATATAGATTGATTCGAGCGCAATTGTCATGGCAAACTTAAATGATGGAACGCAATGGAAAGAGGAGTTTTTAAACCGGTTATTAGCGATTCGCGATCACGAAAAAAAAAGAGGACCACTTTTATATTCTGACAAAAGAAACCTATGACAATTTAGTGGACAAAATTGAAGAAGCACAATTAGCTGTTCAGAAATCTCAGAAACAGTACAGGAGACTGAAGCGATTTAAGGTAATTAATATTTGTGGAATATGCAAATTAGTGACTAGACAGGAGCCCATGAAATACTACTTGTATGTAGATGAAATTTTTGATATAATTGAAGCAGCTCATGTGGCCGTTGGTCATGGTGGTCGAGATAGAATTAAAAATGAAACTTCACGAAAATATGCAAACATAACTTTAGAAATGATAAATATTTTTCTCTCTATGTGCGAAACTTGTCAGCGTAAAAAAATTATGAAGAAAAAAGGACTTGTTTCAAAACCCATACTACATTCTGAAATGAACAGTTGTTGCCAAGTTGATCTTATCGACATGCAAACTCAAGAAGATCGAGATTTAGGTTTATAATGGTGTATCAGGACCATTTGATAAAATTTGTTTTGTTGCGTGCACTGTAAACTGTCATAAATGAGCTCGTTTCATTTTGGCCCGAGTGTAAACAGGTCCATGGAAAGCCAAGACACAGTCAAAGCCAAAGATCTGTTGAAAGGGCTAACCAAGACATAGAGAAAATGTTGGCTTCATGGATGCAAGATAATGATACTACAAATTGGTCAAATGGTATTCGGTTTGTACAGTTTATGAAAAATCGGGCACTTCATTCCGGTATTAAACAGTCACCATACAAAGCAATGTTTGGTATAGAACCGCGAGTAGGACTTATGACTTCGACTTTGCCTCGAGATGTTATTGAAGATATACGAGATGAAGATGATCTCGAAAATGCGTTAAATAAAATAAATATGACGGATAGTACAGATAATGCAGAAACGGAGCCTGTAGCTAGTTGCAGTGGACAGCATCAGATTATAACCGGAGCCAAACAAAAAGACGCAGAAAGTTCATCCAAAACAAGTGGAAAATCGCCAATCGCAGCAGAAGCCAGTGAATATGACATTGAAGCTGAAGCATCTGTAGAGCCTCTTATAATACCACCAGATGACAAAGATCTCGAGGTCGTAACAAATGTAAATCGACAAATAATGGCATCCAAAGAAATAGCACATCAAAACTTAAAAAAACAGGCCAAGAGAATGACATTGGCTTCAGATGCAATACACGTTCCAGTAGAAATCGGTGATAATGTAATTATACAAATCCCTAATGTCGATAGAGCAAAAGCAGATCTACGTAATATAGTCGGAGTGGTTCTTCAAAAAGATGATCAGGGTTTTCACAAGATTGAAACGAAATATATATATAAATTTCCTTTTTTTCATGTTGGATTCCATATATATTGCCGCAGCTTCTAACCATTTTATATGGTGTTGTTCATCCCAGGCGTGTTCTGCAATACCTGATCTCGACGTTTTCCCTTTTTGCGTATGAGTTTTATGTTCCTTAATTCTACCTTCTAGTGGCCATTTGGTTTACCGAATATACATTTCACCACACACACATGAAACTTATGATTTAAAAACTGTTTTTATATTATAACTACTGGCAATTCTTCTTATTTTCTCCGAAGTTCCTTTAATGTACGGAATTGTGAAGAAGAAATGTGTTTCTTGCTGTCCAGTGTTCGTTGGTCTAAAGTTATTTATAACATCGTCAATTAATTTTAAAGGATAACCATTCTGATGTAAATCGGATTTAATGTTTGCAAACATGAGTTATAATATAAAAACAGCCTTTAAATTAGGAAATACACTTAGAGCTGATTTAACAAAAACAAAACCAAAAAGTACCGATAAGAAAGCATGTGTTTACAAAGTTCCATGTGAGTGTGGTGAAATGTATATTGGAGAAACCAAACGACCACTAGAAGTTAGAATTAAGGAACATAAAACTCATACACAAAAAGGGGAAACGTCGAGATCAGGTATTGCAGAACACGTGTGGGATAAACAACACCATATAAAATGGTCTGAGGCTGCGGCAATATATATGAAACCCAGCATGAAAAAAAGAAAATTTATAGAAGCAGCTTACATTAAAAACAATAGTGAAATCTTCAGTAAACCGAGAGTTGAGATAGCTACTCTTTGGCAGTCACTACTTTGTAACATCAAATCATTGATATATGTACAGTGAAGCGAAACTTTGCGCTTCAGTGGACACAGTCCCTATATAAGCTCGTAATCTTAAGACAAATCATTCAGTTTATACTTGATAACGGTTCGAGATACAACCTAATCGAAACGTCGTAAAAACAAACAAAAATAAAGAGAATGCAAGTCCGACAACCCCATTTTAGTCAATATCATGCCTGCTAAGCAGTCGGGCCTCAGAGCTGGGTTTGGCACTGTCCCCGCACTGCCAAGATAGAAATAAAACTATAATTGTTGTTTTATTTGATTATACCAAAGCATCTGATATGATTTGTCACGAAATTTTGCTCGCAATTTTAAAGTATATAGGTTTTACCAAAAACTCTTGGTCTCAAGTTTTGTCTTTTCTATTGGATCGAGCAGAGAGAGTTGACCTTGACAGACAGCAGTGGCAACCACTTAATGTAGCAGCAGGTATTCCACAGGCAAGCATATTGGGTCCTTTATTTTACAGAATTTTCAACTCAAATTTTGTTAAATATTTAAAATACTCCAAACACCACCTATATGCGGATGATACTCAAATTTACTTGTTTAAGCCTGCTTGCTGATGCTGCAATGGCGAACATTCAAATTATTAATGACTGAAATCAGTTATTAGATGTCATCAAGAGTAACTTACTTAAAATTAACCTGAATAAATCACCAGCTTTGTTTTGCGATGATAACATTAGACACAGAGCATGTAACTTTGTGTTTGAAAAGATCTTTTCCCATGTTTAAGATTATTTATTCGCACAGACAATATCTCTCTCAAAAAACAAAAAATAAATGTGATTAAGTTAATTTATTGCAGTTTTTTACGAAAAATGTCCATGGTCCTTTTCTGGATTGTTGGTGAGGTGAGAGATCTGGGAGTGGTTTTTGATTTAAAAATAACATTTAATAACAATATTACATTTTAAAATAAATTACTCTTTTCTCCTTCAAGCTGTCAAAGGAAAAATATAAGACAGTTTATTTCCTGCAAATTAAACTCTGTTTCTCCCTGCAAACGCGTTTCGACCACCTAATGGTCCCATCAATGGAGCTGTTATGAACTAGTTAGAGAAAGAATTTACATGAAATAACTATCGTTTATTTTAACGGTAAAAAAATATTCGTTTAAGCCTGGAAATAGCATTTTGCAACAAACTAACATTTACAGACTTATGTAAAGTAGCTCATTTTATCAATCTATAGGTTACGATCGATTGATTTATTCTCTATAAAAGTGAGAAAATATCGATATCACTCGTATATAAAATGGGTTTAGATGCCTATAAAATTCATACAAACTGGAAATATTTTAAAATTGATGTACTTTAGAGGTTGAAAACCAATGAACATATACTATAACTAGAGACGTTTTTTCTCATTTCAGAGTAAAAATAAAAATGTCATTTTATGATATATTGTCCAAAAAGAAAATTGAAGTAGAATAAGATTACAGAAAACTATATATAGAATTTTGGTTAAAATGTGAATGAGGGATCCGAAAATAACAAAAAAAAGTATTAAACTTGGTCTTATCCAAATTTCAAACTTTTAAATTAAAAAAAAAACGAATAATTCATACATATATTGGATTTCAAACCAAAATTGTTACATGTGTGTGTATATATGTATGCGTCATACTCGACATTTAAAACAGTATTTTTTGTCTTATCTAAGAAAATTGCCAAATTCAATATATTTATTCAGGGTGTTTTATGATTTTAAAGTTTTATAAATATAAGTAAAAAATCACGAAAAGGTCACTTTTTTTGGGGTTATCATTTTTAGTTTCGAAAATGATTATTTTTTGTAAAAAAAAGATGATATTTCGTCACTTTCCGATATATATATATATATATATATATATATATATATATATATATATATATATATATATATATATATATATGAACTAGGGTTATTGCTGTTTCGTGATTCTTAACATTTAAACAAATTCTTACAATCCTATCATATGCTTTTATATATAATTAATACGTGTTAATGGTGGGTTTTACCCCTGTTTTTCACATATTTACTTGTTTCATATTCAGTGAGTCACCTAATATTTATAGGTTAGGTTAACACTCTACATGTTTAAATAATATTGTAAAAATGTCCTGAAGAAGAGAAAAATTAATTCTCGAAAACCTGACAAAATCAAAAAAGGGTTTTCTCCTTATCAAGGCCGGCATCCCAATAACCCTAGTTCGGAATATATATATAAATATATATATATATATATATATATATATATATATATATATATATATATATATATATATATATATATATATATATGTATAAAGAAAGGACGAAATATCTTTTTTTTTTGACAAAAAAGAAAATCATTTTATAAATTAAAAATTTTTAACCGTAATTGTAATCAGCCATACATATTCGCTTGACTTACCAACAATCTTATATTTTTGATATCAGTTAATTATTAAAATTACGCAAAAGTTAATATGCCAAAATGATATCTATTTATGGAATATATAACTAAATATGGAACACTAAAATACGGCACAACGTTCCTTTTAGGAAACTGACAAAAATAGTCTTTATCTTCTAAGTGACAAGGAATTTGGGTAAAAAATTAGAAAAAGCTAAATCTACTTGCCAAAATTATAAATCCAAGTGGTGAGCTCGGGACGTGCAATCATTATGCGCTCAGAGCTCACATATTTGACTCACATTTCTTCTCGAGTATCTTCAGAAAAAAGTCGTTACCAGAACATACACATTTACAGTCAGGAGCTTTTTGTCGCATTACGACATCAGATTCACTATCCATACCAAACTGAACCTAGTGTTCGTCCTGAGAGTCCGCAGGATTATTTTTAATCTTAGTTTTCTGTTTTCCTGGTCTCCTTTCTTTTTATTTATTTTTCTCATTCTGTCTGTTGTGAATTGCTTCTCTTTTTATACTTTCATCTTATTTTTCTCTATTAGATCATTCTTATAAGGTGGGAAAGTTGTTATTGCTGTCACAGCTACTTTTTCGCCCTTATAAGATATATTTCCCTTTTAAATTAACACTGGACTTACGTCATAAGGA
Organism: Diaprepes abbreviatus; assembly: GCA_034092305.1. Lineage (NCBI taxonomy): Eukaryota > Metazoa > Arthropoda > Insecta > Coleoptera > Curculionidae > Diaprepes > Diaprepes abbreviatus. The sequence continues at coordinate 148,865 of JASJET010000291.1, forward strand.
GAAACCAAACCCAGACTATTGCACACAAGTCTGGAAGTTGAAGATTCAGTATTACGAGCTGTACTAAGCCCAGAAACTGATGTTTCAGTTGAAGTGAAATTGCTATGTTCAAACACGGAGTTTGAAGGTCCAGATGAAGGCTATCCTTCTGTTTCCGTTCTAGACCCAGAGAATGATGTTTAATCAAATTGTTACGATCAAGTGAAAAGATCAAAGATCTAGATCAATACTGGGGTCATCGAGGATTGGTAACTGATGGTCCTTATGGGGCTTCAAAAATAATTTCAACCACTTCTTCTCGGCCATGTCAGATTTATTAAATGTATTTTGCAAGTTATTACGCTTTGCCAAAATAAATGCCATTCGATGAACATCGCTTCTCGTCAGACCATGGAATTTGCTCTCCATCTTTAAGATATATTTTGCAAACACACTTTCATAATGTGTGCCGAGCACTGTTTTTCTTTCTAATATGGTGGCTGCTGCCTCATGTGGAGATAGTTTATTTTTCTGGCATAGTCGAAACAAAGTTTCTCTGAGTACTTGAAAATATTTCGCAGCTTTAAAATAACAATTTCTTTTTCTCGAGTCACTTTTATAGCCTCACTCATCTTATCTTCATTCTAATCTTTTCGTTTTCTTTATAGTGCAGCCACGGAATACCGAAAATTAATATACAACATTATAAAACGAAGTATCCCACCGCCTAAGTGTTAAAACCCAATTATAGGATATTCCTAAATTAGACCGCACTGACTATTCAGATTTGGAATTTCAGGTCAAAGTAGCAATACACAAAGAATAAAACGCCTCGAAAATTTTAAAACACACATAAGTTTAACTTGCTAAATCTATTTTTTTTTTCAACTAAGAAACGAAAAATATCTAACTTTTAAGTACCTTAAGAAACTTTTTATCACCGTCAAAACAAAAACAACCCCGCCATACTAAAGTGAGTAAGTCAAATAAAAGATAAAGGGTAAACAAGCAAAAACAAAATAGCTACAAATCACACACTACACATAAAGCAATAAAGCTGCAACAAAAACTATAGCAACTATGGAGAGCTCATCATACTTCCTTATAATAGGCTCATCTCTAAGATATTCAATGAATAAAATCGATCTAAAAATTCAGGGGGTGTTCTTAACGCCCCCTGTTGTCAAATAAGATAAAGTTTTAAGTGTATTTTTTCTTGAATTAAGGGGCTAATAGTTATCAAAACAATTTTTAAAACATTATTCAAAACAGAATGTTGATTTTTTACATTTTAATATAAAAAAAAAATGTAACCGTTCATCGGCATTCCAGCTTACTATTCTGTTTAAGCGTAAACATGTCAACGCTTATCAATGTCAAGTTACAGCATCAATACTATCTCTATTTTCGCTCCATGCTCTATGGCTCTAATCGTGCGAATGCATTTTAACGTCAGGACAATTTAAAAATTTAAGAAATCGAAGAGATGTGCTTAAAAACGTCGATAAATATCTCATAAAATGTCACAAAGGTCGAGAGGATTCAGGGTTGCTTTTCAAACTAGTTTTTCAAATTTCCAGGCGGAGTTTTAAAAATGATGAATGAAAATTTAATTTATAATGGCTGGGGAGAAAATTGATGGCTGAGGACATGCTCGTTTTTTCATTATCCTTTTTTCTATTTTTTCCTTTGACAGTGATAAATTGGATTCTTCTTGGGTTACTTAGGCTATTAGTTATTGAATGTTGCTTTTAGGATGTTTTATTATCTTTTGATTTTAGAAAATACGTTATTGTTTTTTAAAAACATTCTGAACATAATAGACAGGACATAATACAAATTTTACGTTAGAAATTTCCAAGCAACTTTCATTTTTCTCATAAAAGGTGATAAAAAATCGGTTCTTATACACTCAAAGATAAAAGTGTCGAATATATATTGTTATTACTATTATTTGACAATTATTTTTTATTAGCGCCCCCATTGCAAGAAAAAATAAATCCAACGACCCCTCCTTCATAGTAGTTGTATCAACATTAAATTAGACCATCAAATGAATTAGAAAATTGTTATTATGAATTAGAAGATTAATATAAAAATCATGCTACGCTGAATATTGCACGCAAAAAAACTCACAATTAAGTGAAAAGCAATTCAATAATTAATTAATAAAAACCAAAACAAAATCACCAGCCAAAAGGCCAAGCTAACCCCTATGCTAGAGGGTCAGAGTAGGATCCAGCCTCTCTTGGGGCAGTACAGTATGGCAAGCGAAAACAAGTTGTCGACGCGGGAGGAGACATCAACAACATTCCCATTTCTAGTGTAAAAGACAGAGTCGGTTATATTTTTTTGAACTTGAAGCTATTAGAAAGGGGGGGGGGACGATCCTTAGATAAAACAAGTTGTTAACAGGGGGGAGGATGCGAACAGCATACACAATCTTAGTATAAGAGGCGGAATCGGGTCTATTTTCCTGAACTCAAAGCTCTTGGGAGGCGGCTATCCCAAGAAAAACAAGTTGACAACGGGGGGAAGGGTGGATTGCCAGCAGCATACACATTCCTAATATAAAAGGCAGAATCGGTTCTATTCCACATCTATATTTATTCCAAAATCGTTAAACCAGGGCATTTTTTTCTCAACGAAAAACTTATTACGATGAATGTTTATGATGCCTTAAGACATCAATATCTAGATAGTAATGTTAAAAGCTCTGTGGAGATGTGTTCCAACATGACAGAAGTTGGAAAATCTACTATGTACCGAATACTGAAGGAAAAAAAACGACTGGAATTGTTAGTACTCCCAAGCTACATTCGATCACAGGTTGACGAAAAACCTCGTTGAAAGAAGAGATGTAAACTGCAAAAAAAGGAGTTATACATATATTTTATTATGAGAAGCAGATCACAACCGTCGCCAGAGTTGCTAGAAACAACACAACTTACAAAATTAGTAGTTTAATTGAACTGTTGAAAGATTTTTTTGAATAAAGTTACTGTTGAAAATTGGGAAAAATCCATATAATAAAAGAATAAAAGAAAATGTGGAAACTCAATCTCATGATCGGTAAGATGAGGAACCAATTATAATTAATTTGAGCGAAGATAGCTTCACGGACTTTGATTATGAATTAGATACGTAATGTTTACCAGCGATTTAAGAAATAAATAAACTGAAGCATCAAATATCCCAAAAATGTTTTTAATTAATAATAAAATGATCGATAGCCCCTAAACAACTTTAATGGATGAATTTATTTTTTTATATATGTTTAACTTCTTGTATTTTTGAAAATGGGTATTATGTAAGTATTTAAATTATAACTTAGAATTTTTTGAGAGAAAAACGCTACGTTTTAGTTTGAATGTGCCTAAAACGGTTTCTATGCCAAAATTTTATTACCGAAATAATATTCTATGCCATAACTACTTAGTGATAAAATAAACCTCCTTCCGACGCCTATGATAAAGATTAAAATCCTTTTTAACACTTCACACATCCAAATATCTATCGTTATCCAACCCAAATAGGCTATTATTATAGACTGGTATTTCTGATTACAAAATTTCTAACCCATTCCTATGAAAAATATATGTGTCGAACAGATTTTGCCAAAGATACCGGACTAAAGAACACGAGTAGTTTGCGAAGAAAAAAAAAGGGTAAAAAATGATTTATTATTCTCTCTAGTTCTTGAATAAACTATAGTATAAGAGGCAAAATCGGGTCTGTTTTCCTGAACTCAAAGCTCTTGGGGGGGGGGGGGGGGGATCGCCCTCACCGCCCCGCCCATGAATCCGCACCTGCAGAGGGTAGGAATAGGTCATTCAGGGCGCCACTGCATCACTAGCTAGGTTGAATGTAGAAATCTTTCGCGATGTGTTTAGGAACTAGCTTTTAACTTTACACTTATAGACAAGCAAGTACAAAAAAAAGATGTACATCCGCAAGTGAGCAGGTGGATCAAATAAAACTCACAAATAAGTAAAACTGTAGTGTAACCTAGATATATTATTATAAGAATCAAGTTCACATATAACGCTCTAGTACTTAGTGGCGCTAAAAAACGCAAACCCTGTTAAATGTTTGGATTTTTTATTTGCTTCCTTAAGATGCATTTTCTCGACTATGTTGTCGGCACCTATTTCTAATTTTAATGAACACTGCCTACTCTACAAGTTTGTTACACCATTTGTTTTCCACCCTGTATGGTCTTTTAACTAAACTATAAGTGCGTTCGAAGGTTCAGCCAGATCAGCTGAATAGTTTATTATTAATATTAATTGTTAAAAACACCAAAAATTTAAATAATTGTTGCTCAAAAGATAATGCTTCTAGAGACATTTTTAAAAGTGAAATGGATTCTTGAAAGGCCAAATTACAAGAAAAGTTAAAAAAATAATAATACATTTATTTCAAAATTATTGGTAAAAAGTGGGTTAAGAGGTGTTTTCGCTTATAAACAATTAGAATAACTTTGTTATTTTTCATGGTACAGACTTGTTATTAGATGGGATGAAAAGGTGGTTGAAAGCCACGGATTTTGAAAAATAAAAAACCGCTCTACCGCCAATAGGAGCCAAGAAAGACTTACTTTTTAAAAAAATCATATCTCTGTTGTTTATAAACAATAAGTCGAAATTTTCACAGATTTTAAAAGAAGACCTATATTTGATGATGCCATGAATACAAGTTATACAGTGTATATGAAGTGATAGCCCTTTAAAGTAAAGATACTTGCACAAATAAGCTATGGCTGGTGGTGGGGGGGAATTCACATTGGAGCGGGCTATAAAATTTAACAGTATCTTGGGTTCTAGGCAACTTAGGATCTTTATTTTTTTAAACTGGGGAACGCGACGAAATATGAACAACTGGCTAATTTTCATTACCATACAAAATCGGGAAACGCCGGAAAATTGACATTTTTTATTAACCAAAATTTACTTACAACGTAAAGACTAAAATTTTGTAATATATTGTTACTTTTACTTTAATTTTGCTATAAACATCATATTTTCATAATAAAATATTTCCGAGTTGAATTTTCGATCATTATATATATATATATATATATATATATATATATATATATATATATATATATATATATATATATAAATATTTTGAAACATACAGATATCAAAATAGTTAGAAGATCTCTCCAAAAATTTACTCCAAAAATAAAATACCTTTACACTAAATGAGACGTGTATAAAGTTCCTTGTTTCAACTGGCAATTAGTTTACATAGGCCAAACTTCCTGAAGCCTCAAAGGCAGACTTCTCATTGTAGTGATATTGAGGTTTACCCTCTTGTGCTCTGGCTGAACATGTCTTTCATCATGATCACATCATTAACTGGAATCACACTGAGATTCTGGAAAGAGTTTCTTCATATCATAAAAGGCTTTTCCTCAAAATTGCTGATATTAATCAAGATGGCAACGTTATAAATAAAAAAACGCGGCACTGAGAATCTGAGTGCCATTTACAGCTATATTTTAAAGTTGGAAAAAGAAAAGTATTTGAGCCTCCTGGAGAGTCCATCTCCAGATGAATAAGCTTTTTTCCATTGTCTGCTCTTACATCATGTAAAAAATATCAAAAAGTAGTTTTTTGCTAAACCTCACAATTGGCTACGCCACTGTTTTACGGATTCTTATTTCTTTCACGACGTAGGCCACCCACGCTACTATTCTCGGTTGACACCTGACATTTGTCACTACGAAATGCAGAAATAGTCGAGTAAGATATTTTGCTGTTTGTCATTTTTAAAAAATGTCTTTCTTGGCACTTAATAGTTCTAGAGGTTTTCTTTTTTAAAATTTGGGGTTTGGTTATAAGCAAAAAAACACCTCTACTTTAACCACACATTTGGAATAAATATATTATTATTTTAACTTTCCTTATAGTTTGATCTTTCAAGAATCCATTTTACTTTTAAAAATGTCTCTAGAAGCATTATTTCCTGAGCAACAATCGCTTAAACTTTTCGTATTTTTAATAAACAATTGAGATTAATGGTAAAATATTCAACCGAACTCCCTGAACTTTCACACACTTATAAAGACCCGTAATGGCCTCATCGTCAAGGTGTTATATGCCACTTTCGGTCATTATTGTAAAAGTTATTAACATTTATAAAAACGGAAATTTTTCGCCATTTCTCGAGAAATTGTTTATCGATTTTGACGTATAAAACATGTACAGGTAAATCGATTTTCCTAGTTTGGCCATTGTTTATTAAAAAAACAGAGCCAATCTGACAGCACCTCTTTACGTATTTATCATTTACTACCCCCCCCCACCAATTTGATTTGAAAATTTCAAATATCTGTAATAAATTTTATCGCTTTTTTTTTTAGACAAACAACACAATAATCTACTTTTAATAAGTTTTAGTATGCACACCGAAAAACTCTCTTATTTCAGTTTATGTTCACTAAAGCTTTACTAAAGTTGCCATTTTGCTTATGTACTTTATGCACTAAATAGCCCCAAAGATAAAAGTCTGGGAAAGTAATATCCTGTGGCCTAGATCACCCAAAGAATCGTAAAAGCCGCTCTTACTAGATATTAAACGTTGTGGAATGGATTGTTCCAAGATTCTTATGCCGAGGGTAAGGACTAACATTCAATGTTTCTCAAATATTTTGAGAACCTTCTTTATTAAAGTACATCTATTCAGATTAATTACTGACGTCTTTTAGAGCCACAATAAATTATCAATTTATAAAAATGCTTGTTGTAAAGAGCTGGTTGTAATAGTTAAAATTACATATAAAATAAGGGGATTTTTATTTGATACTGAATACATACAGTCATTAACACAATAACGTTGACTAGATTTCACAGAAAATTCTAGATCTAAGAAAATAGGCGTGGAACAAAGCAAAATATGACAATGGTAAATACCGAATCACGGCTATAATATTCTCATTAAAAATCCAAATCTAAATTGACTCCATGACATCTGTTCTTCACATATGCTATATTTTCTTCTACGGATAATCTTAACATATAATTTTAATAAATCGCTCATAACTCTTTTTTTCTGTATTCCTCACGAGTCCTCTCTCCGGTTTTTAGGTATTATTTTAAATTCCGGTTCATGAGAGATATCATACGTATCACAAATACAGTCGAACATGCCCGTTAATCGTTTTACAGCAGCGTCACCCAATACTTTCAGGATTGCGGAATGCGTATTGTCCTTCTTTCAACTACTCTGATCTCCTGTACATAAATTGCTAGAGATAAATCACATATATATATATATATATATATATATATATATATATATATATATATATATATATATATATATATATATATATATATATGTTTATACGGCTTTCACGGATACCTCCGTGTGAGATGCATTAGCAGTGGTTATATCCACATTATGCTGTTGTAATGCTGAAATCACATTCAGCAAACGTACAACTATATGCAACTCCGTACATAAGTGAAGTAAAATGCGAAACAGTGAATGCAAACTTCTCTCCATCATATCCTTTCTGTGTTAGAGGTTGCACAGTTAGAATAAATTGCGATAAAACACAATTCATCCTATTCCACCACCATCGAGATGGTGACCTACCTGTACCACCATACCGAGAAGAAAGTCAAAGCTTACCCTCCTCGCCATAGTGATACGGCAGAGATACATGTTTCGTCTCTCACTAGACTCATCAGGGTACCGACATGCACCTGACTGTGCAAAGGACAGATCGGAAGGAAGCATGCAACACTGAACGCGGCTTCGCCGACCTCTCGTCGGATGGCTTATATATGTTTATACGGCTTTCACGGATACCTCCGTGTGAGATGCATTAGCAGTGGTTATATCCACATTATGCTGTTGTAGTGCTCCTTTGCACAGCCAGGTGCATGTCGGTACCCTGATGAGTTTAGTGAGAGACGAAACATGTATCTCTGCCGTATCACTATGGCGAGGAGGGTAAGCTTTGACTTTCTTCTCGGTATGGTGGTACAGGTAGGTCACCATCTCGATGGTGGTGGAATAGGATGAATTGTGTTTTATCGCAATTTATTCTAACTGTGCAACCTCTAACACAGAAAGGATATGATGGAGAGAAGTTTGCATTCACTGTTTCGCATTTTACTTCACTTATGTACGGAGTTGCATATAGTTGTACGTTTGCTGAATGTGATTTCAGCACTACAACAGCATAATGTGGATATAACCACTGCTAATGCATCTCACACGGAGGTATCCGTGAAAGCCGTATAAACATATATAAGCCATCCGACGAGAGGTCGGCGAAGCCGCGTTCAGTGTTGCATGATTCCTTCCGATCTGTCCTTTGCACAGTCAGGTGCATGTCGGTACCCTGATGAGTCTAGTGAGAGACGAAACATGTATCTCTGCCGTATCACTATGGCGAGGAGGGTAAGCTTTGACTTTCTTCTCGGTATGGTGGTACAGGTAGGTCACCATCTCGATGGTGGTGGAATAGGATGAATTGTGTTTTATCGCAATTTATTCTAACTGTGCAACCTCTAACACAGAAAGGATATGATGGAGAGAAGTTTGCATTCACTGTTTCGCATTTTACTTCATATATATATATATATATATATATATATATATATATATATATATATATATATATATATATATATAATCTGTGTGTAATCGAAGGTTTTCGGGCATCCCGTGTATGTGCTGAGTCCCTCTCAGAACTGTAAGGCAGCTGACGTTTCGATGAAATCTCATTCACCATTTTCAAAGCTCACTGTATGGCATCTACGAGCGAACGAATATCCGACATAATATATATATATATATATATATATATATATATATATATATATATATATATATATATATATATATATATACGCTTTATTTTTGGTAATAGACTCTGTAATCATATATCATTAAATCAATGTCTGACACAGTTTTACCAAATAATTTTCTCTTTGCTTTTATTCACAATTACGTTCCTAGGTCATCTACCAGTCTACAGTCTGCATCAAAAAAAAACCGTTCAAAAGGATTCCTTCTTTGCAAATGCGCAGAAGAAGGAGTCAGAAGGAGGCAAATATGTTTTGCCCTTCCACGACCTTAAAACTTCTCCCAACGAAAACAGATTTTTATAGGAGCGCCGTTCTTATGGGACTGTTTGTGTCTCGATCGACACTCGCTGTTTTGATTCTACCTCTCTTGCAGGCTGCCCCAACTACAAGTATCTCTCTCACAGTTCCTCCTCACCACAAGATCCCCTTCTAAATGATCAGATGACAGGAACCTCCCTACATTATCCCAGTGCATTCGTGACTGAGTAGTCAGCTGCTTTAGTGTTTTATATGGCATAGGTTCGAATCTCGTCTCATGCATTTTCTTTTATACCGAAAATATTTTATTAATACATAAAATATTTTCGAATCGAACACTTTCAGTCAAAAATTGAAAAAAAAAATTTACAAACATAATTTAAATTTTAATCTCTAGTGCACCTTTGTTTCTTCGAAAACAATTCATATTAATTTTAATAACATATTTTTATAAAAATATCAAAAAAAAAAGTCCTGTATGTATCGAGATTCGAACCTACACCACATAAAATGCAAAAACACTTTTCCAACCCTCCTAACCTCTTAATACAAGTGTCATGGGTAAAAATTAGTGCTTGCTGTTTTTAACGTAGATTCCGAGATAGATGAGACTTATCCAGGGGTGTTAGAAGCAATATAAGAACAAATCCTATATAAAATACATAAAATGTAATAGTAAAAAATAGGCTGGGGCCAAGAAGAGGGGGTGAAAGTTAACCAAAACATATTTTTTTTAAATCTACAAGTCAAGGAACGCATTTTGGAGAAAAAGTTTCAAATGTAAATAATTTCCAAGCCACGGTTGCACTTGCAAGTAAGTACGCTTGAAATGCTCAGCAGCTATAGCTTCAGTTGGCCACAGATTTTAAAGCTTGAAACTGGATTTATTAGTTTGACGCTCAAAATGGAAAAAGTGGAGGTAATTCGACGTAAACTCCTTGCAATTTTTTTCTAGCCGTACTTTGTAAAATCTGATCATGGATTTTGAAAATTACACTTGCAAAGCATCGAATGCCGTTGGATTTGTTTCTTAATTGTTATAAACAAAACTGTGATTTTTTGAAGAAAAAAAAAACCTAACCCGGCTCTTATTAGTTCTAAAAATTTTTGTTTCCAAAATCTTCGTTTTGAACTCAGCTATTCGAATTTTCAAATTAGAAATGTCCAACATGCAAGGGGGAGACTTCAGTTCGATTTCTTTATAAAAAAGAAACACCCCCCTTTTTAAAAGGATATTTAAAGGGTTGAGAAAATTAATTTTTTCATTTGCCGCTAACAAGAAATGAAAATTCAGGCCTTCAGGAGGAGATTAAGTCTTTGCGGAGGTCAAAATGTTACAGCAATCAACATTTTGCATCTTGGGATAAACAAATAGCAATATTTCATCAACAAACTATCCAATTTACTATTATAAAATATCATTTTATTTAGAATGATGAGGTTTTCCCTTTAAAAGCAAAAAAGTGCATAAAAAGTTAATTTTCCAATAAATAATTGATATGCAAAAAATAACCGAGTTTGAGGGTTTTTTGTTGATCACACAAAAGCTCAAATTGTAAATTTTTAAAATCTCTACAACTCTTATTTGAAACTTTTTGTCTAGATTTAAAAAACCTCTTGTGGCCAAGTTTGACCCACTCTCTTGGCCTCTCTTATTTTTTGCTATTACATTTTATGTAGAGCTTATTCTTACATTGCCCCCAACACCCCTGGGTGGATCTCATCTATCTCGGAATTTACGTCAGTGTATTTACCTATGACTTAGACTATCTCAGCCACGCATACACTTGATATATTTAGTTCATTTCTCACATTACGCCATCTAGAAGATGAGGCCATCTGCTTTGTGGGTAACAGAACTAACCTAGTAGCCACGACTTGCAACGGAATCTAAATTTGTTGTCTCTACTCTCGGAGAAACGCAAAGCCTAGGCTACCGAAAAGACGAATCGCGATTAGACTAAGGTTGTCTTACTCGCCGTCCACCAAAGTTTGTAGAACCCACCGAAGGGTAAGCCCCGTTGGGAAGCTATGCTCTAGGTCTATTTATACTCCTCTGACTTCCTTGAATAAGCAGATACTCTAATGTTTTCTTTAAAGGGTCACAAAATATTTGCAATGTTTATCTATTTTGTTATTTTGGGTTTTTAATGGTGTTCTTGATCTGTTTGTCAAGGTTGTTATATTTTATTGTATTTTCTTTTTCAAGTCTTCCTTGTTTCCTGTCTTATAAATAATTTCTTTAATATTTTGTTTGCTTGGTCTCAGGTGTTTCCCGGTAAAGTACATACACTAAAAATCAAATTTTATTGAAGCCAAAAATCTTTTTGTTAAGATTTTCGTCCCAATTTCGGTTTCAAAATAATGAATAAAATAAATATTTCACGAAAAGCAAGAGAGCCTTAGTACGGCCCTTTTCGATATGATAAAAATTCCGCGCCTCAAAAATGTAACTTAAAATTAACTCCGCGTCACCAAATATCATTTTTGATTTTCGATATGCTCGACGAAGAAAATTCTCCCCGACAATTTCTTTCTTTGCGAACTTTTAGCGTGACACTTGAAATATGAATAAACTTTTTAAAACTCTATATTTACGACTTTAATATTCAAGGCCCGAAGTTGGCGCAAGTTCCGTTTTTCCCCCATAAAAAATATGTTTAATAGCGTTTTCGAAGGCGCATGCAAGAAAATTTACTTTACATTTTTCAATGAAAGGCAGGATGAAAAGAAAAAAGTTACGAATGCTTAATGAGCTCGAAAAAGTTAATGAAAAACGCAAAATTTTAGAGAACACTAAGTCGCTTCTTGCAATAGAAGTTTGTGTTAACAAGGCAATGATTTGATAAATTTAATGTCAACTGCTAACTCCTCGAGGATTCCATTTCAGGATCGATTTAGGCTAAAAGGATCTCTTGAAACAAATATATGATAAAACAGTCATGCGAATAAATATAGCTTAAGATGTTCTTAACGCCAAAAAGGAAAATAACTTACCAAAATGATGAGAATGTTAAAAATTAAATCACAGCTTGTCAAACAATTCAATTTACTTCAATGAACTCTCAAACTAAACCGTCTTTCTTTGTGACGTCATTAAGTCTTCTGAAGTCAACACAGAATCTAGTTGAGACATCTGTCTTCTTAATTAATACAACTGGGGATGTCCATGGACTTTGGGAAAGTTCTATAATGCCTTGATTCTGGTATTCTCCTTGGAGCTTGTCTAATTGAGGCTGCTTCATCAGTATTTATTCGATGCTCGATTATATTGGTCCTTTTCAAGTCGCTATCAGATAAAGAGAAAACATTCTGATTTCTTCTTAAAAGATCTTCCAATCCAGCCACCTAAACTTGATTCTATAAAGGTGTTGATGTAGTAACTAAGTCTTGGAATACCTTAGGCAGATTGGCAGGTAATTTTCCAGGTTGTGACGGGATACTGGTAACTATCATGTCGACAGGTTGACAGGTAGCCATCTTGTCACCTTTTCTGATCTATTGAAGATAATGCTTCAAGTTCAGCATGTTGACAAATATAGCGATTCTTTTATTTTGGATCAATCTTCTTGCAGAAAGAATTCCTTTTGCATACAAAGACTAATCTTGAATTGGTTCAACCAAAACTACTTCATCTTCTTCGGAATCATCACACTTTACTTTTACTATACATTCTGAACTTGGCGATAACATCACACTTTATTATTTTTCGGTAGATTCATAACAACTTCTTCATTTCTAATTCGTAGTACTCGTTGAGGAAGATCAAGGACAAGCTTCTGGTGTTCCATGACATCTAAACCTAGTATTACTTCGTCCAAAATATCAGCAACAATAACTACATGTCTGAAAGTGGTACTTTCCAGGGTTATTTCTGCCTCATGTATCCCTTTCACGGTATTACTTCGCCATTGGCGGTTTGCAGAACATAATGCTTTTCCGGAAAACAAACTTTACATTAAGCCACGATGTTCGGCTTTACAATGGTGTGGGTAGAACTAGTATCTCATACCATTTCACATACCCGACCGCATACCTTTCCGGGTAGTAGCAAGCTGGAACCATTATTTTGCAGCCGGGATACCTTAATTGTATTGTTGGTGGGGCTTGGTAGCACCTAGCCAGCTTTTGCTCCTTTAAGCTGGCTACTGGGAGTTTTTCTGATTCTGATCACTGTCAAGAACAGTACGGCTGGTATAGTGGCATTGTACATGCCCCTCTTGGCCATACTTCCAACAACGAATTCTATTTTTGCTATGGAAGGTTGTGTTTTTATTGTCATGTTTTTATTTGTTTAAAAATTCTTGCATCTCCCTCATTAGCGTCATAAAGAATTCCTCGCTGGTCTTGCAATCATCCTGGGAAACGTTCACCCTTTTTATGATTCTTCCTTGGTTCCTTGATGTCTGTTTGGCTATCTCAAACTGAAGGGCATAAGCAAGAGCTTCAGAAATTTTCTTGAGTCGGGCCATTCTTAGAGTTTGATTTATTTCTGGGTCGGGTAAACCTTCGATAAAACTATTTACTGCTAACTCTTGCTTTATTTCTTCCAGATATCTTGGGTAAGTCAAATTTATTAGCCTCCTTATATCCTCCTCATATTCTTACAGACTTTCGTTGTATATTTGTCTTCATCCTTGGACTTGGGCATTATAAATTTCTTGAAGATGGACTTCCCCATAACAAATCTCTAGAAAAATAATAATAAACTAGTAATCATTCTGTTTTTCTTCGAGAATGTTACGTGGGACCTTCATAGCTTCACCTTATAGTAATAGAACAAGAGTACATGCCTTCTCCGGTGAACTCCAATTAGTGCCAGCGGCGGCGGCTTCGAATTGACTTACATAGGTAAGCCAAGGTACTTTGCCGTCGAAGGTAGGTGTCTTAATGTCTTAATCACACTAGTTGCAGGAACACCATCTACTTTTATTATTACTGGGTACCTTCTCAATTTGCAAATGTAATTGTTGCATCTGTTTCTGGATTTCCGTCACCTAATGTTGTACTTCGCCATGTACGTCTTCTCTAATTTTGCTAATCTTCTGTTGTATTTCTTGTTCTATACCCCTTCATAGTTTTTTTTTTATTCTGAAAGCACAATAAATATGACATTTTTATGAGTTAAAAAATGACATTTTGGTATTCGCGAAATACTAAACTTAGTGTGCATTCATTTCGGCGAGAAGTTTGTAATCTAAAGCTTCGATTGATTGTTTTCTTACAATCATTTTTACGTTACAAAATTACATATCTGCGTATACAATTTTTAATCTTGAACTACAGTAATATAAAAAGTGCTGTTTACGTTTTGATGAATGAATAAGCACCTCAAAACAATTTCGTAACATTTTTTCTCTAATAAAAATTTGAAATATTGTGATGAAGATAAGAAACATATATTTATTTTATCAGGATTAATCCTGCTGTTCACGCTTCGTTGTGTAATTCCAATAACTAGTAAGAACACCTAATAATAAGCTACTTCCGGGTGTGAGTGTACTACCCAATTACCTGAATTAATAAAAGCACTAAATTAATATTAAGCCGATTTTCTAATAAGTTACAAAGTTCGGGCATGGAATGTGTAATAAATCATTACAGTGTTTAAACTTCATTAAGGTGGTTTATTTTAATTACTAAAGTTTACAAGTATCTACATAACAACAAATTTTAAATATGTGTATTTAAAATCGGTAAGTATTAAAACTGAAACTACGTATCTCTGATTTAAAAAAACTTTTATATTTTCGCATCCTGTTCATAAATTTTACATTAGTCAGGGAGCTCAGTAGTTTTTCGTAGAATGGCTCAAATAAAGTTTTTATATGTATTTTGATTACCAGTACTGAGGGTGGATTCCCGATTCAAATAATTTGTTTTTTAACAAAAAAAAATTGTTAATAATTAAAATTGGGCACAGAATTTGAAAATATTTATATATTCATGTTAAAATATGGCTAAAACTGTCATTTGTCAATAGAAATTTTTTGATTAGAATTGGCCAAGGAACACAAAAATATTTATTTTACAATTTTTTAGGAATCCACTGCTACGACACAAGAAAGAAAGAAAATTTAAATGAAACTGAATTATTATTAAATGCTTCGGTACAGATGGTTATTTTCTCGGTGTTGATAGCTCCTTCTCTTAGGGCAGTGCCTAGGCTAGCATGCCGGAGATTAGGGGGGTTATATAAATTCAAAGCGCCACCTATTTTAGGCCCGTCTGCAAGAAGAAGCGATGATGTTATCGAAAACAGGAAACAACCAGATCCAAAAATAAAACACCTCGATTCCAAAAAGAGTTAAAATCTATATTTAACAATAAAAAAAAAGGATTCTGTTTTACAATCTATGTGAATTTCAACTTAAATTAAAGAAATATGTGACTATTTGCTAAATAATAACTACAAAAAAAAACAAGGAAAGGAACAATGAATAATACTATTAAATTATTACGTCATCCGCGCCAAACGCAAAGTCAGTTAGATCTAGGTCAGACCTTAATTTTCACTATCAGGGTGGCTATTCTCGTTCTCGAGAGAACGATCAGCTTGATGGAAAGTGGGCGTGGTTCTCACGAAAAAGTATGAAACCGTATTCTGGTAATTTTAAGCGATGGTCACATCCATCAAATCTTGAGAGAACTTGTTCTACTAGTCCGAACCAAGAGAACGGCGAGATTTTGAGAGAACGATACTGTCATTCCCGTCATTATGCGTCATTTTTAGGTTATAAAGGTTGAAGAAAATTCATGATTGTTTTGAAAATATTGTAATATTTATAAAATATTTTTGTTCACAAATATACATATATAAAATGAGTATTGAGGAAGTAATTTTGAACCATGATGGACCAGAGGATGTTAGATTAACGGAAAAACAAATGGCAAATTATGATCGTCGATTTCTACCGCGGTAGCGTCGATTGGGAGATTTAAATTATTCGGAATTCACAAGGCTGTTTAGCTGTTTATATAAGTATTTGTGAAACTTGGCGGATTCTTCTTCATTTAATTTATTTTACCGGCTTAGTAAAGATCTGCGAAGATATCTTGTACTAAAAATAACCCAATTTCTATAATTCCCAGGCTTGAAAGAAGGCAACATCAACTTTGCCAGAAGTCATGGTAATATTTGGTAACTATAAAGTTAACATATGCAAGATCAGTAAGTCATTAATGATTTTTTTACTTGGTTGGATTATACATATTTGTAATATATTACCTGCTTTAGTTACTGTTAAAAAATTTGGAGGATATTAAGCTAATATTAATTTTCCTTTTTACATTTACGTACCCATATTAATATAATTTTATTAAAATATTAATATTTGCGGATTTGTAGATTTTTTTGCGACTGGCAGTTACCACAAAATTACTAGGTTGAATATATTTCT
The DNA here is from genome assembly GCA_034092305.1 of Diaprepes abbreviatus. Classification (NCBI taxonomy): domain Eukaryota; kingdom Metazoa; phylum Arthropoda; class Insecta; order Coleoptera; family Curculionidae; genus Diaprepes; species Diaprepes abbreviatus. The sequence continues at coordinate 165,336 of JASJET010000291.1, forward strand.
GGAATTAGCCAAGTGTCAGTTGGAGTATTGCAGAAGAAAAATACAGATGTATTAAATAGAGAAGATGCTATTTCAGAGTGGATCTAATTGCAACAAAATTGAAATGAATTATGAACTTGCCGAACTAGGTAATTTTCTGTTAAATCCTAAATTATAAAAAGCAGTAATATGTATTTTGCAAACTTAAACTTGATATGTAATTTGATTTTTTAAGAAAGAATTAAAACTGGTGTTAAATAGGTAATATGTAAGATAATTTTGAAATTTACGAGATTGTATAATGTTTTATTTTTTATACTAAACATAATTTCCCTAGTATTGTATGGTATATTGACGGCACTCATATTGCAATTTCAAGATCAGTAACAGATGACCCAAAATTTGTGATGAGACTTTATATATCATGAATATGAATACTAAATTTCCTAGTAGTAAACACAATTCCTATATTTGTAATGAATCTAACATTTCCAATATAATGAAAATGATCTCTAGAAGAAACCCAGAAGATTTATTCTTCCTCATTGGAGATCCAGGTAAATTAATTGTACGATAAACCGATAATTTGTTATTAATTTAAAATATGTGGGTTTCTTTTAAGTCCATGGCCTTTGAAAAACGTTTCACAAGTAAGGGCACCAGAAGAAACATTTTATAGATATCTGTTCATTGCGGAGTACCACTGAAAGATGTGGTTTCTTCAATAGATTTAGATGTTTTCCAAAAAATAGATAGATAATAATTTTTTAATATGGGAAATGTTCATCAAAAACAAAACCTGATCTACAAGAAGCAAGATAGATCCAATAACACATTATCGGTAATTACTTTATGGAAAATTAATAATTTTACTATTAGCCGAATATTATGTATTTATTTCAAGTATGCAAAATGTATTTTATTGATGAAATAAATTTTTAGATTTCCTTTTTTTCATACTTTGTATATTCATTCCCTGATATTTATAGGGGGTATAAAAATAACATTTATATAAAAATAAGGAAAATTTTTCTTTTCCCAACCCAGTAGAAAAACTAAATTTGTGTTTTAGGAAATGAAAATGTTAATTTTATTTCGCATGATATCCTTTACATCTTTGAAGGTAATACTAATTTCACGCATAACGGCTATTTTTCCAGTAAAATATTTCGATCTGTGTTTTTACATATTTATTTTTTTCTCTATAAAACTCCCTTTCTAATTCTTTCCTTTCATTAAGAATATTAAATAGATGAAAAATTTTAATTATATTTATTTTAAATTTGAACATTTTCTTGCTAACTAGGCTTATGTCCATATTTATATTCTTTTTTTAGGGTTAAATGCACTATTTATATGGTTACATACACTATAGACGTTGGGCAACATAGCTTACTAGATTTCGTTTCTGATCTCCCATCATATCGTCCGAGAATACGGTAATACACGACCGAGAGAATAACCGTGGGATGAGATTGTCCCTATTCTCTCAAGAGAATGATCACTTCCTATGAAGAACCAGAATAGCTACCCAGCTGAACTGAATAACCTTACTTTTTATGTACAGTTGTATTTTGCATTAATAAATTATCTAATACGCCGATTTAGGAACTAAATTAAAAGTGTTGGACTTCTAATGGGTGAAATAATGTTTTAAATTGCCTAGTATATACGCATACCTTCGGTTTACAAGGTATTTTAAATTAAATTAAATATATGTCCTGTAATTGCTCGCAGAAAGTCTTATTAGTTCCCAATCACAGGGGAAAAATGAAAGCATACGATAAATTAGGTAATACCTGAAGTGTGGTTTTATTACCGAGTCTAAGTACTTTCAACAAGCAAGATAACCTGTAACTTCTTTGGGAGCAATGGAGTGTTTTATGCCAGGCTCCAGCATGGAATTCCAGTTGTTAAATAGAAAAAGAAGATCCCAGTTTAATAAAATCTGTTAACGAATACAGTTTTAACTTCCTTTATCCCCCAAAATCTGGCAAATGTTACCCCACAACACTAAATATGGTTTTAGCTGTTTACTGGGATAAATGTAGTTCTGTATAATTAGAAAAATCAGCCAAAATATTGCTTGCTCAGCTTATGCCAGTTTTTACAACCAAGGCTTGGCCTTGAATCTCTCTAATGACGCTTTTAGAAATCTCCAGAGCACCAAAAACAAAAAAAAAACAAAAGATTAACTACACCCTTGATGAAAGTGACAAAAGTGGAGTGTTTGATGCATTTTTAGACACACCTGATTTTTTACAAAACCGATTTTTAATGTGACAGTGACAAAAACTTTTAGCTTTTATTTTATATGTATTAAAGAGACTACTTGATGGAAATAAGGGATTAATTTATGGTGAGTATTGGCTTGATTGTTGATATTTTGGTAAAACTGTTTATAGTTTTGTTCGTAAAATAACAAAACTGTAACACCACCCTCGTATATTCGTAATATGATTATGTCTCTTCATCGGCTACGAAAACCCACTGGGCTACTTGACTATTTACTAGTTTGAACAGTGCGTTGATACGTTAGCCAGTCAGGATAATGCCGCTTATAAATATAGAAAAATGGTTTTATTTGAACTGCAGCCAATTTCTCCATATTCATTAAAGATGTTATTTTAAGCATATTTTCACCCATGCTAAATATATTTTTTTATTTTAATTTTCCCAGGATTTTCTTATATATTTTATCTGGTTTAAAATTTCCTAGGGATAAGATCCACACACAAATACAACAAACAATATTAAGTTTCTCAAAATCTCATGCACATTTATTCAGCTTTCAATCAGTTTTGACCAAGAAGAGACAATTGAAAAATTAGCTTTTTAAATTTAACAATATTTACAACAACTAATTTACATAGGTATCCACGTTGTTAGAGTTTTTAAATTTAGAAATGACAAATCACTTTTATTTAAAGAGCCCTCATTTCCTGATGCAATTACTGCATTATCATTATCTTCGTTACTTACTTCTCCCATTAAGTATTTAAGTCAAAAATGAGTTTAATCAGTAAGATAGTAAAGTAAATTAAGTCCAAAATCTTTTTCTTTAGGTGAATTAGTAAAATCTACTTGATACTGAACAGTGGCGGATAGCAAGAGAGAAAATCGTTCCGTGTATGTAAGGTAAGACAACACTGTCCATAGGAAGTACCTTTATGACAATTTATTGAGAAGTTGGATTTTTATATTTATTAATAGAACCTATATCTTCAGCGCAATATCCGTTGTCTCTCAGAGCATTAGTCAGTTTTTCTGTTTCTGATTTCAGTGATTGTTCATCACATATTGAAAGGGCTCTATGTATCAAAGAGTTTATGACGTATTGTTTTTGAGAAGGATGATGGTGTGACGTTGTATTAAGATATCGATTTATGTGTGTTGGTTTTCTGTCCACAGAATGTCCTAATTTGCCATTCTCATTTGTTTGTAAAGGGTGTTTTTTTATAGAGGTATAAAACTTTAAGTTGGCAACACTTTTTTAACTGGCGGCCATTTTGTCAGCTGTCAAGTGATTTATGTTTAGTTTGGTTTGGCATTTCAACATGAATAGACTGACGCCTGAACAACGCTTCCAAATTGTGCAAATTTATTTTGAAAATCATTGTTCTGTTCGAAATACGTATCGCGCACTACGTCCATTTTACGGTCAACATAATCGTCCATCAGAGCAATTAATTTGATTAACTATGGAACGTTTTCGCACCACGTTTACTCTAAATGATAATACGCATCCACAGAGACGTCGTACAGTGCGTACAGAAGAAGTCATTGCTGCTGTAGAGCGTAGCGTAGAGGAAGACCCGAATCAGTCTATCCGGCATCATGCACAGGAATTGGATATGTGTCCATTCACTTTATGGAAGATTTAGCGAAAAGATCTTGGTTTGCGTGCTTACAAAATCCAACTCGTGCAAGAATTGAAGCCACACGATCACCTAGCAAGGCGTAGATTCGGTGAATGGGCCTAAAACAAGATTGCCGTTGATCCCGATTTTCATAAGCGAATTTTGTTTAGCGATGAAGCTTACTTTTGTTTGAACGAATACGTCAATAAACAAAACTGCCGTATTTGGAGTGATGATAATCCTCAAGTGTATGTTGAGACACCGTTACATCCAGAAAAACTGACTGTTTGGTGTGCTTTATGGGCTGGTGGAATCATTGGTCCGTACTTCTTTAAAAACGATGCTGGTCAGAACGTTACAGTCAATGGTGGCCGCTATAGAGCCACGATTACTGACTTTTTCGTTCATCAATTGAACAACCATGATGTGCAAGAGCTGTGGTTTCAACAAGACGGCGCAACAAGTCACACATCTCGTACCACTTGACTTATTGAAGGAAACGTTTGGTAACCGCATAGTTTCACGTTTCGGACCCGTGAATTGGCCTCCAAGATCGTGCGACTTAACGCCGCTAGACTATTTTCTGTGGGGATATGTGAAGTCGCTAGTCTACGCCGATAAGCCCGAAACGATTGATCACTTGGAGGACAACATTCGCCGCGTTATTGCCGATATACGGCCACAAATGTTGGAAAAAGTCGTCGAAAATTGGACCTCCAGATTAGACTACGTCCCAGCCAGCCGTGGCGGTCATATGCCAGAAATCATATTTAAATTATAATGCCAGAAGGTTATATTTCGAATAAAGTAAATTTCATGTCAATTTAAAAAATTCATCTTTGTTTTATTCCATTTAAAAGTTTTATACCTCTATAAAAAAAAAAACACCCTTTATTAGTACATCAAGAAAGAGAAGGGCACGATTTGATTCAGTTTCCATAGTGAATTTTATGTTAGGATTTAGATAATCCAGGAAATTATGGAGGTTATCTGCGCCATGCGGCCAAACTACGAACATATCATCTTAATATCTGCACCAAAATTTAGGTTTTAGAGGAGCAGAAGACAAAGCGTTTCCTTCAAAAGCTTCCAGGAAGATCTTAGCTACCACAGGTGATAGCGGAGATCGCATGGCCGCTCCCCAAGTCTGCTCATAGAAAATTCCTTGAAAAGTAAAAAAAAGTGGAAATCAGACATACTTTTTTTAAATTCTAGTAGGGAGAAGTCCATGTTATTATTTCGTAATATACTGAAAATTTCGAAGATGCCTCGTACAATCGTGGACGAAACGTCGGCTAATAATTCCAATTTGACAGGGTCTAAACCCAAGAACCATGATTTTTCTTATACAATTTTTTTTTCACTATTCTCGTCGCAGTTTAAGGATTTTTTGTTCTATCTTTGCTTATTATTTCCTAGTATTTTCGCTAAGTCAAAACATTTTTTTCTTTGCCTTTCTTGCAAATTTCTTGTTGTATGTATTGCTTCATACCCATTTTATAAAAATTTATTGGCCACCCTATATATTCTTCGTATCGAAGATTTTCGCTACATTTTTTTTATTTTCAAAGAAATCTATTTATCACATTTTACAAAATTTAATAAAGGATTTTTATCTCTAATAAAAAAAAAATTAAAATAAACGAATTAATCAATCAAATATTGTAACGGACTCAAATCGTTTTTTTTTTTTTCGTTTAGATCGAGACTTGGCATCAACATATCGCAATTTTTTTGTCACCAAAGCAAACCTCACTGGCAGTGAACTTAATCTTTTTTCACATTAACATTTTTGATAAGATATATTTAAACTAAAAAATTTCTATTTTTGTTTGAATTCTTGATCATAGGCGGGTATAGTAAGTTCAATCGATCAACTGAATCGAGTATAATATTAAGAAAATCAAACATCTTTGAAGGGCTTACTTTGTGTTTTTTTTTGGGAATATAAACGTTATTTTTGTGGCTTTTTTGAATTGACTTTATTCGGTCAAAAATTCGTTAGTTGTGCACGCACTGAAAAAATTCATCTGATGTGTATCAGGTATTTTAAAATAAAATATATCACGGTAGTAACTACCACTATATTTTTTAACTTTATGAAAAAAATTAATGATTTTTTTCTTAAAAATTCTTTACTAACAAATGCAGTCATGAACACTAATACAATCGCATTTAGTGGAAAGTCACTAAACGTACATTGCTACGAATTACAAACAGAAATATTCATTTATCAGCGTCTGCCAGCGGTTCAGACCTGATGTAGGTCTCTAAAAATTTGGGTGATTCGTCTTCGACGCCGGCGGTGGACTCATCAATGGGTCCACCAACGCGTTCCCCAGATACCCTTATTTTGAGCGCTTATATATTTTTGGATCTTATATTAAAAGTAATTCCCTGACGGGATCTATAGGTAAGATATTCTCCTGTGGGCGGTCATTCATAAAACACCACGCCAAGGCAAAGCTTTTGTAGAAAGCTAAGTGCCTGAAGAACTTTCTATGAACTACTTTGCTTTTAAGTGGTATTTCTTAAGTTCAGGCTTAATCAAAGTCCACGACTAGATATCCTTACGTCGCGTAGTCCCTGCTCGAGCGCCATGTTGCAATATGCCGTCACTCCGACCGGCAATTACAAACTAATTTCTTATCAGCGCCTTTTTTTCTACTGACCTGATTTTGACCACTAAAAATTTTAGGTCTTCGAATTTGTACTTATGTCGTAACATCGTCGGTATATTTGCAATTTGGAGCTAGGGACGAGGCGACGTAAGGATGTCAAGTATTGGGCTTTAATTAGGACTGAACTCGAAAAAAAAAGACCACTACGAGGTAAATAGTTCACACAAATTCTTCAGGCACTTAGCTTTCTATAAATGCATTGCCTTGGCGAGGTGGCGTTGTATGAACGACCGTCTATAGGTGAACATCATACCTATAGATCCCGTCAGGAAGTGAGTTCATATATAAGATCCAAAAAAAAAAAATAAGCAGGCAATACAAAGGTGTCTCGTGCACACAAAAAGCAGTCTATATCACTGCTGACAACCTCCTCTTCATGTCTGTCAAGTTTCATCGAAATCGGTTAAGCCGCTTCAAGGATTAGCGCATACAGGCAGACAGAAACAAAGCAGTCTATATCACTCCTAACAACCTTCTCTTCATGTCTGTGAAGTTTCATCGAAATTGGTTCAGCCGTTTCGAAGATTAGCTAGTATAAACAGGCAAACAGACAAAAAGCAGTCTTTATCACTTCTGACAATCTCCTGTTGATGTCTGTAAAATAACATCCAAACCGGGTCAACCGTTTCAAAGATTAGCCCGGACAGACAGAAAAGTAGCCTATATCATTGCTGACAACCTCCATTTCATATCTGAAAAGTTTTATCAAAAAAACAGACAAACAGACAGCCACTTCGTTTATATATATATATATATATATATATATATATATATATATATATATATATAAATACAAAGAAAAACCAAAGCGTGCAAATCCATCATCTGTTGACTTTAAAAATTATTATTATAATTTTGACTGATTTTAAGAGTCGTCAACACTGTATACCAAGACCTCGAAATTGACCCTTTTTTATCATATAAAACAACGTATTGTTTTTTCTATATATTCTTTTAAACATATTTAGTTAACTAAAATATGATTATCTGTAATTTCTACTTTTTTTTTGTTATTTTGTAGTCTTAAAGTGGCAAATGGGATTGTTTGTTAGTTTGGGATACGACAAGATGAATTAAACTGAACCCACGTACAGCGTAGTCTTCAGTGGAAGTTTTTTTTATTTATTTGTCCTGTTCATAACTAATTTAAGGAAAAATTTTTACAGAAAGTTGTAAAGGGATAATTTAACACTTCGAAATGACAGATTTCTACTACATGCTACTCATACTTTATGTTCCTGATGGTTTGTATTATTGTTCGTAAAAAATTATTAGAAAAAAAACTTTCCAAGTCGTTTGAAAAAGTTTCAAATAAAGGTGATAAATTTTGTTGTGAAAAAGCCGATACCTGTCAACTTAGTTTTTTAAATTTATGTACCACTAACGAGTTTTATACATTTGTTGATCAAGAACGGCGAAAAAAATAACATTTCCACTCCTATAAAATACAAATCAAACCCTGAGAAAATGACAATCAAATCCTTTCACAAACCTAGTAATGTGAGAAAATCAGCTGTATAAATTATATTTGAAAAAAAAACGACGAACTTGAAATGCAATTCAGAACATGTAGCAAAAGTTTCAGTCTTGCCCATAAGACGTATCAGTGGACTCTATTTCCCTTTAATGAAAATGCTTCAAAATTTTAAATATTCCTTTATTCAATAATATTTTGAAATACTTCAACTACAAATTTGTGAAAGATGAACTTAACCATTCTACTACTATATATATATATATATATATATATATATATATATATATATATATATATATATATATATATTAATTTATTTATATTATATATTATATTATTAGCGTTTAAATTTCTTTTCAGTACTTATAATACGAAAGATAGACAAACGCACACGAGCTCTAACAGGTAATTTTTTTAGTAAAAACTTAGAATACGAATAAAATTTTTATAAAAAAAATTGAACTGACTTCGAAAATTGCCGCTAAAAAGTGAAAAATAACTATAAATTTTTATGTGAAATTGAACTTTTTGAAGTCGGCGCCAAACTAATACCTGACAAAATGTTATTCCCATAAACAGATTAAAAATACTTTATTTGTAATTGCTTTCTTACCATAATTTGAATATATTTGTAGTTATTTTTTTCATTTACAAATAATTTGGTGCCGACTTCAAAAAGTTCAATTTCATATAAAAATTTATAGTGATTTTTCACTTTTAAGCGTTAGAAGTCGGTCCAATTTTTTTATAAAAATTTTATTTTTCTATTTTTAGTTTTAGAATTCATAATGATATCCATAAATTATTTGAACTAAGTATTCATCGAGATTAGTCTACCTCGGAATAACTAGTGGTGGCAAAAAAATACTCATTTGAACCACTAAAAGTTCTTTGGTTCTCCAAATACCAGTAGAATTGTGTCAAACAAATATTTAGTCTGTCATAGTAAATCCACTATCTTAAATTTCAAATTAATTTTAGATTGGTAATATAGGCTCCAAAACCTTCCAATATCGATATTTAAAGAACCTAAGATGTAAATTTCTTAGCTCGATATTTTTTATACTTTATATTGTGTTTGTATACATCTCAAGAACCCCACAATATCAATTTCAGACAAAATCGGAATATGTAAGATTTTCTGTCCCTCATATTGTATCTTATGAACCTAATAGTTGTAAAAAATTAACTTCATATTCGTAATACACGACCCCGATAACCCCCTAATATCAAATCTGGTAAGGTAAAATTTTCAACCTATCATATTGCATCCGCTAAATTGAATTAAAAAAAACATATATATATTTCTAATCTAAATCTAAACCCTTCAAAGACTCCTAGTACCCATTTCCGATGAAATCTGAAAATTTAAAATTTCTAGACTTAAATTCACTATTTACATCGTCAAAAACGATTTAGTCCCACCTTTGAACAAAATCGGAAAAAGTAAAATTTTTAGTCCACTACATTGGATTCGCCATATTGAATCCTGAAAAAATACTTTTAAATTCATAATTTACACCCTCAAGAACCCTCCATATCAGTTTTGGAGAAAATCAAAGAATGTAAACCATATTGAATCTGCCATATTGAGTTTTTCAAAAAATATTTTAAATTCATAATCAACACTAACGAAAATACCTCAATACTGATTTTAGACAAAATCGGGAGATGTCGAATCTTTAATCTGCAATCTTGACTCCGCCATATTTATTTTTTTTTTTAAATAATTTCGTAATGTGCGACCTTTTCGCCATATTGAATTTCTTAAAAATAATTAGAGATTTTTTGTGTACGACCCCAAAAATTCCCCCATACCAATCTTGGAGAAAATGGGACAAAATTGATTTTTTTGTCCGCTATATTGAATTTTTTAAAAATATTTTGAAGTCATTATGTGCGACCTCGAAAACTCCCCCACACCAATTTTGGAGAAAATCAGACAAAATTAATTTTTTTTTCGCCATATTGAATTTCTTAAAAATAATTGGAGATTTTTTGTGTACGACCCCAAAAATTCCCCCATACCAATTTTGGAGAAAATCGGGCAAAATAATTTTTTTAGCCGCCATATTGTCAGCGCCATCATGGATGTTACTGCACCAATTTCGTCGAAAAAAATATGGGACTACCGTAGCAATTTCCTGAACATAACGTAAAAAATTTCATTCAAATCGGTGCCGCCGTTCCGGAGTAATCGGTGTACATACATAAAAAAAAATACATACGCGACGAATTGAGAACCTCCTTCTTTTAGAAGTCGGTTAAAAATAGCGCACGCGAACCTTAACATTCAAATTTCTGTTTAGAACTGCCTACTTCTCGAAAATCAAGAAGGGTTGAAAGATCGTACTGTTCGGGTAACTAATTAAAATTAGGTCAGGTGGTGCATTGTCATGACAACTGACGGCCATTATTGTTGAGCGGCGAATTTGCTCAAAGGAAGACGGATTTTTTGAAAGCCTTTTTTATAGTGTTAAAAATGGAAATTGGAGAATTCTGGAGCTTTCTTTTATCTACATTTTTCTAAGTTAAGTGCGCAAATATTATGAAATAGTAAATTAAAATTATTATATAAAAAACCATAATTAAAGGTATTTCTGGTTGTTATTTGTGTCACAACAGAACGTAAAAAAATACATGGCGATATTTTTTCGCATATTCCAACCTATCACAGAATAAGATAAATTGGAGACCGACCTGTGAGAACGTTCGATTGTCACTTGAAATGAATGTAATTCAACTGTACAGAATATGCAAAAAAAGCTTGTTGACTACGATACTGGATCTCGTTTTGATTCTTTTAAACGTTGCGTGGAAGAACAAAACATAAGTATTCTTTAAAGGATTATGTTTCATAAATAATTTTATAAACGAAACTTTTGTCGTAAAAGGGTATTTAAGCTATTAAGCCGCTTATTTGTTTTTATGCTTGAATTTAGTACAAACAGCAAGGGCAAGACTACCCATTAAGAAAACAATATAAACAGAATTAATTATTTAAATCTCCTTGAAATGCTGCAGTGTATGTGGGCTCATCATTAATTTAAAGGGTAATAACTTCAGTTAAATGACTTGTCACAAGTTGTAATTACTTCATCGTTAAAACTTGGGGGTTAATTGTTTTTTGTGGAACTATTATTGTACATGCAAGGTACAATATTTTAAAATCGATTGAACAGAATGGGCAAAATGTAAAGAACATCCTAAATATTTCTATACGTGAAGAGGTTAGTTAGTTACGACACATCGATTTTAATTTAATTTTAACCGATTTTTAAAAAGAAGTAGTTTTTAAATTCGACAGCTATATATTTTTTAATGTACAGGGTGGATCGCTTTGGATGTTTAATAGGCTATCTGAGAAACCGTAAAAGATTTTAAAAATTTGATAAAGTAGATACTCCATGGAAAATAGATTTTGGTCAGTAACAAAAATGTAACATTGTTTGTTTTTTTTTTGCTGGAATGTATTCATTTCGGCATCCTATAAAACATATCTCGATGTTAGTTCTGAAAGACCCGTGCAAAAAAAAATGGCGGAACAAAAATGGTCACGATTTTCAGTTTTTTGAGTTTATCTCGAAAAATAAAATTTGTATCGTAAAATGTTTCAAACAAAAGTTGTAGAGAATTAAAAAAACCTATCGATTCGTATGGGTGGCGCCACTAGTTATCGAGATATATTTTTTTTTTCGACAAAATGTACGGTTTTCGTCTTTTTTTTTTAAAGACATTTATTAACAAATTATCGTTTTAAAATTTAACATAAACATAGATATAATCATTATAAAAAAATATGTCAAACCCGGAATCTGTGAGTTTTTTATTTTCCGCATTCCTAATTAAAATACAATGCTCAATTATAATGGAAATTTTTTATATTGCTTTATATTTTGAAGATCAATTAAAAAAAAAATTTCATCGTGGGCCGAGAAGTTTTGTAAAAACCAATTTTTGTACCAAAAAAATTGCGATAACTATTAGATGTATTATTTCTAATCTCAAAAAAAAATTAAAAAAACTTTTTTTTTTCAAAAATTCATAATGGCGTGGCAAATGAATATTAAGTGCTCAAATTTGCAGAAGATGAATACTTGTACTTTACCTGTGAATTTTTGGACCCGAGAAATACACTTTCATACGTTCTTGTGAACCTTTGAAAATTGGACCGAATCTAATCGAAAATAGCTGCTGCAGGCCGCTGTCGGCGTGTTGCCATAGTTCAAGCCGACTATTCATTGGCTTCAAGGAAACTTATGCATCACAAGTAATATTTATAATATTGATGTTGTTTTATTAATTTATATGATAGTAACAATTTGCTTAGTCATATTAATTATTAATTTGTTCATTAAAAAAATTTTTACAAAAAATTATAGAGAAAATCATACTAATATTCAATTATATATTACATATTATACTGTTTTTTTCCTTTATATTATTATACATCTGCTTCTAGCGCGCCAAAAATAAGAAAATAATTAGCGACCAATGATATTAATTTTTCCTAATACAAACTTATAAAATTAAAGAACATAGTTTTGTTAATAAACTATTAATGTATTATTAAATATTTATATGATATACTTATAGAAATTTTCGTCAAAATTTTGTTAATAAACGATTAGGTAATAATAATATAAAGGAAAAAAAACAGTAGAATATGTAATATATAATTGAATATTAGTATGATTTTCTCTATAATTTTTTGTAAAAATTTTGTTAATAAACAAATTAATAATTAATAAGACTAAACAAATTGTTATTATCATATAAATTAATAAAACAACATCAATATTATAAATTTTACTTGTGATGCATGTTTCCTTGAAGCTCCACTGAATAATGCGCCTGAACTATGGCAATCCACCGACAGCGGCCTGCAGCATCTATTTTCGATTAGATTCGGTTCAATTTTCAAAGGTTCACAAGAACGTATGGAAGTGTATTTCTCGGATCCAAAAAATTCACAGGTAAAGTACAAGTATTAAAAAGCATCTTCTGCAAATTTGAGCCCTTAATATTCATTTGCCACGCCATTATGAATTTTTGAAAAAAAAAAGTTTTTTCATTTTTTTTGCGATTGGAAATGATACATCTAAATCCAATGTACGCATTAAACAAATTTTATTTCCATCCGGTGAAAAGTTATCGCAATTTTTTTGGCGCAAAAATTGGTTTTTACAAAATTTCTCGGCCCACGATGGAAAAATTTTTTTTAATAGATCTTCAATACATAAAATAATATAAAAAAATTTCCATTAAAATTGAGCATTATATCTTAATTAGGAAAGCGGAAAATTAAGGTTGAATTTTCAACTTTGACATCGAATTTCTCGGAAAAAAAAACTCACAGATTCCGGGTTTGATATACTTTTTTAAAATGATAATACCTCTATTTACGTTAAATTTTAAATCAGTAATTTGTTAATAAATGTATTTTAAAAAAAAAACAAAAACCGTAAATTTTGTCGAAGAAAAATATATCTCGATAACTAGTGGCGCCACCTATAACTTATATTATATAAATCGATAGGTTTTTTAATTCTCTACAGCTTTTGTTTGAAACACTTTTCGAGATAAACTCAAAAAACCGAAAATCGTGACCATTTTTGGTCCGCCATTTTTTTTGCACAGGTCTCAAAGTTACCATCGAGATATATTTTATAGGATGTCGAAATGAACACATTCCAGCAAAAAAAAAAACAATGTTATATTTTTGTTAACAAAACAACTCTTTTTTGATCTAATTTCCATGGAGTAAGACCCAAGCTCATTTTTTGAGAAAATTATAATGGCGAAAACAAATTACGACTATCGTGATCGGTTTTGGCATTTACGGGCCAATTTTAGAATTTTACAATTTTCTAAACACCTAGATTCACTAAGAAGATTTAAGATTTAGAACTGATCTATTTACCATGGAAGGTAGATCTTCTAGATGGCCAATTTTTGTTCTGCTCACGATGCTGGTCTAATTTATATTATATAGGATGTCCAGAAAATACGTGTACAATGTTTGATGACAGACTCTTAATGTCAGAATAGGTTGATTTAAGCCATCTTGGTTAAATCCGGTACTGCTTCGTTTAGGCGGTAGTAGACGTCAGAGTTTTAAGAAAACATTGATTTTTCCCAAATTTCTTAAAAACGTGGTAACTGAATTTAATGATTTTTGGTGTGTGGTCTCATGGTAAATATCGTTTCTGATTTTTTATGTCATCAATGTTATGACAACCTAAATATTTCTATAGGATGTATTTTGAAGCTTTTTCACCTCTTAATAAATTTTAGTTAAATGACTAGTGTCACCAGGAAAAAATATTCTCAATTACATGCACACACCAATTAACTCTAATAAAAAATATTTACAATAATAAATTTTCGAATAACTTTATTGCTTCCATGCACATTCGGTTATCTGATAGAAATACTAGGTTGTCATAACCTTGTTAACATAATAATCAGGAGTCATGTTTGCAAGTGATGTCACTTTCATAATATTTACATTACCTTATAGCCAGTCGCTATACCACCAGAAAACGTCATATTATAGTGTACTGCTTGCTGCGAAAATTAACAAAATATGCAAAAAAGACGAAAAACTAGGCTAGAAAGACCAGTAACAAGGAATTCTTAACAAGTAATTGACGCATGTCTCACTTTAGAAATTTTTTTTCAGTAATTGACGTAATAACTTACTGAAATTTCTTCTAGATGTTGCAGAAAATTGACAAAAATGGCAAAGATTGCGACGACCAGGCTGAAAATACTAACAATGATATCTTAAAAAGTAATTAACGTATGTCTTACTTTAGTTTCATTTTTCAGTAACTGGCAGTAACGCAGTCTTACTGAAATTTTTTCTAAATGTTGCAGAACAATAACGAAATTCTCAAATATTGCAAAAACCAGGCTAAAGGTACTAGCAACAATGACTTCTAAAAAGTAATTGACGGATATCCAATTTTTATTTTTTGATAACATCAAAATGCTGCATGAAAAACAGACTTTCAGTAATTGACGTAATGTTTTACTGAAATTTTTACTGCTTGTTGCGAAAGTTGACAAAATACGTAAAAGAAAGGAAAAACTAGGCTGAAAAGATAGTAATAATGAATTCTTAGAAAGTAATTGGCGTATGTCTTATTTTCAATTTATTTTTCAGTAACTGACGATGCCTCACTGAAATTTTTTCTAGATGTTGCAGAAAATTGACGAAACTCACAAAGATTGCGAAAATCAGGCTGAAAATACTAGCAACAATGATTTCTTAAAAAAGTAATTGGCGTATTACGTACATTTATTTTTTGTTAACATCAAATTATTCCATGGAAAACAAACTGCATGGGGTGCAATTTGCCAATGTTCTAAAATACATGGGTTTTTTGAACCATAACGAAAAAGTGTTCCACATAAATTCTTTGCAATTAGCAATAGCTTTTAAGATTGTACGATTATTTAATAAAAGTATTGGTTTAGAACATATAATGTAATAAATATAGCAAGCTTAACAAAATGAAAAGCTAAATCTTAATGAAATTTCTCGAAAGATTAGTAACTGGTGTGAACGAAAAACATATTATTTAAGTTCTTTAGAGAACAACATGATTGAGTCGGAATCACGCAGAAAAACTTTATGATACGTACAATTGCTAGTCCAGATATCACTTTATTTATAAGCTATTCGAATACAAAATGTCCCATTCTTATTCAAGATCAACATATGTAGGATTCACTATAAAATGGAATGCATTTTAGTTTTTTTTATTTCCGCACTCCTCAATAATAGAAAACGTTCTGGAGAGGGTTATCCATGATGAAGCATAATGAAGCCCTAGATTAATAGTAGTACCAGACTGGCATAGTCAATACTGGTACCGTCATGTTAAAGAATTATTTATATCTGGCCTTTTATCGATATGTTCTTTTCACCTTTTAGATCTTCAGAATACTCACTTTAAATATTAAAGGCTATTTTATTCCTGCTTGTGTGATAGATCCATAAAAAATATGATCATAATTTAAAAATAGTTAAACAATGTTTTTTAGATTTTCAAAAAGCAGTTTATCATTCTCTTCCTTGAATACCCATAAAGTAGCTTTATCTTTATTATTTTATTCAAGCAAAAAGGATAAAATTAATTTAAAAGGATGAAATTAAATTTAAAAAAATCAAATAAGCAGCTACATGGTATCTTTTTGCCCTTTGGATCAATTGATTTGTTTTGTTACATTATTTCTATCATTCTAATTGTTTATCCCACTAAGTGATGTTATTTACATTATTATAGTATAGGTGATGATGGATAGAGACCAGAATGTATAATTTATACATTTCCATATAAACGCATCTAATATAATAATTTATTAGGCGCGTTAAAACTGTTAAAAAGGGTATTTAAATATTATACTACGTAATATAGTTATTATTATTTTTACAGGCATCCGCCAAGTAATTGTTTCGATTAGAAATAAAATAATTGTTAATTAGATCGTGCCTTTATGCTTTGAACATCTACAGTGCGTAATAATTATGAAGAACAACAGCAAAGAATAATTAATAGATTGATCGACTTACCTGTAAGGATGATGGATCTGAGTTATTCGAGCTCCCTTCCCATTTCCTTGGAACATCAAACGATAACACGAGTCAGGATTTTTTGGTTGATCGTTCACATTATGCTGGCCTAGGTATGACGAATGCATACTACAGTGTGTAATATTCATTTCAGACAACAGCTCTAATAATTCAAATCGATCATCCTTACAGGTAAGTCAATCAATCTATTAATTATAGTGTTAGACCACATACCAGAAATCATTAAATTCAGTTACCAAGTATTCAAGAAATTTGGGAAAAATCAATATTTTCTTAAAAGTTTGGCGTCTTTTACCTCTTAAACGAAGCAGTATCGAATATAACTAAGTTGGCCTAAATCGGAATATTTTGACGTAAAAAGTATGTCATTAAACGTTGTACACGTATTTCCGGACACCCTGTATATATCAACAAAAACACTTATATGGTGATATTAAGAATACAACCTAAAGATAAATGAAATCGGTAACAGGAATAGTTATCTTCCGAAAATAAACAAAATTTTTCATATTTTTGTATTTTTAATGTTTAAAACTTGCTTGGTTTATTATTATGAATTTAAACACTCTACTCTCAACTTAGACCTGTTTGTGAATTAGGAGTAAATTTTTTAAAAATAAAATTTTAGTATTTTTAAACGTCCGTTAGTATTTTAACGCTACAGTATTTTAAGACATTAAATTTTTATTTTTCTTTAAATAAATTTTGCTCCCTTAATTCCTCTAAAATTGTTAGTTTATTGAAACTCTCACAACAAAGAGCATTTCACTTCGAACGAAAAATTTTTTTTAGGTACTGTTGTGGAACTTAACATCTTACCACCGCTTTCCGGCAAAACTGGACTTAAATAGAGGTCCAAGTTTGTGGAAAGCACAGGGATGTCTGGGAAAGATACCGATGGATCCCACTGATGAGTCCACCACCGGTATCGGGGCGAAACACCTGTACATTTTAGGTAGTCGCAAACAGTTCGTTAGTTATATGCCCTTAACATCAGGAGCATTACTACGAAATGACGCCCGAGCAGGGACGACAAGATGGAAGGCAGTCGAGTCGTGGCTTTGTGCTAAAGCCGATACCCTACTTTGGAAAGACCACCTTTTCAGGTCTGTGCTTTCTAACGGCTTGGACTGTCCGACAGTTAAAGCCGGAAAGCAAATGCCTTAGGGGGGGCATGTTGTGGAACCAACATCTTACCACCGCTTTCCGGCAAAACTGGACTTAAATAGATGTTCAAGTTTGTGGAAAGTACAAGGATATCTGGGAAAGATACCGATGGATCCCACTGATGAGTCCACCACCGGTATCGGGACGAAACATCCATATATTTTAGATGGTCGCAAATAGTTCGTTAGTGGTATGCTCTTAACATCAGGGGCATAACTACGACAGTGCCTATTTGAGAGCGCAAAAAAAATTATAGAAATTTTTAGAGTATTTCGAAATTTTTGTCTCGTCGATAAATAAAATAAATAATATTTAGCAAGCAATCAAAGAAATATCGATACGAAATAATGCCAGGAGACAATGAAAATAATGTATTTGTCGTAGCCATTTTACTTCTCAAGTTAGGATTTAAAATCTGGTTAGAGGCAAAAATCTTGACATCTGGGGGTAGACCCACGCCAATCCAATCAATTTATGTTCAGTGCTGTATTAGATATTTTGATAATAAAGGTAGAAATCATACATAATTATAGGGGAAGCATATCTTTTATTTTTAGTTTAGTCGCACTGTAATTACCAAATATATATTCACCATCGCGAATAATGACAAATGTAACCCGTAGGATTAATCTGATCACGGTCATAATAGGATAAAAAATTTTAATTACAATAAATCCATACATGTTATAGAAAGTGAAACCTAACATCGAAAATTAAACTCGTTTGCTGCACTACGTGGACGTAGAAAATTGAAAATTAAATTTTTGATGAACGAAAGTATCTTTATTAATCCAAGTCCCGGTAGTAACGTAACTTCAATTAATTTCAATAGACGAAGCAGTATATATCGATATAATATTTTTTCAATTTAGTTTGAGCGAATATGATTAAATTTCTTTACATTAGAAAAAAATATACTGTCATACGACATTTAAAGTAAAAACATATGCATTTCTTTGTTATATGTAGTGTGTGCATCCTAATTTTAAATTTTACCATTTTTAGATGTCCTCTTTGTACATACCGACTTTCATTCATGTTTGTTGCTGCCATCAGCCCTCCTCGCGCGATAAATAACTTATTTGGAAAGCATACCTGAAAAGAAGAAATTTCTTTTAAAATATGAAAGTGAGACAAATATTACGTTAGGAACATAAAAGGATTTATTAAAAGGAACTTCAAAAAATGAAATTTTTAGGAATAAGTTTGTAGAAATAAATAACCTTTAAATTATGATAAATGCCAAATAATCATAACATAAAGTAAATAGAAATAACCTGTCCTTGTACAGGGTGAGTCAACGATTGGATGATATAGGTTTGTGCCTTTTCGGTGAAATTAACAAAGAAACTATATTTATTGTTTGATACAGTTTATTTTTACGCAGATTTCAAAAATATTTAGGACTCTACAGGGTGAGCCAAAAAACTAGGACAGCATAAAGTTGTATTTTTTTTAAATAGAACAACCTATATACGAATCGTATTTTCGATTTAGCTTATAATTTTAAATATTTTTTATTAAGGGTTTACTATAACAAAACTTTATAGTTTCTGAGATAATTAAGTTTAAAGAAAAAAAGTCACATTTTCAAGCATCAATTCAATCCTAAATAACGTTTTCAATTTTGTGACAAATATATTCAAATTTGGAATTTAGCAAGGCCAAGAACAAGTTAACATAATTTTTACCTAATATTTGCAATAAAAGCTACAGGGTGTTGAACACATCGGCTCAAATTTGAACAAGTTTAAATGAATAAATATCTTTTTTTTTAAATGGTACACCCTGTATATTTTCATGTTATTTAATAGAGTAATAAAAACCCTAAAAGTTTTGTTCAATATATCCTATACCCGTTTATAATAGTTTTTGAGATATTTCAGTTTTTCTTATTTTCCATACTTTTTTACAGAAATAGTCTTCATTATCATAGTAGCCATGGCAAAAACAATGTAAAAGAAAATTTTTCTGTGTGTCAAATTTATAACAGCAAACGCTTCTTTTGGTTTTTATGTAGTGTAGTTTGGTTCTTTCTGCATTCATCTTATATTGTAAAATGAATTTTCCAAAGAATGAGTTAATAGATATGATTTATACAATAGGAGAGGCTCAAACAAATTGCCTTCTTGCTCAAAGAATTTACAAAATGAAGTAACCTGATCGACGCCAGCCTAATACCCATACTTTTCAAAACTTAATGCAAAGATTTGATTCTTCTGGTACTGTTGATTATCCAAAACGTAAAGTGGTCAACAAACCAGTAATTAATGAAGAAAAAGAACTACAAGTATTGTTAAATGTTCAGGAAAATCCTTATATTGGTAGCCGTCAGTTAGCAGCATTATGTGAAACATCACAATCCACCGCTAATCGTCCTATCAAGAAATATAGGTATCATCTATATCACATGGAATTACACCAAGAATTGCATGGACAGGATTTTGAAAGTCGTGTAAACCTTTGTCGTACAATAAATGCGGAGATTCAATTAAATCCAAATTTATTATGCAAGGTAATGTTTAGTGATGAAGCTACTTTTAGAAGTAACGGTGCCGTAAATATACGCAACATGCATTATTATGCCACAGAAAACCCATTTTGGATTAGAGAGGTGCAACATCAAAACCACTGGTCATTAAATGTTTGGTGTGGTATTCATCATAATCGAATTATTGGACCCCACTTTTTTAATGAACCACTAAATGGCCATAGTTACCTGAACTTTCTACAAGAAGAACTACCCCAACTGCGTCAAGGTCTCGATAGGGATGAGCTCGACAGTATGTGGTTCCAGTACGATGGTGCGCCTCCGCATTACCATCGTGAAGTTCGTGCGTTTTTGGACCAACGATATCCGCAAAAATGGATTGGACGTAGGGGTTTCATTGAGTGGCCACCAAGGTCTTGCGACATCACCTCATTAGATTTCTTCGTATGAGGTTATATTAAAAATAAGGTGTATGTTAATCCACCAACAACAGTGGAAGATATGCGAAACAGGATTAGGGATACCTGTAGAACAATAACGCCACTAATTTTGTCCAGGGTCCGAGAAAATCTGCAAAAAAGACTAAATTTGTGCATTGCACAAGAGGGTCGTTTATTCGAACACTTATTAAAAAGAAATAATTAATCTCAGTATTTAATAGGTAATTTATTTGTTTCAATTTAGTATAAAAGTAAATATGTATTTGCCTTGTCGTTATTGTTGTGTTAATTTTTTCACATTATGTTTAATTAAACTATTGCCGTTGTAATATAACGAATAATGTATTTCATCATATTTAACCACATTCTGTTTGTTTCTGTAGTTTCTTTTTATTATTTTACACGACTACTATGATAATGAAGACTATTTCTGTAAAAAAATAAGGAAAATAAGAAAAACTGAAATATCTGAAAAACTATTATAAATAGGTATAGGATATATTGAACAAAACTTTTAGGGTTTTTATTACTCTATTAAATAACATGAAAATATACAGGGTGTACCATTTAAAAAAAAAAGATATTTATTCATTTAAACTTGTTCAAATTTGAGCCGATGTGTTCAACACCCTGTAGCTTTTATTGCAAATATTAGGTAAAAATTATGTTAACTTGTCCTTGGCCTTGCTAAATTCCAAATTTGAATATATTTGTCACAAAATTGAAAACGTTATTTAGGATTGAATTGATGCTTGAAAATGTGACTTTTTTTCTTTAAACTTAATTATCTCAGAAACTATAAAGTTTTGTTATAGTAAACCCTTAATAAAAAAGATTTAAAATTATAAGCTAAATCGAAAATACGATTCGTATATAGGGTGTTCTATTTAAAAAAATACAACTTTATGCTGTCCTAGTTTTTTGGCTCACCCTGTAGAGTCCTAAATATTTTTAAAATCTGCGTAAAAATAAACTGTATCAAACAATAAATATAGTTTCTTTGTTAATTTCACCGAAAAGGCACAAACCTACTTCATCCAATCGTTGACTCACTTATTGAGTATTTTATTTCAGAAGGAAAAAATTGTCGTTGTTATCTTCTCCTTTCAGACTATCTTCATAAAAATCAAAAGTCTTCCTGGGGTGGATTTTAAGGAACTTACTACTTCCTAGTCATCATCTTATTTCGCGAATCTGGATATTCCCACATCATTTTAACGAATACAAAATAAAAAGACTGCTGCATCTGATTTACATATATCCAGGTGTCACTTCAGCCAGATATCTCTCTATCTTTCTCTCTCTAGCACCCCAGTTTGGTCCACTCCTGGACATAGACCTCCTCTAGTCTCTTTCATTCCATCCTATTTTCTGCAATCCGGTGTCAGTCTCTACTTGCTTCCATTTTTATATCGTCTCTCCATCTTTTTGGAGGGTCTTCCGATACTTTTTTTTGACGACTTTGGTCTCTATTGCAATATATGTTTTGTCCACCTTGTAGAGTCTTGCCTAGCGACGTGTCGCACCCAGGTCCATTTCAAAGTAGCAGTTCGTTTTATCACATCCTCCAATTCCTTCCTTATTCGGTCACGTAGTGATATTCCCATCATAATTCTTTCCATTGCTCGCTGTGGAGTACGCAGCTTATTGGCTAGTTTAACTGTTAACGTGGCTGTCTCCATTCCATAAGTCATTACTGGAAGAACGCACGAGTCAAATATTCTTTTTTTCAAATCAATGGGAATATCGGGGTTTTTAACAGCGTATCCCAATCTTCCAACGGCTGTCCATGACACTCTAATTTTTCCATTTATTTCCACTTCTTGGTTTTCTTTCCCAAGTCTAATTAGATGATCCAAATACACATATTCCTCGACTCTTTTGTATTTGGTTATTTCCTACATAAAGTGGCGTACCTTCTGGAGACATTATTTTGGTTTTTGCTAAGTTCATGCTTAATCCAACTTTCTTGTCTTATCTAAATTTTCACTTATTAATACCACGTCATTCGCGAAACATAAATGGTTGAAATATCTACCATCGATGCTAATACCCTTATGTTCCCAGTTTAGTTGCTTAAAGACATCTTCTAGTATTAAAGAGTTTAAGGGAAATTCTATCTCCTTGTCGCACCCTTCGATCAATATTTATCTTCTGTGTTTCTGGGTCCTCTGTTATCTTTACTTGCAGTGTGACTTTATTGTAAATATATTTCAGAAGATTTCTATATCTGGAGTCAATTTTTGCATTGTTCATTGCTTGAAATATGACCCATAACTCGACAAAGTCAAAAGCCTTGCTATAATCAACAAATGTTAAATACAAGAAAATTACATGTATATAATTAGATCTTATACCCAGCAACCAATGTTCCATTTAACTTTATATTGTTATTGTCTTAATTTAGCAGATTTTTAGAAATTTATTTACACGCTCGTTGTTTGACATAAAGCAATGTACTTAGTATTATGTCTAGTAAAATCTCTCAATTACGCTTTTTGAAAAGTATATAAAGCCGAAATCTTTTAGCAATGGATTGTTCATTTACAGGATGAGTGAATAAATATATATATATATATATATATATATATATATATATATATCATTCTCAGCTTCATCTACCGTTTTCAACTATAGAGCAGTCTCCCCTTATTCAATGTTCCAATAGTTTCTTCTTAAATTTGGTGACGTAATATGAGCTCAGGATGTTTCTGAGATACCACATAATTGTTCTAGTAATCCATCTATTGTCTGTTATTCTTGCTATGAGTCCTGCCCATTGCCATATATATATATATATATATATATATATATATATATATATATATATATATATATATATATATATATATATATATATATAATTTTTCTTTATTTTGTCTTTTCTTGGGTTTAGGTTCTTTATTTAACAAAAAATACAAACAGTTGACATTTCGCCCTTTATTTAAAGCATTTTCAAAATTTTTGATTTATTTTCCTTCCTAAAAACATTTTTTACATAATTAAAACATTCACACAGGAACATATGTACAATTTTTAAAACAAACAAACAGTATTAAAATCTTTAAAAAATATTTAATTTTACCGGTATATACCTTGACATTTTGTTTATTAATTATTAACGGAATTCAACCTTTAACATCGACTATTCAGGTACTAAGGATACATGGAATGCGAGTGTGTTTTATTTTTTATATATTTTTTATATTTTACAGTGCACAAAAAAACAAAATAACGCATACATTTAGTTTTATGGTTAAGAGGATATTAAATTTTTAATGCTTATTAACAGGATCGAATACTTAATATTTTCGTTTAGATTAGGCTGGTATAAATGTGACTTAAATTTCCTCTATCCGTTCTGTCATTAACAGTGTTTTTATCTTTTTTAATTTCTATCATTTCCTTTATCTGCAATATTTGGTAATTCATATATTTGTTTTTTATTATGGTATTGTTATAATCAAAAGTATGTTTTTCGTCTTGTGTGTGTTTGTTTAACGCTGTTGAGGCATTTTTCGTATATTTATGGCCATTCAATCTGTTATTTAGCTCGTTATGCCTATATATATTTTTGGGACAATCTGCGCAAGGGAGCGCATATACTACATTTGATTTATTCATGAGAGGAGTTTTACTTTTTAAATTAGTGTATTTAGTGTATTTATTTTATTATGTGACCTGTGGCATACAATAATATCATGCTTTTTTAAAATGTGTGTTATTTTTTCTGACAGCTCACTAGTGTAAGGTAATGCTACATATATTTGCTGTTTGTGTTCTATTTTTCTTGTTATTAAGTTATTATAAAATTTATATGTTCGTTTATTAATTATTTTGGTGATAGTCTTTTCATTGAAATTATTGTTTATTAGTATATTTTTCACTTTTTGCAGTATACTTGGTCGGAATTCTGGAGACGTTAGAGAGATAGCACGATTAGCCAGACCGATTATAACACAATTTTTTTGAATTTTTGAATGATTAGAGAAACAGTTTAGATATCGACCTGCCCAAGTTGGTTTGGTGTATCATTCAGTTAAAATTTTGTTTTTTCTTCGTATAAGTGTCATATCCAGAAAAATTATTTTATTATTACTTTCTGTTTCGGACGTGAATTGTAATTTTTCGTTGAAACTGTTAAACTCTTGGAGAATTTCATTTATTTTATTTTGTGGTACGGCTGCTATGCAATCATCGACAAAACGTTTGAAAAATATTATATTAAAATTTAATTTTTCTAAAACATTTTCCTCTAAATATTCCATTACTAACTGAGCAATGGTAGATGAAATTGGTGATCCCATAGCACATCCATCGAGTTGTTTGTAAAAGGTGTTTTCGTAATGAAAGTAATTTGTATTTAGAACGAGGTCAACAGCATCAATAAAATTATTTTTTGATAGATATGTATGTTCCCTTAAAATTTTCCATTTTTCTGCTAAAATATTGTGGACAATATTTATATATATATATATATATATATATATATATATATATATATATATATATATATATAAACTCCATTTAATAGAAGCTCAATGTTGCTACTGTGTGAAAAAATCTTTTGTATTTAACCTTTCCTCTAGCTAATTTAGTTTCTGAAAGAAATAGATGGTAAATTTCCGGGCATAAAGAAATAAATAACTCAAAGTATCAAAGTCTGCCAGAATTTCTAATATACTTTTATTTTCGAGTTATTATTATCTTTCAGTTTGTTAAACGACTTAGAATTTCTAATTACTCGTCTTGGATAAAGCTCTGAAAAAGTCCCAATAAGACCTTTTATATAGGTTTAGAAGAACATTGCTTTCAAGCTCTAAAAGACGCAGACCAGCTTTGATTATAAAATTTATAATTGAGTAAATTTATAATCTGGTCGACTTTAAAGTACGCCAATTTAAATCTCTGATTAATATTAGGCTTCCAGTTATTACCGGAAAAAAGAAAATCGGAAAAGATGTAGAAAGTTAAAGATAGTTGCGATAGGCTTTGTCTTTTGCGTGATTTCCAATTTTTTTATTTATCATAGAATTAACTGTTTACAAATAAACTACACAAAAAAAGGAATAAATTGAATATCTTTTCATGTAAAAACATTTGAAAAATTGTCCGAAAATTACGCGTTAGTATCATACTGAGTAAACAGTCGTAAACAGTATATTATCGTTTTTATTTTCAAAAAAATTGAAAAATCAACAATTCGCGGAAAACATTTCGGAACTAATAAAAGTCATTCTGCATGTAAAAACGGACATTTTTTCTCTTTGAAGTTTTGCTCTATCTAGTTCAGTTAAGAATATACGAAACATTGAAAAAAAGTCATTTTTTTTCGTAAGAAGGGCCGTATTTTGGTCAAAAATCCACTTACATCAAACTTTAAAAAATTAATTTAAACCTATTTGAAAACTCTAAAAGACTGTCTGATCAGAATTTTCTCACAAACTTTTCTACATAATTGGCGCTGAATTTAATAAAGTCGAAATTTTTTTATTTTTAATTTTTTTATTCTCGATTAAAACGTTTAAAAAATTAAAAATCGACTTACACTTTATGTCATGTGCAAATACTC
Organism: Diaprepes abbreviatus; assembly: GCA_034092305.1. Classification (NCBI taxonomy): domain Eukaryota; kingdom Metazoa; phylum Arthropoda; class Insecta; order Coleoptera; family Curculionidae; genus Diaprepes; species Diaprepes abbreviatus. The sequence goes on from JASJET010000291.1 coordinate 191,608, forward strand.
GCAAAGGACTTTTAAATGCTTTTTTTAGAATTGTCATGCGATGATTCCTTACTGAAATACAGAACTTTGAAGTTCTACTTGTTTTCGCGTAGACATGGCAAAAGTGATTGACGGGCAAAGTATGTCAGTAAAATACCCTTACTGTAATAGCATCAGCGCAAATAGATCAGATTACCGACGGCAATTTATCAATAATGCAATAAAATCAAAGTTATACATACATTACAGTCTAAATATGTCAAAGAAAGAGGAGAGTCTACCAGGACCGGCCGGCATCCAGTTGCAAGTTCTATTATCCTATAACCGCCATTAGGGTGATACGCTCTTCCAAAACATATGCCCCGCGCGATGACGACCTGTCGCAACTAATTTACTGCCAGTGCAAAGATTTGTGTGCGTAATGGACGTACGCTACAAAATTAAAGTTCTGTGGGTGCTGTTAGGAGTTCAAAGAACCTGTTTAAACAAGTCGATCCTGGTATGTACCGGGTGAGTCAACGATTGGATGAAGTAAGTTTGTGCCTTTTCGGTGAAATTTACAAAGAAACTATATTTATTTTTTGATACAGTTTATTTTTACGCAGATTTTAAAAATATTTAGGACTCTACAGGGTGAGCCAAAAAACTAGGACAGCATAAAGTTGTATTTTTTTAAATAGAACACCCTATATACGAATCGTATTTTCGATTTAGCTTATAATTTTAAATCTTTTTTATTAAGGGTTTACTATAACAAAACTTTATAGTTTCTGATATAATTAAGTTTAAAGAAAAAAAGTCACATTTTCAAGCATCAATTCAATCCTAAATAACGTTTTCAATTTTGTGACAAATATATTCAAATTTGGAATTTAGCAAGGCCAAGGACAAGTTAACATAATTTTTACCTAATATTTGCAATAAAAGCTACAGGGTGTTGAACACATCAACTCAAATTTGAACAAGTTTAAATGAATAAATATCTTTTTTTTAAAATGGTACACCCTGTATATTTTCATGTTATTTAATTTATAATAGTTTTTGAGATATTTCAGTTTTTCTTATTTTCCATACTTTTTTACAGAAATAGTCTTCATTATCATAGTAGCCATGGCAAAAACAATGTAAAAGAACATTTTTCTGTGTGTCAAATTTATAACCGCAATCGCTTCTTTTGGTTTTTATGTAGTGTAGTTTGGTTTTTTTTGCATTCATCTTATATTCTAAAATGAATTTTCCAAAGAATGAGTTAATAGATATGATTTATACAATAGGAGAGGCTCAAAAAAATTGCCTTCTTGCTCAAAGAATTTACAAAATGAAGTATCCTGATCGACGCCAGCCTAATACCCATACTTTTCAAAACTTAATGCAAAGATTTGATTCTTCTGGTACTGTTGATTATCCAAAACGTAAAGTGGTCAACAAACCAGTAACTAATGAAGAAAAAGAACTACAAGTATTGTTAAATGTTCAGGAAAATCCTTATATTGGTAGCCGTCAGTTAGCAGCATTATGTAAAACATCACAATCCACCGCTAATCGTACTACCAAGAAATATAGGTATCATCCATATCACATGGAATTACACCAAGAATTGCATTGACAGGATTTTGAAAGTCGTGTAAACTTTTGTCGTACAATAAATGCGGAGATTTAATTAAATCCAAATTTATTATGCAAGGTAATGTTTAGTGATGAAGCTACTTTTAGAAGTAACGGTGCCGTAAATAGACGCAACATGCATTATTATGCCACAGAAAACCCATTTTGGATTAGAGAGGTGCAACATCAAAACCACTGGTCATTAAATGTTTGATGTGGTATTCATCATAATCGAATTATTGGGCCCCACTTTTTTAATGAACCATTAAATGGCCATAGTTACCTGAACTTTCTACAAGAAGAACTACCCCAACTGCTTCAAGGTCTCGATAGGGATGAGCTCGACAGTATGTGGTTCCAGCACGATGGTGCGCCTCCGCATTACCATCGTGAAGTTCGTGCGTTTTTGGACCAACGATATCCGCAAAAATGGATTGGACGTGGGGGTTTCATTGAGTGGCCACCAAGGTCTTGCGACATCACCCCATTAGATTTCTTCCTATGGGGTTATATTAAAAATAAGGTGTATGGTAATCCACCAACAACAGTGGAAGATATGCGAAACAGGATTAGGGATACCTGTAGAACAATAACGCCACTAATTTTGTCCAGGGTCCAAGAAAATCTGCAAAAAAACTAAATTTGTGCATTGCACAATAGGGTCGTTTATTCGAACACTTATTAAAAAGAAATAATTAATCTCAGTATTTAATAGGTAATTTTTTTGTTTCAATTTAGTATAAAAGTAAATATGTATTTGCCTTGTCGTTATTGTTGTGTTAATTTTTTCACATTATGTTTAATTAAACTATTGCCGTTGTAATATAACGAATAATGTATTTCATCATATTTAACCACATTCTGTTTGTTTCTGTAGCTTCTTTTTATTATTTTACATGGCTACTATGATAATGAAGACTATTTCTGTAAAAAAGTATGGAAAATAAGAAAAACTGAAATATCTCAAAAACTATTATAAATAGGTATAGGATATATTGAACAAAACTTTTAGGGTTTTTATTACTCTATTAAATAACATGAAAATATACAGGGTGTACCATTTAAAAAAAAAGATATTTATTCATTTAGACTTGTTCAAATTTGAGCCGATGTGTTCAACACCCTGTAGCTTTTATTGCAAATATTAGGTAAAAATTATGTTAACTTATCCTTAGCCTTGCTAAATTCCAAATTTGAATATATTTGTCACAAAATTGAAAACGTTATTTAGGATTGAATTGATGCTTGAAAATGTGACTTTTTTTCTTTAAACTTAATTATCTCAGAAACTATAAAGTTTTGTTATAGTAAACCCTTAATAAAAAAGATTTAAAATTATAAGCTAAATCGAAAATACGATTCGTATATAGGGTGTTCTATTTAAAAAATACAACTTTATGCAGTCCTAGTTTTTTGGCTCACCCTGTAGAGTCCTAAATATTTTTAAAATCTGCGTAAAAATAAACTGTATCAAACAATAAATATAGTTTCTTTGTAAATTTCACCGAAAAGGCACAAACTTACTTCATCCAATCGTTGACTCACCCTGTATAGGCTACTTATATGGCTATTAAAAAATATGTTATGAATCGAGCTTTGTAAATTCGTTTTTGTCTGTAATCGAACATAATTTTTATTCCATTTCCTACAGTACCGGCCACAACATTGTCCTCCAGTACCGGCCATTCTTTAAGTTCATTTTTAATGGGTTTAATTTACTTACAAATACACAAAAATGCCAAGTGATAAAATTGATAGTGAGACGAAGCAAAAAAGGGCACCTGAGATCCTGTAGACATGCATAAAGTCATGGAAAAAGTACTGAGTAATGAAATTAGTGCACGTCAAGCTGCAGACCGCGATCAGGTACCACGAACTACATTAAATGACAGAGTTAGTACTATTAAAAATAATAAAGAGATATCTACTGAATCAGTTATGGGTTGTTTTCACAATACTTGTTCACCCGAATGCGAAGAAATCTTGGCAGCACATATTAAAACTTGCTAAATAGGCCAATGCCTTGAATAGACAAGAATGTCTACGTTTCGCTTTTCAATTAGTTGAGAAGTTAAAATTATCCCTGCAGGGAAAAACTGCTATTATTCTTTTATGAAGTGACTTATCATTGCGGAATTAACGAGTTTAATGAGAGCAGTAGGATTTAACAAGCATCAGGCTGTCCAAAAACATGCTAAAGTTTTAACTACTAAAAACCAAAGACAAGTTGGAAAGCTTACTTCCGCAGAACGTGGAAAGAACGTGACTGTGCTTTTGCAATGAGCGCTGGAGGTCAGATCGTACCACCCTATTTCATATTTCCACGGCTGAATGAATGCGGAATTATTTTTGAAATGGACGCATCACTTTGTGAAATATTCTAATTCTATAGCCCAGAATCCAGTTATCTTAATTTTTGATGGACATGACAGTTATTAAATTTGCCAGGAAAAATTATATTCACATGCTGAACATCCCACCTCACACGAATCACAAGCTACAGCGTACGTTCATGAAGCCTTTTAAATCTGCTTATAATGATGCATATGACTTTGGATGAAATAAAATCTTGCCGCAAGAATCAGTGAATACGAGATTGCAGGATTGGTTGATTCTGGTTTTAATTGAGTTTCTCGAAAGGATACTGCGGTTAGTGGTTTTCGTTGCACAGACATACACCTCTGTGATAGAAATGTCTTCAGTGATTCAGATTTCATTGGTTCAGATATGACCAATGTTACAGAAAGTCAATCAACATCAGAACTATCGCTTTATCTTGTCAACTATCAAAACTCATACCTTCAACGTCTACACAGTCAATTTTTCCACATTTTAACTTTCAACGTCTAGAAATGACATCTTTAGCTTCTCGACAACTTGGATCTCCAACTGTTCCATCCGAGCCGCACCCCAAATTCCCAAGATTCAAACCCCTGCTGTTGACGCCGAACCTCAAATTGCCTCTTTTCAATCCATTGACAACTTTAAAGCTGTACTTATGGAACTTTCACTGGTTCCTGATGCTTCGAAAAAAAGAGCTGCTGCACGATATCTTAAAACTGAAAGAAGTGAAATTGTAACAAGTTCTCCATACAAAAAGATGCTGGAGGAAAAAAGAGTAGATAAAAGAAGTGTTGAATCAGATAGGCGATAAAAGAATCTCTTTTCAGGAAAAAATGTCAACAAGAAAAGTAAGAGTTTGGCTTCAAGAAAAGATGTCACTAAAAAAGGTAAAAGTTAGCTGTCACGAAGAGCTGTCAGCAAAAAAGCCAAGAAAAATGAAAACGAAAATCTGACTCCTCGGAAATCGATTAAAATAGAGACAATTTGTCCTTTGTGTCTTGAATCTCATGAAGAGGATTGGATACAGTGTGGGAACTGCAAAGTTTGGGTCCATCAGGCTTGTGCAAATATATCAAAGCTATAAAATCAGTATATTTGCGATTACTGGAGAATCTTAGATATTTCGATTTTTTCGTTGATAAATCTTAGGGTGACGGTACTGGGTCTCTCCCCTATTAATTAACGAAAATAATACATTATGAAAATCAGATCATTCTAGCGTGATTGCGATATTTCAAGAAACAAAGCTGTAGGAATAACAACGTTTTCTGACAGTCAGAGTTAATAATAATAAAATAAATAATAATTGGCTTCTTTCCACCACCATTCCATTACCATTCCGATACGAAGGGGAATATTTCAGGGCGATTCACTTAGCCCCTTATGGTTCTGCCTTGCAATGAACCCACTATCACGCCGTTTGAACTCAAACAGATACGGCTTTGATATTTGAAATAACAACGAAGAGGTAGTCAGAGTGAATCATCTTCTATACATGGATGATCTTAAACTGATGGCTGCTACCAGAAACCAGCTACAACAAATGCTTAAAATTGTAGAGGAGTTCTCCGGAGATATCGGAATGCAATTTGGACTTGACAAGTGCCGTATTTTCAACATCGTTAAAGGGAAGATACACAAAAGCACAAAAACATCACCCTCGGAGTGCCATTGAACGTACAATGCTTCCAAGACACCAAGGAAGAAGAGGATTGGTGGATATTGGTAAGCAGCTCGACCAACAAATAATAAACTTACGTTCATATTTCCACAGGTTAGCGGACACTTCCACACTACATCGAACAATATGCGAGGCAGACGATTCAACGCCGGTACAGTTGAGGGAACAAGATATTACTTCTCACCACCAAACAGACCAAGAGAAGTTACAAACCTGGCTACGGAAGCCACTTCATGGACGTCATCCAAATGGGGTCAATCAGGACAATGTCGACAACTCAGCCTCGAACTACTGGTTGATTTCAGGACAGATGTTTCCGGAAACGGAGGGCTTCTTGTTAGCTATCCAGGACCAGGTTATTCCGACGAAGAACAATCGGAAGTTCATCATTAGAGATCCCTCAATAGAAAATGACCAATGCAGATATGGCTGTCGAACATTGTAGACAATACAGCACATAACTGAAGGATGCCAAGCGTTTGCCGCAACCGAGTATAAGGAAAGACACGACTCAGCCGCTAAGATACTCCACCAAGAGTTAGCAGAAAAGTTAAACCTATTACAGGTAGGAAAAGTGCCTTATTACAAGAACAATCCGGAGCCTATTCTTGAGAACAACCAGTTCAAGTTATATTGGGACCGAACAGTTCTGACGGATCAAACAGTAGCTCATAATAGACCAGACATTATACTAATAGATTAAATTTCTAGGCGAACTACACTAATCGACATTGCTGTACCTAACAACAACAACCTAAGGCCAAAATACAACCAGAAGATCGCCAAATACAGAGATCTGGAGATCCAAATCCGAAGACAATGGGCAATGAACAGCGTCCAAATGATTCCCATAATACTGTCAACAACTGGAGTGATATCAAAGAACCTCCTGCAGAACATCAAGGGACTGGGCCTGTCTGTATAAGCCGATGCAGAAAGCAATCCGCCTAGCAACCGCGCGAACCGTCCGTAAGTTCGTAGGAAGTACAGCAGACAACGTCACCTAGGACCCGATAACATGGAAAAGGTTCCCACAGAGGTTCATACTTTTGGTGTGTTTGTATGCCTGGTATGAGTGAATAATTCCTGGAGGGAGTGCGAAGCCATTTGGCTTGTAAATCATTGGCTTCTTTATTTTTTCTGGCTTTATATCTTGTAATATTTTTCTTTTTGACGATATTTTCCTGTATCGAGACAAGTTCTTGATATGGATCGATACCAAATAGTCATACTTTTTTTAAACATAGAGCTCATCCCTAGCAAGGAACGTTGCAATCGATATTTCTATCATAGCTAGGGAAATGTTTTTTCTGGTGTTATTCATATTTTTCTAGAATGTATCTCTATAATTAATTTTGATTAAACCAAAATGAAAGCTTACTAAACTAGAAATAAAAAAACTTCAAATTATTTTTCACTATAAATAAAATGACTTAATAAAAAATAATTGAGAACATATTTGTACATATTCAGTTATAAATATTGAATTTTCATTAAAAATGATGCAGCTGGACCACAGTGCACACGCATGTAATAAATTTTAGATAAAAGCTCTCTCGGGACTGCGTTTTTCCTAAAAAGGGCTTTAAATATTTAGTCGAGAACATATGAGACCTAGTGAATAAATAGCATTCTCCGAATTTGGGAAATTTTAGCGTGACGTAAAAGGGGAAGGTCACCCTTCAAAGATAGTGTGGTAGACAGACTTCATAGCTTATATTATCCTTGGGAGTAAAATATGTTAAAAATTTATTAAAACTGATGAATACGCTGTCAGCGCTTGCACTAATTATTAACGGGTTTTAATTTTGTAAGTGGGAAATTTTATTAAAATTAAATTCTAGAGCAAAGTTCGAATATGTAGTATACAGAATGTCCCTTTTTAAAAGTTTCAGCTGAATATTTTTTTACCGAAGCTTTTTCATAAAAAAAATGACCTGAATAAAAGATGTAGAATTTCTAAAGAGAACTTGAAGGGTATTTCAAGAGTAAACATTTTTTAAAATAGCAACGCCTCTTTTTATTGCAGAAATGAAAATAAGAAAAATTTCGCATAGAACCATAAGTTTTAATTTCATTTGAAGGTGCCAAATCTTCTCAAATAAGCTTAAATACCGAAATTATCCAGACGAAGGTTAATGATTTAAAAAAAAAAACAAAGAAAGTTCGTGTCCCTCAAGGACAGACCCTATTAACAGAATATTGCTTCAGACACTGCTTAAACTTATTTAGAGATTTTAAACATTTAATATTTGTGGGCAATTGATTAAAATTGTTTAAACCTTTAAAAAATACAGAGGTTTGTATTTGTCTCTTTAATACTGGAGGAATATAAAAGTCATCCTTCGATCTAGTATCATATGCATGTATATTTCTATTATAATTAATATGATTTTGTAAATATGTAGGAGAACTACCCGATCTGATTTTAAAAATAAAGATCAATGTTTGATAGTGAAAGAAGTCCTCCACCGACAACCATTGCATTTCTCTCAACATGTAGTTAATTGATGTTCTTCTTGTACATGAGAGTATAACTCTCATGGCTCTATTTTGCAATTTTTGAAATCTTGCCTTTTCATTTTGATTAAGAAGAAACAAAATTGTGGAGCAATAAACAAAGTGCGGCAATACCAGAGTGTTAAAACAGGATTGTTTTAGTCCACCTTGTCAAAAAATTAGAACATCTTTGAATATAGTTAATTTTATAAGAAATTATTTTTATTAAGTTATTCGCATGTTCTTTAAATTTAAGTTGTCTATCTATGATTACTCTTAAATATTTAAACTTTTCCACCATTTCAATTGTTTCATTGCCTACTTTAATAATAGGATCTCCACGAGAAAAAGTTCTGTAATGATTCTCATTGCAGATTATCATAAATTTGGTTTTTTCCACATTTATTTTTAATTGGTTACAAGAACACCACCAATATAAATTTTGTAATGTAGAGTTAAGTGTGTCAACCAATTGAATACCATCAGAACATGCATAATATAAAAGAACATCATCTGCAAAAAGATGTATAAAACAATCATCAGCTGTATTCACTATATCGTCAATATATATAAGAAATAATAATGGACCTAGCACACTACCCTGTGGAACACCCATGCTGCTTTCAATCTCGTCAGATACCACGTCATTCAATTTCAGTCTTTGTTTTCTATTAATTAAGTAATTATTCATAAATTCCAACACTTCACCCCTTATACCGACACTTTCTAATTTTTTAAGTAATCTTTCCCTATCTAAAGTCTCAAAGGCTCTCCTCAAATCCAAGAATACAGCACCTGTAATAAGATTTTGATCGAAACTATGTTTCCAGTCATTAAGGACATACTGCACTGCAGTTTCACAGCTATGCTTACCCCGAAAACCAGTACATAATATAAAAGAACATCATCTGCAAAAAGATGTATAAAACACTATATCGTCAATATATATAAGAAATTATAATGGACCTGATGACCTTAACCTTCGAATTTCAATATCACCTGAACGTTCAGATTGTATTAAGAATAGAACCTCTTAATTGTCGGCATTTATTCATCGATGTAATATACCGATACCTAGGAAACACACATGGACGTACCAGAATAAATTTCCAGGTTCCATTTCGCTCTAACCGAAAAAGGTAAGATCGTGAATAACCCGGCTGATCAAAGCAAGATTCTGATAAAATGCTTACCTGTAGAGATAATTTTCACTCACGACATAAAAATATCTAAAAGTGTGAGTATTTGAATTCAAAAATGGGGGTTCTCATATGATTCGCACGATGTGATCTTCAAATAACTAAATATAAAATTAAAGGTCACAAACTTTTTATCCTCCCCAAATGCCAAACTCAGTTATTTCTATAATGAAATTTAAGGGTTCATTCATTATAGAATCTATAAAAAGACCTTGGAAATTCGAAGGTCAATTTCACAGTTAAGTCGTGCATTCGATAATCATCAACCTTCCTCTGGATAGCTTTGGGTTCAAGCCTTCTTACTTTTCTTTAAAGTTATTCCTTTTATTATCAATATACAGTGTTATTTACCGTTAATCTTCATTTTTAAATGGTTTGTTAAGTGTTTTTGGAGACGATTTTCGATAAGTAACTTTCTATTTTTGAGTTTCACTTTATTTTTGGAGTTTTTAATAATTAGAATAATACTCTTGGGTAAGAATCAGGGTGCAAAGACGTCCTAAGCAATGAAAAACTGGCCCAACTTAGCTGACAAGGGTTTTCTACTACATTTATTGGACCAGAGCCAGTATTTGGAAATACAAAGGATGTTCTGGTGTAGAAATCAACAACCCAGTGGAACCACATTGCGGGCCACATACACAGCAAGCAAACAAATCAGGCTAATGACAGGACTTATAACTGGCAACTGCAACTTGAGAAAGCATCTACATACAATGGGCATCTTCAGTGAAGAACCACTATGTAGCCCATGTAATGAAGGGGGCGAGACGACCTCACACATCACCTTCGATTACGAAGCTTTGGCCTGCTGGAGACACCTTCAGGGATCAATCTATCCGGAAAGCTTATACCCAGATGACAAACTAGTGAGCAGGCTGTTAAACCTGATCAAGGCGACCAACCTGTGCGCCTAGAAGGGATATAGCAGACAACACAATAAGTCTGAAGGCTGCAGTATGAGGGTTTCCTGGCCTGCTCTGTCATGGCATAAATCAATAAATAAACCACTTGATCTTTTTTATATTAATCTTTATAGTAGACTTTCAAGGTTATACTTTCCTCACATCTATTAAAGCTTCTTGAAATATATATATATATATATATATATATATATATATATATATATATATATACTTTTTATGTATTTATTTATACATGTCTGATATGAGTATTGGTTTATTTCTTTATGTTATATACTGAGGGTTTAAAATTTATTGATTTTAATTGTAATATATCTGACTAAAGTTTTTTATATCTTGTTTATCATTGACAATATGTTGTTCCTTCTTTATATGTATCATTTCTTTGACAAGTAATTTGTGATAGTTTTGGTCTTGGGTTAAAATTTTGGTGTTTTTATAATTAAATTCATGTTTTAAATTTGACTCGTGTCTGTGTAGAGCAGTAGATGCATTTTTCGTGCATTTATGCCCATTAAGTCTGTTTTCTAAATACTGAGTTGTCATGCCAATGTATTTTTTAGGACAATTTATGCATGGTATGGAATACACAAGGTTAGTTTTTTTTTCACAGGAATTTTACTTTTAAGAGGAGTAAATAGTGAAGATGACAAATTTTGGGCATTACACTGATGTCATGTTTTCTAAGAATGTGAAATTTTTTCAGATAAATTTTGTATATATGCCATTGCAATGTACTTCATTGTGTTTTTCGTTTTTAAGTTTTTATTTTGTTGTAGTTTATTATAAAATTTGAAAATATGTTGTTTGATGATTTTATTTACTTGTGATTCTAAGAATTTGTTTTATTTAAGGATATTTCTTACTTTTTTAAGTGATTCTGGTCTATATTTTGGTGAGGTTAATGCCAGTGCTCTATCAGTTAGTCCTATTATAATACTTAATTTCTGAGAAGTAGGGTGGTGTGAATTTTAATTGAGATAGCGTCCAGATCATGTGTCCTTAGTATACTATTTTGTACTGATACGTTCGTCGTTTTTATTTCTTAATAATGTTAAGTCCAAAAAATGTATTCTGTTATTTGTTTCAATTTCTGATGTAAATTGTAGTTTGGTATTAAAGTTAATAAAACAATCGAATATATTGTCTGTTTGGTTTTCGGGTACTGCAGCAAGGCAGCCATCGACATAGCGTTAAAAAAATTACAGGTACACTCCTATTTTTTAATACTGACTCTTCTAAATATTCCATGACTAGTTGTGCAACAGTCGACGATATTGGTGAACCCATTACACACAACCGTCTAGTTGTTGATAATATGTATCTTTGTACTGAAAATAGTTATTTGTTAGTGTTAAGGTAATTGATTCGATAAAAATATCTCGATTTAGACATGTGTGGTCTTTTAGTAAATGCGACTTTTCTTTTATAATTTTACTTACTAGTTCGAACAACCAAAACTATCACAAATTACTTGTCAAAGAAATGATACATATAAAGAAGGAACAACAGACTGTCAATGATAAACAAGATATAAAAAACTTTAGTCAGATATGTTACAATCTAATTTGTTAAGTTAATAATTAAAGGCGATAAGTTTTAAACCCTCAGTATATAACCTAAAGAAATAAAACAATATTCGTATCAGACATGTATAAATAAATACATAAAAAATCCAACAACAAATAAACAAACCCACAAATATATCAAATCATGTCAATAAATTTAGTCTGCTTGTACCTGAAAGATGAATTTTGAAGATATGTGTTACTATTTTAAAAATTTTATTTTATTTGATTACATAATTGTTTTTTCGATCTTTTGAAATTGTATTGGTAAATGTTTTGAAAAAGCTCATAATCATGGGCGAAACGTCAACATAAACAAGTTGTTTATTTTTTAAAATTGCAAACTTCCAAAGAATATATATATATATATATATATATATATATATATATATATATATATATATATATATGTGGGGTTTTATGCAAAATGAAGTGTATAAGACACGACATGAATCTATAGCGGAACTTCGTGAGGTAATTGGTTTGGCCTTCCAAACTCTTCATAATAGACCCATGGTTGTTTTAAATGCAATTAGAAGATTAACAAAACTGTACCGATATTGCCTTCGAGAAAACGGCCGTTATTTAGAAAACCATGTCTAAAAACTCTTGGTTATTTTAAGTTTCAGTTTCTTTTTATTTTTGTTACTTTAGTTTTATAAAATAATGTTGTTCTTTGCAATTAAATTTCAATATTATGGTTTTATAATAACAGTGTTATTTAAAGTAAAAAATGTAATAATAATTAAGTGTTTACAATTGAAGATATAGAAAATGCTGGGAGATGGCGCCGCTTGCATTAGATTTCATATTTTGTCTAATATAAGTTGCTTAAAGGATTTCCTTTTCCGATGCTACAGTGCGCTAGCCTATTCTGTACTGACGCGAGTTAACAAGTTCGAAACCGGTCTACAGATGGCGGTGCACTACCATAGGAAAGGCTTCCACCCTTTCCTGGTATTCTTGCAATCTGAGATATTGCTTTGTCCTCTAACTGTGTTAGAACAGAGCACGTTTGTCCTTATAGTATAAGGTTTTTTCAGTTGGTTGAGAGCTAAGTTTCTCTTATATAATTGTATTTTTATACACCCAACTGCAAGTATGTTATCCACTTTTGGTTTATATATACAGATCTCTACGAGATTTTATATTCAGATTGCGTGGAATGCTGGGAGATGGCGCCGCTTGTATTAGATTTCATATTTTGTCTAATATAAGTTGCTTAAACGATTTCCTTTTCCGATGCTAAAGTGCGCTAGCCTATTCTGTACTGACGAGAACTAACAAGTTCGAAACCGGTCTACAGATGGCAGTGCACTACCATAGGAAAGGCTTCCACCCTTTCCTGGTATTCTTGCAATCTGAGATAGTGCTTTGTCTCTAACTGTGTTAGAACAGAGCACGTTTGTCCTTATAGTATAAAGTTTTGCCAGTTGGTTGAGTTTCTCTTATATAATTATATATAGAAAAACTATGAAATTAACTTTTAAAGTATCTAATCTTTGGTATAATTATTATTGTCAAAAAATTGCATTTGTTCCTTATAATTGGCCATGGCCTACTGTTACAAATAAAGTAAATATTGAATTGAAAATATCGAATTCTCACTTTGTTTTTCAAAATAAAATAAACACATTACATATTTTTTGAAAAGCCTAAAATATACTTAATCAATATCTAAAATAATATACAGGGTATCCTATTTTAAAAATCATAAGCTGGTTAATATCTCAAAAACTATACTTTTTAGAAAAAAAAACTAACTGCGCCACTGAACTCTATGTAAAAAAAAACTCTAAAAAATCAGTTTTTCCCTTTTAGATAAATTAACACATAAGGGAAATACGAGATGTGCCTAAAAAACAAATTACCCTGTAGATTAAAAACTAAGGGAGTCATGACAAATCTGACACCGGAATCTACGTTTCGTTAAAAAGTGGAACACTAGAGTGAAAACCGCAACACTCTATCTTTGATAATAACTCCAATACCCCCCTAAAAGTGTCGAAAATGGGACACTCCGTACACCATGTCCTTATAAAAAAATTCAGTTACCATAACGGTGGATATGATTTTGATTCAATACTACCAGACATAATTTTAACATATTGGAAAGCAGTTCTAAAATGACAGGATTCATTCACAAATACAGTAATTTCTTTTGTCGAAAATGGGACACCCCGTACAGTGGTTCTACCTCAAAACTTCCTATAATTATTTTTTGTTGGCTTTCATTTTTCTCTAGTATCATTTCAAATGCCTCCTAAAATTAAATAAAAATATCAAATTGACTTTTTTTACGTTTTCGAGTTGGTCTTTATATTTTTATGGCATTTAATTAGTTACGTCATTCATAATTAACGTGAATGTAATAATTTGCGTTAATTTGTCGCGTTTTCCGTATTTTCTACTTCCGTTTTAGATTTGAAATGGAGCAAATTAGTATAATTCGGCCTTTTCAATAATATTTTTAGACTGCATTTTTTTTTTCTAATTAGAGCGCTTTTATTTAAAAATGCTAGTGGGAAAAATTGTTTTGATGATGAAATTGTCATACAGTGTGCGTGAAAAGTTTCGACTATGCTAATTATCATTATTCTGTATCATGAAAATGTTTTGTACTCCCTGGTACTTTAGCCTATTTTGTATCGTTGGAGCAAAACATGAATTTCAGTTGTATTTAGCATTTTATAGAGATACGGAGAGATATGGACGTGGGTCTGGGGACAGGGCTGGACTTGAGTAACTTTTTATTACCTTATGTTTATGATTAATAAAGTAAATACTAACATAAAATATATTCAAGTATAATTCTTTGGGTAAAAATTTGCATTATGGGAAATCTAGAAAAACGACGTTATTTTGGAAAAAAATATCGGTACGGCACTTTATTTCGAGATCGTAGAATAAGAGTCTGACCTCCGTTTTCCATAATTTTTCACTTTAGGTTAAATTTTTTGTACTAAATAGTTAAAATTTTGTTACAACCACAAATTTCACACTGACAGAACCCTCTGTATTATGTAAAAATTCATAAATTTGCACATTTTTATCGGAATAATCAAGAAAATCATCAAAAAGCAAAATGACTTCCTCCATTAAATAGTGGTGAGACTCGTTACTAAAGCCCGAAAAATTAGCGGTATTGCCAGATTGCGAATATGATTTCTGTGAAATTCAAATATATTCTTTTCTTTCACAGACTGTCCCGCTTACATGGTCTCTGCTGGACAATAACATTTTTAGTTAATGAATCTAGGTTAGTTTTAGTTTCCCAAAATAACCAAAACTAAGCTAAACCTGAACTTACCAAAAATGACCAAGAATTTTCGGTAGTTAAGATTAATTTTACCCTTTTTTATACAAAAGTACAATAGTTAAACTATGTTGTTATTTGTAATGAATAAATTTTATAATTTATATTACGAAAGTATGTCTAGTTCAATTTAGGTTAGGTTTAGATTAGTTTCAGTTTTAGAAATTAACCAAAATCAAGCGAAACTTGAACTAACCAAAAATTTTTAATGGTTAAGATTATTTTTCCCTGAGACTGTGTAAAACATTACAAAAATTGACTTAATTGTTGACTGAGATGGTCAAATTTTATAGTTTATACCACGAAAAAATTTTACATCTGGCAACGTGTCAAACAAATATTAATCGTTTTCGCGAGTCTGATGATCGATGGATCGATGGCCTTTCCGGAACGTATTTTTGGTTTTTAGTTGAAAATACAAGTTATTCGATATTATTCACTAAATTTTTTTTAGTTTTTCAGGAAACAGAAAAAAATAGTGAAAAATCAAAGCCAAAATCGTGTTCTACGACCTCGAAATAGGGGTTCTTAAATTTGGCATAATACAAAATAATTACCAAAATATAAAAAATGTATTTACCGAAAATAATGAATTAACGGGATTTACAAAACAATACCATACATTGATGCATTGTTATAAATAAAAATCTGTACAAATGTCTTGATAACATACACAAATATAAATTCAGAATTTTAACTAATGTCATTGCACGGAACCACAAAAAAATCAAGATATTTTTGAACATCGAGGACGATGCCAAACGACCACATTACCCGGATAATAGAAACAGTGGGTGGACACCTACAACATACGGTAGAACGAAAATCTCTCTACACGGGCAGACACCTTAATGCCGTTTGTTATATATGTAATTCTCCTTTCAGGCAGAGAATATGAAAAATATATGTACAAACAGTTTATTTCCTGCAAATATCGCTCTGGTCCTCTCTCCATACGCGTTTCGATCACCTCATGATCTCGTCAGTGGAGCTGTATCGGACCGAGAGCAACATTAGCAGGAAATAACTGATATATGAACCATAAATTTCAAGGTATGTCGGCAGGATATTACACCTGCCGCCTACCAACTTCGATGTCAGACTGAAAAATATCGCCAGTCGAACGACATCTATGAATCAACGGAGTAACGTGAAATTTTTAAACAATCAAAATATCAGTAAGAAATAAAGAAATCTTTCTGCCGTATTTAAACAGTTTGTTATATATGTAATTCTCCTTTCAGGCAGAGAATATGAAAAATATATGTACAAACAGTTTATTTCCTGCAAATATCTCTCTGGTTCTCTCTCCATACGCGTTTCGATCACCTCATGATCTCGTCAGTGGAGCTGACGATATTTTTCAGTCTGACATCGAAGTTGGTAGACGGCAGGTGTAATATCCTGCCGACATACCTTGAAATTTATGGTTCATATATCAGTTATTTCGTGCTAATGTTGCTCTCGGTCCGATACAGCTCCACTGACGAGATCATGAGGTGATCGAAATGCGTATGGAAAGAGGACCAGAGCTATATTTGCAGGAAATAAACTGTTTGTACATATATTTTTCATATTCTCTGCCTGAAAGGAGAATTACATATATAACAAACTATTTAAATACGGCAGAAAGATTTCTTTATTTCTTACAGAAATTTTGATTGTTTAAAAACCTTAATGCCGATTCGCAAGTAATAAATCCGCCTTAACCTCAAAATCCTCCCATCTAACCAACAACCGAAGAAAGAGAAGAACTAGAACACAAAAACTTTATTTCACAAAACAGATACAAACCACCAACCATAAAAAAACGAATAAAAATTTAACCAAACCACATGGAAGAAGTAAACCACAAACGATAACCGACAAATTATTAAACTTCTATACATTAAAAACACAACAGTTAGAATTACTAGATCACTCCGAAAGGACGACATAACTACAGTGCCTACAAACAAAAAAAAAAACCAATAGGTTCATTTCTAAAGTGCACAACATCGCATGGGGCACATGCAGTAACGGATACATAGGACAAAGCACCTGAAGAACATCGGCAGGGCTAGAAGAACATAACTTAGCATTAGAAATAAACAAACATTTGCCCTATTCCAACATCACACAAAATTAATTTAAGCAACTGCCATTAAATCGCCAACATAGAGCATTATTACAAGCATAGAAGGAATATACCAAGAATTCCTATCCTGTGCTATAATTTTGACGCTCCTAAAGGGTCCGCAAACTGGTACGCCGTCTCATTCATAAAAAGCAATTTGCAATATTGTCAATGATTAGATATCAGTATTTTAATGTGATATACATGCTTTTGTTAGAAACAAGTATAAAAGATTTAAATTTTCGGATTTATGTTGAAAACGTGGCAATTCTGCATATCCCTTCCTACCGACTAAGAGGGGTAAGCTCCATCTTTTTATCGATTTAAATATAAGGTTGCCGCGTCCTAGTGAAGTTTTACTGAAAGGTTTGATTATTACAACGTTCCCTTTGTAAACTTAAACAAATATAATGAACCAAGGGATAAAAAAAAGTTGTACCCGTGGTTTAGATCAACTATCCAAGACGGCAACACTGCATATACATCATTCCTTGCCGTTTTACTACTAATAGTAAAAACTACCATTTATCAATGACCGAGTTTTAATACTTTGCGCTTCCAATCCTCCCATAAGAATGAGACGTCTTAGTATAATTCGTCAATGTTACAAGGCATGACTGACTAGCGAGTCTATTGAAATTGAAAAGAACGGTACTCTAAACAAAAGAAGTGATGCACTTAATCTCCTATGACCTAGAAAACTCTCCACAAGCGGGATCACTGTACGGACACGACGCCTGAGTCCAAACTGGAAAACACCAACGGCTCTTAATATGAGAGTTGTTTTTTCAAATTTGTTTTTAAACAGTTAATTTGATTTTGAAAATGGCAAGATTGTATAAAAACAGTGGATATAAACACTAACACTATTTTTTCCACCGTGTATATTTCAAAATATAAAAATATCATGCCAGTGGATTATAAATTCTCTTAAATTAAGCGCCCAACACGAACTATTGATCAGTAACAATCCCTGAAGTATTACATGTTGGTTTTTAGTGGCAAATAAAAACAATTAATAACAAACGTGTCAGAGTAAGTATGCAAATATTTATGTTAATTTTAGCCCGACGCGGTGCGGTATTTTAACCGTCATTGAATGTACATACATTTTAATTAACCTACATCTGAACGACCACATTTTACAATTCCTGCATATAGGTCATTTAATTAACTGTATGCGACAATTTTAGTTTTTCTTATGTTTATACCAACGAACGAGTATGCAACATAAAGGATACAGAAATATACCACATGTATTATCCTGGATATGGGACATACAAAACGCCATTAATTCTAATTCTACGATTTATATTATTACCAGAATATTATAATAAAGCTTATCAACCATGTTACATCCAATCTCTGTCTACGAGACTCAACAAGAACTCAACTTAAACTACTGTCCACCTGGAGGCGGTTGCCGTTTTTTATTTCAACCCTGATTTTTATTATGCTTCTCTCTGTGAAGCAAACCTTCTTTAACCTTTTGACATACCATTGGTTTTAATAAATTTGCGCAGACTACTAACTAAGTTTTACAAACAAAACAGTTGTGAAGGGGAGTAATTTATATATTTTAAGGGAAAATTTATATATTGCAATAAACTTTCAAATACATCTTTTCCTTCTTTAATATATTTTTGAAGCATTTTTTTTGCAATCTCAACCGCTTTTTCTGCTAAACCATTTAGCCTCGGGTAATTAGGGCTTCAAGTTACAATATTGAAATTCCATTCCTTTGAAAACTTTTTAAAACTATGGCTATTAAAAGACACATTATCGCAAATAGGCTCATCTGGGCTACCAAATTTGGAAAAAACAATTTTTAATTTCTGAATAATGTCAAAAGCTGATTTATTTTTTAAGGTAAGTATTTCTAACCAATTCGAATTTATATAGAGAAAATATCTGGACCTAAACTTTCCCATGGGTGGTCAGGAATTGGATAAGGTAAAAGGGTCTGTTTATTATTTTTTCTAGCAAACGATTCAGAAATTTTGCAGCTGTTTATAAACTGCTCAATATCAATATTTATTCCCGGTCAGTAAAAGATTCCTCTAGCCCTCCTTTTCACCTTTTCCATGCCCACATGTCTTTCATGCATTTTTTCTAACATTTTTTTTCTTAAACTACTTAGCACTACCAATCTATAATTAAAAAATAAAAATGACTCAGAAATATACAAAAAATCTTTAATTTTATTAAAATGCCTTATAAATTCACGTTTATTTTTACCTTATATTAGGCCATTCCGAAGTAACATATTTAATTATAGTTTGTAGCGCAGTATCTTTTTCATATTCTCTTTCAAATTCACTTTTTGTTTCATCAGATATTGGTAAATACCTAGAAACTACATACACAACATGTTCTAGTGCCAGATTTAAGTTAGGATTATTTTCTTTCAAAAATGGTCTTGACAAGGCATCACAAATATCATATATTTCCTAGACTTACAAATAACTTTAATATTATAATGAATAATTTTTAATAACGTATGTAGTAACAGGCGCGGATCCAGGGGGGCGGTGGGGGCGATCGCCCCCCCCCCCCCCCCAAGAGCTTTGAGTTCAGGAAAATAGATCCGATTTTGCCTCTTATACTATAGTTTATTCAAGAACTAGAGAGAGTAATAAATCATTTTTTACACTTTTTTTCTTCGCAAACTACCTGTGTTCTTTAGTCCGATGTCATTGGCAAAATCTGTTACGCAGATATATTTTTCATAGGAATGAGTTAGAAATTTTATAATCAAAAATAGCGGTCTATAATAATGGACTATTTGGGTTGGATAACAATAGATATTTGGAAGTATAAAGTATTAAAAAGGATTTTAATCCTTGTGATAGGCGTCGGAAAGAGATTTATTTTATCACTAAATATTTATGGCACAGAATATTACTTCGGAAATAAACTTAAAATAAAAAGTTTTTATAATATTATTTTATTTCTTATGATTTCTTAATAATTCACATATATAACAAAATGTAACTAATTTTGACTTATTTAACACAAATCACAAAAGTATTTTTATTATTTTTAATTTTGGCATAGAAACGGTTTTAGGCACTTTCGGAATAAAACGTAGCCTTATTTTCGCAAAAAATTCTAAGTTAATTTAAATACTTACAAAATTCCCATTGTCAAAAATACAGAAAGTTATATATATAAAAAAATAAATTCGCCCATATAATATTAAAATATTTTTGGGGCTCATTTTATTATTAATAAAAACATTTTTAGGATATTTGACGTTTCAGTTTATTTATTTCTTAAATCATCTGCAGAATTACAATTACTCACTAAAAAGAGATTCATATGTAATTTGTTTTTATATGTTACAGTTAAAATTAGACCTACTTATTTTTATTTCTATTGCACTGATATCTTAATTTAATTTACTTTACTATATGGAAACCCGATAGCCCCAAAAAAGTAAAATAAATATGTTAATTTTACACGCTTAAGAAAAAAACACAAAAACAATAATAAAATAATAAAAATCTTGAGGTTAATTGAAATTAAATATACATAAAATTAAAAATAAAAATATACAAAAAAAAAATAAAAAAAATATATAAATAACATTAAACAAAAAAATACAACAAAAACAAAAATTTAAATAATAAATTGTGTTTAAACTGCTAAACATTACGTATCTAATTCCTAATCAAAGTCAGCGAAGCAGTTTACGCTCAAATTTATTTATTATAATTGGTTCCTCTATCTTACCAATCATGAGATCGAGTTTCCACAATTTGTTGTATTCTTTTATTATATGGATTTTTCCCAATTTTCCGCAGGAACTTTATTCTAAAAAATTTTTCAAAAGTTCAGTTAAATTACTAATTTTTTAAGTTTGTTTTTTCTAGCAACTCTACCTTTAACTTCAAAGAGATATATCCTTCTCCAATGAATAGTTTTCGAACGATCTATAAGAACAGATTTCCTATCTGGTTTTTCCCAGCAAAATTAAGTTCTCTGAGCAATTTTCAGAACTCAGTTCTTTTAATTTCAGGTAAATCGCGATGTTCATTAATTTTAATTAGAATTTTGACGATTAGGATCCGCTTCTCATAATAAAATGTATGTACAACTCCTTTTATTGCAGTTTTCATCTCTCTACCAACGAAATTTTTCGCTTGCCTATGATCGAATGTGGCTTGGGAGTTTTAACAATTCCAGTCCTTTTTTTCCCGTTCAGTATTCGGTACATACTAGATTTTCCAACTCCTGTCATGTTGG
The DNA here is from genome assembly GCA_034092305.1 of Diaprepes abbreviatus. Lineage (NCBI taxonomy): Eukaryota > Metazoa > Arthropoda > Insecta > Coleoptera > Curculionidae > Diaprepes > Diaprepes abbreviatus. Next base: position 213,085 of record JASJET010000291.1, read on the forward strand.
AACACATCTCAACAGAGTTTTTAACATTATTATCTAGATATTGATATCTTAAGACATCATAAACATTCATCGTAATAAGTTTTTCGTTGAGAAAAAAATGCCCTGGTTTAACGATTTTGGAATAAATATAGAGGTGACAGAAATACCTTTGGGGTGTCTCACTTATCTCAAATAATATATAAAAACAAGCGCAAATAAGATAAATCACTAAGGACACACTGTAAGGTGTACTGCTGACAGAAATTAAACTGAACTATCAGAAATTTTATTGTTGTAGTATATTCATAAAAGTTTATAATATTTAAATATAATTAGGTTTATGGCAGTCCTCAGTTACCTGTAGCACTGAAGCAGGTACGTTGGACGTCTCGGTAACAGTTTTATTACTCTCTTTAGTTATTGAATAGAGTATAGGAATGTGACAACATGTTTTTCTTGCGATAGCCCCCCCCCCAAGAGCTTTGAGTTTAAGAAAATAGACCCGATTCTGCCTTTTATACTAGGAATGTGTACGGTGCTGGCATATCCCCCGGTCGGTAACTTGTTTTTTCTTGTGATCGACCCCCTTTCTCTCCAAGAGCTTCAAATTCAAAAAAATAGACCCTACCCTGCCTTTTACACTAAAAATGGAAATGTTTGTGTCTCACCCGCCCCCCGCCGTCCTGTCGGCGACTTGTTTTCGTTTGCCATACTGTACTTTTATGATACTACCGCCCCCCCTCCAAAGAGAGGCTGGATCCGCTCCTGTGTGGTAAACGTATGTAGATCTTTTCTGAAAATGTCTTACAATCTGAGAAGATTGTTACATTTAGAGCTCCGTATATTAGGTAATAAAATTTTTGACAACTGAAGACAATAGCTAATAATTTCTTTTTCAATTTGAGCATACTTTACTTCAGTTTTAGTTAAATCTCAACATGCATATACAATTGGATGACTATTTTGTATGATACAACTTCCAATCACATCTTAAGAGGAATCAATTTCAAGGAAAATTAGGATTGCAGAATGGTAAAACTGGTGCACTTATAATCAAGTGTTTTAGCTGTTCCGAAGATCTTTCACCATATTTTCTTAATTTGTATACTCAGTGCTCTTTATACTTGTCCTAAGCTCTATCAAAAAATTATCAAAACTCTGCCCTTCTTTTCGCACTACAGACTTAAATTTACATGGCTCAAAAATTATGTTCTTCTTTAGTGCACAATTTCGCTCCAATGATTTTTGCTCTTGGTCCGTTAATGTAAATGAATTACACAATTCAAGTCCATCGCCTTCAATTATCGTTAGAAAAACAGCCACCTGTTGTTTGATACTTTTACATTTTAACTCATTTGCCACTGCATATAATTCAAATCTCTATTTAAACTGCTTCCACTGTTCCGCCAATCTCTGTCTACGAGACTCAACAACAAATTGACATGAACTAATATCCACCTGGCGGCGATTGCCATTTTATATAATCATTTCATCCCTTATAGATATGAGCCTATGGTCTGTACAACTGTGGCTACCTAAACTACTTAAACTATGGCCAGTACATTATCAGTATCAGACGATTGTTAAACTGATATAAAGGATAAGAATGACTAAAATCCGGAGAACTAAAAAGGAAATGATACATTTAACACACATAAAGAGATTAACTAAATAGGGGAAATGAGTAAGTATTCATAACAGATTTACAACAAAAAATGAGATAGAGATAGAAGAGGGATTTCAAGCGAATATACTAAAGAAACAAAATCTGATTTAATAATAGATAGGCCAGGAATATTAGACTTTGAAAAAATACAAAATGCAAGTAAATTTTTCTTTTTAAAAATCTTTCAGGGCATACAAAACAACTCTCATTTTTAGCGTTTTTATTAATTTATTAACAATTAAGAACAAAATATTGGTTTTAATCATTTAATTCGAATATTGGTGTTTCGTTTTAAAACCTAGCATTACAAAAATATAATTTTTGCTTATTGTTAATAACTTTGCAAAAAATTGGAAATCGTTAACGAACCTATAGATAATAAATAATTGGTAGTACAAAAATATTAGCAGAAGATGTCCTCTGAGAGTTTGATATTTTTTTCTTAATTTGAATTGTTTATCCAGCCTCCCTCTTTGGGGGGGGGGGGGGGGGAGTGATATCACAAAAGTACAGTATGGCAAGTAAAAGCAAATTGTCGACGGGGGGGGGGGGGACACCAGCAACATTCCCATTTCTAGTGTAAACGGCAGGGTCGAATCTATTTTTCTGAATTTGAAGCTCTAGGAGAGGGGGGGAGGCGATCACAAGAAAAAACAATTTGTCGACAGGGGGATAGGATGCGAGCAGCGTACACAATCTTAGTAGGGGCAGAATCGGGTCTATTTTCCTGAACTCAAAACTCTTAGGAAGGAGAGGGACGATCGCAAGCATACACATTCCTATACTCTATTTAAGAACTAGAGAGAGTAATAAAACTGTTACCGAAACCTCCAACGTACCTGCTCCGGTACCGCAGGTAACTGACGACTGCCGTAAATCTAATTATATTTAATTTTATTTAAATATTATAAGCTTTTATAAATTTACTGCAACAATAAAATTTCTGATAGTTCAATTTAATTTCTGTCAGTGAGCAATGTACACCTTACAGTGCGTCCTTAGTGATTTATCTTGTTTGTGCTTGTTTTTATATATTATTTGAGATTAGTGAGATACCCAAAATATATGGATCCCACATCTATATTTATTCCAAAATCGTTAAATCAGACCGTTTTTTCCTCAACGAAAAACTTATTACGATGAATGTATACGATGCCTTAAGATATTAATATCTAGGTAATAATGTCAAAAGCTCTGTTGAGATGTGTTCCAACATGACAGGAGTTGGAAAATCTACTATGTACCGAATACTGAAGGAGAAGAAAACGACTAGAATTGTTAGTACTCCCAAGCTACATTCGATCACAGTCAGACGAAAAACCTCGTTGGAAGAAGAGATGTAAACTGCAATAAAAGGAGTTGTACATACATTTTATTATGAGAAGCAGATCCCAATCGTCGGCAAAATTCTAACTAAAATCAATGAAAATCGGGATTTACCTGAAATTAAAAGAACTGAAAACCAGATAGGAAATCTGTTCTTATAGATAGTCTCGAAAATGTCCGTTGGAGAAGGAAATATCTCTCTCAAGTAAAAGGTAGAGTTGCTAGAAACAACACAACTTACAAAATTAGTAATTTAACTGAACGTTTGAAAGATTTTTTTAAATAAAGTTACTGTTGAAAATTGGGATAAATCCATATAATAAAAGAATAAAAGAAAATGTGGAAACTCGATCTCATGATTGGTGAGATAGAGGAACCAATTATAATTAATTTGAGCGAAGATAGATTCACTGACTTTGATTACGAATTAGATCCGTAATATTTACCAGCGTAAACACAATTTATTATTTAAATTTTCTGTAACATATAAAAATTAATTATATATTTCTACCTTTTTAGTGTTTAATTGTAATTCTGCAGATGATTTAAGAAATAAATAAACTAAAACATCAAATATCTTAAAAATGTTTTCAATTGATAATAAAATGACCGATAGCCCCAAAAACTTTTAATATTATATGGATGAATTTATTTTTTATATATGTTTAACTTCTTGTATTTTTGACATTGGGTATTTTGTAAGTATTTAAATTATAACTATAATAGAATTTTTTTGAGAGAAAAAGGCTACGTTTTAGTCTGAATGTGCCTAAAACGGTTTCTATGCCAAAATTAAAAATAATAAAAACACAGTTGTGATTTGTGTTAAATATGTCAAAATTATCTATATTTTCTAATGTATGTGAATTATTAAGAAATCAGAAGAAATAAAATAATATTACAATAACTTTTTATTGTAAGTTTATTACTGAAATAATATTCCATGTCATAAATACTTAGTGATAAAATAAGCATCCTTCTGACGCCTATGATAAGGATTAAAATCCTTTTTAACTCTTCACACATCCAAATATCTATTGTTATCCAACCCAAATCGGTCACTATTATAGACTGGTATTTCTGATTATAAAATTTCTAACCCATTCCTATGAAAAATATATGTGTCTAACAGATTTTGCCAAAGACACGGGACTAAAGAACACAGGTAATTTACGAAGAAAAAAAGGGTAAAATATGATCTGTGACTCTCTCTAATTCTTGAATAGACTATACACCAATCGGATGTGGTAATTAAAAATCAAAATAACAAAAATTAAACTTTATACACATGTGTAGTAAGCAGTATAGGCATCACATACTCTCGGAATTTATTAAAAATTTAATTATTTATAACGCCGTAACATTGCTAATAAATGAGGTATCGATTTCGAATCTATGCCATTTTATTTCAAATTTAATAACGACAGTATTTTCAAAATTGAAATGATTTATTTCTTTCTCTAGTTCTTGAATAAACTATAGTTTAAGAGGCAAAATCGGGAAAATTTTTCTTAACTCAAAGCTCTTGGGGGGGGGGTCGCCCCCACCACCCCCGCCCCTTGAATCCACGCCTGATACGCTGAGACTTGAATACATGTTTTTGTGTTTCGAATTTGGCCTCGGGAGAGACTGATTCTTCTTGCTCTCTCATCTGTCATATTGTCCTTTCTAGCCATCACTTTCTGCCCTAAATTTACATAATTTTCGACGTGTTCTAATTGCTGTCTTTTCAGAGCATATTAATTTCAGCTATGTGTCGGTCATTAATTTTGTTTTATCAATACTTATTTTAAGGTCGATCTTCTCAAAGTGGTTGTTTAATTCTGAGTAGTTCTACAGGATCACTACTGCACATTAGAACAACGTCGTCGGCAAATCTCAGATGATGCATATACTCTCTCCGTGGATGTTGATGCCTTTACGGGACCAATCCATTTGTCTGAATACGTTATCCAGAACGAATGTAAATAGTTTCGGTTAGATGGTGTCACCCTGGTGTACATCTCATTTTTGCGGAATAGTGTTAGTTTTCTCAGAAAGAACTACATGCATTGAAGCTATCTGTTTACCATTTGTCTAGTGAATTTAACACACTTCTATGGTGTCAAATGCGCTCTGATAGTCAATAAAAGCTAAGTGATGCTCTAAGTAAAACTCCCGCTGACTCACGAGACTGTTAGAAATCAATTTTATTTGTAAATACATTTGTTAATATTCTTGTAAAAAGTTTATAGAGCTGGAAATGGAGACTAATTAGCCTAAAGTTCTCTAGATATTTAATGTGTCTATTTCTATGTATTAAAACTTCAACCTTCTGCCACAAGGCTGATATTTTATTTTGGTTCAACAAATATTGAAGAATAATGACAGTACTCTAATCTATCTTTTCATTAATTTAAGCGTTTTTGCAATTTCCAGACCAGTATGGGTCCGTTTCACAGGAATGTCCTTGTTCAGCAGAAATTCAGCCCATTTGATTAACCTGAACCATCGGCCGTGTAGTCCAGATTTGGATCAGTTTAATTTCTTTTTTTACAGTAATCTGAAAGAGCACCATCATTGTTCAAACGAAAACGAGTTGAAAAAGGATATTGGTTTCTATTTTGAAGATCAACAAGAGTCCTTTTTGTCGTTGCAATACAACAATTATCAAAAAAAAATCGTAATCCTTTTGTTTCATTGTTTGAGAGAAAACTTTTCCAGTGATTATATTAAATTAGGATTCCGAAAACAAGAAAACTTAACTTAAATTGAAAGAAACAATACTAAAAGGATTAGCGCATTAACCACCCTTTCCATAATAACAATTATTTCGGTCGCATCTGCGGTTTATCCTTTTGTGATAATAAAAATAGCCGAAATTCGGAAGTTCTCTACAGACTGTTTGTAATTAGAACAAACATTCTACAATTTAATATTAATTAAAACTGACATTTAGACAAAGAATTCATTAAAATCCTCATTTGAATTATATGCCGTGGATAATCAAAATAGAAGGGATTCCGCAGACTTTGCGAACGCCTCTACAATAACTTCTTGATAAGTTCGACAGGAGCGTACTTAGAATGTTTATTTTTTTAAATACGCTGTTGGATAAAAATATGTGTTTTTGATTCTTTGAATTAAAAGTTTATGAGCCCTGCCTAATTTCACGGAAACATTATCCTCACAGTCTTAGTAATGATGCATAATGTTTTGGTAAATTTTAAACAAAATCTAGATTTACAAATATTAATTATTATAGAAACAAAAATCATATACTCAAAATGGGTGATTTTTAGCAAAATGGAGAAATTTCTCACATAAAACATTTCGAAAAATATTAATATAATACAGTTAACTCAGAAATATGAATCCGTAATTTGCCACTCACAACATAAAATATCTAATTTTAAAAAAATTTGCGTATTACATCTTTTAATGTCCAAACAGCAGTCCTTTATAGTTTGATAAAACAAGAAAGTAACAGTATAATCTGTTTTATAATATAAACTAATTTTCAAAGTAGTATTATTGATCTATATTTAATAGCCTTAATGCCTTTTTATTTTTAGAAAACCATGTTACCCTGAAAACCTTAAATACTAAACTCATCAATAAAGAGATTGTGTCTCAGGATAAATCATCTTTAAGAATTCTTCTTAAGAAACTGAAATTCAGATACAAAAAGGTTGATAAAAAAAAAACGCATTAATTGAAAGAACATGCGTTGCTCTTGCAAGAGTTTGATTTCTTCAGATGTATATGGAAAATCCCCTATAGTTCTAATCCAAGACTGGTTGTCTTAGACTAACTGTGAAATGTGTATTTTTCTATTGTTTACTCTTGGTCTGATATATTATTGCTTTCTTTCTGAGTCTTTTCCAAGGCTTGATTACTGTAAGGTTTTAAAATTTTTATTACATATATTCGTTTATTGTAATTTGATGTTCTTTTAGATTTACAGGTGTATTTCTTATTCATTATACTATTTGGTGCTTTTGCCTGTTATGTACTTAGATAACACTAGTTTACAGTACATCTGTTGCTGAAGAAATTTTAGCTATTGTTGACTACATATGATATGCTAATTTCAAATATATCAGTAGAATTTTTTTTTATCAGCTCTAGTTTCTGAGTTTCAGCTATGTAGGTATAAAACAGAAAAAAAACATGTGTATTAACTATGAAAAAATTTATTAGAAATCAAGTTAATCATTGAGTTCTAAAAAACTTCGTTTTAAAGCTCTTCTCTGATGTGTAGACTTAGGAAAATGACGTGTCAGAGATCAACAATAGTCAGACATCATATTCATATCCCAGAAACCCTGATAGCGCTCTTCCAGGACGCGTAAGTCCTGATGCATACGCTCTCCCTGCTCTTCCTCATATCTCCTAAATTTTCCGGAAACCTGTCTAGGTGACTATGGAGGAAGTGGAGTTTTATGCTCATATTGCACCCCAAATTTTTTAATTGTAACAGAAGGTCTTCTACAAGTTCAATATAATTTTCTGATTTTTTATTTCCGAGAAAATTCTACATTACAGAGACGAAAGCTGTCCAAGTCCATAGTTCTAACTCAGTCATAGAATTTCTAAATTGAGTATCTTTCGTAGGTTGTCTAATTTGGGGGCCATCAAAAATACCGGCTTTAGTCTTTCCCATAGTAAGCTGAGGAAATTTTTGGCAAATGTCTTTATCTAATGATTTAACAAACTGTTTCATGATGCCCAGTTTTGTATGTAATGGCGGAAGGATAATTTTGTCACGAGCTACTAGTGAATTCTGGACTATATTTTGCTTTCCAGGCTTTATATTTTTTCTCAAGAGCCAGTTTCTTTTTACCCAATGCTCTTGTTTAGCTCTACTATCCCAAAGACATATAAAACAGGGAAACTTAGTGTAACCACTTTGTTGACCGAGAAGAATGTTCACCATTTTTAAATCAACACAAATTTGCCACATATGGTCATTGTACTGTATTTTATTTAGGACTAGCGACATGTTACAATATTCTTCCTTTAACTTTATACTGTGGGCAATAGGTACCCCAGCGTATTTATTTCCATTATGAAATAGAATACATTTTAGGCTACGTTTTGAGCTGTCAATGAATAAATGCTAGTCGTTTGGTTCGTATTGTTTCAAGCCCATTTTTATCAACAAGTTTTTAATGTCTGAACAAAAGGTAATACCGTTTTCTTCGGAAAAATAACGCCGTAATTCTTTATCTCTTTCACGATAAAAAATTATTTTAGTATGTGAGGAAATTAAATTTTTTTCTTCCAGTCTTGATGCCAACAATTCTGAAGCTTGTTTAAAAAGATTTAAATCTCTTACAAGATCATCTAACTCATTTTGGGAAAAGCATTTTGACTCATTTGATATACCTTCAAAATCAGCATATTTTGTGATGAGCTTGGTCCTTCCTTGTCTCGTTTTAAGAGGTCAGATATATTTTTAGGCACTGAAAAGTCAGGTGAATGGTGCACTGGACGCTGAACACAACTAGTACTTAGCTCGATTTATTTAGTGTTTAGACCGTTTACGTTCACGCTACAAAAAGTAACAGTCTTCGAGATGATTTGGTGGTTCTCGCCAAATAGTCGGTGTTCCAAATTTAAAAGCACTTCTTTTACCATTTTTCCATAATATTAAATATTCAACACACGATTTACAAACACAATTAGGAGCCCAAGACTTTTCATTTTTATCTAAGAGTATCCCAAAATACCCAAAATAAGTATTTTTCACCAACGGTGATATAACTTTTCTCCGCATATATAGCAAAAATGATTTGGATTGTTTAAACAACATCTCCTTGAACTACTCATGATGCAAAAACTTCATATACTAATCTTAACACAGTATAATACGCACGTTATCGATAAATAAATACGCATAAATGATAAAAATCAAAAAAAAAAGTATCTCAACTGAATATTATCTAACCATAAAATTCACGGCAACAGACAAAAAGTTAAATTTTGTAAACTAGTGTAATATAGCACTAAAACCTAAATTAAAACTTTTTTACTATATATAAGAATAATCTCTTAAATAAAACTCAGTTCATTAAAATCAGACAAAACAATGTAGGGTTACATTAGTTTCTGAATAACAATATTTCTTGCTTCCCAACCCTTTATTTTAAAAGTTAGAGTGAAAAAGTTGCATACAAAAGTTTCAAAACATCCACAGTAGATTATCAACTACTACTAAAGGACACCTTTCATTTAATTCTTTTGAGAAATTGTTGTTTTTTTTATTTTAAACAATAAGAACCCCCTTTTACGGCCTATATAGAAATTTTATAATATTTTAATTCATCTTACAACATTACTTAAGAGTATATATTGACGAAAATGCAATAACCACTATTTCCCAAAATACAGCCAATCGATATCTAAATGTGTGATTCTTTTCACTCAACGATATTCACGAATGCTTTCCTCGCTTGCTCAATACGAAGTTTAATTTTAAATTAAAGGTGGCACTGGCTGTTTAGAGTCGTCCACCGTTACTACGCAAATTGTTTGTAACAATCTAGTTAATTATAATTTCCTTTTGCACGCCCATCAATGACTCCTTAAATATAACCAGGGACAATAGATTCGAGAGTAATGGAGACAAAATATAACCTCTTCTTACATTTATCCTTAGAAAAGTAGCGCCTGATGTTACCTTTTCAATTTATCCTATGCCATTTGATGCCACTACAAATTTGAAATAATTTCTGTATCTTCTTTGTCCAGAACTGTTTTTTGAGGATTTCAATTAGTTTTCATAGTTTTTTGTGTAGTCTACAAAGCAGACAAATAAACTTTACATCCATATCCTTGCATTCCTAAGTTAACACATTAAAAGAAAAAAATGCTTTTTGTGCTTCCATGATGTTTCTGAATTTGGCATGCATCTACCTGACACTCACTTTCTTAGAAATATCGTTAGAACAAGAAACATCAAGTTTATCGTAGGGTAGTCGTCGAAATTTGCAGTGTTTTTTTTTTGGCAGCGTTATACACGGTAACTTGAGCTAGCCTGTGGATATAATTCCGGATTTGTATACAGTGTTGAATAATGCACTAATTACATCCAATTCAGATTCTCCATTATCCGCTGAGCTTCATTACTCCAGCGGACGTATTATCTAAACTAGTCGCTTTTTAATTTTTTTTGCACTATGATGGCATAAATTTCTTCACTTTTTGGAATAGTTGGTGCTCCTTTTTTATTTAGTTATCCATTACTGATAGCATATTAGGCCTTAAAACAGGCGCGGATCCAAGGGGGGGGCGGTGGGGGCGATCGCCCCCCCCCCCCCCAAGAGGTTTGAGTTCAGGAAAATATACCCGATTTTACCTTTTATACTATAGTTAATTCAAGGACTAGAGAGAGTAATAAATTATTTTTTACCCTTTTTCCTTCGCAAACTACCTGTGTTCTTTAGTTCGGCGTCTTTGGCAAAATCTGTTAGATATATCTTTTTTTTCCTAGGAATGGGTTAGAAATTTTATAATCAAAAATACCGGTCTATAATAATGGACTATTTGGGTTGGATAACAATAGACATTTGGAAGTGTTAAAAAGGATTTTAATCCTTGTCATAGACGTCGGAAAGAGGTTTATTTTATCACTAAGTATTTATGGCATAGAATATTATTTGGGTAATAAATTTAAAATAAAAAGTTTTTATATTATTATTTTATTTCTTATGATTTCTTAATAATTCACATACAGTACAAAATACAGATAATTTTGACATATTTACTGTATTTTTATTATTTTTAATTTTGGCATAAAAACCGTTTTAGGCACATTCAGACTAAAACGTAGCCTTATTCTTTCAAAAAATTCGAAGTTACAATTTAAATACTTACAAAATACTCATTGTCAAAAAGAAAAGAAGTTAAACATATAGAAAAATAAATTCGTCCATATAATATTAAATTTTTTTTGGGGGGCTATCGGTCATTTTATTATTAATTATAAACATTTTTAGGAAATTTGACGTTTCAGTTTATTTATTTCTTAAGTTAAACACTAAAAAGGGATTCAAATGTAATTAATTTTTATATGTTACAGTTAAAATTAGAACTACTTATTTTTATTTCTATTGTACTGGCATCTTAATTTAATTTCCTTTATTATATGAAATATCCGATAGGCTTAAAAAAATAAAATAAATGTGTTAATTCTACACGCTTAAGAAAAATACATAAATATAATAATAAAATAATAAAGAAATTACGGCTAATTGGAATTAAACGTATATAAAATTAAAGAATGGGACACACTAAAATAAAAATATATAAAAAAAAAATAAAAAAAGTATATAAACAACATTAAACAATAAAATACAAAAAAACAAATTGTGTTTACACTGGTAAACATTACGTATCTAATTCGTAATTAAATTCAGTGAAGCTATCGTCGCTCAATTAATTGAGTTTCCACATTTTGTTTTATTCTTTTATTATATGGATTTTTCCCAATTTTCCGCAGTAACTTTGTTCAAAAAAATCTTTCAAAAGTTCAGTTACTAATTTTGTACATTGTATTATTTCTAGCAACTCTGCCTTTTACTTGAGAGAGATATTTCCTTCTCCAACGGACAGTTTCCGAACGATCTATAAGAACAGATTTCCTATCTGGTTTTTTCCATCAAAAATTAAGTTCTTTGAGCAATTTCTAGAGCTCAGTTCTTTTAATTTCAGGTAAATCCCGATCTTCATTGATTTTAGTAAGACTTTTGTTGACGGTTGGGATCTGCTTCTCATAATAAAATGTATGTACAACTGCTTTTATTGCGGTTTTCATCTGTTCTTCCAACGAGGTTTTTCATCTGCCTGTGATCGAATGGGGGAGTACGAAACATTCCAGTCGTTTTTTCTCATTCAGTATTCGGTACATAGTAGATTTTCCTGTCATGTTGGAACACATCTCAACAGTTTCATTGAGGAAAAATGTCTTGGTTTAACGATTTTGGAATAAATATAGAAGTGGAGGCCATATTTTTTCGGTATCTTACTAATCTCAAATAATATATGAAAACAAGCACAAACAATATAAATCACTAAGGACACACTCTAAGGTGTACTTTTCTCACTGACAGAAATAAAAATGAACTATTGGAAATTTTATTATTGCAGCAAATTTATAAAAGCTTATAATATTTAAATATAATTAGATTTACGGCAGTCCTCCGTTACCTGCGGTACTGGAGCAAGTACGTAGGGGATTTCGGTAACAGGTTTATTACTCTCGCTAGTTCTTGAATAGATTATAGGAATTTGTATGCTTGCGATCGCCCCCCCCCCCTCCCAAGAGCTCTGTGTTCAGGAAAATAGAACCGATACTGCCTTTTATATTAGGAATGTGTATGCTGCTGACACTCCCTCCCCGTTGACAACTTGTTTTTCTTGCGATAGCCCCCTCCCCTCCAATAGCTTTAAGTTCAGGAAAATAGACCCGATTCTGCCTCTTATACTAGGAATGTGTATGTTGCTGGCATCCCCTCCTCTCCAAGAGCTTCAAATTCAGAAAAATAGGCACGACCCTGCCATTTACACTAGAAATGGGAATGTCTCCGCTGTCCCCCCCCATCGACAACTTGCTTTCGCTTGCCATAATGTACTTTTGTGATGTCACCGCCCCCCCCCCCAAAGAGAGAGGCTGGATCCGCCCCTGCCTTAAACAATATACCGATCCGCAAAAATCCATCTAGAATGAACTTTAAAATAACCACTTCAACTACTACGGTGACATCAACTTCAAAAAACTTTATTTTGTAAATTTATTGCTAATTTATTTCAAAATTGTCATAATTACAACAAAAAAATAAGAAAACTTGTTGAAAATAACAGTATGAATGAAATAAGTTGTCTATCTACCTGCTAAAAACGAAATCCTTCGTAATTGCCTAAATACGCTCCTGCTGAATGCCTCTCCAACAACTTCTGGATAAGTTTAATTATGGACGCGAGCAATGAAAACAATTTAATTACCCTTAAGAAGGATCTTTAACGAGTTTGGTCATTTCCGGATTTAAAATGGCAGATATAATTTAAACTAACTTCTAACTAATGAGAAAAGTATTTAATAAGAAGAAATTTTTAAACATTTCTTTTCAGTGACGTAACGAGTCTGTGAGTCAGGTCGACAACCTGGCGAACGGAACTTTAGCCCAAGATATCTCATAAATTAGTCTTAAGGAACAAAAAAGGTTTAATAATGTAAATTGAATATTTTGTTTTGAATTTCTCTTCAACTTACACAAGTCTACAAGGTTCTGCTGTTGAGTAGCTGGGGGCCATTTTCAAAGTAATTTGCTGCGTATATTTGACGCTGTGGTACTCGAAAAATGTTTTCTAGCTCCTTTTGAAGCTCTGTATGTACAGGTGCAAAAAATGTTGGTCTTTGTTTCTAGTTGCATCATTGAATGCTATTCTTACCCTACAAAATAAGCTATTGAGCGATCACCTGCGATTTTTTTTTGCAAAATTTCGGTTTTATAATGTATCCCCACAACATCATGAGAATTTACATTAACCCTTTGAGGCATACATTTTTTTACTGTATATACTTCTCTTCAAAATTTGTACCTGTGATTTTTGGGGTCGCTGAGTATGATTATGAAGTTAGCTTATTTTGAAAGACAAGAATAGTCTTCAACTAGAAAAATAAAGCCAAAAAAAATTGTGGGGATCCATAGTAGTACCTCTCTTTCTGGCGGGGCTCAGCACGAGACTCCAAATGTCATTGGAAATATCCTTGTCACCTGACCGAAATTAAAACCAGAGGTATTCCTCGTCGAAAACGCTCTATCTCTTTTTAAGCGTGAACGAACTTTTTTCTATAGGATCCACAGTCAAGATATATTAAGTAATATTAATTTGTCTTACGTCTATATGTGCATAACCTTAAAAGTTGCTAAAACACACACTTTTCAAGTACATAACCTTAAATATCTCAAAATGCTGACATGATGGGCTAATTTAAGCCTTGGATTCATATCCTATGCAGCAAACTAGTGACGATGACGTTATTAAAATAAATTTTATTCTCATTATTATATCGATAAAAACCAGAATGCCGATTCTCAACCTGTCGAGTGAGCCTCCCTGTGGAGGAATTATGTAGCAAAAGGGGGAACGCATCGACATATAGTTTTCATATCCGCAAATGCATGTGAATTTGAAACTGATCAAAACCCAAACTACCGTTAAAAACAAGACGCGTGTCACAGAAACGCACAAAGTTATTAAATAAACCTCGTAAATTTGTGTTTTTTTTTATCGTTCATAAGGGTAGCAGTTTATTTTCTGTACTTTCATCCAAATAAAATAATACATTTTATTTAACCCGATATTTAAATTAAAACGCATGCATATTTCTCGATCTACGTGTATGCAAGCCAAAATATATGTCTAAATTTTAAATAAAATACTATTTGCTAAATAAAAAGAAGGTTGAATGTCCAAGGATCGATTTATAACCTTTTGCCGGTGGTTTTCTAGTCTGACCGACGAATCTCTAACCAATCAAAATTATGCACGTCACGCTGCGATAAAGATTCTTAACCCTGTTGTCAAAGTCAACGAGCAATATTCATTGTTACTCAGAAGCAGTAGCTAGCGCTCTCGCCCTGATCAAGTGACGACCAGTAGGGTCTATCATGTTTTTATTCTTATTCCAACTCCAATAGGTATCTCTCTCAACTCAACGATAAAATGTTTGTAGTCAAACAGGCTTAAGTAGAAAAGTCTCTGCAGGTAATAATGTGAATTAATCTGTCTTTTTCTGGCTGTATTCAATAATTTGCTCGAAGCCTGTAAAATATCTAGTTAAAATGTTTACATGAATATTAAAAAAGCATGTACTATTATTCTGATATTCACCAGTGATCTGTAACCCTACTCCAGTAGACTAGCGCCTATTATACAGTTAAACCCCAGTTTGGAAAAGCAAGGTTAAAGATCCTTGTGGCCTCAACAACGCGATTAAAACTGGTATGGAAACTCGGATTAGCAAATGTCGGAAAACGCTGCGTATGATTGATGTATTGATTTCCAAAATCTAACCGATTTATCTCATTAACTTTAATATTTGTGTTTTCCTGGCAACTTTAGCACTATAACCTACCTTATGCGATGTATTTGAAAGTCTTCTTCTTTATTATTACTCTTTCTCTAGTGTAGGCTAATCTCTAATGGTGAAGTGTGAATATTTAATTGGATCTGAATAATAATCTTTCTTGGCTCACTTACTAAACACTTTGGTCGTTTACTCGTGTGTGGTAAATTCTTAAAATTATTGCTGTAGTTAAATCACATTACGTATATTAAAAAACCCTTTTCTAAATATATTTGCTATTTTCGTAAACAATTTACCATCCCTTTGTAAATTAATGATTTTTTTTCATTTTGGCACTGTTGTGTCTTAATCTTTACGAGCAATTTTAAAATTTCAAAAACATTAACAGCCTAGATTCACTAAAAAGATTTAAGACTTAAACCCGATCTAGTTGCCATGAAACTTAAATCTTATAGTCGACCAATTTTGTTTTGCTTACGATCTGGTCATAATTTATAATACAATGTCAGCAAATAAATGAATATATAGGAATATTAAGGATAAGAACCTGACAATAAAGCCTTGAAATATGTAATAGAAATAGTTGTATTCCGAAAATAAATAAAGTTCTCCATTTTTGCCGATTCAGTAAAAAAAGTAAATGGTTTTTAATGTTTGTATTTTTAGGGTTTACTTGGTTTATTGTTGTTCTTGTCAGTTTAAGCCCTTTGCTGTCAGTTTAGGAAGGTTTTAAATTTAAACCATGTTAGTGAATCCAACTGAGAATTTTTGGTTGTCATCATTATCAGAAAGCATTTCTCGCCCACTGATAGACAAACGCCTTTCGTAACATATTCCACTCTATGCGATCTTGGGCAGTTTGAATCCAGTTGATAGTGACCCTCTTTATGTCAGCAGGGGGGTTGGCGGTCTCTCTCTGTCTCTGCATACCTCCTGCCTCGATCGCCATTACAGTATTATTCTGGCCCATCTATCGTCGTTCATCCTAGACACGTGGTCAGATCAGCTCCATTTAAAGTCAGTAATTCGTTTAATTACGTCTATTACTCTACTTCTACGATATATTTCTAAGTATGGAACATGATCTCTCAAAGTTAATCTCAACATTGACTTTTCTATGACCCTTTGAGCAACCTGTATTTTATCGACGCTACTCGGTATTAAAGTCAATATTTCCGAGCCAAAAGTTACCACAGGGAAGTAGCATTTGTTAAATATTTTACGTTTAAGGAATATTGGCATGTCTAACCAAATACGTATTCTAATTGTTGATAGATTCTTTTCCTCAATTCAAAAGTTTAATTGTCTCGTCCAGTCTTTATCTAATGCCCGTTTAACTTGTCTGATTTCATTTCCATCTAACGTAGGGTTATGATAGCTTAGGACCAAGTTGGTCATATACTTTGTTTTTGATACGTTGAATATAAGTCCAACTTGATGGGGTGCCTCTTCCCGAAATACACTGCTCTAATTAAAAAAAATGTGTATTATGCCAATATTTATATACGCCACTGTATCTATATATGCGTCGAATTAAGTATTGCTTTATTTGAAGTTAGGGAAAAAGCGGTATTCATTCAAATTATCCTAACGGTAAGTGCTAAACTTTCTAGTTCCTATTTAAAAACTGGTTCATTAATGAAATTTTCTTTTCCCTCGGTAATGCACATTTATTTTCAGATATCTCTGTCGATTGCTGCAAAATATTTAATCTTAAAATCTTTTTTAATTAGAACCTAATTACAAACATCAGCCATATTACGTCTTAATAAAAAAAAACACGGCGTAATAAAATAGTAATTATCTCTTTAACATTGATGTCGCGATGACAGACTTACACTGTGAGCGCACGAAACATCCTTCAACGCTCGTATTAAAATTTTATTAATGACATTAGTAAAACGACACAAAAACACTTAATATATCTCCGATCCCTTTTGCGAGATAAGAAAATAATTAATAAAATTATCGCATGATCCGAGGGATCCCTAAGACCACAAGAAACCCAAAGTTCCCCATTAAATATTACAATACAAAAAAAAAAACAAAATTAAGGGTGACCATAGGTTAGGAATTTCAAACTTTTGGATCAATGTAGTGCCAGAAAATATAATTTTTAAAAATCAAAATTTCAGTAAAAAATAAAGAAATCTATCTGCCGTATTTAAATAATTGTTATATATGTATTTATTATCCTTTCAAGCAGAGAAAAGGAAATATACAGGGTGCGCCATCTTTTATGTCGGTATGTAAACATTGAATAACTTTGACATTTACCAACCGATTGATTTGGTTATATGTGTTTTAAAACGTCAATTCAGTACAGTTTTAACCATGAATCGCTTCACACCGAAACAACGCGCTGAAATAGTGACAATGTGCATTGAAAATAGTCGTTAAGTTGTGTTAACTCAACGTGCATATCGTCGAAAATATCGTAGCCAACAGGCACCGTCTGACAACACTATCCGTCGTTTGGTTTCGAATTTTGGTGAGTACGGAACAGTGGTAGATCATCAACATACCGTTCATCAACGATCAAGACGTTCCAATAAACTGGTTGATGCGGTTAGAGAGAGCGTTGCCTAGAACCCAAAAATTGTCGTATCGTCATCGCGCTCAGCATTTTAGCGTCAGTGGAACCACCTTGCGGCGTATTTTGAAGGATGATTTGCATTTGTTTCCGTATAAAATACAGTTAACACAAAGAATATTGCCGAAAGACCGTCCACGTCGCTTAAAATACGGCCAAACAGTGGCTCGAATGGTTGACACTGAACACTCTCTGGCGGCGTTAATAAGCAAAATTGACGCATTTGGGGGACGGAAAATTCATACGAGATCCACAAAACGCCAATGTATGACCGAAAAGTGACTGTTTGAACCGGCGTTTGCGCCAAAACCATCATTGGGCCATCTTTTTCAAAGAAAACGAAACAGTCGACAGAAATCGATATCGGTGGATGTTATGTCTGCCCACAAATGCGTGAAAAAGGTCTTGATGGTTACTGGTTTCAACAAGACAGTGCGCCATGCCACACTGCAAATCAAACAATGCAGTTTCTGCAACGGAAATTCCCTGGACATCTGATGTCAAAAAGAGGCGACATTGACTGGCCACCCAGATCTCCAGATTTGACTGCTCCGGGTGGGGTGATTTAAAAAGCAAAGTGTACGCCAGCAAGCCTCAGACCATTGAACACCTCAAGGCACACATTGGTGCCGAAATCATCGCTATATACCACTCGAGATGCTCGAAAAGGTAATGGAAAACGCAGCAAAAAGGTCACATTTTGCTGCGTTGCCAATAAAGATGGCCACTTGATCGATGTAGTATTCAAAAACTAGTCCCAATAAATTGTAAAAGACCAAATTTAATAAAAATACCTCATATACAGAAATCAGTTTTTTTTTAAAGTTATTCAGTGTTTACATACCGACATAAAAGATCGCACACCCTGTATAAAAACAGTTTGTTTCCTGCAAATACAACTTTGGTCCTCTCTCCATACGCGTTTCGGCTACCTTATGGTTTCGTTAGTGGAGCTGTATTAAACCGAGAACATCTGCAATAAACAACTGCTATATAAAACATATGTTCGAAAGTACGTCGGTAGGATATTAAAAGCCTGCCGAAGTAGTGGGAATAGGGGGCTCCTAGTTGACCCCCCCACCACTTTTTTGATTGGTCAGCCAAGAATGACCTTGTTTCTGATTGGCTGCCCAAGTTCGCCCCCTATTCCGATTGGTTTCATAAACTCCGCCTCTTTTTGCTCCACCTCCTACCTCCTTCCTAACCACCACAGTAGTTGGAGGGGAGCTGGTAGCAGTTGGAGGGGAGCTGGTATTTTAAAGGACTGAATCTGAGCGAGCTACATTCATTTACAACTAGTCTTAAGCTTATATAGAAGATTCACCACTAATAAAGAACAGTGTTAAATTAAAAATAAGTGGTAGTTATGAACAGTGATTTGCAAAATGAAATAATCAAATTAGGTAAACAGTTTACTAAACTTCAAAATTCCGAATTAAAGAATGCAATGCTAAGGAAAACACACCCCGAGTGGGCACAGGTATATTATGAGACTGCCTTCCAATACCAATTAGCTGCAGAAGCCTGTTTAAATTATAGAAAAACCCAAAATTTGCCGAAGTTCTTTCATGAAATAAAGAAAATAGGATTCAGTTACTTTTTAAGGATATTGAAGGATTATATAAAAGATCCTGATATATTAAAAGAAATCGTGGAAGAGGAAGAGAGAGATAAAGAGATATTGAGAAACAGGGAGGTTTTAGTGTAGGATTTATTATGGAATTATTAATAAGAGAAATGTATGAAGAGTTTTTGATGTCCGCAGCCTGTTCCGAGTTTTATGCATATGAAGGTCAAGAAAGTGAAGCGCAGAATATTATATTGTTTTTAAATTATATGGAACATGCGGAATTATGTTTACTAGCAGCTGAATGTTGTAGCGAATATTTAAAAAATAAAAATATAGATATTTTAATATGTAAACTTCAAGAACTAGGATTAAATAATAATATTTCATGTATTAAAACAATGTTAGAAAATAAAACACATAATTTGTAATCAAGTCTTTTATTACATAAAAAAATTGTTGTAAAGGTAATAAACATTTGATAATGCACATACACATGGTATTTTTTGATGATAAAAGCAGCAAGGATCCATTTTCTTTAGGGTGGGTTGTTCATCAATCTCGATAACTGGTTTCATGGAATACTTCTTTACGAAATCTGCCTTTTCTTCCCCTTTTACATAAACATAGTCCACCTTAGCGCTTAAATCTCTTATGATATCTCCACATTTGTGTAATGGTGTAAATCCTTCACACCATTCAATGCAATGGTAATTTTTTATTAACCACAGAGCTTGTTTGTGTAAATAGGATGGTAAATGACCCATCGGAAATGGAGCTTTGAAAATAAAATGACTTGTCTTTTGCCCATCGTACGCTGCTAATTCCTTTACAATAAATTTATTATTTTCAATTTTGAATCCTTGAAGATCTAGAATAAGTTTCATATTTTCAAATATTTGAATTTCTTGATCATTTCTACTTTTAATTGATATTCACTTATTTGTTTTTTTAATTTCTGCAACTGAAGTTGAAAATCTAATACTCGAACTGAAATCTCGTAAGACATTATATAAATGAAGAATTCTGGTTTGGCTACGTTAATAAATATCAAAATTGACGCGTGCGCTCTTAAGCGTAAGTAGCGGTTTGTTTAAAAAGAGTATTTTATCTTAAGGAAATTGTATTACAACTGTTTCACAATTTTTGTTAATGGATTGTAACTGAAAACTTTATCATGAATTATAACACAATATGCCGCTGTTTTAGGGGGAATTTTTTCCTTGGTTTCAAATTCAATTCTCATGGTTACTGGACCTGTTTGTAGTAAATCTCTTTGATGTGAACAATTAATGTAAACTATAGGAGCATTTTCTTTAAATTCTTTCGGATTAAAAATTGGTTCCACTGGAGAGTTATAATACCCTTGACGAAAGTCTGTAAACATTTCATACAGAGTAGCAAATTTATTATTTTCAAAGTCAAGTTGAAGATCATTGTAAGGATATCTTTCTGAATTTAAAAAGACATTCATATTTCTTAAATTACAATGATCAAATTTACTCATATCCATTTTTAGATTACCACGTCTATTTTTCTGAAAAGCAATTAGAACATGACGTGGCGTTTCGACTTTTGTAGATGTTTTTACGGGCCAGTTGTGCCTCGTAGTTTCCAATAACTCTGGATATTCAACTAATTCCCAGCTTCGGAAGGTTATTAGTATATCACTATTTTTGTCAATAATTTTGGTAAGTGCTAATTCTTGCGGAATCGCTACAGTAAGATGAGGAACTCTCCAACACAACTTGGTAATTTTAACTTTGGGTTTTTCATCTTCATTACTGGATAATAATGCATTTGTATCATCATTACTTCTTATTAGAATAAGTTCTTGTTGTGAATTAAGAATAATCTTATTATAATCTTCAAAAAATCCTGAATACATCTTTAATGGTATACATAATGAAACATTACCTTTGTCATCAGTCATAATTTTTTCTTTAGATTTTGTTTTCGGATACCAACCGGCATTTTCCAATTTAGCACTTTCATTTTGATTAAATGAAATATATCCCTTAAGAGTTGAAGTTATACCAATATCCCGAACGGAGTCAATAGTAACACCATTTAAAATATAGCGTAATTCTTTAAATAAAAATGCCGGAGCATTATTAATTAAAACAGTATTAGCTAAAGGGGAATCATCTTCTTTAGTTACTTGCAATTCCACATAAATTTCACTTTTGCAAGGTAAAGGATATTTTCCTGTTTGTTGCAAAGCAATTCTGATTTCATCATTTGGTCCGAGTTTTGTAGGATTAAAAGGATCGAAAGAAAGAATTTCCCAGCTTAATATTGATTCATCAACCAATACATTTTCTCTTACATTTAAATAATCCATTTTTATTTAAGTTTAAAACCCAAACTTTGAAGAAATTTTCTATTAGAAGGTGTTAACCTTTGGAAGTTTGATTTCCTACTAAAGGAAGTTGGTTTCTTTCTTGTCTTATTAATGTTTTTATTATTAAATTTTCTAGTAAAGTTTGCAGATTTATTGTTATATAATATTACCATCTTTAATCTACTTTTTTAAGATGTAGTCTGATGGTTATGGTTTCTTCTCTAAAATTAACCAAATCACCTTCCTGATCTATTATTTTAATGGCTATTTTATCAATTACTTTAACGGTGACTGGGAAATATATGACGTTTTGAGGTGACTCAATTATTTTGAACCCTGGAGCAACGCTCGGGAAAAATTGGTGTATTATATGAACAGGTTTCCCGTTTAAATATGATCCCTCTGCAATACTGCAGTCTATATTTATTGAATTTACTTTAATTATTTCCGCGGGAAAATCTGATATATGTTCAATGTTGGCTTCCAATCGTCCATTTTTAAACCCTAATAATTTACCAATAGTTCCTTCACGAAAAGTTATGGGGGCTGAACATTTAAGATGTGTACGTAAAGTATTATTATTTGCATAAAGACTAAAACTAATTTTATCCTCATCCAAGTGTTTTTTTAAAAAATCTGTTATGTCTTCTAATTCGTAGCTACCTGGGGGTATGGCTATTTCTAAATTTTCATCATGAATTAATACATTATTCCCAACATCAATATTGGGAATTGCATTAAATGTTTCGAAATTTACAAGACCGATAACATATTCAACATCTTCATCTAAATATATTGGAGGATGTAACTCTGATGTTAAAATAGCGGAATTGCCGCTAAGAACAAAACTATATGACATTTTACTTTAAAAATATGTTTAATAATAAACTAAAATTAGGTGTTACATATGGTTATAAAGAAATTTTAGACACAATTGACCACAATTTGTTTTGTTAAAGTTTTGATAACTGTTATAATTATAATTAACAATATTATTATTTTGGTCGCTATAAAAATATTTAATTAATTCAGAAGGGGGTCGCAAATTACCATAACTATCAAAATATATTATGTTTTTTCCTTTTTTTGTATATGCTATCCAGTGAGTACCAACACCACTGTGATTATCTAGATTGACAATTGCACTTTCAATTAACTTTATCTTTTTTGGTAATTTATCCCTCATAAAAATACCACGAAAGTTGGGAATTTGTAAATATTTAGCGTATTTAAGTAAATCGTAATTTGTAAGTGCTTTTCGAGGTATATGTTTTAGCAGTTTTTTGAATAAGGTTTCAAGTATAATCCACATCCTGTTTTATAGGGTTTTAAATAAAGTCCACTTCCTTTTTTTCCTACCGCAATGGACTCCATCATTTGATTGTGTCGTTTAGATTCTTCTAATTTCGCTTTGGCTGCTTTTGCATCATTTACTGCTTTAGCAATACCTGCAGCCCCTCCTCCAAGAGCACCAAGAGCAGACAAACCAGCAAATAAAGGTATAAGTGGAAGAAATCCGCCAGTCTTTGGGATTGGAATTACCCTTTTCTTTGGAGGTAACACTTTACCAGTTTTTTTAATAGCTTTTAAAGCAGTTTGAATACTTTCATTTAGGTCTTTAAAACGTTTCCCCTTAATTCCTTTTCTAGCTTTTGAAATTACCTGAGATAATGATAGTCCTCGTCCTTTTCGAGTTTTTCGCTTGAACTTTCTTCTCGTTCGAAGTCCCATACCTAATTTTCTTTTAATTTTCATAGCACCAGTAATTCCTAGTGCAGCAGTTTTTTCCCCAAAACTAGAATCTTTAGCTTTGAACCTTGATAAAGCTTTGTCAGCTAATACTTTATCAGCTAAATGCCTTCTTTTTATATCATTTGATTGTGAGTAAGCAATATCGTGTTCTTTACAAGCCTCATCCAATAAATTTATACCTTTATCACCTCTTGACAATCGTTTTTCCAATTTTGTTCCAGGTCCACAAAAATTATAACCAGGAATATGCAATTCAAAGGGTAATTTATTTATTAATGAGTTTACTAAACCACTTCCTTTCCTTTTGCTGTTTGTCTTGTAAATGATTCGTTTATTATGTGATGGAAACATTATATATAGTTGCAATCCTAGTGATAACTAACCAGTTACATCACAATACTGAATATTAATAGTTTGTTTTATATATAAAATGAGAGTTGAGAAACAACCATACTCTATAACAATTAAGGATCATGAAAGTTCAGTGAATGGTTTTAGAAAACATGGAAAACTCTTTGAGGGAAATAGTAAAAGAGGGTTAATTATTGGCCCGTCAGGCTGTGGCAAAACCAATGTTATTATTAGTTTGATTGAAGATCCGAATGGTTTGCGATTTGAAAATCTGTATGTTTATTCAAAATCCTTATATCAACCAAAGTATAAATATTTGAGAACACTTTTTAAACCTTTGAAAAAAATTGGATACTATGAATCTGAAAATGAAGAAACAATTGTTTCACCAAAACAAGTTAAACCAAACTCTATAATAATATTTGATGATATAGTGTGTTGTAATCAGAATGTTGTAAAGGACTATTTTTGTTTCGGAAGACACAAAAATACTGATTGTTTTTATTTATGTCAAACATATTCTTCTATTCCGAAACAATTAATTCGTGACAATGCAAATTTAATTGTTATATTTCAACAAGATCGAACAAACTTAAAACATATTTATGATGATCATGTTAATGTTGATATGTCATTAAACCAATTTAATGAGTTGTGCTTAATATGTTGGAAAGATAAATTTGGATTTTTAGTAATAGACAAAGACTCTAATGTGAAATCTGGCCGATATCGAAAAGGATTTGATTCATATATTTACTTATAAAAATAAACGTTTGATGGTAAATTATACCAATCATGGATGAACGTTTAGCAAGAGAGCTAGTTAAATCAAGAAAAGCTGTTAAACAAAAATATCAGAGTTTAAAAAATGCGGAATTTGAGGCGCAAACTAAATTGGAGGAAACATATAAACCGATAACTCAACCCTTACAAGAATTAATTTCAACGATTGGTAAAATTGAACCTGTTGAAATAAAGGAAGAGCTACACACACCAATTAAAAAAATTTATGAAACACCACAGAAAAGATCAATTCAAACACTAACACCAAAGAGAAAATTACAATATGGAACATCAACACCAGAAAAAAGAAAGACGGGAAAAACTCCACTCCTTCCTACAGAAATACCATCGATTATTGACTGGGACGCGAGTTTAGCTTCAGCAAGTCAAATGCCATCTATACAACAAACAAGTATTATTGCAGAAACAAACCCTTCTTCAGGTTCACACTCCACAATAGGAAATCTTTCAGATATACTGGAACAAACACGGCAAACAGTTAGAACATTTGTTGATACAGATTTATATAAAGAATATTTATTAGGATTTGATGAATTACCTCGCCAATATATTGATAGCGGTGTAAAAGATGTTGAACATGAGTTTGATCACCAATATGGAATAGTTCATGATTTGGAAACCGAGAAATTCTTTTTGGGTTTAACTCAAAAACCTGTCGAAATTATTGGTAAAAACATCAAAATTGAAGGAATAACCTATACAGGTACACCAGGTTTATATGAGTTATTATTTAAAAAAGAACCAATAGGGTATAAAAAACAAGATTTGGAAAATTATATGGATATTTTAAAAAGAACCAATGCATACCGTAGAAATAATGATCCAAATGAGCAGGTGCAGGGGAATGGATCACATAAATATATTTCTATAATAGGACCTTATTTGCAAAGCAAAGGAATTACAAAAACTAAAACTCTAAATCCCGAATCTCAACAAGCAGTCCAGGGATTTTTTGAAAGACGCAAAGCTCCATATAGAGAAAGTCGAGTGTCTTCAAAAAAAACCGGATTTGGTATAACTTTAAAAGTTAATAAACCTAATACAGATTACATATATTGGGATAATGTAAACGAACTTGTTGAGAGACTTCGACTATTGGTAGCATCCATGCTTGCGGGACACACTGGTCATAACAATGAAATTATTTCCATTATTGAAGAACTAAGAGAAGCGAATATTATTATATAAAAGGACATAATAGATACTTTTAAACATTTCTAAAATGACCATCGATAAATTTGGTCGTCATATTTCAAAAAAATCAGCTCTAAACACATTATTATCACTAGAAAATAAAATATTATCAAATGTTGAAGAGAAAATAATAAAAATTTTTAAAAGCGATGTCAAATATATTGAAAACAAATTAATTCAAAATTTAGATCCCGGGTTGAAAAGCGATGTTAATAATTTAAATAAGAGAATAAATGAATATGATAACAATATACAAAATATTGCAAAAAAGATTAAGTTATTTGAGGATAAAGTTATTCCTGAATATAATGACAAGATAATTAATTTGAAAAATACTGTTGATGGAAATGATGATGTAGTAGAAAAATTTTCTCAGAAAGTTTCTAAATATGCAAATGACTTTGACGTAGTGAAGTTAAAATATGATAAAGTTGATGATTTTGAAAATGAAATAAAAAATGAAATTACATCAATTAAATCAATAATTAAGGATACTTCAGCAATTGACAATGTCAAGAACAGTATTTCCAAGGAAATTACATCAAAGTTTCAAAATTTTACTAATTTGCTTAATGATAGAGTAGCAGAAGAAGTAAGGAATTTTAAGAAAATACATGACGTTATGGATAAAAATACACAAAATCTTGAAAAATCAATGAACACTCATTTCCTAATTCACAAAAAAGATACCGACAAAGTTAATGAATTTAAAGAACAAATTAAAGAATTTGAAATTAAAATCAATGCATATAAATCAAATTTACAATATTTAGAAGACAAATTGAAGGAGGATTTTCAAAACGAAAATGAAAAAATTGAAACAAAATTCAAAGATCAAATTACAAAAGATAATGAAAAAATCGAGGATATACTAAAGCAATTAAACAATCTGAAAACCAAATCTGAAACGTCTTTTGACGAGGGAAATTTTACAAAGGCAATCGATGAGAAATTACAAAAAGAATTAGAATCCTTACTAGAAGTAGTGCAAGCTATAATAGAAGTTTCTAAAAAGGATGTATTAATTAAAATTAAAAATAATAGTTCAAAAATCGAGGAGACTTCTTTACTCATAAAAGAACTTGAAACATCTTATACAGATATACTACACAAAGCTGAAAAGACAGCGTCAGACATAAAAAATATAGAAAAAAAAATTGTGAAAATGACATTAGATATTACAAATGCAGAATTTCAATTAGGAAAAGATATAAAAAATCTAGAAGATAAATTAACAAAAGAAATAAAATCTTTAAACGAATTAGTTCAAAGAGCTGCTGAAGTTTCTAGAAAAGAATTTAATGATACAATGAATTATGCAAGAGAAGAAATGAATTCAACATTAGGTGGTTTCAAAAAAGATTATACGTTATCAAATGTTCTTTTGGAAACTAAATTTAATGTAAAAATGTCTGATCTTAATAACAACATCACCCAAATAAATTCATCAATAAAAGAAATTAGAAATGAAAATAACAAATCATTTGAAACAATGGAAAATAAATTTAATGTAAAAATTTCTGATCTTACTAACAACATCACCCAAATAAATTCGTCAATAAAAGAAATTATAAATGAAAATAAAAAATCATTTGAAGCAATGGAAAATAAAATTAAAGAACTTACTAAAAAAAACTGAGATGATTTTTTTTATATTTTACAACATCAGCGATAAAGGGCTTTTATAAACGGTTTAGAAGGAGGTAAAGTTATTTGTGGGATTTATTTTCGAGAGTAAGGTATAAATTAATAATGAGTAAAATTAAGCAAGACGTTGTAAATGAATTACATAAACCGGCGAGAAGGCGATATAGAAGGAGACGAACAATTGTAAAAGGGCTTAATGATCTATTTCAAGCTGATCTGATAGAAATGCAGCCATATGCGAAATTTAATAGGGGTTTAAGATATATTTTAATGGTAATAAATGTGTTTTCTAAATTTGTATGGGCAGAACCTGTAAAATCCAAAACTGGTAAAGATGTAGCAGCTGCAATGAAAAAAATTCTATTAACTTTAAAAACTCCCCCAACAAATCTGAATACTGATCAGGGTAAAGAATTCTTTAATCAAGACTTTCAGAAACTTATGGAGCAGTTCAAAATTAATCATTACAACACATTTTCTAATATGAAAGCTAGTATTGTAGAGAGAGTAAATAGAACGATAAAAAACAAAATGTGGAAAAAGTTTAGTTTACTAGGTAATTATAAATGGATCAGCTTTCTTAAAGAAATAATTACAGAATACAATAATACTAAGCATTCAACAATCGGAAAAAAACCAAACGAAGTTAACAAAAAGAATGAAATGGAAATCTTGAAATCAGCTTATACTCATAGGAAAACTGTGGATCCCAGATCACCAAAATTTCGTGTCAGTGATAGAGTACGAATAAGCAAGATTCGCGAACAATTTTCTAAAGGTTACACGCCCAACTGGTCAAACGAAATTTTTCAAATAAAAAAAATCCAGCTTACTAATCCAACAACGTATTTGATTCAAGATGGAAATGGGATAGATATTCAAGGAGGTTTCTATGAAGAAGAACTTCAAAAAGTAAGACACCCAAATGTATATCTGGTGGAAAAAGTGTTAAGAAAGAAAGGAAACAAAGTATTTGTAAAATGGTTAGGATTAGATAAATCTTATAACTCTTGGATCTTCAAGAGAGATGTGATGTAATAGTAATTAATGCTGTAATAATAATTGATGTTTGTAATAAAAAAAAAAATGATTTTTTATATATATTTGTTTTATTTAAAAATAAGCTTATTACATAAACATTTTTTTAAATACAATATTCCTATAATCAGAGTCTAATATGGGATTTAAAATTTCTTCAGTCAATTTAATCCTTCTTCTAAAATGTTTTTGATTTATAAACTCTTCAGAAGTCATACGAGCTTTTCTGTAGGCGAAGTTCCAAGCAACCATCAGATGAATTTGGTTTCTTGATTCATCAATAGATACTGTCTTCTTCATAATAGTGCTTAGACTTTAATTTTTGTTCTAGTTCTTCGGGATGATTCAACAGCAGTTCCAGCATGGAACACACATTTTCACTATTTAGATTTTGTTTTGGAGAAAGGACATTATATATTTTGTCAAAAGAATCTCCGTCGTAAAAATTGTTATTTCTAAAAACGTTGAAATAACGTCGAAAGTTTTGTTTTTGTAAAACATTTAGTCTATATTCTATAAGTGGAATTTGTTCCCATAGTCTGCACACAGTTTCATTTCCATAGTAAATAAAATCACAGCTTTTCACAATCTTCACTATTGGTAATTCACCAATCTTTTCAAAATGAATAGATAAATTTTGCAAATATATCGGTTCATTGAAAACATTTGGTGAAAACATATAATTTGTTATAACTCCTTGATATTGCAATAAGTTCTTCCAATCATCTTCATTTAATATCACAGACTGACCATTTTTACCACCAAGTTCAATGCATGGTAGAAAATCACTTTCCACCCACAAACCAATCACAGCATATTTAGAGTTAGAATTATTTAAATTATATTTTGTAGAATTTATAATTGTTTTTTTTATTTTCTTTTTTAATGGTGAATTTTCAAATATATTTTTACTCTGATTACTGAACATTTTAAATGATGTATTTCAAAAACTAACTGGCTATCTGCTTGCTCTCAAAAAACTAACTATCAATCCGTTTGCTCCTAAATTTTATACATTTTCCCTCTCCTCTCAAGTGGAGGGGTAAACTTATTTTCCCTCTCCATTTAAGAGGAGGGGATAAACTTTAAATGTCTTTATACTAACGAGAATCAATAAAAAACAAAATTTATATTATTTTTTTAACATTTATTAAATATTTTTATAGATATTTTTTCATGAAATACAATAAAATTAAACATGTACAAATAAATATTGCTGCTGTAAATATAATAACAAATATATAACAACAGACACAATGACAAGATTCTTCTTTTTTATTATTGAAAGGAATCCAATCTGAATATTGTAATGGTTTGTTTGTCATGGAATATTTAATTTTTATGTATGTATTTTCACACAAAGCAGAATCAGTTACATTATAGGTAAAAAAGTGTGAATTTCCAACAAGATATGTCATTTTCATCTGTTTGTAGCAGTCGGTTTCATTTTTGAGGGCATTTATACATATATCAGCCCTAACTGTATTAGGAATGTAATTTACATATATCACATTTCCAACAAGGGAAACTAAAACTATTAAAGATGCAGCAGTCATTGTTGTAATATTACTAACAAATAATGGTATTTCTATACAATATATATGTTTTTGGATTCAGTTCCCCCTCCAACTTTTAAAGCTTCAAAAACGACTTACATAATTTATCATCATATAAAATGATGTCTTTATAAAGATGAAAAATTACTTGGAGTAGTTAATTCTAATCGCGGTTTTTTATTTTTAGATCCATTTTCGTTTCCAGAACTTAAAAAAGTTAGAGTATCATACATCATTTTCATATCTTTATCAAAAAAATCTGTTTCCAAAATATCCTTATGTCCCCATGCAAGAGTTTTTGTGGAATTTGGTATACAATATCTTTTATCATCATGAGTTGTTAATGCCAATTTATTTAACAAATTAGTGTATATATTATGCATATCTGACTTGAATACATACATGGTGCAGAATATTTTGTCACCTTTCTCAACAACATCTTTATAATCTGATAATGTTAATTGATTTTTTATACATGATCTACTAACGCCTTTTGCTTTTTTATCTACACTATTTTTGGATTTTATACAATATGCTTTAGCACCAGTTCCATAAAAACTTTCAATGGGAATCCCTTTGTACTCATCTTTAAATTTACCAACAACTGATGTTGTAATAGGCATGCAATGAATATTTTGTTCAGAAAAATTAGAAGTATCAAATTTATCCAGATTTAGCTTCATATCTTCATAAAAGTTTTGGGTCTGAACTTCAAGAATTAAGGAATCAGTATCCGTATATAATAAATTTAAATTATTACCATATTTTACTTTTAAATACCCATAATAAAAATTATACATTACAGTTTTTGCAATATCCAGAATACTCATCCCAACATAAATTGGTTTATTGTATTCAATGCAAACCTGTTGAAGTTGAAGAGCAACTAGATTTTCAGAGAAAATTTTAAAATCCTTTAATTGAGGTTTAGAAATAAGTTTTTCGGCACTCAATTTATTACCCTGTCTTTCCCATTGAGATACTAATTTAATATCTGCTCGCCTATCAACATTTTCCATGGTTTTACCGAAAATTGAATTATTTGCCAATTTATAACAATTTTTATCAAATTTATTTTTAGATAAATTTCGTAAATTTGTATTTAAATCTATATATTCCGCTAACCATGGTGATTGTGTAAACTTAACTGCTCTGTGTATTTTTATGATTTTGAGTCCAAATTGTAGACATTGTTTCAGATATCGGTAGTGAATGATATAGTTATATTTATTATGTAAGTTTGGAATTAATTTTGAGTGGTTTGAAATTGGTGGTGTATATTGTTCAGGACAAAATGGGAAATCATTATGACTATCATGTAAATAATTTGGATATTCTAAATCAACTTCAAATATGTATCCTATAGATGATGTATCTGAAAGTTCGGATATATTTAAAGTTTCTATTTCGAGCTTAGGTACCCAAGCAAAATTTTTTTCAGGCAAATATTGTTTCATAGCATAACCATACAAATTTGTGGCGTCTAAGTAAGCGATATATGTTGTAGGTCTTTCAGGATTAAAATTTTCTAAGAATGGATTATTTGCTTCAGATTTGCGTTTGGAACAAGTGCTAACCCCACCACGAACACCTTTTTTGAAAAAATGAAGCATATCTGGTTCCGTTAATAATTCTAATTCTACATTAGTTAATTTCATCATTGCATCCCAGCACATAGAAGGGCTAGTGACATAATTAACAGGATCTAACTTATAGGTTTTAATACATGTGGATCTATAATTTTCAAAAACATCAGCCAAAAGTAAAACATCTGATTTTAAGTAAATATCGGAATAAGCCCCTATTGTAGAACACTTAAATAGATTCCACACTTCTACAGCACGACTGTAGTCTTGAGGAGAGATATTTTCATCGGTTAAGTTATTATAAAATTTATCAATCAATGGTAGAGATTTCTCATTTAATTTTTCGTTGGAATCTATGTAAGAGTATGGAAATACCCCTTTTTGTCTAATGTATCGAAATTCATCAGCATTTGAGAAAAACTTTTTAATTTCAAAACATTGTGAATCTTGTAGAGTTTGTGATAGTGACTCTAAAGACTCTGGGAGAAATTGAAAAGAATCTATAAAGCGTAGTCGCAAAGCAACTGGTTTCCGCTTTTCTGACACATCAACGAAAATTTCCTTACTAAAAGAAATATACTTTTCTTTATTTTGAGCTATAACACTAATATTTTCTTTATTATAGCAAAGCGATTTAATAAATAGGTGAGAATCATAGTTTTTTAAATTATGCAATACTATTGGTATATATTTTGGAGGTTTAAAATGCAAATTACATATTGAGTGGGCGGCTCCTCGATATTTACCTGTAATATGACAATGATCCCTACACTTTATGAAATTTCCTTTTGAAAAAGGTTTTTCACATACATAACAAATGCTAGAATTTTCATATTCAATCTGTTCCACAGATGATAAATCTTTCAATGGTACTTGATATTTTAAATATTTTTTATAAATTTCTTTTACATCATTTTCAATGTATTCAATAAATTTTATAGCACAATCTGTACCTCTATAAAGTTTAAGACACACAACATTCTCATCAAATGATGATTTAATATAATAAGCAAATGAATAGGGTATATGTTCAGCAGTTTTAATAGTATATGAGGTTGTCGAATCAGGTGTAGATTGTTGGCACTCAATGTTTTTCAAATAACATTCAAAATCGGCATAAATAACAAAAGGAGCTTTATACTGTTTCTGAATATTTTGAAACTTTAATATATTTGCAGGAATATAATTGCCAAATTTATCCAAAATCAAATTATCTGAAGGAAGCTCAATTCGAACAAAACTACAATCACGTTCTAAATGTGTGTTAAGTTTTTCATATGTTCCAAAATATTGAAGGCATCCATCACATAAGTATTTTTTTATTTTCTTTTTTGATAATTGTTTGGATACCAAGCAACCTAAATCCTTTATCCAACAGTAGTGGTTATTTCCATCATCAGAACTTATTAAAAGCAAATTAATATGTAATTTTTTCTTTTCATTATTATAATGTAAAGGACCGACAATCTCATATACCTTTTTATTATCCCTTAAAAATTTTTCAACTCCATATACATTTATGGACAAATTATTTTTTTCCTCAAACTTTTTTATATCTAATAATTTTACTGGAAATTCAATACCTGTAAAATCGAAAGCGTCTCTGAAGTCTGGATATGATGAGGTCTTTCGAGGATTACCGGTTGGCTGGTATGCTGCTGAAACCACTGCCCAGGCGAAACAGCAATTGTCCTCATTCATCACATTCACTATTGATTTAGAAAAGTGATGCATCTTAATGTAGGAGGAGGCATTCAATGGGTTGTACTTATTGATGTTGACTTCCAAATGCAGAATTCTTTGTAGAGCCCACCCTGTAATAGGAATTAAAAAATTAGTTCTGAATAATATTTGTTAGAGATGTACAAGTGATATTAAGAAAACTTAGCTCTTGAGATTAAGAAAACTTAGCTCTTGAGATTAAATAATAATTACCTGAGTCTCTTTCCGGCAATTCATCTGCTTTGGTTTCAATAATCTTGAATAAATCATCGTAAAGCTGTTGTAGATCAGTTGTATGGGTTACAATGAAGAACGGTGTATTAAATGACTTAATTGAAGTAGAGGTTAAAGTTGGAGAATAATATATTCCAAATAATTCCAAATTTACTTTAGCACATGTAAATTCCTGTTGACGCTGGCGTATTAATGTTTGCACTTTATTACCAACATCTTGCTGAAACTTTTTGATGTCGATGTGATAATTCTGCGAATATATTCTGTAGGAAGCTATTCGACATTTAAATGCACTCCTGATAATGTCAATTCCATTTCCATATTTTATGCAGCTCCTGTTTTTATGAATATTTGTCCTCAAGTGTGTGCTCCAGGAATTAGATTTGACATTTACTTCACAATCTTGGCAAAATCGCATTGGAGGTCTTGAAAGTAGTTCATCAACTGAAACAATTATTATTTTTTAATTCCTCTGTAAACCTTTATTAATAATAAAAAGAAAAATTAAAAGGAAAATTATAGCTAAATATGTTATAAAAAAATACTTACGATTAATTATATAATCTTCCAAGTTAAAGGTGTTTTCGTTATTAACAACATTTTCTCGAAGGTGGCGTACAATATGTGATTTTCTTTTAAATTCTCTTAAGCAGTGTGTGCAAAGGAGAGTCATTTTAAAATGGAATCGGTTAGGGCCGTGTCGCTTTTAAATAAATACAATTTCGATCTATCAAGACCCAATGACATAGAATAATTAGCAATTTTTTCAGCTCGCGCAATTTAGAAAACTTTTGGATTTACTTTTGAATTAACTTTTGGATTCACTTTTTAATTTGAAGAAAAACATGGATTTTTTTTAAAAAATATATTTCCCAAATTTAAAAGAAGATCGCCTTGTCGTTGAATACAATTTTTAACGTCTTTTAAAGTCGAATTAGATAAATTATTACATATATTATCTAAGTTTAAATAGGAATAAACCATTGACTTAAATCTAGATGTGGCACACCTTGTTTCATTCCTATTTAAGCTCGGCTTAGTTTTCTTATGTAGAAACTTATCTAATTCTCCAATAGCGACTTTATTTGTTGGATTGATTTTCGGAGCTGTTGTTACAGCGACTGGTAAAGAATTTTTTGAAATTTGTGCCCCTAAAGTTTGGGAACTAGAAATATCACCGTCCAATTTTGACTTTTTTAAATCTGAACAATCATTTGTTTCTGATAAAGAACGTTTTTTGGGTAAATTTTT
Organism: Diaprepes abbreviatus; assembly: GCA_034092305.1. NCBI lineage: Eukaryota > Metazoa > Arthropoda > Insecta > Coleoptera > Curculionidae > Diaprepes > Diaprepes abbreviatus. Next base: position 247,771 of record JASJET010000291.1, read on the forward strand.
TTCAATTAAATTTTCAGAACTTTGTTCTAAATTTAGGCCAGAAGGATTTTTCAAAAATTGATTTTGATTACAGGAAGAAATTAAGGGACATTGAGGCTGCTCATCTTCAAAATTTTCAGTATAAGTATATACCTCAATGTCCCCCACAATTTCGCCACAACTCAAATCAAAAACATCTACCGAATTTACTGAATTTCTGGTATAGCCAAATTTGGATGGTTGTTCAAACCCCTGAATAAAATTTTGATCCAACCCTTCAATTAAATTTTGATCCAACACTTTAATAAAATTATGCTGAGCTTTGGCTGAGACGTTTATAACAGTCTCAACGCTGTCGTTGGAATCCTCTGATGAATCTGACGATGCATCTGAAATTGGCGAATAGTGGGGGCGATAAACCTCTTCCATATTATTTTTCGAAAAACCCCCAATGCCAATCCTCTTATCATTATTTAAAGCTCCCTCATTACCAACCCCATTATTATTATTGTTTAAAACCCCCTTATTATTTTGTTCCTCACAGCTCTCAAAAGTCTCCTGATATTCCACATCACCCTTAATTAAATTTTGCCCTGAGCTATTTTCACAAATTTCACCCCCTTCTAATATATCTAAAAGTTGTTCCAAATTATATCCCTCATTTATTTCAGAATTGTTAATTAAATTTTTCCTTAATATATCATTATTTAAATCATCGAAATTAATTGTTTCAAGAGGTTCTTGAGGAATATCAGGGATAATAGATTCATCCAAAACTTTTAAGAGCTGTGTCAAAATATCGCTTTCACCAATTTCGGAAGAATCGCCAGATTCAGATGAATTGTTAAATGTATTAATATCAATTTCCCTAAATTTAATATCTAGCTCCTCGTCGCTTAGCCCACAAAATGAACAATCAATCAAATCATGCACAAGGCAAGCGTCGTTTAAATCGAAGGCTGTTAAGTCGATGTTTTCAATTTTTACATTTAAAAATGACATTTTAAATTATAAATTAAAAAATAAAAAAATTATGAATCAATAAAAAAATCAAAAAATCAATAAAAAATCAAAAAAAATCCACAAAAATGAAAAATCAACAAAAATCAAAAATTGGCTTTTAGAAGATTAAGTAAAAATGAATGAAAATCCAAAGTATTAAGTCAAAAATATTAAATCAAAAATATTAAATCAAAAATATCAAATCAAAAATATGAAATCAACAATACAAACCAAATAAAAATTAATATGTCACTACGTCACACAATTCGAAATAAATCGGACTATCTAGATATATTCACAACAGATTCGATAATTTTACAAGCGTACGCTAATAGCGAGATGTAAACTGAAGAGACGCTTCGTACCCAGCCGCCTTTTAAAGCAGCCAAGAGCCTGGTACCGGCTGGTACGGCGTGGCACTGCATGGTACGACGGGAACCGTGAGACCGTGAACTCGAGAGAGGTCGCTCAACGGTCGTAAGTTGTTTTGTTCTTAAGAAAATGACGAGTAAAGAGGAGAAGAAGAAAAAAAAAAAAGTTGTTTTTTGGAATAATATAAAAAACATTTTTTTTTTTTTTTTTTTTAATTTTTTTTTTTTTTTTTTTTTTTTTTTTTTTTTTCGTTTTTTATATTATTCCAAAAAACAACTTTTTTTTTTTTTCTTCTTCTCCTCTTTACTCGTCATTTTCTTAAGAACAAAACAACTTACGACCGTTGAACGACCTCTCTCGAGTTCACGCTATCTTTGCCTTCTTCTTCTTCTCATTCTTCGGACTGGTTTTGCCGCTGGAGGTAGGAAAAGTGGTATTTCAGTATTGTATATAAGGATTTACAGCGTCTTGACTTAGCATTCATTAAGTTTAAAGTCTCAAAATGAGTACGTTCGTAATTATAACACTACAAGACTTTCTGGGATTCTTGGAAAATCAGATTAATCTGATGGATCGTCAGAGTCCAAATTCCGAGAACACGGTGATGTGGCCGCCACCATCAGAGGCTGACTATTTAGATGAAGAATTTCTCAACATGTTTGAGCCGGACCTGGATCCCGAGCCTATCGCCTTTGAGTGGGATCCAGACCGAGCAATGGATCTTCAACCTTTGATGATGGAGCAACAACAGCCTATGGAAGAAGATCGGCCGCAACCTATGGCAGAGCAGCAGCAGCAACAACAGCAGCAGGAGCAGCAGCGGGAGCAGCAGCGGGAGCAGCAGCGTGAGCAGCCACAACAACAGCAGCAACAACAGCAGCAGCAGCAGGAGCAGCCACAACCACAGCAACAACAGCAGCAGCGAAGGCAGAGTTACCCTCGAAAGTGCAAGAGGCCACAGCAGCAACAGCAACATCAACAGCATCAGGAGCAGCCACAACAACAACAACAACAACAGCAGCAGCAGCGAAGGCAGAGTTACCCTCGAAAATGCAAGAGGCCACAGCAGCAACAGCAACATCAACAGCAACATCAACAGCATCAGGAGCAGCCACAACAACAGCAACAACAACAGCAGCAGCAGCGAAGGCAGAGTTACCCTCGAAAATGCAAGAGGCCAATAAATTATAAATTATAAATTGGCCTCTTGCAGAGCAGCAACCTCTGGCAGACAACAACAACCGATGGCAAAGCAGCAACCTATGGCAGACAACAGTAACCTCTGGCATGCAGCAGCAACCTCTGGCATGCAGCAACCTCTGGCATGCAGCAGCAACCTCTGGCATGCAGCAGCAACCTCTGGCAGACAGCAGCAATTGGCAACCCAAAATGGTATAAATTATAAATATGTATTTATGTATTTATGTATATATGTATATTTGTATTTTGGATATAGGAATAATAAAAAACAAAGTCGTTGAAGAAAATATTTTATTTTTTTCTATTTCTTATACAGAATCACACCTAATAATCAAGTTTCTTTAACTTGAAAGAATTATTATGAATAGGATGAATATAATTTTTTTACAAGCACAGTAATGAAAACTAGGTTTTTTTTTTTTAACATGGAAGAATAAATCATAGTCTGTTGTCAGGGAATTAAACCTAATTGTTCTTTATCTTATATATAAAATCTTATTTAAATGTCTTAGTTGACATTTTAAACTTAATATTAAAAAATACTAGGGTGAATGAATAAATTCAAGTGCAGTATCAAATTCATTTATTTAAAATTCAATTTATCGATAGGATTGATTGTGCATATTATGTAGAAAAAATTATTCTACACTGAAAGAACAAAATCATTAGTTCTTCGAATCTTAATATAAACAAATTTCTATTTATTTAGATGGCACCCTTATATTTATTTAACTTAAACTTAATATATATCTTATAACTTATATCTTATAACTTATATCTTACAACTTATATTTTATATGAAATCTTATTTAAATTAGTTGACATTTTAAACTTAATATTCAAAAACTACTAGGGTGCATGAATAAATTCAAGTGGAGTATCAAATTCATTTATTTAAATTTGATTTATCGGTAGGGTTGTTGTGCATATTATTTGAAAAGAATTATTCTACACTGAAAGAACAAAATTATAATTTCTTTCAATGGGAATAAATACAAATTCTTATTTATTCACATCATTCCCTTATATTTATTTACATCATTCCCTTATATTTATTTACATAGTTTCTTATATTTATTTAACTTAGCAGAACAAAATCTAAATTCTTATAAAATATTTTAAACTTAAACTTAATATTAAAAACGCCATAGTGCATGAATAAGTGCAAGTGAAATAAATTTATTTAAAATTTGATTTTTCAATTAGATGGTTTTGCATATTCTTTAGTTCTGGTTTGTTACATATTATACATGCTTGTGAAGGAGTTGTTATGAATAAATCGTTTTCACACGTGTTGCATTGCAGATCTTTTTCGCAACATATAAAGGATCGTTTATAGTGGCTATTAACAAAATTATTTTTCCCATTTGGGCAATTTAGAGCATGTATATAGTAACATTCACAACATAAATTATATGCACCGCCAGAAGATGAAATAATTACGACATAAGATTGAAAAACGCACACTTCTCGCGTAAGGTAATTTGGTGTCAATGTATCACTTGCATTTATTTTTGCCACTTTCACGAGCCCCTCTTCTCCACACCCGTTTGGAACGCCATTATCCTCTATCCCATCATCTTCTTCATCTTCATCGTCGTCTTCGAAATTATTTCGATCAATAGTGATCAGAGAATCCTGTCTTGCGTGAAACTTTCCTCTTCCAGCCAAGTTAAAATGAGTTGTTTCATCTTTGTACATTGACTGGATCGTTTCATCGCAAGCAGAATCTAAATATACATGTGTCTGATCCATTTCGAAGACTGTCCGATGAAACTCGATTCACTTGTTCACACTATTTTTTAATTTTACAACACTTTTTAATTGATAATGGTGGGCCGTCTATGTGGTGTTGATATAGTGGATAGTGTTTAAAACACGGCAAATTTAGCTGCAATTCTTCGTCACTTCTATAATTTTCCGGCAACCTGTTCCAAATTTGTTGTAAACTAAGTGAATCGACGAATGTTTTCAAGTAGTTGATGGGAAAGAAGGCCAAGTCTTGATCTTCAAAATCGGTAAGATTTTTTCCGTTATTTTGGTAGGAAATTATTACTTGGCCTACACGTTCAATGAGTTGCTGTTGTTGTTGTTGTTGGTCGCTATTTGACATCGCGCACGAATGACTGAAGTTCGCTCAGATTCGATCGTTTAAAATACCAGCTCCCCTCCAACTGCTACCAGCTCCCCTCCAACTACTGTGGTGGTTAGGAAGGAGGTAGGAGGTGGAGCAAAAAGAGGCGGAGTTTATGAAACCAATCGGAATAGGGGGCGAACTTGGGCAGCCAATCAGAAACAAGGTCATTCTTGGCTGACCAATCAAAAAAGTGGTGGGGGGGTCAACTAGGAGCCCCCTATTCCCACTACTTGCCGACTTCGATGACGTAAGTGACATATTGTAACCTAACGTCGTGTAAGATTGAATAAGTTCTTCAACTAGATCATTGTAGTTCTCCGATTTCTTGTTACCTACATATATTTTTCAAGACAGTCAACGCCCTATTTTTTTTCTCGAAAGAGTAGTTTCAAAATTTTCATCTCAAAAAAGTTCTCGTATTTGCACAACAAATACTCCTTCTGTGGCAGCTCTAGGTCCCTCATACTGTTTCGTCAGAAATATCCATCATACCTTTTTCAATTTAACTATTTGTTATATTTTACTATACTATTGTATTTATTTAAGATTCAATATTTTTATAGTTCATTTTACAATGCTGCACTGAAAACGTGATATTTTTCTTACTTTAGTAAAATAAGCTATACCTTTTCGTACAATTTAAGGATTATATCAGTAAACCAATCGAGCCCTTTTACGGTCATTGATGACTCGAGATTTCCAATCGCTTGCAACAGAATGTCTTACGGTGTTGCCATTTAGGCGGAATTATTCCCAAATTTCTAGATCACTATTAATAGATCGCTGAAAAGTTGGAGAACGTGACAACACCGTACGATACTAGTAAATTATAGGCAGATCCATTTAAAAACCCTCAACTTCCAACTTAGAGGTCTATTCTATTCTATTCCATTCCTATTCTCTACTAGTCTAACTCCGTTTGCAGTGAAATATTCTATTCTTTTTCTATTCTCTATCGGTCATAGTTCAGTTTTAATATTGCTTTAAGTCTTCCCGCTTTGAATCTTCTTTCTAGATAAATCCGTTTTCAGTGCAAGCGCGACTACATATTAAACATGGTTAAACTTTTAAATCGTGTTGTTAATTTCACACTTACACGAATACTAAAAACTATAAGTTTAGCGCACTACAAAACCCTAAACTTCTTTAAGCTTTACTTCACTTATACGCGCGAATTTCCGTGTCTAATAGAGAAAATCATTTGCTTTTCTACTTAAGGCTTTAACATAATTTTTAGAAGCCCTAGTTTTATGTGCACAGCAGGTAAATAAATTTTCTGCTGCTCTATTAAAGGTTCCTTAAGGACGTTTTTCAGACTAGGCACAATGTTTTCACGTAACGGCCATTCTTTATTGACATACTGTTGGTTCTGGCCCTACACTGTCCCATTCACATAGTGTAGCCACTCTGCAGTCCTGTAAGTAGTGCAATTTTAACGTCTAAGGGAGTATTATTAAATTTCTTCATAATTTTAGGAAATTTTCGAAAAAGAAGTACTGATGCAATAGACACATATAACTTTGAAAGAGTGGAGAGTTTTAAATATCTCGGAGCGACAATCACCGCAGATAAGGATATCACAGAGGAGATAAAAGAGAGAATTCAGGCAGCAAACAGATGTATGTATAGTCTCAACAACACCATCAAATCCAAGAACCTAACACGAACCTCAAAAATCAGGATATATAGAACAGTGATTAGACCAGTGCTCATGTATGGCTGTGAGACGTGGACGCTGACAAAAGCAATGAAAATGAAAATTAGATGTATTGAGAGGAAAATCCTTAGAAGGATTTTCGGACCCTATCATGACCGCAATACTAATCAATACCGAATAAGAAAGTCAAACAGATATATAACGCTAGCGACATCGTACAAGAAATTAAATCCCAACGCCTAAGATGGGCTGGCCATGTCCATAGACTCCCTAATAACCGCCTTACCAAGTTAATTTGGGAGGAGGCCCCGACAGGGAAAAGACCCTTAGGACGCCCAAGAATGCGATGGAGAGATAACAAATGGTCAGATTTAAGAACAATGGGGTTACCCACTGATCCAACAATCATAGACGACCGTGTGAGATGGAAGCAAGTTGTGCAGTCAGCCAAGGCCCACCCCGGGTTGTAGGGCTACTAAAGAAGAAAGTGGAAGTACTGATGCTGGTCAGGGAAGGACAATAAGTACGATGCAATTAGAGGAAAATATTTTAAATGCTGTAAATGACACTCCTTTAATGAGCACTCGAAAATTATCAGCGCAGTTTAATGTGTCGAAAACCATAGTACATGAAATTATTCAAGAACAGCTCTTGTATCCATATCATTTGAAAAAAGTGCATGAACTGATTCCTGATGATTTTCCCCGTAAAATGCGGTTTGCAAACTGGCTATTGGATCAGCAATGGAATAATATATACTCTTCACGGATAAAGCAGGGTTTGAAGCCAAAAATAGTATCATAAATTTGCACAATTCACATGTATGGACTGATGAAGATTCTCATGAAATTATTGTTTCGCATCAGTTCCAATCAATTAATGTCTGGACAGAAATCATTGTCAATTTTTTGATTAGACCATTTATATTGCCGGCATGACTGAATGAAGAAGTTTATTTGGAGTTCCTCCAGAACTCTTTTCACGATTTAGTAGAGCTCTTACCACTTGAAACCCGCCGAAACATGTACTACATGCACGATGAGGCACCACCTTATTTCAGCGTTGCTATGCGGGAGCATCTGAATAACGTCTATCCAAACCATTGGATAGGTAGAGGAGGACCTATTGACTGGGCTCCTCGATCTCCCGACCTAACGCCGTTGGATTTTTACCTGTGGGGATACGTCAAAACCTTGGTGTATTCTACTTCGGTCGATAGTAGGGAGGAACTTCTACGGAGAATGACGTTTCATTGTGATCAAATAAGGAACAATGTGGCGGGTACAGCAGTCCTCAATTCGTTGTGCATGCGAGTGTATCAAACCTCACGAAGCTGATGTTGAACCCTCTTACGAAGTTTTTAAGTAAGCACTTAGTTTAACCTTTTACTGAAACTATGGGAAATCTTTTCATATTCAATCTGACAGAAGGGTGATAGGAAGATCACGGAAAACTATAGAGGAATAACTTTATTAAATTCAATAATGAAATTATTCACCAAAATCCTTGAAGGTATAAGAACTGATTATTGCAGAATATCATAAGAACAGCAAGGTTTCCGCACAAACAGATCTACAGTAGATGCCATATTCATCGTAAGACAGATAGCATAGAAATCTATTGAATTTACTAAGCCAGCTTTTATGTGCTTTATAGATCTCACTAAAGCCTTTGATAGGGTGAGACTGGATGATATTCTGCAAATAATGCGAATTAAAGGCATCCCAAACAATTTAATTAACATAGTTGAACAGCTAAACTCCAACACCACAACACAAATCTCAGTAAGCGGCAACCTAACTAAGGATGTACCGATAGCGTCGGCATACGACAGGGGGACTCTCTGAGTCCATTACTGTTTAACATAGTAATGGACCAAATAATTGAGAACGTCAAAAGAGCGGCACCAGGGTACAGAATGAATACCGGGAAATAACAATAATATGTTACGCTGATGACGCCGTCATAGTCTCGGAAAATGAAGACGACCTCCAAAGACTTCTATTTGCATTCCACACCATAAGCAAGCAATTCAACATGAAAATATCCATCGATAAAACTAAGTCAATTGTAATAAGCAAAGTACCCTTAAGATGCAAACTAGTAGTGGATGACGAACCAATAGAACAACTCATGACCTTTAATTACTTAGGAGTTGAGATATCCGCAAACCAAGACAGAAAAAGAGAAGTAAGAAACCAAGTAAACAAGGCAAATAGAATCTCAGGAAGCCTGGCGGATATAATATGGCACAACACATACATGAGCAAGGACGCAAAAACAAAAATCTACAAGACCTGTATTCGACCGATAATGACGTGCGCAATAGAGAAGAGAGCTGACAACACAAAAACAAAATCAATTCTAAGAACTGCCGAAATGAAAGTACTAAGAAGAATATCGGGATACACATTAAGAGATCACATACGCAATTCAACAATACGTGAGGAACATGGAATGCAGGATATAGTAAGATGGGGACGGAAGCGCAGAAGAGCCTGGAATGAGCACGTAGGAAGAATGGCGCAAAATAGGATAGCGAGAATCGCCCGAGATGGAACACCGGAAACCAGAAGACCTGGATTTCAACATCAAATGAGATGAATGATTGAGTTGGAAAAAACAGGCTGTAAGCCTATAACAAGAGGAAGAAGAAGAAGAATCCAACAGAAGTTAAAGACTAACAGTGTAAATAAAATGACGTTTTTTCGAAAACGGTTAGGATTAGCGATATGAATGAAGAGTAACAATAGTTAAAGGAATGTAAAAAAACGTTGTCCAAAATTCTTATCATACAGGGGGTAAAAAAATGGGATCATGAGTGTCACAGCTAGTCCATTCCTGCAGTTGTGAGTAATTCACAACACTTTCTTGCTCAATAATTTGAAGAGTCTTACCTGGTATACATTATATTAAACAAAAATTGAAATATACCTAGTGATTCAATAAATATGTGTAAAAAACTTGGAATCAGGTCTTGGAGAGCCCATATCTCCGAAGAGGAGGCCTATACGAAAAAAGTTTATATGAACTTGTACTATTCCTTTCACGTATTTTTTTCATATCCGGGAGATTTTCCACATTTTCCCGGACACCCTGTATACGTAACAATTTCTGTTTCTAAAATTTTATTGAAAATTTCATACTCTACAAATAAGAAAAAAAAATCAGTTAAAAATGTATCATCCAGTGAAAGTATTAGATCAATGGTATTCACTGACAACAAAACCCTTAATTTTTTTAAATAAAAACTTTTCTCCACCTTGTTATTCTAAAAGCTTTTATATGTCGACTAGAATTTTCGCTGAATTAGTAACAGACATGTAAAGATAGACAATGGCATCAACATTAACGGTCTTAATTATTTAAAGGAAGGAAACGAACAATTAAAACAATAAAACTTAATTAATTGTTTACACCCAAAGTCGGTGTTATGCCCCGAACAGCTGAGAACATTTGCCGGCGTCTAAATTTACATAAATATAACCGTTGAAATAGCAAAACTGTTGACTCTATTATGGGTTAAAAGTGATGAAATTAAATACACCTAATTTAACTAGTGGCCGCAACTCTGGGTTATCTGGAGACGTAAAACTTCACAATTCTGGTTGAAATGGAAATTAAACCGTAATTTCAGTATAGCGCGAGGAACAAACAATACGTACGTAATGAAAACGTTTTTATAGCTCGAGAGCTAGCTATTAGTGTCTTTTTAGCACAGTGTTGCCAGGCGAAAAAAGTTAAATTCATCAGAATTAGATGAAAAAATTCTGCATAATTCAAAAAAAATCACTAGATTTTTAAAAATTTCTAGTTAAGGTTAGTTCCGGTTAGGACTTCACCGAAACGTCAGCTGCCCGAAAACTTTCGATGATTTATATATATATATATATATATATATATATATATATATATATATATATATATATATGGTTATCACCTCCTGTTTGGCTCAATGCATCTACACGCATTATGAGAAAAATAAAATCACCGCAGCTTAACAGAAAGGATGCACCACAGGAGGAATGGGATGAAAGTAACAATTGATTGTTGACTCTGTTTTATGTAACCAAGTCTGTGCCAACCGAAGAAACTTCTTTGCTGTCTACGTGGATTATCAGGAGGCCTTCTTCTCAGTGCCACATGAGTGGCTCAAAACTATATTGGGAATGTATAGGGTCAATAATAATTTTGTTTCCTTTGTAGAAAGCATCATGTCAACCTGGAGCACTAGGATCTAACTGCAAGTGCCATCCAGCAATGCCATCGAAATTAATACAATCCCAATGCGAGGGAGGATATTTCAAGGCGATTCACTAAGCCCATTGTGGTTCTGCCTAGCAATGAACCCACTGTCACGCCGTTTGAACTACACCAAATAGGGCTTTAGTATTAGAAATAACAATGAAGAGAGAGTAAGGTTTAATCATTTTCTATACATGGATGAGCGTAAACTGATGACTGCTACCATAAACCAGCTGGAGCAAATGCTTAGAATTGTGGAGGAGTTCTTCGGAGATATCGGAATGCATTTTGGACTTGATAAGTGCCGTACTTTGAACATCGTTAAAGGAAAGATACAACTGGGAGCATTTGAGTTGCAGAATGGTGACACTATAGCTGCAATGGAAGCAGAACAAACTACCTAGGTATGAAATAGACTAAACGAATTAACCATCGCACAATGAAGGCCGAATTGACAACCGAATTTGCCAGAAGGGTAAGACGGGTGTTGCGAACTAGTTTAAATAGTAGAAATTTGTTTAAGGCGCTCAACACGTACGCATGCTCTGTGCTTCGCTACTCTTTTGGAATTGTAAAATGGAAAATAAGAACAGTTTTTACAAAACCACACAAACACCACCCTGGAGTGCTATTGAACGTACAATGCTTGCAAGACACCAAAGAGGAAGGGGATGGGTCGATATTGTTAAACAGCTCGATCCACAAATAATAAACCTACGTTCTTATTGCCACAGGTTAGCGGACTCTTCCACACTACACCGAGCAATATGCGAGGCAGACGATTCAACGCCGCCACAGCTGAGGGAACGAAATATTGCTTCTCACGACTCAACAAACCAAGAGAAGTTACAAGTCTGGGTACAGAAACGGAATACTTCTTGTTAGCTATCCAAAACCAGGTTATTTCGACAAAGAACTATCGGAAGTTCATCATCAGGGATCCCTCAATAGAAAATGACCAATGTAGATATGGCTGTCGAACATCAGAGACAATCAAGCACATAACTGTAGAATGCTAAGTGTTTGCCGCAACCGAGTATAAGGAAAGACACGACTCAGCCGCTGAGATACTCCACCAAGAGTTAGCAGATAAGTTCAAGGTATTGCAGGTAGGAAAAGTGACTTACTACAAATATAATGCGGAGCCTATTCTTGGTGTCTTTGTATACCTGGTATGAGGTAATAATCCCTAGAGGGAGTAGGAAGCCGTTTGGCTTGTAAATCCGAGGTTTACATATATATATATATATATATATATATATATATATATATATATATATATATATATATATTTATACTAGTTAATATTGGGGTGTGCAGCAAGTGAAAGAGTACTCTTTAAAGTTAATCCAAGCTTTCGAAAATCTTTATTATCATTTTCATCTTCAGGGAGACTACAATAATCACAAAAAAAGGGAAATTAGTGATATAAATTTTCCCTAATAATATTGATAACTTACATCTTTAACTGAGGATGTTCACTAAGACGTTACATGGTTTTATGACAAAGTACATTGGTAAAAGAGACTAAAAAACTAGGGTCACAGACCAATTCACAATAATTGTTACATAAAATTGATTTTAAAATTTAAATTGAAATAAAAAAATAATAAAAAACAGGAGTTTTATTCGTTCCTTCCCAAGTCACATGTAACTGTAAAATGAGTTTGAAAAAAATATGAGTTTAGGAAATTTGTCAGCTGTCAGTAAGGCTACCAAACTTATCTAATTAAACTTACTAAAGTTTAGTTCGGATGAACCGCATTTAAGGTTAACTATGCAGTAAAAGGCCATCTCTAAGAAAAGCCTCTCGGCAATGACCCATAATCCATATTGAGTAAGTGATTGTTAGCATGTTCAGCAAGTGCACATCTTTCAAGATGTCGTATACAATTACTTCGGTGTAATTTAATTACACACAGATGAAAATGATAATAAAGATTTTCGGAAGCTTGGATTAACTTTAAACAGTACTCTTTCACTTGCTGCACACCCCAATATAAACTAGTTTATCCTAACTTGTTAGCAATGACTACCCTTTCTATAATATATATATATATATATATATATATATATATATATATATATATATATATATATATATATATATATATATATTGTCGTAGTACTACGGATAAAAATCAAATTCACGATGTCTGGTCGATAAGCAATACCACAAATAATCAATATCCTACCGACACGTTCCGCCCGAAAATAAGTACAAATATCAATTCCAACGATATATAAGTACGTCAACACAGGGTGTCTGGGTAAGGCGTCGACGGACCCACTGATGAGTCCTACCGTCGAGGACGAAACACCGCTGTAAAATTTTAGGTCAATAATTAATATCAGATTGTATATCGCCGGGTATATATATATATATATATATATATATATATATAATACAATATGTATATCGGTCAAATTAAAAATCTCTTTTTTTTTAATTATTTAAAAATATACCACCAAGCCTAGTAATTACGGTTTGTATTAGTATCAAACGGTTAATAAAAGCGAAACACTTCATGTTCATTTATCAAGATATGCAAATTCTTGCTTTCCGTGTTTCCTGATGTGAATCACTCTTCCAGTTTCTTGCATTTCCTTTAATTTCGAACCTTTCTAAACGATTTGTAAACACACGTAAAATAACTCAAATAGTAAAATGCAAACGAGTGAACATTCCGCCTTTTCGTTCGCTCACACAAAAATATCCGTTGCGTATATTGCTGATTTGCAACTAAGTTGAAATTCGAAACTGGAATAAATATTTCCTTTGTTTATTTTATGACTCGCATGTTTGGTCTGTGTAACATTTCTCGTGTTATGATTGCTCAAACAAAACGTTTTGAATCTAAAGTTTTAAACGTATTTTATTTATTTTGAATGGAGGGATATTATGTTTACGGTGCAGACTTTCAGTTGTCATTCTAAACACATTTTTTAACTTTTTCTAAACAGTGACTGACTAAAAAACGAGCATAAAGGGATTTTGTTTCTACATATTTTTAGGGATACAGTCAAAAGATTATATATATATATATATATATATATATATATATATATATATATATATATATATATATATACAGTGTGCGAAAAAACATATGCACGAACTTGTGGATATTAAAATATGCCTTAATAACAAGACAAAAACACATTGCTTTTCAAATTGTTTTATTTATTTACAAAACTAACAAACTAAATTTACTAAAACAAAACAAAAATTTCCAACATTTGTTATGAAAACCAACAAAAACCATATTTCATAATGAACAATACTTTCTTTATGCGACAAAACAATAGCACATTTTTAGGTTATTCCATTTAAAGAAAAATTTAACTAATATTTAGTTGCGTAGCCCTAAAACCTCCTCGCATCTGCGTGGCATGGACTCTATAAGGTTAGATAAAAGTTCATCCGAAATTCCATTGCATGCAATTTCCGCTTGTCGGATAAGGTCATCCGCATTTTTACAATTATCGCGATTTATTTTGCGATCTACAATATCTCATAGATTTTTTATGGGATTGAGATCAGGCGATTGCGCTTTACGAACCACTCTTTCAGACATTTAACAGTATATTTTGGATCGTTATCATGTTGATACCTCCACTTAAGTGGCATTTCTTCCTCTGCGTGTGGCAACATAACATTATTTAGGATATCCTTATACACAAAACGATCCATTATACCAAGATCTCCTCCTCCGTGCTTAACTGTGCCTTGCGTATAGCGAGAGTTAAGACGTTGCCCTTTAGGTCTGCGTACTAGCCGAAATCCATCCGAATTTTTCAAGTTGAACTTCGCCTCGTCAGAAAAGAGTACGGTCTTCCATTGAGTTGTACTCCAATTTAAGTGTTCCTTTGCAAATTGAATTCTAGCTAGTCTATTTTTGGCGAAAATAAATGGTTTTTTGGTACTTCGATATGATTTCAATCCACCTTCAACAGCTCGTCTTTGGATGGATCTTTCAGAAATATATGGTGGTAATCGATTTGCAATTGACCTTGCTGATATGAACGGACCTTTTTTTATTAATCTAATTATTGTCTGGTCGTCCCGTTTACTGGTTTTTCGTGAACGACCTCCTTTATGGATAGTGGTCAACGAGCCTGAAGAACGAAAGCGGCTTATAATTCGCGAAATTACGCTATGATGAGTTCCAAATTTCTTTGCAATTGATGTCACTGATTCACTACTATTATAATATTTAATTATTTTTTCCTTTACTTGCACTGAGTACTTATTATTGGCCATTTTTTTTTTCATTAAACCCTTGTACCATATGACCGATGACTTTGAAAGACCAGGAACGACTATAAACACGTGGAAGTTTTCTATAAACATTCTTACAATGTTCAAAAGAGAGTTATTAGTTATTTCACGGTACTTGTTGTTGATAATTTTTTATAAATAATAAAGAATGTAAATTCCTGTTATTTCGTGCATATGTTTTGTCATAAACAAAAAGTGTTGTAAACAAAACTAATTTTTTTCTAATACAAAAAAAAATTAGTTTTCTTTGTGTCTTTTTTTTTAGCAGAAGAGTCCATCGCGATCATAAATAAGTTAAAAGAATTTTTAAGTGCATTTGACTATGTTATTTAGCCATATATTAGCGAGTAGAAGTTCGTGCATTTGTTTTGTAGTACACTGTATATATATATATATATATATATATATATATATATATATATATATATATATATATTGAAATTTAAATTTATCATAAACTATGTTTCCTACTATAAAACTAATGATTACTTTCTGTTTTTCATTCATTAATATTGTTTTCATCTATAATCAGATCCTTAATTTTGTTTACATTTTGGAATTTTGATTGATATCGTAACTTAACCTATTTCCGTAACTTGTAAATTTCGTTGGGTTCCTCGAGAAAATGGGAGATTGGGAAAAGTGTTTTCATGATGATTGGATAAATATGAACAGTGTTCATTTGTTTTCTTGTTGATTTTCCTTTTTCAGAAAATGTTTATTTATTTTCACATATCAGCTGTTTCAGATAAATAATCAGGTCCACTCGATTGCATGGAAAGTTTTTATGGTTGCCAATATGATGGCACATCTGTTGAAAATATCGAAATGTTAAATTCGAGATAAGTTTAAAATCGACTTTTTCATTATGTTGTTTTTAGTTTATTAGTAGATTCTCTCTATCTTACTAATTAGAATTTTTGGTAATTATAATATTTGAAATTTGACCCTCGAACTAATTCAAACCAATTGAAACTATTTCATTTTATTTTGAATATTTCGAAACCGTAAAGTACTTCGTTCATAGTAAATTCATTTTTTAGGAAGAGGCAGTTTAGATTATTAAGATATTGGTTGTCTCTGTCTGATTTGAGTACTGGCCAGTTAAAATTGAATTAGAAGTATTTTTGTATATATTTTCCGGAAGTAGTTCTTCAAATTGTATGGTAAATATAAAGAGTTCTAGATTATTTCCTCGAGATTAAGGTTTTTTTTTTGGATGGATGTTTGATGGACTATTTTTATTAAGTTTTTTTGGTAACTTCAGTTGCTAGTGATTTGACAAAAATCGTTCTCTGACGTCTGACGCAAAAGCGAGAAGTGGTTCGTTTTACTAATTTCCCAAGTTAAGGGATTTGGGCCTAAATAGCTGATTAAATAAACCGAAACCGGGGTGCAAACATTTTTTTTTTTGGGATTTTGTCGTTTCATCCTACAGCCAGTTTGGCAATAATTTTTCTTCAGCTAGCCCAGAAACAACGGCTTAACATTTATTAGATGCCACCATTTTCTTGAGGTTGAGGTATGTACATATTTCTTTGGAAACAATCAGTTTTTGTGTTTAAGCAAAATTTTGTATGACTGATTGAGTAGGAATTTTTATTTCTTTATTTTAGGGTCTTGAGATAACTACAGTACTTCTTAGGAAAACTTCAGTATATCTTTGGATTTCTTCAATATTTCTGATTTTTTTTTGATGAAATTTTGTAATGTACAGCATTTGGGAAGTAATATGCAGTTTGGGTTCACGTGCTGCACTTCTGGAATTGTGAGCCTCAAAATGGGACAATCTCCGTATTAAGCCAGGTCAACATCCTTTCTGGTGAAGCCGTCGAAGTCACAGGCCTTGTTTATCCACATGTTTGAAAGTGATTCAGGTAAGTGCCTAGTTTTAGCCAAAGACATGTACCCAAGAGTTTCTAACTGTTAAGCCTGATGGGTATTAAACCAGTATTTTTAATCGCTTAATTCCTTGGGCAAAGTTTCCTTTTCGATTACCTAGAGGGCTAACAGGTAAGGGATTCTTTTGTACATTGTTTTGAACCTTTTTAATTAAAAGACTTTAAATATTTGGACATTATTATTATTCTATAATCATATTTATCTATTATCATTCTGAAGGTTTCTTCTTAGTCAGAAGTCTGCTAACAATAAATTTCAAAATCACTCATATGAGGCTAACTCCGCTGGCCTATATTCAGTTAATCGATTTTCTTATAAAATTAGTTTAGCCCCAAGTTCTAAAATTCCATTTACGTTTAAAAATATATTTAATTATTTTTCACCTTTTAGGAGTTTCAATTATATTATAATTTAATTAAACGTTACACTTTAAACAGGTTTAACTGCCTGTTTATTTGCTATGTAACAATTTTTCAGATTTCCATCGCAATCATATTTCTTAATATTCAAGAGTAAATAAAGTTTCTGGAAACGAACTTTCTTTTTCCTATTTTAATTTTCTCTTGCGATGTCGACGCAAATTCAATCTCGTCATTATTTAGTCGGTTGAGCCGCCGGGGAGGCAAATTTTAGGTAGATTATACGCTTCAGTCGTAGTCGTTATTTTTCGAGAAATAAAATAATTGGCAAACTTTTAAACCACATAATAAGAATATTTGAGATCATCATAGAACGTTTCCTTGGTGAATATTTTCTCTAGTTTGAAAGTTTTATTCGAGTTTCTTTTATACGCAACGTGTCAAGTAAAGCTTTTTATTACTGATACTTCAGAATATTTAATTTTTCACCGACTTCAGAAAAAGGAAGTTATCAATTCGATGTGTACATTTATCTATATTTAATGTTTTTTCACCTACAGTTTTTGATCGGAGCGAGATATTTTGGTAAAATTACACTGGGGAACAGCAAAAATGTTTCCGAGACTGAAATAGCAAAAGCTTACGTATTTTATTATACTAATTAACTCCATGGAAAATAGGCTTTCGTCAGTAACAAAAATGTAACATTGCTTTTTTTTGCTGAAATGTGTTGATTTCGGCATCCTATAAAACATATCTCGATGGTAACTCTGAAAGGCCTGGGCAAAAAAAATGGCGGACCAAAAATAGTCACGATTTTCGGTTTTTTGAGTTTATCTCGAAAAGTAAAGGTTGTATCGAAAAATGAGTCAAACAAAAGTTGTAGTAAAACCTATCGATACATGTAATATAAGTTATAGATGGCGCTACTAGTTATCGAGATATATTTTTTTTTCGGCAAAATTTACGGTTTTTGTTTTTTTTAAAGACATTTATTAACAAATTACCGATTTAAAATTTAAAATAAATATAGGTATTATCATTCTAAAAAAGTATATCAAACCTGGAATCTGTGAGTTTTTTATTTTCCGAGAAATTCAATGTCAAAGTTGAAAATTCAACCTCAATTTTTTGCTTTCCTAATTAAGATACAATGCTCAATTTTAATGGAAATTGTTTGTATTGTTTTATATTTTGAAAATCTATTAAAAAAATTTGTTTTCAATCGTGGGCCGAGAAATTTTGCAAAAACCAATGTTTACACCAAAATAAAATGCGATAACTTTTCACCGGATGGAGATAAAATTTTTTAATGCGTAAATTGTATTTAGATCATTTCTGATCTCAAAAAAAAAATTTCAATTTTGGAAGAAAAAAACGTTTTCTTTTCAAAAATTCATAATGGCGTGGCAAATGAATATTAAGGGCTCAAATTTGCAGAAGAGGCTTTTTTAATATTTGTACTTTATCTGTGAATTTTTTGGATCCAAGAAATACACTTTCATACGATCTGTAAACCTTCGAAAATTGGGCCGAATCTAATCGAAAATAGCTGCTGCAGGCCGCTGTCGGGGGGTTGCCATAGTTCAGGCGCATTATTCATTGGCGCTTCAAGGAAACTTATGCATCACAAGTAATATTTATAATATTGATGTTTTATTGATTTATATAATAGTAAGAATTTGTTTAGTCATATTAATTATTAATTTGTTTATTAGCAAAATTTTACAAAAAATTATAGAGAAAATCGTACAAATATTCAATTATCTATTACATATTATATTGTTTTTTTTCCTTTCTATTATTATTACCTAATAGTTTATTAACAAAATTGCTTATAGAAATTTTCGTAAAGATTTTGTTAATAAACTCTTAGGTAATAAAAATATAAAGGAAAAAAAACAGTATAATATGTAATATATAACTGAATATTTATATGATTTTTTCCAAAATTTTTTGTAAAAAATTTGTTAATAATAATAAAGGAACAAACCAGTAGAATATGTAATATATAATTGAACATTTGTATGATTTTCTCTATAATTTTTGTAAAAATTTTGTTAATAAACAAGTTAATAATTAATATGACTAAAGAAATTGTTATTATCATATAAATTAATAAAACAACATCAATATTATAAATATTACTTGTGATACATAAGTTTCCTTGAAGCGCCAATGAATAATACGCCTGAAGTATATGGCAACCCGCCGACTTACGCCTGCAGCAGCTATTTTCGATTAGATTCGGTCCAATTTTCGAAGGTTCATAGATCGTATGGAAGTATATTTCCTGGATCCAAAAAATTCACAGGTAAAGTAGAAGTATTAAAAAGCATCTTTTGCAAATTTGAGCCCTTAATATTCATTTGCCACGCCATTTTGAATTTTTGAAAAAAAAAACTTTTTTTTTATCCAAATTTTTTTTTTTTGAGATCGGAAATGATACATCTAAACCAATGCTTGCATTAAAAAAATTTTATCTCCATCCGGTGAAAAGTTATCGCAATTTTTTTGGGTGTAAAAATTGGTTTTTGCAAAATTTCTCAGCCCACGATTGAATTTTTTTATAGGTCTTCAAAATATAAAACAATACAAACAATTTCCATTAAAATTGAGCATTGTATGTTAATTAGGAAAGCGGAAAATTTAGGTTGAATTTTCAACTTTGACATCGAATTTCTCAGAAAATAAAAAACTCACAGATTCTGGGTTTGGCATACTTTTTTAGAATGATAATACCTATATTTATGTTAAATTTTAAATAGTTAATAAATGTCTGTTTTTTTTTAAACAAAAACCGTAAATTTTGATAAATGATAGAATGTCAATTGTACACAGGAAACAATAGGTTTCAAGGGTATATATTGTATATATGTAATTTTAATAGGTACCATTCAGATCTACAACAGAAAATAATAATAAAGTGAACTTTGTAGATATGACACTTATACGTAGAAAAAAATTATAATTTTGATTGAATGATATACCACACCAACATGGTCTGGTAGATAGCTGAACTGTTTTTAAAATTAATCAAAAACTGAAAAGAAAGTGTTATAATCGTGCTATCTCTCTAACGTCTCCAGAATTCGGGCCAAGAATACTACAAAAAGTGAAAAGAACATTAATAAATAATTATTTCAATGAAAAGACCATCAGCGAAATAATTTAGAAACAAACATAAATTTTATAATAACCTAAAAACAAAAAACATAAACAGTAAAAATATGTAACATTACCTTACTTTAATGATTTCTCAGAAAAAATAAAACATATGTCAAAAAAGCGCAATATAATATATGTCACAAGGTCTCTTAATAATCTACATACACTATTCACTATTATAAAAGTAAAACTTCTCTCATGAATAGATCAAATGTAGTATGTAAGCTCGTTCCCTTGCGCAAATTGTCCCAAAAAATATATCGGTATGACTAACCAATTACCAAAATCATAAGTATACAAAAAACGCCTCAACAGTGCTGAACAAACCCATAAAAGATGAAAAACGTTCTTTCGATTACAGCAAAACCATAACGAGGAACAAAGATATAAACTACCAAAAATTACAGATAAAAGAAACCATAGAAATTAAAAATGATAAAAACATGGTTAATGAGAGGATGGACATAGAAAATTTGGGCCACATTACATCGGTCTGATTTAGATCAAAATATTAAGATTCTGATCTTGTTAAAATACAAAAAAGAATAAAAATCCTTTTTACTAAAATTTAATGTGTTTTTTTCTTTGGTTTTTCAAGGTGTATTGTAAGAAACAAAAAATAAAGTAAATTTGCATTCCATATATCTCCGGTATCTAAAAAAAATGACAAAAGTAGTGATATAATACTGATCTACAAAATATCAATGTGCGTATTTGCAAAATTAGATACATTTTGAAATTATGGTTAGTGTTTTAATGTGTTATTTGTTTTAATATGTTTGTTTTATATAAAATATTTTAATGCTCTGAAGTGAGAGCGAAACGTCAACTATCGTTTTTCAATTTTTCAATTATTTAAAGAACCTAAACCGAAGAAAGAAAAAAAGGAAAATTAAAAAATATATTATGGTTTAAGAATCTAGAAAATAAAGTATTTCTTTTTTGTTGAGTTTTGTATCTTTGGTATTAATGGGCTCAAGAAAATTTAACTGTGTCTTTTGTTTGAAAGAAAATAAAAAAATGACGTATGCAAAAGTGCAAATGATTTATTCACATTGTCAATCCTAATTTCCATTTAAAAAACAATAAAAACAAGCTTATAAGAACACATTTTCACCATTGTCAACTTCCGATCAAAATTGAGTACTAATATTAGTTCCAACATATAGAAAGTAGACACATGGGTGTCGAGGGTGTCTGGGTAAGGCGTCGACGGACACACTGATGAATCCAACCATCGGCGTCAGCACGAAACATCCTATTTTAGTGGCATTATTAGCGCGTATATCGCGGCTTGATCGGCCCGCGAATACGACATGGCGACCGTGACAGGATGGTGCACAGCATAGGGTTGCTGGCACCATGGCAGCTAATGCAGCGCCAGGATCTGGGAACCACTCGGGATGTCCGTTCCTACATTTACTTTCAGTCATCCGCTTTATATATCGAGACTGTGGAGTCTCAATAAGCGAGAGCGACTGCCTTAGGGGGGGCATGTTGTAGAAACGGACATATCGGTATATCTTACCGGTATGTTCCGATCAGAATTGAGTACTAATATTAGTTCCAACATATAGAAAGTAGACACATGGGTGTCGAGGGTGTCTGGGTAAGGCGTCGACGGACCCACTGATGAGTCCAACCGTCGGCGTCAGGACGAAACATCCTATTTTAGTGGCATTATTAAGGCGTATATCGCGGCTTGATCGGCCCGCGAATACGACAATTTTTACAACGTTTCGATTAGGTTGTATGCAGCAGCTTCGCACCATTTTATAGGGTGTTGTTTATCCCAGGCGTGTTCTGCAATACGTGATCAATTGCCCTTCCTAAATGTCATGGTAAACCGTTCAAAAGAAACTATTAAAACTTCAGTATACAGTAAGTCAACACATACTGGACAATATCTTAACCATAGTTCTAATGATTCTGCTGTAATAAAACCGGGAATTATACTCAACCTCTCTAATCGCGCTATATCTATATGCAATAATGCCGATTCATTGAAAAAAGAGGTAGCAAATAATAAATCCTATTTACAACTGAATGGTTATCCTTTAAAATTAATTGATAATGTTATAAAAAACTTTAGAACAACGAGCACTGGACAGCAAGAAACAGATTTCTTCTTCACAATTCCGTACATTAAAGAAATTTCAGAGAAAATAAGATGAATTGCCAACAAGATATAATATAAAAACATCCTTTAAATCAGGAAACACACTTAGAGCTCATTTAATAAAAAAAAAACTACCGATAAGAATTAATGTGTTTACAAAGTTCCATGGGAGGGTGGTGAAATGTATATTGAAGCAACCAAACAACCACTAGAAGTTAAAATTGAGGAACATAAAATTCATACATAAAAAGGGGAAACATTGAGATCAGGTATTGAAGAGCACGCCTGGGATAAACAACACCATATAAAATAGTGTAAAACTGCGGCAATATATATGAAACTCAACATAAAAAAAGAAAATTTATAGCAGCATCTTACATTAAAAATAATAATGGAATCTTCAGTAAACCCAGTGTTGAGATACCTAAACTTTGGCAACCGCTACTTTGTAACATCAAATCATTGAGGTTGTTGTGTAGAATGTACACAATCTCTACCTATATAAGATCATAGCCTTAGGACAAAACATTCAGTTTGCATTTGATAATGATTAAAGATACAACCTAAAACAAAACAACGCAAGTCCTACAACCACATTTCAGTCAAATTAACAATTGTTGAAGTTTGAAATTAATTTAATAATAAAAATTTACTCTTTTATTTTTGTAATTAACCGAAAAATGTAATTATTCCTCTTCAATTCTCCTCTGTCCTTGGTGTTGTTAAAAAACTACAGGATGTTCTATTTATAAGCAAATAAAAAGGTGGTGTGTTTATTATCACCCAAAAACCAAATATTTTATTTATTTTTCATATGTACTTTATTTAATTAGCTTCTTTATTTATTTTATTTGCGGAATTTCTCTAAAATATAACCAGAAGCCCTTAAACCATGTAAGTACAACACGGAAAAAGCCACTTAAGAAGATAAGACAAGTCACTTATATAAAACAGATGCTACTTGGAAATAAGATACCTTCCCATTTAAAAAGCTAATAACCTTTTAATACCCCTGAATAGTCTATATAAACTTCCTTAAGATTAATAAGGCATAAAATTATTTATGGCATTTTTTCTTTATTTAAGAAATCGGAATGTTAGACTTCCTGATATTGTTTGGGTTAGATTGGATTACACGAAGAAATAATAAAAAACCTTTTTTCATTAAAAGAGAGTTAAAGTTTATTATATACTTGACCTTTTTAGCGTTTTAAATCAACTGACTGGAAAAACAACAGTGGCGTACGTAAAAATTGGAGACTCTCTCCCAATATTTGCTGATTTTGTTTTCTTTTATTGACCGTGCAATTATTAATTAGAAATTTGTTTTCTGGGTTTCGGTCATAATATTACTTTTAGGGAATTAAGACATGTTTTATTCGACATGCTTCAATTTATTTTATTAAAGATGGGTGAAGATGCCTTTCTCTCCATGGGTTTGGGTCATAATGTAAAGGGTGTTTTTTATAGAGGTATAGAAGTTTAAGTTGGCAACACTTTTTTAACTGGCGGCCATTTTGTCAGCTGTCAAGTGATTTATGGTTAGTTTGGTTTGGCATTTCAACATGAATAGACTGACGCCTGAACAACGCTTCCAAATTGTGCAAATTTATTTTGAAAATCATGGTTCTGTTCGAAATACGTATCGCGCACTACGTCCATTTTACGGTCAACATAATCGTCCATCAGAGCAATTAATTCGATTAACTATGGAACGTTTTCGCACCACGTTTACTCTAAATGATAATAAGCATCCACAGAGACGTCGTACGGTGCGTACAGAAGAAGTCATTACTGCTGTAGAGCGTAGCGTAGAGGAAGACCCGAATCAGTCTTTCCGCCATCGTGCACAGGAATTGGATATGTGTCCATTCACTTTATGGAAGATTTTGCGGAAAGATCTTTGTTTGCGTGCTTACAAAATCCAATTCGTGCAAGAATTGAAGCCAAACGATCACCTAGCAAGGCGTAGATTCGGTGAATGGGTCCAAAACAAGATTGCCGTTGATCCCGATTTTCATAAGCGAATTTTGTTTAGCGATGAAGCTCACTTTTGTTTGAATGGATACGTCAATAACCAAAACTGCCGTATTTGGAGTGATGATGATCCTCAAGTGTATGTTGAGACACCGTTACATCCAGAAAAACTCACTGTTTGGTATGGTTTAGGGGCTGGTGGAGTCATTTGTCCGTACTTCTTTAAAAACGAAGCTGGTCAGAACGTTACAGTCAATGGTGACCGATATAGAGCCATGATTACTGACTTTTTCTTTCATCAATTGAACAACCATGATGTGCAGGAGCTGTGGTTTCAACAAGACGGCGCAACATGTCACACAGCTCGTGCCACAATTGATTTATTGAAGGAAACGTTTGGTAACCGCATAGTTTCACGTTTCGGACCCGTGAATTGGCCTCCAAGATCGTGCGACTTAACGCCGCTAGACTATTTTCTGTGGGGATATGTGAAGTCGCTAGTCTACGCCGATAAGCCCGAAACGATTGATCACTTGGACAACATTCGCCGCGTTATTGCCGATATACGGCCACAAATGTTGGAAAAAGTCATCGAAAATTGGACCTCCAGATTAAACTACGCCCGAGCCAGCCGTGGCGGTCATATGTTAGAAGTCATATTTAAGTTATAATGCCAGAAGGTTATCTTTCGAATAAAGTAAATTTCATGTCAATTTAAAAAATTCATCTTTGTTTTATTCCATTTAAAAGTTCTATACCTCTATAAAAAAAACACCGAAAATCGGAACGCAACGAGAAAAAAGCAGAATTTATGAAAAGTGTTTAATTAAGTCTGCTGAATGCTGGTTTGAACCTAATTATGACTCATGGATACTACAAAAAGAAAAAACTAAGTGCAAAAATACGTAGCGTATGGAAAAATTTATCATTGGTCTATGCAAAGATGTGAATCAATTATATATAACAGTGGTGACTGGACCCAGTGTTGCCAAACTTGTTGGGAAACAATCCGCACCTCAAATTGTAAGTTTCTAAATTTTCCAAATCCTAAACATTTACTTTATTCGCCATTTTATCACACATAATATTTAGTATATATTTACTTTAGATAAGTATTATTTACAAAAATAAATTTTATTTTTGTGTAATTTTTTATACACATGTATCAAAAAATATTTCACACAATCTGCTTTTTTGCAAATGTTTTTTATATCGGATTCGACAAAGAAAATCCCTCCGGCTACGCAATGTGAATAATCAGGACATTCAAAATTGTTTAATTTAAAAATTTCAAAACACATTTCATCAATATCAAGTTCCAGGGTATAAAAAATCACTGCTACGAATAAAGATAAAACATACTTTTACCGTTCTTATATGCAAAATAATTTGGCATCTTTAAAAGAATGTGAGTACATATCGAATTTATGTTTATTTATTGTTCAATATAAATATGTGAAGCAAAAATGAATCGATATTGTTTTCTTTCCATAAAAAACACTCAGAAACTGGGAAAAATATCTCGTTAATAACAAAATTTCTCATTTTTGTTGAAAAACGATCATTCTTCCCAGTCCCTAAATTTTCGAATGTTAAAAAAATTCCCACGAACTGGGAAGTTTTCCACGATTTGGCAACACTGATCGGACCCTATATTGAGGTGACTGCATCTTGAACGGAAAACTAATGTATCCGAAAGCGTAAGACTTTTTGACTTAAACATTTTAGGTAGTAATATCGTGTCAAAGCAGTTTTGCTGAGCTAAGTATATATATATATATATATATATATATATATATATATATATATATATATATATATAGCATAAAGGCTGATAGAGCTTCCTAATAGTAATTGCGATCCAATCGATCGCTTACAGGGATCTACCTATCCTGATATTTTTCTTTTCTATCAGCTGTGTGTAGAAAAAGATCTCGGATTGTCAATCGTTCGCACAATAAAAATAATATTTATTACATAGTTTATCTAGTTAAAGTTATGAAAGATAAATAACATGTAGTGTAACCTAGTTACACACTCTATTTAGAAAGAAAGTGAATGATGAGAAATGGTCAACAATGAATACTGAATTTCATTTATAAAAACTTAAAAAGTTTGATTTGAACAATACTATATTTGCCTCTTTTGCTCTATCCCAAAACCGTCAATCTCTAATTAACTTGAGCCAAAAATGTATTTAATTTAAAAGGACATAAACCGGAAGTTGACACTTTATATGGGGCATTTCACGTCAGATTTACATTTGAAAAATAGATCTTATTTTAATATTTTTTTGTTGCTCAAAGGCGTGTTTTTTATACGTCATTTGGATAAAAATTAACAAAGTTATCATCGTTTAAACTTTCTGACTTCACAAAAACATGCCTATTTTAAGCGCATTTTTCTCTTTAATTATTAGTGATACCAAAGGAGATCTATTACGAAAATTAATGATTACACTGGGCAACAATCAAAATGTATCTAAAACAAAATCGACTATATCTTAGCATTTTTGGTGTGCTAAAACCGAAATTAAACTTATCTTTTTAATATTTGTTCAAGTTTTAGAGGTACGTAATGTCATGTCTCCCCATATATTAATAATATAACCACCAGAATGCACGTGGTATATTTGTATTGTTATAACAATGTAGGGGTACGACGTTGCCAAATATAGGTTTCCCCATGTTAAGGGAATTTTGTAAAACTTGGCAATACCGCATGGGAGATCTCCAGCGATGACCTTCCATATACGAAGTCACACAACCCCCAGGGCTTAAAATAAGGGAGATAGCCATTTATACCCATGTAAATCAACTCTTATGTCTGTTTTGTCCTGACCAGCCCCTGTATACAAACAAATGACAAATGCCACTATATTATACTGAGTCGAATTGAAAAATTGAAATTGTAAGATGTTTCGAAAGTATATAAACAATCCAGATCACTTCTGTTACGTTTGTGGTGAGATGATTTTTGCGTCTCATACCGGTCTATTACCCCATTCATAAAAAAGACGTATCAGTGTTATTTCGGTTGCAATATCGGGGATCAAGACAAATAGTGGGCGCCACATATTTGCTGTAATGCATGCGCTTTAAGTCTGATAAACTGGTTAAAAGTAAAAAACAATCTATGCGGTTTGCTGTCTCAATGATCTGGAGAGAGCCTTCAAATTATGTTAATGATTACTATTTCACATCACACCCCGTGTTGAGCAAAGTACAGGTATATCCAAGAAGAAAAAGTCGGCTATCAACTATCCAAATATACCATCTGCCATGATACCTGTGCTTCATAGTGACGAATATCCTATTCCAGAACTCCCAGAAACGAATCATATAATAACGATACAAAAATTTCTCAAGCAGAAGATATGCCATCAACATCAAGAGATCTTGACTTCACACTCAGCACATTATGCCGCCAACCGCACAAAATAACCCAATCGGAATTAAAAACGATCTTCTAAAAGACTTAGAACCAAAAAGTAAAGCAGAGTTACTAGGCCCATTCGACACTCATTAGAGGTAGGCAGGATGTACAACATATGTCATTGGTAGACTCCAAAAAAATTTTGTTGCCACCACTGCATATCAAATTGGGCCTAATGAAAGTGTTGTTAAGGCACTGAATACAGACGGGCCAGCTTTTCAGTACCTGCGTCAGAAACTTCCAAGGCTAAGTGAAGCAAAAATTTAGGAAGATAATATTTTTGTTGGGCCATAGATTCGAAATATTCCGAGAGACAAAGATTTTGACAGCATTCTATCAGATATTGAAAAAATGCTTGGAATGACTTTCGCCTCGTGACACTAATTTCTTCAGAAATAAAAATAGCTGACAGTTACTCCTGTTGAAAATATGCTGTCTTCGTATCAAAAAATGGGTTGCTCTAAAGATCTACTTCCTACACTCATAGCTGGACTTTTTTCTAACAACTGTGGAGCTGTAGGTGATGAGTAAACGATTCTATCAGGATATATCAACAATGGAGAAAAGGTACAAGGGAAAGTGAAATGATTCCATGCTTGCCAACTACTGTTGGACTCTTGTTAGAGATGCTTTAGAAAGAATACACAAAATAAAAACAAAAAGACAGGATATTTAGTGTAAATTTTATAATTTAAATTTAGGGTGTAAAGTAAATTTAGTGTTAACAAGTGTAAAAGTATGTATTTTTTATTATTTTAATTTAAAAAAACTTGCAACTCAGTTTTTAATTTCATTGTCATTTTTGTGTTCAGCGCTCAAAATTAACAAAAAAATACACTTTTCGTACAAGATACAACAAATAAACTAAATTTGTTGCACAGTGTTATCAATAATAGTTTATAAATTTCATAATGTAATTTTTATTAGTTACGAAGTAATTTACATCTTTCATCCATGCGCGTGGCTCGAAGAATCTAGCTGAAAAAAATTCCATTATAAAATTTATAAATTATTATTTATAATTAGACAATGCATGTTCCATAAAAAATTATGCAAAAAAAACGCCTTTCTTTGAGAAAAATCGTTTTTTGCATTAATTTTTTTTATGTTATTAATATTAAGAAAAAAATGTTTTTTCATAATTTACAGAGAAACTACTTAATAATCAATAATTTCCGAAAAAGAACTTTTTTTCGTAGCAATGATAAATAGAAAAATGTGCTAAAAAATGCATGTTTTTGTGAAGTCAAAAAGTTCAAAACTATCATAACTTTGTTGATTTTCATCCAAATTACGTATAAAGAAACTCGCCTTTCAGCATTTTTATGAAGAATCGAATCAAAACTATTAAAATAAAATTTATTTTTCAAATGTAAATCTGACGTCAAATGCCCTATTTAGACTATGAAAAAGTAGGATGCAAATCGTTTAAATTTCTTTAATCCACGTATTGTTTGACATTGTTGCCATTCAGTGTGATTGGTAGAGTATAAAACTTAATTTACCAAGTTTTTACCACATTTATCGCTATTGCTCTTACGATTCATAAAGAAACTGCTTTAGAAATAACCTCAACTACTTTCGGTAATATGCCAAAATGTTACTAAACAAAACTTAAATGTAGAACTAACTTTGCTGAACGGGAAATTGGGAAGTTCAATTTTATCCCATAATATCTGCTGATGTCCGAAATATCCAAAAGTTAATATTGAGTTTGTAGCTTAGGCTAACAAGTTAGAGTTTTATAATCTAAAAAACCCAAAAGGATGTGCTTAAGATTATAAAATTTTAATATTAAAACATGCTATAATGATAGAGGGAGAAATAAATTAGAAAAGTGTTTCTTTCTTTCCTGGGAAATGAAAAGTAAAAGAAATGATGTAGACGCGTACATGGCATTCTAAACATTTTATGTAAAACATTACGGTTCCAAATTCAATTGGGATGTAGAGTGCATTCAAATAAAAATTTAATTTTGCAGCGAAACGGTAGTTTCCGCAATAGAAATCCTAAAAAACACAATATTTTTCTTTATTTTTAAGGAATTTTATTTTTATTTAATAATAAAAATGTAATTAAATTTCCTTCGAGTCAAGTGACAACGAACACCAATCAAAGTGAATGATGTCACTCCATACTAACCCCCTGATACGGTTATTCTTTTGAGTCATTATTACTTTCAGTTCTATCACTTGATGTAATCATGATCAGTTCGACCTAATGACAAGTAAATGTATATACAAAAGAACATGTTTCAATTTTTTCACTTTGATCGTTTTATAATTACTCTAAAGAATACAACAGCCATCACTGTCCCGAACTTGACATAAATTTTTTGGTTTTGACAGATTCGTGATTGCTGTCAAGGGCTACGTTGCCTAGTTCATATTTTATAGTGATTTTCATGTAATTTCTTTGAAATTTGCTTACTTTCCCCTTTGAAAATGATTCTAAGAAATGAAGGAAAGTAGATTTATTAAGGCGAATAGTTCGAATTTGTCGAGAATTGGTTGTTTTATGGTGGCCAATTTCTTCTCAACAAACAGTAACTTCTGCTCTGCTGAATTTAGAAATAGAAAGACATCCATATTGTATTTCAACCTGCGCCTGGAACTTTGCATTATCACTAGCTGTACATCCTCTTGATACGTGTTGTGTCAATAGTATCACGTTGACATATGTACCTGGAAAGAAAAAAAAAGTGATAACAAATTTATATTTCAGATTACTTAAAAAAACTGATAAAAATAAACATATAATAATAATCACACTTAAAGGGTGATAGACTACAAAATATTTAGGGTTAATAAATAGGAATTTTAGGAGAGGAAGGTATTTAAAGCGCACCAATTACACCTATCCCTAATCAGGATCCTAAATCAGTCGGAGGTTAATTGTGGAGCGGACAAGATCCCCGAAATTTACCATGGCCTTGTCATAGACGTAGCAGTTGGTTATATAAGAAAAAAGATCATAGTATACCATGTGATCAAATTTGACTCGGACTAGTCCATTTACACCGCGCGCGCAAACCGAATCGGAATTTTTTTTTTTTGATTGGTACAACCTTTTTTGACATTCGTGTGAAGTTTGAGGGTCATATGTCAATTAGTGTGTGTTTGGCAGCTATTTGTCTACGACGGGAAAAGTTTGGCAATTTTTATTATGGAAAAAAAAATTGAACAACGAGTTTGCTTGAAATTCTGTGTTCCCAATGGAATTACGGCTACGGAATCGTTGTAAATGTCGCAAAAGTGTTTTAGGGAGTTTACTCTATCGAGAACGCAAGTATTTGAGTGGCACGAAGCATTTAGTGAAGGTCGTGAGGTCGTCGAAAACTTGCCTCATGCGAGTCGTCCATCCACCTCTGTTAAGGACGATAATATCAAAAAAGTTAAGGAAATCGTGCTTGAAAATCGCCATGTTCGCATTAGAGAGATAACAGAGGATCTCAACATCTCTTATGGATCGACTCAACACATTTTGGTTGATGTTTTGAGTATGAAGCGTGTCAACCCAAGACTCGTACCAAAAGACTTAAATTTTTTGCAAAAAGAGCGTCGAGTAGAGATCGCAAAAGAGATACTTGTGAACGTAAAGCCACCGTATTCGCCAGATTTGGCAACCTTTGACTTTTTCCTGTTTCCGAAGCTCAAATTTTCGCTTCGAGGAACGCGCCATGAGTCAACTGAAGCCATGAAAAGTAATTCGCTGAATGAACTGACGGCTATCCCAGCCGAGGCATATAACAAGTGTATGGAAAATTGGATGAACCGCTGGCATGCTTCTATTGGCTCAAGAAG
Source organism: Diaprepes abbreviatus (assembly GCA_034092305.1). Taxonomy (NCBI): domain Eukaryota; kingdom Metazoa; phylum Arthropoda; class Insecta; order Coleoptera; family Curculionidae; genus Diaprepes; species Diaprepes abbreviatus. The sequence continues at coordinate 279,408 of JASJET010000291.1, forward strand.
AGCCTATTTTGAAGGCGATGGTAAAGATTTGTATTAAAATATGTAAAAATGTTGTTTTTTTTTGTCAGTCCCGGTCAAATTTGATCACATGGTATAATGCTTTCACTTAAATAATCTTTATAATTCTCATTCGATAAGTACAAAATTTCTTTCTTCATATATATATATATATATATATATATATATATATATATATATATATATATATATATATATATATATATATATATATGTATTAAATATAAACAATTTCATGGTGTATGTTTTTGGAAAAAGTTATTTTATTCTCTTTACGACCTTTAAGAAAGGAGGGGGGTGGGGGGTGGACAGACAGTATATTCTTAACGAATTCCACTCTGGTTGTCATTCCATACTAGTTTCGACTACCTAATGGTCTCATCAGTGGAAAGCAAAATATATATATTAAAAATAAACAATTTCATGGTGTATGTTTTTGGAAAAACTTATTTTATTCTCCTTACGACCGTTAAGAAAGAAGGGGGAGGTAGGACAGACAATATATTCTTAGCGAATTTCACTCTGGTTGTCATTCCATATTAGTTTCGACCACCTAATGATCTCATCAGTGGAAAGCAAAATGCACAGAAAACAACTGTCTACTTAAAATCCCCATATCGTAAAATATCGGCAGAATATTACCCTCAGAACTTGATGCTGGACTGTTAACTTAAACAGTATAAACGAACATCTGAACAGACATTATTTATTTTTATTTTTAATTATTTCCCACCGCTCCGGGGTTATAATCAAATGTTCGTTTGTACTATTTAAAATAACAGTCCGGCATCAAGTTCTACGGGTAATATCCTGCCGATATTTTACAATAGGGGAATTTTAAGTAGACAGTTGTCTTCTGTGCATTTTGCACTCGGTTCGTTAAAGCTCCATTGATGAGACCATTAAGTGGTCAAAACTAGTATGGAGAGCGAACCAAAGTGGAATTTGCAGAGAATATACTGTCTGCTCTCTTTCTTAATGGTTGTAATAACTCTTCTATCAATTTCACCTGACGTTTCACTCTACATAGTGAACTTCTTCAAAGTCTTTTTTACATATCCTATATACTTCTAACACCTTTTGTAGAAAATTTCCTAGGGGAATACCAAGCCGGATTCAGGAAAAATAGATCGACTATAGATCAGATCTTTACTATAAGACAGCTACTTGAAAAAGGATGGAAATTCAATAGAACTATCCACAATCTTTTCATCGACTTCCGACAAGCATACGACATAATTAAAAGGGATCAACTGTGGAATGCAATAGCGGAACTTTCGATTCCAAAAAAAACTGATCCACCTCGCCAAAGTATGCGTAAATAGCTGTAGATCCAGGGTACGAATAGGTAACCAACTCTCAGAATCGTTTGAAATAAACAGTGGCCTAAAACAAGGAGACGCACTGTTACCCCTCCTCTTTAATATAATCCTGGAAAAAGTAGTGAGAACAACACAAATTAGAACAGAACTAATAATAGTAAATGGGCCAAAATTACTACTAGTATACGCGGACGACATTGATATTGTTGGAAACACAGTCGCCAATGTAAAGGAAACTTTCAACAAAATAGAGATAGAGGCAAGGAAAACCAGTCTAATGGTCAATGAGGAAAAAACCAAATACATGTGCATAAACAGACAAAAGAATCGAGATAGAATAGGACAAAATGTAAAAATGGGAAAAGAAGTACTGATGCAATAGACACATATAACTTTAAAAGAGTGGAGCGTTTTAAATATCTCGGAGCGACCATCACCGCAGATAACGATATCACAGAGGAGATAAAAGGGAGAATTCAGGCAGCAAACAGATGTATGTATAGTCTCAACAACACCATCAAATCCAAGAACTTAACACGAACCTCAAAAATCAGGATATATAGAACAGTGATTAGACTAGTGCTCATGTATGGCTGTGAGACGTGGACGCTGACAAAAGCAATGGAAATGAAACTTAGATGTTTTGAGAGGAAAATCCTTAGAAGGATTTTCGGATCCTATCACGACCCCAATACTAATCAATACCGAATAAGAACAAATGCCGAGGTCAAACAGATATATAACGCTAGCGACATCGTACAAGAAATTAAATCCCAACGCCTAAGATGGGCTGGCCATGTCCATAGGCTCCCTAATAACCGCCTTACCAAGTTAATTTGGGAGGAGGCCCCGACAGGGAAAATACCCTTAGGACGCCCAAGAATGCGATGGAGAGATAACATACGGTCAGATTTAAGAACAATGGGGTTACCCATTGACCCAACTATCATGGACGACCGTGTGAGATGGAAGCAAGTTGCGCAGTCAGTCAAGACCCACCCCGGGTTGTAGGGCTACTAAAGAGAAGAGAAGAGATATATACTTCTTCATATCTATAAAAGTTACTAAATTACAGGTAATTGTTTTATACATATAAATTCGTATTATTAATTTAATGTTTAAAATTAATAAAAACAAACAGATTTTATAACAGTTTAAAATTAAAATCAACGATACAACAGATTAAAAACAGTAAAAACGTTAATTTAATTAAAAACTAGTAGTCTGGCTAGTGTTTTTAAATAAAATAAAATATTACACTCTGATATGAGTAGTTACTTTTCATAATAACAAAAAACAGGAAAAAAGATTATTCTTATAACATTTTTTAATTTACATGCGTTTATGTAGAATGGTGTCAAGCATCATTACACTGTTTATAATATTTATTAAAGTGTAGCTTTAAAAATTTAGTTATAGTAAAAAGACTAATGTTTTTGACATCTTGTTTGTCACTTACGGCATTTTTATCTCTTTTTATATGTATCACTTCTTTGATGACTAGTTTGTGGTAATTTTTGTCTATATCCAAAATCTGGGTGTTATTAAAATCAACCATGCTTAGTTGTTTGTTCATATTTATATAAAGATGTCGATGCATTTTTCGTATACTTGTGACCATTAATTCTATTTTCAATATATTGTGTTGTCATGCCGATGTATTTGCTTTATGGCATATTGTTATGTTATGCTTACTTAAAATATATTTTATTTTTTCTGATAGTTGGTTTATATACGGTAATGCAATGAAGGTGTTTTGTGTTGTGGTGTTGTTAGTTTTATTTTTCTTGTTTATGTTATAAATAATTTCTTTGTTTAACTATTTTTTTATAAGGAGTTCGGGAAAATGGTTCACTATGCGAGCTTCTTCTACTTTTTTTAGAACTTACAGTCGTCCATACATCGTTTAAAAAAAATATTATTTTAAAATCCAATTTTTTCAATACTTCTTCGTCTACATGTTCCATAAGTATTTGTGCTATTGTTAAGGAGATTAGTGAACCAATAGCACAACCGTCTAACTGTTGCGATAGAATATCTTTGAACTGGAAATAATTATTATTTAATGTAAGTTTTACGTATCCTACAAATTCATTGAGTGTCAGTGTTGTATACTATTTTAGTTCGACCCATTTTTTTCCAAGAGTTTGGGAATGATGTCATTAGGTATATTTATATATAAAGAAACGACATAATTTGCTGGTATTTGTATTGTATCAATGAATTGTTTAAAGGTAAAAGAGTCGTTCACATAGTGATTATTATTTCCTATATATATATATATATATATATATATATATATATATATATATATATATATATATATATATATATATATATATATATATATATATATATAATTTTTCTTTTATTTTGTCTTTTCTTGGGTTTAGGTTCTATATTTAATAAATACATAAAATTATTAACGTTTCGCCCTTTATTCAAGGCATTTTCAAAATTTTTGCCTCCTTGACATTTTGCTGTTTTGTTTCTGAATGTTCAGAAAATTGTTGAAAATGCCTTGAATAAAGGGCGAAACGTCAATAATTTTATATATTTATTAAATATAGAACCTAAACCCAAGAAAAGACAAAATAAAAGAAAAATGATATAATCTATGGTTCAAGAATCAAGAAAATATTGTTAGAAACCTGACAGTTGTAAGAATAACCCAGTATTTAAAAATAGTTGCAAGACGACTCGTTTGTAATTTGTTTACAATATTGGTTCTTTTCATGAGCCGCCGCCGGTCAGCGGGAATAGGGATACGACGACGTAGTGATATTTGACATATTTTTATTATTACTTTTGGAAGAAAGATGTGTCGTCATTCTATTCTGGCTGCTCGGATAAAACGCTGCTCGAGTTATTTTGATACTGAAATAGTACGTGTCTGTAAATCTATTATAATTAATTAGGGGAAAAAATAGTAAATAAGTTCCTTATTTTTTTATATTTTATTTTTCCCTCTAACAATATATATATATATATATATATATATATATATATATATATATATATATATATACATATATATATATATACATATATATATATATATATATATATATATATATATATATATATATATAATCTGTTGATCTACAACCATCAAGCATATATATATATATATATATATATATATATATATATATGCTTTTGAATATCTAAAATTCAAGTGATTCCTGGCAATGTCTTCTAATTGAATTTGTTTGTTGAGAATTATAAATGACACATAAAGAACATATTTAGTACCTAAAGCGGTTACTTTAACATTCTAAACACTATATCTCAGGCATATTTCCATAATTCTAATTATGATGTGGTTTAAATCCAAAAATTACGTTCTGCTTTAATAAGAGTAGAGCAATCCATATATCAGACAACAACAAAGTAGACAAAATTGTTTCTCTCCGCTGTTAACTGTAATTGTTCACGTTAGACAGGAATAGAAGTGACTTGGTAAACATTTGGTTAAGCATCATTTTCTCTAAATTAGGTTGTCATTTTTGAGTTAAGATCCTATAAAATTTACATAATCCGATAAAGCTGTTAAGTATTCCTCTTCACGCATCGTAATTTTGTACAGAAAACTTGAATATTCTTAGCTAAAGCGGTTGTTTCATCAATACGTTTGGATATCATTTTTCGCTTATACGAATTATCATAATGTATGAAATGTGAGATGTGTGTTAACCATGGTCAAGTTATTCATTAAATGGTTATAATATATATATATATATATATATATATATATATATATATATATATATAACATAGACCCAGGCGATCAATGTATCGATACATGTAGTATCGATATTCGATATTTTCTATCAATACTGAATCATATTACAATACGTAAGTATCGATATGCTTTTCTAAATATTGTATGGTTTCGTTGTAATCAAATCCGACTCCACTACAACTGTCAATTATGTTGTTCAAAAAGTTGACAACTACGTTTTCTCGAATACTGAAACGAAATCTTTATTGTGGCGAGTTTCAGTACGGCAGTAAAAATGTACTTTGTCATTTTTTAATTGTGTAACAAAAAAGAGGATAGGGACACACTCGGGTATCTTTATGCCGGAATAGCCGCACTAACTTACAGTACCAACCAGCTAACCTTTACTATCCTGCGAATAATGGTCGGTTCATAATTCCAAAACATTTTCAAGTACCACTAAGAATTTCCACTATCAACTTTCACCTGCAAATTACATTATACACTATATTAACAACTCAACTAAAAACTTGATCAACTTTTAACTTTTTAAAAAGTCGGCATAGTTCCGTGTCCGCTTTCGGATGTTATCGGCTGAGAAAAAATTAACAGGTACATCAAAATATTAAATAACATTATAAACAAATAAAACTTAGTGAAAATATTTCGCAAAATAGTCGAAATACTTTAGAATAAAATTAATTAAACAACCACAACCGAGAAGCAAAAAATTGACGTTTTTCTTTTAAGTTAGGATTTGGATGGACAATTTTGATTCGTCATTCTTAATTTTTACTAACTGTTAAATTCTGAAGTATGATAGATGCATTTTTATTCTAATATTTTAAGTGTTAGTTTAGTGGAAATTCTTAGTGGTAGTTGATAATTTTTGAAATGTAAACCAACCATTACAGTCCATAGTGTATTTGCGGGGCATCATTTATCTATGTTTGCGGGCTTTTAGTCACTTTGATTTATTATTGATTATTATTTTAACCATATCTCCTACGAAAAATATTGTTTGAAAATATTTTATTAAATTGTAAACCAAAGACACATTCAAACTCTTTTATTCACAGGCAAATTTCACTGGTATAAAATTCGATTTGTTGTTACATTTGCGACGTTACAAAACAAAAATAAAAATATGAATAATACTGAATGTATCGATATTTAGAATATCGATACTTTTATACCCATATATCGATATATCAATATTTTTTTCTTCGATACGTATTGATACATAATATCGATACACTTGGATCTTTTGCCCGGCCCTAATATAACCTTCTGTTTTATATATGATAATCCTACACCTGCAAACTCATGTAATTGATATAAATAAAACGCTATTCTGTTTACCCACAAAAATCAAAAATAAAATAAAGATAAAAAAATTTGCATTCAAAAGTACGAAATAAGTTAATATCTGGTTTATTGCAATCAATTTAATAATGTGAATATAAAATAATAATAATATAATATTATAAAAAGTTCATCGTTTCAGCTTGGGGTCTAGTATTTAGTTGCGTTTCGACTAGTACTTTCATCAGTGAAGCTGTATCACGCCAAGAGCAAAATTCACAGGAACTACTTATTAGAATCCCTAGTTCGCGATATGAAAGCTAGATGTTCACCCGCAGGATGATTAGGTAATGGACTATTATAAAACACTGTACTTTTCCCTTCACAGACGCAATTATATAGAATTCTTCGAAACATCCAATGGAAATTTTAAATTCATTTTATCTTAGAAAACTGCTTTTAAGTATTAAATCCAACAAGCAATCTGTTTAAAAACATTTCCTAATAAAACAGTAAGTACTAAATGGCTGCAATAAGGGATTTCTAGAATGAATAATGGATAAATGCAAAGTAAATTTACATCTGTAAACCCTGATGCAAGTAACAAGAAAACGACAAACTAGTAAATTAATGGTTGTTAGGTATGTCTCTGTATCCCTGACAGCTTACAATAAAACTTTATCTAGATACTTTATCTAGATATATTCTTTTATGATTTCGGAATAAATTAATCTTGGATATTTATCCGAAACGACTGCCAGATGGTTGTAGATAGAGCAAAACAACTCAACACACTTTGGTCAAGTTGAAAATCATGGTTCTTGCGACTAGACCGTGTCATGTTGGAATTATTATCAGACGTTTCGCCTACGATTGCATAAGGCATCTTCAGGGATCTTTACTTCACGAGATTAGAACATCGAGGAGCAGCAACTCGGTATTTATATCCGACTGGTGCTCAGCGAACCATCATCCGGCGTTGCAATCGATTTCCAAGTGTGATGTATCTGTGTCTCTATTAATATTATTTGGATATTTACAAATTTCGATTTTCTAAATTTACGTTTAAAAAAGACTAGACACTGATGCTAGCATCTTAGTGGCTGGTGTTCAGCTACTGCAGATTGTACAATTTGTTCATTTTTAATACATCTTTCATGTTCCTTAAGCCTAGTGGATATGGATCATGCTGTTTCACACACATACACTTTAACACAAGAGCAAAGGTATCTGATTAGCACCAGTGTGAGCCAACTGTAAAAAGTGACCCCTTGTTCCCCCACACTCATAGAGATCCATCTCTTTCTTTATGAGTGACTCTAGCCTATCTGTAGTCGTAGAAACACACAAAGAAGGACGTTTACATGCCTTAGAACCTCTTCTAATTCCTCTTGAAGAGTCGTGTAGAATTTTGCAGCAGCAGCACGTAAATTCAAACCGTCTGCAATCATTAAAAGAGGCATTTCATGTTTGTTTTCAACGTCTGCTACTGTGGTATTACTCGCATTATCAGAAGTTGAGGCATGTGGAAGAGAATCTGATCATTCAGGGCTGCGATATAATCGTTTTATTATAGTCTTGATTTATTTCCATACATACAAATCATCTTGATAGGTACACGGATTTTTCCAATATAACAACGCTGCGGTTACATTTATTCTATTCTCGCTTTTTCATCGAATTTACCAGCTTTTCTGACACTGAACTTGTGAATCATGAAACGCAAGGTACATTCTACACTTACTAATTCAGTATCTCGACGGCCAGTTTCTCTAACTAAAATTTATGTTCTAAGTAGATAAAGACCACGTGTCTTTCATCCATAAAAATGTAATCTGAACTAGAACTGAACGAGAAATCGAATAATTTCTTGGCTAGATACTGCTTTAATTTATAATATGTACTCATCATGTTGCAAAGGCTAGATCAACGAGTTTTACTGCTGCTACTTAATCTCGTCAATTTCGCGAGATCTCGCCCAATTTATGCTTCGGGACTGATCTCGTAAAATAGCACGAGATCTCGCAAGAACGAGATCCCGCGACATCGGAATTGCATTCCCTATACTCTATTCAAGAACTAGAGAGAGAAATAAAATTGTCACCTCCGATGTACTGCTCCAGTGCCGCGGGTAACTGGGGACTGCCATAAATCTAATTATTATTTATTTATATTTAAATATTATAAGCTTTTTTAAATTTACTACAACAATAAAATTTCTCATAGTTCAGTTTAATTTCTGTCAGTGAGAAAAGTACACCTTACAGTGTGTCCTTAGTGATTTATTTTGTTTGCGCTTGTTTTTATATATTATTTGAGATTAGTGAGATACCCGAAAGGTATGGCTTCCATCTATATATTTATTCCAAAATCGTTAAACCAGGACATTTTTTACTCAACGAAAAATTTATTACGATGAATGTTTACGATGCCTTAAGATATTAATATCCAGATAATAATGTTAAAATTTCTGTTGAGATATGTTCCTAACTGATAAGAGTTGGAAAATCTATTGTTAACCGAATGCTGAAGGCGAAAGATGATTGGAATTGTTAGTGCTCCGAAGCAACATGCGATCATAGGAAGACGAAAAACTTCGTTGGAAGAAGAGATGAAAACTGCAATAAAAAGAGTTCCACATACATTTTATTATGGGAAGCAGATCCTAACTGTCGACAAAATTCTAACTAAAATCAATAAAGATCGAAATATACCTGAAATTAAAAGAACTGAGCTCTGAAAATTGCTCAGTTGTGGAAAAATCTAGATAGATAATCTGTTCTTATAAATCCGTCCGTTGGAGAAGGAAAAAACGAGATATGGGCTGAAATAAAAGGAAGAGTTACTTGAAATAACACAAGTTACACAATTAGTGATTCAACTGAGCTTTTGAAAGATTTTTTTGAATAAGTTAATGCGGAAAATTGTAAAAAATGTGTGGACCATATAATAAGAGAATAAAACAAAATATGGAAACTCGATCACATGATCGGTGAGATCGTTGTGATTTGTGTTAAATAAGGCAAAATTATTTCTATTAGGTAATGTACGTGAATTATTAAGAAATCATTAGAAATAAAATAACATATTATAACAAGATACAACCGGGTGCATTTGAGATGCAGAACGGTGAAACCATTGCTGCAATGGAAGCAGAACAAACATACAAATACCTAGGTATGAAACAAGCTAAACGAATTGACCATTGCACTATGAAAGCCGAATTGACAACCGAATTTGTCAGGAGGGTAAGACGGGTGTTACGAACTAGTCTAAATAGTAGAAATTTATTTAAGGCGCTCAACACGTACGCATGCTCTGCGCTTAGCTACTCTTTTGGAATAGTAAAATGGAGCAAGACGGACATCGAAGGCCTGCAAAGAAATATAAGAACACTCCTAACAAAAGCACACAAACACCACCCTCGGAGTGCTATTGAACGTACAATGCTTACAAGACACCAAGGAGGAAGAGGATTGGTCGATATTGGTAAGCAGCTCGATCAACAAATAATAAACTTACGTTCTTATTTCCATAGGTTAGCGGACTCTTCCACACTACATCGAGCAATATGCGAGGCAGACGATTCAACGCCGCTACAGCTGAGGGAACGAGATATTGCTTCTCACCACCGAACAGACCAAGAGAAGTTACAAGCTTGGCTACAGAAGCCACTTCATGGACGGCATCCAAATGAGGTCAACCAGGACAATGTCGACAACTTAGCGTCGAACTACTGGTTGATTTCAGGACAGATGTTTTCGGAAACGGAGGGCTTCTTGTTAGCTATCCAAGACCAGGTTATTCCGACGAAGAACTATCGGAAATTCATTATCAAAGATCCCTCAATAGAAAATGACCAATATAGATATGGCTGTCGAACATCAGAGACGATCCAGCACGTAACTGGAGGATGCCAAGCGTTTGCCGCAACCGAGTATAAGGAAAGACACGATTCAGCAGCTAAGATACTACACCAAGAGTTAGCAGATAAGTTAAAACTATTGCACGTAGGAAAGGTGCCTTACTACAAATATAATCCAGAGCCTATTCTTGAAAACAACGAGTTCAAGTTATACTGGGATCGAACGGTCCTAACAGATCAAACAGTTGCTCATAACAGGCCAGACATTATACTAACAGATAAAATTTCCAGGCGAACTACACTAATCGACATCGCTGTGCTGAACAACAACAACCTAAGGTCAAAGTACAACGAGAAGATCGCCAAATACAGAGATCTGAAGGTGCAAATCCGCAGACAGTGGGCAATGAACAGCGTCCACATGATTCCTATAATACTGTCAACAACTGGAGTGATACCAAAGAACCTCCTGCAGAACATCAAGGGACTGGGCCTTAGTGAACATCTGTATAAACCGATTCAGAAAGCGGTTCTCCTTGCAACCGCGCGAACCGTCCGAAAGTTTGTAGGAAGTGCAGAAGACCACGCCACCTAGGACCCGATAACATGGAAAGGGTCCCCACAGAGCTTCATACTTTTGGTGTCTTTGCATACCTGGTATGAGTGAATAATCCCTGGAGGGAGTGCGAAGCCGTTTGGCTTGTAAGTCTAAATAACAACTTAGTTCTATTTTGAGCTAATGACCAAAATAATACTCTATGCCATACATACTTAGTGATAAAATAAACCCTCTTCCGACGCATATGACAATGATTAAAATCCTTTTTAACCCTTCACACTTCCAAATCTCTATTGTTATCCAACCCAAATAGTCCACTATTATAGACCAGAATTTTTGATTATAAAATTTCTAATCCATTCCTATAAAAAATATATGTGTCTAACAGATTTTGCCAACGACACCGGACTAAAAAACACAAGTAGTTTGCGAAGAAAAAAAGTATCAAAAATTTATTTGATTTATTATTCTTTCTAGTTCTTGAATAGACTATAGTTCTGACCACCACCCAGGTTTTAAACACATATCTCTCGTGGTGTTCTAACTACTTTTAATACGCCATTGAGTTTGGCGCATCCTGTATTTTCAATTTGGCAAATCAATCTTCCCGCAGATTTTCAGTTATTCTTATACGTGATCTAAAACCCTCAATAAATTTTTTGCTAATGCCTTATTATACTACGCCAATGAAAAATTTTGTAGTTTTCTTTTCAATTTATTATATAAGCGTTCCCTATGAAAACCGCACGAATTACAATGTGTGCCAGTGATCCTAAAAGATTGGAGTTTCATTGTAAATCCTGACAAATTTAAGTACTTTATCTTTCAGAGATTTGGGACATTCATTGTGTCATTTTCTAAAGCCACAGAATAGAAAAAGTAATGTTCATATCATTCATGGACATGCTTCAAATCGGCTTAAGGAGGGATGACTTTTTGTTAAAATAATCCAAAAATTAGAAGCTATTTTAAAACAGTTTTTTAAGAGATCGAGAATGAAATTACTGATTTTGCCCATCAGGAGGCGGTAAGTAATTTAATATTCAAAATTCCTATAAAAAAAAAGGTATTTAAACACCTTGTATTGAGTCACTGTTAGGCTATTTTAGAAGTAACTGGTGTGTAATTTTGTGGATAGCTGTTAATTCAGAATCAATGAAGATTTTTGGAATATTTTACTTTTTTATTTTAGTAAGGAAAAGATAACTGTTGAAGCTCAAAAAGTGATATGAGAAGTTGATTGCATAACAGAACGCACGTGTCAAAATTGGTTTTACAAACTTCGTTCTGAAAATTTTTCACTTACAAATGACCAACTGATTGACCTACTGAAATTGAATCGTCATCTTTCTCTTCGAACATACCCCTGTAAAATTAGCAACGTCAGAACTAGGGCCCGGTTGTTTGAACGCTGAATAACGTAATAATATTTTTATTTATATTCGAAAAAGTGTTGATAAAAAGTAGATATTTCATTTCTTAGTATACACATACCGATTTTATTCTATCCTTTTCTAATTACATTATTTAAACGAGTATCATATGACAATCGGTACGTCAATTCTGAATACATCAAGTATGAATATATGGTTGCCTAAATTTATATAAACAATATTTAGGCTGCAAGGGTGTATGTTGTCACCTTTACTATTTAACGCTTATTCTGAAGAGGTCATATTGGAAAATCTTGAATCTGAAACAGCAGGGATAAAAGTAAACGGAGTTTTAATCAACAATATTAGGTATGCAGATGACACCGTAATAATAGCTGATAGTTTGAAAGACCTAGAAAAGATAATGAATAAAATATTAAAAGTTAGTGGAGAATATGGACTCTCTCTTAACACGAAAAAGACCAAGTTCATGATAATTAGTAAAAACAACAGCAATAATAATGAAACTCTAATGGTAGGAGGCCAGCACATAGAAAGCGTTAAGAAGTACACTTACTTGGGAATCCTAATAACAGAAAATAATGACTATACCATCGAAATAAAAACCAGAATCGAGAAAGCACAGGCCAACTTTATTAGAATGAAAAAGGTTATCTGCAGCAAAGATCTAACGTTAGCCAAGCAATGAAAAGACTTAACTCTTTTGAAATGTGGACCTATAGAAGAATTCAGAGGATTTCGTGGGTGGATCGAGTTACGAACGCCGAAGTGTTGAGAAGAATGGGGAAAGAAAAAGAAGTAGAGATAACAGTAAAACAGAGAAAACTGCAATATTTCGGACACATTATGCGAGGAGAAAAGTACAGCATCTTACGGCTCATAATCCAGGGCAAAATGAGTGGCAGTAGGGGCGTGGGACGACGACGAATTTCATGGCTAAAAAACCTAAGGGAATGGTTTGGATGCAGTTCAAAACAACTATTTAGAGCAATTGCCTCAAAAATTAAAATAGCTATTATGATTGCCAACCTCCGCAATGGAGAAGGCACCTGAAGAAGAGAAGAACAATATTTACCATTAAAAATAAGTTTTTAAATCCTCTGTTTGTTAATATTAATTGTAAACTTCGCATTTACAGTAATTTCTAACACTTAAAAACACCGAAAAAAGTCAAGACAAGCAATTAAACTGAAAGAAAAGATAAGTAAACATGTTTATGTCTGTCAAACATCAATAAAGCGTCTCCACCACCGACCATAAACAGCCTTCAAACAAATCAATTGTTGTTTAAATGTAGGGTATGTCTTTCTGAATGAATTTTTATGAAGATAGCCATCAATATTTTGATTATACTGTTTTTCAAAATTAATTGCAGGTGTTGGACATTAAGCCAGAAGATATTACCTAAAACCCCGACACTTTTATACCTTTTTAAATGTATTTAAAAAGCAACAGTAGGTATATGTTACTTACGGAAATTGGAGGTTTAGCAATAAAAGCAACTTCCTTCCGAAGTTAGAAATTACGCCCAATAAAAATAAACGAGGCATCTAAGTGGAAGTCTACTAACTTTCGAAGTACACTTGAAAAGAAAATGAAGTTTGTTACCCTTATATTCCCGAGATGCTCGCAAACCGCAAAGTGATTGATGTTTGCTCACATTAAAACTTTGAAACTAGAGAGGAAGCCGGGGTTTCAGCTTCGAACAGAAAATTTTGCAAATTTAATTAACTATAACAAGTATTCAAACAAATCGGTATTGAATTGTATAGTCAGTGACGTGACCAGGTGAAGCTTTACAGGTTGAAAATAAAAATATGGTAAAATAAAAATAGACAAAAAAAAATGGTAACTTCGCAAAAATTCGCATATAGCTGAAAATTGGTATAGGTCTTAAATAGACTATTACAAATAAAATATTAAAAGTCCTCACTGATCTTACGTCTACTAAAAATTTCATTCAATGTCAAATATATCGGGTTTTCGCATTTTTCTCGTAAACGGTATTGTAAAAATTGCTCATATAAAAGTAGTAGACCAAGTATTTCTCTACAAAATTATCCTTAAACTTTTTCCTACAAATCACCATTCCTGAGATATCGCGATTTCAAACGTCAAAATGCTAATATGAATATACACTCAGTCCCTAATTCCGTTCATTCGTGTAACCTTGAGCAACATTTGTCTACTACTCCATTGTTTAAGTAGTGACGATCGTATATATGCCTCTTTTAAACGAAGTAAATGAAATAACTACCTTTAGTTTTTACTTAAAATTCCACTTTAATTGAAACTTGAATAAAAATTCATATTCATAAATCAGAGTCCAAAAGGAATATGCACGAAAAGAGAAAGATAATTAATATAATGAGAAGGAAAGAGATAGAGATAGAATATACGGGGACGAGTCTAAAAGTAGTGTAAACGGGTCTTGCTCATGTTACGACATTGCAGACAAAACTCCCTCAGTTGGTCTTTAGCATAAAATTTTATTTTTTTAATTGCTCTTTCCTGTCCACCCCGACCCTGGATACTATTTTATACATTCACCTACATGGTATAAATCAACCGTTACACATTGTATACGTAAAACCGTCAAATAAGTATAACCCCCAAAGTGCACTTACAGAGTTTCACCGCTGTTTAGAATGCACGGAGACATCAAAGCAATATATTCGGTGTGCGACTCGAAGCCGTTATATACGTCGGTGATAAAGTACTGAACAAATTCAATAACTATCTATACAAAATTGAAGGAGAATCTTTAGAGACGTAAATTGAATATTACGTCCTTAAGGCTTCCGGAAAAATTGATTAAAAAATAAACCGTTGAGACAGAATGGCTTATTTTACTATTTTAGGTTTGCTTATTAAAAGTTTCGTAAAGCCGGAGCAGGAGGAAATTGAAATTAAGAAGTGGATAGCGTTCCGAAGTGGAACCAATATATTATTCTGATGTTTTCGCTCAGAACTAGATTAGACAAAAATAAGGAACACAACTATTAGAAAACAAACGGGAATAACAGATGTTACCGAGAATATCGCCGAGTCGAAGTGGAACCGGGTGGTTTTGGTATTTTAACTATTTTCATCACAAACCTTAGTAGGCTAATAAGAAGGGTACCTACCCATGAGGCAGGATGACCTAGATTTGAATCCAGGTGGATGAACAATGTTAATTTAAACTTTGTTAGTTTAGACTTGTATTAAATTTAGTTCACCTTGTGCATCACCACTTTTATTGATATTGTATTGTTGGTTCCAATGCTAAACTAAATTTAGAATTAATTTATATGTAACTATTTTGTATGTTATTTAAGTAATATTAAATAAATAACTTTTGGTACTTTACTACTAAACTATATTATTATTTTTTAAAACGACGAAATGTTTTACATTTATAAACGTTACATATTTGCAGCTATAGAAGCACTAAATTATCGTACTATTTTAGGAATAATTACTGTTTAAAAAATCGATTTGGGTATTTTTAGTTGATCCTAAATAGTAAATAAAGACATTCGTTGTAAGTTTAAATATTTTCATACCTTCGGAGAAAAAACTTATTTAATAAAATATTTTATTAAAAACTTAAACTAAATATAGACCATTTTTTATAAAGAATTATGGTTTTTATGTATTCAATTTTATAATTTATTGTTTTTTGATGACATATTCTTTTTTAAATGTTTTTTTTTCTAAGCTGCTCAATATATTTAAATTAATTACCGGCTTTAAATAGCTAGTTATCATAGTTGGTAAGAGAAGGAGTTACTATTCCAACCGATGAAATAAGGTTCTTTCTATATTAGGTGTTATATTAGACAATTTCAATACACACTTCTGCGAGTGAGATTACTCACTTCACCAAGGGATGGCTTTGTGTATCAATTCAAATACATCGTTGCAACATTTCTGTAACTTACTTGTTGGGGGGGTTGTGTTCGTACAATTCGTCTTTTCAAATTCAATATACTGATGAATCAATTTTCTCTTATAACCTTGGTGATTTGCTGGTAATTTTCAAAATTAATATTGGGTCCTGTGAAGTCTCATTTTTAAGTTATTAAAATTTATTTACAGTTTATTTTTAATTACTTTTTTGAATACTTTTCCTTCTTTATTAAACTAATTTGGACATATGACAACAGCGCAACAGCTTAAAACGCGCGAATTTTGTATATTCGAGACTGTGTGGTGTTTATGGATAATGCACAGTTGAGTGACGAAGATCTAAAGAGACTTATACGTGAGCAAGAAGGATAAAACTATATATTAAGGTAGTTTATCGTATGCAATTGTAGCCGAAAGTATCTCGCCCGACTCAACTTCTGAAAATCTTGATAAAAATCATAGTTCATATTGCGAATTCAGATTTTGTAAAGACCTTTGACAAGGTATCACATATAATACTCTTAGAAGTTACATAATGAATTTGATTTTCACCAACAGCTAATCAATTTTATGACTTATTATCTAAAAGATTGCAATCCTAGTGTTAATGTAAATGGATCGAAGTTCCTATCAACTATAAACAATATCCCTTAATTCATTAACATGGTTTAACTTTAAAACCGGTCTAGATTGACAGTAGAGAATTTAAATTGACAAGGGTGACAATACGTCAAGCAAGTTTTGAATCTTTAAAATACAATTAAAACAATATCATAAGGAAAACAAAACTGGTCATCTAGAAAATCTAATTTCCAAGGCAACTAGATCGGGTCAAAGTCCTAAACCTTCTTAGTGAATCTGACTATATAATTCTTTCGATAAAACTTTCAAAGTTTTAACGTTTGCAGATTATTTGAGACTGAGTCATGTAACTTGTTGATTTTATAAAAATTTCCTTATATTTTCGGATTAGTATTAGTATTTAGTGTTTGTTTGAAGGTCATAGACAACGATGTTCCTTCCGAAGTAGTAGATATCTGTTGGACTTTCATTATCTTTATTTTTGTTGAATATCACGACGTTTCGGCTAGTAGTTATCTTTAGTCGTTTTCAAGTGAAACTAAATAAATTCCTTAACCACATGACTATTTATACTAAAAATAAATGCAGTAGAGTGTGACTGAGATGGGTGCAGTCATGTCTGCTATGGCAAAATCCCGCTTTTCATGCTGTATTTAGTTTTAGTTTACAATTACTAAGAAGTGGTTTCCACACTTCTCTTAATTCTAAAGATGGTTTACTAAAACAACTCGGGTTCTGATATATAACCGCGGCTTCTTTGAATTTCCGTTTTCTCCAATGTTGTTCTCGGTGTAGTATTTTAGCTTCAGACCATTTTATGTGGTGTCCATGAGTCCATGAGTCCAGGCATGGTTGGCGACACCACAATTTTCTGTTTCTCCTCGAGATGTGCATTTTTGGTGTTCTTTGATCCTTACATCAAGAGGTCTCTTTGTTTCGCCAACGTAGGAATTGCCACATTCACATGATATCTGATATACACAGTTCTTTATGTCCCTTTGAATTGTTGGTTTGACCCTAGTGAGCCGACTTCTCAGAGAGTTATTTGAATTAAAAACAACGTTGTCTTTATATCGTTTTCCTATCCTTCTAACTTTTTCTGAAATGCCTTTAACATAGGGGATGTTCAGTACTGGTTTTCGTTCTTCATTCGTTGTCGATATTGTCCTATTTCTGCGTTGTTCTAGAAATTTATCCCCTAGATATACTGGGTATTCGTTGGCTGTCAGATCATTTTTAATGTAATCTATTTCTTTTATCAAGCTCTCGTCAGAGTTGCAGAGAATTAAAGCTCTATCTACAAGATTTCTTATAATTCCTTGTTTGGTGTTGTGGATTCAATTGCAAAACATCTCGAACCATTCCATGAAAATATTTGCGACCACCGGTGAGAGTGAAGATCCAATCGGTAGTCCATCATCCTGGATGTAGAATTTTTCCTTTTCTTGAAAACAGGAATTAGTCAAACAACTTTCCAACAAGTCCATAATGGCTTGCGATGGTAAAGATGTTCTTGCTGCTAAGGTCTGGTCTTCTTCAAGTTTCTTTCTTATGATTTTTAGTGACTCCTTAACTGGAACGTTGGTGTATAGGTTTCCCACGTCAAAGCTAATAAAATGGTCTTCCGGTTGTACTTCTATTTCACGTATAATTTCTACGAAATATTGCGAGTTCTTGAAAACGAATAGACAGTATTTGTTTCAATTTACAAAATGTCTTTTTCTGATGTTTCTCTAATGTATAGGCTCAAATATCCAAACAAATCGACAGCATGTAAAAAACTATTTTAAAAAAACTTAAGAGAGCATTTGAGACCAAAAAAACAATATAATTTAAACAATTTTTTTGAAAAACGTTCCCAAGTACATTTTAGGCAGTCGGAAACTTTTAAATTTATCATTACTGATGTTCATTACTAGTTAATACCACAATACTGCACAAGTATTGGTTTTGCATTATAACTTTATTGTTCTCCCATACAATAAACGACAATCAAATCAGGCACAACAAACTTTCCAGATTTAAACTTGTCTGGATTCTCTGAAATTTTAGCTCGTAAATTTTACTCGTATTAGCATTCGATTTATAAATTGAGGAGATAGAGAACAGTAAATTGCTTTACGATAGAAATTTCTAGATTGTAGTTTCGAAGTAAACTTATACATTTTATTGCATCTGCAACCTGCATTTTGAATTGTTGAAAACTTCAATAACAGACTCAGATAGAATCTTTTTATTACAATGTTAGGAAGTATATTAAACTGCGCGAGTAAAGTAAATCTAGTTAGTGTTTAATATAAATTTTTAAACCTTTTTTAATAGGCAAAATTCTTCAAAGTAAGGAAAGTTATATTTTCCATATCCTTTGGTATATAGAACTACAATTTATACCGCTTTAGCTTCATTACAGCATCTAACTGGTTGCATATTGTTATTGAAAATAACGGAAAATGCAATCACACTCTTATTTCACTACATATACATTAATTTACCATACACGTATGTATATATATATATATATATATATATATATATATATATATATATATATATATATATATATATATATGAAGTAAAATGCGACTTCATTCATATACGGAGCTGCATATAGTTGTACGTTTGCTAAATGTATATATATATATATATATATATATATATATATATATATATATATATGAAGTAAAATGCGACTTCATTCATATACGGAGCTGCATATAGTTGTACGTTTGCTAAATGTAATTTCAGCACTACAACGGCATAATGTGGATATATCCACTGCTATTGCATCTCACACGGAAGATTTTATGAAAATGAAGTTAGCGAACAACTGCAATTTTTAAAGTCGGAAATTGGTGCAAAAAATTATATTTCTAATATTAATGTTCTAGGGCAAAGATTTTCTATATTTTCTATTGATTTCAATTTATTGAAACATGAATGAAGAAGTTTACCGATAGAATTAGATGAATTCCACACACTCATATATACATTATTTATTTATTTATTTATATACATATATATTTATATATATATATATATATATATATATATATATATATATATATATATATATAATTTAGTATTTTCCTGGGTATAGGCTTTCTTATTTTAAGATGAAAAAATTCTTCTGACGTTTCGCTATATATAGTCAGTTTTTCAAAGTTATGTTATGTTTATTGTGTATCTTTCATCTGCAAAATTACATTTTTTTTTATCACAGTAATTGTTTTATATACTTATTACATTCACATTTTTAAGTTAATGTTTAAAATTAAGAAAAATAAATAGATTTTATAATAGTCTTAAAATTAAAACAAACCACACAAAGGTTAAAACAGTCAAAATTATAAATAAGACATACCCTGAAAGTAGCTTTGTATGTGTGTTAAAAACACCCACATTTTAGATACACACAGAAATTACCACAAACTGGTCATCAAAGAAATGATACATATAAACAAAGATAAAAATGCTGTATATGACCAACAAGATGTCAAAAACGTTAGTCAAATTTACTATAACTTCATTTTTCAATACATCATACTTGAAGCGACACTATAATAAATATTAGAAATAGGGTAATGATGCTTGGCACGATTTCGTATAAACTCATGTAAATCAAAAAACGTCATAAAAATAATCTTTTTTCCTATTTTTTGCCGTAATCTACTCATACTCAATGCATACTAAGATGTAATAATTAAATTTATTTTTAACACACGTATAAAGCTACTTTCAGGGCATGTACTATTTTATAGTTTTCACTATCTTCAGCCTCATTATTTTAACGTGTGTATCGTTTGTTTTAATTTTAAAACTATTATAAAATCTATTTACTTTTATTAATTTTTAATTAAAAATATGAATGTAATAAACATATAAAACAATTACTGTGATAAAAAAATTGTAATTTTGTAAATGAAGGATCCACATAAATATAACGTAACTTTGAAAAAACTCACTATGTAGAGCGAAACGTCAGAAGAATTGCTGTCCTTAAATCTTAAAATAAAAAAACATATACCCAGGAAAATATTAAAGAAAAATATAAACAGAAAGGTCAAGATACAAAAATAAATTATATATATATATATATATATATATATATATATATATATATATATATATTACATCAGCTCCACTGATGAGACCATTAGGTGGTCGAAACTAGTATAGAGAGAGAACCAGAGTGGAATTCGCAGAAAATATACTGTCTATCCCCTTTTTTAACGGTCTTAAGGAGAATAAAATAACTTTTCCAAATACATACACCGTGAAATTCTTTATTTTTAATATATATATATATATATATATATATATATATATATATATATATATATATATAAATATATATATATATATATATATATATATAACTCAACGAGTAACGAAACGAACCGCACTTGAAAATGCCAAATGAGATTTTGGTAATACGTCGTGAAAACGATTTTTTGAACGAACGGATTGAAACCCGGAATAACCAAACTATTCATATATATATATATATATATATATATATATATATATATATATATATATATATATGTTTGCAAAAATTTTTTCAATAAAAACATTTAAGGGTTTTTTTAATGATTTTTTTAACCAGTAGGCAATAATAATCTGAGCATGTTTTTAAACACAATGGTGGTAACGACCAAATGACGAAGGAGCAAATGTTTGAAGTTAACAAATTTTACAGTTAAAATGTGTATTTTTTTTAGAAATATTGGCAACACCGGTTGGGAAAGACCTACCAAACTCACGGAAGTAACTGGATGAATGACTGGTGACTTTTATGTGCAGGATCATTTTGCCATATTGGATCCGAAAAATTCGTATTAATGCAGTCCAAAATCTAAAATTAATTTGGCCATTGTATACCTCAGATAATCAATCTAATAAAGCACATGCTAAACGAATGCTACGACGAAGAAATCCAATTCTAGTGAAATGCAATTCAAACTCTACTTGATAGAATGTCGAGAAGGATGTGAGTTCCATATCCTTTCGCCTCTCTAAAACTTGGTGTGCCTATACCAACGAATCTATTAGACAAGTCATAATTTCTAGAGTATTATGTGTATCAAAATGAGAATTGGTACAGGTAAATGGTATGTGAAGGGGAGAGTTTTCGCATATTTTCCACTTTCCGGCCACTTCCGATTTCACCAGAAATGGCCCCGGTTTTGAATTTTTAAATGGAACACCCTGTATATTTTAACATTTTTGGATCTCTAAGACAATTCTAGATCAGAATGTGACATTTTAAAAACTTTTTACGTCTACTTCATTTTTTTAGAGCCACTTTTAAAATTGCATCTAGGTGGCCATGATCGGACGCAAACTAATCTAAGGGCCTTAGGTGATATCAAACAAATACAATCGCAAAGTTTTAGTAACTAGTATGAAAGACAGGAATAAGATAAGTTGACAAAATTACGTTTTCATTTCTAACTATTAATTTTCAAATGGCGACCCCTTTTTGACAACTACTTTTCGAAAAAAGCATTCTTTGACGAATCTAACGGTACTAATTTATTTGCGATTGGATTAGACATAAGAACAGAAATTAAATATTATTAAGCAAAATACTGGATAATTTATTTACTTATGACAAGTGCGCCACGGACAGCCATGATGCATAATAATTTGCAACTGTTTTTATCAAGTCTTCTTTGGAAAACAAAGCACTTGATAAAAAACAGTTGCAAATTATTATGCATCATGGCTGTCCATGGCGCACTTGTCATAAGTAAATAAATTATCCAGTATTTTGCTTAATAATATTTAATTTCTGTTCTTATGTCTAATCCAATCGCAAATAAATTAGTACCGTTAGATTCGTCAAAGAATGCTTTTTTCGAAAAGTAGTTGTCAAAAAGGGGTCGCTATTTGAAAATTAATAGTTAGAAACGAAAACGTAATTTTGTTAACTTATCTTATTCCTGTCTTTCATACTAGTAACTAAAACTTTGCGATTGTATTTTTTTGACATCACTTAAGGCCCTTAGATTAGTTTGCGTCCGATCATGGCCACCTAGATGCAATTTTAAAAGTGGCTCTAAAAAAATGAAGTAGACGTAAAAAGTTTTTAAAATGTCACATTCTGATCTAGATTTGTCTCAGAAATCCAAAAATGTTAAAATATACAGGGTGTTCCATTTAAAAATTCAAAACCGGGGCCATTTCCGGTGAAACCGGAAGTGACCGGAAAGTGGAAAATATGCGAAAACTCTCCCCTTCACATGCCATTTACCTGTACCAATTCTCATTTTGATATACATAATACTCTAGAAATTATGACTTGTCTAATAGATTCGTTGACACCCGGTATAGATTTAGCGACCATATACACATAAAAATATTTAAGAAAAGGAAAAAGAAAATATTTCAAAACGCAGAGCAATGTCATATGCATTATATATCCTTTCAGCACTTTTATACCTTGATAGTCGAAACTGTGAAAACATCGGGAATAGCAAATACTTTACACACATTCCAAATGTTTTGGGGAAGTTTGCGTAAGTATCTACATTCAGCGGCCTCGTTTATTTTTATTGTTAACACCTCCGAACTCCTAAACAAAGTTTTCCGTCTAATTTAAGTAAGTTTCACGGTAACCGTTACGCGAATTTAACGGACCTAACGACGGGCAAAGTGTTTCCTAAATGCGGCATAAAGTAAAAATACAGGATTTGGTGTAACTTGAATGGAGTTAACGTCTTTTAGAATGCGCTCTATTTAATTACCACGAAATTAATTTGGAAAATATGCTATAACAAAGGATTTAGCAGAACCGGGGACATGGAGAGCAAGCTAAAAACAAAGAATTGTAGGAAATTTGAGAAAAAAAGAAAAACTTTATAGAAGCAGATTACATTAAAAATAATATTGGAATCTACAATAAACTCAGTGTTCAGATCAGGCGCGGATCCGGGGGGGGGCGATCGCCCCCCCCCTCCCCCCAAGAGCTTTGAATTCAGAAAAATAGACCCGATTTTGCCTCTTATACTACAGTTTATTCAAGAACTAGAGAAAGTGATAAATCATTTTTTACAATTTTTTTTTTCTTCGCAGACTACCTGTGTTCTTTAGTCCGGTATCTTTGGCAAAATCTGTTAGACATATATTTTTCATACGAAATGATTAGAAATTTTATAATCAAAAATACCAGTCTATAATGGACTATTTGGGTCGGATAACAATAGATATTTGGATGTGTGAAGTGTTAAAAAGGATTTTAATCCTTGTCATAGGCGTCGGAAGGAGGTTACCACTAAGTATTTATGGCGTAGAATATTATTTCGGTAATAAACTTAAAATTAAAAGTTTTTATTATATTATTTTATTTCTTATGATTTCTTAATAATTCTCATACATTAAAAAATATGGATAATTTTGACATATTTAACACAAATCAAAACTGTATTTTTATTATTTTTAATTTTGGCATAGAAACCGTTTTAAGCACATTCAGACTAAAACGTGGCCTTTTTCTCTCAAAAAGTTCTAAGTTATAATTTAAATACTTACAAAATACCCTTTGTCGAAAATACAAGAAGCTAAACATATATAAAAAAATAAATTCATCCATATAATATTAAAATATTTTTGGGGCTATCGATCATTTTTTTATTAATTAAAAAGAGTTTTGAGACATTTTATCTTTCAGTTTATTTATTTATTAAATCATCTACAGAATTACAATTAAACACTAAAAAGGGATTCAAATGTAATTAATTTTTATGTTACAGAAAATTTAAGTAATAAATTGTGTTTACGCTGGTAAACATTACGTATCTAATTCGTAATCAAAGTCAGTGAGGCTATTTCGCTCAAATTAATTATAATTGGTTCCTCTATCCCAACGATCATGAAATTGAGTTTCCACATTTTCTTTTATTCTTTTATTATACGGATTTTTCCCAATTTTCTGCAATAACTTTAATCAAAAAAATGTTTCAAAAGTTCAGTTAAATTACTAATTTTGTAAGTTGTGTTATTTCTAACAACTCTACTTTTTACTTGAGAAAGATATTTCCTTCTCCAACGGACATTTTCCGAAAGATCTATAAGAACAGATTTCCTATCTGGTTTTTTCCAGCAAAAATTAAGTTCTCTGAGCAATTTCCAGAGCTCAGTTCTTTTAATTTCAGGTAAATCCCGATCTTAATTGATTTTAGTTAGAATTTTGTCGACGGCTCGGATCTGCTTCTCATAATAAAATGTATGTACAACTCCTTTTATTGCAGTTTACATCTCTTCTTCAAACGAGGTTTTTGGTCTGCCTGTGATAGAATGTGGCTTGGGAGTACTCACAATTCCAGTCGTTTTTTTCTTCTTCAGTATTCGGTACGTAGTAGATTTTCCAACTCCTGTCTGGTTGGAACACATCTCAACAGAGCTTTTTACATTATTATCTAGATATTGATATCTTAAGGCATAATAAACATTCATCGTAATAAGTTTTTCGTTGAGGAAAGAATGCTATGGTTTAACGATTTTGGAATAAATATAGATATGGAAGCCATATCTTTTGAGTATCTCACTAATCTCACTGACAGAAATACAGCAGTCCTCAGTTACCTGCGGCACTAGAACAGGTACGTTGGAGGTTTCGGTAACAGTTTTATTACTCTTCCTAGTTCTTGAATAGAGTATAGGAATGTGTATGCTTGCGATCGCCCCTCCCCTTTCCAAGAGCTTTGAATTCAGGAAAATAGAACCGATTCTGCCTTTTAATTTAGGAATGTGTATGCTGCTGGCACCCCTCCCGTTAAAAAATTGTTTCTTTTGCGATAGCCCCCCCAAAACCTTTGAGTTCAGGAAAATAGATAGACCCGATTCTGCCTCTTATACTAGAAATGTGTATGCTGCTCGCATCCTCCCTTCCCTGTCAGCAACTTGTTTTTTTCTTGTAATCCCCCCACCTCTCCTAGAGCTTCAAATTCAGAAAAATAGACCCAACCCTGCCTTTTACACTAGAAATGGGAATGTTTCTGGTGTCTACCCCCCCCCCCCCCCGTCGACAACTTGCTTTCGCTTGCCACACTGTACTTTTTTATATCACCGACCCCCCTCCCCAAATAGATAGGCTGGATCCGTCCCTGGTGCAGATACACTATCACTGGCAACCTCTACTTTGTAACCTCAAATCAATGAGGGGTGTGCAGTAAAGCGAAACTTCAACGAACCCGGTTTATGAAACCAGTATCTAAATAAAAGATTTGTTATGTCTGTATGAAAACCAATGACGTTGTTGTAAACAGTAACGTAACTAGGAGCTGGCCGCGGGGGCGGCTGCCAAGGGGCCAGCTCATGGGTGCACTCGCAAACCTAAACTTTAAACTTATTGTATTGCTTCTCTTCCTACAAAATTAGTTTTGCAGGCGCGAAATTCAAATCTTGCCTTAGGCTTGCATGGAACCTACGACTCTGATTGTAAATGAAGTTCCCAATTCGTGCCATCTTTCGTTTTGGAGATCAACAATGAAGGTATCTGAAATGTCCGGCTCCGATTTTAATGAAACTCCATTATGTTTTAAAGGGTACAAAAAACACGTATTTTTTTATCTGAGGAGATTCATTTTAACGGAGTGTAAACCGCCCCTAAAATTCACCCCTAAAAACGGTATTTTTGAAATATCTCAGGTTCTATTCTTATCTATTCACGCACGTAATTTAATTCTAAAAATTAGGAAATTTAATGAAATTGTTTGAAAATATTTTTTTCACGAATACCATAACTAATTCAAGGGGACATCTTTCGGGGTTTCAGAAATAAACTAGTAAAAGTGGGTGAGTCATCCCGAAACACTTTTGTTTAATATCTTAAGGTCTAATTAAGATAACTCTACAAAAAGAAAGAGAAATTGTTTGTTACTCGAAATGTTATTAAGCTATGGTATTTTCACCGCAAGAATAAAATCCTTTATTTTTTATTAAGGTAAACCATATATTTGCGCACGTAATTTAATTGTAAAAATTACGAAATTTATTGAAATTGTTTGAAAATATTTTTTTCACGAATACCATAAGTCACTTTAGTTGCTGTGTTTCGGGGTTTCTAAAAATAAACTAGTAAAAGAGGGTGAGCCACCCCCAAATACTTTTTTTACATCTCAAAATCTAATTGAGATAACTTGACGAAACAAATTGGAAACTACTTGTTATTTGACATGAAGTTAAACTATAGTATTTTCATCCTCAAGGATATCATTCAAAGAATGTCATTTCATACATGTATAATTATGCTTAAAATTGACAAATTTCAGTTGATATGAACATTACAGAGCTTACTGAGTTTTTTCCTATTAATTAATAAGAAAATATAAACTTATTTCATTGGTTAAGCATTTATGTCTGTAAATTATTATAATTCACGACAAATAGTGATTTCTAATTTTGTAACGTTCATTTAAATTAGAATTTGACAATTTTAACTATAATAATATAAGTATGAAATTACGGTTTACAAAATATAAGAAACATATTCCTCGGGGTAAAAATACGATAGTTTAATATCATTTCGAATAACAAGTCATTTTATTTTGTTTAATTATGGAACTAGAGATATTAAGAAAACGTATTTGGGGGTGGCCTACCCACTTTTACTAGTTTATTTTCAGAAACCCCAAAACACTTCAACTTAAGTTACGTATTGTATTCGCAAAAAAAATATTATCAACAAAGGACTATGCACCAACCAAATGGAAATCGGATTCCGGTCAAATTCGTTAAAAATTTAGTATGTTGTAGATCTAGATGTCTTGATCAAAAGTTCCTATGGGCGCAAAGTCCAAAAGTTAATAGTTTTCGAGATACAGAGTGATGAGTTGCGCCCGCACCAACCAAATGGAAATTGGATTCCAATCAAATTCGTTGAGAATTCAGTATGTTGTAGGTCTAGATGTTCTGATCAAAAGTTCCTATGGGCACAAAATCCAAAAGTTAATAGTTATCGAGATACAGAGGGAAGAGTTGCGCCAGATCGACCATTTACATAAGCAAGGCGTAAGGGTCAATTTTCCCTATCTATCCCTTTTTCCCTCTCTCTCTCTCCCTATCTTGTGAACTTGTTTGGCCAACGTAAGCGAATGTAAAGATACAATACATGTTATAATATATATATATATATATATATATATATATATATATATATATATAACCATTGCTAATGCATCTCACACGGACGAATCCGTGAAAGCCGTATAAACATATATAAGCCATCCGACGAGAGGTCGGCGAATCCGCGTTCAGTGTTGCATGCTTCCTTCCAATCTGTCCTTTGCACAGCCAGGTGCATGTCGGTACCCTGATGAGTCTAGTGAGAGACGAAACATGTATCTCTGCCGTATCACTGTGGCGGGGAGGGTAAGCTTTGACTTTCTTCTCGGTATGGTGGTACAGGTAGGCCACCATCTCGATGGTGGTGGAATAGGATGAACTATGTTTTACTACAGTTTATTCTAACTGTGCAACCTCTAACACAGAAAGGATATGATGGAGCGAAGTTTGCATTCACTGTTTTCGCATTTTAATTCACTTACATACGGAGTTGCATATAGTTGTACGTTTGCTGAATGTGATTTCAGCACTACAACAGCATCATGTGGATATAACCACTGCTAATGCATCTCACACTACATATATATATATATATATATATATATATATATATATATATATATATATATATATATGTGTGTGTGTATGTGTGTGTGTATGTGTGATGGTGTGTGTGTGTACGCAGCGTAAAATATTGCAAACTGTACTAAAATATTGAAATCGCGTAATCATAAAAAAAATACTTCAGTCGATAGGTTTAGAATAATGAAGATCACCAATTGTAATCTTGATGATGACCTTTAGATCAAGGGTTAAGGTCAAACATTGTCAAGATGTCATTTTTTATGGAAAAACTTTTTTAAGAAGTAAATTTAAAAGATAAAAACGTTTTTTTCTGAGATATTTTTCGATTTTCATAATATTTGAACCTTATATGACCTTGAGGTCAATGGTCAAGGTGAGGCTTGACGTTTGAATGATTTTTTGAACGCAAAAGTTCATTTTTAACCTCTTTTTTTGGTAATTTTCTTATTCATGTTATTTTTAATCACCAAAATGTTAGAATTTAGTCACTTTGTGACCAAATATCTTGACATTGTAAATTTACATTCGCTTACATTAGCCAAACAAGTTCACAAGATAGGGAGAGAGAGAGAAAAAAAAAAGAGATAGATAGAGAAAATTAACTCTTACGCCTTGCCTATGTAAATGGTGAATCGGGCGCAACTCATCCCTCTGTATCTCGAAAACTATTAACTTTTGGACTTTGTGCTCATAGGAACTTTTGATCAGGACATCTAGACCTAAAACATACTAAATTTTCAACGAATTTGACCGGGATCCAATTTCCATTTAGTTGGTGTGCGCGCAACTCATACCTCTGTATCTCGAAAACTACTAACTTTTGGGCTTTGTGCCCATAGGAACTTTTGATCAGGACGTACAACATACTGAATTTTCAACGAATTTGACCGGGATCCAATTTCCATTTGGGTGGTGCGGGGTCCTTTCATTTAATTTCGTAATATTCAGAATTAAATTATGTAAATAAATTACAAGCTTAACCCTCGTAAAAAGTAAGGGACGATATATATGGAGTTACAACAACATGGTATAACCTCACTTCTACTAACAAGTAATTTCCACTTTGTTTTGTAAAGATATCCCATTTAGAATTTGAAATCTGAAAAAAAAATGTATTTGCGGATGACTCACCCTTCTTTACTACTTCATTTTTTGAAACCACAAAACATGTCAACTTGAGTTAATTATGGTATTCGTGAAAAAAATACTTTGATACAATTTCATTAAATTTTCATTCATAGATGGTTTATCATTATAAGAAATAAGGGATGGCATCAATTGGGGGTGCAAATACTATAATTCAACATCATTTCAAATAAGAAGTAATTTCCATTTTATTTTAATAATAATAATAGTATATTAACGGATCAAATAAATACAATCCATTTCAAAAATAAAAAATACAAACACTATTTAAAACAGTCAGAATTAAAAAACTTACAAATCTAAACATGCATTAAAGTGCTTCAAAAGACAAGTATTGACAATTTTCATTTCAAAAATAAAAAATACACACACTATTTAAAACAGAAATTTAAAAAAAAACTACAAATCCAAACATACGTCAAAGTGCTTCAAAAGACAAGTATTGACAATTGACAACATTAACCAGTTTTTCAAGAATTGTAAAATTTTTAATTTAAAGACATTAACTGGCAAATGAAAAATATCAATCTCGGTAGGAACTGAATTAATTTCACTACACATTCGAGAAATAAGACTGTTAATGCCATAATTCGTTCGGTGATATATCACATCAAATAAATTGTGCGCTCTAAAAGCTCTTTGAGAAACCAATAATCCAATATTATTAAGAAGTTCAGGAGAATCAATACAAGAGTTAACAATCTTATAAAGTAGAACGAGGTCAAGACATATGCGTCTCACACACAATGGTAACAACCCCAAAGCATCGGCAGTATCATCATATACAGACCGCTCCTGCTGCATTCCCTGTTTAAAAGCAATGAAACTTAAAATCTTTCTTTGTACTCTTTCTACTTTTTCTTTGTACGTAAAATAATGTGGTGACCAAACTTGGGACGCATATTCTAAGATTGATCGAACTACAGAGCAGTATTTCACTTTAAAACAGTCTACACTATTAAAATCTGTCTTCACAAACCCGAGCAACTTCAAACCCCTGTTCACAATATTATCAATATGTGTGTCGAAGCAAAGGGCCCGATCAAATGTAACACCCAGATCCTTCACACATTCAACGCGATTAATCATGTTATTATCAAGAAAGTAATCAAAAGTTATCCAATCCCTTTTACGATAAAAACTTATAATGGAGCATTTATTAACATTGAGGTGCATAAAATTTAACTTACACCATTCAGAGAATCGAGCTAGATCCCGTTAAATGTCCTCGCAATCGTTGCTACTCCTGACAACCCGAAATATCTTTAAATCATCTGCTTAAAGAAGACATCTACTGAAAGTTATGATGTCCTCAATATCGTTAATAAAGCAGTTAGAAAGGAGCCGAGCGAGGTGAGCACCCTGAGGAACACCAGAGGTAACATGTATATCAGATGATTCACAGTTATTAATATTTACTCGCTGTACTCTACCAGACAGGTAACTATTTATCCATTGTAGAAATGATCCGTGGAAGCCCAAGCCTTCCAGCTTGTAAATAAGCAGTTGATGGTTAACCTTATCGAAAGCCTTGGAGAAGTCAGTGTAAATAGCATCCACCTGACACCTCCCCCCCAAAGCCTCCAGCAAGTACTGCTCATAGACCAGCAGATTAGTAGTAGTCGATCAACCTGTCATAAAGCCATGCTGTGAAGTTGCCAACACATGCCTAAAAAGAGGACACATCTTTTGGTAAACAATACCCTCAAAAATCTTACTAAATAGTGAGAATTTTCGACGTTAGCTCTGTCTCCATTCTTATGGATTGGCGTAATGTAAGTAGTTTTCCATACTTTTGGGAAAACACCCGTTGATAAAGAAATATTAAAAATCTGAGCCAACACTGCAGACAAAACACCCTGACAATTCTTAACAAATATGACTGGTATCCCGTCGGGTCCGGTACCCCGTTTACTGTTCAAGTGATCTATTGCATTAAACACGTCCACCGGCTCAACTTGAAGGAAACTAAGGTTTACAGTTTTAATGTGATTAAAAGTACGGGTCTCACAATGCTTATGCGTGTAGACTGGGGAGAAAAAAGCTCTAAAGAGTTCTGCTATAGCGGTTGAGTCTTCCGCTCTAACATTATTAAGTGACATACTACTAGAATGTAAAGATATCTCAATTAGAACATGGAATTTTCAAAAAATGTATTTGGGGATGGTTTACCCTCATTTACTAGTTTATTTTTAGAAACCCCCAAACACCACAACTAAATGAAAAAAATATTTTCAAATAAATCCATTTTATTTCGTAATTTTTAGAATTAAATTACGTACGTAAATGTATGGTTTATTCTAATAAAATATAAGGGATGATATCCTTGGGGGTGAAAATACTATAGTTTATATATATATATATATATATATATATATATATATATATATATATATATATATATATATATATATCATTTTTCTTAATTTTGTATTTTCTTGGGTTTAGGTTCTATAATGAATAAAACACAAAACGATTGACGTTTCGCCCTTTATTCAAGGCATTTTCAAAATTTATTCCTAAAAAAATATATAATTAAAATACATCAATATAAAAAACATATTTTACATTTTGGAAAACAAACAAGACACTTAAAAACAGTAGTCAAAAACTTTAAAACATTTTAAAAATATTTAATTTCACCAGTACATACCCTGACATTTTGCTGTTCTGTTTCTAAATAAACTTTAAATTTTCATCGTTTACTGAGGATACGTGGAATGCGAATGTGTTTTATTTTTTTAAATATTTTTTATATTTTACAGTGTATATAAAAAAAACAAATAAGGTATATGTTTGGTTTTATGTTTAAGAGGATATTCTATTTTTGATTCTTATTTGACCGGATCGAATACTTAATAGTTTTGTTTAAATTAGGTTTGCGTAAATGTGGCTCAAATTTCCTATATCTGTTCTGTCGTTAACAGTGTTTTTATCTTTTTTAATTTCAATCATTTCCTTTATCTGTAATTTTTGGTAATTAATATCTTTGTTTTTTAAAATGGTACTGTTTTAATCAAAAGTGTGTTTTTCGTCCTGTGTGTGTTTGTTTAACGCTGTTGAGGCGTTTTTTGTATATTTATGGCCATTTAATCTGTTCTTCAGTAATTGGCTCGTCATGCCTATATATTTTTTGGGACAATTTGTGCAAGGGATCAACTATATTATATTTGATTTATTCATTAGAGGAGTTTTACTTTTTAAATTTGTGAATAATGTATTTAATTTATTATGTGACCTGTGTCATACGATAATATCATGCTTTTTTAAAATGTATTTTATTTTTTCTGACAGCTCACTAGTGTAAGGTAATGCCACATATTTCTGCTGTTTATGTTCTATGTTTTTTGTTTTTACGTTGTTATAAAACTTATATGTTCGTTTATCAATTATTTTGGTGATAGTCTTTTCGTTGAAATTATTATTTATTAGTGTCTCTTTTACTTTTTGAAGTATTTTTGGTCGGAATTCTGGAGATGTTAGGGAGATAGCACGATCAGATAGACCGATTATAACGCTGTTTTTTTTGAGTTTTTGAATGATTAGATAAATAGTTTAGATATCTACCTGATCAAGTTGGTTTGGTGTACCATTCAGTTAAAATTTTGTTTTTTCTGCGTATAAGTGTCATATCTAGAAAATTTATTTTATTATTATTCTCTGTTTCGGATGTGAACTGTAATTTTTCGTTGAAACTGTTTAACTCTTGGAGAATTTCATTTATTTTATTTTGTGGTACGGCTGCTATGCAATCATCGACAAAACGTTTGAAAAATATTATATTAAAATTTAATTTTTCTAAGACTTTTTCCTCTAATATATATATATATATATATATATATATATATATATATATATATATATATATATATATATAATATATATATATATATTTCAAATAACAAGTAATTTTCATTTTATTTTGTAAAAATATCTCACTTAGAACCTGAGATATTTCAAAAATACTGTATTTAGGAGGGAATTTTAGAGGCCGTTTTTGACCTTGTTATAATGAATCTCCGCAAATAAAAAAAATACCTATATCTTTTATTTTTGTACCCTCTACAACATATTGAAGTTTCATTAAAATCGGAGCCGGACACTTGGGGTACCTTTCTTGTAAATAAATCTTAAGATCATATAATTATTGTAATAAGCTTTATAAAAATAATTTTGTAAATTTATATTATAAATTTATTAATTTTTCATATGCAAATTCAATATTTGCTTAAAATTCAAGGATGTCGCCATCTTTCATGCTAATACCCCATTTAAAATAATACTTGACCTTATTGAAAAAAACAGGTCAAATAAAAATACACTCCAAAACTTTCCTTCAATATATTGTAAACAACAGCGTTCTTTATACCCATGAACCTTTTTAAAAACAACATCTCATATTAAAACCTTTTGGTAACTAAATCTGGACCTGCCCGGTATAACACACCAAAAATAAATAATTTATAGAGCCAAAGGTTTCTTTGAGCCTTACAAGATCAATACGGGCCTTTGAACTTCTCTTTTAAGTAATACGAAACATCGCCACTAAAAAAAATCCCATCAATGAGTACAGCTTTTTTAGATCCCTTTTTTCTTCTCTATATCGTATTACCCTTTATAGCCAACCGAACTGCCTTTGTTGTTTTATGTAATCTAAATAGATTTTCTTTATGGTCTCTCGACCGGAAGTTATCGAAAATATGAAATTACTACTATATCGTATCCTTATTACAGATATCCATCGAATTAATGTCCTGTACTCTCATTATCAAACCCATAAAAATATCCAACAAGAAAAAAATAGGATACTTATAGTCTAAGTCCAAAATTAAAGGCAGTGGCGTATTATCAACGATGGAGCATAGTAGGAAGAATTACGAGAAAGGGGAAGCCAATTTCAGTAATATATATGTTGGTAATTTTTATAAGAATAAAGAGCGACAAGAATTATGTCGACAAATATTACTACGTCCAACTTATCTCTAATATATATATAAAGGGCGTTTTTATAGAGGTATAGAACTTTTAAATGGAATAAAACAAAGATGAATTTTTTAAATTGACATGAAATTTACTTTATTCGAAAGATAACCTTCTGGAATTATAATTTAAATATGACTTCTGGCATATGACCGCCACGGCTGGCTTGGACGTAGTCTAATCTGGAGGTCCAATTTTCGATGACTTTTTCCAACATTTGTGGCCGTATATCGGCAATAACGTGGCGAATGTTGTCCTCCAAGTGATCAATCGTTTCGGGCTTATCGGCGTAGACTAGCGACTTCACATATCCCCACAGAAAACAGTCTAGCGCGTTAAGTCGCACGATCTTGGAGGCCAATTCACGGGTCCGAAACGTGAAACTATGCGGTTACCAAACGTTTCCTTGAATAAATTAATTGTGGCACGAGCTGTGTGACATGTTGTGCCGTCTTGTTGAAACCACAGCTTCTGCACATCATGGTTGTTCAATTGATGAACGAAAAAGTCAGTAATCATGGCTCTATAGCGGTCACCATTGACTGTAACGTTCTGACCAGCATCGTTTTTAAAGAAGTACGGACCAATGATTCCACCAGCCCATAAAGCACACCAAACAGTCAGTTTTTCTGGATGTAACGGTGTCTCAACATACACTGGAGGATTATCATCACTCCAAATACGGCAGTTTTGTTTATTGACGTATCCATTCAAACAAAAGTGAGCTTCATCGCTAAACAAAATTCGCTTATGAAAATCGAGATCAACGGCAATCTTGTTTTGGGCCCATTCACCGAATCTACGCCTTGCTAGGTGATCGTGTGGCTTCAATTCTTGCACGAGTTGAATTTTGTAAGCACGCAAACCAAGATCTTTCCGCAAAATCTTCCATAAAGTCAATGGACACATATCCAATTCCTGTGCACGATGGCGGATAAACTGATTCGGGTCTTCCTCTACGCTACGCTCTACAGCAGCAATGACTTCTTTTGTACGCACTGTACGACGTCTCTATGGATGCGTATTATCATTTAGAGTAAACGTGGTGCGAAAACGTTCCATAGTTAATCGAATTAATTGCTCTGATGGACGATTATGTTGACCGTAAAATGGACGTAGTGCGCGATACGTATTTCGAACAGAACCATGATTTTTCAAAATAAATTTGCACAATTTGGAAGCGTTGTTCAGGCGTCAGTCTATTCATGTTGAAATGCCAAACCAAACTAAACATAAATCACTTGACAGCTGACAAAATGGCCGCCAGTTAAAAAAGTGGTGCCAACTTAAAGTTTTATACCTCTATAAAAATACTCTTTAAAAGAAGTCCTGACTGGTTTGCCTGACATGATTTTCGGTATGGTATTACTCAACACTTAACTAATTCAGTGGAATAATTGTTTTTATTATTCTAAACATAATTAAGTCCTGAATATATGAGCGAAACTTTTTTTACAATCTATAATCCATTTATTTTATACGATAAAACAAATATTTTACGGGCGAAGCCGCGACGGGTAATTGTTTTTATGATTCTAAACATAATTAAGTCTGAATACATAAGCGAAACTTTTTCTACAATCTATAATCCATTTATTTATATGATAAAACAAATATTTTGCGGGCGAAGCCGCAGCGGGTAAAATACTAGTCTATTTATATGGGAAGAAACTTTTAAAGGACAGCCTGAGTTTATTACACAAAATTTCAATAAGTTTTTTTTTAGAAGTATTTATTCAAATATTTCAAAAGTTTTTGTACAACGAAATATATACATGAACTTTACGAAAAAACTTTTTTTTTCGTTTATCGATAGCGACAAAGTGGTGGCCATAACGGAACCCTTTAAAAATTTTTGAGTCAGGTACATCTGAAACAAAAAACGACATTTTTAAATATAAGTAAGTCGCTATGGTCGGTAATAGAATTAAACATTTTAGGTGAAAAAAAAACGAAATGGCAGACTACGAATTTTTTTAAGCAATCTCGCAACTAAAATTATTTAAAAAAAGGGTTAAAAATTCATAACAAATGCTGATTCTTCTACGAACTAAAACTATATATAAAGAACGGAAGCTTTCAAGGCTTTGGTCAAGTTTGAAAATTATGGTTCTAGGGTTAGACCATGTCAAATTGGAATTATTATCCGACCTTTCGCCCACGATTACACGAGGCATTTTCAGGGATCTTTACTCTCCGAGATTACAACACTGATTAACTATAGAGCCACATTGCACAAATAACCTCCATAATATCCTGGATCATCTAAACCAACACCCTAGCATAAAATTTACTATGGACACTGAATCAAATGGTGCCCTTCCCTTCCTTGATGTACCAGTACAAAGGAAAGAGGATGGCAAATTAGGACATCTGTGTACAGAAAATCAACACATACAAATTGATATCTCAATGCAACGTCACACATCATCCTTCTCAAAAACAATCTATCATTAATTCTTTGTGCATAGAGCCCTTTCAATATGCGGCGAACAATCACTGAAACCAAAACAGAAAACTGACTAATGCTCTGAGAAGCAACGGATATTACGCTGAAGATATTAGACGTTCTATTAATAAATATAAAAACCCAACTCCTCAACAAAATGTCATAAATGTGCCTCCTATGGACAGTGTTGTCTTACCTTAAATTCACGGAACCACTGACAAGATTGCCAGATTGCTCCGAAAACCAAACATTCGGACAATTTTCAACACATGTAAGAAAGTGGGACAATGTTGGAAGTCTCCAAAGGACGCAGAACCATTTCAAACAGAAGGCGTTTACAAGATACCTTGTTCTTGTGGGAAAGTGTCTGTAGGTGAAACAGGACGGTCTATATCCACACTAAGCTTAAGGAACATCAAAAAGAAACAAATTGTACAATCTGCGGTAGCTGAACACCAGCACTGCTTAAAAATCAATTTTTTCATAAAATAAACTCAGATGCTCCCTCAGTAATATTCAAACAGTTTTGGGCACCTGTTAGGTTTTTCCCATCGTATCAGTTTTTGCTTGAAATCCGGTTCTATAAGTGAGTCTATGGTTTTGATCTTAGTCGTTTTTTTAAAATATGTGGTGGGATGGATCCCTTAGCACAGGCTTGTAAGCAAGGTGCTTTAAGATATCTGTCAGTTTTGTAGTGTAGTCTTCGATATCCATAATGATGGTTGCATTGCCTTTATCTGTTGGTAATATGATGATTTAGTTTTTATTCAGGTCTATTAAAACTGTAAATTCTGCTCTTTTGAGGTTATGTTTCGGAGGATTAGCTGTTCTGATGATTCCTTGAGACATCTTATTGTATTTGTTCAGCCTCGTGGTTGCCTTTAGGACGTAGCCGATATCATAACTCAAATAAAATAGCTACAAGCCATCAAATATAAATAAATTGCAACAAGAACCCACGCAAGAAATAAAACAACCTAGAAACCGATAAACAGACATAATCAGCTCGAAACAGGGCACAAAATTGATTATGATAATTACCAGCAAATCGCCACAACAACTACAAAACAAGTTTGATTCGCGAGCTGATTGAAATTAAAAAGAATGATGTTCTTGAATAAAGAGATACAATGTGCTTAATTTTCCTTCTACCTGGAAAACTCGACTCAGATTGAACAATAATACCGACACCAACAGCTCTTGAGAAGGCGGCGAAACCAATGGCAACCAATAAATACGTTCTACAACTGCATATAGTAAAGCACGCTGTACATTACACTTCCTCAGCTGATTTTCAACCAGCAATCACAGAATATCCTAAATGAGATTTTAGCGAAATATCTGCCATTTTCCATGAGGAAATTTTTTTTTCCTCAAAATAAAAAAAAACAAAGAGGTGAAATATATTGCAAAAACACTCAGTACTTGCCATTTGTGTTAAATCGCAAATAGGGTCTAAAATTTGCAAATGTATCAAATAATGTGAAACTTTTAATTGGCCAAGTTACAAGAGAGAACTGCTATTATTGAAGTTATTATTCTAGTTAAGCAAATGAGATCTTATGCTCTTGGAATATATTATAGTTGGAAACATCTATGTCGGACTCAATTACTATTAATATGTATTTTGCTTTGGAACTTGAGTTAATGTATTCTCTGAAATTTATGCAATATTGTGTGTATCTAACTCAAAGTTCCGACACTAACTGTAATGATATTCAGCATAAAAACCCGCTTTTTTTTGTTTTTTAGCGACAAAAAATTTATACATACTAGTGACGGTTTCTGCTTCCGCAAATGTGGAAGCTCCGCAAAATTTTCTGTTATATTTAATTCCACTTCTACATTTTTTGATGGAGTTTAAGGGGAATCACAAAGTGTCGATAATCTTCACCCCCATAGACAGGTAGATTGCTACGAAACTGAAGAGCGAATGGGGTATCGTCCGAACATCAGTCATCTATATGTTTGCGTTATCGCGGTTAAGTTATTTAAGTTTAAATTATGACATTATGGCTATATATTTTATTACGTATTTAGTGAACAGCTTTACCTTATGAAGAAAACGAAATAGACCTCATTCTCCTTCATCGTTAGAAATATGGGGTACCGTTATTAATTTCTGAATATTAATTAACCTCAAATTTGTTTAATTAACATATTAAAATCAATAAAATATATTTCTAATTTCACTTTCGCTTCTGATTTTGTTTCTGTTTCCGCTTCTGTTTTTTTTCTTTTACTTTTGCTTCTGTTTTGCTATGTAAAATTAAATATATCCGTTGCTGTTTCTGTTGCCTCAAAAACACATCCTTTACATCACTTATAAGGACTGTAGAGCTGCATAACAATCCAAATTTTCAAGCAGAAAAAACAAAAAAAAAATGATCAAGCAATAAGATGTAGTGTAAAATGTAACTTAAGGTAAATGACGTCGCACATGCGACACGTTTTTTTAATAGAACATCAGTTAGATAGTATTTTTAAGCTGATATACAGCGATTAGAACAACTCGATGGTGTTTGCAAAAACAATGACAGCTAAGCAGTATGCGATGAAAAAATGTGAGGCGTAAACTATGATTTTATAAAATTTTCGGTGTAAAAAGTTACATTTCTGTAATTTCGAACATAATAATTACGCTTCCAAAAGTTAGTTGAAAATTATTACGATTCCAGAAATGCGATGAAAAAAATTACGTATCCAAATGTACGATGAAAACTATTATATTTTTAAAAAGAGACCGAAAAAATTACACTTTTAAAAATTGCTTTGAAAACTATCATAATTCTTAGAATATGGTGAAGATAATTCACCGCATATTTTAAAGATGTAATTTTTTTGGTCGCATATTTTAAATATGTAATTTTTTTCGGCGTATTTATTGATAATTTTTTCCTCCGCATATACTAAAGATGTAATTTTTTTCGCCACATAAATGAAAATGTGATCATTTTCGCAGTGATTTTATAAATGCATTTTTTTTCACCGTAAATTTTTAGACGCTCTTTTTTTGCAGCGTATTTCAGCTTCGTTGTTTTCGTGGGTACCATCGAACTATGATCGCATTAATGTTTTCACGAGCTAATAACTAATCACGATGCAACTTGTTAACGACGTTGCTGCCTGTATTTTCATTCACGCTCACTGCTGAGTTTTATATTCGAAATAGACAAGTTGTTGAGGGTAGCAATATAAGTAAATCTGAAAAAGATTATTTTTTAAAATATATATATATATATATATATATATATATATATATATATATATATATATATATATATATATGAATTTATTTATTATTAATTAAACTGTTAGAGTATTAATCTAACTCATAATTATTAAATAACTCACCAATGTGGTTTGAATATTAAACAAATACATGTTTGAAAAACAGGGGAAAAAATCCAACATTAGCACTTTTTAATTGTATTTAGAGGAATATTTTGATGGAGTTGTAAAAATTTATTGAAATTCTAGAAAGTTTGAAAACAGGCAAACATCCCACTTGACTATTCCACCATTTTATAGTGACACTTGTCATGTGCCAATCAGGAAATGTCATGCGTGGTGTAAGTAGTGGGGGAAAATACGAGTCCGTAAACAATGGCGTAGTCAAGCAAAAGATTTAGCAAAAATAGAAAAATAAAGTTAAGAAATTACTTGCTTGATATTTTTTACATAATATAAGAGAATTTAATAGAAAACCTATTCGTCTGGAGATGGACTGTCCAGGAGACTCAAATACTTTTCTTTCTTCAACTTTCAAACATAACTGTAAATAACACTCAGACTCTCGGCGTCACTTTTTTTATTCATGGTGCTACTTTCTTGATTAATGTGCACCATTTCAAGGAAGAACCTATTGTGATACGCAGGAACTCTTTCCAGAATCTCAGTGCCATCCCAGTTAATATTGTGATCTTGATGAAAAACATGTTCAACCAGAGCACAAGAGGGTAATGAGTCTGCCTTTGAGGCTTCTGGAAGTCTGGCCAATTGACAGTTGGAACGGGGAACCTTATAAACTATGCAGGACGTCTTATCTAGCTGTAACGGCGTTTTGGTTTTAATTTCAGTTTTAGAATAAATTTTAGAGACAGTAAGTGAGACGTGCTGCATAGTTTATAAGGTTCCCTGTTCCAACTATTATTTAGGATGCGCATGGTATAATTTTTATTGAGTATCTTGAAAAAGGAAAAACTATCAACGACGAGTATTATGCAAACTTGTTGCAACGTTTGAATGATGAAATTTGGGAAAAAAGGCCGCACTTGGTAAAAAAGAAAGAGTTGTTCCATCACGACAATGCGCCTGTCCACACATCCGATATTGCAGTGGCCAAAATCAATGACTTAAAGTACGAATTACTTCCTCATCAACCCTATTCGCCAGATTTAGCACCCTGGGACTATTTCTCTTTCCAAACATGAAAAAATGGCTCGGCGATAAAAGATTTGCCAACGATGAAGAGGTGATGTCTGCAGTAGATGGTTATTTTAAGAAGCTCGACGTTTCTTACTATAAACAAGGTATCGAAGCTATTGAACATCATTGGGAAAAGTGTATCGAGTTAAAAGAAGACTATGTTGAGAAATAAATAAAGTTTTCGACAAATATTTTGTGTTTTCTTTGTCGGGCCAATTAATTCCCTCGTATACATTGTTTATAATGCATTTTAAACTGTGCTACAGTGTGGCAAAACGTGCATTTTCACATCAGGAATAATTTATTTTTTGTTAATTGATCTAGTTAGTCGGATTAATAATACTCATCTCATTACTAGCACTGTGCTATCCACTTTATCAACAACTATCTTTAGCGCTCTATCTTTGTTAATATCGATAGAAGACTTTATATTGAAAATGTACTCCACTTATAACTAAGTTATACACTACAAGTGCACAGACACAGTGTCTCCCAAACTATTTAGAATGCATTAGAACATTTTACGTATAATGTATTCCGAAGGCAGCGCCTCTCATGGGCTTTATTATTCTCTGATCGTTTGTGCTATACGCAAAAACTTTGGATCAATAATTTAAACAAGAAACAGGCCAAAATTACGCTTTAATAGTGGTTTGTGAGTAAGTTTATAGCGTGGAAACTTCACCCTATTAGATCGCATTTTTTGTCGTCTAGTTTACTGATTTAATTTCCATTAGTTGTTTGTTTCTGTAATATTCTTAGTATAGTAAAGCCGAAGGAGAATGTTTTTCGGCTATATACAGTGTGACCTATTCAGTTATGAAATTATGACATCTGATTACAAATAGAATTAATCACAACTAATTTATATTACTGTAAACGATTATGAAAAAAAAAACTTTTCAAATGAAATAAAAATCGCTCTTTTTCAATTTAAAATTATGATAATAATTTTCCAACTTTCGGGAAAAGTACTTCTTTTAAGCAGGGTAAATGTAATTACCAGTTTCACTTTTTAGGCATTCCGAAATTTATGAAACATTCATCCAGATCTCGAATGGCTACATTAAATTCAAAAGAAAATGGCGGATGATGAAAGCACGACAGGTGTAATAACGAATTAAAGAAAACGAAATGATAGCTGCAACAGTAAAGTGAAATAAGAGTCAACACAACGAAAAGTGCCAAAATTATAAAGTATTCGAAATAATTTTAACAATTTATTATGCAAATACTAAAAGTAATTGTCAATTTACCCACGCATCGTTAGCAGAGTGGAATGGCCTCATATTAATAAAAATAATAATAAAATAAATTGTGTGCCCAGACTTTTAACTTAATGTATATTAAATCTTGAGTCACATTTTTGCTGAAACTAAAGATCTTATTTTCATAAAGCACATAGTTGGAAAGATCGTAGAAAAACTAGATATTTAGAGAATCATTATCAACTAAATG
This sequence comes from Diaprepes abbreviatus, assembly GCA_034092305.1. Lineage (NCBI taxonomy): Eukaryota > Metazoa > Arthropoda > Insecta > Coleoptera > Curculionidae > Diaprepes > Diaprepes abbreviatus. The sequence goes on from JASJET010000291.1 coordinate 322,184, forward strand.
TACTTGTATATATTAATATGTGCATAGTATTTCACTTTCTATAAGGAACTGAAGGAATATATATATATATATATATATATATATATATATATATATATATATATATATATATATATATATATATATATATATATAATTTTGAAAGGAGTTTATCGGGTTGCGGTCTGTAGGATAAATAATTAACTCATTTCCTTTTTAATACTCAATATTTCGACATTTATTTCATGCCTTCTTTTAGAGTAAAAAACTAAAAATCAAACAAACACAGGTAGTTAACAAACGGTTAAACAAAACTAATATGTAATTAAAATACTTACAAATTAGAGATTCTTTTTACGAAATCAACCCTAACACACTCAACATCATAGGAAGTGTAAACATCCAATAAACATTTAGGTTTGTATTTTTATACAGTGATACATCATTATTATTAACGAAACGAAAAAGGGTTCTTTCTGATAACAAAAATTTCTTTCTTTTAAGGTGCATGCAGATTAGATTAAATTTAAAATATTACAATAGATGTTGCTAAGTTGGTTAGTATCAGATTTGTAGTTTATGGTGTTTTTCGTTTTTTTTAATATAATAAATTTCTAGGAATAGACGACTTTTATAATTGTTTTGATGTTCTAAAATTTTTATGTTGTTATAGTCAAAGTGATATTTAAATAGTATTCAACCACAGCACACGTGCTTTTTCCCAATCGGCAATCGCTGTCTGAGCCACTGTCCAGTTTGACCCACGTAACAACCCTGGCAACCCAAACAAGACATCTGATAAATAACATTATTGTTCATTAACAGCGGTGTTCTGTCTTTAACTTTAGAGAATAAGTTACCAGTTTTTATTATGTTGTAATTAGCTATTATTATCTCAGGAAAACTTTTAAACAGTGACGTAATGGGTTGTGTGAGTTTGTCTAAGTATGGTAACTTTTTATATTTATATTGTATTGACAAATCTTCAATTGGGCCCTGGTATATGTTGGAGTTGTATATCAGTTTGTTGAGGATGTGGCTGGGATAACCATTATTTAAGATGTTAAAAAGCTTCCTCAAATTATCCTTTATAAAAGTTTCATCGCTAATATGGACAATCTTGTTTTTCATGGCGATAACGGTGTTAAATTTTTGAGTTTTTGTATGATTGGAGAAATAATTCAAAAATCTAAAGGATGCAGTCGATTTCATATACCAATCAAGAATTATCCTATTGCCCGACGTTCAAATTACTTTTGTGCCTAAAAATGAGACACTATTTTCTTTTTCCAATTCTATGGTAAATTGGAGTCTGTCATGGAATTAAATGTATCCAAAAGAGTATGAAACTTGTCGAAAGGAACCGCGCAAATCAAATCGTCAACATATTTGTATATAAAAGGTAACTGAAACGGCAAAGTCAGTATTACATTATCTAGTAAATGGTCCAAAACAATCGTTGCCAGAATTGGACTTATTGGAGAACCCATAGTTGTGTCATAAATCTGCTTATAAAATGTTTGGTTAAAAATAAAATATGTATTGTTAAATATGAAATTAATTAGTTTTAGAAAATTATCTTTAGATAAAGTGGTTTGTTGTTCGATAATTATCCACTTTGAATTTAAGATGCTAGTTATTAAGTCAACAGAAATGTTTGTAAACAGTGAGACAACATCTAAACAAGTTAGTACATAGTTTGAAGGTAGTATGAGTCCGTTAATGTTACATAATAAAAACTGGTAACTTATCCTCAAAGTTACAGACAGAACACCGCTATTAATGAACAATAATGTAATTTAAAAGATGTCTTATTTGGGTTGCCAGGGTTGTTACGTGGGTCAAACTGGACAGTGGCTCAGACAGCGGGTTACCCAACACAAAAGCGATTGCCGATTGGGAAAAAACAAGTGTGCTGTGGTTGAACACTATTTAAATACAGGTCATCACTTTGACTATAACAACATAAAAATTTTAGAACATCAAAACAATTATAAAAGTCGTCTATTCCTAGAAATGTATCATATTAAAATCTGATACTAACCAACTTAGCAACATCTACTGTAATATTTTAAATTTAATCTAATCTGTATATACTACCTTAAAAGAAAAATTTTTTGTTATCAGAAAGAACCCTTTTTCGTCTCGTTAATAATAATGATGTATCACTGTATAAAAATACAAACCTAAATGTTTATTGGATGTTTACACTTCCTACGATTTTGAGTGTGTTAGGGTTGATTTCGTAGAAGGAAACTCTAATTCGTAAGTATTTTAATTACATATTAGTTTTGTTTAACCATTTGTTAACTACCTGTGTTTGTTTGATTTTTAGTTTTTTACTCCAGAAGAAGGCATGAAATAAATGTCGAAATATTGAGTATTAAAAAGAAAATGAGTTAATTATTTATCCTACAGACCGCAACCCGATAAACTCCTTCCAAAATTATTAAGGTACAGTCGATAACAAAAAAGAAAAATAATATATATATATATATATATATATATATATATATATATATATATATATATATATATATATATATATATATATATACTTAAATTACTTTTTTGTTTTTATTTTTCTTGAACCACTATTTAGATATATTCTTTTTTCTTGGATTTTCGGTCAGGTCAGGGGAATAAAGATTAATTTATTTTCTCAAGATGTTTTATTGTTCTTAATAAAAATCATTTCCAGAAACTCTCTTTTTTGTTGATTTGATTCGATTTTAAGAATCTTCGTGTTCTGAAAATTGAAAGTATGGGTTTCTTCATTTTGATGCTTAGTTAGTGCTGTGGTGTTCTTCTTGTATCAGCTGTTTAAACGGTTTTGTAAATATTCGGTGGTTTGCCCTATGTAAACCCCGTGACATTCGTTACAAGGTATTTCATATATTAAGTGTGTCTGTCGATTTTTTGGTAGTTTGTTCTTCATAGAACCAAAAAATTGTCTTAACAAATTCTCACCTATATGAGCAACAGAGATATTTTTTAAAATAACTTTGTAAATTCTCCTGAACTAACCTGAACTAACCTGTATATATGGTAGATTTAAATAGATGTATTTGTGTTGATCTTTTATTTCTTGTGAATTTCTTTTTTTGGATAAAATATGTTACTTTTTGAATTAAATAATGTGTTAATTAGTTTTAATGGATAACTAGTTTTTATTTTTTTATTACTGCGTTCACATAAGAAGGTTACTGGATCCTATAGCACAATTTGCCAAACCAACCACAACAGATTTTTTTTTTGGGGGCATGGGATGCCGTGAAAAGTAATTTAGGTATCTGCCATACTAGGTTTGTTTTGTATACCCCTCAGTGTCTATTTTGTTTTTATTATGCTGTAGTGTCATGTCAAGAAAGTTTATTTTTTTGTTATTCTCTGTCTCTATTGTATTGTATGTATATATATATATATATATATATATATATATATATATATATATATATATATATATATATATGGCCTCCTAGAATACATTGTTTTTAATAGTAAAAATTTACTATTAAATAGCTTGCAAAATATTAAGTTCCATTCTGCCAAGTACATAAAATCTTCTAACTACTATAGTGAGTTCCAAAGTATTCTAAAAAATATAGTAGGTTACAGATCAGTTGATTTGTCTTTTCGAAATTAAAAAGACATGGATACCCTGACTAAAGTTGAGCTAAATGCAAATTAGAAAGACCAATACAAAGGAAAATAAAATTCGCGAGTAATATTAAGTTCTTTTTTAAACTAAAACTACATATTAATACTAGATTATTCAATAAGAAGAATGTAATAATGGTTATTACAGATTGCATGATACGAAGGTGACTATATCAAGTCAACTAGAAGAGTAAAAGTTATTATGTGCGAGTAGAATACTGAACGTTTTCTACATCTAATTTATCCTAATTCGAATTTATTTTTACATTCATCAAATATAGATTTTATTTTACGTCACCAAAATATTTCCTAACTGAGGAAAAAGTGTTGAGTTAAAAGATTTGATGGATGTTGTTTATTAATTTCGTCGTTTCTATTATCTCAGGTGTAGATCAGGCTATGGAGAATGCCTCAGACTCTACTTGTCTTTAAACGCACGTATAATTGATGATGTGACCAAAGATAAGTGAATGAGAGGAATTTGAAGTGTAAGAAGAGAAAAAAATTACAAAATTTTAATCGAATTTTAATTTCCTACTTCTTTTATATGTTTTCGATAATGATAAATTCGATGCTGGCTCGCTGTTTCCGGAAAAAGCATCAATTTTCCTGCATATTTGACTAGTTATGATTAGGTTATGACTGGCGAAAACCGAAAATGCTGATATTTTGCTGGAAAATTATGACAGTTAATTCATTTGGAATCTGCAAATAGCCGCTGTCCTGAATAGATAAACTTAAAAGATTTCAGAAAATCTACAACTGAAATTTTCTAGGTCCCTAAATTAGTGAAAATATTTTCAGTAAAATCCAAAACCAAAATTTTCCCACGAAATTGTGCAAAAAATCAAAAATCTTCTTTTGTACACTACACTTTTTTATTCGATGTTGTTCCGCACTGTTCAGAAAAACTAGTATCTTTTCTGCTTTAGAGGTTTTCGCAGAAAATTCAAGCGCATTTAGCAGCCGGCATCAAAGAAGATAATAAAAGCATCCAATTTCAGCCATATTTCTATTGTTCACGAACATCGTGACCGAAGCTGTTGGTCTCTAGTGCGAACTCAAAGGAATTTTCTTTATCTAGTTGGACGACTTTATAGTATGCCCTTCCAAAAAAAAATACTTTGCAGCGAAACTAATGACACGAGAAATATGATGAAATTGGCCTGTTATATCTCCTTAGACGCCGGCCCCCGAAAGCACAAGGGTTTCAATCGATGTCGACACCTTAAGATACAAGATACAACTTTATCGCATAATCCAATGATAAGTTTTTCCATATTTTACGTATTTATACGCTTAGTTGCTTTAGAATGTATATAGGTTTTTTTGGAAGTTGAACCTTCATTAAACCACGAACATTTTCAATAAGATTTGCCTCAGGCGAAGAAACAGGCCACCCATGGTGTGCCTTTTTCTCTTTTCCAGTCATTTTCTTCTTGTAATAACCAGCGTTCAGCAGACTTGCAGGAACATTTTTACGCCTGATTATATCTGTCTGCAAATTTACTATTTCGGAAAATCTACAACTCATCGGGCCAAAATCAATTTATTTTTTCGTCTTTTACACCCCAAAAATAGTAAGTAAACGTTTTTCAAGAAAACTCCAAAATCAAAAACTTTTCAGGAAATTTTGTGGTGCAAAATGTTCGCCTCCTTCCCCTTAAAAATCGTATTGTTTTTTATTTCGCACAAATATCCACTTCAAAATATCGCTATATATGTTTTAGGTCATGACAAATTCGATTCGGAAAAAACAGCGGTTTTCCTGCTGCGGCAGTTTTCACGGCAAATTTGCATTTTCATAAATCATTTTAATAACTTTTTAATAGGTAGAAAATCTATTTAAAATAAGGTTCTATAGATTGGAACTTTCTTTATTGACTAGTGAAAATTGAAATAACCTGTATTTTATTGAAAATTCACTTTGTAGATTAAGGATCTGAAATTACTGATTATGATGGAAACCGTTGAGGTCACCAAATCTGTTTAAAACATATTTTTTTAAGGAAGACAACGGTTAATTTAATGTCCTTAAAGTATTTTATTTCATTGTTTTTATTTTCACTTTATTTCAAGTGAGGGGGGACGGCAGCAGGATTCTAGGAGGTCTTCCTGCACCTTGCCATACCTATATTGTCAAGTTCACTATGGATAATTCATTTAATTCAACCTTATTTTGCAAAGATTGTGGTTATGGGCAAGACAGTATCATTTTCCTTAAGTATTTCCCAGGGATTCTTTGTAGAAAAGCATTTTATTAAGTACAGTTTCGATTAATTTTATTGATCATTATTTTGTCCTGCTTTGCTATTTCACTATACCGTGCTTAGGTATTTTCTTATCAATATCGAACCTACTGCTACCTTTTTATATTCAGGTACATCTTGTTTTTTTCCCTACCATTTATATCTACATTTGAATGGAATTGTATGTATATTGGGTTGCAGAATTCAGGAAATTTCTATTAATGTATTAATATATATTTCTTGAATTTAAAAATAACAACTAGGATACTTATTAGATTTATTATTTTTGTTTTGAGTGGGAAATGGTTGTGATTAACGAATTACCTTAACTAACAAATGCATTTCAGCCGACTGTGTTTGCCCAGTGTCATTCTTTTTGAGCTGTCATTTCTTTCACACGTGGAAATTAAACGCGCCTAACGGAAGTCGATTAGTGCGCAAGCTGGGTGATGGTCATAAATAGAGGCCATTTCCATCTCAATTTTTAGATGTCAAATTTTTGGGCTTTTGAGATGGAAAGTCGAAAATTATCCTGGTAATTTTGTTGTGATTTGGAGTACCGTATCTTTTGCCAGGTTGGCAGTTATGTCTTTTTTACCAGGATACCAGTACAGCAATATGGTCTGGAAATAATTTTTTTTTAATTTCATTTTTTTAAATTTCTGTATTTTGGCACGATTTTTTATAATTCGAATTATTATCGAAAATGAATTGATTATTTAATATATATTAAAAATTAATTATTTCATAGCAGTAGAAAAAAACTCATTCTTTATCTCAATTAAATTGAAACCCCGTAATAAATAAAAAGAAAACATGCAGGTGCAGTAAAACGTCGTATTCCGAAAGCTCGATACATCCCATAAATGCAGTTACTACTCCCCTGGTATATGTAGTTGTTTACTTGCGGTAAACTCCCACTATTATATAGTTCACAAAATATGAGGCGGGACGCTTTGAAACTTCAATTCTACGAAGTTTATAAGACAAACACAAAGGACCACTTCCTCCCAGCGATCGCTCTAACTTAGTGGAAGACCAAACTTTTATGAGGACATTTTCTAAACAATAAAGTTCCTGCAATGTATCGCGTTACATTTTATATTCAATACTCCCCTTCGATACGTTTAGGATGGCTATTGAGAGACGTGGGTCGGAGAGTCGTAAAAAATAAAAAAAAAAACCTGGATGAATCCTTATTGTGTGAGGATGCAGCAGTTAGAGTAGATTGCATCGCTGAAAATTTAAACATAGTTTAGAAAGAGAGCATATGTAACGTTTTGGTGTTCTAGAGATTTTTCTTAAAATAAGAAAGGAAGTTCAACAAAAATGACTGATCGTACCATTGATGCGTTGCTGCTACTTAAAATAAAATTACTTTTTTCTTACTTTCTAATGAATATGACGTGCGTCAAAACTGCCATTTTCAGATGTCAATATTAGGCTAAGATAATTAGTTCCCAGGGTTGGTTTGATTTAAATTTATTTATTAATCAAAAATCATTGATTTAATTTAAAAAATCTAGATTTTTTTTTTAGATTTCCACATAGAAACTTATACCGAGCAAATCATGTTAATAAAATTATTTTATTATCGAGTTTAAACACCCACCCATTCTCTGAATATTATTCTAATATTTTTATTTTTATTTTTTATATATTTATATTTACATTGCAAACTTATATTTTACAAGTAGGTATATGCGTATATTTTTCTGTATATTTTTATTTTAATTAGGAAATATTAAAAAATTAAATTTTTATTTTTTATGGACATCTTTGAGAAATTTAATTTATTATTTTCATTAACATCTAATGCCCGATAGGTAGATATAAAATATTTTTGTAATTAAAAACCTAAGCCACTTTTTACTTAATAAAGAATGAAAGTTTTCACGACTTTAGTCTAGTTGAAAACTATGGTTCTTTAGTAGAAGAAATAGTTTCTAGTGTCGAAACCTCCATTAGAACATTGCCTTCAGAGCAAGCAGACCCGATCCGATACGAAACAGCGAAGATCATAAAGCATTCAAAGCTACCTAAATCAAATATTACATCAGCGGAAAGGAAAGCTATTGAAAAATTTAACGAGAACAACATCATCTTAGTTCTTCCAGCTGACAAAAGAAATGCAACTGTTGTTATGGATTAGGACAAATATACTGAAAAAATAAACTAGCTCTTGGACGACAATACTTACAAAGTCATTCGGACGGATCCAACAAACAAAATCGAAAGGAACCTCACATGTCTAATCAATGCTTCCAGGCTCACTCCAGAAGAAAAGAAAGCCATTAAACCAAGCAGCTCCAAGATTCCACGCCTCTATGAACCGCCTAAAATACATAATGAAAATGTACCTCTACGCCCAATCGTCAGCGCAATAGACTCACTAATCCACAAAATAACTAAATATCTGGCCAAACTTTTACATCCGTTTATAGAAAAAACTGAATCCTCTGTTAAAAACTCTTGGACACTATCAAAAGATTAAAAACCATTCAATTAGAGCCCGGAGACATATTGGTCAGTTTTGATGTCGAATCCCTGTATACAAATGTTTCTATAAATGATTCAGTTTCCATAATATCGGACATATTACGAAATAACAACATGGATTCCGTTAACGTCTGATTTCCACTTATTTTATTTTTCAAAGAATTTTCTATGACCACAATTCGGGAGCAGCTATGGGATCTGTGGTAGCGAACATCTTTATGGAAGCTTTCCAAGAAAATGCCTTCTGTTCCTCTAAAACCTAAATTTTGGTGCAGATATGTAGATGATAAGTTCGTAGTTTGGCCGCATGGCGGAAATAACCCCATAATTTATTGGATCATCTAAACCAGCAACACCCTAGCATAAAATTCACTATGGAAACTGAATCAGGGTGTGTCCTTCCCTTTCTGGATGTACTAGTCCAAAGGAAAGATAATGGCAAATTAGGATATTCTGTATACAGAAAACCAACACATACAAATCGATATCTCAATGCAACGTCATACCATCCCAACATCCTTCTCAAAAACAATCCGTCATAAACTCTTTGGTAAATAGAGCTCTTTCAATATGTGACGGACAATCACTGAAATCAGAAGCAGAAAAACTAATGCTCTAAGAGGCAACGAATATTGCGCTGAAGATATTAGACCTTCTATTAATGGATATTAAAACCCAACTCCTCAACAAATTGTCATAAATGTACCACATATGGACAGTGTTGTTTTTCCTTACATACACGGAACCACCGACAAGATCGCCACAACACCTGTAAGAAAGTTCGACAATGTTTGAGGTCTGGAAACGACGCAATACCATTACAAACAGAAGGCGTTTATAAGATACCTTGCTCCTGTGGTAAAGTGTATGTGGTATAAGAGTAAAAAAAAATGGAAGAGAAAGTGTCCAATTTGTAATAATGAAAGAAAATAGATTGTTGTAAATTAATAAGTTTAAGTCTTGTTATATAAATAATGACTTTTTGATGTCTGATAGTCTACTTTATTTTTTTTTATTTAATCAGGTGGCTCTGTAATGGTCTCTACCTTTCAGGATAGCTCCAAAAGGACGGAGAATGGTCGAGGTAAAATGCGCCACCTGTTTTGGTGCCCTAAAGGTTAAGGCAGAAACCGATCTAAAAACAAAACAGGAAATCTAATTTAACGCCAAGAAAACACCCAAAAAATTTCAAAAACAAGTATCTATATTTACGTTTCACGGTGTAAATTTAACTAAGTGTGATCCAGCGCTTCTCTGGTCAAAAGAGTAAGCCTGTGACAGCCAGGTGTTTAAGCAAGTGGTTTTTGACAATTTACACTTTCAATGATTAATTTAACAAAAATAATTATATTGTAATCAATTAGCTTCGGCGATATTTAAAATATCGATACATTCAGTATCGTTCATATTTATATTCTTGTTCTATTTTGGAACTTCACCTTGTCAAATGTAACAACAAATTGGTTATTGTACTACCGGAATTTACCTGTGAGCAAAGTAATTTCATGTGTCTTCGATAAAATATGTTCTAACAATATTTTTTCATAGGAGGCACGGTTAAAATAATAAACAACAACAACAAACCGATAGCATCGGGCATACGACAGGGGGACTCTCTGAGTCCATTACTGTTTAACATAGTAATGGACCAAATAATTGAGAACGTCAAAAGAGCGGCACCAGGGTACAGAATGAATACCGGGGAAATAACAATAATATGTTACGCTGATGACGCCGTCATAGTCTCGGAAAATGAAGACGATCTCCAAAGACTTCTATTTGCATTCCACACCATAAGCAAGCAATTCAACATGAAAATATCCATCGATAAAACTAAGTCAATTGTAATAAGCAAAGTGCCCTTAAGATGCAAACTAGTAGTGGATGACAAACCAATAGAACAACTCATGACCTTTAATTACTTAGGAGTTGAGATATCCGCAAAACCAAGACAGAACAAGAGAAGTAAGAAACCAAGTAAACAAGGCAAATAGAATCTCAGGAAGCCTGGCGGATATAATATGGCACAACACATACATGAGCAAGGACGCAAAAACAAAAATCTACAAGACCTGTATTCGACCGATAATAACGTACGCAATAGAGACGAGAGCTGACAACACAAAAACAAAATCAATTCTAAGAACTGCCGAAATGAAAGTACTAAGAAGAATATCGGGATACACATTAAGAGATCACATACGCAATTCAACAATACGCGAGGAACATGGAATGCAGGATATAGTAAGATGGGGACGGAAGCGCAGAAGAGCCTGGAATGAGCACGTAGGAAGAATGGCGCAAAATAGGATAGCGAGAATCGCCCGAGATGGAACACCGGAAACCAGAAGACCAATAGGTAGACCACCTAAAAGGTGGAGAGAGTCCCGGATTTCAACATCGAATGAAATGAATGATTGAGTTGGAAAAAACAGGCTGTAAGCCTATAACAAGAGGAAGAAGAAGAAGAACAACAAACCAAAGTGACTAAAAGCCCACAAGCGTAGATAAGTAATTCCCCGCAAATACAAACTTTAGCAAGTCACAGAAATTTAAAAAAGTTAACTAGTTAATACTGCAATTTCCTGAGACCGGCCCTTCCTGTGTAAAAATTCCTGAGTGTATCCCTGTCATTTTCTAGTTACACAATTAAAACGTGATAAAGCACTTGTATATCTATGCCGCCGTAGTGAAATTCACAACAATAAATATTTGGGTGCATTCGATGTTCGACAACACAGTTGCGGACCATTTGATCAACATAATTAACAGTCGTAGTGAAATTGAATCTGATTACATGGGAACGATACAATATTTTTTTTTTAAATGTATTGATATTTATGCATTGGAATGTGAGTCAATATCGATACAAAATATCGAATATCGATGCTACTTGGATCGATACATTGAAGTATCGATATATATATATATATATATATATATATATATATATATATATATATATATATATGTGTGGAATATTTGAGATTATGGAAAAGTGGCAAAAGAAGTGCCTTTAAATTTGGAACACCGACTATTTGGCGAAAACCACAAAATCATCTCGAAGACTGTTACTTTTGTAGCGTGAACGTAAACGGTCTAAACACTAAAAATCGAGCTAAATGGCAGTACCCAAGTACTAGTTGTGTTCAACGTCGAGTGCACCATTCACCTGACTTTTTAGTGCCTAAAAATATATCTGACCCCTTAGAACAAGACAAGGAAAGACCAAGCTCATCACAAAATGATGCTGATTTTGAAGGTATATCAAATGAGCCAAAATGCTTTCTAAACAAGCTTCAGAATTGTTGGCATCAAGACTGAAAGAAAAAAATTTAATTTCCTCAAATACTAAAATAACTTTTTATTGTGAAAGGGATAAATAATTACGGCGTTATTTTTCCGAAGAAAACGGTATTACCTTTTATTTTACATTAAAAACTTGTTGATAAAAATGGGCTTGAAACAATACGAACCAAACGACTGGCGTTTATTCATTGACAGCTCAAAACGTAGCCTAAAATGTATTCTATTACATAATGGAAATAAATACGCTGGGGTACCTATTGCTCACAGTATAAAGTTAAAGGAAGAATATTGTAACATCTCGCTAGTATTAAATAAAATACAGTACAATGACCATATGTGGCAAATTTGTGTTGATATAAAAATGGTGAACATTCTTCTCGGTCAACAAAGTGGTTACACTAAGTTTCCCTGTTTTATATGTTTTTGAGACAGTAGAGCTAAACAAGAGCATTGGGTAAGAAGAAACTGGCCCTTGAGAAAAAATATGAAGCCTGGAAAGCAAAATATAGTCCAGAATTCACTAGTAGCTCGTGAGAAAATTATCCTTCCACCATTACATATAAAACTGGGCATCAAGAAACAGTTTGTTAAATCATTAGATAAAGCCGGGGACTGCTTTTCTTGCATGGAAAAGATTAAAGCCGGTATTTTTGATGGCCCCCAAATTAGACAACTTACGAAAGATACTCAATTTAGAAATTCTATGACTGAGTTAGAACTAAGGGCTTGGACAGCTTTCGTCTCTGTGATGCAGAATTTTCTCGGAAATAAAAAATCAGAAAATTTTATTGAACTTGTAGAAGACCTTATGTTACAATTAAAAAATTTGGGGTGGAATATGAGCATAAAACTCCACTTCCTTTATAGTCACCTAGACAGGTTTCTGGAAAATTTAGGGGATATAAGCGAAGAGCAGGGAGAGCGTATGCATCAGGACTTACGCGTCATGGAAGAGCGCTATCAGGGTTTCTGGGATACGAATATGATGTCTGACTATTGTTGGTCTCTGACACGTCATTTTCCTAATTCTACACATCAGAGAAGAGCTTTAAAACGAAGTTTTTTAGAACTCAATGATCAACTTGATTTTTAATAAATTTTTTCTTAGTAAATATACACATATTTCAAATTAGCATATCATATGTAGTCAACAACAGCTAAAATTTCTTCGGCAACAGATGTACTGTAAACTATCAATAGTTTCTAAAGCCAAATTTATTTCTTTTAGAGATTACTTATACTTTTTAGAATCAAACATATAAGATTCAAAACGATATTGCGTTAATGCTTGGTTATATCGACGATGTTGTTTTTTTATTTCTACAGGAAGCTCTAACTCTTGTTCGAAGTTATGATGTAAGTATTTCCATTGCTCTGCAGTATCTGAAACAGTTGCATTTTCCGTTAAAAAATATTAAGCGCCACTTTTTAAAAAATAAAAATTTCAGTTAGAAATAAAGAATTCTATCTGCCGTATTTAAATAGTTGTTATATATGTAATTTTCCTTTCAGGCTAGAGCAGAGCGATATATATATATATATATATATATATATATATATATATATATATATATATATATATATATATATATATATATATATATATATATATATATATATATATATATATGAATAGTTTGGTTATTCCGGGTTTCAATCCGTTCGTTCAAAAAATCGTTTTCACGACGTTTCGCCAAAATCTCATTTGGCATTTTCAAATGAGATTTTGGCGAAACGTCGTGAAAACGATTTTTTGAACGAACGGATTGAAACCCGGAATAACCAAACTATTCATTCTACCATCCGTGAAAATCTACGATATAACATATATATATATATATATATATATATATATATATATATATATATATATATATATATATATGTTATATCGTAGATTTTCACGGATGGTAGAATGAATAGTTTGGTTATTCCGGGTTTCAATCCGTTCGTTCAAAAAATCGTTTTCACGACGTTTCGCCAAAATCTCATTTGAAAATGCCAAATGAGATTTTGGCGAAACGTCGTGAAAACGATTTTTTGAACGAACGGATTGAAACCCGGAATAACCAAACTATTCATATATATATATATATATATATATATATATATATATATATATATATATATATATATATCGCTCTGCTCTAGCCTGAAAGGAAAATTACATATATAACAACTATTTAAATACGGCAGATAGAATTCTTTATTTCTAACTGAAATTTTTATTTTTTAAAAAGTGGCGCTTAATATTTTTTAACGGAAAATGCAACTGTTTCAGATACTGCAGAGCAATGGAAATACTTACATCATAACTTCGAACAAGAGTTAGAGCTTCCTGTAGAAATAAAAAAACAACATCGTCGATATAACCAAGCATTAACGCAATATCGTTTTGAATCTTATATGTTTGATTCTAAAAAGTATAAGTAATCTCTAAAAGAAATAAATTTGGCTTTAGAAACTATTGATAGTTTACAGTACATCTGTTGCCGAAGAAATTTTAGCTGTTGTTGACTACATATGATATGCTAATTTGAAATATGTGTATATTTACTAAGAAAAAATTTATTAAAAATCAAGTTGATCATTGAGTTCTAAAAAACTTCGTTTTAAAGCTCTTCTCTGATGTGTAGAATTAGGAAAATGACGTGTCAGAGACCAACAATAGTCAGACATCATATTCGTATCCCAGAAACCCTGATAGCGCTCTTCCATGACGCGTAAGTCCTGATGCATACGCTCTCCCTGCTCTTCGCTTATATCCCCTAAATTTTCCAGAAACCTGTCTAGGTGACTATAAAGGAAGTGGAGTTTTATGCTCATATTCCACCCCAAATTTTTTAATTGTAACATAAGGTCTTCTACAAGTTCAATAAAATTTTCTGATTTTTTATTTCCGAGAAAATTCTGCATCACAGAGACGAAAGCTGTCCAAGCCCTTAGTTCTAACTCAGTCATAGAATTTCTAAATTGAGTATCTTTCGTAAGTTGTCTAATTTGGGGGCCATCAAAAATACCGGCTTTAATCTTTTCCATGCAAGAAAAGCAGTCCCCGGCTTTATCTAATGATTTAACAAACTGTTTCTTGATGCCCAGTTTTATATGTAATGGTGGAAGGATAATTTTCTCACGAGCTACTAGTGAATTCTGGACTATATTTTGCTTTCCAGGCTTCATATTTTTTCTCAAGGGCCAGTTTCTTCTTACCCAATGCTCTTGTTTAGCTCTACTGTCTCAAAAACATATAAAACAGGGAAACTTAGTGTAACCACTTTGTTGACCGAGAAGAATGTTCACCATTTTTATATCAACACAAATTTGCCACATATGGTCATTGTACTGTATTTTATTTAATACTAGCGAGATGTTACAATATTCTTCCTTTAACTTTATACTGTGAGCAATAGGTACCCCAGCGTATTTATTTCCATTATGTAATAGAATACATTTTAGGCTACGTTTTGAGCTGTCAATGAATAAACGCCAGTCGTTTGGTTCGTATTGTTTCAAGCCCATTTTTATCAACAAGTTTTTAATGTAAAATAAAAGGTAATACCGTTTTCTTCGGAAAAATAACGCCGTAATTATTTATCCCTTTCACAATAAAAAGTTATTTTAGTATTTGAGGAAATTAAATTTTTTTCTTTCAGTCTTGATGCCAACAATTCTGAAGCTTGTTTAGAAAGCATTTTGGCTCATTTGATATACCTTCAAAATCAGCATCATTTTGTGATGAGCTTGGTCTTTCCTTGTCTTGTTCTAAGGGGTCAGATATATTTTTAGGCACTAAAAAGTCAGGTGAATGGTGCACTCGACGTTGAACACAACTAGTACTTGGGTACTGCCATTTAGCTCGATTTTTAGTGTTTAGACCGTTTACGTTCACGCTACAAAAGTAACAGTCTTCGAGATGATTTTGTGGTTTTCGCCAAATAGTCGGTGTTCCAAATTTAAAGGCACTTCTTTTGCCACTTTTCCATAATCTCAAATATTCCACACTCGATTTACAAACACAATTAGGAGCCAAAAACTTTTCATTTTTATCTAAGAACATCCCAAAATACTCAAAATAGGTATTTTTCACCAACTCTAATATAACTTTTCTACAAGTGTGAAACACATATTCTCCGCATATATAGCAAAAATGATTTGGATTGTTTAAACAACGTCTCCTTGAACTACTCATGACGCAAAATTGATAAATAAATACGCATAAATGATAAAAATTTAAAAAAAAAAGTAACTCGAGCTGCACAAAAATTTTTGAGGTTAAATTTGACAAAAATAGGTCATTAGTGAATATTATTAACCATAAAATTCATGGCAACAGACAAAAAGTTAAATTTTGTAAACTAGTGTAATTTATTTGAGGATATAAGATTGCTACTAGCAATAAATTTGAACGTACGCTCCAATCCCTTTAAGAAAATATTTTTTTGTGAGGAACTAACAAAAAGTATAAATAGAATTCAGTGGTGTACCTCACAAAATGATGAGCCTGAAAAATTGCAAAATAGTAACCAGTAATAAAGCAGTTCCTGTGTGCAGTTGCTTCCTCAGCGTCGGTGGAATGCTTCGATCATACTCTAGATATAAACAACAATAGATTTGTCTGAAGGCTATTTATGGTCGGTGGGGGAGACGCTTTTTTGATGTTTGACAGACATAAACATATTTACTTATCTTGTCTTTCAGTTTAATTGCTTGTCGTGACTTTTTTCGGTGTTTTTAAGTGTTAGAAATTACTATAAATGCGAAGTTTACAATTAATATTAACAAAAAGAGGATTTAAAAACTTATTTTTATCGGTAAATATTGTTAGATTGTTTACATATTGAAAATAACAATAATAAAAATTTAGGCAACCATATATTCATACTTTGTTTTCAGAATTGACGTACCCAGGGGTATGTTCGAAGGACGTACCGATGATACTCGTTTAAATAATGCAATTAGAAAAGGATGGCATAAAATCGGTATATCTGTACCAAGAAATTAAATATCTACTGTTTATCAACACTTTTTCAAATATAAATAAAAATATTATTACGTTATTCAGCGTTCAAACAACCGGGCCCTAGTTCTGACGTTATGCTACTTCTACAGGGGTATGTTCGAAGAATTCCTGTGTGCAGTTGCTTCCTCAGCGTCGGTGGACTGTTTATTTAGTACATTTGGTTTTCTACACTTCGATGTTAGAAATAGATTGGGGGATTGAAAAAGACAAAAAACTGGTATTTTTATTTAATTTTACAATGAAAATGCAAATAATAAATTATAGGTTTATGGTTTCAAACTATCTTTTTTATATTTATATTTTTTGGCTGCTGTAAGTTTTAAATATTTTAGAAACTAAGTTACTTAAGGGAAATGTTTAAAAAAGAAAGCACTATGTTTTATACCACTAAATTTATTAAGAAAACAGTGACTGCAGTTTCAACTCACAGAGTCATTTTCAAACTGAATTACAAAGGTAGACTAAGTGTTCAATACAGAAACATGAGAAAATTTAACAATAAATAAAAACTACCCTAGAAATTACATTATTACAAAGGGGAGGTACTAAATTTTGGGAACTAATTATTATTTGGCGACAACAAATAACGGGGAAAACCCAAGTTCTGACTGGTCATTAAGCAAATTTCCATTTTCATTTTTACTATATTTATATATTTCTAAAGATTCAAGAATATTTAGCTTTTGGCCCTTTGTTGAATAATGTAATATGTCAGTGTTGCTTAAATTGGGAAAACTGTATTTCTGTTCTAAACAATGACTGGCACAGCTCGAGTCTGTTTTTTTAGTCTATATGATCGGTAGTGTTCTGAAATAGCCCCACGAGAGAACTAAGTATGAAACTAAATTCATTCTTTAAACAAATAATCAACTTTAAACCAAGCCACAGTTTAAATAATTCAGTAGATCTCGTCCAAAAACTAAAAAACATAAAAACCCCAGATAACTCCATACTAGTTTCTTTTGACATAAAAAGCATGTTTTCTAATATTCCAACAGATGAATGTTTTATACTTTTCCAAGAAATATTACAGGGACGAAATATAAATCCAATAGTTACTTCTGAAATCTTGTCCTCTTTTGAACTTTGCATATCACAAACCTATTTCCCGTTCAATAACAAATTTTATTTCCAAAATTCGGGCCTACCAATCGGTTCTCTTCTTAACCCTCTCCTAGCAGACATTTTCATGTCAAGCATAGAAAACAAAATTCTTAATTCCCCTTTAAGCAAAAACCATGTTCAATTTTGGTACAGATATGTGGATGATGTTCTAGCATGTTTTAAAGGCACTACTAGACAGCTTCAAAAATTCTTACAATACATTAATAATTGCCATCCAAAAATTCGATTTACTCTGGAAACTGAAAATAACCATAAAATAAATTTTCTAGATCTCACCATATCTCACCTCAATAATCAGTGTAATTTTAAAATTTTTAGAAAATCAACTTTTACAGGTATACTATATCTAATGACTATTTTCACCCCTTACAACACAAAATGGCTGCATACAATTCAATGATACATAGAGCATTCTCTTTGCCTCTCTCTGAAGAAGATCTTCAAGAGGAACTAAATATCATTGAAAGGTTTGCGATATCAAACAATTTCTCCCAACAAACCATAAAGAAATTAATAACTAAAAACAAAAACAACTAGCCTTTAGTTCAATATATCCCAAAATAAAAAATGATAAAGATAGTTCATCTTATATATCTTTGTCATACTGTGGTACCCTATCAGAAAACATAGCTAATACTCTTTCCAAACATAACATAAAAGTAGCCTTTAAATCTCAACACAATCTGTTAACTATCCTTTACAATGCTAAAGATGAAATTAATAAATTTGATAAATCAGGAGTTTACAAGTTAAAATGTTCAGAGTGTGATAGCTTGTACATTGGACAAAGTGGTAGTAGCTTTAAAACTCGCTTTTCAGAACACTACCGATCATATAGACTACAAAAAACAGACTTGAGCTTTGCCAACCATTATTCAGAACATAACCACAGTTTTCCTAATTTAAGCAACACTGACATATTACATTATTCAACAAAGGGCCAAAAGTTAAATATTCTTGAATTTTTAGAAATATATAAACATAGTAAAAATAAAAATGGAAATTTGCTTAATGACCAGACAAAACTTGGGTTTTCCCCGTTATTTGTTGTTGCCAAGTAATAATTAGATCCCAAAATTTAGTACCTCCCCTTTGTAATAATGTAATTTCTGAGATAGTTTTTATTTACTGTTAAATTTTCTCATGTTTCTGTATTGAATACTTAGTCTACCTTTGTAATTCAGTTTGAAAATGACTCTGTGAGTTGAAACTGCAGTCACTGTTTTCTAAATAAATTTAGTGGTATAAAACATAGTAGTTCCTTTTTAAACATTTCTCGAAAATGATTAACTACCACATAGTAACGGCCACCAGCATCAACTTTTTAAATTATTTAATTTAAAAGTTAAGCATATGGATACTTTTAGGAAAAGTTTATCTTTTTTATGTTCTTAGGCATTGCATTGCTGCTATTAAATCGTTTGTGAATTTTTTTCGCTAGTTGTTTGAAATATTATAATAAATATTGTTTTTTATTTAAATTATGATTTATATTAATTAAAATCAAGTGATATAAATCATGATTTGATTCATGATTTCAATCATTTAATTAAAATCAACCCAAACCTGCTACCAGTAATATAAGACGAAAGATATCAGTCACATACTCCACGTATTTACTTACGGTAAGTACACCACTGCCAGAGCTTGAACAAATTCCTATTATTTTCGTTGAATAACCTAAAGTTCCAGGTAAAAATATCATTAATAAATTTTGTTTATTTATTTCGGGATTGTCGCGCGAAATGGAAAAACTTATTTCTTGTAGGTAATGACAACCTGTCAGTTTCTTTGACGAGGGGTAAAAAAACACAATATCGACGAGAAAAGTACGTTGAGAATTTAGAATTCGGTTTTCTTGAAAACTTTCTCTGCTTTTGCACAGTACGAAATATTTTCAGACCTTTTAAAGTTTACATCTAAATGAAAAAATGATCTACCCCTAAAACTAAATTATTTATTCGGCACGTGTTTGACCGATTGTATTGTGTAAAACAGGAGAGAAAACAATTACACAGTATTTATCTGGAATAATTCTCTCTGTTAGGTATTTATATACAGTGTGTCCTAAATTAGCCCTGAAAGTATTGCGATATTGTAAACTATAAAAGATAGAGAAACAGTTAAATGGGGAAAGTTTCAGACAATTTGATTAGCAAACTTCTTTGAGCTTTTAAGATATATTTGAAAAATTAAAATGTTGGATTTTTCACAACTCAACTATCAGTCCTTATTTTTGTGCAATCTGGTTTTATTTTTTGAAAAAATCGATTTTCCAAAAATATCATTGTTAGGTTTTATATATATATATATATATATATATATATATATATATATATATATATATATATATATATATATATATATATATATATATATGTCATGTCGTATATTCTCACGGATGAGATGTGTAATCGAAGGTTTTCGGGCATCCCGTGTATGTGCTGAGTCCCTCTCAGGACTGCAAGGCAGCTGACGTTTCGGTGAAATCTCATTCACCATTTTCAAAACTCACTGTTCGCTCGTAGTCGCCATACACTGAGCTTTGAAAATGATGAATGAGATTTCACCGAAACGTCAGCTGCCTTGCTGTCCTGAGAGGGACTCAGCCCATATACGGGATGCCCGAAAACATATATATATATATATATATATATATATATATATATATATATATATATATGAAGTAAAATACGAACAGTAAATGGAAACTTCGTTCCAACCATATCCTTTCCTTGTTAGAGGTTGCACAGTTTGAACAAATTGCTAAGGAACACAATTTATCCTATTCCACCACCATTGAGATGATGATCTACCTGTGCCACCTACCGAGAAGAAAGTCAAAAACTTACCCTCCCCGCCACAGTGATACGGCAGAGGTACATGTTTCGTCTCTACTAGACTCATCAGGGTACCGACATGCACCTGGCTGTGCAAAAGGACAGACCGGAAGGAAGCATGCAAATACTGAACGCGGTTTCGCCCACCTCCCGCCGGATGGCATATATATGTTTATGTTCATTCATACACGGAGCTGCATATAGTTGTACGTTTGCTGAATGTGATTTCAGCACTACAACGGCATCATGTGGATGCATCCACTGCTATTGCATCTCACACGGAGGAATCCGTGAAAGCCGCTTAAACATATATATATATATATATATATATATATATATATATATATATATATATATATATATATATATATATATATATATATATATACAGGGTGATTCAAAAATCGATCACGAAACTTAAGGGGGTGATTCTACTTGACAAAATAAGGGTAGTGCTTCATGTAATTTTTTTTCAAAATGTCATTCGTTTTCGAGTTACAAGCCGTCCAAGTTCAAGTTTTTATTTTTTGTTTTTTGAATTACTCGCTTACAGGAAAACCGATTTGACTAATATTTGAAAGATAGGCTAAGTCTTCTGCGCTTCATCATTTTAGTAACAATTCACATTGATTGTTTGCCGCTAGAGGGCACTTTACCTACATTGAAAATTGTTTTTTTGTCATAATTTTTTAGTGTTGACAGCTACAGTAGTTTTTGGCATAATTTCTGAAAGACTGATGCCAGGCCTTTAAAAAAGGTGCTCTTTATTTACATCGCTAAACCCAGGTTTAGACGTAAATCACCCTTAAAAATTAAGTGGTAAATTTACTTTTCTCATTTCATTACCACCAGCTACCAGGTAAATAGCTATCAAAGTATACTAGAGCTGTCAGTTTAACATCAAATAAATTCGCTTTTTAAACTATTTAATTTATAATCTTAAAATAACTAATAATGGCTAATCAGTAAATATTCATATTATGGATTATTGCGATATACATTTAATTGATAAAAATTAATGAAACAGTACTAAACAAACTAAAAAAGATTCTCAAAATGTCCCCCATTTTCTTCCATACATTTCCTAACACTCTTCAAAAAATGTCGCCTAACTCGATGAAAAATTCCTGGTGTTTCTTTAATAATTTGGCACTTTTCGATTATCCTGAAGCGAAGATTCTCGACGTTGATTACTGGAATATCGTACACCAATTGTTTCAAATGACCCCAAAAGAAAAAATCCATAGGATTAAGGTCTGGTGACCTCGCTGCCCATGCCAATGGTCCACTTCGTCCTATCCATCGCTCAGGATACGTTGCATTCAAAACTGTCGGACACGTATACTAAAGTGGGGCGGAGCTCCGTCTTGGAGGATCCACATGTTGGCCCTTACTTCCAATGGCACATCTTCCAGATACAATGGGAGACGATTTTGGATAAAATCTAAGTATACGTCACCAGTTAATGGGCCATCAAAGAAATGAGGACCAATAAGGTAATCTCCTATTATCCCTGCCCACACATTTAGTGAAAATCTACGCTGATGTTTCGTTTCTACCACATTGTTTGGGTTCTCGTAAGCATATGTGTGGATGTTGTGTAGATTTGTTATGCCATCACGAGTGAAACCAGCTTCGTCAGTGAATAATATGACGCCAATTAATCGATTATCGTGTTCATACTTAGCTAGGATCTGATTGCACATTTCCAACCGTCTCGGCCGATCATCGTCATAAAGAGCCTGCACCTTTTTTGAATGAAACGGGTAGAGTTGTTCTTCTCTTAGTATCCTCCATGAACTAGCCTGACAGAGCCGCACTTCATTCCCAGTTTTTCTAGTACTAATACCTGGATTATCTTCAATAATTTCAAGCACTCTTTCTTCTTGTTGCACGTTTCTAGCAGTTCTAGGTCTTCCCCTATTTCCATTATAACTTTTAAAGGAACCACATTCCGCAAGCCTCCTGTGCACACTGGAAAATGTTTGAGCATGAGAGATATTTCTTTCCGGATAACTCTCCATATAATATCTTCTTGCCAACTCTGCATTACCATTTGCTTTTCCATAACAAAAATGGATATCACAATATTCGATATTTGAATATTGGTGATTAGCCATTATTAGTTATTTTAAGATTATAAATTAAATAGTTTAAAAAGCGAATTTATTTGATGTTAAACTGACAGCTCTAGCATACTTTGATAGCTATTTACCTGGTAGCTGGTGGTAATGAAATGAGAAAAGTAAATTTACCACTTAATTTTTAAGGGTGATTTACGTCTAAACCGTTGGGTTTAGCGATGTAAATAAAGAGCACCTTTTTTAAAGGCCTGGCATCAGTCTTTCAGAAATTATGCCAAAAACTACTGTAGCTGTCAACACTAAAAAATTATGACAAAAAAACAATTTTCAATGTAGGTAAAGTGCCCTCTAGCGGCAAACAATCAATGTGAATTGTTACTAAAATGATGAAGCGCAGAAGACTTAGCCTATCTTTCAAATATTAGTCAAATCGGTTTTCCTGTAAGCGAGTAATTCAAAAAACAAAAAATAAAAACTTGAACTTGGACGGCTTGTAACTCGAAAACGAATGACATTTTGAAAAAAAATTATATGAAGCTCTACCCTTATTTTGTCAAGTAGAATCACCCCCTTAAGTTTCGTGATCGATTTTTGAATCACCCTGTATATATATATATATATATATATATATATATATATATATATATATATATATATATATATATATATATATATATATATATATATATATATATATATATATATATATATATATATATATATATATATATATATATATATATATAATATAGCGTGCGTGAATGCGTTCAAAAGGTGTATTATAACGGTGTGCTTCGTTTCTCCGTCCGGTATTTAAAACATACTTGATTCTCGCACGTTTTTGTCGTAGTATACAAGCAGTTGAAGGTCGGCAGTCATTTAGAAAGGTTGTTTAAAAGCTCAATATAACACTAGGTTTACGATTTTTGTATATGCATTGTTGGGGGAAAAAACTTTAAACACGTTTCCCCCGAAACAATGTTTTTTGATCTGGTTGACAAGATTTTGAAAAATCTGTATGACCGATAGGGCTGAAATTTTCTGGAAATATTTAGCACATATATAGTTTCAGTTCGTAGCAAAATTAGAATTTATTTGAAATTTTTAACCCTTTTTTAAATGCTAAAAAAATTTAAAAGTTCTAAATTTTGTTTTTTTTTTCCAAAATGTAAAATTCTACTATCGACCATAGCCTCCTACTTATACAGGGTACGCCATCTTTTATGTCGGTATGTAAACATTGAATAACTTTGACATTTATCAATCAATTGATTTGGTTGTACGTGTCTTTTAAACGTCAATTCAGTACAATTTTAACCATGATTGGGTTTACACCGAAACAACGCGCCGAAATAGTGACAATGTACATTGAAAATAGTCGTTCAGTTGTGTTAACTCAACGTGCATATCGTCGACAATATCATGGCCAACAGGCACCGTCTGACAATACTATGTGTCGGTTGGTTTTATTGAGGACGGGACAACGGGAGATCGTCAACACCGTTCATCAACGACCAAGATGTTCCAATGAACTGGTTGAAGCGGTCAGAGAGAGCGTTGCCCAGAACCCAAAAGTGTCGTGTCGTCACCGCGCTCAGCATTTTGACGTCAGTGGAATCACTGTGCGGCGTATTTTGAAGGATGATTTGCATTTGTTTCCGTATAAAGTGCAGTTACCACAAAGAATATTGCCGACAGACCGTCCACGTCGCTTGAAATACGGCCAAACAGTCGTTCGAATGGTTGACACTGAACCTGAGTCTTGGAAGCAAATTTTGATGATCGACGAGGCCCATTTCACACTCTCTGGCGGCGTTAATAAGCAAAATTGCCGCATTTGGGGGACGGAGAATCCACACGAGGTCCACGAAACGCCATTGCATGACCGAAAAGTGACTGTTTGAGCCGGCGTTTGCACCAAAACCATCATTGGGCCATCTTTTTTCAAAGAAAACGAAACAGTCGATAGAAATCGATATCGGTGGATGTTGAGTCATATATAGAAATCAGTTTTTTTTCCAAAGTTATTCAATGTTTACATACCGACATAAAAGATGGCGCACTCTGTATTTCAAAATGCCTTTCAAATTTTTTGTTTCAAACCGATATCACTGTATCATAAATGAAGTTACAGCGCCCACATCTCCACTGTGGGTAACTAAGGCATGATATTACATAGTTCTGCGGTCGGATAACAGATAGCACTAGTTGTAAATTTTTATACAAATATAGTCCCGGAACTTTTTGAATCAACTGTGTATGTCTTCGGTGTATTTAAATTGTTGTGTAAACAAGCCTAAAAATTGTGAATGTCAAGAAAACTCTAAATAAACAGGATCATCTGTTTCTGACAGATAATTTGAAAATTAGACAAACATTTTCTAAAAATAAAAATTAAAAAGAAAAACAATTAAGCACGATCCAATTCGCAAAACCACGAAGAAAATATATTTCACAATCCATCATACATTTCCTTGGGCAGACAAATTCTTAATTTCCAGAAATGGGCTGTTTTCCTATTTGTAAACAAGAGAAAAGATCTAATACACAGAAGTAAAAATTTGTAGATAAAATTAAAATTAGTAAATGAAAAAAAGATAACCATTAATTTTATAATAAACAAGATACGGTTTATAATAAATTGTAATCATAAATTATGCATTACAGTGACAATCCCTTAAGAAAAAAACGGCACATACGTAGTCGTTTCAGAATACTTACGTCATACTAGAGGAAAGTGAGCAACTATGGAATAGTATCCGTAATACGAACAATTCTGTAGAACAAAAAGTTGAAGACACAATACAAGGCCATCTTTTTTTTCATTTACTCACTTTAGTATCGCACTTACTTCATCTCGTGATTCCGGTGAACGTCGTCGCTTTGGTAAGGGTCTTGTTGTGTCGGTGATAAAAAAAAGTTTCTCAAGCTACGTAAAGATTAGGTATTTTTCGTTAATTAGTTGAAAATAATACCGTTATTGTATATTTGTTAAGTTGTATTCTTGTTTGTTTCGATATTTTCGGGGTGTTTTATTCTTTGCGTATTTGTACTTATAGAATACGGAGATAACCATGAATCGGTTTGAAATTCCGAATATGAACAGGCAATGAAGTCTAATTATGGAATATTCCAAGACTCACCAAACCGTTCAGTATTCAGAGACGCCTAAGAACGAAACTGATGTCATGAAAATCATATTGAGTTATTATGAAGAGAAAAAAAGAAGAAATTATTCACACTTTAAAAGATTTTGTTGCTTCTGAGTCACCTTTCAGCGTCCAAAACCGGAGGTTCTTTAATTTGTGTCTGCATGGTGTGAACGGAGAAGCTTTCAATTTGAGATTAGTGTATATACTCAAAAAATGCTGTGCCGAAGAGACCAGACTTCACCAGACAAATAGTCGAAGATACATTGAAAATATTTCAATTGGAATTTGAAAAAAATATATTGCGATGATCCAAAAGTAATAAAGAAGTTTTGAGGAGAAAACCCCAGCGAGATGATCCTATGCTTGAACCACGCAATGCATCTAGGCGTTATAAACACATTTTATAAAAAAAATCAGGCTACTGCCATATGTGCAACTTCTATCTCCGAAGATACTAATGATAGTGATGTTGAAAGCATGGAGAACAAAAACTCTTCTGATGAAGAAGAAGACTGTAATTCCAGCTACGAAACAAACAACTGATGAAATTAAAAGAGTGCTTGATAGAACTCGATTTCTAGTGAAATTGAGAAACAGTCCACCGAAAAAGAGCCCATTACCGAGATATGGTAAATCAGAATTTAAGAAAGAATTCGGTTCATTACTGGATGCCAAAACGAGGTGAAATTCTATCACTGTAATGGCAGAAAGGTTTCTGAAACTCGAAGTTTGCGCAAAGAAGGTGTTGATTAATTTAAACCTGTTAGACCGAAAGAGTGAAGACAATCTTCTTCTTTTGCAATCAATCGTTACTTTATTACTGTCAAGATAGCTGTAGAAGCCTTACTCACAGCCGACACAATAACTGACGTTTTACTGAAAAAAATTAAATTGACAACGACAAATAATAATCTGGCGATACAGTTCTTTGAAACATTGAAAGTCCGTGTAAAAGAAAGTAGATAACAACGGGTTATAGGTTTGTTAAAATATTTGCACACTGGCCGCCACAGGTCACAGTCCCAAAATACGGTTTTTGTAAATTCGAATTTGAATAAAACTGGATTTACTGTCTTTGCCAAATTTGGAAATAATGCAGGCTGAATCCAGTACTAGTACTTCTACAGTGCACAACAAATCCGATGAGTCTTTTCAAAGTCAAATGAAACAGGTAATCAAATAAATCGAAGAAAATGTACCCGAAATTCTTACAAAACATTTAAAAAGGAGTACCAGTTATTTGAAGCAACCGAAAAACGTACTGAAAGTTTGGAACTACTTTATTTTAAACTTTAATTTAAACAAAACATTTATCTGTTGAAAACGAGAGTGTTCTCCTTGCCCGGAGGCATTATTACAAAAATCAGTAACAGATTGTGTTGGACAAAGCTGTTAATGTTCTGATGTTTTTAAATACATATTTTATTAAATCAGCAAAGAAATCTAATTACCACTTCATTATATTATTTATATGATTAATTAATAGAGACCTGATGATGATTATTAATGATTGGTAGGAGTATGATTACTAATTGTCTGTTTTATATGTAGAAGATCTGTGATTATAACAATTATGACCAATGACTGGATATTAGATAATAATTTTTAATGAATAGTATAATTGCTAAGTTTGTTTTATAATTATAATGCCAAAAAATGAATTTGTGATTATAGCCTAGGAAATGGAGTTGTTAAAAAAACTCAAATACTGCCTGCGATCTGATTGCAGAAATGGGTAGGGAGTGGTAGTAGAAATGACGTCTCATCTCGTGGCTCAACAAATTTTGGTTGGAACATTTTTTTTTAACAAATAGGTCGAAAAATGATTTTTCCCCGGTTTTTTGGATTTTACGGAAAATCTAAGGGATTTAGAGAAAAATGTTCCATAGACGAATTATACGTCTTGAAAATATCTTCAAGATAAGTTTTTGTTTGTCCAAATCAGTCTGTAAAAAAAAGTTATTGTAAATTAAACATTAAAAATGGCTTATTTTTCAATTGTTAATAACTTTCTTAATATTTATTGAATTGTTTTCAAATTTAACCAGAATGTGAGTTTTAAAGTACTTTAAAAGTGTACGGAAGTTGAGCGCTGCCGGTCCAAGAGTTTTTGTAAAATTGCAATTGTTTATTAGAAAAACGAAAAAAGTGACTATTTTTGATTGGCTGTACCGTCGTCTAGGAAACTGCTACAGAGTTCTGTCAGTGCTCATTCTCTTCGTAAAGACTTAAGCTGTCATGTAGTAAACAAATGTGGATATTTTTCGTATTTTGTTTATGCAAAATCGTCATGAACATATGGGTAGTTTTTCGCTTATAAATAAATTAATTAACAACCGCATTTTTTGTCCGATTTGGTAATGAAGCATATCATTGGAAAACTAGTAAAAAAACACGAATTTTGACAAAAAAAAGTCTCTACGACCAATAGGAGTCGAGCTAGCAAATTTTTTTCAAAAAGTCACAGAGTGATTATTTATATTAAGAGCTGAATTTTTTACAGTTCGTTAATAAGAGCCTAAAGTATATGAAATCATTCATTTGAGGTTAATTTATACACAATTAACCCTTCAGGAGATCGCTAAACTGAGGGTACGTGCTGGACGCCAGATAAGGTAAGTTGAAGGGGGTAACCGAATCTCACCGAGTACAAAGTGAGAGCGCGTCTTAAAATCGGCGCGCGCTTGAAAAATTAGCAATATCTCCGCTTCTAAATAAGGTAGAGTTTTCTTTCTTTGATATTCTTTGATATATATATATATATATATATATATATATATATATATATATATATATATATATATATATATATATATATATTTACTTTTATGAACAATTATATTCGGCCCCCTCCTACCCCCCCCCTAAAAAAAATTATATTTTTCAGAATTTCGCATTTTTTGCTTTTATTACATATGTATGAATAATAAGATTTTTCCTTATCTGTCGTCCAACACGTACCCCCAGTTTAGCGATCTCCTGAAGGGTTGATTGTGTATAAATTAACCTCAATTTAATGATTTCATATACTTTAGGCTCTTATTAATGAACTGTAAAAAATTCAGCTCTTAATATAAATAAACAATCGCTCTGTGATTTTTTCAAAAAAAAATTGCTAACTCGCTCCTATTGGTCGTAGAGATTTTTTTTTCAAAATTCGTGTTTTTTTACCAGCTTTCCAATAATATGCTTCATTAACAAATCGTACAAAAAATGCTATTGTTAATTAATTTATTTATAAGCGAAAAACTACCCATATCTTCATGACGATTTTGCATAAACAAAATATGAAAAATATCCACTTTTTTACTACCTGATAGCTTAAGTCTTTACGAAGAGAATGAGCACTGACAGAATTCTGTAGCAGTTTCCTAGACGACAGTACAGCCAGTCAAAAATAGTCACTTTTTTCGTTTTTCTGATAAACAATTGCAATTTTACAAAAACTATTGAACCGACAGCTCCAACTTTCGCACACTTTTTAAACACTTTAAAACTCACATTCTGGTTAAATTTGAAAACAATTCAATAAATATTAAGAAAGTTATTAACAATTGAAAAATAAGCCATTTTTAATGTTTAATTTGCAATATCTTGTTTACAGACCGATTTGGACAAACAAAAACTCATCTTGAAGATATTTTCAAGACGTACAATTTGTCTATGGAACATTTTTCTCTAAATCCCTTAGATTTTCCGTAAAATTCAAAAAACTGAGGAAAAATCATTTTTCGACCTATTTGTTAAAAAAAAAAACAATGTTCCAACCAAAATTTGTTGAGACACGAGATGAAACGTCATTTTTACCACCTTTCCCTACCCATTTCTGCAATCAGATCGCAGGCAGTATTTGAGTCATTTTTACCTCCCAAAAATCGCTTCGTTTCCTGGCCTATTATAAGAATTAAATATAAAAATTGTTTAGAATTTAAGGAAAGTTATAATGTTCGGATTTGATTTTATGTTGAATCAATGTAGATTTTCATTAAAATAGATTTTTTATTGACACAGATTTATAAAAGTTTATAGCTTATTACCTTTTATTCCGAGGTTGAATCCCTACTTGACTGGATAACACTAAAATAGTTAAAGTCAGAGCTGAAATGGTAATAGCCTAGGAAAATGAAGTGAAATGAAAATATCTGGACCCCATTAATATCTGACTGTGAGTAAATCAAGGGAGGCGTCAGGTCAGTGCCCTAAGAAGATTATCCATGTCAACAAAATGATCCATCGAGTAACGACCGGCCGAGCGACCCTCCGGATTTAATTATATTTCGCCATCTTAATTACAAATATCTCTGCATCTGTCTTTTGCCTTCGTCTGGCCACTGCCACTTGACGTCAGACGCCTTCTCGTATTAAAGTGCTTTGAATAACTCTCTCTAAATTCCTTATGACGAAGATAAACATATTTCTATACAACTCCTCATGAATATACTACGTTTTATAACTAACGGACTAGTTAGTAGTAAACATTTAAACATGGTATTTAATGCTCTACTCGAATAATTTAATTGAAATCTGGATATGGGTTACCTTTAGCCAAGAGAGCTGGAGAAGGTAGGGGAAGGGGTGTTTAAGAATAAAGTACCGTTAAATTAGCCTATTTGGGGACCTTGTATTTGAAACCAAAATATGTGCTTATTGAAAATTTATGATAAGATATCTTTTTCAATTTTAAGAAATTAATTATTTGTTGAAGAAATTGATTGCATAATATGTTTCAGTTGAATACAAGTTTTGACTTTAAAAATCTACTATCTCAACAATGAAAGAAGATAAATAGGTTTATCGTGTCTCATTTTAGGGCTTAGGTTACGTAAAAGACCAAAAAAATATCAGTTCTTTAATTCATCCCTAAGTAAAATAACACCCATGAAAAAAAAATGGAAATAAATTATAAAATATCTGAAAAAAAAATGGATTTATGAGTCATAACTTAACCGGATCATAGAACAGCAATCGACATATATTTATGGTTCATTTTTATTGATATTCATCCTCTCATGGGGATGAAAACAACCACTTACAGTCAAAAAAGTCAAAAAAAAAATATAAAAATTAAAAACTAACAAAATGTTTTATGTTCAAAACTGTACTTAAGCCACAGGTTAAATGTAACGTCGATGATTACAGAAGGTGAACCTATAAACCCAAATCTACTAAACTAAAGCCCATAAAACCAAGGTCCGTAAATCCTAAGCCCACAAACGCCATGTCCACAAAACCCAAACCGGTTAACCCCAACTCCAAGCTAAAAAAACCAAATCTACAAAACCTAAGCTTATAAATCCCAAGCTCACAAGATTTAAGCCTATAATCCTAAGCCCACAAGACCTAAAGCTATAAAACCCAAACTCAGTAATCCCAAGCCCACAAAACACAAGCCTACAAAATCCAAGCCCACAAAACCTAGTCCTCTAAATCTTAAGCCCACGAACCCCAAGCCCACAAAACTAGAGCCTACGAAACCGAATCCTACAAATCCCAAGCCTACAAAACCTCAAAAACACAAATTTTCAGTAAAATCAAGAACTTTATAAAATGTTTGTCCAGCATGTTGGATCCGCCATTTTGGCTTGAGATTTGTGTGGTCTTGAGTTTTGTGGGCTTGCGTTTGGTGATGAGCTCTGATTTTATGTGTTTGGGGTTTGTAGGCTTGGAAGTTTCTGGAGTTGGTTTATGTGGGATTGTGGTTTGTAAGCCTGTGGTCTGTAAGTGAAATTTTTGTGACCATCAAGGTCACATCTGACCTATGAGCCGAGTACAGTTTTGAACGCAAAATTTTCTGCTCTTTTCATTGCCTTGGTCAAATAAGGGGATTTTTTATTTAAAAAAAAATGGTGTCCT
Organism: Diaprepes abbreviatus; assembly: GCA_034092305.1. NCBI lineage: Eukaryota > Metazoa > Arthropoda > Insecta > Coleoptera > Curculionidae > Diaprepes > Diaprepes abbreviatus. The sequence goes on from JASJET010000291.1 coordinate 353,954, forward strand.
TGAAATAACTTTAAAAGTTATTGTTAAGATCAACATTAAGGTCACCAGTGTACTTCTCGTTTAAAGTTTCTTCAAGAATTACCTTGACATTTTTGGAAAATATTTTATGTGAAGAAATATTCAGCTCTCCGGGAAATTTTGAACACCCTGTAAATAGGTTTGTAAAGTCATTGATTTTAAATACATTGTCAGATTTTAAAAAACTGAAACAACAGATACAATACAGCTGATACATTTTTCAGCTGTTTATATTTTACTACCTGTGAATTCGCAATCAGCAATAGCTATTTACACAAACTCAGCTGTTTATATTTTCAAAATCTACCTGGATTTGCAATCAGCAATCGTGAAAATACATATTTACACAAATTTTCACTAAACTTAAAAACTTTTTAAAATTTTCGCCCGCCATACTGAATCCGCCATTTTGAATTTTTGAAATTCGACAGTAGATTTGTAATCAGCGACCCTTATAATGCTTTTACAATTATTTTTATCGAAATAACAGAATTTAGAAAAGTACACTGAAACAGGTAGTTTGTCCCTATTATGTTTTTGCATATCTTGGTGAAAAAAAAAGATATCTGAACATTTCAAAATTTCAAACACTCCAGTTTTGTCACTTTCATCGAGGGTGTAGTTAATCTTTTGTTTTTTTTTTCTTTTGTTTTTGGCGCTCTGGCGATTTCTAGAAGTGTTAGTAGAGAGAGTCTGGGCTAAGACTTGGTTGTGAAGAGTAGCAGAAACCCAGAAAGCAGATTTTTTACTGATTTTCTGATAGTACAATACTAGTTTTATTCCTATTTGCAGCTAGAACCATAGTTTAGTGTGTTAAGGCATCATCTGCCAGACATTGAGGATAAACACAATTTTTATTGTATTCGTTTTTCGTTAAATACACCGTAATGAAAGTGATCACACCTAAGAAGTCAACACACCAACTTTGTGACTTTTAATACTTGGTGCCCCCTTAAACACAATCGGGAGATGCCACAAGCAGTTTTTATTATACTGGGACTTTGCATTCGTGTCTAAGATTGGATTAACATGACAGAGCCGGCATATAATACACCACTGCCCCCATAGAGGCCATCGGCTATCCAGCTTGCCGAAAGTGTTTGGATTTAATAACAACACTGCCTTTCAGGTATTAGAACTTCATAATAAACAGTAATATTACCGATTTTAAAGTATACTTTCATTTTTCCCTTGTAATTGGGGACTAATAAGACTTTCTACGAGCAATTACAGGACACTTTTATATTTATTGTCATTTAAAATACCTTGTAAACCAAAGGTATACGTATACACTAGGTAATTTAAAACATCAATTCACATATTAATAATCCAAAAATAAATATAAACATTTGAACGAAAAGAAAAGTGAGGTTATTTAACGCAGCTATTAATGATCAGTTGACAGTTTAAAGCTGGACCTAAACCTAACCGACTTGGCGTTTGGCGCAGATCATACTTTCAATAGTTTATAATTTCATAGTTTATAATTCAGAATCTTTTTTTTTACTTATGGTTAAATATAGATTTTAATTGTTTTTGAAATCGGGGTGTTTTATTTTTGAATCTGGTTGTTTCCTATTTTCGCTAACATCATCGCATCTTCTTACCGACGGGCCTAAAACAGGTGGCGCTCATAACCCCCCCCCCCTAACCTCCGGCATGCTAACCTAGACACTCCCCTAAAAGAAGGAGGGATCAACACCAAAAAATAACCACCTATATCGAGCAATTTTTAGCATATTTAATTTTAGCATTTATTTCAATTTTAATTCTCTCTTTCTCGTGCCGTAGCAAAATTCACAATATTATCGCATCACTGAACTTTTTTCGGTTTAAAATTAGGGTTAGACCTTTTCGAGGTCAGCAAAAGTTTCAGCTGTCACGAAGCCAAGTAAACCTATTAGCTATTTTAGTTATACTGTGACTACATTGAGTGTAATAAAAATTGTAATGAACAGTAAAAATATGTGCTCTTAGACCATATGTAAAGTTCCCACTTTAGTAGCATTTAAATTTGAGTTTTTATATTTTTAGTTATGTATGTCATACATAAAGGTACAAAATTTATATAATTTTTTTTTAAATTATTTCCGGTTTAAATTAGATACGATTTATGACTGGATTATGTATACATAATAATAAATAATTTATTGTTGTGCAGGTAAAAGTCATTAACATACATAAGAACACATAATTTCAATAATACGTCCACAACAAAAAAACTAAATTAAGTAACCTGATCATTAGAAATGTGGGACAATTAGAGCGGACTCTTCATTTATTGCCAACGCCCTTAAATCCATAGGCGTAACTACAATTTTGTTAATTTCCACAAACAACAACTTAAATAAACTGCTTGGTTTCAAAAGCTAGGAAATTTAGATACAGTTTATTACAAATTGTTTGTATGGTCAGTCCAATATTTATATTATTTATATTTGAATATGTATTTATTGATACTAAACTCATTTTAAAATATAGTAGTGAAAATAAAAACAACCTTTTTTCTGCATCAGGTAAAGTGAAGTGAAGCAATGTTTTTAAACAAACTTCGCCCAATCATTATATTCAGCTAATATAAAAACAACCTATACAGATATAACATTTTAAAAAATACAATTTTATGATTGATTTGCTACTGGCGCGTTTCTAGGATGTTAGGATATATTATTTCCAATTTCCTAGTTTTAAGTTCTGCATTCTTTAAAATACAATTAAAGTTCATTTTTCATTAAACATGATTAACATTTTTAATGTTATGCGTATTTCATTTCACTAGAAAATATTCAAATTTATCGCCACGCCACTGATCACATATTTATAGTCCAATTTTACAGATTTTTTTTGGTGATCGCATTAAGAAATTTATCGTCAAGTCATGTCACAAAGCTAGAAGAATTAAAAGATGTTTGTTTACCACCACTCATTTGCCGCTAGTAATTATAAATACTCGCTATTTACAAGATTGGATATCATATAATTTTTTTTTGCGATCAAGATAAGATCGGTAACAGTAAACTAGGGAAAATGAAATACTTGGTAAGTAGTAGAGCATAAAATCATTAAAAAATTTACTTACTTGTATACTATAACTATTAATTAGCAAGCAGTAAGGTTCATTGATCAGGAAAAATATTGAATATCAAAAAATTATTTCTCTCTTTATTTTTTTTCTCTGATTAATAAATAGGCCTTAAAAATCATGAGCTTCAACTCTAAAATAAGTGCATAACGAGTTCTTAGTGTTTATATAACCATTCTTTAGAGTAAACATGCAAAGAGAAATAATATTGATTTACACAAACATTCATATATGACCAATCATTCACGAGGAGAATTATCACCTGACTACACATTTACCCTTTCTAATTGATTTTTATCCCTAGATCGTCTTGGTTGCTGTTCTTGCCCTTGCTGCAGCCAAAAAAGCGGAAAACAAGAAACAAAACAAACGAAGTCTACTCAACTTTGGTTATGGAATTCCTTCTCAAGATGCCATCATCTCAGAGCCAGCAATATCCTTGGGAGACGCTATTGGAATCACTGCTGCACCCGCCTCCGCTATAACCTATGCCCCTTCAGCTCCCATTGTAGCTAATTCCTACGCTGTACCCACCGTAAGCATTGCTGCTGCACCTACTGTAAATATTCCTGCTGCTCCAACTATCAGATACGCCGCAGCTCCAGCAGTAAACTATGCTGTTGCTCCAGCTGTAAACTACGCGACTGCTCCAGCTATAAATTACGCCGCTGCTCCCGCGGTAAACTACGCTGCTGCTCCTGCGGTAAACTACGCTACTGCTTCAGCGGTAAACTACGCTGCCGCTCCGGCTATAAACTACGCTCCCGCTCCGGCTATAAACTACGCTGCCGATCCAGCTATAAGCTACGCTGTTGCTCCGACTATAACCTACGCTACTTCACCTGCTGTAAATATTGCTGCTCCAGCTGTTCGCTACGCTACGGCCCCAGCCATAAGCTTTGCCGCTGCGCCAGCAACCAGTTATGCCTCTATTCCTGCTGCGACTGATGCCGCTACTTCAGCTGTAAACTATGCCGCAGCTCCTGCCATCAGCTATTCTGCTGCTCCAACTGTAAATTACGCCGCTGCTCCAACGTACTTTGCTGCCCCAGTTGTCCGATATGCTCCTGCTCCTGTCCCAATCGCCGCTAAGGCTGCTGCAGCTTTGAACTATGGCGCTAATGATATAAGCAACGCTGTACCTGCTCCAATTATTGCCAGAAGCCAGACGACTGCTACTTTAAACTACGCCCCAGCTGCCTCTTACGCCGCTGATTCAACACTCAACTACTCTGCTGCTCCAACTGTCAATTATGCCGCTGCTCCTGGTCCAATCATTGCTAAGGCAGCAACACCTTTGAACTACGGTGCTTCTGATATTAGGAATGCTGGTCCTGCAGCTACGGCTCCCATTGTTGCTAGGACTAATGACCCCGCAGCTTGGAATTACGGTGCTCCCGCTTTGAGCTATTCTGCTCCATCTGTGAGCATTACTAAATCGATTGCTGCGCCAACTATCAGATACTCTGTTCCCGATCCAACCGTTGCCACAGCTGCTTCAACTTTAAGATATTCGGCATCAGATGATCTTTATACTAAAGCTATTTCTTCTGCTTTAAACGCTAAAGTATAATAAATTACCTAAGTTTGTTATATACTGTTACTTGTTTGTTTCTGTGATTGTTAAATAAAATAAATAGATTTATATTTTTTTAATAATATCGAGAGTTTTTTTATATGTGTTATTTCTGATACGCAGCTGCTTTCTAAGGCCCTAAACCCAAACTGAAGGTAAAGGTGATAACAAAATAGAGAATTCTATAACTATATCAATTAATTGAATAATTTCAAGAGTTAGAGCATAAAGCTGTAGATTCGGCAGTGATTGCTTAAACATCTTTAGCCGAATGTCAGTAATAAACTAATTTACGACACTACTAATCCGATTCCAGCGCTAATTGCTGGTATTTTCGGCAATTAGAAACACCTATTCGATTTCATGCAAGATGATCAGCGTCATTAATTTTGCAGATAACTTGCGGATCGGATAACTGAAATAATTAATGTTTACGAACGCTAATGAAGGAGCCTGGATCAATGTAAAATTATTGTGTTGTTGCGGTGTATTGTTTAATATGACGGTTGTTATTAATTATGAAGGATCAAAGGCCAAAGGTATCGGGTATCAAATATTGATATAAAAAGAGAAATAAATGTTTCTTCTTTTAGAAACTGTACATAAATTGGATATTATATATATAGAGCTAGAACTCGATTCTTTTAAATGCACTAGATCAACAATTCCCAACCTTTTTCTTCTTGTGAATCCCTTCTAAAAACCGGAGTAAATTGGCAAACTCCCTGTGTAGTTATTAGGAACAATAAATGAAACAGTAAAGTTGGATTATTAAATTTATTTTCCATATTGAATAGCAATTCATAACGAAAAACTAAAACTTAATCGTAAAACATTTACACACAATCCTTATTAAAACTAGAATAATAGCTTAACCTACAAAAACAATTAATACAAAATAAATACAATAATACAGAACTTGAAAAATGCCCTCTATGAGTTATTTGTGCCTGTTTGCAGGAACAAAGAAATTCAAAATTTGTTGATGTCGGAGAATTTGGGTCTTAGATCAGGTTCTGCATTTACTTTTTCAGGTAAGTGTATGTTGGGAATCATTTCATCATAAAACTTTAATTTCTTACGCCAAAACAGGATACTCGTTTCTTAGACTGAGCGCCAAAAAGTCAGTTAAAGAGTGATCTTTAAAAACAGTCTTTAGAAAATTGTCAGAGAATAGGTGAATGAGCTTTTCTTTTTCGAGTAAAGTTAAAGAAGTATCCTTGAACAGGATTACGTACGTATCCAGTCGTTCGTTCCAGATATAATAGGTTTATTAGGAAAATAGTCCTTGAACGTTAATTGAAGTTGTTTGAGATGTTCAATAATATCCCTTTTAATATTTTTGTAAAGTGCAATCAAATATTATATATATATATATATATATATATATATATATATATATATATATATATATATATATATATATATATATATATATGTAGGAAAATTCTAACTCTTGGGATAGCGGTCCTAGGGCTGAATGAAACTCTGTTTTTTACAAACGCCAAGCTTTAAGAAGTTTATTATTTCCTTCTTCAGGGCTACAATATAGAACAGTTCTGTTAATTATAATTTTAAATTTTACAATGTATGATATTTAATAATAAAAAGGAAATTATTTTAAATTCAAAGACTTACGTGCAAATTGAGTCCTTTTATGGCTTTTAGAAAATGAAACGGAAAATTCATGTAGAAACTGTTGATTTTTGCATAATTATTACATTTTATTATTAAAATGGTTTTTTAAAAACACTAATATATAATTTTATCTTGTGGGCCATGTAGTTTTATCTGATAAGAAAATCCTTGAAATACTCTTTTTTTGGTAGATGGGATATGTCAGAAATGTCTAATTTTATTTTAGCGGTAATTTTGAATGTGGAATCATTATGTTTTACAAGAAATGTTAATTTTAATTTATAAGTTAGGTATTTAATAATATTATTTTTCCTTGTATTTATATTGATGAGATTTATGTTTATTTAATGAGTAATTAAGTTCTTATCAACAAAAGAAAAGACATTGAAAATCTCAGTGTAATCTGCTCTCATCCCTTGTCCACCTTAAATAATAAAAATACAAGACAACAAGTCTCCCAGCCTTTTGACTTCACAGTTTCTCCATAGTTTTCTACAAATTACGTAAGTGTATTTTTGTCACTTCCCTATAACAACTACATTGCTAGTAGATATTTTGCAATTTAGAATATTGAAAAGGCGAGAGGTTGGAAGACTGTTTTTAACCTTCTTTGTTCTATATAAATAATGTTCATTAATCATTTCCTATTACCTTCTTACAATTATTGCAATTAATTAAATAAACATAAATCTCATCAATATAAATACAAGGAAAAATAATATTATTAAATACCTAACTTATAAATTAAAATTAACATATCTTGTAAAACATAATGATTCCACATTCAAAATTACCGCTAAAATAAAATTAGACATTTCTGACATATCCCATCTACCAAAAAAAGAGTGTTTCAAGGATTTTCTTATCAGATAAACCTACATTCAGTACAACTAAAATGACCCACAAGATAAAATTATATATTAGTGTTTTTAAAAAACCATTTTAATAATAAAATGTAATAATTATGCAAAAATCAACAGTTTCTACATGAATTTTCCGTCTCATTTTCTAAAAGCCATAAATAGACTCAATTTGCACGTGAGTCTTTGAATTTAGAATCATTTTATTTTTATTATTAAATATCATACATTGTAAAATTTAAAATTATAATTAACAGAACTGTTCTGTATTGTAGCCCTGAAGAAGGAAATAGTAAACTTCCGAAAGCTTGGCGTTTGTAAAAAACAGAGTTTCATTCAGCCCTAGAACCGCTATCCCAAGACTACTCTTCGCCTTATATTTATATATAAATAAATAAATAAATATATATATATATATATATATATATATATATATATATATATATATATATATATATATATATATAACGTTCCATGCCGTCTTCTGATACCCAAACGCCAGCAATCTCGATCCATCCACTAATCATCCTCTAGACCTTTATTTCTCATTTATCCATCGATATTGTCTCGCTAGCTTTTTCTTGGTCTCCCTCGTTTTCTCTTCTCTTGCGGTATCCAGCTTGGTACATGTTTAGGTAGACGTTCCTCTGCGTTTCTCTGCACGTGGCCATACCAGATCAATTGTTTTTTTCTTATTTCATCTACTACTGTGTGAGTAACCCCATTGATACGGTCATTGGTTGGCCTGTCTCTTCTGGATTTTCTAGCCGATCGTCTCTAGAAGTCCTTTTCAGTGGCTAACAGTGTGTTCTCGGCGATTTTTTTTAGCTGCCAGACTTCAGAGCTGTATGTGACTATGCTTTTTATAATAGTATTATAAATGAGCGTTTTGTTTTGCTTAGATATAAATGGATCCCATAGAATTGGCTTTAGAAGTGTAATAGTTTTTCTGCCGTGTGTGTTTCGTTCTTTTATGGCTTGATCAGCTATTCCATTTTGTGTGAACTTCATCCCCAAGCATTTATTATTCGTGCAGTGTTCGATGCACTGACCGTCTCCCAGAATAAGGTCTCTGGTCTCTCCGCTTATGCACATGTACTCAGTTTTGGTTATGTTTACCTCGAGCCGTCATTTCTGGTACTTTTGTATTAATTTCCTTGTCATGTATTTCAAGTCATCGTAATCTTGTGCCAGTACGATCTGACCATCCGCGAAACATAGCGTATACATCGTAGTATTTCTAAGTGGGATACCAATTCCCTGGCATTTTTTTCCATATGTGTAATGTTTGATCTACATATATTTTAAAAAGGGTTGGAGAGGGGCGGAATCCCTGTTTGAGAGCTTTATTGACCTGGAATCCACCTGTCAGTTTATTTTCTATTCTGATTTTTGACGTGATACAATGACTTGATAACTTTTACAAGTCCTACACTGACATTGCTTTTTCCGAGAGCTTCCCATAACTTTTTAAGGGGTATGCTGTCATATGCTTTCTTCAGGTCTACAAATAGCATAAGGCTCTCTTGGTTAAATGCCAATTTTTTTTTTTTAATTTGGCTCACACAGAAAAGGTGGTCTATAGTTCATGCACCAGCTCTAAATCCTGCTTGTTCTTCGGATTTCATATCCTTGTACTCCCGTTTGATTTTATTCTTCAATATTTTACCATATATTCTGCTAAGGCTGCTTGTCATTGATATTCCTCTATAGTTATCCCAGTTGTCTTTACTTCCCTTTTTGTGAATATTTTAGATATATGATAATGTCCATTCCTTTAGGACTGGTGTGTAGTTCTCCAACACAATTCTGTAACTCCAAAAGATGCCCCGAGATCCATTTTACTATCTTCATTTAAAACTGTGTGTGAAAAAAAGAAACATTAGACTTTTTATTACCTGCCAATTTTCTTTTAAAATACTTACCAGGTTTATCCTTGTGATCCGGATGTATTATTTCAAAGCGTCTACGAAGAAGAGACGGTTTTAAACTGCTGTCGGCCGAATTTCATTACACATTACACAAAGCGGCTTAGGTTCTGACTCCTCTCCGGTATAATAAAAACCCCATTGTAAATAGTCAGTCATATTTTCGTTTCTCTCCTTTTTTTCTCATTCTGTTCATCTATTTTTTCTTAGCTTTCAGTCTAGCGAGACGGTACCTCACTACAACTACCATCCTATGTTGGTTCCAAATCAGGGAATAAAGTAACAGAAGCAATTGATTGTTCGTCCAGCTTTTCGTCAGAATTAACAAAACCACCACATTTTTAATCAATGTTCTAACATAAATTTACGGAGCCATAGTTATTTACTTTCACGTCCAACGTCAGCCTGTGCGATTTGTAAAGTTTTGGTATTTGTTGTAATTTATTTACACGAGAACTGGTTTAAACTACTAATATATATTTACACACTAGGCAGTAACTACTAACTCATTTATGCTTTTGAAATCACTCAAGTTTCTTAAGCTCATCGTACGACTCTACTCTTCCTTATATGCGACTGCGGCATTTTATATCGGCATACGTTATTCTCATTCTTTCGTGCACACTCGGGGAAAGTCTTAGGTCGCCGAAGTAGAAGTTGCCGGATGATTCGAGAATGTATTGACGTAGCCAGCGGCGTAGCAAATTGTCGCATTACAGATTATTGCCTGTTACGATGTTGAATGTAAAATTCCGCGATTACAATATTTTTTCGCGAACTTCCTTTATGAAGCTCGCAAACCCCCGGGTGGTTCCCGAACCACTGCTTTAGGTTATTACCTTATAAAAAATAATACCATTTTGTTTGCCGCCAAGAAGAGCAAGAAATACTTAATTATAAGAACATATTCCGAATGAGAACACTGATAATCCATCAAATTGCATAAGAAAGCTCGCAGCTGAAATATGCACAACAAAATATGTTGTCCATGAAACTTTGCAAGAACAGGTGTTTCACTGAAATATGCACAACAAAATATGTTGTCCATGAAACTTTGCAAGAACAGTTGTTTCACTGAAATATGCACAACAAAATATGTTGTCCATGAAACTTTGCAAGAACAGTTGTTTCATTCTTTCCATGTTCAAAATGTACACGCAATGTCTCCAGAACATTATCCTGCAAGACTTAGTGTTTGTTTGAAGGTCATAGACAACGATGGTTCTTGCGAAGTAGTAGATATCTGTGGGACTTCCATTGTCTTTATTTTTATTGAATATCACGACGTTTCGACTAGCAGTTATCTCCGTTTTTAAGTGAAACTAAATAAATCCCTTAGCTACATGACTATTTATATTAAAAGTAAATGCAGTGGAGTCTGACTGAGATGGGTGCAGTCATGCCTGCTATGGCAAAATCCCATTTTTTTATGCTGCATTTAATTTTAGTTTACAATTATTAAGAAGTGGTTTCCACACTTCTCTAATATCTAAAGATGGTTTACTAAAACAACTCGGGTTCTAATGTATAACCGCGGCTTCTTTGAATTTCCGTTTTCTCCGATGTTGTTCTCGGTGTAGTATTTTAGCTTCAGTCATTAAGGGATTTATTTAGTTTCACTTGAAAACAGCTAGAGATAACTACTAGCCGAAACATCGTGATATTGAATAAAAATAAAGACAATCGAAGTCCAACAGATATCTACTACTTCTGCAAGACTTAGTTGCGCAAACTGGTATTTACAAAAATTAGAGAAAATTACACATTTTATTAGAATTATTTTATTTACGGACGAAGCTGGCTTCACAAGTGACAGACTTATAAATCGTTGGATAAGTGGACACGGACCCGTTTTAAGGCCATCAAGATCTCCTAACCTGTACCCGTCAGATTTCATATTTGGTTCTACACCACTGCCTTCCACGGTAATTCTTGAATTATATTATTAGTACGACTATCAAAACTTTGGCATCAGATGCATAATACCATCATTTGATATTAAACTATAGTTGTTCAGATATAATAATTTTCGTAAAGACTAGTCTAGTAAATAAATTTGTGAAGGACTTTTCAACGTTGAAAAATAACCGGTTAATCCTGTAATAATAAGCAAAATTATTGGAATCAACTTCTAAAGCAATATAGTTTAAATAGTTTTAATATTTCTAAATCAATGGCGTACAGTCTTAGGATGAAAGAAACCTCTATTAATATCATTGACCAAAACACTAAACAAAAGTTGCATTTAAAACAAATAAGATTAACGACTATATATATATATATATATATATATATATATATATATATATATATATATATATATATATATATATATATATATATAGTAATCCTTCTGTTAAACATGAAGTAAAGAGCCAAAGGGAGTTGCCGTGAAAGCCAAAGGCATTTAATTTAGCAATAAAAATCGCATGATACACTTTATCACAGGCCTTTCAAAAATCAGCATACGGACGCCCCCCTCAATATTTATTAAAATATCTTGCCCAAATTAAACTACCTTGATAATACCGATGTGTTTAAAAAAAAGCCATGTTGATTAATATTAACTTTGTTTCTGAACATAAAAAATAATTTACTTTTATTACATTAATTGCAAATAAAAAAAATTTTAATTTATTTTTTACTTATAAAGGGTGTTTTTTATAGAGATATAGAACTTTAAGTTGGCAACACTTTTTTAACTGGCGGCCATTTTGTCAGCTGTCAAGTGATTATGTTTAGTTTGGTTTCGCATTTCAACATGAATAGACTGACGCCTGAACAACGCTTCCAAATTGTGCAAATTTATTTTGAAAATCATGGTTCTGTTCGAAATACGTATCGCGCACTACGTCCATTTTACGGTCAACATAATCGTCCATCAGAGCAATTAATTCGATTAACTATGGAACGTTTTCACACCACGTTTACTCTAAATGATAATACGCATCCACAGAGACGTCGTACAGTGCGTACAGAAGAAGTCATTGCTGCCATAGAGCGTAGCGTAGAGGAAGAACCGAATCAGTCTATCTGCCATCGTGCACAGGAATTGGATATGTGTCCATTCACTTTATGGAAGATTTTGCAGAAAGATCTTGGTTTGCGTGCTTACAAAATCCCACTCGTGCAAGAATTGAAGCCACACGATCACCTAGCAAGGCGTAGATTCGGTGAATGGGCCCAAAACAAGATTGCCGTTGATCCCGATTTTCATAAGCGAATTTTGTTTAGCGATGAAGCTCGCTTTTGTTTGAATGGATACGTCAATAAACAAAACTGCCGTATTTGGAGTGATGATAATCCTCAAGTGTATGTTGAGACACCGTTACATCCAGAAAAACTGACTGTTTGGTGTGCTTTACGGGCTGGTGGAATCATTGGTCCGTACTTCTTTAAAAACGATGCTGGTCAGAACGTTACAGTCAATGGTGAGCGCTATAGAGCCATGATTACTGACTTTTTCATTCATCAATTGAACAACCATGATGTGCAGGAGCTGTGGTTTCAACAAGACGGAGCAACATGTCACACAGCTCGTGCCACAATTGATTTATTGAAGGAAACGTTTGGTAACCGCATACTTTCACGTTTCGGACCCGTGAATTGGCCTCCAAGATCGTGCGACTTAACGCCGCTAGACTATTTTCTGTGGGGATATGTGAAGTCGCTAGTCTACGCCGATAAGCCCGAAACGATTGATCACTTGGAGGACAACATTCGCCGCGTTATTGCCGATATACGGCCACAAATGTTGGAAAAAGTCATCGAAAATTGGACCTCCAGATTAGACTACGTCTGAGCCAGCCGTGGCGGTCATATGCCTGAAGTCATATTTAAATTATAATACCAGAAGGTTATCTTTCGAATAAAGTAAATTTCATGTCAATTTAAAAAATTCATCTTTGTTTTATTCCATTTAAAAGTTCTACACCTCTATAAAAAACACCCTTTAAAAGAAATTAATCAATAACTTCTAAAGAAAACATAAGATAAATTAGAAAATTAAAGAAAAAAAATGACCCAATAAAATCAAAATTTGACTCCAAATGACATGCAGCCTTCATAGACTGATCCTGAAAATTGCTCAACCAATTTTGACTAACACGATCGAAAACTTGGCTTATTAACCAAAAAAAGCATTAAAATTAAAACTTCCTTATATGAGCTACGAAACCACAGACAGACACACACAAACACGGGAGTCAAACTCGTAACATCAGCGTTGGAAGTTTAAAAAAAAATAAACATGGTGTATTCCTTTTTCTCCAAACAATGCTTGAAATTTTAAAATTAAAAAAAAAAAATGTAGAGAAGTTGTGCCGTCAGTGGAAAATTTAAATTCTCACATTGATACAAACTGGGATTCGGAAAAGGAAAATTTTAGCATTGTCGAAAATACGGCTTTTCGGCATGAAAGGGGTTGCCCCGGAAAACTACAAATCCTTAGGATTAACGGATATTAAGCTTTTACAGGGATTATCTATCGCTTATCGCTATCTTTCGAGTTAACTATACTTAATTCATAGTACTACAAAAAATGGTATTTTCCACAACGAGAGAGAGACAGAAATTTCATTCTACGCTTCATTAGTATTATGAAATTGGGGAAGTATAAAATTAATTTTCTGAAAGAAGAAACATATTTCAATAAGAATAATATGTATCCCCACGTTATATATATATATATATATATATATATATATATATATATATATATATATATCATTTTCTTTTTATTTTGTCTTCTCTTGGGATTAGGTTCTTTGTTTAATAAAAAATCAAAAACAATTTGACGTTTCGCCATTTATTTAAAGGCATCTTCAAGAATTTTTTGTTTTCTTTATTTATTGATCTTCCTAAAAGTATTTTTTATATAATTAAAAACATTCATACACAAACATATTTACAATTTTAAAAAACAAACACTTTAAAAAACTAATCAAATTTCTAAAAAAGTATTCAATTTTGATGACATTTTGCTTATTTATTAATAATAAAATGAAATTTTTATATCGTCTATTTAGGTAGTTAGGATACATGGAATGCGAGTGTGTTTTATTTTTTATATTTTAACAATGGACCAAAAAAAAACGAAAGAAAGCATACATTTAATTTTATGTTTAAGAGGATATTCAATTTTCGATTTAATTAACAGGATCGAATACTTAATATTTTTCTTTAAATTAGGCTGGCGTAAATGTGGCTCAGATTTCCTATATCCGTTCTGTCATTAACAGTGTTTTTATCTTTTTTAATTTCTATCATTTCCTTATTATTTATTAATTAATTATCTGCAATTTTTGATAATTCACATTTTCGTTTTATATTATATTATATTATGGTATTGTTATAATCGAAGGTATGTTTTTCATCCTGTGTGTGTTTGTTTAACGCTGTTGAGGCGTTTTTTATATATTTATCGCCCCATTTAAACCGACCTAACTTAAAGAAAAATATTAAGTATTCGATCCTGTTAATAAATCAAAAATTGAATATCCTCTTAAACATAAAATTAAAAGTATGCTTTCTTTCGTTTCAAAATGTCAAGGTATGTACTGTGTAAAATTGAATACTTTTTAGAAATTTGATTAGTTTTTTAAAGTGTTTATTTGTTTTTTAAAATTGTAAATATTTTTGTGAATGAATGTTTTTAATTATATAAAAAATATGTTTAGCAAGATCAATAAATAAAAAAAAAAATTTTTTTGAAGATGCCTTAAATAAAGGGCGAAACGTCAAATTGTTTTTGATTTTTTATTAAATAAAGAACCTAAACCCAAGAAAAGACAAAATAAAAAGAAAATTATATAATCTGTGGTTCAAGAATCTGGAAAATATAATACATAAACATATATATATATATATATATATATATATATATATATATATATATATATATATATATATGAATGATAAAAGTTAGGTTAAGACAAAAAAAAAACACCCCTTATGACCGCGTAACGAAATGTCCCGTGTGGACGATACATTTTTAACTTAAAAGGGCGTAATACGCCTACACTTAAATTTTTCTTGTCGTGTGGACTCACCCTGAGGCGGAGAAAGAGTGTACGCAGTGGCATACGGAGAAAGAGTGTACGCAGTGGCGAACCATATATTTCTCTATTGATAAACTCTCTGTCTCAACCATACAACTTAAAGTTTCCCTGTGTAATATCAATGTACACATATTACCCAGCATACACTGCATATATACACATAATTTCCATTTTGTAATGCTACATTTTACATCATTTAACCCCGCTGCATTAAATAATGAGAATATTATTTCCTAATCTACATATCTCCGCACTCTTGACAGTACATTAGGTTAATCCCGAACTTTTGGGAAATTGTGCAATGTTCCATAGTTTTAAGCAGAATTTGTATTTCCACTAAGTAGTTTTGTTTTACTCATTAAAAACTTTTCTGGAAACATGCTCTGCCTGGTTCGCCTCAATATTCTTTAATAAACTGCTATCCAACTTTGCAGTTTCCTGTTGGCGCCGAAACTAAAATGACTGTTGAAACCGGAGCATCTACTTTATTACTTTGCGTGGGCACGAAATAGTTTGTCCTTTACAAGGTACAAAAAATCACATTGTACGGTGAAAAACATGAGTGTAACAAATTTGTGGCAACATACATTCACGATTTTTATATATGATGGAAAAAGCGTAATATAGATACACTGCCCGTCAATCATTTTGCCATGTCTACACAAAAATAAGTAGAACTTCAAAGTTCTGTATTTCAGTAAGGAATCATCGCATGACAATTCTGAAAAAAGCATTTAAAAGTTCTTTGCGAGTACTTGCAGATGACATAAAGCGTAAGTCGATTTTTAATTTTTTAAAGGATTTAATCGAGAATAAAAAAATTTAAAAAAAATTTCGACTTTATTAAATTCAGCGCCATTTTTATAGAAAAGTTTGTGAGAAAATTCTGATCAGACAGTTCTTTAGAGTTTTCCAAGATGTTTAAATTACTTTTTTAAAGTTTGATCTAAGTGCATCTTTGACCAAAATAAGTCCCTTCTTACGAAAAAAAATGACCTTTTTTCAATGTTTTGTACATCCTTAACTGGACTAAATAGAGAAAAACTTCAAAGAGAAAAAATGCCTGTTTTTGCAGAATGATCTTCATTAGTTCCCAAATGTTTTCCGCAAATTTTATTTTTTTAATTTTTTTTGGATTTTTCAATTTTTTTGAAAATAGAAACGATAATATGCTGTTTACGACTGTTCACACAATATAATACCAACGCGTAATTTTCGGAGAATTTTTCAAATGTTTTTACATGGATTTTTTTACGTGATTTCCAATTTTTAATTATTTATCATAGAATTAATTGTTTACAACTAAACTACACACAAAAAAAGGAATAAATTGAATATTTTTTCATGTAAATACATTTGAAAAATTGTTCGAAAATTACGCCTTGGTATCATACTGAGTGAACAGTCGTAAAGAGCATATTATTGTTTTTATTTTCAAAAAAATTGAAAAATTAAAAAAATAAAATTCACGAAAAATATTTCGGAACTAATAAAGGTCATTCTCCATGTAAAAACAGACATTTTTTCTCTTTGAGGTTTTTCTCTATCTAGTTCAGTTAAGAATATACAAAACATTGAACAAAAGTCATATTTTCTTTCGTATTTTGGTCAAAAATGCACTTAGATCAAACTTTAACAAAGTAATTTAAACCTCTTGGAAAACTCTAAAAACTGTCTGATTAGAATTTTATCACAAACTGAATTTAATAAAGTCG
Organism: Diaprepes abbreviatus; assembly: GCA_034092305.1. NCBI lineage: Eukaryota > Metazoa > Arthropoda > Insecta > Coleoptera > Curculionidae > Diaprepes > Diaprepes abbreviatus. Next base: position 370,830 of record JASJET010000291.1, read on the forward strand.
AAATTTTTGTTTTATTTTTTTATTCTCGATTAAAACCTTTAAAAAATTAAATTGGACATACATTTTGTCATCTGCAAGTACTCACAAAGAGTAGACATGGCAAAGGTGATTGACGGGCAGTATATATATATATATATATATATATATATATATATATATATATATATATATATATATATATATATATATATATATTCTTTTTGTATCTTAAACCTTTTGTTAATATTTTCTTGGGTATAGGTTTTTCCATTTGAAAATCAAAAGACAATTTTTCTGACGTTTCGCTCTACATAGTGAGCTTCTTCAAAGTTATGGTATATTTATCTTGAATCTACAAAATTACAATTTTTTTTAATAAACATGAGTTAACTAATTGACTCCAGAAAATCCTTTTTTAAAAAACAACTTTATTTATTTAATTTTACAACTTAATAATTTTAATGCTTTACTTTCGTCTGGTTTAAAATAGCAACCCTGGCTATTAATATAAATAAATTTAATGTCTGACTTTAACTAACTGTGAACTCTGACTGAAAGTAAACCCCTATTACAAATAGTATTAAAAGGAAATTATGCACCATCAGCGAAATGCATAGTTCGCACTTTTATATACTGTCTTATAGAAATAGGGTGACATAACTCATGTATCACAGTAATTGTCCTACATACCTATTACATTTATATTTTTAAGTTAATTAAAATTAATAAAAATAAAACAGATTTTACAACAGTCCTAAAATTAAATCAAAACGATACACAGGTTAAAATAGTGAAAACTATAAAATAAATTCAATTATTACAACTTGGTATGCAATTGATATGGATAGATTACTCTTTATAACAGCAAAAAATAGGAGAAAAGATTATTATTTTTTTAATAACGTTCTTTGATTTGCATGAGTTTATACCAAATCGTGCCAAGCATCATTACATTATTTCTAATGTTTATTATAGAGTCGCTTCAAGTAAGTCATATTTGACTTAGATTTTTGACATATTGTTTGTCATTTACAGCATTTTTATATTTTTTTATGTGTATCATTTCTTTGATGACTAATTTGTGATAATTTCTGTCAGTATCTAAAATGTGGGTGTTTTTAAAATCGAATTCAAAATTAGTTGTTTGCTCATGTTTATGTGAGGATGTCGATGCGTTGTAGTATATTGGTGTCCATTAATTCTTGTTTCAATACAGTGTGTCGTCATACCAATGTATTTCTTAGGACAGTTTAGGCATGGAATTGCATATTTTACGTTAGATCTTTTTTTGGTGGGACCTTTATTTTTTAATTTCGCATAAAGTGATCCCAGTAAATTGTTCACCCTGTGGCATAACGTTATGTAAACTTACTTAAAATATATTTTATTTTTCTGACAGTTGGTTTATATACGGTAATGTAATGAATGTGTTTTGAGTTGTGGTATTGTAAATTTTACTTTTTTTGTTTGTGTTATAATGTAAAAAAAAGGTTCTTTGTTTAACTATTTTTTTTTTGAAGGAGTTTGGGAAAATTGTTCATTATTAGGGTTTCCTCTACTTTTTTTAGCACTTCTGGACGAAATTCGGGTGAAGATAATTTTATAGCTCGATCAACTAAACCGATTATGACACTATTTTTCTGTTTATTTGGATGTTGAGAGTTAAAATTTAAATACCGTCCTGACCAAGTATCTTTCTAGTACCATTTTGTATGAAGACTGTTATCCGTCTTATTTTTGTGTATAGTTAAGTCTAAAAAATTTATTTTCTGTTCCATTTCAATTTCAGATGTAAATTTTAGTTTTGGGTGGAAATTGTTTCAAGCATACAATCCCCATTTTATAACCTCTCCAAGTACTTATCAAATTGCCTAACAAACATCACAGGAAAAAATAATCACTATGTAAGGGACTCTTTCACATTTAAACAATTCATTGATACAATACAAATACCAGCAAATTATAAATTAGTCTTTCTAGATGTAGTTTCTTTGTATGCAAATATATCTAATGACATCATTCCCAAAGTTTTAGAAAAAAATGGGACGATTTAAAATAACACACAACACTGACACTCAATGAATTTATAGAATCTGTAAAACTTACAATAAACAATAATTATTTCCAGTTCAAAGATAGTCTGTACCAACAATTAGACGCTTGTTCTATGGGTTCACCTATCTACTTAACAATAGCACAAGTAGTTATGGAATATGTAGAAGAGGAAGTATTGAAAAAATTGGATTTTACTATATTTTGTAAACGCTATATGGATGACTGTTTGGCTGCTGTACACGAAAACAAAATAGATAGCTTATTACAATATTTTAATAATTTCCAGTCAAAACTAAAATTTACATTTGAAATTGAAATAGAACAGAAAATAAATAGACTTAACTATTCTCATCAGGATACCGACATGCACCTGGCTGTGCAAAGGACAGATCGGAAGGGTATGGTTAGAACGAAGTTTGCATTTACTGTTCGCATTTTACTTCATTCATACACGGAGCTGCATATAGTTGTACGTTTGCTGAATGTGATTTCAGCACTACAACGGCATAATGTGGATATATCCACTGTTATTGCATCTCACACGGAGGAATCTGTGAAAGCCGCATAAACATATATATATATATATATATATATATATATATATATATATATATATATATATATATATAGTGTGACCCGTAAAGTCCACTTCATATAGGATTTTTTTTATTAATAGCTTTATTCCAAATTTGACATTATCTGTCAAAAAAGTGGGGTTTTATCTCAAAATATCGAAAAAAGTTATTGGAAAAAGTTTTTCTAAATTTAATTCTTAGCCCATATGCAAAATTTCAGCTGTATAAGATAATTTAGATTTTTTGCCCATGTTTTGTAAATTGTACCACTGTTGCGAAATACGACTCCACGCAACCTACATAAAACTTCTTAGTTTTGACAATGCTTCATTCCAGACATATTTTGTTTAAAGCAGTACCATATTAAATGTGTTTTTCTACAAAATCCTGTTATTTGTTTTTGACCCTGTCTAAAGTAACTTCATAAAGTAACTATTTCTGAAAACGTAATTTGTGTTTAAAAGTAATGCACATTATAATTAAGACAAACAAGTACACAGTATCATCAGTAAAGTCTGCACTAAGTGTAAAATAAATTTTTATGTAACTTTTTTTTTTATTATGGTTTTTTATTAGAAAATTTGAGTCTTTTCAATTAAACTATTTTCTTAATATTAGAAATGACCTCTGGTTAACCTTGAGCTATTAAGCAAACCACCAATTCAGACTCAGCACCCTCAAAAATCTACCTATCTTCAACAAACCATGAATTTGAATTTAACGACCCCAAAATTTTGAGGATTTTTCTCAATTCAACCTTGAAATGGCCTTGAAATGTCCTCTGGCTGACCTTGGGGGATTAAATAAACAACGAATTGTCTTCAGGGCGTCCAATTACATAAGAATAAAATAGTCTGGTCAAATAGGCATTCACTTTTTTTTTGTAAACCTGTGTAATTTAATGTTGATTTACGCCCAAATGCTAAAATTTATCGATGTAAAGTAAGACTACATTATTTTAATCATATCTGTAAAAACAAAAAAGTTGTAAAAGATATTAATATTGATATCCAGGTCAAGTGCCTTCTGGTAGCAAGTTAGAGAAACAGTTTTAACTGTAGATTAGAATGTTCATTAGACTTAGCATTAACAACTAAATTAAGTATGAATTAAAAACCAAAAAAAAAACTTTACCTGTAATTAGGAGAACAAGGAAAATTTGGACATTTTTAAATAACTTCCTATATTTTTTGTATCAGATCACCTCCTTAAGTTTCTTGACGTTGTTTTCGAACACTCTGTGTTTATAATTATTTAGAAAAAAAAATTTATGACCTACTCTAATTTATTTCATAATATTTCGAAAATTCATTCTGTTATTATTGCAAACAAAGGAACGTCCATAAAATACCCGAAATAATAATGATTGATGACATTATATCATTTTTAAAAGCCGTATAAAACAAAGACAGAAATGAAATGGCACGAAACCACAGTTCTTAAAATTCAATTTGTGTCCGCAATATTTTCTAACCAGGGTTCGTTTCGGGCTTTTATTTAGAGCCACATTGCGACTACTTGCCGCTAGAATCCACTTTAACTATTATTACCTTTTGCTACGATGACCCGAGCTTTTTAAAAGGGCACGTTCTTGCAGCATTACAAGTTTATTTCTTGGCAGTAACGGCCACCTGTTTCCTTAGGTGGAATTTATTACCGGCCAATTTGACGGTCGAACGTGAGAAAATTAACTTTTTAAGCACAACTTTTACATGCATAAAAGCTTAGCCCGAGTATGCTACCTGAACTTGAATTTTTTCTACATTTTGGATAAGCACGAAAGTGGTAGTAGTAAAATCCCAGATATGGAACGAATACGAAAATAGCTGTCAGGAATTTTCAATAAGTATGGGGTTTAGTTGGACTAGGTCAATAAAACAACTTATGGAAAACTTTGATGTATTTGTCGACGTTTCGACCTCTATGAGATCATCCTTAGAACTCTGAAATATTTGAATATTTTATAAAATAAGGAATCTCTTCTAGTTGTATTCGAACTACATACAATTTCCATAGTAAATACAAAATATACACTTTAATTAAGAATAACATAACACAAACGCAAGAAAGAAAATAATCTAATTATTTCGTCTCCTGGAAAAAATAGACCTCCTCAAAAAGAAAAAACCCAAACGTTTCCGAAGGAACCAAAATGGAAGTTCAAAATACATTCAACAATATGTATTAAGAAAGTAAGAATACAATCTTTATTATAAGCTAACCTTGAAGGTGGTATCACTGATCTATCTTTAACAATATTATTGTATTTTTTATGTTTAGATATGCATGTGCCTCTAAAAAGCTTTCATACTGAACTCACCAAAAAGAGGTTGTATCTATGGGTAAATCATCCTTAAGTATTCTACTTAAGGAGCTGGAATTCAGACGCAAAAAGATGACAATTGAAGAATATTAATTACAAGAATAAGCAGTGCTTCTGCAAGAACTTGTTTTCTTCGAAAGTACAAAGAAAATTTCAATACTTCTTATCCAAGAGAAGTAGTTTTCTTAGACGAGACTTGGGTTTATTTTAAGGGCAACAAAATATTTTTAGCAGGATCACAATATTGTTACAAACGACTAGAAGTTATTGATACGCCCTCGTATACAAATATTCTAATGTGATTGTGTGTCATCTTTATTATAATGTGCCTAAAGGAATATTATATCGATGAGTCATATTTCTAGCTATATCTCAACTTTTACATTCTAGATTTGTATAAGAGATTCCATAGATATATAAACAGGGACAGATAAGGGTAGTATAGCAGTTGTATAGTTGTATTTGAATAGTGAAGGTTAAGAAGTAGTAATAAGATTGTGTTTTATCTGTGCTAATAAGTAGTTAATGTAAGTCTTCGAACTATTAGTGCAAGGTGTTGTATTTTATTCTGCGAATCCAGTAAACGATTTTAAAGAGACAAAATCATAACAATATTAAAAAGTGTACACAAATCTGAAGGATATGGCGGTAAACGATTTATTGTTGTTTATGCTGACTCTGCGCGAGGAATTGTTCATGAGGCAAGTGTGCTGTTCGCCTCCGAATCTTTGACGTTAGATTTTCATAGTGATATGAACAGCAAAATTTTTGCAAAATGGGTCAAAAATAAGTTAATACCTAGTTTGGACGAATATATCATAGTGTTGTTATAGAAATTTACCAAAAATTCAAAGTATTTCATAGCTGAAGGCAAATGATATAAAATTTGTTGATAAATTAACCAAGCTTCAGTTATTGGAAGTGGCAAACGAACTAAACCACTGTGACTTTAACGTTATAGAACTTAAATAGGCATATTTTAAATCACACAACAAACATACTGGTAGAAATGGATAAAGCTTTAGAACACTGTAGTGCCGAAGTGTAGGGAGGGTGTGTAAAACACACTGAACTGTTATTAAAGATACACCAGAGAACAATGTTTGATAGATACAACATTTGAACCAGTAATAAGTTAGGCAACAAATAACATAGACTCCGAAAATAATGATATCAGTTTCATAAAAAAAAAATTTTGGATTTTTATTTTATCAGTCATTTTTGAATTTTGTATGGTTGTAAGTGTTTTTTTTTCAACCTTAAAAATATTTTTTTGTAAAATAGTTTTAAATAAATTGAAATATGGAATTATATTTGTATTTATTATATCAAAACACAGTTACAAAATTTCGTTAAGAGAGGAGACCCAATTCCGCAACTTTATGTTTTGTAATCATTTTTTTGTCTTTATAATAAACTTATTTATTATTTTTTTTCTCAATGATATTTTAAGTTTTTCCTTTTCTTGATACTTAACATACTTTAAAAAAAAAAATTTTAAAAATTGCAATCCGCAAATATTACAGACTTTTCAACACACTATCTAGTTCCATTCATTAGTGCAATGAACACGCTTTTAAGAACGTCAGCGTTGTATTGCCTAATTAATTTTCAGACGAATATTATTGATAACGCAAGGGGAACTTTCCCTGGAATAACTGTACCCAAATCACATCTAGTAGCTTTAAAATGTGTCACATAATTACTATGATTGTTCTCTTACCTTCAGGAAAGATAACGTGAAGATTACTTTATAAAAATTGAAAAAAAAACTATTAATGATTAAATTATACACAGTACCTGTAAAAAGCAATAAAGTCGAAATTATTGACATTTTTTGCACCCTTTTTGTAACGTATTTTAAAACTAAAGTCTTTAGCGAATGAGGAAATTGAAAGGAAACTTTAATTTCTGGCAAAATCACCATTTTGTAATTTCCTTGTAATTTGTGGGAACGTTTCCCAACAAAAATGTAAAAATGTTTTAATTTCTGTCAGAAATGATGTTTTTTTTTGTGCAAAATAAATTATTAAATAATATTATTAAAAGCAATTAATGTATCACTTCTATACAACATGATGTTTAAAAATGCATTGTATAAAGTAAAATTAAGTGTTGAATGACTGAATTATTTACTTGTTAAAAAATAGTGTAATAAACTTCTAAATTAGATCTTCTTCTTCAGCCATGATTTTTTTATCACATAAAACCTGCATGTTTTATTATAAAACATGTGTAGTCTACATATGGATCTTTTCCCCATGTAAGGCCGGCATTGTCTATAACGTGATTCCACCGCTGGTCATGTAGATCATTCTATCCGGTCCATTTTGATTTTAGTCTAGTTTCTTATTCAATGAAGTTTACGGGTTTTATTTTACGTCCTACTCATTCTTTAGACTTGCTATCTTTAAGAGAGATTCCCAAGATTTGTCGCTGTACACATTCTACATTAAATTTAATAATTTTGTACTTTAAATCGTGAATAATTTACACTTACTTTGAATTTACAGCAAATTCATTGAAATATCACTTCGTTGTATATGAAATTTGATTAAATGGTATCTTTAATTTCAATAAAGTAACTGAAAAGATATTTCAACTTTCTGTACATTAAAATTAATTCACATATACCCTAATACTAAAGGAATTAACATTATTATTCAATATACATTGCATGAGATTCCGAGAGATGGCGCAACTTGTATTGAACTTTTTATTTAATCACTACATAGTATAAAACAAAGTCGCTTTCTCTGTCCCTATGTCCCTTTGTATGCTTAAATCTTTAAAACTACGCACCGGATTTTGATGCGGTTTTTTTCAATAGATAGAGTGATTCAAGAGGAAGGTTTATATGTATAATAACATCCATTAAATAGTGGAGAAATACTGTTATTTTTGAGGTTTCTAATGTGATGTCGTTAATTATCATATTTTTTTCCGCTTACATTGCAAACGCAGGCTGAACCCTACGAGATTTATCAAAATAATGTACTAATTATTTGCACACACTAAAAAGGTCTACAGAAAACTCCGCGATGGTATATGTCTATCTCTCATGGATATCCCACAATAACATTTTTTTGTCATTTACTTTTTACGACAAATAATGGCAAATTTTGAAGCGATTTTAACCAATACAGCATTAATCCTTATCCAATTAAATAGCTTAAATACATTGTTGATTTAATATAGATCTATATGGTCCTTTACAGCACAAGATTTAAATGAATATTTTCGAAGATATTACAGATTTAAAATTGCGGGAAGTAGCGCTTGCGGCGGTACTGGCCGACCGGGGCGGCGGCAGCGTGCCTATAAATAGCGCGTCGGAGGCCGATGTAATAATTGTTGTAAAAATAAAATAAATAGTCACAGTTTTTCTGTAGTGTATTTAGTATCAGCATTGCACCCGTGCGAAGCCGGGGCGGGTCGCTAGTATGATATAAGTTGCTTAAACGACTCGATTTTCTTATGGTGAGGTGTACATGTATGCCTCGTAGTGACGGAAATCGATGAGGTCGAAACTGGTCTAGATGGCAGACACTACCTATGGGAAAATTGTCCAATTTTTCCTGGTAGTTTCAGAATTTCTTGAACCCATATTAATGTTGATGCATTAAATATGTGATAACATATCTCAAATTCAATGAGCGCTGACTAAATTTAATGTACATAATTACCTTAAAAAGTAACGATCAAACTTTAAATTTAATGCATAGTTACATTAAATTTAATGGAATAAATTACTTTAATCTAAAAATTATTAAATGCATTACAGTAAATGCATTTAATAAATGTTTATGAAATTTGCTTCCAGCTCATTTACCTTAAATTTAATGCATTTCCTTTTTACAGCATATGAACGAGCAATTTAAGCTCCATACGTTATAACTGGCAACACACAAACTTTGAACATTCTAGTTCTTAAATATAAGAGAAAACTTCGATTTTTAATACATGCTAGTCTACCGAAAATTACTCGACACATTCATGTTCTTCTTGTTATTTCGAAGATTTGGTTGTTTCTGCTGAATCTGACAACCAGACTTATTCGATCTGGAATCTTTTTCTAGCGAATTTTGGTAAAGGTCGCTTACTAAACACTATAAGCAGTACCAGTTGGGAAGAATCAAGAATATATTATCAGCAAAACCAAGTTTGTATAGATATAACAATTACTAAAAATTCAATATATATTACCAGTGACTACTGTGGCGCCGAAACATAGATACTTACCAAGACCATTAACGAAAATTCGTCAAAAGAGCTGCGATGCTTAAGTAAAAGTGAGCTGGTCACGTAGCAAGTGTCACAGACAGATGAAGTAGCAAGATGATCAGATGGAGACCATGGAAAGGAATTGGACGTCTTCAGATGTATTTGGCAGATGATATGAAACAAACTGTTGGGTTGAACTGGCTCAGACCAGCACAAAACAGGGAAAAGTGGAGGACATATAGAGATCTATATTCTTAAAATAGATATTAGCTAACATAAGAAGGAAAAGAAGATTCCTCTTTTAATCGGTTTACATTCCAAGTTTAGCTTTTAATTTAATTGTTCGATTTGGTGAATATTGTTTATAAAATTTCGAAATCGGGAATCGAGTACCACACCCTATTATGAAAGCTACTGTTACAGTTTTGTTATTTTACAATAAAACCTATAAATATTTATACTTGTAATACCTACAATACTTACTAATACTTACCATAAATTAACCGCTTATTTTCATCAAGTATTCTCTTTAATAAATATTAAATAAAAAGCTAAAAATTTATTCACCTGTCACATCAAAAACCGGTATTGTAAAAAATTCAAGTGTGCCTAGAAATGCATCAAACACTCCACTTTTGCTACCTTCATCAAGGGTGTAGTTAATCTTTTGTTTCTTTTTCTTTTGTTTTTGGCGCTTTGGAGATTTCTAGAAGCGTTAGTAGAGATAGTTCTGGGTCAAGCCTTGGTTGTGACAACTGGCAGAAATCCAGAAAGCAGATTTTTGCTGATTTATTAAGAATACAATACTATTTTTATTCCTGTGTGTAACGAAAACCATAGTTTAGTGTGTTACGACATCATTTGGCAGATATCGAGGATAAAAAAATGCATTATTGTATTCGTTTTTCGTTAAGTAAACTGTAGTGAAAGTGATTACACCTAAGTTAACACACCAACTCTGTGACTTGTAATACTTGGTGCACCCTTAAAGACAAACAGGTACATGCCACAAACAGTTTTTATTATACTTGGACTTTGCCTACCTATCTAATATTGGATTTGCATGCCAGTGCCAGCATATAACACACCATTGCTCCCATAGAGTCCATCGGCTATCCAACTTGCCGAAAGTATTTGAACTCAATGACAAAACTGCCTTTCAGGTATTAGAACTACATAATAAACAGTGACATTACCGATTTTAAAGTATATTTTCATTTTTCCCCTGTGAATGGGAACTAGTAAGACTTTCTGCGAGCAATTACAGGACACTATATTTAATTTCATTTGAAATATGTTGTCAACCGAAGGTATACGTATACATTAGGTAAGTTAAAACATCATTTCACAAATTAATAGTCCAACACTTTTAATTAGGTTTAAATAAACATAATTTTAGTTTTAATCGGTCTATTAGATAGTTTATTCTTTCAAAATAAATATAAACATTTGAACGAAAAAAAAGTAAGGTTATTCAACACCGCTATTCAAGATCAGCTGACGGTCTAAAGCTGGACCTAAAGCTAACCGACTTTGCGTTTGGTGCGGATGACGTCACACTTTCAATAGTGGTATTGTTCATTATTTCTTGTTTTTTTTTGTATTGCCTGTAGCAAACAGTCACATATTTCTTGTAGATTAAGTTAAAATACACATAGTTTGTAAATCAGAATCCTTTTTTTTATTACTTAAATATAGATTTTACTTGTTTTTGGAATCAGGGTGTTTTATTTGTGAATCTGGTTATTTCCTGTTTTCGCTAACATAATTGTTTCTTCTTACCGACGGATCTAAAAACAGGTGGCGCTTTGAATACATATAACCCCCTCTAATCTCCGGCATGCTAGCTTAGGCACTGCCCTAAAAAAAGGAGGATAACCACCCGTATCGAAGCGTTTATAGCGTCTCCTACGACATTGACTAAGATAGCATTTTTTTTAAAATCATATCTCTTTTGTTTATAAACATTAAGAACCAAAATTTTCACAGATTTTAAACGAAGGCCTATATTTTATCATGCAATTGATAAATATGAAATTCATGCATCGTTAGTAAAGTTATAGCCCTTCGAAGTGAAAGTACTTTTGCAAGTGCGTTGTAGCGAGTGGTGGAGGAAGCTCGGCTTTCTCACGGTGTGCTTCTGAAATTCAAACTTCATTTTCATTCACAAATTGGACTGCGCAACAAAATTGTACGATATCTCGGGTTCCAGATAACGCAGAGCCTTCATTTTTTTAAGATGGGGTAACTCGACGAAATATTAGGAACTGACTTATTTTCATTATCATAGAAAATCGGGAAATACCGGAAAATTGACATTTCATCGGAAAACACATTTTTTGGGCAATATTAACACTAATATTGTTTTAAAAAACTTTACTAGCAGTTTAATGTCATTGCAAATATTAAATATAAAACACTGTCACAATATATATATATATATATATATATATATATATATATATATATATATATATATATAATCTTTTCGGAATAAATAATCCAGGCATATGTTTATGCATAATACAAAACTTTATTTTTTTTAAATACACTTTAAATATTCTAAATACACAATCGACTTTTTTTATTTATACCGGGTGTCAACGAATCTATTAGACAAGTCATAATTTCTAGAGTATTATGTGTATCAAAAGGAGAATTGGTACAGGTAAATGTTATGTGAAGAGGAGAGTTTTCGCATATTTTCCACTTTCCGGTCACTTCCGGTTTCACCGGAAATGGCCCCGGTTTTGAATTCTTAAATAGAACACCCTGTATATTTTAACATCTTTGGATTTCTGAGACAGTTCTAGATCAGAATGTGACATTTTAAAAACTTTTTACGTCTACTTCATTTTTTTAGAGCCACTTTTAAAATTGCATCTAGGTGGACATGATCGGACGCAAACTAATCTAACGGCCTTAGGTGTCAAAAAAATACAATCGTAAAGTTTTAGTGACTAGTATGAAAGACAGGAATTGGATTAAAAATTTAACAAAATTAACAAAAAACTAACAAAATAAACTAATAACTTAGACGACGCACGTAAAATATTTGAAAGTACAGTAGCTGAATTTGTTAAAAAGTTTAGTGTAGTAAATGTTCAAAGTGCATTCCTTCTTTTTCACGACACATTTCAGCTCATTCAATTGTTTATCTTAACACGTTTTGTAGCATTTGGGGCGTTATACTTCTAAATGCCCGTAAAATTCTTTCTTCTAATATTTCAAGAGTAGCTGGGGCTGCTCCATAGTAAACCCTTTCTTTAACATATCCCCAGACAAAGAAATCGAGCACAGTAAGATCCGGTAAGCGGGCTGGCCACCGTACCGGACCATTGGTTGCAATAATTCGATTATTAAAATGCTCTATTAAATAATTAAGAACTTCTCTAGTATTGTGAGGCGGTGCTCCATCTTGTTGAAAGTAAATTCACCGTAAAACTGCTAAAGGTATATCATTGAGATGATTTTCGATTTCATTTTGAAGAAAACCTAAGTATCTAACCCCTGTTAACTGACCTTGAAACAATATTGGCCCAATTATTCTGTTTCCAACGATACCAGCCCAGACATTGATGCCAAATCTTTCTTGAAAATTGCCCTCTTCCATTTCATGTTGATTTTGTTGAGCCCAGTACCGAGTATTTTGCTTATTGAACATACCATTATTTGTAAATCGAGATTCGTCGGAAAATAGAATAAAATCGATAAAATTTGAGTTAACTCTATGATTTTGAAGCAGCCAATCACAAAACACTACCCGTCTATCGCCATTCTCAGTATACAAATGTTGATGTAACTGATATTTAAATGCTCGATATCCATGCTTTTTCAGTATTTTTCTTGCTGATTCATAACTTATCTGCAGTTCTTGACTAATTTTTCTTAACGAAACGGTTTTATCAACCTCAACCATAGCAAGTACGTTAATCTCAGTCCCTTCATTTATGATAAACCTCTGTTCTGCCTCTTGATTTCCTATTTGCCTAAAACGAGTCTCGACATACGGAAAATACTGATGGGCTGGATGTTGCCGATTCGGATATCTATGAGCATACAACTCGGCAGCATTCCTTGAATTTCTATGACACTCTCCAAATATTAGTAACATATCCACTTTTTCACTTTGAGTATACATTATTTTAACGAAAATTTAAATTAAACTTAACGAAAATTAAGAAATTTTTACGTCTGTTCTTAGAGTGAATGTCACTATCATTATCTACTTAAGTGAGTGCTTTGTTTTCCAAAGAAGACTTGATAAAAACAGTTGCAAATTATTATGCATCATGGCTGTCCATGGCGCACTTGTCATAAGTAAATAAATTATCCAGTATTTTGCTTAATAATATTTAATTTCTGTTCTTATGTCTAATCCAATCGCAATTAAATTAGTACCGTTAGATTCGTCAAAGAATGCTTTTTTCGAAAAGTAGTTGTCAAAAAGGGGTCGCCATTTGAAAATTAATAGTTAGAAATGAAAACGTAATTTTATCAACTTGTCTTATTCCTGTCTTTCATACTAGTAATTAAAACTTTGCGATTGTATTTTTTTGACATCCCCTAAGGCCCTTAGATTAGTTTGCGTCCAATCATGCCCACCTAGATGCAATTTTAAAAGTGGTTCTAAAAAAATGAAGTAGACGTAAAAAGTTTTTAAAATGTCACATTCTGATCTAGAATTGTCTCAGAAATCCAAAAATGTTAAAATGTACAGGGTATTCCATTTAAAAATTCAAAACCGGGGCCATTTCCGGTGAATCCGGAAGTAGCCGGAAAGTGGAAAATATGCGAAAACTCTCCCCTTCACATACCATTTACCTGTACCAATTCTCATTTTGATACACATAATACTCTAGAAATTATGACTTGTCTAATAGATTCGTTGACACCCGGTATAACTCAACGATAAAAATATATATTTCTGCTCTTGCTCTTTTTTGTGGAGGCTCTTCTTCGTCATCATTTATCATTGCTTATAGCAAATCGTCATCTTCCTCCGCGTCATTTTCGTCTTCAATTACCACTGCAGCGGAGTTGTCGCATTTTTTATCTCCCTCATCGTTGCAGTTTAAACAAAGAGTTGTGCAATTGAGACCGTGCTTTTTGCAACCGCATCTACTTGTTTTGCACCCAGTAGTGCACTTACATGTAATTAAAATTAAAGTTTCGTCGGGTATCAAAATGTTCAGATGTGTAAATTGGTTCGAAGCCATGGTTATGTTTTCGCCAGCCATATTTGGTTGCGTCCATCTGATTTCCTAACCATATTTGCAATTGATAATAAACTCAGAGAACGTGTCCACTTATTCACAAACTTGTATTATTAAAATTAACAAAGTTATTCCAATTGTTTATACGTAAAAAAGGTACCCCTTCTTTAAACGGTTTTTTAACAACGATTGTTTTAAAAATCCAAAAATTCAAAGAATCCACTCCGCTTTTGCAAATATCCCACAACTTTCATTTGGACAAGTTTTCTCTAAAATGTAACCGAAAAATTCTACGGACGGAAAATCGAATTTTCCTACTTTGGATGTTGTTTATAAAAAAAACAGGGCTGAACTAGCTGTACTTTTTTACGTATTTATCATCAACTGGTTGCCCCCTACGACATGAAACTTTCAGATATATATATATATATATATATATATATTATATATATATATATATATATATATATATATATATATATATAAATTTTTACATGAAATCGCTACAAATTCAATAGGAAAACTGGAGTATTATATGTTAGTCAAATATTAAAAATGCACTTTTTTCGTTGTGTTAATAAAGACACTATTCAACATTTTAAATAATTTGCAAAACTTGTGTATAAAACGGAAACCGTATTAGTTTGCAATCTGCGAAAATGCACTGGAACCAGCCATCTCCCTACCTATTGAACAAATCGACTCTAGTGATACAATCAAAATCTTAATTCCGTAGATATGGTGTATAGTTAAAAATAGCATAAATGCGCGAAGCGCTAGGAATATCTAATAACGTTGCTCATCAACGTGACACTTCCCTTGCATACAGAAAAGCTGAAAAGAAAATTAAATAATCCTAATGAAACTGACTTCGAGCAGGTCGGAAAATGCTAAGAAATTGCGATTTAAATTCTGCAGTGGATGTTAAGATTTTTATGAATAGTAGAATACATAAAATTTTATTATGATAAAAAGCCAAGAAAAGACAAGATAAGAAGAATTACAAGTCCCAACTTTACCATCCCTCTAAAGAATTTAAATTATACATTTTATATTTCTAAAAAGTTATTCGAAGAGCTTCTTTACTAACTAGGTTACCGTCAGTATAGCTTTAGGCCTCAGAAGCCGGTGTAAAAGTATAATTTCAACTCTTCAAAGGAAATCTGCTTATTTTACATTTTTCACAAACAAATGTATACAAGGAGGTTCATAAAATGTCCAATAGAAAAATTGGTTCCGCAAAATATAACTAGCGAAAAAGTTCATGTAAAAAGTCTTAAGTTTTTGAGACACTAATTTTCGAACTAAGACGCGATTACCTCAATATAGGGTCCACTAGCTACTGTTGTTTATAATTGACTCACATCGCCGAGACATATTGCTAACCATTATTTCCACATAATTCAATGATAAATTTTTCTATATTCTACGGATTTAGGAGCATTTCTGTACAACCTGGAAAGGTAAGATATGAAAATTGTTCCAGAAAATTTCAAATACATACACAAATGAATCAAACTTCAACTTGGTAAAATTCTCCGGAAATTTTATCGATTGATTGTGAGAAAACTATAATTAGGAAGACTTTGAAAAGTTAACAGTGTACTAACGTGCATGGGACACAGCCGGCTAAAATATTTTCAAGATGGCGGCACTCCCAGTTATACTAGAAATAGATGTCAACTTGCTTATTTTAAATGAAACATTATATATTATTACATTTTTGATTTCTACGTAAAATTCTAGACATATTTTATGCGTAATGTTCTATACTTAAAGCAGCGCGCCCCCTGGTTCGGTTCAGTTCAGACCGCTCGGCTCCGCACAATCGGTCAGTTTTGGTTTACACGTAAATAAATGAGAGCCCGCTCACTGGTTCCGACCGGCCAGAACGCTTCAGCATCGGCGTCTCTCATTTAGTTACATGTAAACCAAAACGGGCCGATTGCGCGGAGCCGAGCGGTCTGAACCGAGCGGAACCAGTGGGCGCGCTGCTTAAGTCTCACCGTTTTAGACATATTTAAATTTTTATGTCAAAAATGACGTTGGCGGACTAAAACTTAACTATAAATTTTTTCTATAAGGGAATCTTTATTATTTAATTATGCGGCTGAAGTTTGGAAGGTTCAAAAGACGAATTATACACTCCAAAAAATATTACCGAAAAATGAGAAACAAAATTTTATTTACAAAAGTCTTCCATCTTATATTGTTGTAAAAAAAAAACAAATTTTACTGGTTAGGACTGTCTTGGAAAATCTTGTAGTAATTTAGGACACCTGACTGACACTATATAACAAAAAAAAAAAGATTTTAAACATACCCTTAAATTCATTTAAAAAATCGTCTATATTATATTCATATTAAAGCCATATATAAACAGATATATCTAAAAACGCTTGCGGACGGGACACTACCACCATTAAATTCATTTAAAAAAAAATCGTCTATGGCGTTTCACAAGTTATAATCCGCACATATTTTATATTGACGGGCTAGGTATATTCATATTAAAGACCTGTATAAACAAATATTTCTAAAAATGCTTGCGGATAGGACACTACCACTCTTAAATTCATTTCAAAAAAAAAAAACGTCTGTGGCGTTTCACAAGTTAAAATGCGCACATATTTTTTATTGACAGGCTAGGTATATTCATATTAAAACCCTGTATAAACAGACTTTTCTAAAAATGTTTATGGACGAGACATATGATCATCCTTAAATTCATTTAAAAATAATCGTCTATGGCGTTTCACAAGATAAAATCCGGGCATATTTTATATTAACGGGCTAGATATATTCATATTAAAAACCTAGCACCTCAATATAAAAGTTGTAGACGGCTTTAATATAAAAATACTTAGCTCGTCAATACAAAATTTTTATACACTTTCACTTTTGAATACACATAAACGATTTTTTAACTTTATTATATATTTTTAGTCCCGTCCGCAATTATTTTAAATTTCTTTTTATTAGGGGCTCTAGGAAATACATACTTTGTCCATCAATATACAATTTAAATAGAGTTTTGCATGTGAATTCCATAGAAAATTTTTTTGCTATATAACGTCGGTTATATGTATCCCGATCTAAGTCAGTTTTAAATTTTTTTTCACAAGATGTTGTAATATCAACCGGTCCAGCCCAGGCGCGGATCCAAGGGGGGGGCGGTGGGGGCGATCGCCCCCCCCCAAGAGCTTTGAGTTTAGGAAAATGGACCCTATTTTTCCTCATACTATAGTTTATTCAAGAACTATAGAGAGTAATAAATCATTTTTTACCCTTTTTCTCTTCGCAAACTACCTGTGTTCCTTAGTCCGGTGTTTTTAGAAAAATTTGTTAGACACATATATTTTTCATAGGAATGGGTTAGAAATTTTATAATCAAAAATACCGGTCTATAATAGTAGACTAAAACGTAGGATTATTCTCTCAAAAAATTCTAAGTTATAATTTAAATACTTACAAAATATCCATTGTCAAAAATATAAAAAGTTAAACATATTTAAAAAATAAATTCGTCCATATAATAATAAAATATTTTTGGGGTTATCGGTCATTTTATTATTAATTAAAAACATTTTTAGGGTATTTGACGTTTCAGTTTATTTATTTCTTAAACCGTCTGCAGAATTACAATTAAACACTAAAAAGGGATTCAAATGTAATTACTTTTTTTTATGTAGTAATTAAAATTAGACCTACTTATTTTTATTTCTATTGTATTGATATCTTAAAATTTACTTTAATATATGGAAATACGATAGCCCCAAAAAAATAAGATAAACATGTTAATTCTACACGCTTAATAAAAGGCACAAACCCAATAATAAAATAATAAAAAACTTACGACTAATTAGAATTAAATATATATAAAATTAAAGAGTGGGACACACTAAAATAAAAATATATAAAAAAATAAAAAACATATAAACAACATTAAACAATAAAATACAACAAAAACAAAAATTTAAATAATAAATTGTGTTTACACTAGTAAACGTATCTAATTCCTAATCAAAGTCAGTGAAACTATCTTCGCTAAAATTAATTATAATTGGTTCCTCTATCTCATCGATAATGAGATCGAGTTTTCACATTTTGTTTTATTCTTTTATTATATGAATTCTTCCCAATTTTCCGCAGTAACTTTATTCAAAAAAATCTTTCAAAAGTTTAGTTAAATTACTAATTTTATTAATTGTGTTATTTCTAGCAACTCTACCTTTTACTTGAGAGAGATATTTACGTCTCCAATGGACAGTTTCCGGACGATTTATAAGAACAGATTTTCTATGGTTTTTCCCAGCAAAAATTAAGTTCTCTGAGCAATTTCCAGAGATCAGTTCTTTTAATTTCAGGTAAATCGCGATCTTCAATGATTTTAGTTAGAATTTTGTAGATGGTTGGGATCTGCTTCTCATAATAAAATGTATATACAACCCCTTTAATTGCAGTTTTCATCTCTTCTTCCAACGAGGTTTTTCTTTTGCCTGTGATCGAATGTGGCTTGGGAGTACTAACAATTCCAGTCGTTTTTTCTCCTTCAGTATTCGGTACATAGTAGATTTTCCAACTCCTGTCATGTTGGAACATATCTCAACAGAGCTTTTAACATTAGTATCTAGATATTGATATCTTAAGGCATCATAAACATTCATCGTAATAAGTTTTTCGTTGAGGAAAAAATGCCCTGGTTTAACGATTTTGGAATAAATATAGAGGTGAAAGCCATATCTTTTGAGTATCTCACTAATCTCAAATAATATATAAAAAAAACGCAAACAGGATAAATCACTAAGGAAAAACTGTAAGTTGTACTTTGCTCACTGACAGAAATTAAATTAAACTATCAGAAATTCTATGTTGCAGTAAATTTATAAAATATATTTAAATATAATGAAATATAATTAGATTTACGACAGTTCTCAGTTACCTGCGGCACTGGAGCAGGTACGTTAGAGGTTTCGGTAACAGTTTTATTACTCTCTCTAGTTCTTGAATAGAGTATAGGAGTCTGTATGCTTGCGATCACCCCCCCCCCCTCCTCCCAAAAGCTTTGAGTTCAGGAAAATTTTACCTTTTGTATTAGGAATGAGTATGCTGCTTGCACTCCCCCCCCCCCCCCGTTGACAACTTGTTTTTCTTGCCATACTGTACTTTTGTGATATCACCGCCCCCCCCCCCAAAGAGAGAGGCTGGATCCGCCCCTGGTCCAGCCAGTCAATAACAAATTTGCTTACATTTTTATTTGTCAACTCTCATAGACGATATTTTTAAAATTATTTTATTAAATTGTAACTTTCAAGTGAAACCAAATATAACGCCCAAGTTTTATAAACAGGTCAGGTAGAAAAAAAGAATAATTGATTTTTTAAAATATTTTACATTGCTTTCTTCTTTTAATATGAATTTTTAACCATTTTCTCTAATTTTTGAAATTAGTTTTCCAAACTTCAGCCGCATATTTAATTTGGGTTAGTTTTCTTATAGACGAAGATCGACTTTAGTAGTCTTTTTATGATATTTTGAAAATTATGAGTACAGAGTAGTCAAAAAAGAACAATAAAAATATATTTAAAAAATCGTCAAAAGTCAATTTATTTTAAATAGAAAGCACCTATTTTTATAATTTTATCATATTAAGCATTAAAAATAAGGGTAACTTTGTATAAGGTTGTCTATTCCAACAATTTGTAGTTTTCAAAATATTGGCAATTCAACATTTTTCCATTGTAAAAATGCTAAACGGCTTTAAAGTTTTGTTATTAGTTGGCCATGACGGCGAGGCGTGGCGAAAATAAAACAATCAAACCCTACAGAATTGTCACTATTTCTTGCCATTTGACATTCATTAATAATCGTGCTAGGGCGATTAAATTACACGCATGAAGACTATTTAAACTTATTTATTATTTATGGAGAATGTGAATTATTTCAAGAATATGCGATACATTCGCGATCCGATATCTGAAGAAACCGAAACCAACACTACCAACTGTTACAAAGATTATAAAAAAAACTTCAAGGACTTTGAATCTATAAAAGCTAAAAGAAATAGAAATATATCAGTTGTTAATAAAATAAAGTTACAAAAATTATCCACTGAACAAAATACAAGCTTTGCAGATGATTATTAACCAAAAAACTATTATGTGGAGGCGCCCCATCATGTTGATAAAATAGATTTCTATGATCAGCCAGCGCAAGTTATTTAAATAGTTCACTTCTAAATTTCTCAAGATGTCGAAGTAACGCTCACCTATAAGTTAAAAAACGTATTTTATATGTAGAAGTTATCAAAAATGGCTAACTTACCATTCAGATTATCTTGTTAGATTATCTAGGGCGACGACGCCGTCATTTCTTATAGCACAATATCCGTTAAACTGCCAAGATTCTTGAAAATTTAATTTTCTAAATGGATGTACGTTTGAGTCACTCCAATAGTGGGAATTGCGTCGATTAAACAATCCATTTTTTGTGAATTTGGCATCGTCCGACCAAATAATATTAACCAAAAAACCAGCATTTTCTTGTGACCGAAATAAAATAAATTGACAGAACTCTACTCTTTTTGAAAAATCGGTACCTTTTAAATGTTGTACTATGGAATATACATAGGGATGAAAACTGTGTATCCATAAATGCCTTAAAACTGATGTTTGAGCTAACCTGAACTAATATTAAGCACAACAAAAATGGTAAGATTTAGTCGAATTTATTTTAGATAAATTTTGGCTTTGAATTTGCAGGAAACCTATGAACCCCGTAGCAAATAATAAATGATATTGTACAGCCTACACAATTAAAGGGTCTTTTTCGCCCAGTAAATGCCTGGAACAAAAGGTCATTTTCAAAGACTGGGTGAATGCACTTGCGATACTAATAAATAAGAATGTTATATAAAATGTGCCTATAACTTTTGTTTATTTTTCTAAGATTGTATTGGTTCAACCCATTGTATTATTATAACTTTCAGATGTTCCCGCGACATGTCCCACTTTCGAACCACTGTCGCCGTACTTTATTTATAGCCGCTTTCTTTTCTTCCTTTTTATTTATTATTTTCGAAGTTCTGTTGCCAACATGTACTTTTAATATACTAAAAATAGTTACGGATTATTTTTCTATGTTATGCACGGTTAATACCCGCTCTTTTCAAGCTGGTACAACTCAAAAGAATCTATTCTATTTTAATTGAGTTACATTAGAATTTGTCGGGCGCAAAATACGATTTTAAATGAAAAATTGATGATAAATAACGTTGAAAATATATTCGTTTTCTAAAAACACGAAAATAAATTGAATTCTTGCTGTAGGGTGTCGAAAATATTTTTTATGGCATCAGTAGCTAATTTACTCTTTGTTTCTAATTGTGTAAAGTGATATGACAATATAAATAAAGAAGCCGATTAAGTAAATATGGGACACGCATTACATTAAGGATACAGTTGTTTCTTCTTCTTTTTTATTTTTCCTCTATTATCTCTTTACACGGTCTTCTAGACAAGAAATTTCAATTATTTATTATCATTTCAAAATGTTCCAGTGAGACAGTAGTAAAAGAGTATTCGAATAATCAGAGGATTTAAAACTAATAGACCTAGAGCATCCGATTTTCAGGCACCCTGAGTTGAGCACTGCATTCAATGCGGTGTATTGGTGTATTAGCTTTTAGGGTAGTAAGAAACTTAATTAGGACGATTGGAACATCCCGATCTCCCTTACTCCATTAAAACATTAATTAGAAAATGATTTAGTGTAGTCTAATAGCATTTAGGATTCGTAATTGATATAAAGCAAGCGACTATAGAGGGTATTCCACATACAGTAGGAGAAACATAGAGCCGTATGTAAGTGCAAGCGCATGCGCAGTACAGAATTATCTTCCTATTGGCGCAGGTAAAACATTGATTGTCCTAACGATTTAATATGAACACCGAAGTATACCGATAAAATCACAACCCTAACATGTATATATATATATATATATATATATATATATATATATATATATATATATATATATATATATTTAAAATATTTTCTTGGATATACATACACATTACATTTACATTTTTAATTTGATTAAAATTAATAAAATAAAGAGATTTCGCAACAGTCTTAAAGTTTAAAATTTAAAACAATACACAGGTTAAAATAGTGAAAATTATAAAATAGTACATACCCTGAAAGTAGCTTTGTGTATGTTCAAAATAAACTCAATTATTATACTTGGTATGCAATTGATATGGATAGACTACTTTTTATAAAACAGCAAAAAATAGGAAAAATGATTATTATTTCTTTTTTAATAACGTTCTTTCATTTGCATGAGTATATACGAAATCGTCCCAAGCATCATTACATTATTTCTAATATTTATTATAGAGTCCGCTTCAAGTATATCATATTAGAATATCAAATTATAGTATATCTGACTTAAGTTTTTGACATCTTGCTTGTCACTTACAATATTTTTATCTTTTTTATGTGTATCATTTCTTTGATGACTAATTTGTGATAATTTCTGTCAGTATCTAAAATGTGGGTGTTTTTAAAATCAAATTCATGCTTAGTTATTTTCTTATGTTTATGTAAGGATGTCGATGCATTTTTAGTATACTTGTGTCCATTAATTCTATTTTCAATATATTGTGTCGTCATGCCAATGTATTTCTTAGGACAGTTTAGGCATGGAATTGCATATATTACGTTAGATCTTTTTTTGGTGGGAACTTTGCTTTTTAATTTCGTATAAAATGATCCCAGTAAATTGTTCGCCCTGTGGCATACCGTTATGTTATGCTTACCTAAAATATATTTTATTTTTTCTGATAGTTGGCTTATATACGGTAATGCAATGAAAGTGTATTTTGGTATTGTTAATTTTTTTTTGTTTGTGTTATAATGTAAAAAGGTTCTTTGTTTAATTATTTTTTTTATAAGTAGTTTGGGAAAATGGTTCATTATTAGGGTTTCTTCTACTTTTTTTAGCACTTCTGGGTGAAATTGGGGTGAAGATAATTTCATAGCTCGATCGACTAAAGCAATTATGACACTATTTTTCTGTTTATTTGGATGTTGAGAGTTAAAATTCTACTAAAGGCCCGACCAAGTATCTTTCGTATACCATTTTGTATGAAGACTGTTATCCGTCTTATTTCTGTGTATAGTTAAGTCCAAAAAGTTTATTTTCTGTTCCATTTCAATTTCAGATGTAAATTTTAGTTTTGGGTGGAAAAAAAAGAAAAAAAAAAGAAGCAGAAGAAACCCTAATAATGAACCATTTTCCCAAACTACTTAATAATTAAACAAAGACCCTTTTTACATTATAACACAAACAACAAAACTAAAATATATTTTAGGTAAGCATAACATTACGATATGCCACAGGACGGACAATTTACTGGGATCATTTTATACGAAATTAAAAAGCAAAGTTCCTACCAAAAAAAGAATTAACGTAATATATGCAATTCCACGCCTAAACTGTCCAATGAAATACATTGGCAATACGACACACTATATTGAAAATAGAATTAATGGACACAAGTATACTAAAAACGCATCGACATCCTTACATAAACATAAGAAAATAACTAAGCATGAATTTGATTTTAAAAACACCCACATTTTAGATACTGACAGAAATTATCACAAATTAGTCATCAAAGAAATGATACACATAAAAAAGATAAAAATACTATAAATGACAAGCAAGATGTCAAAAATTTAAGTCAAATATACTATAATTTGATATTTTAATATGATGTACATGAAGCAACTCTATAATAAATATTAGAAATAATGTAATGATGCTTGGGACGATTTTGTTTAAACTCATGCAAATGAAAGAACGTTATTAAAAAAGAAATAATAATCTTTTTTCCTATTTTTTGCTGTTTTGTAAAAAGTAATCTATCCATATCAATTGCATAATAAGTATAATAATTGAATTTATTTTTAACATACACAAAGCTACTTTCAAGGTATGTACTATTTTATAATTTTCACTATTGTGTATTGTTTTAAATTTTAAACTTTAAGACTGTTGTAAAATCTGTTTATTTTATTAATTTTAATTAAATTAAAAATGTAAATGTAATGTGTATATAAGTCAATTACTGTGATACATGTTTATTAAAAACATTTGTAATTTTGTAGATTAAAAATAAATATACCAGATCTTTGAAGATGCTCACTATGTAGAGCGAA
Organism: Diaprepes abbreviatus; assembly: GCA_034092305.1. Taxonomy (NCBI): domain Eukaryota; kingdom Metazoa; phylum Arthropoda; class Insecta; order Coleoptera; family Curculionidae; genus Diaprepes; species Diaprepes abbreviatus. The sequence goes on from JASJET010000291.1 coordinate 395,429, forward strand.
ACGTCTGAAAAATTGTTGTCCTTTGATTCTCTAATGGAAAAACATATACCCAAGAAAATATTACAAAAAAACATATAACAAAAGGTTTAAGATACAAAAATTAAATATATATATATATATATATATATATATATATATATATATATATATATATATATGTATATATATATATATATATATATATATATATATATATATATATATATATATATATATATATATATATATATATATACTTCAATTACTTTTTTGTTCTTTTTTCTTAAGTACAATTATAAAACGATTTCCATCTAATTTCTCTTGATGTAATATCCTTGTACACTAATATTCCTGTTCAACTCGCACTTCAAACGATAAAATCAAAATGGAATGAAATTTAAAAATTTACAGATATACCTCTCAAAGAATTTTTAATTGCCATCGAGTTAACTTTAAACTCTACCTATTTAATGTACGAGAACAAATTTTACCGGCAAATTGAAGGATGCGCGATAGGATCATCCATATCTAGTGTAATAGTACAAATAGTCCTTGAGGAATCTGTTATCATTACTAAACTAAATTTTCAACCACCATTCTTCTTTTGCTAAGTAGTAGATATCTGTTGGACTTCCATTGTCTTTATTGTTATTGAATATCACGACGTTCCGGCTAGTAGTTATCTCAGAGATAACTACGTCGTGATATTCAACAAAAATAAAGACAATGGAAGTCCAACAGATATCTACTACTTCGCAAGAAACGTCATTGTCTATGACCTTCAAACAAACCCCATTCTTCTATTGTTACGTGAACGATTGTATTACTGCCATACCAAAGGACAAAAATGAATATATTTTAGATATTTTCAACTCTTACCATCCAAAACTCCAATTTACAATAGAGACAGAGAATGACATCAAAATAAACTTTCTTGACCTGACACTACACCAAAATAAAAATAAAATAGACAGTGAGTGGTATACAAAAAAAACCTGGTCTGGCAGATACCTAAATTACTTTTCACAGCATCCCATACCCCAAAAAAAATCTGTTGTGATTAGTTTGGCAGACCGTGCTATAGGACTCAGTGACCCTCTCTATATGAACACAGCAATAAAAAAAGCAAAACAACTACTTTTAAAAAATAGTTATCCATCAAAACTTATTAAAACATTATTTAATTCAAGAAAGCAACATGTTTTATACAAAAAAAGAAATCCACAAGAAATAAAAGATAAACAAAAAAATAAATATTTAAGTCTACCATATATACAGGAGTTATCTGAAAATTTACAAAGTTATTTCAAAAAACATAACATCTCAGTTGCCCATAAAGGTGAAAATTTGTTGAGACAATTGTTTGCTTCTATGAAGAGACAACTACCAAAAAATCGACAGATACACTTAATATATAAAATACCTTGTAACGAATGTTACGGAGTTTATATAGGGCAAACCACCCAATATTTACAAAACCATTTGAATGGACACCGACACGACAAGAAGAATACTACAGCACTAACTAAACACTAAAATGAAAAAATTATCTCAATTTTCAGGACACAAAGATTCTTAAAATCAAATCAACAAAAAAGAGAGTTTCTGGAAATGATTTTTATTAAGAAAAATCCTAATGCAGTGAATAACAAAACGGACATAAAAAAACCTCAAGAAAATATATTTTAGCATTTTAAATTAAAAAGGTCGTTTGTACATGTTCCCCGTAAGATAATAAAAAACTATAAAAATATAAATACACACACTCAAACACCGTCGAAAATAGATTTGTTTGCATACTGAACGCAGTTATTCCTGATCTTAATATTATAATACGTGTTAAATTGTTATGTTTTGAATACTTTGATTTTAAATAACTTTTAAAAATATGATGATCTTTTGAGAAACATTTTTAATATTTATATGTTTATGTTTTGGGAATTGCTATTGTTATAGGTAAGTTTCACAGAATTTTAATTTCATGCAAAATAACTGCTGACTATTCGAAAATTGTTTGTAGAAAACACACTGATGAAGATATATATATATATATATATATATATATATATATATATATATATATATATATATATATATATATATATATATATATATATATATATGCTATTTGTAGCATAGTGTTTCACAGATGGTAACATGTGATTCAATATTAATCCAGAAATACATCCGTACGTTTGTTTGGTTTCTTATAGGAACTTGCAGACGTTCGCCAAAATCTCATCTGACATCTTCGGTGCTTGATGGTTGAATATTCAGTCAATAAGATGTTTGCCTCTGTACGCGCGTTCGAACCTTTCTGTGATAACTTATTTTTTCCTTATATGTAATTTTTCATATAGAGTGTTCGCTCAGTTGTGGTAGGAGGAGCAAAAGCGATAGTAGCGTGAGATACGGATAATTCAAGTACTTTGAAGCGATATTTTGTACTTTAATGATATAAAAACCTATAATCAGCAAACGGAGTTGCTGTGTTGTAATAAATACTAGTAAAAAAAACAGTGTAAATTTTATAAATTTCCAATAGCAAAATGGAAATTAAATTAAATAAATAAATGGATAATGTTAAGAACGCTAGTTTATTACGTCTTAGAAGTTCCAATGTGAAGTCGCATTTTAAGTAATAAAATATATAGTTCAATAATTTTTTGTTTTAATGGCCATCCAGGGTAAGTACACATCAATAACTAATAATTTTTATTCCACATTATTATTTAATTTAAAGGTATTTTTTTTTATTTTCCCATTATTTAGACTAATTTTCACTGAGTTTTCATTATTTCTTTATTGATTATAGTTACTTTTTTAGCTGAAGTAATAAGAATATGTAATAATAAATTAATTTTTTCACTTATTTTATAAACCAATATACTTTTATTAAAACCAAAAAATATAATTTTTAAATGCGAACATCCATTATTTTATATTATCAATTTACGCAAATGTCAGGATAATATAGCATAATACTGTATCTATAATCTCCCTATGCGAGCAACGCCAGCAGACATATCGTCGTTGATGGCTGGGGACGTGCGAAGACATCAAACAGACAAAGAGATTTTATTAAATGTTCTCGATATTTATAAAGATATGCCATATTTATGGAGTATCAATTATAAAGATTATTTGAATAAAAATATACAAGTTTCATACGATGCTGTTCGCCGAGTACTTCCTTTTTATTTTTTTCATACAACCAACCACTACGGTTAAGACAAGACCTATTTGTATGTACTAAGAATGTTCGGGTGTCATGGTATATACAAGTATACTCGACAATCATTATCTGATTGATTTAGGATCCTGAACCAGGGCGGTATAATTGGCGCAGTCTAAATTTCTCCACTCCTACATTCTAGTTGGTTATCCTGAATATCGTCTAATCTAATAACCCCTTAAATATTAAAACATACATCAAGTGATCGGAAAGTAAAAAAAAAATTGATTATCAAAAGGTTTTTAATATTTTTTAACAAGTTAAAGGAACTCTTTATGCCTTGTGGCACATAATTCACTGATCAATTGGCTGTCAATTACACTGAGATACTTATAAGATACTTAGGTATTAAAAGATGGTTCATAAAACTTAACATTATTACTAGTATTTATAGAATGAATATATTGGCACTTTAAAAATGTATTTCTATTTTTATATAGATATATGAACGGGTTTCAAAAATGTACAAACTACTTAATGTCTTAATAAAAAAGTTTCACATAAAACTTTACAGGATGTTTGATAATTTACATCAGGAATACACTTTATAATTGTCGTTTGTCTTCGAAGTGCGTAGTTTGAATATGTTGATATTCCCCAAAACAAACGCTATATTTAAGAATTCAACCTGAACATAACAAAAAACATTTTTCAAATTTAATTTTTTTTCAAATCAGACTAGAATCAATATACAAATCCAAAAATTCGACGCGTTCATTATTCTCAATTTTTTTAAGACATTTGATTTAAAATTTAGAATATTTATTTTCTGTCTCAAATGAAACCTTACATATTGTTTTATAGAAAATTAATACCGTAACAACGTATTACTGTATAATTGTGAAAACATAAGATATAAACAATTGCGGCATATTTTCAATTCTTTTGGAATTGTTGATGATAGTGATGAACCACCTCGATTTTCTGTAACGCTTTCACAACTTCTGTTATATGACAACAAATATACAAGGTCCAGTTGAATGTAAAAATTTTAAAACCACATATATCTGATCATCTGAAAACAAGGGGACAAATTACAGATGAATATTTTAATACTTATTGTAAAATATTAAAGAATGTTATTGTAAAATCTAAACAGTTAAATAATAGAAACCATATTAATTCCTTTGAAAATAAAATTAGGGTTACCTGGCAAGTTGTTCAACAAATTACTGATCGAAAAGACAAAACCAGTACAGTTATTGAAAACTTTTCTTCCAAATTTAATGATCCTTTTAAGATAGTCAATAGTTTAAATAATTATTTTATACATTCATGCCCTACCGTTGACTCTCGATGTCATAGTTCACAAATTGAAGAGAGAGTAACAAATTCCATTTTTTTGTTTCCTGCTGATTCTGATGAGATATTAAAGGTTATAAAGGGTTTAAAAAAACAAGAAGTCGATTGGAGATGATCATATACCTATTTCTATTTTAAAAGATTTAGGTGACGTCATTTCTGAGCCTTTATCTTTTATTGTAAATTTGTGTTTTACAGCAGGTGAAGTATGATCTCTATGGTAGGATTATAGTGTCAGAGAGAGTTAAAATGAAGAGGAGAGTCCCTCAGGTGAGTAAGGGTACGATGTTTTATAAACCAACTGATTCTGAATGAGGCGAAAACTGTTCATATGCATTTTTACAAAATTGATCCAAAAGTTGATATTAACAATGGTAAGCACATGGTAAAATACTCAGAAACTGATTTGGATCCAAAATTTGTTTGAGTACAGCAAACTCATCATATTTACTCAAAACTTAATAGAGCAAATTATGCCGTACTGAAACTTAAGCAAACTGTGCTACTTAAAAGTCTCTTAATTTCATATTATGCACTTGCATACTGTAATCTAGCCCACAACATTATTTTATGGGGACAACTAGTCAATGTAAGTCTTTATTTTGCAAAAGCGGATAATTCGAGTAATCTAGACCATCTACATACTAAAATGTGCTATATATGCATACCAACATAAAGACAACTTTAATCAAAGTTCGGAAACGCACATACATTTTTGGATTCGGTGATGTTTATTATTGATAATAGAGATTTTTTTGCGGGTGCCTCTACTGAATATAATTATATCACTATAAATAAAACAAACTGTGCTTTCTACTAAATATAACTTTATTTCTTGGCAGAAAAATGTCGATTTTTCTATCATAAACATTTTTAACTCTATATCTGAAAATGTGCATGTGCTACCGAGAAATAGATGAAAGTGTGTCCAATCTTTTTGTCTAAGAAAACCTATACATTGAATAAGTTTTACAAAAGTGATAAGAGCATTGTTTCGTAACAGTATTTTTGTTGTCAGCTGTATCTTTAAATTTTAACTGTGTGTAAGTTTAACCTTGTTTTTTTTTCCTTTATGTTGCCTTTTATTTTACGTTTTAATTGTTTTGTTTTTAATACATTAATTTCATAGAATTAATCAAGAAAAATATTTTAAACTGTTAATACATATTGTTGAGTTTTCTTCCTTTTCTTTTTTTTTTTTTCTTTTTTTGTCTAGAGCTGCAAATGAACTTTAATTTTTCTTGTAATATTAAATATGGTAGTGATTTTTTTCTGGCGTTATTCCCTGTCCTTATGGGCTTAAAGCCTTATCTATCTATCCTACCAGGAACAGGAGCGACTTCGCGATTCCGAAACACATTATACGAGAAGTCAACGTATATGCAGTGTTAATTGATTGAAAGTTTAATTGCGATTAACTTAATCTAATTGAAGTTAATTGCAATTAAAATATTAATTTTACGTTGCAATTAATTTAATTGCTTTCAACTAAATTAATCACAATTAACTTTATCAATTGTTCTAAAAAACAATTAAAACTAGCAATTAACCCGCTTGGATATAGATAAGATAGACACTTCTTACTCTTACGTTATTGACTATTGTCATCTACTGTAAGCAGCAAGGAAGTGATGGCATTCGCTCGCATTATGTGTTTTGTTCTTCGGGAAAAAAGTTACCCTGTTTTTATTGACGTGACATCAAGTTTAATTAAAATAATTTAACAAATAGCAGCTTTTATTTCCTACATACCTTGATTTTGCGTACATTTATTCATAAATACTCATACCTTACACTTCGTTTTGGCGCCACTCCGCTTTTAATACAATAGTAAGTTTTAATTGTTAGTTTTTGTTCAAATACACCAAAATGATTGACAATTGATTAATTGTTAATTGGGGAAACTCGCGATTAACAATTAATTAATTGTTAATCACGAGTTTTCACAATTACAATTGATTAATTGTTACCTTTAAAAGGTAAAAACAATTAAATTTTGCCCAACACTGCGTATATGTTAGGGTATACAATAACTTACCTAATAACATTAAGCAGCCTAAGTTGACAATCATCTTCAAGGAAAAACTAAACACATTTTTGTTTATTCATGCTTTCTACTCATTCCAGAATTTTATGGATTTTAAGCCATACATTGCAGTGAAGGACATCTAGTTATATTTGTTAAAATTGTTGTAGTTGCAGTATACTCTGTGTTGAATCATCCCAATTTTATTGTTCAATATTTCTCTTAATTTTATTTTAATCCTTGTAAATCTAAATGCTGTAATCATGCGCGGATCCAGGGAGGGGGGACGATCGCCCCCCTCAAGAGCTTTGAGTTCAGGAAAATAGACCCGATTTTGCCTCTTATACTATAGTTTATTCAAGAACTAGAGAGAATGATAAATCATTTTTTACCCTTTTTTTTCTTCGCAAACTACCTGTGTTCTTTAGTCCGATGTCTTTGGCAAAATCTGTTAGATACATATATTTTTTATAGGAATTGGTTAGAAATTTTATAATCAAAAATATCGACCTATAATAATGGACTATTTGGGTTGGATAACAATAGATATTTGGATATGTGAAGTGTTAAAAAGAATTTTAATCCTTGTCATAGGAGTCGGAACGAGGTTTATTTTATCACTAAGTATTTATGGCATACAACATCACTTCGGTAATAAACGTAAAATAAAAAGTTTTTATAATATTATTTTATTTCTTATGATTTCTTAATAATTCACATACATTAGAAAATATAGATAACTTTGACATATTTAACACAAATCACAACTGAACTTTCATTATTTCTAATTTTGGCATAGAAACCGTTTTAGGCACATTCAGACTAAAAGTAGCCTTTTTCTCTCAAAAAATTCGAAGTTATAATTTAAATACTTGCAAAATATCGATTGTCAACAATAAAAGAAGTTAAACATATAAAAAAAAATAAATTAGTCCATATAATATTAAAATTTTTTTGGGGCCATCGGTCATTTTATTATTAATTAAGAACATTTTTAGGACTTTTGCCGTTTCAGTTTATTTATTTCTTAATTACAATTAAACACTAAAAAGGGATTCAAATGTAATTAATTTTTATATGTTACAGAAAATTTAAATAATAAATTCAATATGTATCTAATTCGTAATCAAAGTCAGTGAAGCTATCTTCGCTCAAATTAATTATAATTGGTTCCTCTATCTCACCGATCATGAGATCGAATTTCCACATTTTCTTTTATTCTTTTATTATATGGATTTTTCCCAATTTTCTGCATAACTTTATTCAAAAAAATCTTTCAAAAGTTCAGTTAAATTACTTACTAATTTTGTAAGTTGTGTTATTTCTAGCAACTCTAACTTTTACTTGAGAGAGATATTTCCTTCTCCAACGGACATTTTCCAGACGATCTATAAGAACAGATTTCTTATCTGATTTTTCCCAGCAAAAATTAAGTTCTCTGAGCAATTTCCAGTGCTCGGTTCTATTAATTTCAGGTAAATCCCGATATTCATTGATTTTAGTTAGAATTGTGCCGAAGGTTAGGATCTGCTTCTCAAAATAAAATGTATGTACAACTCCTTTTATAACAGTTTACATCTCTTCTTCCAACGAGGTTTTTTGTCTGCCTGTGATCGAATGTGGCAAAGTAGATTTTCCAACTCCTGTCATGTTGGAACACATCTCAACAGAGCTTTTAACATTATTATCTAGATATTAATATCTTAAGGCATCATAAACATTCATCGTAATAAGTTTTTCCTTGAGGAAAAAATGCCCAGGTTTAACGATTTTGGAATAAATATAGATGTGGAACCGTATCTTTTCGATATCTCACTAATCTCAAATAATATATAAAAACAAACACAAACAAGATAAATCACTAAGGACACACTGTAAGTTGTACGTTGCTCACTGACAGAAATTAGATTGAACTATCAGAAATTTTATTCTTGCAGTAAATTTATAAATGCTTATAATATTTAAATACAATTAAATATAGTTAGATTTACGGCAGCCCTCAGTTACCTGCGGTACTGGAGCAGGTACGTTGGAGATTTCGGTAACAATTTTATTACTCTCCCTAGTTCTTGAATAAAGTATAGGAATGTGTATGCTTGCGATCGTCCTTCCCCTTCCCAAGAGTTATGAGTTTAGGAAAATAGAACCGATTCTGCCTTTTATATTAGGAATGTGTATGCTGCTGGCACTTCTTTCCCGTTCACAACTTGTTTTTCTTGCGATAGCCCCCCCCCCCCCAAGAGCTTTGAGATTAGGAAAATAGTCCCGATTCTGCCTCTTATACTAGGATTGTGTATGCGGCTCGCATCCTCCCCCCTGTCGGCAACTTGTTTGTTCGTGTGATCGTCCCCCACCTCTCCAAGAGCTTCAAATTTAGAAAAATATATCCGACCTGCCTTTTACACTAGAAATGGAAGTGCTGCTAGTGTCTCCCCCCCCCCCCCCGTCGACAACTTGCTTTAGCTTGTCATACTGTACTTTTGTGATATCACCTCCCCCCCCCCCAAAGAGAGAGGCTGGATCCGCCCCTAGCTGTAATTCTTTTTTACTCTATTTCATCATAACGCCTAGATTTAATCTACTCTCGCTCTATGTAATGTCATGAAATGAATACCGGCAACCTTACATCCCTTTCGTGTGGTCTTAATTTAATATAAATAATTCAGAAAGTTAAATTGTAATTCTTCTGATTTAACAATAAAATCGTTATTTAATAACGCTGCTTATAACTTAATATTAGTCCCTTGTCGGAACGTCAACCATACCCGCAAAATTATTAAAAATTATATTTAAAAAATCCCTTTTACTGACAAGATATAATGGTATTTCCACTGTCCCGTGATTCCGTACATTTTAATTTTTCTTGGAAAATGACAAACAGGGAAAACAGGAAATGTTAAAATTAAACAGTTTTTCCGTATTTTTAGTGAAAGTACCTTGCAAGCGAATGTCCTAAGGAGCTCTTTTCGTATTTTTAACAAACCTTGTTTTGGGGGAAAATAACAATAGCAATAATAGTATCAAAAGCTCTTTTTCCTTGTTTTTCCTTTATCCGCTTACGGAAAACATAAAGCAGAAATTACAGACATTTATAAGTTTTTAGTATTATGTTTTTTTTTAATAAGAAAACAGGGAATTTTACATGAAGACAGCGAATTTATGGAAGAAAAATAGTTTAGAGCTGTTAAATTATGTAAAATGAAGTTTTACTGTGCGAACTGTACGTTTTTAAAAGCATATTCATAAAATATTTACATTTTAAATGTTTCGTAGCCACTTATTTTTATCCAAGTGTACCAAAGCCTAATAACTTTTTAATAAATAAAATACTGCATTTTGAACTGATTTTTAGAGATTATAGATAACGTATTCTCCACAATACTGTAGTAGCACACGTGAATAATGACACTCGCAAGTAATTTAAGCAAAGATTCATCCAAATCGATAAAGATTGGACTTGGCGGCAGATTTATGAACCAAAAAACTACTTTTCTGCTCACAGTGTGAAGGTTTGACATTTCGAACATGTGCTACAGCCACATAAATTCTACAGACAAGCATTTTTAAAATATAAAAAAATAAATAAATAGGTTTAAATGCAAAATCCCTGGACCTTTCTGGAAGCCCTATGATGATTAAAAAATCAAAATTTCAGTAAGAAATAAAGAAATCTTTCTGCCGTATTTAAATAGTTTGTTATATATGTAATTCTTTCAGGCCGAGAACATGAAAAATATATGTACAAACAGTTTATTTCCTGCAAATATCGCTCTGGTCCTCTCTCCATACGCTTTTCGATCACTTCATGGTCTGGTCAGTGGAGCTGTATCCAACTGAAAGCAACATTCGCAGGAAATAACTGATATATGAACCATAAATTTCAAGGTATGTCGGCAGGATATTGCCGTTGATTCGTAGATGTCGTTCGACTGGCGATATTTTTCAGTCTGACATCGAAATTGGTAGACGGCAGGTGAAATATCCTGCCGACATACCTTGAAATTTATGGTTCATATATCAGTTATTTCCTGCTAATGTTGCTCTCGGTCCGATACAGCTCCACTGACGAGATCATGAGGTGATCGAAACGTGTATAGAGAGAGGACCAGAGCGATATTTGCAGGAAATAAACTGTTTGTACACATATTTTTCATATTCTCTGCCTGAAAGGAGAATTACATATATAACAAACTATAAAAATAATTATTGCTATTTTGATATTTTTTTCTTATATAACGTGTAAATCTATACTTTTGGCTAAATAAAATATAAAAACACATTTATGAACTTCATTTCATTCTTAAAAACGAATATATCTCACATTCAACATAACCACAAATTCAAACACCGTAAATCAGGAAAAAAATTAGACAAACTTATGCAGCATTTAAATTGCTTTGAGAGAGATAGAAGAACAACAACAAGCCAAAGACTGTTTCTATTTCTATAGCCCGATTGCCTGTTCGGATATACCCGACCGTTGCCGAATGTGCTTATAGAGTAAGTTTTGAATGATTTTCCATAATAGAAAGAAATGGCAAAGAAATTTCTTTTCTATAGTGTTACGGAGTTCGCGTGCAGGGGTGTACATTTATCGCTGCAAATGAAACAAATAATTTTAGAAAAATCTAAGAAATGGAGAGGAGCAATGTAAAATTGCAAAAAATTTAAAGTTAAATAAATCAATAGTATCCAGAATTATTTCCAATTTTAAAACGAAGGCCACTTTAGAAGAAGTTCGTATAAGTGGCAAAAGAAGAAAAACTGATAAAGTCTTGGATAGAAATATAAAAAGGTTGACTGTTCAAAATGCAGTGCTTCACGCATTAAACTTGAGACGTGTTTTAATATCAGCAAGCACTATAAAACGAACGCTAAGGGAAGCTGTTTATTTGACAGAAAGTCAGCAAAGAAACCATTTATTTCAAGGAAAAACAGAGTTGAGATTACGATTTCCAAAGAAGCATCTTAAATGGAAAACAGTACTGTTTTCAGACTAAGAGTCGCTTTAAACTGTTCAGGTCAGATGGAATTTGTTAGGTTAGAAGAGCAGTAAATGAAAGGTTCCGAAGTATACGCGACCCACCATAAAACACGGTGGCAGTGGTGTCATGATTTGGGGTTGCTTTGGATGATCTGGTATAGGTCCATTGGTTAAAACTGATGGAAATATGGATCGCTTTGTTTATCAAAACATTTTGGAAAACCAAATGCTACCTTAGACAGAAGACGACATGAGCTTAAGTTGAGTTTTTCAACATGACAACAACCCAAAGCACACCTCAAAGCTAGTTAAAGACTGATTGACTGTTAATAAAATCAGTGTTATGGTGTTTCCGCCCCATAGCCCTGATCTTAACCCGCTTGAAAATCGATGGTATAAATTTGATAGGATTCATGAAAAAAACCTGTCCAATCTAACTGAACCGTTTGAAGAAATCCGAAGAAATTAGAAATCGATACCCGAGGACTACATTGAAAAACTTTTGAAATCGATGAAGAAAAGATGTGAAGCAGTTATCAAGAGCAAAGTAAATTCCACCAGATATTAAATATAATTTTAGTTGCCTTACTTTTCACCCATGTATTTTTGAAAAATATTTTAGTTACTAACATATAATTGTGTAATTTGTAAATTAAAATTGTGTCATTAAAAAATTGTTTCATTGTTATTATATATAAATTAGCAGACTCATGATCAATTTCGAATTTAAAAAAGTAGAGAAAATACAAATTATGAAAAGTTGCTTCACATATGGCTGATAGTGTATGTGAAACAAAATCTTATTAGATAATTTCAGATGTTATATTTTATGTCAGTCATCTAGACAAATATTTTTGCACTAGTTACAGTTAAATAAAGGTTAATAATTTGTTAACTTTTGTTAATTTGGATAAACACATCGTTTTTCTTGTTATTATTTCTGACAATATTCAAATGGGAGAGATTTTTCGAGAATACCGTTTTAAAGCAAAATACGAATAGAAAACGTATACAGTAAAATTAAGTTTAATTCAATAGGAATTGGCATAGATATTTGTTTTTTGTCACACCTGGTTAAGATGAATTAATATGTGACAATAATCTTACTAGTTTTGCACTTTCTCCCAGTGTAATATAGAGGGTAGCGAGGCAAGCAAGGCCACCAAATTTGGTTTTGGCGGGAACGCTTTTATCGCATATGTAAAATGAAATTATCTGTGGTGTATAGATAAAAATATTTTAAACTCTACGGTAAATGTTAAAGATATCACATTGAAAATAAAATTATAGTAACTGTGTTGTTTTTGGCTCATACTTCAAAGAAAAATAAATTTTTATGACTCGTGTCACTTGCTAAAGGAAACAAAATAGAAAGGAATATTTTATTTTTAACTTTTTTATATTATCTCGATACTAAAGCCAGGACGTTCACTATTTTTTAAGTTAAGCTTTACAAAATTGTATTTTTTATTGAAATTAGTTTAAAAATAAGTATAATATATACTAGCAGATAGCAATCGCAATAATAGTGAGGAACAGTTTTGGGAGTTTAATACTAATAGAGAAATGAGTTTCTCCCGTGATTATAAAGTTGCCAATGCCTTTTCACAGTTTCTATCTTATATCTATATATTCTATCAATCTATTCTTTAAGTGGATAACAATTGCTCAAATGTTATTGAACACTGAGGTACTTTTGAGTTTCTTAAAATAACAGAACTTACTGTAAAGGACAGTATAAAAAAAATGTATATGTATGTATGTATATATATATATATATATATATATATATATATATATATATATATATATATATATATATTGCACCTGCCGACATACCTCGAAATTTATATTTCATATATCAGTTGTTTCCTGCTAATGGTGCTCTCGGTCCGATACAGCTCCACTGACGAGATCATGAGGTGATCGAAACGCGTATAGAGAGAGGGCTAGAGCGATATTTACAGGAAATAAACTATTTGTATATAATTTTTCATATTCTCTGTCTGAAAGTAGAATTACATATATAACAAACTATTTAAATACGGCAGAACGATTTCTTTATTTCTTATTGAAATTTTGATATTATAAAAGCTAAATATTTAAGTAATAGAAAACATATTAATTCCTCTGAAAATAAAGTTAGGGCTACCTGGCAAGTTGTTAAACAATTTACTGATCGAAAAGACACAGCAAGTACAGTTATTGAAAATTTTTCTTCCAAATATAATGACCCTATAAAGATAGTCAATAGTTTAAATAATTATTTTACAAATTCATGCCTTACCGTTGACTCTCGATATCATACTTCACAAATTGCAGGGAGAGTAACAAATTCCATTTTTTTGTTTCCTGCTGATTCTGATGAGATATTAAAGGTTATAAAGGGTTTAAAAAACAAAAAGTCGGTTGGAGATGATCAGATACCTATTTCTATTTTAAAAGATGTAGGTGACTTTATTTCTGAGTCTTTATCTTTTATTGTAAATTTGTGTTTTACAACAGGTTTTTTTTCCAAGTAAGCTAAAAAATGCCAATATTAGAGCAATCTGTAAGAAAGGTGACAAATTTGAAGAAAAAAATTATAAACTAATCTCGCTATTGCCTAATATAAGCAAGGTTTTGAAAAAGTTTTATATCAGAGAATTGCAATATTTCTGGATAAGTTTTCTGTAATATCAGATAAACAAAATAGCTTTGGAAAAAGGCAATTCACAGTAAGAGCTTTGTATCAAACACTTACACAAATTCTACAATCACTAAATAAATAAAAGCAAACATTGGCCATGTGCCTAGATCTGTCTAAAGCCTTTGATGCTGTGGATCATAAAACATTATGATTAAAGCTTGAAATGTATGGTATAAGGGGTAATGCACAGGAATTAATAAGATCGCATTTGACGGACAGGACTGTGTGTGTGATAGAGTCTGATCTCTATGGTTGAAAGGAAGAGGGGCGTCCCTCAGGGTTCAATACTTGGACCTCTTTTGTATATTCTTTATACAAATGATTTACCCGAAATCTCTGGAGAGCAGACTATACTATATGCTGATGACACATCGCTTATATTCAGTGAAGGCAGGGAGAAGTTGCTGTCGATGAAGGTTCAATCTGTGATGGACATTCTCGATGGGTACTTTCGATCCAACAGCCTGTCGCTAAATGTTTCCAAGACACAGTGCATTTTGTTTGGTAACAGATTAAATAATCCATTTACATTAGCATTTGAGGATACAAAAATAAACATCTCTTGAGAGCGCTGTTGTTTTGGGACTAAACATCGATAGAAGGTTGGACTGGGAGGCGCACATCGAGAGAGTTTCCACTAAAATATCTCAGTATTGTTTTGCATTAAGAATTATTTCGAAGAGAGTTGGAATCGATGCAGCTCCGTCAGCTTACCATACATTTGTACAGTCCAGACTCAGATATGGTTCCGATATTTTTGGGTAATTCATGTGATATTAATAGTTTTGATTCTGCAAAAAAGATGTTTACGTTGTATTTTTGCAATGAAACAACAAGACAGTTGTAGAAATATCTTTATTAGTAACAATATTTTGACCGTTATAGGTATGTACATTTTGGATTCCGTGATGTTTATTGTTGATAACAGGGATCTTTTTGAGGGTGCATCTATTAAACATAATTACATTACTAGAAATAAAACAAACCTGCTTCCTTATAAATATAACTTTAGTTATTAGCAGAAAAATGTCGAGTTTTCTATAATAAAAGTTTTTAATTCTTTACCTGAAAATTTAAATTTACTACCGAGAAATAGATTAAAATGTGTCCTAAAAATCTTTTTGTGTAAAAAAGCCTTCTATAATATACATTGAAAGAGTTTTATAAGTGTGATAACGGCAGCATTGTCTCGAAGTAGAATTTTTATTGTTATCTGTATCATTAAATTTTAAATGTGTGTAAGTTTCCTTGTTATTTAATTTTTTTTCATTTATAATATTGCCCTTTATCTTAAGTTTTGATTGTTTTGTTTTTGCTACATTAATTTGATATAATTATTCAAGAAAGGTATTTAAACCTGCATAATTATTGATGAGGTTTTTTTTCTTTTCATTTCTTTCTTTATCTACAGCTGAGAATGAACTATAATTTTTATTATGTTTATTACAGTACTGACTTTTTTTCACATTGTTCCATGCCCTTATGGGTTTTTTGTAAGTGATACTTATTGGAATAAATAAAGACTTATCTACCTACCCCTTGGAGATGTGAATCAATTATAAACAACAGTGACAGCTGGATCCTTTAAAGAAATGACCTTGTATCAGGCGGGGATCCAAGGGGGGGCGGTGGGGCCGATTGCCCCCCCCCCCCCCAAGAGCTTTGAGTTCAGGAAAATAGACCCGATTTTGCTTCTTGTACTATAGTTTATTCAAGAACTAGAGCGAGTGATAAATCATTTTTTACCCTTTTTTTCTTAGCAAATTACCTATGTTCTTTAGTCCGGTGTTTGGTAAAATCTGTTAGACATATATTTTTCGTAGGAATGGCTTTGAAATTTTATAATCAGAAATACCGGTCTATAATAATGGACTATTTGAGTTGGATAACAATAGATATTTGGATGTGTGAAGTGTTAAAAAGTATTTTAATCCTTGTCATAGGCGTCGGAAGGAGGTATATTTTCCCACTAAGTATGTATGGCATAGAATATTATTTCGGTAATAAACTTAAAATAAAAAGTTTTTATAATATTATTTTATTTATTATGATTTCTTAATAATTCACATACATTAGAAAATATAGATAATTTTGACATATTTAACCGTTTTAGGTCCATTCAAACTAAAACGTAGCCTTTTTCTCTCAAAAATTCTATATACCCATTGCCAAAAATACAAGAAGTTAAGCATATATATAAAAAAATAAATTCGTCCACATAATATTAAAATTTTTTTTTGGGGCTGTCGGTCATTTTATTATTAATTAAAAACATTTTTAAGGCATTTAACGTTTCAGTTTATTTATTTCTTAAACCATCTGCAAAATTACAATTAATCACTAAAAAGGATTCAAATGTAATTAATTTTTATATGTTACAGAAAATTTAAATAATAAATTGTATTTACGTTGGTAAATATTACTTGTCTAATTCACAATCAAAGTCAGTGAAGCTATCTTCGCTCAAATTAATTATAATTGGTTCCTCTGTCTCACCGATCATGAGATCGAGTTTCCACATTTTCTTTTATTCTTTTATTATATGGATTTTTCTCAATTTTCTGCATTAACTTTATTCAAAAAAATCTTCCAAAAATTCAGTTAAATTACTAATTTTTTAAGTTGTGTTATTTCTAGCAACTCTACCTTTTACTTCAGAGAGATATTTCTTTCTCCAACGGACATTTTCCGGACGATCTATAAAAACAGATTCCCTATCTGGTTTTTCCCAGCAAAAATTAAGTTCTCTGAGCAATTTCCAGAGCTCAGTTCTTTTAATTTCAGGTAAATCCCGATCTTCATAGATTTTAGTTAGAATTCTGTCGACGACTGGGATCTGCTTCTCATAATAAAATGTTTGAACAACTCCCTTTATTGCAGTTTACACCTCTTCTTCCAACGAGGTTTTTCGTCTGCCTGTGGTCGAATGTAGCTTGGGAGTACTAACAATTCCAGTCATTTTTTTCTCCTTCAGTTTCCGGACATAGTCGATTTTTCAACTCCTGTCATGTTGGAACACATCTCAACAGAGCTTTTGACATTATTATCTAGATATTATATCTTATGGCAGCATAAACATTCATCGTAATAAGTTTTTCGTTCAGGTAAAAATGCCCTGGTGTAACGATTGTGGAATAAATATAGATGTACACTGTAAGGTGTACTTTGCTCACTGACAGAAATTAAATTGATCTATCAGAAATTTTATTGTTGCAGTAAATTTATAAAAGCTTATAATATTTGAATATAATTAGATTTACGGCAGTCCTCAGTTACCTGCGGCACTAGAACAGGTACGTTGGAAGTTTCAGTAACAGTTTTATTACTTTCTCTAGTTCTTGAATAGGGTATAGGAATGTGTATGCTTGCGATCGCCCTCCCCTTCTCACCAGCTTTGAGTTCAGGAAAGTAAAACCGATTCTGCATTTTAGATTAGGAATGTGTATGCTGCTGTCACTCCCCCCTCCCGTTGACAACTTGTTTTTCTGTCGATAGCCCCCCTCCCGCAAGAGCTTTGAATTCAGGAAAATATATCCGATTCTGCCTCTTATACTAGGAATGGGTATGCTGCTCGCATCTTCTCCCCCTGTCGGCAACTTGTTTTTCACGTGATCGCCCCCCCTCTCTAAGAGCTTCAAATTAAAAAAAAAACCCAACCCTGCCTTTTACATTAACAATGGTAATGTTGCTGGTGTCTTCCCCCCCCCCCCCCACCCCGATTGGCAACTTGCTTTCGCGTACTTTTGTGATATCACCGCCCCCCCCCCCTAAAGAGTGATGCTGGATCCGCCCCTGCCTTGTATTAGACCAAAAACTAGCGTCTCCAAAAACGTAAGAATTTTTTACTTCCAGAACAGAATTAAAAAACTTGGTTTATTAAAGAAAAAAAAACAAACTTCAACTATTTAAATTGTTGTTACAATGCAATCACCATTTAGAAGAAAATTTTAATAATTTTACATAATGAACGTAAAAATTCAAAATTGAATCTAGTTGGATGCGTGGACAAAAATGAACTGGGAAATAAGGCTATTTTACTTAATGACCAAATCGATTTAAATAATCCCGATGATCAAACTTATTCTACTAAAATTTTATGGACAATCAATAAATAAAAGTGCTTGAAAAAGCACATAAATTTATATAGCCCTAAGAAGAGTAAAAATGTCGCTTATTCGGAAGCTACAGTGTAATAAACATTTTAAATTTTAAAGTATTTAACACATTTAATATTTTACATAAGTTTAATAATGAAAATTTTGATATTATTTAAAATAATTTATAATTAATAATGATAACTAGTAGAAGTTATTACGGCCTTATTCAAATAACAAGTTCGTTAACCCAAGCGCCATAGATCTAATAATATTGCTAATTTAGAAAGCCTAATTACAAGCTACACTCGGCACTACTGATGCCCGTTATGAACAGAGAACGAGATATTAAAATGCGAAAATATTTTTAGTTGGGCTTTGCAACGGTAAAAATTTAAAACTAATCGGGAATAAGGGATATCACGTTTTTTTACAGATAGCCAAATACCAATATTTACGTGCTAATAAACGGAAATACGATGGGTAAAAGTTTATATTTCAGGAATAACAAAGCAAAACAAAACATTTATGATTAAAAATGTTTTTTATAGTTTTTTTTTAAATCTTCTCTACGATGATCAATACACTCTTGCATTTTTGCCACTGTGAAGTGAAATCCAAAAACCTGGTTTTTGAATGCATCAATATTCTAGCGTAGAAAATCATTCACCAATAGTCCAGGGGCCCCGTGGGCTTTCGTAGTCGATGCAGAGATGTGGCTCATCCAAAGTTTTTTATATGTATTTTTACATATTTTCAAGGTCCTCGGCTGATTCTAAGCAAAAAGAGTCTCTTTTTGCTTAGAATAGAAGAATTTTCCGTCCAACGCATAGTTTTCCAGTTAAAAATCGTTCTTATTCTTCTTCTTTCTAACACTGTTAACCATGCTAGTAGGCTATTGCCTGTGCATTGCCATCACGTCTTCCCCGGAAGATGAGGTCTAGCATTCTCGCCATCGTTTTGGTGGTCATCCCCGTGATCTTTTTCCTACTAGGTTATTCATTTTTGCGCTTTTCACGAGTCTACCGTCCTCCATTCTCCCTGTATGTTTGTTCAAAATCTTCGCTTTGTCTGACCCATCTTCCTATGTCCTGTATCCCGCATTGTTGTCTGATATCTTCATTCCGTATTCTGTCCTGTAAAGTTTTGCCTTATATACTTCATAGTGTTTTTATAAAAATCGTTAAACATTTGAAAAAATGGCATTTTTGCCACCATTCAACACGGTAACTTTTAATATAGTTCATTGATAATTCAAGTCAACAACTCTTCGATCATATCCTGTAAATTTAAACAACAGTAGATTTGTTTGAAGGCTGTTTGTGGTCGGTGGGGGAGATAATTTTAGATGTTTAACAGACATAAACATGTTTACTTATCTTTTCTTTCAGTTTAATTGCTTGTCGTAACTGTTTTCAGTGTTTTTAAGTGTTAAAAATTACTATAAATACGATGTTTGCAATTCATATTAGCAAAAAGAGGATTTAAAAACTTATTTTTATTGGTAAATACTGTTAGATGTTGTTTATATATTGAAAATAACAATTATAATAATTTAGGCAACCATACATTCATACTCCTATATATTCAGAATTGATGTACCGATTATCATACGATCCTCGTTTAATTAATGCAATTAGAAAAGGATAGCATAAAATCGATGTGTACCAAGAAATGAAATATCTCTACTGTTTATAAATACTTTTTTAAATATAATTAAAAATATTATTACGTTATTCAGCGTTCAAACAACCTGGCCCTAGTTCTGCTAATTCTACAGGGGTACGTTCGAAGCTATAAAAGCAAAAGTCCACTTACAGACCCTAACCTAGTGCTCATAATCCATAATGCCTTTCGCTGATCGTTGCATTAATTATTTAAACACATTAAATTTTATGCCAATTTTTATTTATTAATTATAAACACTTGCTAATAATATAAACAATATATGAATAGGAACTTCAATTATTATATTATGTTTGAGAGCGGGCGGGTTGATGTCTCTTCTGCATAATAATTACAATCCCTGTTTAAAATGTGGCATAATGAATAAAAATACAATATCGTACTGTAGTTAAGGTTGCTATCCGTCCTCTTTTCCCCGGACACTGTCCTCTTCTAAAGAAACTCCAGGGGATTTTTCAAATATGTCCGGTTTTAAAGAGGTTGTGCTTTTATTATTGTTTACTGAATATATATCTACATTACGCGGCGCACGGACGAAACAGACTGTGAATAATGTTAACAAGTGATAGCACTCGCACTTCTTTTGTCCATTCTGCCTATTCCTCCCGCACGCCATTCATCAACATTATTATGTTAGTGTGTATGTAACGTTTGAAAATATTTATTACGTTCTTTAGTCGTGAACAAAAACTACTTTTTAGACACCATAAAACATAAAAAATACAATCAACAGGAGTCCCCTTAAAAATTGAGTTTGTTTCCCAAAATCATCCTAAAATAATAAGGCTCAAGCAGTTGAAGGAACAATATACATATATAGTATATCACACAAATTAATCATCACATGACTTTATATCCCTTGGTTAACTACGAATTTAAAATTTGAAAATTCTGATACTGTGAAAGCCATAACTTGCAATATAACAAAAACTACAGCGATACTAAAAAATGTGCCTTCACTATTAACGACATATATGATGAATGAAATTAAAGAGGTGGAATGTATAAATGTTTGACATGAACCATGGGACTTAGTAAGTTACTATCCATACCCATTCAGTATTTTAGCTCTCTCAATATAGGCGTTGGGTAATAAAACCGCTGAAACCATAACCGAATTAATTTCAAATGTACTAGAAAACCACTCCTTGACATCAAAATGGGTTGCTTTTCGTGATGATAACTGTGGTACTAATTTCGACAATGCAGTATTTATTTAAAATTAAAAGACCTATTTTAAAAAGAAATAGTTCGCATCGGCAGCTCACATCACTAATAGTTCATAAAAATTGTGACTTTTACTCAATTGATTTTGAATCAATTATAATGAAAATTTATTATCACTTTTTAATATACACAGTAAAAACAGAGGCATTGAAGGAGGAAATTATTATATAATTCAAAAACAAGATGGTTGAGTTTGTGTCTAAAAGTAATACACATTATTATTAAGACAAACTAGTACACAGTGTCCATCAGTAAAGTCTGCATTAGGTGGAAAACAAATTTTTATTTAACCTTACGTAAAATTTATGATTTTTTTATTAGAAAATTTGAGTCTTTTCAATTAAACTATTTTCTTAATATTATTGTGTATTACTTTTAGATACAAACTACGTTTTCAGACAAATATATATATATATATATATATATATATATATATATATATATACAGGGTGTCCAAGATAAGGATCCTAACCATGGGGATCTCGGAAACAGTTGGAGATACGAGGTCGGTTAAATTAGAGAAAAGTTGCGCAATTTAGTGCTAAATTAAACGCAATTTAAAAATTTTAAAAATTCAAAATACTTCCGGAGATTTTCGGAAAAAACCGAATTTTGGCAAAATCGTTTTTAATTTTTGTAGGCTTTATTTAAAGAGATATCAAAAAATAAAAGGTAGATTCTTCTTGCCACTTTTTATTTTTTATAATTTGGTCTAAACAAAATTTAAATCCGACGTTTCGTTTCTGAGATACCATGTGTAGTTCATTGGCTTTTATAAAACTGATATACCTTTCTCTCTCGCTCTCATGGAGCTCTTATGGAAAGTACTTGAACTACGTATTCGATATGCAAGGGTGATACATCGTTGAATTTGTAATAAAAAATGCTATCAAATACATGGGATACTTTTTTTTGTTCCATATAAAAAATGAAAGTTCATGATGGTATCTCAGAAACGAAACGTCGGATTTAAATTTTGTTTAGACCATATTATAAAAAATAAAAAGTGGCAATGAGAATCTACCTTTTATTTTCTGATATCTCTTTAAATAAAGCCTGCAAAAATTAAAAACGATTTTGCCAAATTTCGTTTTTTTCCGGAAATCTCCGGAAGTGTTTGAAATTTTTAAATTTTTTTAACTGCGTTTAATTTAGCACTAAATTGCGCAACTTTTCTCTAATTTAACCGACCTCGTATCTCCAACTGTTTCCGAGATCCCCATGCTTAGGATCCTTATCTTGGACACCCTGTAAATATATATATATATATATATATATATATATATATATATATATATATATATATATATATATATATATATATAAATATTGTTTATACGGCTTTTACGGATTCCTCCGTGTGAGATGCATTAGCAGTGGTTATATCCACATTATGCTGTTGTAGTGCTGAAATCACATTCAGCAAACGTACAACTATATGCAACTCCGTATGTAAGTGAAATAAAATGCGAAACAGTGAATGCAAACTTCGCTCCATTATATCCTTTCTGTGTTAGAGGTTGCACAGTTAGAATAAATTGTAATAAAACACAATTTATCCTATTCCACCACCATCGAGATGGTGGATATATATATATATATATATATATATATATATATATATATATATATATATATATATATATATATATATATATATATATATTCCAAGTGCTATGGGATCACCATTTCATCACCATTGGTCAGTTAGTAATAGAATATTTAGAGGAAAAAAAAAGTTTTAGAAAAATTAAATTTTAATATAATATTTTTCCAACGGTTTGCCGATGATTGCATAGCAGCCGTGCCATAGCATAAAATAAATAAAATTCTCCAAGAGTTTAATAGTTTCAACGAAAAATTACAGTTCACGTCCGAAACAGAAAATAATAATAAAATAAATTTTCTAGATATGACACTTATACCGCAGAAAAAACAAAATTTTAACCCAAACCAAATTGGTCAGGTAGATACCTAAACTGTTTCAATAATCACTCAAAAAATAGTGTTATAATCGGTCTGTCTGATCGTGCGATTTCTCTAACATCTCCAGAATTCCGACCAAGAATACTGCGAAAAGTGAAAAATACACTAATAAATAATAATTTCAATGAAAAGACTATCACCGAAATAATTAATAAACGAACATATAAATTTTTTAATAACCTAATAACAAGAAACATAGAACATAAACAGCAAAAATATGTAGTATTACCTTACACACACACACACCTTTTAAAAAAGAATGACATTATTGTATGCCACAGGTTTCATACAAAATTAAATACACTATTTACTAATTTCGAAAGTAAAACTCCTCTCATGAATAAATCAAATGTAGTATATTTAATCTCTTGCACAAATTATCCCAAAAAATATAGAGTCATGACGAGACAATTACTAAAGAACAAATTGAATGGCCATAAATATACGAAAAACGCCTCAACAGCATTAAACAAACACACACAGGACGAAAAAAAATATACCTTCGATTATAACAGTACCATAATTAAAAATAAAGATATAAATTACCAAAAATTGCAGATAAAGTAAATAAAAAAGATAAAAATACTGTTAACGGCAGAACGGATATAGGAAATTTGAGTCACATTTACACCAGCCTAATTTAAACAAAAATATTAAGTATTCGATCCTGTTAATAAATATCAAAAATTGAATATCCTCTTAAACATAAAATTAAATGTATTCGTTCATTAGGTTTTTTAATGCATTTTAAAATATAAAAAATAAAACACACTCGCATTCCATGTCTCCTTAGCACATATATAGACGATGTAAAGGTTTCATTTCATTATTAATAAATAAAATGTCAAGGTGTGTACTAGTAAAATTAAATAGTTTTTTAGAAATTTAAATAGTGTTTAAAGTGTTTGGTTGTTTTTTAAAATTGTAAATATGTTCTTGTATGAATGTTTTTAATTAAATAAAAAAAATTTTTAGGAAGATAAATAAATAAAAAGACAGAAATTTTTGATGCCTTAAATAAGTGCGAAACATCAAATTGTTTCCTGTTTTTCTTGAACCATTCAATATATGTATAAAAGTGTTTTTTTATATTCTTTGAGTTAGGTTCATACGTGGATGTCAAAAAAACAATGTGTTTGGACGTTTCGCCTTTTGTATAAGGCATTTTTAACATTTTTTTATATTATTTTATTTAATTTAATAATAATAATAATCTTTTCCTTGGTCAAACAACCTAAAATTTAAAATACATAAATTATGCTTAAAATTTTACACATTAACATAAAAAATTAAAAGACAAATCAAAAAAATTTTTAAAAACTTATTTTACAATATATATTATTTTAAAAATATTCGAATTTTCACAAAAATAGGTATGTAGGTTACGCACCTTGAGGTTTGGGAAAACAATTTTTTTTTTTGTTAAATTATTTTTTAAATCATTGCTTATGAACTTTGGTTTTTTTATAACTGATAACATATAAATGTTCTAAGAGGATATTCCCATCTATTGATTTTTAAGAGGGTATATTAATTTTTAATAAGATTTGTATAAATGTGGCTTAGGTTTCTTATATCAGTTCTGTCGTTAACTGCGTTTTTTTCTTCTTTATGTCCATCATCTCCTTTACACTCAATTTGTTTTAATTATGGCCACGTTCTAGTATTGTAGTTGAAGAAATGTTAAAGTATGAATATAACGATCAGCGAAAGTTGTAAAGGATTATGTGCACCAAGTGAGCGCCTGTAAGTAGACTTCCACTTCCGTTCTTTTATATATATATATATATATATATATATATATATATATATATATATATATATATATATATATATATATATATATATTAAAATGTGTTTAAAGTATAAATATAATGATCAGCGAAAGTTGTAATGGATTATGTGCACCAAGTGAGCGCCTTTAAGTAGACTTCCACTTCCTTTCTTATGTTTATAGCCTTAAAAAGCAATAAAAACATTACATTTTAGCATTGTATCAAGTCATGTCTCTTCATCGGCTACGGACTATTATATTAAATCAATTTTAATATATTTTCCTAATTTGACAGAAAACTTTAATACCAAAATTTATTTTAATAATTATTTTAGAATTTTTTTTTATACAGTAACCTTGTATCTTAAATATGCTGTGCTTATTTTAATTTCATACAAAAATGTATTTGTTTTGAAGGTAATTTATTTATATTGTAAAATCCAAATAATGTAAATTTCAAAATTTTTTGATCAAAATCGACAAAATTGGGTCAAAATTATACAAGCAAAACAGAAATACCTAAATATTTTTTATAAAACTTATAAGTCATATAATTTATCTATTAAAAACGTGACCAATTTAATACAATAACTTCACACTACTTTAATCCCTTTATAAATTAAAAGCCCGTAATAAAAGTTAGGTTAAACACTCGTCTCGCTACAAACAATCGAAAGTCGTTTCTCAGGTATGTTTACTTCCCATAAGTTGACTGACTCACCTGTTAATCCAGTAACAAAAAGCACAATCCACGTTGTTTTCAAGGAACACATGATGAAAACACAGTTCAGTTTTTCACCATAAAAAATCCTATGTCAAATTTTCCGAAACCGGCACCACAAAAACTTTGAAAAGTTTACGAAATATGCCCGAATTCAGTCTAAACAAACGGTCCTCGTCATAACTACACGGTTTGAAAGCGACTACGAGCGGAATCCATGAACAGCGAACGCGGGCAATTCCCTTGCTTCTATTCGTACACCGACAACCTGTTCGTTTCGCGTCGTGGGTGATCGGAGATAAACTCTATAGTAAATTTTGTTTATATTTTATTTACCTATGGTGTTATCAATTAAATGAACTATTAAATTATCATAAGGACTTCCTTTTCTAATGTATCATAAAAGAATGAAATAGATTTTTTTTTATTTTTTAATTTTTTGAACTTCTTAAAGTCATTATAATATTAAACCTTTCATAAAATCTCCCTTTTTAAATCGACTTCAAAAAAAATGTTTAATTGGAGTGTATATATATTTTTAAATGTTTGTTTACACAGTGGAATATTTTGATAAAACTTTCAGGTAGAGATAGGCAAAATAATATTTTTTTAGTAATATTATCAGGTAATATTTTTAGTCTCGTCAATGGTCGAGAAAATTTAAATATATAGATTTAACTCAAAAATACCAGAAAAAAAGAATGGCGAATAATTTTAATTACATGTCTAAGGCCGGTATTATACTATCATAATTTATAAAATATTTTATAGTGTAATAGCCACCTTTTATAAAATATTTCTTTTATAAAAGTCTTTTATCAAATGTTGATAGAAGATTTGTGGTAAATAAACAAACATGACGTTTGGTAAATTTACTTGGACGGTGGCGGCTACGAAATAATTAATTTTGGAGTACGAGGCCGATGAATTACTATATAGGGTGATTCTACGAGAAATTTGTCGATCGATTGTGGGAAAACTATAATTTGGAAGAATCTGAAAATTTGAAAGTGTACTAACGTGCATGGGGGACAGCCGGTTAAAATATTCGCAACATGGCGGCACTTCCGGTTATACCGGAAGTAGATGTCAACTTGCTTATTTTAAATAGAACACCCTATATATTATTGCATTTTTGATTTTTACGTAAAATTCTAGACATATTTCATGTATAATGTTCTATATTCTCACTAAGTCTCACCGTTTTGAACATATTTAATTTTTTATGTCAAAAATGACGTTTGCGGACCAAGATTTAACTATAAATTTTTATTATAAGGAAGTCTTTATTATTTAATTTGGATTAGTTTTCTTGTAGTCGAAGATCCACTTTAGTAGTCTTTTTATGATATTTTGAAAATTATTAGTACAGAGTGGTTAAAAAAGAAGAATAAAAATTAGATTTAAAGAGTCGTCAAAAGTCAATTTTTTCAAATAGAAAGCACCTATTTTTATAATTTTATCATATTATCCTGATAAATTTGAAAGTGAACTATTTAGATAACTTGCCGCTGGTTGATCATAGAAATCTATTTTATCAACATGATGGGGCGCCTCCACATAATAGTCATTTAGTTAACAATCGTCTGCAAAACTTGTTTTATGATCAATGGATAGCCAAGAATGGGCCACATCTTTGTTCATCTTGCTCCTCCGATCTAACAATACTTGATTTTTTTATTTGGGGGACAATCAAAAATAAAGTATACAACACCTCATTAACCACTATGGAAAATTCCATGCATCGCGTCATATTAGCATTTGAAGAACTTAATCCGGAATGAATACGAAGAACCACCCATGAACAGTTCCTGCTTAGGTGCGAAAAATGTTTGAAAGTTCAAAGGCGTCAATTTGAACATTTACTCAAATAATTTTTGTTACTTTATTTTATTACTAACTGGTTTATTTCTATTTCTTTTAGCTTTTATAGATCCAAAGTTCTTGAAGTTTTTTATAATATTTTTAACAGTTGCTAGTGTTGGTTTCTGTTTCTTCGGATATCGGATCGCGAATGTATCGCATATTCTTGAAATAACGTATCACATTCTCCATAAATAATAAATAAGTTTAAATAATCTTCGGGCGTGTAATTTAATCGCCCCGGTATGATTATTATTAATGAATGTCAAATGGGAAGAAATAGTGACAATTCTGTAGGGGTCGATTGTTTTATTTTCGTCAGCCCTCTCTGTCATGGCCAACAAATAACAAAGCTTAAAAGCCGTATAGCATTTTTACAATAGAAAAATGTTGAATTGTCAATGTTTAGAAAACTACAAATTTTTGAAATAGACAACCTTATACAAAGTTACCTTTATTTTTTTTGCTTAGTATAATAAAATTATAAAAATAGGTGCTTTCTACTTGAAAAAATTGACCTTTGACGATTTTTTAAATATAATTTTTATTCTTCTTTTTTGACCACTCTTTACTAATAATTTACAAAATATTATAAAAATACTACTAAAGTTGATCTTCGCCTGCAAAAAACCAACCCAAATTAAATAACAAAGACTTCCTCATAGGAAAAATTTATAGTTAAGTTTTGGTCCGCAAACGTCACTCTTGACATAAAAATTTAAATATGTCCAAAACGGTGAGTCTTAAGTATAGAACATTGTACATGAAATATGTCTAGAATTTTACGTAGAAATCAAAAATGCAATAATATATAGGGTGTTCTATTTAAAATAAGCAAGTTGACATTTACTTCCGATATAACCAGAAGTGTCGCCATCTTGAAAATAATTTAGCCGGCTGTCTCCCATACACGTTAGTACACTGTCAAATTTTCAGATTCTTCCTAATTATAATTTTTCCACAATCGATTGACAAAATTCCCGGAACATCACCCTGTATAATTGTAATTCAAGTTAAAAGAATAGAAACAAGCGTTTAGATGCTTATAAACAAATCTCAGAAAGGTTAACAAGTCCGGCAACCAAGTCACAGTGGACGTTAGTTATAAATTGTAAACGTCAATATATAACATAATAATAAAAAACAAATAAACTTTGAAATCTAATTTATTTACAGACCGACATAACCCCATTATAAGAACCTCATTTAAAAATAAAATTTTTATAAAATAATTGAAACAACTTCTAAAAGTGCTATAAAAATTGAAAAATAACTATAAATTTTTATATGAAATTGAAATTTTTGAAGTCGACGCCAAACTAATACCTGACAAAATGTGATTCGCATAAACAGATAAAAAATACTTTATTTGTAATTGCTTTCTTACCATAATTTGTATATATTTGTAGTTATTTATTTCATTTAGAAATAATTTGGCGCCGACTTCAAAAATTTCAATTTCATATAAAAATTTATAGTTATTGTTCACTTTTTAGAAGTCGGTTCAATTTTTTTATAAAAAATTTATTTTGCGATTTTTAGTTTTGAATTCATTATGATATTCACAAATTAGTTGTACTAGTCGAAATTAATGTACCTCGCAATGAGGTGGCAAAAAAGTACCCATTTTATCCAAAGTTATAAATCCCCCTAAAATGAACCACTAAAAATTCTTTAATTCTTGAGTTCTCCAAATACCAGTGAAATTGTGTCTAACAAATAATTAGCCTGTCATAGTAAATCCGTTATCTTAAATTTCAAGTTAATTTTAGATTGGTAATATTGGCCCCAAAACCTTCCAATATCGATATTTAAAGAACTCGAGAAACCCCATAATACCAAATCTGAAAAAATGCGAATAAGGTAAAATTTTCAACCCACCATATTAGATCCATCATATTGAATTTCAAAAAGTAATTTTAACATCTTAATCTAATCTAAATCTAAACCCTTCAAAGCCCCCTAATACCAATTTTGGATGAAATCCCGAAATTTAAAATTTCTAGACCGTCATATTCCACCTGACAGATTAGATTTTCTTAAAATAATTTTATATTCGCCATTTACATCCTTAAAAACGATTCAGTCCCAAAATGTAAAATTTTAGTTCCAAAGAAATCTTTCTGCCGTATTTAAATAGTTTGTTATATATGTTATTCTCCTTTCAGGCAGCGAATATGAAAAATATATTTACAAACAGTTTATTTCCTGCAAATATCGCTCTGGTCCTCTCTCCATACGCGTTTCGATCAGTGAAGATGTATCGGACCGAGAGCAACATTAGCAGGAAATAACTGATATATGAACCATAAATTTCAAGGTATGTCGGCAGGATATTGCACCTGCCATCTACCAATTACATATATAACAAACTATTTAAATGCGGCAGAAAGATTTCTTTATTTCTTACTGAAATTTTGATTTTTTAAAAATTTCACGTTACTCCAATGATTCATAGATGTCGTTCGACTGGCGATATTTTTCAGTCTGACATCGAAGTTGGTAGATGGCAGGTGCAATATCCTGCCGATATACCTTGAAATTTATGGTTCATATATCAATTATTTCCTGCTAATGTTGCTCTCGGTCCGATACAGCTCCACTGACGAGATCATGAGTTGATCGAAACGCGTATGGAGAGAGGACCAGAGCGATATTTGCAGGAAATAAACTGTTTGTATATATATTTTTCATATTCTCTGCCTGAAAGGAGAATTAGATATAGAGTGTTTTTTATAGAGGCATAGAACTTTAAGTTGGCAACACTTTTTTAACTGGCGGCCATTTTGTCAGCTGTCAAGTGATTTATGTTTAGTTTGGTTTGGCATTTCAACATGAATAGACTGACGTCTGAACAACGCTTCCAAATTGTGCAAATTTATTTTGAAAATCATGGTTCTGTTCGAAATACGTATCGCGCACTACGTCCATTTTACGGTCAACATAATCGTCCATCAGAGCAATTAATTCGATTAACTATGGAACGTTTTCGCACCACGTTTACTCTAAATGATAATACGCATCCACAGAGACGTCGTACAGTGCGTACAGAAGAAGTCATTGCTGCTGTAGAGCGTAGCGTAGAGGAAGACCCGAATCAGTCTATCCGCCATCGTGCACAGGAATTGGATATGTGTCCATTCACTTTATGGAAGATTTTGCAGAAAGATCTTGGTTTGCATGCTTACAAAATCCAACTCGTGCAAGAATTGAAGCCACACGATCACCTAGCAAGGCGTAGATTCGGTGAATGGGCCCAAAACAAGATTGCCGTTGATCCCGATTTTCATAAACGAATTTTGTTTAGCGATGAAGCTCACTTTTGTTTGAATGGATACGTCAATAAACAAAACTGCCGT
The DNA here is from genome assembly GCA_034092305.1 of Diaprepes abbreviatus. Classification (NCBI taxonomy): domain Eukaryota; kingdom Metazoa; phylum Arthropoda; class Insecta; order Coleoptera; family Curculionidae; genus Diaprepes; species Diaprepes abbreviatus. Next base: position 426,354 of record JASJET010000291.1, read on the forward strand.
ATTTGGAGTGATGATAATCCTCAAGTGTATGTTGAGACACCGTTACATCCAGAAAAACTGACTGTTTGGTGTGCTTTATGGGCTGGTGGAATCATTGGTCCGTACTTCTTTAAAAACGATGCTGGTCAGAACATTACAGTCAATGGTGAGCCCTATAAAGCCATGATTACTGACTTTTTCGTTCATCAATTGAACAACCATGATGTGCAGGAGCTGTGGTTTCAACAAGACGGCGCAAGATGTCACACAGCTCGTGCCACAATTGATTTATTGAAGGAAACGTTTGGTAACCGCATAGTTTCACGTTTCGGACCCGTGAATTGGCCTCCAAGATCGCGCGACTTCACGCCGCTAGACTATTTTCTGTGGAGATATGTGAAGTCGCTAGTCTACGCCGATAAGCCCGAAACGATTGATCACTTGGAGGACAACATTCGCCGCGTTATTGCCGATATACGGCCACAAATGTTGGAAAAAGTCATCGAAAATTGGACCTCCAAATTAGACTACGTCCGAGCCAGCCGTAGCGGTCATATGCCAGAAGTCATATTTAAATTATAATGCCAGAAGGTTATCTTTCGAATAAAGTAAATTTCATGTCAATTTAAAAAATTCATCTTTGTTTTATTCCATTTAAAAGTTCTATACCTCTATAAAAAAACACCCTTTATAACAAGCTAAGTGGTTGCAGCAAATAAACATTGAAATTTTGTCGAGGGTTAAGTTTTCTATATAATTTTTTGTTTTTTCACGAAAATAATGTCTTTGTCGTTTATTTTCCGCGAAAAAATTACTTGTCTTTTGGATGTTATTTTTTTGTTTGAATATGGGAAAACTCAGTTATGTTATGAATGTTTCGCGATCTTTAGTTGCAAGATCCCGTTCCACCATAACCTCCTTCAGGTATATGGAGTATACGCGATCTTTGGCCTAACACAAGTGAATCTGGGGTTCCTTTTTGTACCGAAACCTTACCTAGGAGTCCGTAAGCAGGTACTCCTTACGTCCGCACTCTATTTTAAAAAAGGGAAAACCCAGAGACGCTATTTAATCCGATCCTGAAATTTTCAACAATAATCTGCTTTTCAGCTATCAGTGTGCAATGAATGTTGTCACGAACGGATAGGAGTCTTACAGACGTACTTCCCTGACGCACCCGCTTAACAAATGTTATCGTCGTTGTTCTGAAAAAGAAAAGAGAATTTGTTCTATCCAGAAATGGGGTTTTTTGAAGTTGAAGACTTGAAAATCCTGTTCGAAAATCAATCCTTTTTAAAAAAAAATAGGAGCCTTTAGAGACTAAAACTCTATCAGCGCTTCAAAGTGTTGCTAAAATCCAGCGGTCTTTGGTAATCGGCTCATGTTTTGTTCGTATTTCTTCAGTTTTGCTGTATTTGAATCTTTCTTCATCTGCTGCTAATTTTCCGTAAAAATGTAGGATTTTTATAGCGATCGGGTCGACAGACCCCAAAATCAGGTGACGTTACCAATAGAATGGTGTGACATTTCGAATTTGGATTATGTCGCCGAATCTGAATATTTCCTTTTCGAAAATGCTTTTAGCATGTAAATTGGCTTTGGAAAAATGATTTTTTTTTAATTTTTCCTTGTTTTTCTTTTTAGAAAACGTGCATTTTCAACATGTTCTGCCTTTAGTATCTAAATAGTAGCAATAAAAAATGCGCAAGCTAAAAAAACCCTATAAAATAATGTAATCCATAATTTTTAAAGCATTGCATTCAGAATGTAGCAGTGGTACGAAACCGCGTGATAAATTTAACAAAGTAAATTTTGTTTCATTAACTATTTTTCTTTCACTGGTGACTTCATTTTGATTTTGATCGATTTTAATTGCTATTTTGAATACACTGGTTTTTCTTTGTGAAATAAAACGAATTCAACTATGAACAGTAAAAATAAAATACTGCGCAATTTGTAGGAATAAATAGATAAATAATTGCGTGGAGTACCAGACTGTGTTGTGACGCATAAATAGTTTTTTCTTTACGTATTTATAAGTTTTGGCTGTAAAGAATTACATGGTTTGGAATAGACTTAACGGTCTTTATTTTAATCCAAGATCTATTTTCAATGATTTCAAGGTAAATTAGCATTTTTAATCGACTTCTTTTCTACATCATATTATATTGTTTACATTGCTTTTGATCTGTTTTCAATTTCCCTGTGTGTTAGTTAAGAAGGTTTAAGATTGGCGCCTGCGACGTACACGCGATTTGCCATTTGACATCTCAGGCCTCGGAAACCTTTCCAGGTTAATAAAATCCTCACAGTCCCTTCAATATTTATAGAAAAATCATATTATTTACTCAGTGAAACAAACATTTTTATCTGCGGAATAGTTGATTTCATAACACTGATACCAAGTTTAAATGAAATCTGTGTTACGAAGAATTTTTTTAAGGGGTTATAAAATACGTGGTGCCCATTTTGGCATCAAATAGACAATCTGCTATTTGATGGAACAATATGACAGCATCGTTATCTAAAATATACATAAGATTTTGATAAAAAAAAATTGAACTTCAGATTCGTAACCTACTACTCCGACAACGCCCTGACACAAAATTTCAAAAAATATGAATAACGTAAAATGTTCAACCCACCAGGTTGGAGCCGCCATATTGGATTTAAAAAAATAATTTTAACCTCTTCATCTAATCTGAATCTACACCCATGAAATCCCCCTAATAATAATTATGGACAAAATCCGGTCATATTGAATATGATACATTAAATTTTTTAAAAATTATTTTAAGTCCACTATATACATTCTCAAAAACCTAACGAAAAGCCGCCTCTGCTTACAAGTGATTTTGTTCGTGAAAAAGTCGGTATTTTGATTATTTTTTGTGTCGAACGGTAAATATATAACTAAATCATTAACAAAAATTATAATTTTGGCAGATTTATAACGTAGAAGATATTTTCTGCCGGCGATACATGCTACACTGTGTCCCGAACTCGAGGTACGGTTTTAAAATTCCTGTCTGATTATATTATTTATAAGCACTAGTGTGGGATGGGAGTGAAAAGATACTCCACCTTCAGCTAACCTAAGGGGGTGACTAAAAGTTTTTGTTTTTATAACCTAAGCCTACAGGCTGTATTGACTTAGGATTATGGAAATACAATATCCTTGTGGGCTGACAGACAAAAAATGTTTTGGGATATTTTACCTTGGATAACTTTTATCGAAATCGTATAATTAAATATGTATTGTAATATTAACAAGTTCGTTGGTTCGCAATGTGTATCAGTCTTGAAAAGTTTTTATCTGAAAATTCTTGAAGAGATTTTTAAGTACTATTTTCGATTCCTATACTTGAGATTTAAAAAAGTATTTGAGGGTGGTATACGCTCTTTTACTTGCTTATTTTCAGAAGCCCTGAAAAACGTCAACATAAGTTACTTATGGTAGTGAAAAAAATATTTTCGAACAATTCCATTAAATTTCGTAATTTTTAGAATTAAATTATGAGCGCAAATATATGGTTTATCCTAATAAAAAATAGGGCATGATATCCTTGGTAGTAAAAATATAATAGTTTAATAAGATTTCGAATAACAGGTAATTTTCATTTTATTTGGTGAAGATATCTGACTTAAAACCTGAGATATTTCAAAAATACTCTTTTAGTGGTGAATTTTAAAAGCAGTTTTCACCCCGTTATATTGAATTTTCGCAGATGAAAAAACCAGTACCTCTTACATTTGTACCCTCTACACTATATTGAAGTTTCATTAAAATCAGAGCCGGACACTTCAGATACCTTCCTTACTAGTACAAAACTCGTGCTGTGCCTTAAGCCTCTGGACTTTTTTTTATAACTGTAACAAATTGCTCTTTTACCATATTTATTGGGATCTATTTTCTTAATAAAAAGTTGTCATGTGTAGTGTTCTTTTGATTCAGCCATTTCAACGAAAATTGTTATTTTAATAAAAACTACACCCTCCACTCAACAAGAAAAAACCAGTACCATAACAAAATGAGCACGAATAATTACTCTTTAACAATTTACAGACAAATAAGTAAGCGAGTCCTGACAAGTAATTTCTGGCCGTAAGAGCCCTAAACCGCCAAGGACAAGTGCTGCCAAAAAAAGACAAAAAGCCTTGATTTTTTATTTGGGGAATAAAAAAGTTAGAAGTAATTGAAAACCTACGTAATTTACAGTACAGTGCAGCCATTTATGCTAAATAATAAATAAGTAAAAAGTGGTTCAGGTTTTTAATTATAAAAATATTTTATACCTACCTATTGGGCATTGGTTATTACCGACAGAGTTGTGCATTAATCAGTTAAATTTTCAATCAATTAATTAATTAATTGAAAATTTAATTGCGATTAATTTATTCTAATTAAAATTAATTCATTTGCAATTAATTTAATCAAATTAATGTATATTAATTGTAGCTTTCAACTAAATTAATCACAATTAACTTTTTCAATTGTTCTAAAAAGCCATTAAAACTTACAATTAACCCGCTTGGATATAGATAAAATACTTATTACTATTACGTTATTGACTATTAACGGGTACTCTAAGCAGCAAGGAAGTCATGGTATTCGCTCGCAACATGTATTTTGTTCTTTGGCAAAAATGTTACTCTATTTTTTTTTGTGCTGTTATTAGAAAATAGCAACGATTGACAATGTACACGAAGGCAACTCTAATATTTCGGACACCGTTGAATCGTTGGACCCAGGATCACCCGGGTCATCTTTCGTGCCCTCCGAAACCCCTGCCGCCGGATGCTCCTAATCTCTTCGCAATTGCGTCTTAATTTACTAGACTGAACTTTTTTCAAGTACTAGCCAGAAGAATCTTCAGGTAATAAGATTATGACTTTGTGTATGATATGCCCAAAAAATCAAAAAAAAAACAAAGTCAAAGGATATAATAACTGTACATCGAACTTTCTAAGCCACCTGGAGCGAAAACACGGAAAAGATTGCGTCGATGAATATAAAACATACATAAAGAAAAAGAGAACAGACGAAAATAAAAAACTTGACAGTATTAGCGTGACCAAAATGAGTAAAAAAAAAAGAAATCTGTCGAGCCAAAACTTACGCAAGAATAATTGGATGAAAATATTGTAATTTTTTTTTACCGACTCTAGGATCCCGTTACGTGCTGTGGAAGAACCATATTTTCCTGGACTTAGATATATCTGAAAAGGGTTTTACTGTAATTAGTCGACGAACCCTAGAACGTCGTATAGAAAACTACTACGAAAAGCAACTAACAAAGATAAAATCTTAATTAAAAGAAGTTGACTATGTGGGTACAACATTAGATATCTGGTCAAGTAATAAAATTTTTATAAAAAAATTGAACCGACTTCTAAAAGTGCGCTAAAAAGTGAAAAATAACCATAAATTTTTATATGAAATTGAACTTTTTGAAGTCGGCGCCAAACTAATACCTGACAAAATGTGATTTGCATAAACAGATTAAAAATACTTTTTTTGTAATTGCTTTCTTACCATAATTTGTATATATTAGTAGTTATTTATTTCGTGTACAAATAATTTGGCGCCGACTTCAAAAAGTTCAATTTCATATAAAAATTTATGGTTATTTTTCACTTTTTAGCGCACTTTTAGAAGTCGGTTCAATTTTTTTATAAAAATTTTATTTTTCTATTCTTAGTTTTAGAATTCATTATGATATTCATAAATTATTTTAACTAAGTACTAATCGAGATTAGTGTACCTCGCAATGACTCCAAACTGGCAAAAAATTACCCATTTTATCCAAAGTTGTAAATCACCCTAATATGAACCACTAAAAATTCTTTAGTTCTTAGAATTTTCCAAATACCAATCAAATTGGGTCAAACGAATATTTAGTCTGTCATAGAAAATCCACTATCTTAAATTTTAAATTAAGTTTAGATTGGTAATATAAGCCCCAAAACCTTCCAATGTCGATATTTAAAGAAAATAAATTAATTTTTTTTCCACCATATTGGATACGCCATATTGAATTTTTTAAAAATAATTTTATATTCTTCATGTGTGACCCCGAAAACTATCCCGTACCAATTTTGGTGAAAATCGGGCAAAATTGATTTTTTTGGTCCGCCATATTGAGTATTTTAAAAATAATTTCAGATTCTTTATGTGAAGCCCCGAAAACTTCCCCATATCAATTTTGGAGAAAATAGGACAAAATTAATTTTTTTGTCGGCCATATTGGATCCGCCATATTGAATTTTTTAAAAATCATTTTGGATTCGTCATATGCGACCCCGTAAACCCCCCCTTACCAATTTTGGTAAAAATCGGACAAAATTGATTTTTTTCATCCGCCATATTGGATCCGCCATATTGAATTCTTTAAAAATAATATCAGATTCGTTATATGCAACCTCGAAAACTCTCCTATATCAATTTTGGAGAAAATCGGTCTAAATCAAATTTTTTCATCCGCCATATTGGATCCGCCATTTTGAATTTTTAAAAATAATTTCAGATTCGTTGGGTACAACCCCGAAAGTTCCTCCATACCAATTTTAGAGAAAATCGGACAAAATTAATTTTTTTGGCCGCCATATTGTAAGCGCCATCTTGGATTTTACTGCACCAATTTCATCTAAAAAAATATGGGACCACCGCAGCAACTTCCTTTACATAACGTAAAAAATATCATTCAAATCGGTGCAGCCGTTCCGGAGTAATCGGTGTACATACATAAAAAAAATACATAGTCGACGAATTGAGAACCTCCTTTTAGAAGTCCGTTAAAAAGAGAAGTTTTATTGGCGTGACAGCACACTGGATTACAAATGATCTACGAACAGTATCGGTAGGGTGTGCTTGTCAAAGATTCAAAGGAATTCACAGCTATGATCGGATATCTGAAATAGTTCAAGAAATTAATGCCAATTCTAACCTCAATGCGAATAAAATAGTCGCATCAGTACATGACAAAGACATTCATTTTGTAAAAGCTTTTAAAATGTTTGGTGAAGATGATTCTTCTGTGACACCGACAGTCATCTGACTAAAGACACTTCTGAATCCGAAGCTGAAGAGGAAGAAACACCTAATGCTGAGGACATTCATTTGTTGTCTGTACATATACGGTGCTCTGCTCACACATTAAACCTATATGCTACTACAGATTCGAATAAGATTTTAAGCGAACAAAATACTTCACCATCAGAAATGCATGCCACAGTGATGAAAAACTGTAATGCTTTATGGAAAGTTATAAGGCGACCAAAATCCGCTGAAATAATCCAAGATGTATTAAAACACACCTTAAGCCGTCCTGGTGAAACAAGATGGAATAGTCTATATGGCGCACTTGAGCAAATTTTACTTATCACAAACAACAACGTGTTCTTACATAAATCACTAAATAAAAAAAATGCTGTTAGGGAGAAGGACTATGATTATTTACGGGAACTCTTGTCATACATTATACCAGTAGCAGAAGCCCTCGATATAATGCAGAGTGAAACCAATACATATTACGGGATCGTACTGTCATGTCTTCTGGCGTTAAGAAAAAAAATGCAAAAAATCGAAAAAAGAACAATTTTTCTTACTGTAAACCTCTGATCAAGTCATATATACAAAGTATCGAAAAAATATTTGAGAAAATGTTTGATATGAACACCCCAGAAGCGGAAAATGCAACTATTACCGCTTTATCATATCCTCTCTTTAAAAACAAGTGGCTGACCTGTTTAGAGTCTACAGATCGTACAAAAATCTTAAAGGTTCATATCAAAACAAATAAATGAAAATGAAAGCGTAACAGCTAAAATTTTGATTCTGTTTCAGATTCGGACATGTCAATAACAGAAACGAACCGATTCTACTCTGATGCTCCAAGTTTTCACAATTAAAATTAATTGTAATTGCGATAAACACTAAACAATTCTGAAACTGATATTTTAAGTTTTACTAATAAATAACGTCATTAAAGCAAATTTATTGCAAGTTTGTAAGCCGAAAGATTGATATATCTCAAGATCTTGGTTTCGAGTTGTTACTTAGAAATAGATTAGGTATAGCCTGAATTTACGCAATACGGGCCAAATAATCTAAATATATTAAACTGTATCCTGTTACGTGAGATAAACTTTTGCCTAATTAATTGTAAGAATTGAAGAATTATAACGAATAAAATCATATAATGTAACATAACAATTTGTTAATCACGGCGTGGGATTTAGTGCGTAAAGGATTATTAAAATTAGTTGGTTAATTTTTCTTAATTTGCAGCATTTAATCGTTTTAAGCGATATAAAATTTCCGTTTCATTTCGCTCGATCACGAAAGGAAATTCAATATCAAGTATATCATATACGAATTGTTTACGTGTAAGAATTCCCTTCAAATAAATGGACTTGACCTACGGAACTTTATCTTTACAACAACCAGTTTAAGTTATCGAAATCCTGTATTAATTTTCTTATAACAAGAAAAAATCCGTGAGAATTTGCTTTAAAGTCCCACTAGTCGACCGTTGTACGTATTATATTCACAAGCTTGGTATATAGCTTTTACATTAAAGATAAAGATTCTTTGGTGACTAATACCGCTTAATCGCCAGGATAAAGGATATTGCTCTGTATTTCGATTTAGAGGAGATTCACTTATCGATTAACCTTTTGTTGACGTTTGTGTATATAAAAAAGTATTATATTTACAGATGTTTATATTTAACGCGTCGATATATATTGATTTTTGCCGTCGCGCGAAAGGAATTTAAATATATATATATATATATATATATATATATATATATATATATATATATATATATATATATATATATATATATATATATATATATATATATATATATATATTTCTTGATTATTGAACCATAGATTATATCATTTTTCTTTTGTCTAGTTCTAGGTACCTAAAACCAAGAAATATATATATATATATATATATATATATATATATATATATATATATATATATATATATCACATGACTTAAATTGACACTTAAACGATACAATACTAATTAAAAATATCAATTTATGAAATAATGTGGATTAAAAAGGAAAAATAAAAATAAAAAATTTTCCCAGATACGCACCTCAATTTACTTTTGTCATGTTTCTTAGTGAAATATTTGAAGATTCCTTCGGTTACTATCAACTTAATATTTTTTTATTTGGAAACCTTTTTATTTAGTTTTTTCTGATTTGTAATCACTCAAATAATGATTTTGAAACCTAACAAAAGCAACAAAACAGTTATAATGGACACCACCGATTATAATAAGAAAATGGACGATTTATTAAACGATTTAAGAACATACAAAAAGTTACGACACGACCGAACCAACATATTTCAACATAAAAATAACCAATTAATTAACTTTTGTCTAAAAAACTTATAACAGATACAGAAGCAAAAAATTTAACAATACACAACGGAGTTCCACCAAAAATGTATGGCTTACCCAAACTACATAAACCTGGTATTCCTCTAAGACCAATAGTATCGAGTATGCAATCACCATTTTACGAGTTATCGAAATATCTTTGCAGCTGTTTATCGAATATAACTGGAAAAAATAATTATTATATAAAAGACTCTTTTACTTTAAAAAAATTATTAATGAAATAAGTATTCCAAACAACTATAAACTAGATGTCGTCTCGTTATATACAAATATTCCCAATGACCTACTAACAGATATAATAAAAGCAAAGTGGGATAACTTAAAAAGTTTTACCGCAATGGGCTCACCAATATTATCTACGGTAGCACTGTTGGTCATGGACTATCTGGAAGAAAATGTCATAGAAAAACTTAATATACCGATTCAGTTTTTTAAGAGGTACGTTGACGACTGTCTAACAGCTGTCCCCGGAAATTAAATTGACAACATACTAAATGCATTCAACAATTTCCACCAAAAGGTGTAATTTACATCAGAAGTCGAACAAAATGGAAAAATAAATTTCCTTGACCTCACACTATTTTGAAATTATGAAAATAAAAAGATTGAGACGATGTGGTAGACAAAAGAGACATGGTCGGGACACTACCTTAACTATCAATCACATCATCCGAAATCCCAAAAGAATAGCGTAATAATAGGTTTGGCTGATAAAGCTTTAACCCTAACTTTTCCGAAATATCGTCAAGAAGCTTTAAAGAAAGTCAGACAAATCCTAAGTGATAATAATTTCCCTGAAAAACTCACAAACAAAATAATAAAACAAGAAACTTACAAACTGTATAATAAGAATGTCCTTACACAAAATAATAATAATAACAACCCAAAAACATATCTTGCAATACCATACAATAATTCATTGTCAGAAAAAGTTAAACACATCCTCAAATAGCACAATATTATAGTTTGCTACAAAATATACAATTACTTGTCACCACTGTTTACAAAGTTAAAACGTAAGGTGACCCATAAAAAGAAATCTAACGTTATCTATTCCATACCATTTCTAAATTGTCCACAGAAATATATTGGAATGACAACACAATATCTAGACAGCAAATTGAACGGACATAAATACACAAAAACGCAACGACAGCATTACACAAACATGAGACAAATTTTAAACATGAATTTGATTTTTCAAACACAAAGGTTCTAACCCAGAAAATAAACTACCATAAACTTGCAGCAAAAAGCAATCAATGACAAACAAGATATCAAAAACCTATGCCAAATATATTTTAACCAAATAAACTGAACCACCTATTGTAGCACTTGTGTGTTGCAACACACCGTATAGTTGATATTGATAAAATTTATTCACAAATCAGAAAAAACTAAATAAAAAGGTTTCCAAATAAAAAAATATTAAGTTGATAGTAACCGAAGCAATCTTCAAATATTTCACTAAGAAACATATTTTTTGAAATATATGTGCTTGGTTATAGGTAATTTCTTTTAGTATTTATGGATACTAGCTTCAAAAATTTTAGATTTATTTTGCATTTTTTAACAATTTGTTTCAAGGAGATTCAGTTTTATTGCAACTACAACTAATCTATGCTTCATTATTTCTGGATTCTATGTAATATTCTGTTTTTATAAGTAAGATTCTATTTATAAAATAAATAAGAAATTATCTTATGACAACAGTATTAAAACTTCATCTGCAACTAATATAAGAACTAAGGTCATAGGTAATTATAGCATTGCTCAAATACCAATAGAAATCCCCAAATATTGCTCCAACATAACTTCTAACATTCCAGCCAATTTAAAGGCATATTATATTTGAACAGTTGATTAAATTGATACAATAGGCTATAAATTAAATAACATGACCTTTTTTGTTTTTTGATAACAAATTAAAATAACAAAGTTTTTAAATCTTATATTGTATATTATAATATAAATATGACACTAAAAAATACACCACATTAAACTGATTTCAATTTAATAAAAAAATTTAAAAAAACGTTACTAACATTTATTAGTCAACATCTTCAGGTCGTACTGGATGAGAAAGTGGTACTACAGACTTCTGATTTACATCCCGAGATAATGCTTTCCTCATATCTGAAAAAGAAATAGTGCCAGTTTGAAACCTGAATTTACTAAAAAAGCACACCAGAAAGTTTTGTTCCACTACAATGAATTAAAACAATTGGACAACTTATTTTTGACCTTGACACATTATTATGATCACCAGTCGAGGACATAAAACGTTTTCAAATTTTTCATAATTTTTTAAATTTTCTTTTCAAGAATTCTCAATATGCTATCAAGTAATAAAGAGCTAAAAGAGCAAGTGAATAAGCTAAAATGATATACAAATACCATTGATCTATTTTAGCCAAATTTTTATGAGATATGTCCAGTGCAATTACTATTTGCATTCATTACATTTTTTTATTTTTGGGATAGCTAAATTTATTAACAAATAGGTAAACTTAAAAACAATATATGAACAAAAACAAAATAATAAAATCGAACATATCACATTAATATTAGATAAGTTAAGGGAAAGGAGATGGACAACTAGAGTTTACATTTTTAAAGTTTTATTTTCAATGCACTGACTGGAGTTCTTTAATATTTGAAAGTAGTAGACAGTTATATGCATCGAAACCCTTATAAAATATGGACAAAATGCTAAGAATTTTTTGATTCCTCTAATACAAAAATTGTTTATTCTCCGTATCAAATAAGAAAGCAATTTTCATCACAATTCTAATAATGTTGTAGGTATCATATGTATAAAACAATTTTGATTATCGACTACAGACCTAAAGTTTACTATATCCATGTATATATTTCCATAGTCTTAAATCCTTATTTAAAATACTGCATCATCTATACACACACATTCTTGATTAACACAAAGTATTATTTCAGACATTCAAAATTTTTTGTTAAATACATTGTGTCAGTTAATGTTATGGTAAATTACTACCTGAGAAAGATTTTTTGGTAAGAAGGCTAGCTCCTACCTGCATAATTATGTTATAAATAGCTATAATTTATTTTATCTCACACAAAAAAATTAGCTATACTAGGTACCTTACTTACCATATGCATCTTCATCTGGATCTCCAGAATAATACTCCAGAACAGTTCGATATACTATGTAACCTAAATTAGTATACATTTTAATTGCTACCTGATTGCTAACTCTCACGAATAGGTCCACAAAATATGCCCGTTTCCTAAAACAATTTTACATGTCTAATTTCTAGTTTATATTTTATTAAAAAAAAAATATATTGTAATAATAAGTCTTAAAAAACTAGCAAATCAACTTACTTTTCAGATACCTCTTCTAAAAAACTCATAAGTGTAGCCGCCAAACCGAGCCTTCGATAATCAGGAGAAACTGTGAGAGCTGTAACATGACCATGCCAATTTTCCCCTACACCCTCAGCTTTGCCCATAATGTATCCCATTATTTCGCCACTAGGAGATTCAGCGACTTGAAAATATTCGGGCCAATGTGCCAAATATTGCATATAAAAGGACAGTCCATACGTTTCTGTGAGAGGATCCAAGTTAACATTATTAAATTCATACATATCATCGCAAGTAAATGGGCGTAAAGTAGTCATTTTTGTTTATCGTCTTTTACTTCCAATATTACAGGTATTTTTACTCCTGTCTTTATTCACAAGGCTCAAAAAATTTTTTCAAATTATCATGCAAATACTCAATAACAAAAATCTAACCTACAAATTTTGAGACCCCAAAGGGAGTAACAGTAGCTCTATCGACGGACGACAGATTCTTTGTTTAAAAATACTGCTTCGGACGTCATTGCGACTCGGCAATAGTTTCAACTGTTCATTCATTCCACCAATGTTATTAAAATATATCTTACCGATTTACTAATTAGGAACTATCTACAAAAATCTCTAAAAAACTATACTGTAAAAATGTAAATTATTTTAATCGGCTTTATTGCTAACTGCCAGGATTTTAATCATATTTAACGATTGATTTAAATCAGTTTTAATGATTATGAATGTCTCAGTTTAATCAATAATGTTTATTGACGTGTATACCTATAAATTTATTCAGCATGAATAAATAATTTGATTTGAAGTTGCAGATGGCGAAAATGCGAAACAATTTTGTTTAATTGGACATGACGTTATACTTTATTAGAGAAGATATGGTATCATATTGACCCTGTTTGAATTAGATTTCTTCATCGAGAAATCACACAACAATCGGCGGCAATCTCAAATTGCAAAAATACTCCGGTGACATTTAGGAAACTGTTTTTATACAATCTAATTGTCACTGCTTATTTGCTGATTATTCTGCGAATGAAGTTAATTTCGCCTTTTCGCTATGAGAGCAACTCGCAAATAAAGTAAACAGCTATAATGGAATTGTAAAACAAATTTGACTGGTTAAATGTTAGATCTTACAAAATATGATATCACATTAACCAATCAAAATTGTGATTGTGTGAACTTACCTTTCATCAACTGTAAAGGAATTTTTCTTGCCAAGACAGGCTTTTGAACGCACCTAAACAATAATGGACAAATGACAAGCTGTCATCAGTGATAAAATTTGCCCGTATTTTTTGATTTGCATACTTGACAGGATTTTAGGAAAAATAAAACGGCATTTTAAAAGAAATTTTAAATTCTCAGCTATAAAATTTAAGTTAAAAGTAATCAAGTTAAATAAAATGACCAGGTAATATAAAATAATATCAATAAAACGAACTTTTAAATAGGTATTACCACATACATCATAACCTATCTTTTTTTCTTCCAGAGCTAACATAGAACTTGGAAATGTTACCCCACACAACATTAAACAATTAAAAAAGCTCAACAGTGTAGTATTTCCTGTATCTTACAATGACAAATTCTACAAAGACGTCTTGGAAGCCGGAGAGCTTGCCAAATTAGCCTATTATAATGATATTGTAGTTGGAGCTGTATGTTGTAGAATTGATACTTCGGAAAAGACTAGAAGACTGTATATAATGACACTTGGTTGTCTGTATCCTTATCGAAGACTCGGGATTGGAACAATGATGGTGCAACATGTTTTAAACTATGTCGAACAGGATGGAAACTTTGACAGTATATTTTTGTAAGTATACCGAAAAAATGTTCTAAGAACAAACGGTAATTATTCAGAGCGGTGGAAACACCTAATATTTCGATGATTTTTTACATACCTCCTATTTTTGGGTTGTAGGACACAATATGATGGTTTTTCGCGTGGTTTAAAAAAAAAAAACATTTTTCATTTTCACTCATAAAACTTGTATTTTCCGATCACTACCTTTAAACTTTGGGCATTTCCAGTAAAATTCACAAACGACACAATATTTTATCATTTTTTTAACAAAATTTACATAAACAATCGCGGAAAAAATATGTGATTTATTATGCGATGTTGCCACGTGGATTTTAAATATCATTAAGATGGAAAACTTGGTAGTTCAAATACAATTAATTGTGGTAATCCCAGTATTGTAGTATAAAATGTGGGAAGAGGTGCAGAATTGAGATACCAAACATAAACAAATTGCTCAGCAAACTACGTTTGTCTAAAAAAAAAGATCAAAACAGAACTAACCAAACTAACTAACTAAAGTAGATTTCACAAAACAAGCTATTTCGTAGTCCTCTGCTTGCACACAACGTTAAAGCCTCTAAGAATGATTAGTTTATGTTAGGTATCCTGATTCTATTTGACTGGCTCTAAAGCTCACTACATTTTGTCGAATTTAGTCAACATTTCCTAATAATTTGTTTTTATTCTTGCTAAATTTTTTTTTAAATTTTGGAACACTATTCTTAATGCTGCAAACTACAGCAGTTTGAAAAACAGTTAGTTCATGTAGGAAAATTATTTTGTCGTTTCAGTAATTTACAAGTTCAGCCGAATGTACCCTTTTGTGATGTCAGAGATATTTTTTCTTTATCGATACCTTTCAAAATCATTCTCTCCTTTATTTAAGAAAGGATTTTTGAACAAAAAGAATTGGTAGTATTAAAAGAGAATAAAGGGTACAAACAAAACATGTGCAATTTTATAAGAAATCATTCTGCAACAATGCAGAACTCCCGGTTCGCGGTATTTGTCTCATAACCAAAGTTTTAGCAGGGTCTCGTTTCCCCGGCTCGATTTTTCATGGTGTCTGCTATATTTTAGCAAAATATTGTGTGCAACTTTAAGAAAAATGTGCTATACTTCAGAATATTCAATGTGTTTTAGTGAAAATGGCAAATTGTAATGGAATAGGTCGGAAGATACAAAAAAATTACAGGGGAAAGGCTAAAAAAAAATTTTTAAGAAAAACCACGCCAAATCAACGAAAAATATCCATATTTCCACGATGAAAATACGATGTATGTAAAAAATCAGCGAAAAATTTGGATTTTCCACCATTCCGAATAATTACCAAACAAACTCGCTTTTAGATAATTATTATGATCAGGTGAAACCTAGGAAAACGACGTTTTTAAAAAAAATGTCACACTTGCCCTGTATTTTGAGGCCGTAGAACCCGATTATGGCCCTGGTTTTCCATTATTTTTCCTCACTTTCCCGCAAAACCCAAAAACACCATGTTTCACTTCACAAGGCACTTTTAGTTCTGAAAAATATACCGAACTTTCATATTTATCTTTAACATTAATAGATAAAATACATTGTATGTAATATATTTCAATTATTTTTTTACAAATTTTAGCAAACAAATTTAGGAAAATTTGTATTATAAAAGAAAAGGCAAAAATACGTTTCATAAACGTCATCAATCCTTGTACTACTCAAAAGGCGAAATATTCGTTGCGATGTTGCCAGATGTAAAATACTTTCTTGATATAAACTATAAATTTGTCTATCTCGGTGAACAACATTGCTAAATTTTTATAATGTAAAAACAAAGGTAAAATTAATCTTAACTCTTAACTGGTTCAGGTTTAGCTTAGTTTTAGTTAGTGTGAAAAACTGAAACTAACATAAACTAAATATTATTGCCCAACAGAGACCCCATAAAAGCAAAACAATATCTTCCTGGGAAGGATATTGGGAAGGTCTGAGTTAGTAGGGAAGCCCGTGATTTGGTATCTGCTGCAAAAAATTATATGGTTGGTAAAATTATAAAACCAAGATGTATACATATAATTAGGATTATAAATTTGATGGAAGAAGGGTATTGTTTGGCAACAGCACAATAGAAGAAATAGGTGGCATAAAGAAATATCCAATAAAAGAAATTTATTAATATTTTTCCTCATTATCATTAAAAGAGGGGGATATACCTGTCCCATGTATTTAAAAAATTCATGCTGCATGTTTTTGTGTTGGGAATATTTTCTTTCCTGCCTTTCTTGTCAAATTTTGTTTTCATTCAACACTTTCTGCTAACAGTGACAAAAGCAGTATGATCCTGTTATTCGAAGGGAAAATCACAGCTAATATAAAATTAAAAGATGGTAACGAACAAGAGCGAATATGTTCCTTAAAACCTTTAATATTTGGAGGGAAAATCGTGCATAATATAAAAATCAAAGAAGGGAAAAATGTTTTTCGAGTCCTTTTCAGAAATCATATTTATGCTTTGGCAGCAGTACCCTTTCCTAGGAAGTGGCGCCATTATTGAATATGATAGGCTTTTTTATTTTGATTTGTTTTTTGGTCTTTTTTCTTGATTTTTCGGAATAAAAAAGGGCAAATTTATCAAATGTTATTAAAATGAAAAGTAATTTTCTCTACTTTCCGAGCAAGTGAGGAAAAATAGTGAACAACCAAAGTCAAATTAGTATTTTACAACCTCAAAATATGGGGTAAGTGTCAAAATTTTTTCAAAAAAAGTCGTTTTCCTAAATATATTTATAGGTACTGAATGTACCATTTTTATATTTTGTACGCAATATATTTTTAGACACGTCCAAGTAAATAATGAAGGCGCTATTGACTTTTACAAGAAATTTGGATTTGAAATAGTTGAAACCAAAGAACACTATTACAAAAGAATAGAACCAGCAGATGCTCACGTTCTACAAAAGACAATAAGAAAAAAAGGCCAAATAAATGGTAGTGTAGAATGAATGTGTAATTTTTCTTTGATATAATTTTTTTTTAATAAAACATTTTTTAAGCACCTGATTCCAGCATAATTCACTTTTCAGAATGGTTTTATAAATACAATTAGTACCTCACAAAGTTTTTTTTCATAGTATGTTCCCGAAATTAAATTTTTTATATCAGTCTGAGCACTAATAGGTGATTACTGAATTTTTTCCCGCAAATGAGGCACACCAAAATACTGAAGGTGCATATGGTGAGATTGGACTGACTATATATTTATGTTACATGATTCCTTTCTTTGTTAGGTACTATAAAGTCTGAAATTTGATATTTGTTGTTCGGTGTTAATAAATTATTTCATGAAATAGTTAAAATTCAGTTTACAAATGTTATACAATATATAAGTTTTTTTTATAATATTTACCAGAAAAAAGCGTGCTAAAGAATTTATCTAAGATTTCTTTTACCAAATTATGTTTGTAAATCATGTAAAATAGTTAAGTAAGATTTTCTTTAAATGTACAACTTGTAATCTTTCATTTTGTGTTTTAACTTGTTAATATTAACGGAAACTAATAAATTGTTTTTGTATTTAACCAGCTTGTTTTATTATAAGTTAGTTTGCTTTGAGGAAAATTTGTCATAAGCTATTTTATTTATTGTAGAAATGTTTCTATAACACAAGTCACTAATTTAAGACATATCTTACTCAAAAGTAGACATAAGGCGTGATTGGTAAGAAAAATTTGAATACCTCCCTGTATGTCAAAAGTTGGGATGAACATTTGATCTTCATTAACCCCTGGAAGTCTGCTATCATTAAATAGATCTTCACAAATGCAAATATATAACATTTTTTGTTTGGTCCCCTCATTTGCGAAGTAAGAAATCCAAAATATTTATTGGAGATTAGGATAAATTAGCCAACAAATTACCAAATATATCCTTGGAAAACAAAAACGAAGTGCAAGTAGAGAAATTTTTGTTTCTCACACAACTGCCCAAGAAATAAAACAACACGTATCGCTGGATCCTGCAACAGTCTTAGCCAATACGTAGAGTGCTGACAACTTCTTTTACAAGGGATACATCATCAGCAACAAGGAAATTAATAATAGAAATATAAATCGAAAAAAAAGAGATAGCTTATTTGACATTTTGGCCATAAATATAAAAGTTAAATATATATATATTGCGCATCTTATAGAAGCAACTTGGCTCCCGCCTCGTAAGAAGCAGAGCGTTTTCAATGAGCAGTATTTCTTGGAGTATCGTGCTTAGCTCAGCTATTAGAAAGAGAGGTACTACTCATCGAAAACACTTTTTTTTTAGCGTGAGCCAATTTACTTCTATAGGATACTTTATACTTTATTCACCTTTAAAATCAATTTACACTGACATTCAGGCACACCACATATCCAAATATATTTACACTTAGGTACATCACATATCCAAAATATACAGTAAAATAACACTAGCAAGAGGAGGTCAAAGAATTAAAAACTAGTTACAGGAATAAATAATAAAAATGAGGACATACAACGTCAGCAACACACCTTCAATTTTGAGAACTTTAAAAGATTTATTCTTAAAGTTATTGTCACTATTAGCAAACAAAGTCAAACATTTATTCACCTTTAACATCAATTAAGGTTGATGTGGAGGACGTCATGTGGTCAGATATATATCAAAATTATACAATATGCATGCAACATTAGCTATACTTCTTAAAAATTAAAAGCTAGTTTCCTATAATAAAACAAAGAACAAAAACGGAACACATAATTTAAGTCAACCATCGTATCACTTTAAGAATTCTCAAAATATTCCGCGAGTGAGTAGAAGCCCTTCCCAATTAAATATTTTCTTAATTTATTCTTAAAGCTATTGTAATTATTGGCTAATTTGAGGAAGTTTGTTGTATATACGAATAGGGTGATAATTGACATCTTTCAGTGAGTCGTATTGTGCGAGATGTAAAGTGGAACATTTGCATTCCAGGTGTTATACTGGTGGTAAGTCGAACTCGTTTCAAAACGTTTAATGTTGCTTTTAACGTAAAGAGAACACTCAAAAAAATATACACATATAAAAGTTAGTATTTTATGATTCTTAAAAATATCCCTACTTGATTCTCTCCTTTTTAAATTAAATATAAGTCTAATAATTCTCTTCTGTATTAAAAATACTCTATTGTATTTGATGCAGCTCCCCAGGGAATCACATGGTAAGACATCGCCGAATATACCAAAGCATAGTATACCTGCAGCAATGTAGTACGTAATAAGTCACGTCGTAAAGTTAAAAGAGCAAAATATGCCCTATTGAGTTTATTAGCAACTTCCCCGATATGCAATTCCCACGTAGTGCCGCGATCTACTGTCGGACCCAAAAACTTGCTATAGGAGGCACACGAAATTCCTGGAATCGCCAAGTTATTCCTGTTAAAATATACACATTTAGTTTTATCTACATTTAATATGAGTCTGTTTTTTTCACACCACCTAAACATGTCACTAACGACCTGTTTAATGGATGCTCCAAGTTCTTCAGAAGTTGCTTCTGATAGAGCTATTGAGGTATCATCCGCATAGTTTACCACCAGACCTCTAGGTGTATAAGAAGGCAAATCATTCATAAACAGAGTAAAAATTAGTGGCCCCAGTACAGAACCCTGAGCGACACCCATATCAACATCATACTCACTGGACTTACAGTCATTTAAAAGAACAAACAGTTTTCGGTCAGACAAAAAGCTAACAATCCAATCAAGCACACTCATCCTTATACCTACGTTGGAAAGCTTATATCTAATAAAATTGATATTGATGCTATCAAAAGCCTTTGAGAGATCAAAGAAAACAGCAGCGACATGATACTGAACTTTTATGTCTATGGACACGGCTAACAAAGAATTATTGTTGTAAAAACTGGACTTCAGGTGAAAATGTTATATGTAGTTTTTAAATGGGTACCTATTGTCGTAAATGCACGATTGTTTTACGATAAAATATTAAATTACAGGTTTAATAGTGCCCCAAACGCCCTAAATGAACGAAAAAGACAGCATTACAAGGCCAAAAACTTCGTGTTTTTAAGTCAGTATAAATCGCTCATCAAACGGCAGCCTATGATCGGGAACATATCACCTGATTTCAGGGCGTTGTGCCATCTTCAATATAATATAAAAACTTCAACCTGTAAATTCAGGTCGTTGGAGGGTGTTCTAGTTAGGAAAACTTGCCCTTTTTCGACTGAACCTTCGCTCTCAGGGGACATAAAATTTTTTCCAAATTAGGACAAATCGTGATTATCAATATGAGATCTACAGACCTTAGAAATCGCGTGCGAGTCTTTAATTCTTAACAAAATCTTACACCGTCCACAAAATATCGTAGAGGGATATTTTGTGACACAGTCGATAAAAACTGCAGGCTTTAACTTAACTGAAAGTGATCAAGCGAATTTAAAGTCCCGGGTTTGACAATGCGGAAATTAGTCTGAATCCAGAAATAAATAAGTAGTTAAAAATAGGAAAAGTTAAAAGAGGAAAAATATGAAATAAAAACTAAATTGGATCCATTGATAATCGCTTCCAAGCTCAAAGCATAGGTCATTCCGTAGATTCTAGACTTTGTTCCAAATATTTTGAGGAATACTATTTTTGTAAGATAAACATAGACCTAAAAGCAAGTATAATAGACTGGGAATGCTATAAAAAAAGTTAGCTCACACTTAAAAAAAAAAAGAGACAGAGCGTCCGCAGTCTTTATATTTACCTTTTATATCTGTGGATTTAACAAAAAACTTTTCAGGCCAAATGTTATTGTTAAGTTAACATCACTATTTATGAGAAACAAAGACTAAACAAAAACCATATGTAAATTATTTTGGGTAAATATAGTCAGGTAAAATAGGAAAAAGAAAAGAAAATATGACTGCTACGGGACACTTACGTAATGCATGTGCAACACACATTTGGCCATTTTATTTATGCATAAATAAATCGTCCTGACGAATCATTTTTTCAGCTCTTACACTTTCTTTCATGTTTTGTGTCTTACGCTTTACCGATCGGGAATAACTGATCATGAAGAATTCATCCTCCACAGGTGACATCTCCCCATTTTTAAATGACAAAAATTGTTTGAATATAAATGACTTTAACAGCACATTTATTAGAAAATTAAACAGGCCCTTGAAAGAATATGTAGAAAACAATTGATCTATATTAACCACATACATATGGTTGGGAGTGGGGCTGGATGGTATTTCACCTCATTTTGTCAAAAGTTGCCAGTATATTCTTTCCACAATATTATCTGAAATATTTAATGTATCTCTGTCCACTGGTGTGTTTTCTGATGTTTAGAAGGTTACTTATATTACCTATATCTACAAATGTGGTGATAAGACGAATGTTGAGAACTATAGAGGTATCTCAAAATTCTCTATATTTAGCAAATTGTTTGAACAGATAGTCCATCAAAAAATATATCCCTTCTTTATAAGTATTTTCTCTACTGCCCAACATGGCTTTGTCCGTGGTCGCTCTGCAGTCACTAATCTGTTGGCTTATGAGCAGGTCTTGTTGGAGGCGTTGTCAGGTGGATGCGATTTACACTGACTTCTCCAAGGCCTTTGACAAGGTGGATCATCAGCTTCTCTTGATGAAGCTAAGTAGTATGGGTATCCACGGCGTGGTTTGAAAGTTATCTTTCCAATCGAACACAAAGGGTGAAGATTGATGGCGTTGAATCTGCTGATATACCTGTCACTTCTGGAGTCCCACAGGGTGCACATTTGGCACCCCTTCTTTTTAATTGTTTCGTGAATGACATAGAGGATTCTATAATCTCAAGCAGACGACTTAAAGATATTTAAGGTTGTTGGAGGGATAGAGGACTGTGTGGCCTTGCAGGGTGACCTGGATATTTTTACTAAGCGGTGTGACCGCAATTTCATGCAATTTAATTTAACAAAATGTTCTGTCATTACATTCTCAAAGAAAAAAGATAGTATAGTTTATAATTATACATTGCACAATACAATACTGACTCGCTCAGATCATATAAAGGATCTTGGGGTGATATTTGATGAGAGTCTTTCTTTTGACCTGCACGTTGATAGTATTTCTAGCCGTGGTTTGAGGCTTGTTGGTTTTATTAAACGCACAGTAACTGATTTCAGCAGTGTGCAGTGTTTTAAATCTGTATACTGCTCAATGGTTCGATCAGTCTTGGAATATGCATCTCCAGTCTGGGCACCGAACTATGAAATATACAAAAATAAAATCGAGGTGCAGGTCCGTTTCATGAAATTTGTTGCTTTTAAGAAAAATGTGCCATTCAGTGTAATACGGGATTATATGAGCTTGTTATCATTATATAATAGACGCATCTATCTTGACCTAATATTATTTTATAAGATCATAAACTCTATGGTTGATGCTCCTGAATTGTTGGGAGCTGTTAGATTCTCTGTACCTCAGAGGGTGCTTCGGGTCCATAGTCTTTTTAATGAACCATACCATAGGACAAACTATGCGTTTAACACCCCAATGTCCAGAATGAGTAGAGAAATGAATTCACTGCCTAGGAATGTTGACCCATTTATACTCTCTCTGAACTCATTTAAGGATTGTATAAAAAATTTTAAATAATTGAATTGTATACATAATAGACTGTAGTGGCAGTATTATTGTTTTAGTTAATTGTTATTCTTTTAGTACTGATGTGACTTGTGATATTTTATGATTGTTTCGTTTCAGATTTTTTATTCTTATTTGACGTATTATATAAAATGGAATTTGTATGATTTATTGCAGTTAATAAACCATTATTATTATACATGATTTACAAGCCAAACGGCTTCGCACTCCCTCCAGGGATTATTCACTCAAACCAGGCATACAAAGACGCCAAAAGTATGAAGCTCTGTGAGAACCCTTTCCATGTTATCGGGTCCTAGGTGACGTGGTCTGCTGCATTTCCCATGAATTTTCGGACGGTTCGCGCGGTTGTTAGGAGAATTGCTTCCTGCATCGGTTTATAAAGATGCTCACTAAGGCCCAGTCCCTTGATGTTCTGCAGGAGGTTCTTCGGTATCACTCCAGTTGTTGACAGTATTATGGGAATCGTTTGGACGCTGTTCATTGCCCATTGTCTTCGGATTTGGACCTCCAGATCTCTGTATTTGGCGATCTTCTCGTTATATTTTGGCCTTAGGTTGTTGTTGTTAGGTACCGCAATGTCGATTAGTGTAGTTCGCCTAGAAATTTTATCTATTAGTATAATGTCTGGTCTATTATGAGCTACTGTTTGATCCGTCAGAACCGTTCGGTCCCAATATAACTTGAACTGGTTGTTTTTAAGAATAGGCTCCGGATTGTACTTGTAATAAGGCACTTTTCCTACCTGTAATAGGTTTAACTTTTCTGCTAACTCTTGGTGGAGTATCTTAGCGGCTGAGTCGTGTCTTTCCTTATACTCGGTTGCGGCAAACGCTTGGCATCCTCCAGTTATGTGCTAAATTGTCTCCGATGTTCGACAGCCATATCTGCATTGGTCATTTTCTATTGAGGGATCTCTAATGATGAACTTCCGATAGTTCTTCGTCGGAATAACCTGGTCTTGGATAGCTAACAAGAAGCCCTCCGTTTCCGGAAACATCTGTCCTGAAATCAACCAGTAGTTCGACGCTGAGTTGTCGACATTGTCCTGATTGACCTCATTTGGATGCCGTCCATGAAGTGGCTTCCGTAGCCAGGTTTGTAACTTCTCTTGGTCTGTTTGGTGGTGAGAAGTAATATCTTGTTCCCTCAACTGTAGCGGTGTTGAATCGTCTGCCTCGCATATTGCTCGATGTAGTGTGGAACAGTCCGCCAACCTGTGGAAATATGAACGTAAGTTTATTATTTGTTGGTCGAGCTGCTTACCAATATCCACCAACCTCTTCCTCCTTGGTGTCTTGAAAGCATTGTACGTTCAATAGCACTCCGAGGGTGATGTTTTTGTGCTTTTGTTAGGAGTGTCCTTATTTTTCTTTGCAGGTTTTGGATGTCCGTCCTGCTCCACTTTACAATTCCAAAAGAGTAGCTCAGCGTAGAGCAAGCATACGTGTTGAGCACCTTAAACAAATTTCTACTATTTAAATTAGTTCTTAATACCCGCCTTACCCTCCTGACAAATTCGGCTCTCAATTCGGCCTTCATAGTGCCATGATCAATTCTTTTAGCCTGCTTCATACCTAGATATTTGTATGTTTGGTCTGCTTCCATTGCAGCTATAGTTTCACCGTTCTGCATTTCAAAAGCCCCCGGTTGTATCTTAGCTTTAACCATGTTCAAAATACGGCACTTGTCAAGTCCAAATTGTATTCCGATATCCCCGAACTCCTCTACAATTTTAAGCATTTGTTCCAGCTGGCTTCTGGTAGCAGCCATCAGTTTAAGATCATCCATGTATAGAAGATGATTCACTCTGACTATCTCTTCGCTGTTGTTTCTAACACTAAAGCCGTGTCTGGTGGAGTTCAAACGACGTGACAGTGGGTTCATTGCAAGGCAGAACCACAATTGCAGTTAATAAACCATTATTATTATTATTATTATAAATACTAATAATGGCCCATAAAATCAATGAGTGGAATATAATCCCAACAATATGAAACAGCAATATTATCGCCGCATCTTTTGGTTCCCAAAGTCTTCAATGCGCAGATGCTCATTGCTTTCATTTTATTGATTATTTTGAATAGTCTTCATAGACGTAAGAAAAAAATAATATTACTTAATACACACTGCCGATCCTATAAAAGAAAGGTGGGCCATGCTTAAAAAAAGAGACAGAGCGTTTTCGGTCGAGTGACAGGTATATCCAATTACATTTGGTGTATTCTGCTAACTCTGCCATTGGAAAGAGAGGTACTATTCCTCGAAAACGCCCCGTCTCTTTTTAAGTCAACTTACTTCTATAGGATCCGCAGAAACATCATTATAACCTAACTTTTTGTTTGGAAAATTCTTGCCGTTAAAACAATTTAAAATGACATAAAGTTATCCTTTTTTATTGGTCACAAATATATTAAATACTACAATATAACTTTTCCGTCTCGCTGTTGCGCCCTAAAAAGATTGGAAGCGGGGAGATTTATGGAGATTTATATACATCTGTCTTTTAATGTTGGGATCAAAGATTATTCAACATTCTCAGTATTGATTTTATATGTATATGATACTGACCTACCTGACCAAGCCTGATTTTTTAAATGCCTAGGTTTTCAATAAAAACAAAAACTCATTTTTACTCATTTTATTTTAGTTTAAAATATAGATGTATAATCTTGCAAATTTCAGTTGCCCTTGGACAAAAATAAATTAATATAAATAAAAACACATATCTGAAAATAAACTACAATAAGTTTTATTTCCCCGCCATTAAGCATTAAACAATTGTTACAACAACCTTTAAAATAGCTAATCCTTCATAGAACCTCGGCAAGAGAAAATCGAGGAATTCGTGGTGTGTCACATTTCAACTTTAGTCCATGGGATCACGAACAAATTTTAAAAAGGGAGCAATGAGCTTGCGCGAAGTTATTTGAAAAGAATTTTCTTCTTCCTTTCTCTCTAGAGGTTTTCTGCTCTATGAGTACAAACCTCCGACATATTGTTTTGTTTACCCTCTATTAGTACTTCTCTCTTTCTCTTCAATGATACTACATCTCAAATTAAGCCTTGGCCTCCTTAAGTTTTTTCCCTCAAGGCTACCTATCTCCTGTTGATTTTCTCCAGAATTGGGATTCCAAACCAACGAACATTTACACTCTAGCAAAATGTTAATAGATACAACATACCTTTTTCGATGGGATTTAGAGATTTCCGAAAGGCATTCAATACAATGAAATACTGTGGTATCAGTACTTCAAGAAACGCAAGAATTATCCAAGCATACACTATCTTAACTCAGATAAAAAAAAGATACAGCTCTATAAATAAACTAACATGAAACAACAAAGAAAGAAACAATCAGGAAAGGAGTACAACAGAAAGATATATTAGCTCCGAAGCTTTCTATGCTAGTGCTTGAAGATGATGATGGAATTAACAAAAATGCTAAGAACTGAAGCAGAATAGAAAGGAATAGAAATGAATAAAAGAACAAAGAATAGGAAAAGTTGGGTTATATATCTTCCCCTGACCGATCAGCATGTATTACGAGATAAAACCAAGAAAGAGAGATAGCTTGGACTCAGCTCAGATTTGGATGGGCACCTGATGCAAAATTAAAGTATGTTCTGGGTCCTAAATAAGATAACATTACACAGTACAGCAAAGATCAATTGAAATAAAACTTTTAGGAATAACATTCAGAGACGGAAAAGTAATGCAAGGATGAATGAACCAAAGCTTAAAAATCTAGTTGAAGGAATATGTTTCCTGAAAAGGAATTGGGCAGGAGACTAGCGCGACATGATGATCATCAGTGAGGGGGTGCATTGGAAGACCTAAACAACTTTGAGATGATTAACTGAAACAAAGAATATCCCAGATTAGAACAAGATAGAAAAATACGAGGAAGTTCTAATTTTCTTTTAAATTTGTGAAATAAGAGTAACACTTTGGTTTTGCTCTTCTTTCATAGCTAAAAAAAAAATCCCCTATTTATTTCAGGACAAATTTTATTGAAAAAATTCATAAATAGCTACCGAAAAACTAGTCTTATACTGTGTGCTAAAAAAATTTTAAATTGAAAATATAGCAAATAATTTTGGACTGATTCCATGTACTAAAGCTGAGATATGGAGTTTGAAAAAGTCTTTTAATCCAAATGTCTTTTCAGACGTTCTACAAAAAATTTGAACTGCTTTTTTTTATTACGAGTATATTTTTATAGTCTTTTACAATCCAAGGTTTTCCTTTATTTGACTCAACCCACAAGCAACCAGTCTCTCCATAGAGGACAAGATCACAATGTAAACAAAAAAATTGAATTATTTTATTTAAACTGTCATGAATTAAAACGATAAAAATTTTTAATTGAACACATTGATGCTCTATACCTATATATATATATATATATATATATATATATATATATATATATATATATATATATATATATATATATATATATATATATATATATATATATATATATTATGATCCGTTAGAATGTAAATCTTCAATTTTATTAGACAAAAATGTTTCCTTCGTAAATATTTGTAGGAATTCTAGAAAAGTAAAAAATAAAAATATATGTTTACATAAAGTGGTTTAAAAAATAAGTTTCGCAGATGGAGTCAAATACATGGAAACACTTTTTTATACAGCGCACTAACAAGCATTTGGCCTCAAAAACCGGACAAAAAGGAGAAATGCAAACTACTCAAGTAATCATCGAAATTATTTTTTTTGTATACCCGAGTAACCGTAGTCTCATAAAATTATGATAAAGTGGCCCCTCCCCGCCGCTACGCTCCGCACAGTTAATTGCAATTTAAGCTTCGTTCAATACGCACGCATTCGTTCTTGATAGATTTTTTTTAGACTTCTGTTTGATGTTTGGTATGTTGGAAAGTGAATATTAAAAAAACAAATTTTTGTGATGGAATCTGAAAAACAAGGTATGTATTTAATTTTAATATATATTATCCAAAAATATAATGACTATATAATATTGTTATAGACCTAAAACAATATGCAAGAAAATTTTCTATTTTTTTGTTTTTCTTTTTAACTAATTAGTGTTTTTGAAAATGTTCCGAGTTAGGTCGGGCTACAATTCTTTTTTTATAATTAACTATAGACATTAGCTATATCATAATAGTCAAAACATTTTCCACATGTTTCCACCTCTTAAAAAAAAATCGCTTTGAGTTCCACGGTTTTTTTTTGCAATAATTTTGGTTATTTTTTACTTACATACATATTTTTATTCCTATAGGTACAGATTTGACATCAAATGTTATTGAGGTATATCGGAAAACGCTATACATGCTTTTTAAACAAAGCACATCCAGAACACTTGAAGATAAGGTGTCATTTAGGGAACATAAGCTCCGCGAAATGATGAAATGTCCCCAAATTGAGTGCCATACCTTAAGTCCGGATTTAAAACATTTTAATAGTGATTTGAAGAAGAGATGGATATCATCTAACTATACTGAAGAAAGATTTTTGAAAAAAAAAATGAGAAATGGCTTAGTACATCAATACCAATACATAACTGGGCCACGAATTCTACGGGACGCCCAAGGAAGCATTCCCAAGAATTACGTGATCATAGCAAACGACGAAATACAAAAGAACTCCACGAACAGGTACCTGTTGAGGAGCTTACCTATGCAACCAGCGTAAGTCAACGAATGTCTGGAAACGCCACGGCCTCTAAACTTATAATAGATGCAACTTCAATACCAACAAGAGCCAAACGTTACAGGAAGGTAATAAATATTGCTCCGAAACCGAAAGTAAAAAATTACACACCTGAGCAAGCTTTGCAAAATCTTTCTTGAAGGTGACTTTACAAGGAGGCAGTGGGAGTTGTTACACGATTCCAATAAGGCTATATTTCCTTGTTATACTCTAATTAGAGAAGCAAAGAAACTCTGCTATCCAAAACCAGAGTCAATCCGAGTTACCGAGACGTAACGGTAGAAAACTTTAGAATGTCAAACTTTGTAAAAGACTTTTTATGGGAAAACGTACAATTACCCTAAGTCAACATATAAAACGATACCCATTACGTTTTTAAATATTACACCCCTCCCCACCCTAAGTCAACGCCCCTTCACCCGTTTGGTAAAATAATGCCAGAAATGAAATCGGAGCACCTAAAACATATAAAACGATAACCATTATGTTTTTTTTGATATTACTTCCCTTCCCCTCCCCACCCTAAGTCAGCCCCCCTTTCGCGATTAGTAAAATAATGCCAGAAATCAACTTAGCGCCCTCAAAAATCCCCGGATAATGATTTTGACACGTCTAGAGTCAAAAACAACGGCGTTATTAATTTTGTCCGGTTTTTGAGGCCAAATGTTCGTTAGTGCAGCGATCAAAAACAATGCGCAAGTAAACCATATCTCATAAAACTAAGTCTAAGTACTGTAATTAAAAACTGATTTGCATCAATGGTAATTGTATACAAAGATCTGAAAATCGGCATGTCGTTGTAGAAAAATGTTTAAGAAAAAAATTGTGCACATTTGAATATCAAAATCGGTCAATTTTTTAAAAAGTTATTGCAAAAAAGATTAATAAATAAGATTATTAATGCCAAATGAGAAACTTTTTCCACAAGCGTTGCAACTGTTTTGAAGGACTTCTGCCAGCTTACTTTAGAAGCAACTGTGCGTAATTTTGTTTGTAGGTGATAGTTTAGAGTCAGTTTTAACTGTTGTGGAACATAACATCTCACCACCGCTTTCCGGCAAAACTTGACTTAAATAGAGGTCCAAGTTTGTGGAAAGTATAAGGATGTCTGGGAAAGATACCGGTGGATCCCACTGATGAGTCCACCACCGGTATCGGGACGAAACATCCATATATTTACTACGGTGGTAAAAAATAGATCGCTAGCTACATGCCCTTACCACCAGGGGCATTGCTAATTGCGACATAACTTGGAGTGCAGAAACGAACGTTTTCGGCATATTTTACTTTTTTATTTCCATAAAAGAAAGAAAGATGCTGACGCTTACAAAGAGATATGGGAAATTTATGGTGTTGATTGAATAATAGAATTGGTTTAAAAAATTTCGTTTTGGAGATTTTTCACTCAAAGATGACCAACCTTCTGGTCGATCTCCTGAAATTAATAATGACTAAATCAAAGCCATAATTCAAGAGAATCATCATATAACTATTCGAGAAATCGCAGAGAGGTAAAACGTAATGCACACAACAATTGAAATCACTTAAACCGTCTTGGACTCGCTAAGAATATCGACATTTAGGTTCCGTATGAGAAAGAGGTTCACTTAACATAGCGAATCAAACTTTGCTATATGAAATCGACCCTTTTTGAAAAACAGGTCATCTACACTCATCCAAAAAAGGTCATGTCAATTTGGTGGAACTACAAAGGTGTTATGTATTTTCAGTTGCTTCCAGGAGGCCGGATGATGTTTACTGTCACCAAACTGGATGAAGCAAACAAAGAAAAAGGGTAAGATAGGGCAAACTGCAAAGAAATTGTATTCCATCAAAGAAAAGCCTCACATATATTTAGCAACTCGTGAGAAAATTTTGTAGCTTGTTTGGGATTACCATTTATTTCGAAATTTGCAAAACTCTTTGAATGGTAAAACTTTCACAAATAATGATAACCATAAATTGCACTAGATTAAGTTTTTTGCTGATAAGGACCACAATTTCTATGGTGGCGAAGAAAATGAAAATATCTAATTGATTATAATTTATTCTTTGTATAAAAAAATTGTTTTATTTCATACTAAAAAACCGAAATTACTTTCTTGTCGATCTGATAGTAGAAAATGATGGCCCAAAATTTCAAGGTGGTGTAGACTTGTTCGGCGCAAAAGACGAAAAAAAAATCTCGTTTCTTGTTACTTCAGGTTTGAAATTTAACCCTTATACTAGAGAACGCAAAAAAAATTGCGAGAGACTATAATTAAATTATTTAAATCTTCGATCATACCCTATAAATTTAAACAATAGATTTGTTTGAAGGTTGTTTATGGTTGGTGGCGGAGACGCATTATTGACGTTTGACAGACATAAACATGTTTATTTATTTTTTCTTTCAGTTTAATTGCTTGTCGTGACTCTTTTCAGTGTTTTTAAGTATTAGAAATTACTATAAATGCGAAGTTTGCAATTAATATTAACAAAAAGAGCATTTAAAAAATTATTTTTATAGGTAAATATTGTTAGATATTGTTTACATATTGAATTCGTCCCAGTTAAATATTTAAATACGCATTTGATTTCCCCAGGTATATCCGCCCTATGAGAAATATTTAGGACCCTTTTGGTGTTTAGTGCCGTTGAGTATAAGTTCATTGTTGTCTTCGCTGTCGAGTTACTCAACATAAAATTCTAGCTAGTGCGAATTCACACCTGTGTACGGCTTGTGAGCGCTGAATCGTCGTAGACTCAAATTAAAAAATTTGTGTAAGTAAAGTAAGTAAAATATTGTGATTATATAAGTCGGTTTAATAACCATAATATAATAATAAAATTGTATAATGCACTTGTCGGTCCCCATCTGGAATATGCATCTAATATACAGTCTCCTAGTGCAAATGTGCATTGGGATGCTATTGAGCGTGTTCAAAAAAGGTTTTTGAGATATTTATATGTTGGGAACAATAACTTATATCCATATCTGATCTCTTATGTTAGAAAGCTTTAAATTTCAAACCTTTCGGAACAGAAGGCAAATTCAATCTGTGATATTTGTTTATTGTATTATCAATAATATGAAGTTTAACAATTGTTCTTTGATTAATTATATACCTCTTCATGTATTTAAAATAAGATTAAAGATACAAAAGGAAAAATTCTTTTATGTCTCCATTGGTAGTCGTTCTCCAATGAATTTAATGTTAACTGACGGCAACATACTATATAAGAATAATGAAATTGATTTTTTTAATTGAACTAAGGAATTGCTATTGCAGCTTATGCAGTGACCTTTAGGTTTACTCAGGTTCTTGTCTGTGCTCTTTCTGTTCTGTGTTAGTTAAGTCTGTTAAAATTTCTCTTACCTATAATTTTATAATAACCTTGTAGCATGTTATGTTTAGGTGTATGTGAGAGACATAGTAAAAATATTCAATATAACTCTATCATATTCACGTATTTTTTCCATTAAATAGAACCTTTTAACTAATAAATTGCGGGGGTTTCGTTGAATTTTACTCAAATGCAAAAGATATTCGATTTTGTAATTTAAAGTGACATTTTGCAAAAAATATGTTCATAACAATTTTTTTATAAATTCCTATTCTCACCATTACGCGGAACTTTAAACAATTCTCAAGTGAACAATTTCAAAAGCATCAAGTCTGAAATATTTGTATAGGATAGTTTCAATTTTTCTCTTATCGACATTTCACATGGAAAATAGCGTAAAAGTTATTAACTTTTAATAAACGTGAAAATCATGAATTTAAACAATTTAATGATAATGTATCACTAATTTTTTGCAATCTCTGTTATGCAATTTTCCGTAGAATCGCTGAAAAAATTTGCAATGGACCCGAAACGAAATTTTTTTTCCACTATTATATCGTACATTTGAAAAAAGCTTTTCATTCGGCATAAACATTTTTAATATTTTTAAAATAATTTTTAAACAAATTGACGGATTTTGATGTTCCATGCTGCATTTTGTAGGTTTTGCGAACAAGTTTTGTCTGAAACATTTCCCGGAAAACTTTATAGTTTTTTCCACATTTCTGAAAAACTATTTTTTGACACTTTAATTTGGTAATTACAAATTTTCCTACAAATTGTTTTATGACGTATATATATATATATATATATATATATATATATATATATATATATATATATATATATATATATATATATATATAACCACCTATTACTACCATTGTCCCGGATTTATTCCACTGTTCAGATCTCTGTACAAAATTACAGTCAAAAATTGTGAGTTTTCAATGTAATTTGATTACACTAAATGACGTTTTTTTTTTCAGGCAAGTTACAGCGCTAATTTTATCTCTTCAGATAACATCAGCATAGTAAGGGTCAATATTTATAGAAAGACCCGGTACAAATAGGATTTTCTTAAAATATAAGCAAACGTTTGAATAAATTAAATAATAGTACTAAATAGTTGCTCAAGATCCATCCCTCTTGAAATTATATTTTTTAATACCTGGCTTGTAAAATATAGTGCAATAAATTTAAATATAAATAAATAATAAATAAAAAAACATATATAAAAACAATTAATTATAAAACAATATATAATCAGATCACTGTATTGAATTATCACGGTTGATAATTGATTAGTCGCTTCTGAAGCATCAAAATTGAGATATACTAATAATTAAACCAATTTAAGAATTACAAAAAAATTTATTGTCTTTTTCCAGTACACTATTAACTTCTAAAATTAAGTCTTAAAGTAACATCACATCATACAATCAATAGTTTAACCGAAAAATAGCTTAAACAATCCATTAATCCCAGTTAATTCAATACTTTTACGAAAAATACACTTAAAAACTCAAAAATTAAGACGCAGTTAAATCACCCTTAATTATCTTTATACGGAATGCTCACAGCCTCCTACAAAATTAAAGAGGACTAGACGCGATAGTTCATTTGTTTCTTTTCAAGTTTAAAAACAAAGGCGCCTTAATAAGCTACAAATAGCCTTAACAAATCTCTTTACGATCAGATTCTCGTGTTTCCTTTAATTCATCACTAGATGTCGTTTGCTGATGTGCCACTGTGAATTTTGTTGATATAATTCTTTGTGACGCGCTTTCTTACTCTTTAGACTTTACAAAGTTTCGAAAAAATGAGTGAAAACCATAGAGATATAAAATAAATACTGAGCATGAAGAGCTAATGACATAATTAACAGGATATTAGCATTAAAAGATAGATGTATATAAATTCCCATCATGTCTATCTTACTCGTCCCAAGGTCTTTAGTGCGCAAATGCGAGACGGAAAAGCGCTATTGGCGTCTTCAATATATCTGTGGCCAATAAAAAAAAGCGAAAAAAGCGAACCTTATGACATTCAATTGTTTTGACAGCAAGAATATTCTAAACAAAATGTTAGGTTAATGTGATGTTTATTATCTTTAAATCATGCTTTAAATTTAAAAACGGTCTTTTAGTCAAAGTTTATTATTTATCGTACATTTGGAAAACATAAAATTTTATAAGAATTTAAAGATAATCTATTTGCTCAACGTCGGATTTGGGAACGAGGAGATGAATTTATGGGATTTTAATATTGGTGTTTTAATTTATTGGGATCATATCCCACTCATTGCATTTACGAACCGTTATCAGTATTTATTTTATATGTATATGGTGAGAACCATCTTCAGCGTTTAAAAAATACACCTTAATTAAACGTTCTTGTGATTAAATTGATGCTTCAGAATCTTCCAATATATTATTCTCCGTAATACTTCAAATAAACCACCCCTTAAATATAATTACGCATTTTTTGTTCATTTTTACCCGTTTCTTGTTTTGTTAAAACGACATTTAAAAGAAAACTCGTTAATCCCAGATTACCAAGGAACTCTCAAACGTGTACCATCACATCATACACAGAAAAATTAAATATCGTTGGTTGGACACTTCCCCATAACTCTCTATGATCTATACTAAACTAAAATAGCTTTTTAGTATAAAAATACTATAATTTATGGAGCTTTAAATAATTTACTATACACAATATCCTTTTCAAGTGATACTAATAACAAGTATTCGGCTACCTTAATCAGTTGCAACTGTATTATTATAACAATGAACATTATTGAATATTATTTAGGCCGAAGAGATTCCGTGTCCAAGTTTAGCAGTTCTTTCATTCGTTGAACGCATAATTTCGAACCTTCGTAGGCATCTTTGGATATCTAAAAATAATTTAAGATAACACTGGTTAACAAAATTTGTAACAAGGAGCCTAATTACTAATTCGGGTATGTATACTCGTATCCTGAATATGAAAACGTGTTTGCTATTACGAAGAACTAATTTTTGAAAGCTAGATAAAAAATTTCAAACTATTAGCAAAAAATTATATCAAGACTATTTTGCTTTTCCTGTGGGGCACGAGATTTGAGCTTCTCACATCTGCTATATAATATGTTCCAACATACACTCCACTGCACATGTTTTTGTCACCCCTAGATGAAAATCTGAAAACACAAAAAGTTTTATAACTTCAAAAGAAATTGTGGCAGCGTAAAAATTGCAACGGGATCTTAAAATTTAGGGATAAATCTTCAAAAAACGGTTACTGTAGGGGATTGAGACAAAGAGTAATTAGTGGACTGCATATAGGTTGGTTGCGGAGATGAGAAATTATACAAATAATGAGCAAATACAAAATACTGCGATAGCGTGACACAAATACTAAAATGGCCTACCTTGTAGTCGAAATCACTTCATTAATTTCTTCTTGGTGGCCACCAAGATAATCCCAAGCTTCACCATACAGAAACCAGGAATCGAGGACACGGTCATTATATTTTGGAGTAGTTTTTGAGGCGAGAGTCAATGTTTATGAGCAAACGATAAACCTTTTCGATACGGCGAGGGACGTGCAAGACGTCGAGTACTACACTATACTACGTCTACTGTATTACTACACGACCAGGGTTCTACTACTCTGTCCCTTTTTACATTTGTCCTAATGCGCGAGGGCCAGTAAAATGTGTCACGTGTAAACGCGAGTAAAATTGAACAAAAAGTAATGAAACCCGAACAGTTACATTTACCTCAAAAACCCTTAAACATAGGTATTAAACAATATCATAAAAAAAGTAAAAAAATTGAAAAAATTTTAATGATATTTGTATTGTTATAATTTCAAGTGCAAATATTGCAAAATACAAAAACCAAGACAGTTTGAAAAGGCATTGCTTCACCTTTAAAACAAGTGGTAGATCGTCCAATTTGATCCATTTGGACCAAAGTTAAACAAATTTTTGTAAGAAAATATGTTTGTTTTGAAACGCGTATATTTAATAAACTAAACAAAATAAAAAAAAAGTGTAAATAAAAAAAAGACGTGTTTTTGCGCAAAGAACACAGATATATAGTTTTAAAAAATCGGAGAAAAATTTTTTTTTTCCAATTTTTTATAACCTAAATTTCAAAATTGTAAAATTAAAAAAAAAATTACACGATATTTTGTTGAAGTTAAAGAAAAACACTTTTATTTAACAAAGGGACAATTTTAATTCATATTTACATTTACTAGGTACCAAGCCTTTTAATGAAAACAAAAATAAATATCAGTCATTACTAACTAATTAGCGGCCAATTCTTAAATATTAATATGCATAGAATTCAAAATTTAAGCCAATAAGTAACACAAACAAAGAATTTTAACAAATAACTATAAGGAAAAAAGTAAATATCGATTTGTTAGATAGTATAATAGTTACGTCTCAACATTTTTCTCATCAAAGTGGTAGCCTTTGCTTTTAATTACAGCCTGGCAGATTCTTGGCATTCGCAAGATTAATTTGTTGAGTGTATCTGTCTTGATTTTTTTCGACTCGTCTTGTAAGATTTTCCATAAGTAAGAAACCGGTGTCGGACATTGCTTTTGAACAGCGGTTTAATTCATCCTAAAATAATTCTATAAGGTTTAAATCTGGACTCTGTAGTGGCCACTCCATGACTTTAAATTTCTTCTTTTTTCAAGACTTTCCAAGTAACTTTTACAGATATTTACAGCGTGTTTGGGGTCGTTATTATGTTGGAAAGTAAGAGGAGTACCTACTAGACGAGTACCAGACGGCAATACGTTCTGGTGTAGAAGTTTTTATAGCCTTCCTTTTTCAAGATTCATTCTACTTTTACAGGGTGACCAACACGGAATCCAGCTAAGCAACCCCAAACCATTACTGAGCCACCTCCTTGTGTGACACTAGGAACCAAACAATCTTTCAAAAACTTTTCATTTGCTTTTCTAAGCAGATACACTTTTCTTTTCGATCCAAAAACTGCAAACTTCGATTCGTCGCTAAAAACACGCAATGCTTCAATGTTTTTGTCTTGATCATCTTAATCTTTTCTTTTATATTTACGAGTCTTAACAACGGTTTTTTAGTAGCAAGTCGTCCAAAAATTCCATTTTCGTGAAGTCTCCGACGTACTTATACTTTCAAATTATAATACATTAATTATAGTTTTCAAATTTTTATTAATTTGCACAGTTATATCAGAAACACTGAAACGTCTATTATGTAAAGCAGTGTGAATAATATATCTGCCTTCTTTAATATATTTTCTAACTTTGTAATCAACAGTACGTCTACTTATATTCGACTTCTCTGCAATTTGTTTTTCTTTAACTTCAACAAAATGTCATGTCATGTTTTTCATTAATTTACCAATTCTGTAATTTTTTGTGTCATAAAAAATAGGAAAAAATATTTTCTCTCTGATTTTTTTTAAAAATTATATACCTTACAAATATATAAGAGAAACTTAGTTCTCAACCAACTGAAAAAACGTTATACTATAAGGACAAACGTGCTCTGTTCTAACACAGTTACGAGACAAATCACTGTGTTAGAATAGAGCACGTTTGTCCTTATAGTATAAGGTTTTTTCAGTTGGTTGAAAACTAAGTTTCTCTTATATAATTGTATTTTTATACACCCAACTGCAAGTAAAGGGTTTTCCAATAAGAGGTGTCATTTTGAAAAGCCCGCTATTTCGGTAGATGTCACTTTTGAAGCTGTAAGTTTTTGACGTTTGACAAGGAGAAACTAGGCCATAAATAAAGATGGAACGATACACGCTTCAACAACGCATTGAAATTATTAAAATTCACTATAAAAATGGTGAAAATTTGGCAGAGACGGTTCGTAAAACTCGAACATTTTTGGGTCGTCATGAAGCACCTTGTCGGAGCGCAATAAAGAAATTGGTGAAAAAATTCGAGCTGTTGGGACAAGTTAGTTATATGAAGAAGAAAACCCGTGCACGTCGCTCAAGAACAGCCGAGAATATTGCTGCTGTAGCCGAAAGTGTTGAAGAAAACCCAGGTTTGTCCATTCCTCGTCGTTCTTTGGAATTAGGGATTCCACAAACGTCATTACACCGTATTTTGCATAAAGATTTGGGTCTTAAGGCTTATAAAGTTCAGTTAACGCAAGAACTCAAGCCGGCCGATCATCAACAACGTCGTGCCTTTGCTGATTGGGTTCTTGAAATGCATGAAAATGATCCGGAATTCCATCGAAAAATCATCTTCAGTGATGAGGCCCATTTCCACCTCGGTGGCTTCGTCAACAAACAAAATTGTCGCATCTGGGGCTCGGAAAACCCAAGAGTTATTGTTGAAAAGCCTCTCTATCCTGAACGTGTGACTGTTTGGTGCGGTTTATGGTCCGGCGGGGTCATTGGACCTTACTTTTTCGAAAATGAGGCTGGAGCAACAGTTACGGTGAATGGATTGCGCTATCGAGAGATGATTAATGATTTTTTATGGCCGGAATTGGATGGTATTTATCTGGACCACGTTTACTTTCAACAAGACGGCGCTACGTGCCACACAAGCAACGAAACCATTGATCTTTTACGGGAAAAGTTTCCGGGCCGTGTTATCTCTCGAAGAGGTGATCACAATTGGCCACCGAGATCTTGTGATGTGACACCTTGCGATTTCTTCCTTTGGGGCCACGTGAAAGACAAGGTCTACGCCAACAGCCCAGCGTCGATTCAAGACCTCAAAGATGGAATTCGTGAGGCTATCGATGACATAGGGCAGCCACTTTGCGATTTGGTTATGGAAATTTCATGAAAAGGACATGGTCCTGTAGGCATGGTCGTGGTGGTCATTTGGCTGATGTTATTTTCCATCATTAACGGCATACCTTCCTCTTTATAATGTAATAAATATCCGATCATTTATCTTAAAAAATGGCATTTTTCTTTGAATATCAAAATAACACCTCTTATTGGAAAACCCTTTATATTATTTACTTTTGGTTTATAATTATATACCTGTGTTCTTTACACAAAAACACGTCTTTTTTCTATTTACACTTTTTTCTATCTTGTTTAGTCTTTTAAACATACGCATTTCGAAAAAAAAAACTACTTTCTTACAAAAATTGATCTAACTTTGGTCCAAATGGACCAAATTTGACGTTTCACCGCTCATTTTAAAAGTGAAGCAATACTCTTTCAAACTGTTTTAGTTTTTTTATTCTACAATATTGGCACTTAGAATTATAACAGTATAAAGATCATTAAAATTTTTTCAATTTTTTTACTTATTTATGATACTGTTTAAAAAATATGCTTATGTATTTTAAAGATAAATGTTACGGTTCTTTGAAGCTTATTACCTAAATTTTAAGATATCTTTGGAATTTTTACACTGCTACCATTTTTTTTAAGTTATAAAACTTTTTGTGTTTTCAGATTTTCATGTAGGTATGGCTAAAACATGTGCAGGGAAGTGTATGGTCTTTCTAGGTTAAAATTGAAATTAATATTGGTGTATCCCAGGTCTCTATACTGGGCCCCATTCTCTTTTTAATATAGATAGATGACCTCTCTAATAGAGGAGCTTCGGCTAATTTCACGGTCTTCGCTGATGACATGATAGTGGCTGTCGCTACGGACACCTGTGAGGAATTGCCGAACGGGTTGCTGGCGGCAAAGGAGAGGGCTGAAAGTTGGTTGTGCTCAAATAGACTAATTCTCAATACAGACAAGTTAAGCAGGATGAAATTCTCTATGAGGGATTTATCTGGTGTAGGTTGCGTATCCGAAAGCAGCTTTTTGGAAGTGACTCTTGATACAAGATTACAGTGGGGTAAAAGCATATTGATGCTCTTGCAAGGAAACTTACAATGAGTGTTTATGTGCTTTGAAATTTGTACCAGTGTGTCTCCGCTGATATATTAAAAACAGCATACATTAAATTTTTTAGAGACTTGTCTCTTATGCAATTCTTGCATGGGGGCATTCGACCGAGACGAATAGGGTGTGTGTTCTGTAGAGAAGGGCAGTGAGGGTTATATTAGGATTGGGTTATAGGGATGACTATAGGCGTAAGTTTGTGAGTTTTGGTTCTTTTACTGTGCCATGTTTGTATGTGTTTCAGTAACTGAAGCAAAACAAGGGCCAGTTTAGTGCTCCTGAAGACATCCACGACTATAATACTTGAACAAAACATAACTTGGTGCCTGCATGCTGACGTCTGGAGAGGTGTCGGAATGGTCCGGGCTACTGAACGGTAAAATATTTTAATCTTTATCCACTGAAAATAATACCAGAGAAGTAGAGTCCAAGTACGTAAGCTGATTATTGCTGCTCACTTCAAATATACACAGGGTTCCAAATATTTCATAGGGATAATATTGCTATTTCTTAGAAGGGTAAGAGATAGAAAGTTGGCCAAATTAGAAAGAATAAAGCGCCTATCTGATCTATTTAGAGCTAAGAATCCCGAACTGAAAATCACACAGGAGGAGTCTGCTAGAAAGAGCGCGGCAGACAAAAAAACGATCAAGTTGGTAAAATAATCATCTCGAAGAATAGCGATAGTTTCCTTAAATACAAAGCTTACCAATGAAAAATTAAGAAAACCGTGTGGTAGTCCTTCCAAAATATCAAGATGAATATCATTTCCTGCTTTCTTCATCCTCCTAGCGAACATAACGCAGTCATCTAAACAAGGATCCAGTTGAACAGTCTGAAAAATAAAAAATCATATCTTACTGTGATTTGCACCATATTCATCATCATCTTATACTGAATAGAACACTCAAACTGACTTACTAAAATGGGAACTTCTTCAAATCATCTTCCGAGGCACAGTAAGGGCTTAAATAAGGGTCACACGGTACGGGGAAGCAAATTTCATCCCATAAAGTACTGGGCTTATCTGATTCCAGCACTTGTTGTGCACCGCTTAATCCCCTTTGGCCGAGCATCGTACTAAAATGTCCCTTTATATTCGACACGAAACTGTACAGCCTTGTCTGGAACGAATTGTCTATTGTCGAAGATGATGAGCTTTCTACGTCTACCAGCGATACCTTGGCTCCCTCAGTGTCTGTATCAGACTCTATAAAGGAAGCATATAATATAGTTAATATATGAAATAGCACAAATTCGGGTTTATGTATGTACGGGGTGAGTCAACGATTGGATGAAGTAAGTTTGTGCCTTTTCGGTGAAATTTACAAAGAAACTATATTTATTGTTTGATACAGTTTATTTTTACGCAGATTTTAAAAATATTTAGGACTCTACAGGGTGAGCCAAAAAACTAGGACAGCATAAAGTTGTATTTTTTTAAATAGAATACCCTATATACGAATCGTATTTTCGATTTAGCTTATAATTTTAAATCTTTTTTATTAAGGGTTTACTATAACAAAACTTTATAGTTTCTGAGATAATTAAGTTTAAAGAAAAAAAGGCACATTTTCAAGCATCAATTCAATCCTAAATAACGTTTTCAATTTTGTGACAAATATATTCAAATTTGGAATTTAGCAAGGCCAAGGACAAGTTAACATAATTTTTACCTAATATTTGCAATAAAAGCTACAGGGTGTTGAACACATCGGCTCAAATTTGAACAAGTTTAAATAAATAATTTTTTTTTTTAAATGGTACACCCTGTATATTTTCATGTTATTTAATAGAGTAATAAAAACCCTAAAAGTTTTGTTCAATATATCCTATACCTATTTATAATAGTTTTTGAGATATTTCAGTTTTTCTTATTTTCCATACTTTTTTACAGAAATAGTCTTCATTATCATAGTAGCCATGTAAAATAATAAAAAGAAACTACAGAAACAAACAGAATGTGGTTAAATATGATGAAATACATTATTCGTTATATTACAACGGCAATAGTTTAATTAAACATAATGTGAAAAAATTAACACAATAATAACGACAAGGCAAATACATATTTACTTTTATACTAAATTGAAACAAAAAAATTACCTATTAAATACTGAGATTAATTATTTCTTTTTATAAGTGTTCGAATAAACGACCCTCTTGTGCAATGCACAAATTTAGTCTTTTTTTGCAGATTTTCTCGGATCCTGGACAAAATTAGTGGCGTTATTGTTCTACAGGTGTCCCTAATCCTGTTTAGCATATCTTCCACTGTTGTTGGTGGATTAACATACACCTTATTTTTAATATAACCCCATAGGAAGAAATCTAATGGGGTGATGTCGCAAGACTTGGTAGCAACTCAATGAAACCCCCCACGTTCCCATCCATTTTTGCGGATATCGTTGGTCCAAAAACGCACGAACTTCACGATGGTAATGCGGAGGCGCACCATCGTGCTGGAACCACATACTGTCGAGCTCATCCCTATCAAGACCTTGAAGCAGTTGGGGGTAGTTCTTCTTGGTAGTACGATTAGCGGTGGATTGTGATGTTTCACATAATGCTGCTAACTGACGGCTACCAATATAAGGATTTTCCTGAACATTTAACAATACTTGTAGTTCTTTTTCTTCATTAGTTACTGGTTTGTTGACCACTTCACGTTTTGGATAATCAACAGTACCAGAAGAATCAAATCTTTGCATTAAGTTTTAAAAAGTATGGGTATTAGGCTGGCGTCGATCAGGATACTTCATTTTGTAAATTCTTTTGAGCAAGAAGGCAATTTTTTTTGAGCCTCTCCTATTGTATAAATCATATCTATTAACTCATTCTTTGGAAAATTCATTTTACAATATTAGATGAATGCAAAAAAACCAAACTACACTATATAAAAATCAAAAGAAGCGATTGCGGTTATAAATTTGACACACAGAAAAATGTTCTTTTACATTGTTTTTGCTATGGCTACTATGATAATGAAGACTATTTCTGTAAAAAAGTATGGAAAATAAGAAAAACTGAAATATCTCAAAAACTATTATAAATAGGTATAGGATATATTGAACAAAACTTTTAGGGTTTTTATTACTCTATTAAATAACATGAAAATATACAGGGTGTACCATTTAAAAAAAAGCTTGGCCTTGCTAAATTCCAAATTTGAATATATTTGTCACAAAATTGAAAACGTTATTTAGGATTGAATTGATGCTTGAAAATGTGACTTTTTTTCTTTAAACTTAATTATCTCAGAAACTATAAAGTTTTTGTTATAGTAAACCCTTAATAAAAAAGATTTAAAATTATAAGCTAAATCGAAAATACGATTCGTATATAGGGTGTTCTATTTAAAAAAATACAACTTTATGCTGTCCTAGTTTTTTGGCTCACCCTGTAGGAGTCCTAAATATTTTAAAATCTGCGTAAAAATAAACTGTATCAAACAATAAATATAGTTTCTTTGTAAATTTCACCGAAAAGGCACAAACCTACTTCATCCAATCGTTGACTCACCCTGTACAAGAAACGCTCGCTGCATTGTTTTTGCCATGGCTACTATGATAATGAAGACTATTTCTGTAAAAAAGTATGGAAAATTATAAAAACTGAAATATCTCAAAAACTATTATAAATAGGTATAGGATATATTGAACAAAACTTTTAGGGTTTTTATTACTCTATTAAATAACATGAAAATATACAGGGGTGTACCATTTAAAAAAAAGATATTTATTTATTTAAATTTGTTCAAATTTGAGCCGATGTGTTCAACACCCTGTAGCTTTTATTGCAAATATTAGGTAAAAATTATGTTAACTTGTCCTTGGCCTTGCTAAATTCCAAGTTTGAATATATTTGTCACAAAATTGAAAACGTTATTTAGGATTGAATTGATGCTTGAAAATGTGACTTTTTTCTTTAAACTTAATTATCTCAGAAACTATAAAGTTTTGTTATAGTAAACCCTTAATAAAAAAGATTTAAAATTATAAGCTAAATCGAAAATACGATTCGTATATAGGGTGTTCTATTTAAAAAAATACAACTTTATGCTGTCCTAGTTTTTTGGCTCACCCTGTAGAGTCCTAAATATTTTTAAAATCTGCGTAAAAATAAACTGTATCAAACAATAAATATAGTTTCTTTGTAAATTTCACCGAAAAGGCACAAACCTACTTCATCCAATCGTTGACTCACCCTGTACAAAAAAAATAA
Organism: Diaprepes abbreviatus; assembly: GCA_034092305.1. Lineage (NCBI taxonomy): Eukaryota > Metazoa > Arthropoda > Insecta > Coleoptera > Curculionidae > Diaprepes > Diaprepes abbreviatus. The sequence continues at coordinate 470,701 of JASJET010000291.1, forward strand.
AAATTTCAGCGACTTTGGGTTAATTCGGCACAATTCAATTCACAATCCAACAATAATTTCCTGATCCAGGGAAATTTTGAACTCCCTATATCCGATGATCGATGTCATTTGTCTGTCAAATCGACATGTTCTCTCAGTATTTTGAGTATATCACTTTGGGCTACTTGGAGACGTCCGACATTTATCAGGTCTTCTTGTACGGTGTACTGGTAGTGTCGGATAGTTCCGTAATTGATTAGTGTTTCCGGGGTATCAGATTGTTTTCCTATGTTGGGAATGTATACGGGAGTACAGCCTTGATAATTTGCTTATATAAGTTTGTCCTGTGGGCTTCATGGGGACCTTGGCAATCTTATCAGTGAAGCTGCGTCGAATTAAGAACGAAACTCAGAAAACAACTGCATATGTAAGATCACCTGTGATGTCTCGACAGGATATTACACCCGGGAACGTAAGGAGTTTCTCACTTCTCTGGTGTGCATTTCACTGTTAACATTTTATAGCCTGGTATCAAGTCTGCAGTTGTATCATCTCGACACATTAGGAAAACGCTATTTAAACAGACAGTTGTTTCCTATGGACTTCACCCTTGATTCAATACAGTTTCACTGATGATATAATAGCGATCGGTCAGCCTCCCCCCCCCCCACATTGATTTTGGTAGTGCATACTGTACAGGGTGAGTCAACGATTGGATGAAGTAGGTTTGTGCCTTTTCGGTGAAATTAACAAAGAAACTATTTTTATTGTTTGATACAGTTTATTTTTACGCAGATTTTAAAAATATTTAGGACTCTACAGGGTGAGCCAAAAAACTAGGACAGCATAAAGTTGTATTTTTTTAAATAGAACACCCTATATACGAATCGTATTTTCGATTTAGCTTATAATTATAAATCTTTTTTATTAAGGGTTTACTATAACAAAACTTTATAGTTTCTGAGATAATTAAGCTTAAAGAAAAAAAGTCACATTTTCAAGCATCAATTCAATCCTAAATAACGTTTTCAATTTTGTGACAAATGATATTCAAATTTGGAATTTAGCAAGGCCAAGGACAAGTTAACATAATTTTTACTAATATTTGCAATAAAAGCTACAGGGTGTTGAACACACTCGGCTCAAATTTGAACAAGTTTAAATGAATAAATATCTTTTTTTTAAATGGTACAACCTGTATATTTTCATGTTATTTAATAGAGTAATAAAAACCCTAAAAGTTTTGTTCAATATATCCTATACCTATTTATAATAGTTTTGAGATATTTCAGTTTTTCTTATTTTCCATACTTTTTTACAGAAATAGTCTTCATTATCATAGTAGCCATGGCAAAAATAATGTAAAAGAACATTTTTCTGTGTGTCAAATTTATAACCGCAATCGCTTCTTTTGGTTTTTATGTAGTGGTAGTTTGGTTTTTTTTGCATTCATCTTATATTGTAAAATGAATTTTCCAAAGAATGAGTTAATAGATATGATTTATACAATAGGAGAGGCTCAAAAAATTGCCTTCTTGCTCAAAGAATTTACAAAATGAAGTATCCTGATCGACGCCAGCCTAATACCGATATTTTTCAAAACTTAATGCAAAGATTTGATTCTTCTGGTACTGTTGATTATCCAAAACGTGGAAGTGGTCAACAAACCAGTAACTAATGAAGAAAAGAACTACAAGTATTGTTAAATGTTCAGGAAAATCCTTATATTGGTAGCCGTCAGTTAGCAGCATTATGTGAAACATCACAATCCACCGCTAATCGTACTACCAAGAAATATAGGTATCATCCATATCACATGGAATTACACCAAGAATTGCATGGACAGGATTTTGAAAGTCGTGTAAACTTTTGTCGTACAATAAATGCGGAGATTCAATTAAATCCAAATTTATTATGCAAGGTAATGTTTAGTGATGAAGCTACTTTTAGAAGTAACGGTGCCGTAAATAGACGCAACATGCATTATTATGCCACAGAAAACCCATTTTGGATTAGAGAGGTGCAACATCAAAACCACTGGTCATTAAATGTTTGGTGTGGTATTCATCATAATCGAATTATTGACCCCACTTTTTTAATGAACCACTAAATGGCCATAGTTACCTGAACTTTCTACAAGAAGGAACTACCCCAACTGCTTCAAGGTCTCGATAGGGATGAGCTCGACAGTATGTGGTTCCAGCACGATGGTGCGCCTCCGCATTACCATCGTGAAGTTCGTGCGTTTTTGGACCAACGATATCCGCAAAAATGGATTGGACGTGGGGGTTTCATTGAGTGGCCACCAAGGTCTTGCAACATCACCCCATTCGATTTCTTCCTATGGGGTTATATTAAAAATAAGGTGTATGTTAATCACCAACAATAGTGGAAGATATGCGAAACAGGATTAGGGATACCTGTAGAACACTAATTTTGTCCAGGGTCCGAGAAATCTGCAAAAAAGACTAAATTTGTGCATTGCACAAGAGGGTCGTTTATTCGAACACTTATTAAAAAGAAATAATTAATCTCAGTATTTAATGGGTAATTTTTTTGCTTCAATTTAGTATAAAAGTAAATATGTATTTGCCTTGTCGTTATTGTTGTGTTATTTTTTCACATTATGTTTAATTAAACTATTGCCGTTGTAATATAACGAATAATGCATTTCATCATATTTAACCACATTCTATTTGTTTTCTGTAGTTTCTTTTTATTATTTTACATGGCTACTATGATAATGAAGACTATTTCTGTAAAAAAGTATGGAAAATAAGAAAAACTGAAATATCTCAAAAACTATTATAAATAGGTATAGGATATATTGAACAAAACTTTTAGGGTTTTTATTACTCTATTAAATAACATGAAAATAGACAGGGTGTACCATTTAAAAAAAAAGATATTTATTCATTTAAACTTGTTCAAATTTGAGCCGATGTGTTCAACACCCTGTAGCTTTTATTGCAAATAGGGTAAAAATTATGTTAACTTGTCCTTGGCCTTGCTAAATTCCAAATTTGAATATATTTGTCACAAAATTGGAAACGTTATTTAGGGATTGAATTGATGCTTGAAAATGTGACTTTTTTTCTTTAAAACTTAATTATCTCAGAAACTATAAAGTTTTGTTATAGTAAACCCTTAATAAAAAAGATTTAAAATTATAAGCTAAATCGAAAATACGATTCGTATATAGGGTGTTTCTATTTAAAAAAATACAACTTTATGCTGTCCTAGTTTTTTGGCTCACCCTGTAGAGTCCTAAATATTTTTAAAATCTGCGTAAAAATAAACTGTATCAAACAATAAATATAGTTTCTTTGTTAATTTCACCGAAAAGGCACAAACCTACTTCATCCAATCGTTGACTCACCCTGTACTGTCTTGTATACTAATAGAGTGGAGGTAATTTCGATCTTTTCTTTGCTCTTGTGATATACCCCTCCCCCCAAAGAGATTGGATCCGCCCCTGTCCGACTTGAGAACCAAGAATACCAGACATGCTCTTTAAATAGGTCGTGTCACTGCCAATGATATAAGTACCATGATATTTCATTCTTGAAAAAAGTTGTCCCAAAAATAAACACGTACAAATTCAACCAAAATGTGTTTTTATAGCATCTCTATATCTTTAACTTTTTCTAAAATATCTATACATATACCAGAATTTGTAGCATGCATATATATATATATATATATATATATTATATATATATATATATATATATATATATATATATATAACACTCTTTAAAAACTATAAAAAATTATGCAAATTCACTTAGTGTAAAATGCATAGCACTAACTACTTTAATATAAATTGATAAAGCTAATAATAGTCCAAAAATTTCCAGCCCAAGTTATAAAATGAGTAGTAAATCAAAAACATTCATTATTATTATTTTAAAACATTTTTTCATAGCGCCTTGTAAACATTTCTACGAGGTGTGGTTATAAAATAACGAGATTGATGCCTCTACAGAAAAATATGCATGCGCTAAAAGCGTGAAGCCTTCTCTTTGGAATGCGGCGCTTCCCGTGTCTGTAGACAAATCAGTCTGGCCGTGGCCTTGGGTTGTATAAGAGTTCGTTTTTTGTTTTGCTGAAAAAATAATAAGTGTAATAACAGAGCAATAAATTTTGGTGAAATTTTACATGATACTTGGAAAAACTGCTTCTGAAATTTATTTTTTATTAAAAAGAAGTATACGGCAATGAATGTTTATCACGTGCGCGAGTTTTTTGAGAGCTTAAAGAGTTCGAATGAGCAAATCAAGAGTCAAAGCAATGACGATTATTTTTTTTTCGATATTTATGGGATTGTGTACCTTCACTAGGTTCCTGAAGGTCAAACAATTAATCAACATTACTACCTTGAGGTATTTGTGCTATTCTGTGAAAGAATAAGAAAAAAACGACTCGAATTGTAGAATGGGTTCTTCACTAAGACAACGCACCGACTCATTCTGCATTGTCTGTCAAGACGTACAGGTGCGGTGCCGAAAAACATAATTTGGTATTTTATCAGGACCTGTGGTCAGATGCCATTTGTCAAAAACTTCAGCTACCAGTACAACCTGTTGGTGGTATAATTAGGTATAGGGACATTATCTTTAAAAAATGCTTGAGAAATGTTTATTAACAAGATTGGTTCTATCTTGACTGCGAGGTTGCCACCAAACCATCCTGGCTCAAAGCAAAAGGAAAAACAAAAGATACCCTCCTATTATTAACAAATAACTAAAAATTTTGTGAATTGCCGTTCATACTTTGCTCTTGAACACAATGTACAGTTAAACCCATTTCATCCCAAGCAGTTTCTGGCGGCCTATGAGCACGTTTGAGTTTTATTTAGTAACCCGTGTTTACTAAATAATGATTTTTGTGACGGTAAATAAATTAAAAACCCTAAAATGGATGGGCCGGAAATGTCTGAAGTTTACTACATAAACTTTACTTTACTGTGAACTACATATATTGACTAAAATAAATATAACAAAAGTTTAATAAGTGAAGAAAATGTGTCTCAAATGCGTTTGTGATTCTAGTGTGACATCAAGACTAAGATATAGGCAAAACAAAGACTTCTTTGTTTTGCCTATATCTTTGAAGCGAATAGCAGCAAAAGAACACTTAGCATTACTAACCCTATAGACCACAAAGTCAGATCAATCAATTGATGAAGCTGAGTGCTGTGAGATTATTTAAATAAATTTACTAATAAAATAAATCAAATAGGATGCTCATGTTATGATGAGTCGTATTACATTAAGATTTTTTTATGATTCAGTTCATCAAGATTCTATTTGACCGACTTAGTGCGAAATAGGTAGCAAACAAGAATATGCATTATAAAAAAATACATTTACTCCATATAACCGTGTCACAGCAAATCTAAAATAACTCGGCTTCAAGCTATCTAAATCTTTCGGCGACTTCTAAAAGGGCTAACTTCAATTCTAGTTAGAAAACATCTTAGTGTTGCACCGAAAGCCGCAGAGACAGATTCGAACTGTGTATTGTGGATTTTCGCCATTTACATTTAGCAATTCACGCTTGGGTGACCTTCACGTGACTCGCCCGTAAGCAAATGACGGCCATGACTGAATTCACTAAACAAGTGGTTTTTGTAGGTGCTTCATCGCCGTATAGAGAATTAAATTCGTCGATGCACTCTTATTGAGTTAAACCATGTCTAAAGTTGTGAAAAATAATCGTACGAAAATATTCACAAGATAATTCTATTTTTTGCCGAAACAAAAATTAGAAGTTTCTGTAAACAACATAAATACCGTCCGTATGTTAAAATTTCCAAAGTACGTATAATATCTAAGATAACAAACTTTACGATGGATATGTCAGATGGCACCTAACAAATCCAGTATTGCCAGTTCTCCAAATATATACGGCTACCTTCGTAGTAGAAAAGGCAAAATAGTAACTAAAGCATCGACAACTTAACCTCTATAATAGGTAGTATATTTACCGATATTTCTTATTCTGAGATCGAAACTACTCAATTTGAAGACAGTTCACTAATTATTTTGATTATACTATATATTATTCGTTTCAACCTCAATAATTACTTCAATTAAGTGAAATCTAAGAACACGACCTTTTTCACATAAAGTAAAGAAACTACTTTTCATTTTAGGTTCAATTTTTTGCACTAAATCGTTAAAATTTTGCTACAACCACGAATTTCACATCAATAGAAGGTTCTGTATTATACAACATTTTTTTAAATTTGCTCTTTTTAATCGGAAAAATCAACAAAAAGGACCAAAAAACAAATCAAAACAGAATGGCCTGTCATATCTAATAGTGACGTCACTTTAGAAAAGACGCTGTTGCTAAAGCATAAATACGATTTCCGAAAAACATTTTCCCCTTTTTTCATTTTTATATTATGCATGATTTTGTCTCCAAATATTAAAGATTTTAAGGGTCATATTTGCTCTTATCTGTTCACATCCTTTAATTTTATATTAGACACTTATTATATATATATATATATATATATATATATATATATATATATATATATATATATATATATGAAGTAAATTGCGATCAGTAAATGCAAACCTCGTTCCAATCATATCCTTTCCGTGTTAGAGGTTGCACAGTTTGAATAAATTGCGATAAAACACAATCCATCCCATTTCATCACCATCGAGATGATGGCCCACCAGTACCACCATACCGAGAAGAAAGTCAAAACTTACCCTCCCCACCACAGTGATACGGCAGAGGTACATGTGTCGTCTCTACTAGACTCATCAGGGTACCGACATGCACCTGTCTGTGGGCCATCATCTCAATGGTGATGAAATGGGATGGATTGTGTTTTATCGCAATGTATTCAAACTGTGCAACCTCTAACACGGAAAGGATATGATTGGAACGAGGTTTGCATATACTGATTGCAATTTACTTCATTTATACACGGAGTTGCATATAGTTGTACTTTTGCTGAATGTGATTTCAGCACAACAACGGCATAATGCGGATATATCCACTGCTATTGCATCTCATACGGAGGAATCCGTGAAAACCGCATAAACATATATACGTCATCCTGCGGGAGATCGGCGAAGCCGCGTTTAGTGTTGCATCCTTCTTCCGATCTGTCCTTTGCAGACAGTGTAGTATACATACATATATATATATATATATATATATATATATATATATATATATATAATATATATATATATATATGCTGCAGAGTCTATAGGAGAAATTTGGCTCACGCTTAGAACGTTTTCGATGATTAGTACCTCTTTTTCTAATGGCGGTCAGGTGACAGGTCATCCAATGAAGTTGGAGTATCGTGCTTAGCTCTGCCATTAGAGAGTACTACTCATCGAAAATGCTCCATCTCTTTTGAAGCGTGAGCCAACTTGCTTCTATAGGACCAACAGTCTATATATTTAATATTTATATCTACGATGTACCAAAACTACTCAATATGAAGACAGCTTGCTGATTTTTATGATTATACTCTATATAGTGGTATATTCCTTCGAAACATTTATCAGTAATCAAAGTAATAAAACGCAATGTGATGAAACTACGTTCTTTTTAAACTAAGCTTCGAACATATACTACTGGAGCATCGACCAGTGATTAAAATGCGTTACGTTGCTGAAACAGACACAGGGTGAATAGCTCCGAACGGTCATAGATTCGCAGATTCCCAACTCTGGTATGTTTTAACCTGAACAAGCGACGAAAGTATTATTTTGCAGAGTAAATAAATCCCATAATATGATGTATAACCAGGCGCGGATCCAAGAGGGGGGGGGGGGGCGATCCCCCCCCCCCTCCAAGAGCTTTGAGTTTAGGGAAAATGGACCCGATTTTTCCTCTCATACTATAGTTTATTCAAGAACTAGAGAGAGAGTAATAAATCATCTTTTACCCTTTTTCTCTTCGCAAACTACCTGTGTTCTTTAGTCCGGTGTTTTTAGCAAACAATAAAATACAACAAAAACAAAAATTTAAATAATAAATGTGTTTACACTAGTAAACATTACGTATCTAATTCCTAATCAAAGTCAGTGAAACTATCTTCGCTAAAATTAATTATAATTAGTTCCTCTATCTCACCGATTATGAGATCGAGTTCTCACATTTTGTTTTATTCTTTTATTATATGGATTTTTCCCAACTTTCCGCAGTAAATTATTCAAAAAAATCTTTCAAAAATTTAGTTAAATTACTAATTTTATTAATCGTGTTATTTCTAGCAACTCTACCTTTTACTTGAGAGAGATATTTACGTCTCCAACGGACAGTTTCCGGACGATTTATAAGAACAGATTTTCTATCTGGTTTTTCCCAGCAAAAATTAAGTTCTCTGAGCAATTTTCAGAGATCAGTTCTTTTAATTTCAGGTAAATCGCGATCTTCAATGATTTTAGTTAGAATTTTGTAGATGGTTGGGATCTGCTTCTCATAATTGCAGTTTTCATCTCTTCTTCAACGAGGTGTGTGCCTGTGATCGAATGTGGCTTGGGGGAGTACTAACAATTCCAGTCGTTTTTTCTCCTTCAGTATTCGGCACATAGTAGAATTTTCCAACTCCTGTCATGTTGGAAACATATCTCAACAGAGCTTTTAACATTATTATCTAGATATTGATATCTTAAGGCAACATTCATCGTAATAAGTTTTTCGTTGAGGAAAAAAATACCCTGGTTTAACGATTTTGGAATAAATATAGAGGTGAAAGCCATATCTTTTGGGTATCTCACTAATCTTAAATAATATATAAAAACAAGCGCGAACAAAGATAAATCACTAAGAAAAACTATAAGTTGTACTTTGCTCACTGACAGAAATTAAATTAAACTATTAGAAATTTTATGTTGCAGTAAATTTATAAAATATATTTAAATATAATGAAATATAATTAGATTTACGGCAGTTTCTCAGTTACCTGCGGCACTGGAGCAGGTTACGTTAGAGGTTTCGGTAACAGTTTTATTACTTTCTCTAGTCCTTGAATAGAGTATAGGAGTTTGTATGCTTGCGATCGCCCCCCCCCCCCTCCTCCCAAAAACTTTAAGTTCAGGAAAATAGAACCCATTCTGCCTTTTATATTAGGAATGAGTATGCTGCTTGCACCCCCCCCCCCCCCCCCCCGTTGGCAACTTGTTTTTCTTGCCATACTGTACTTTTGTGATATCACCCCCCCCCCCAAAAGAGAGGCTGGATCCGCCCCTGTGTATAACATAACCTAAATTATGCAATTACTAAAAAATGTTGGGTAAAACCATAGAAATAATATATAGACCGCGAATCCTATAGAAGCGTCTTGTCTCCCTCTTAAAAAGAGGATCTGCGGTCTATACATCTTATATGTCTATGGGTATAACCTTTTTTTCCCAAGCATTAGTAATATTTTTAAGTGGTTTTTAAGTATTTGAGAAATGAATAAAGTTGAAAATATTTTTTTGAAAAACTATTAATTTCAGAAATAGAACTGATAGCTGCTAGGGCTTTATACACCAACAATTTTAGTGGTGTTCGAGGGGAAAGCGCATCTAACGAGCTCCGAGGCATAATGTACTCCGTGAATACAGCGAGCGTTTCTTGTACATGAAGAGCTCTAGGCTGCTCTGGCCCATGAATAGAGAGCAATAAATGCTACCTCATGTAGTATATGCTCGAAGGTTCAAAGTGCTTATAATGCTTCTAATACGCAAACTAAAAATGATAACATGGATCTAAAAAATTGCATCTTATACTGGTGATTTTTCAGCCCAAAATGATACTACATGAAGCATCAGAACATACCCTTTGGCACACAATAAGAAAAAACATATTCTTAAGCATACCTCCAGTATTACGTTGAGAATTATAAAATTTACTTGAAAACACAGACCCCAAGTAATCCCTACCTAGTACATATTTCTGTACTATATCTGCCATATATTTCTGACTTTTTTCGATCTCCGCTGATGTCACGTCTTTGTCCGCCACGTCGTCGAGGTTCGACATAAGGGAGCCGTATGTCAACGTGTCGGATGCTTCGGAAACTGGGGACTTGTGAGCCTGAAGTTCCGCCAGGTCGGATTCGGATATTTCCTCGAAACTTTCCGTATCGGAATTGAAGTGTTCCCCGTTATCGTTTGCTGGTATTCTGTCCGTCGGAGGACATGCATAGGCTGAAATAAATAAAATAAATTTAATTCCAGAAATTGAAAATTACACCATTTTTCCATTGTATCAGCAGATTTACCTTTTAGGCATCTCATGAGAAATCCAAATGGTAGTAAGGGGTCCATCATGCATAACAATCTGGAAGGAGATGGTACAAATTTGATTAAAGTGGGAACATACGCCGCAAAAATTCCATGGGGAGGGGGAACTCCAGTATGAATACACTTTAGAGTACATGACAGTAACAGATTTGCCCCTGCTGAATCACCGACAGCTATAATTTTTTCCCCTGAAAATATTACAAAGAAACTTTTAGCACTAGACGCATATATTACTACACACATGAATATGAATATAAAAATATTACAAATTTACCTGTACTTCCCAGAAAATGATGATTCTTTAACACCCAGCAATAAGCATAAAATACTTCTTCGTGGGCCCTAGGAAACGGTGCTTCCGGCGCCAAACTATAATCAATACTAACTATAGGAACATTCAAGTGTTTTGCCCAGTCTCTAAGGTATCCTTCGTGCGATTTAGAGGACTGTGCAACGAAACCTCCTCCGTGACAGTGTACTACAAGGCCTTTTGAAGGAGGATCTAAGGGGCTTTTATTTTTAGTACCTAACATTCCTTTTCGTACTTGGTAGCTAATAAGGCGAACCTGTACCGGTTTAGGACCTGAAATCACGTAAAAATGACATCCAGTCTTTCTGCTGAGAGCAAACAAAACTTAAATATAAGAACCCCGCACTATCCTTATAAGGCAAGGATCTTGGTCAAATTTTCTAAAAATCGGGAAAAAGATATTTCTTAGTAGAGCAAAGTCCATAGTTTTTGAGATATATGAACTTGAAATTATGATTTTTACGAGGATTTTGGTGAACCTTAAGTATGGACACCCCTAAAAATAGTGAAAAATAAGAGTTCTGAAGAAAAATTTGAAGTACAAAAGTTATAGGATATTTCTTTGGGTTTCTCCTAGTAATCTTGAGCCCCATTTTTTATTGCAGAGTCGACTTAGTGATCTTAAAGGTCCAGACCAAAGTCAAGGTCACCAAAAGATTTCCAACAAAAAATATTTTAACTTTCGTCTTTTGAAGCTTTTCCCCAGAATTCATAGTTTTCATGATTTATGCGAGAAACACATTTTTTATCTTCAAATGATATCAAAATTGCATGAAAACCTATAAGTATTCCACATGAAATGTAGCATTTTATGTAGTTTCATTTCAACTTAACCTTGAATGTTTAAGTCAAACTCAAGGTCACTATAAAAAGCTCAAAAAATCCTACAACTGCTGTGCTTAAAGTTTTTCTTTCAAACCTTTAACTTTCGAGATTTTCAAGGCTATCCATACTTGTGATTCACCAAAATCCTCGTAAAAATAGTAACTTAAAATTCATACATCTGAAAAATCATGGGTTTTTGAACTCCATGTCCATGAGAATTTTTGTTCTACTACTCAAGAACTTTCTTTTCTTTGAGTTTGAGAAAATTTGACTAAGAGCCATTTTCCAAAAGGACAGTGCGACGTTCTTGGTTACTTTCTTACCCAAATATGAAGATGGAACTGGTATTTCAATTTCTTTTCCATTTACATTTAAAGATAAAGGTTCCGGGGCGATACTTATTACTTTACAAACGGCAACATTAGGAGATACTACCGAAGGCAATTGATTCATTAATTCACTCTCGGACAAAAACCAGAAAGCTTTGCAGAAATCGACGTCGGCATTTTGGGAAATATTTACGATTCTTTTTGCTCTCTGTTCAGGGTCTGTTATGTATCTGGTGGTTGTCATCACTGAATTTGTTGCTTTAGAAATTAATGAACCTGAATAAAAGGAAAAAAAATTGTTAATGTTAAATGTACGGAAATCTTCCACAAATAGTTATATTATTTATTTATTTATTAACATCAAAGCCCAACAACAATAATTAATAGGGCCGTAACAAAATATAACAAACAAAAAAAAACATCTATTACAAAATAACAAAAATAATATCATAATATCACGTAATAAAATATAACACAAAAAAAAAAAACGTACTTATTACAAAATAACAGAAATAAAATCACAATAGCAGTCCCAGAACTACAATAATACTGAACAGGAACGTAAAAACTGGGTATAACTCATACTCAGATCACACGATTGCGACACCCTATTAAACACAGAACACATTCGATATATTGGCGACATACAATATACATTAGTCCTAGGTATCCTTAAATGAAAGTATACACCATGCCTGCTCGTCAATCGTGGCACATTAAAATTTAGTTCGCCCAAAAGCTGAGGACAAACCATCTGACCGTTGACTAGCTTGTATAAAAATAAAACTGAATGTAAGTTACGTCTCATTTCAAGACTTTGCAAACTAAATTTATCCAGCAACAGTCGATTGTCTATCCCGACCGGTGGGTACACTCCCTCAGTTTTCAACCACAAATACTTCATAAACTTGCGCTGAACGTTCTCCATAGCCAAAACATATTTATTATAAATTGGAGCCCAAACAAGTGAACAGTATTCAAGTTTACTTCTTACTAGTGCTATAAACAATAATTTTAGGCTTTCAATATTCTTAAATGATCTACAGTTTCTAATAATTAAACCCATCATTTGATTAGCTTCAGACACTATTCTGCTATAATGAAGGTTAAAGTTAAGTTTAGAATCCAATACAACACCCAGATCCTTAGCTGCATCAACTCTTTTAAGTAGGTCATTATTTATTTGATAACTATATAGAATTGGAGATTTTTTACGAGTTATAGACATCACTGAACATTTGCTCACATTCAATAACAATTGATTATTCATACACCACCTCTGGACTGCACTAATACTATTTTGCAATCTATCACAATCCTCCTTCGACTGAACTTGGACGTACATTTTCAAATCATCAGCAAACAGTAGGAATTCAACGTCAATTGATTCAGTGATATTGTTTATAAAAATTAAAAACAAGAGAGGCCCCAAATTTGAGCCCTGAGGTACCCCCGAAGAGACCGCAAAACACTTTGATTGAAATCGATTATATTGGACATAGTGAGACCTATTAAATAAATATGATTTAAAAAACCGCACAAATTGATCAGTAAAACCAAACTTCGCAAGCTTTGCCAGAATCAAACTATGGCTCATCTTGTCAAAGGCCTTTGAGAAGTCGGTAAACACCACATCGACCTGGCCGCCCACATCCACAGCATCCGCTGTATACTGCAGAAAAGACGCCAGATTAGTGGATGTTGACCTACCCCTCAAAAATCCATGCTGTTTTGTAGACAACAAATGTTCGACTTTGTTAATAATAAAGTTATACAGCAGCATCTCAAAGATCTTAGAAAAACCACATATCAGAGAGACAGGCCTGTAATTTTCCACTTCGGTTCTATTTTTGCTCTTAAATACGGGACATATTTTAGCTACCTTCCATCTCTTGGGATACACCAGCTGCTCAAGAGAGGCATTAAAAATTTTACATAGAGGAGCAGCTAAAACATTTATAGTGTCTTTAATAAGAAAACTCGGAACAAAATCTGGCCCACTAGACATTTTAGGTTTAAGCCCTTTCGTAATTTTTATTATATCCTGTTCTGTAAAGACCGGAACTGCTACTGTACTATTACCCAAATTATAAAAAGTAATAACAATATGTTGAGTTAAGTCTACAATATTTATCTTATAGTTTTCACATTTTCTTAGAATTTACTTTATCGACTTCAGTGCACAAACAATAAATTCCTGTAAAGTTTGTGATCAAGTAAACAAGAAAAGTTGGTGTAATGAAAAAAGATCGATTTCACGGAAAAAATTATTACAGATATCTGAAGGTTTTAAATTATAGAGGGGGTGTAGTCAATGATAAATACGTAAAGAAGTACTGTCAGATCGACTCTGTTTTTTTACAAACAACGGCCAAAGTCGAAAAATTCAAATTTTGCCAGTAGAATTTTCCGATGACATTTTAAAGAAAAAGTGTATTTGTGAAAGTTGTAGGTATTGAAAAGACCTTTAATTTCATGTTTTATAAGTCAAAATCGATAAACAATTTATCGAGATAATGGTAAAAAACCTCCTTTTTTGCACTATTTTATAAATGTTAATAACTTTGACAATAATGGCCGAAAGTGACATATAATACCTTGATGATGAGGCCATTATGGGTCTTTATAAGTGTGAGAAAGTTGAGCCAGATCGGTTGAATAGTTTAAGAATAATGTCAATTGTTTATTAAAAACATCAAAAGTTAAAACAATTGCAGCTCAGACGATAATGCTTTCAGAGACATTTTTAAAAGTGAAATAGAATCTTAAAAGGTCAAACCACAAGAAGAGTCAAAAAAAAAATAATACATTTAAACCAAAATTGTGATTAAAAAAGGTGGCATAAAGAAGAGGCGTTGTTTTTTGCTTATAAACAATTAGAGTAACTTTACTTCGTTATATTTTTTATGGTACAGACTTGTAATTAGGTGGACTTTAAAGGTGGTTGAAAACCGCAGATTTGAAATCCTAGAAATACAAGCATAAAAAAATCATTTTGTTTCATTACTGAACCGGCAAAGTGGAGATTTTTATTTATTTTCAGTATATAACTAATTTTCTAACATATTTCAAGGCTTTATCGCAAGCTTCTTATCCTTAATATCCTTATAAAAATGTTTATTTATTGACATATTTAATATAAATTATGACAATATCGTAAGCAAAACAAAACTGGCCGACGGGGAGATTTAAATTTCATGGCAACTAAATCGGGTTTAACTTTTAAATCTTCTTAGTGAATCTGGATGTTAATGTTTATAAACAACATAGAAATGATTATAAAAAAATTGTCTATCTTGGTTCCTATTGGTCGTAAAGCGGTTTTTTTTTCTTTAAAATCTGGAGTTACCAAGCATCTTTACAGTCCACCTAATAACAAGTCTGTACCATGAAAAATAACAAAATTATTCTAATTGTTTATAAGTAAAAAAAAACACCTCTTATTAAACCCACTTTTTTAACAACAATTTTGGAATAAATATGTAGTTTGAGCTTTCGAGAATCCATTTCACTTTTAAAAATATCTCTAGCAGCATTATTTTCTGAACAACAATTGTTTAAACTTTTCGTATGTTTAATAAACAACTGACTTTACCCATAAACTATTCAACCGATCTGGCTGAACTGTCACGCACTTATAAAGACCCACAATGGCATCATCATCACGGTGTTATATGTCACTTTCGGCCATTATTGTAAAAGTTATTAACATTTATAAAACAGTGCAAAAAAGCGAGGTTTTCGCTATTATCTCGATAAATTGTTTATCGATTTTGACGTATAAAACATTAAATTAACGGTCTTTTCAATACCTATAACTTTCGTCAATACAACTTTTCTCTAAATCGAATTTTCCAACTTTGGCCATTGTTTATAACAAAAACAAAGCCGTGACAGTATCTCTTACGTATTTATCATTTACTAGGCCCCCCACTATGATTTAAAACCTCTAGATATCTGTAAAAAAATGTTTCGCCTTTTTTCCTATACAAACTGGCGTATATTTCAATGAATGAAATGTCAAGCCGTACTGAAACATTTAAGTGCTGAGAAAAATTCTAATATCTATTGGTGACGAAGATACACCAAATATGTGCGCGCAGCAAGGTGTCGACCAGGCCCTCAATAACTGTAATCTGTACTGTAATAAAACCATCAACTGATTGCAAGCCAATTACTTAAAAACAGGTGTTTGGTTCCAATTATTCACTATAAACGGTAAGTTAAAAAAACATTTTTTACGCAAAACGAGTTTTGTTAATTTTTTTTTAATCATTTTTATAAGTTGCTTACATATTTCTGAACCGTTTTATTACGCCGGATATTACCAATCTGAAAGTACAGGGTGAGTCAACGATTGGATGAAGTAGGTTTGTGCCTTTTCGGTGAAATTAACAAAGAAACTATATTTATTGTTTGATACAGTTTATTTTTACGCAGATTTTAAAAATATTTAGGACTCTACAGGGTGAGCCAAAAAACTAGGACAGCATAAAGTTGTATTTTTTTAAATAGAACACCCTATATACGAATCGTATTCTCGATTTAGCTTATAATTTTAAATCTTTTTTATTAAGGGTTTACTATAACAAAACTTTATAGTTTCTGACATAATTAAGTTTAAAGAAAAAAAGTCACATTTTCAAGCATCAATTCAATCCTAAATAACGTTTTCAATTTTGTGACAAATATATTCAAATTTGGAATTTAGCAAGGCCAAGGACAAGTTAACATAATTTTTACCTAATATTTGCAATAAAAGCTACAGGGTGTTGAACACATCGGCTCAAATTTGAACAAGTTTAAATGAATAAATATCTTTTTTTTTTAATGGTACACCCTGTATATTTTCATGTTATTTAATAGAGTAATAAAAACCCTAAAAGTTTTGTTCAATATATCCTATACCTATTTATAATAGTTTTTGAGATATTTCAGATTTTCTTATTTTCCATACTTTTTTACAGAAATAGTCTTCATTTTCATAGTAGCCATGGCAAAAACAATGTAAATGAACATTTTTCTGTGTGTCAAATTTATAACCGCAATCGCTTCTTTTGGTTTTTATGTAGTGTAGTTTGGTTTTTTTTGCATTCATCTTATATTGTAAAATGAATTTTCCAAAGAATGAGTTAATAGATATGATTTATACAATAGGAGAGGCTCAAAAAAATTGCCTTCTTGCTCAAAGAATTTACAAAATGAAGTATCCTGATCGACACCAGCCTAATACCCATACTTTTCAAAACTTAATGCAAAGATTTGATTCTTCTAGTACTGTTGATTATCCAAAACGTAAAGTGGTCAACAAACCAGTAACTAATGAAGAAAAAGAACTACAAGTATTGTTAAATGTTCAGGAAAATCCTTATATTGGTAGCCGTCAGTTAGCAGCATTATGTGAAACATCACAATCCACTGCTAATCGTACTACCAAGAAATATAGGTATCATCCATATCACATGGAATTACACCAAGAATTGTATGGACAGGATTTTGAAAGTCGTGTAAACTTTTGTCGTACAATAAATGCGGAGATTCAATTAAATCCAAATTTATTATGCAAGGTAATGTTTAGTGATGAAGCTACTTTTAGAAGTAACGGTGCCGTAAATAGACGCAACATGCATTATTATGCCACAGAAAACCCATTTTGGATTAGAGAGGTGCAACATCAAAACCACTGGTCATTAAATGTTTGGTGTGGTATTCATCATAATCGAATTATTGGACCCTATTTTTTTAATGAACCACTAAATGGCCATAGTTACCTGAACTTTCTACAAGAAGAACTACCCCAACTGCTTCAAGGTCTCGATAGGGATCAGCTCGACAGTATGCGGTTCCAGCACGATGGTGCGCCTCCGCATTACCATCGTGAAGTTCGTGCGTTTTTGGACCAACGATATCCGCAAAAATGGATTAGAAGTGGGGGTTTCATTGAGTGGCCACCAAGGTCTTGCGACATCACCCCATTAGATTTCTTCCTATGGGGTTATATTAAAAATAAGGTGTATGTTAATCCACCAACAACAGTGGAAGATATGCGAAACAGGATTAGGGATACCTGTAGAACAATAACGCCACTAATTTTGTCCAGGGTCCGAGAAAATCTGTAAAAAAGACTAAATTTGTGCATTGCACAAGAGGGTCGTTTATTCGAACACTTATTAAAAAGAAATAATTAATCTCAGTATTTAATAGGTAATTTTTTTGTTTCAATTTAGTATAAAAGTAAATATGTATTTGCCTTGTCGTTATTGTTGTGTTAATTTTTTCACATTGTTTAATTGAACTATTGCCGTTGTAATATAACGAATAATGTATTTCATCATATTTAACCACATTCTGTTTGTTTCTGTAGTTTCTTTTTATTATTTTACATGGCTACTATGATAATGAAGACTATTTCTGTAAAAAAGTATGGAAAATAAGAAAAACTGAAATATCTCAAAAACTATTATAAATAGGTATAGGATATATTGAACAAAACTTTTAGGGTTTTTATTACTCTATTAAATAACATGAAAATATACAGGGTGTACCATTTAAAAAAAAAGATATTTATTCATTTAAACTTGTTCAAATTTGAGCCGATGTGTTCAACACCCTGTAGCTTTTATTGCAAATATTAGGTAAAAATTATGTTAACTTGTCCTTGGCCTTGCTAAATTCCAAATTTGAATATATTTGTTACAAAATTGAAAACGTTATTTAGGATTGAATTGATGCTTGAAAATGTGACTTTTTTTCTTTAAACTTAATTATCTCAGAAACTATAAAGTTTTGTTATAGTAAACCCTTAATAAAAAAGATTTAAAATTATAAGCTAAATCGAAAATACGATTCGTATATAGGGTGTTCTATTTAAAAAAATACAACTTTATGCTGTCCTAGTTTTTTGGCTCACCCTGTAGAGTCCTAAATATGTTTAAAATCTGCGAAAAAAAATATACTGTATCAAACAATAAATATAGTTTTTTTGTTAATTTCACCGAAAAGGCACAAACCTACTTCATCCAATCGCTGACTCACCCTGTACAAAATACCTGTCTCTAACTGGAGCCCTGTTGATCATAATTTCATTGAATGCCCGAATGCCCTATTCTTGATATTATCGTGAATCGTTCCAATACAGTTGTGAAAATCCTTACTTCAAATATTTTAATAGATAAATTCAATCGTATTATTGATATAAACGATAAGATTCATTACTTTAATACCAATATACGAGATGTGGCAATTAAGTTCTGGGAATTTTTCAATAAAAAACAAGCAAATTAAGTTTCGAGCAAAATTTTATTATCGGCCTTCTCAATAGTCTCCCTCTAACTCCACACAATGATTACAACGTTGCTACGACCATTGGAAGCACCCTTGGTAATCCTTCGAAGTTAACCCGTTCAGCACCAAGGTTACAGCTTCTTTGACCTCCTGTATGCAGCCATGATGAGTTCCCTTGAAGTGCGACTTCGTCTTGGGGAATTAAAAAAAATCGCGTGGGTGGGTGCGGCAACGTTAGAATGTCTGTTTTCGCCAAAAGCTCTGGCACAATGAACGGGGAATGGGCCGGTGCGTTTTGCACAAATCTTTCGCATGTTCAAATTCTCGTGTAACATCTTACGAATGATTTCTTTGTTCATGTTTAACTTGTCGGATAAAACACGAATGCTTAAGCACCAGTCAAACGTGATTAGCGCGCGCAAACGGTCGACATTCGCATCGATACGAGAGGTGACGATAGCTCCTTCACGTGGATCGTCTTTTACCGATTCACGTCCCTCGTTGAACCGCTCCGCCCATTCAAACACGCGCGTTTTCGACATCTACTCGTCTCCAAACATCATCTGTAATTTTCGGAGGATTTCCGAAAATTTTTTCGCCAGATTTCATTAAAAATTGCAGCACACACGTTACTTGTAATGTGAGTCATTTTCACGAAGCCACTAGAAAAGTTACTTTCGAAAAATGCACATAAAACACAAACCAAACGTGCTATCGACTTCAATCTTGGATTGAAAGTAAAAGAAAGGTCCCCCTTCTCTAGACAGATGTTGACGAACGATACAGTGTTGCCAGTTCCCGAGTTATAACTAAATTCCCGGAACTTAATTGCCACACCTCGTAATTTCACTGTTTGACAAACGTGCTCCTATTAGGAATTTTAATACGTCAAAATACTGATACCTTGAGGCAACCGCGCAGACTAACTAGAGGCTCTTGATCAAGATTTAAGAGAAATCGAAACTTTCATACTACTGTAATTTGAGTAACACCTATAATGTTACTTACAAGTAAACCTACCAAAGTGTACTCACCAAATTGAATGAAACTTGGCATACAAGTAAAACATCGAAAAATATTACACTCGTATTTTTTTGTTGCGGCCATAATTCAGTTTTAAGGATAAAAACTACCCCTTGACGGTGTAATAAAGGGTGGTAAGTAAATAACAGAACAGTTAAAGATTTTCCAAGGAATGATTTGTTTAGTAAAAGTTAAGTAGTAATTTTCAACGAGAAATCAAATGGCGACCTCCAATTTAACCTCAACAATGATCTTCATTTTTATTTGAAGGTCAACTTTGTTTTTTCAAATGGAAACCCTCTTTTTTAACATCTGCAATCGAAAGAGCGGTAAATTTTATGTTCAAATGTGTCAAAAAATTTAACCTTCACAATAACCTCATAACTATTTCCAAGATCTTTTTTTCTCTTTCGTGACCATGAGGTTTTGAAGCAGAAATAATCGATTTAACCTATTCAGGACCATCAAAAGTTACTGACAGTAGCTTTAAAATATTTGTTGGATTCATAGTCATTTGCTGAAAAAATTATATATAAAAGTTCTATGAAAAAATTACCTACAAAAATTCCATATAATTAAATATATATATATATATATATATATATATATATATATATATATATATATATATATATATATATATATATATATATATATATATATACCGTTCAAAAGTTGGAAATACTAAGGAAATTTTAATGAAAACCACAATAAAATATGTAAGTTTATTACACTTAAATTTTAATCAAATCTTAGACTAACACTTAGTTAAATATATTTAGTACAAATAAAAAAAACAACACGTTTTTGGTTAAATTTTGGCCACCCATATTCTCAATTGTTTTTTCACAACTTTTACTAATTTGTTTGATTAATTTACCGAAGTATTCGGAGTCCAGTGAATACTAACTTTATAGAAGGAAGATCTGGCGATTGTGATGGCCATTTCATAATTTGCAGGACTTTTTAGTTTCGTTTTTGCTTGAGGAACTCCTCACATAATTTAGATGAATGTTTACGGTCATTGTCTTGTTGAAAAACAAAACTTCGGTCAATTAGATTCATTCCAGAGGGAATCGCATTTCCTTGAAATTCAGATGGCCTTCTTTATTCAGTTTTCCGTCAGTTTTGATCGTATGGTCGGGCATATAATTACCAAAGCATCCCCAAACCATCACGTTACCATCACCAGCACAGGCTACCCTTCTGAGGCCCATTCGTCTTTTGATCGGCGTACAAAAACACGTCTATTAGATCCAAAAATCTGAAATTTGGATTCATCCGTCCAAAAAACTTTTTCTCAGTCTTCTTCTATCCACTTTTTATGTGTTTTAGCCCACTCCAATCTATTTTTTTTTTTATGAATACTAGTTAACCTCGGTTTTTTGGCTGCTACGCATCTTTTCAGACCAGCAGACAATAAACGTATTTTTATAGTTGTTATTGAAACTGGTTTTTCTCGTGTTTCATTTAAAGTAGCGCCAATTTCAGGCGCAGTAAAAAATCAATTTCGTTTCGATAACATTACAACGAACTTATCTTTCTCTTTTGTTGTAGAATTTGGACGTTCAGATCTCTTTCGGTCTTGATTTCCTGCTTTTCATATAAGAACATGATGTACTCCTTTACATAAAACGCCGAACTTTTCTGCAGTTTGGCATATAGAATATTCTTTCTTGTTCAAAATACAGATAACACTCGGCTGTTTAAAATAAATCTATTTCATTTTTGCCATTTTATACGCTTATCAACTGTTGTCATTATCACATGACCATGACAAATAACTCTGAACTGTAAACTAATAGTTTTTAAAACTATATACCAATATTTAAAAGATTAAACTCAATTCAATACAAGAACAATAATTAAACCCGCCAATTCTAAAAAATCAACTGGCAGTGTAGCAAGCTTTGGGGTCATAAAACATGTGTGCAGTCTTTTTTCAAAATAATGGAATATTGATAAGAAATTAGTAGTTTTGTTCATTATCGTTATAAGCACGGTCGTAAAAATAGTAAACTCCAATAACATCTTTATTTATAGATTTATTACAGTATTTTTTTATGTCGACTAAAAATAGAGCGTTTCCAAACTTTTGAACGGTAGTGTATATATGTATGTATTTTATAACTGTGTAACTTAACAATATTTATCAACTTATTCGTGAGAACAATATCATTATAGTCCAAGCCATAGGTAAATATAGTGACGTAAATTCCGAGATAGATGAGACGTACTCAGGGGTTTTGGGGGCAATGTAAGAACAAACCCTTTATAAAATGTAACAGCAAAAAATAGGTTGGAGCCAAGGGGAAGGGGGCAAAGTTAGCTAAAATAGGTTGTTCTAATCTACAAGCCAAGAAACACATTTTGGAAAAAAAAGTTTGAAATAAAAGTGGTAGAGATTTTAAAAACCTACAATTTCTTTATATCAGTTATTTATTGCAAAATTAACTTTATTTAAAAATTTTTTGCGCTTATAGGGAAACCCCCGTTTTTATGAACAAAATTATATTTCGTAATAGTAAATCAGATAATTTGTTGATGAGATATTGCTAATTGTTTATACCAAGACGCAAAATTGATTTGATTGCTATAACATTTTGACTTCCACAAAGGTTCAATCTCTTCGTGAAGGCCCAAACTTTCATATCTTGTTAGGGGCAAATGAAAAAATTAAACCCCTTAAATATCACTTTAAAAAAGGGTTTTTTTATGAAGAAATAGATCACTCGCACGCGTGAGAAAACAGCTTCAAATTAGCAGCGCTCGGATAAATTCGCCGTGTTTCAGCAACGAATGGTCCAATTTCGGTGTTTTTTTTTATCAGGAGCAGCTCGAAAAATTATGAATATGGCACTCCCCCTTTTTCAGAACGATATTTAAGAGGTTGAAAATTAATTTTTTCATCTGCCCGTAACAAGATATGAAAATTTAGGCTTTCACGATGAGATTGAGCTTTTGTGGAGGTCAAAATGTTCACCCAAAAAAAAGTTATGGCAATTAACATTTAACGTCTTGGGATAAACAAATGGCAATATCTCAGTAACAAATTATCCGATTTACTATTATAAAATATCATTTTTTTCAAAATGACGAGGGCTTCCCTTTAAAATCAAAAATGTACAAAAAAAAAAGTAAATTTTGCGACAAATAATTGATATGCAAAATATGGCGGATTTTAAGGGCATTTTTGGCATTTTTGCAATAACAAATTGGCGAAAATAATCGCACAAAAGCTCAAATTGTAGGTTTTTAAAATGTCTACAACTTTTATTTGAAACTTTTTTCCAAAATGCATTCCTTGGCTTGTACATTCAAAAAATCTGTTTTAGCCAACTTTAACCCCCCTTCCTCTTGGCACCAACCTGTTTTTTGCTGTTACATTCTATGTAGGGTTTGTTTTTACATTGCCCCCAATATTCCGGGATAAGCCTCGTTCATCTCGGAATTTACATCAAAAAGAGAACTAATCTTTACCTATCGCTTGGACTATTAGAAAACTTTTTTAAAATCACTAAACCAAATAAAATTATCGAATAACTATATATATATATATATATATATATATATATATATATATATATATATATATATATATATGTCAACGAATCTATTAGACAAGTCATAATTTCTAGAGTATTATGTGTATCAAAATGAGAATTGGTACAGGTAAATGTTATATGAAGAGGAGAGTTTTCGCATATTCCACTTTCCGGTCACTTCCGGTTTCACCGGAAATGGCCCCGGTTCTGAATTCTTAAATAGAACACCCTGTATATTTTAACATCTTTGGATTTCTGAGACAATTTTAGAGCCACTTTTAAAATTGCATCTAGGTGGCCATGATCGGACGCAAACTAATCTAACGGCCTTAGGTGATGTCAAAAAAATACAATCGCAAAGTTTTAGTGACTGGTATGAAAGACAGGAATTGGATTAAAAATTTAACAAAATTTACAAAAAACTAACAAAATAAACTAATAACTTAGACGACGCACTTAAAATATTTGAAAGTACAGTAGCTGAATTTGTTAAAAAGTTTAGTGTAATAAATGTTCAAAGTGCATTTCTTCTTTTTCACGACACATTTCATCTCGTTCAATTGTTTCTTTCTTCTAATATTTCAAGAGTAGCCGGGGCTGCTCCATAATAAACCCTTTCTTTAATATATCCCCAAAGAAATCGAGCACAGTAAGATCCGGTGAGCGGGCTGGCCACCGTACCGGACCATTGGTTACAATAATTCGATTATTAAAATGCTCTATTAAATAATTAAGAACTTCTCTAGTTTTGTGAGGCGGTGCTCCATCTTGTTGAAAGTAAATTCGCCGTAAAATTGCTAAAGGTATATCACTGAGACGATTTTCGATTTCATTTTGAAGAAAACCTAAGTATCTAACCCCTGTTAACTGACCTTGAAACAATATTGGCCCAATTATTCTGTTTCCAACGGTACCAGCCCAGACATTGACGCCAAATCTTTCTTGAAAATTGCCCTCTCTCATTTCATGTTGATTTTGTTGGGCCCAGTACCGAGTATTTTGCTGATTGAACATACCATTATTTGTAAATCGGGATTCGTCGGAAAATAGAATAAAATCGATAAAATTTCGGTTAACTCTATGATTGTGAAGCAGCCAATCACAAAACACTACCCGTCTATCGCCATCCTCAGTATACAAATGTTGATGTAACTGATATTTAAATGCTCGATATCCATGCTTTTTCAGTCTTTTTCTTGCTGATTCATAACTTATCTGCAGTTCTTGACTAATTTTTCTTAACGAAACTGTTTTATCAACCTCAACCATAGCAAGTACGTTAATCTCAGTCTCTTCATTTATGATAAACCTCTGTTCCGCTTCTTGATTTCCTATTTGCCTAAAACGAGTCTCCACATACGGAAAATACTGATGGGCTGGATGTTGCCGATTCGGATATCTATGAGCATACAACTCGGCAGCATTCCTCGAATTAAGTATACATTATTTTAACGAAAATTTAAACTAAACTTAACGAAAATTAAGAAACTTTTACGTCTGTTCTTAGAGCGTATGTCACTGTCATTATCTACTTAAGTGAGTGTTTTATTTTCCAAAGAAGACTTGATAAAAACAGTTGTAAATTATTATGCATCATGGCTGTCCGTGGCGCACTTGTCATAAGTAAATAAATTATCCAGTATTTTGCTTAATAATATTTAATTTCTGTTCTTATGTCTAATCCAATCGCAAATAAATTAGTACCATTAGATTCGTCAAAGAATGCTTTTTTCGAAAAGTAGTTGTCAAAACGGGGTCGCCATTTGAAAATTAATAGTTAGAAATGAAAACGTAATTTTGTCAACTTGTCTTATTCCTGTCTTTCATACTAGTAACTAAAACTTTGCGATTGTATTTTTTTGACATCACCTAAGGCCCTTAGATTAGTTTGCGTCCGATCATGGCCACCTAGATGCAATTTTAAAAGTGGCTCTAAAAAAATGAATTAGACGTAAAAAGTTTTTAAAATGTCACATTCTGATCTAGAATTGTCTCAGAAATCCAAAAATGTTAAAATATACAGGGTGTTCCATTTAAAAATTCAAAACCGGGGCCATTTCCGGTGAAACCGGAAGTGGCCGGAAAGTGGAAAATATGCGAAAACTCTCCCCTTCACATACCATTTACCTGTACCAATTCTCATTTTGATACACATAATACTCTAGATATTATGACTTGTCTAACAGATTCGTTGACACACGGTATATATATATATATATATATATATATATATATATATATATATATATATATATATATATATATATATATATATATATATATGTATAAATTAAAATTATATTCAGAAACATGTTTTTCCAAAATTATTTTGCAATTAAACGACTATATACACTTTTAATATGGATTTTGGCGATTTCTGATATTTTTTTGAAGTTCGAAAAAGAATCCAAAGAAATAACATTTAAATAATTCCGAATTTAGAATCAGGAAACCTTAAAAGACAAAATTATGTTGATCATGAATGTAAAAATTACCATCCTCCAAGTCTCCAGTATTTTTTTAAATCTGTTATCAAATTTGACTTGATTATTTCTTAGAATTTATTTATTTGAATTTAGCGCATTCAAAGACCTGTTGATCAAAGTATGCCGAACACCTATTATGATTTATTTTCTAATGAGTGTTAATGGGTTTATTAAAATTGCAAAATTACTTACTATGTGTAACAAACTGTATATTAATACTTACATAACTATATCGGGCCTGTTTTTTTCCATAGAATCACATTTTGACGTCAATTTTGCAAAAAAAAGTTAAAGATGCAATAATTTGAATAAATTATTTAAACAAATTAATTTTGCAAATATATTGTTCCTCTGAGTTATGGTTCAAAACCTGATGGTCACGAAAGAGAAAAAAGAATTAGTCTTGAAATAATCATGAAGGTCATTGTGAAAGTCAATTTTTTTCACATATTTGGACGTAAAATTTACCGCTTTTTTGATTGCAGCTGTTAAAAACAACCATGAAGGTCAAATCCAAGGTCACCATTTGATTTCTCGTTGAAAATTACTTCAGATGTAATCTTAACCTTTACCAAACAAATCAACCTTGAGGACGTCTTTAATTGTTTCGTTACTTGCTTCCAATCTTTTATTACACCGCCAAAGGGTAGTTTTTAACCCTTAAAGGGAGTTATGACCGCTACAAAAAATACGTGTCTAATATTTTTCAATGTTCTAATCATATGTCAAGTTTCATTCAATTCGGCGAGTTACACTTGGGTAGGTTTACTTTTTAGTGAGAGAAAAGCATAATTCTGTATTTATTTCAACATTAGAATCAAATCGATTATTTAATATTAAAACTCAAATTTTCATGGAAAGTTTTCAACAATACTCTTTACTAGCGACAGATAAACAATAAATATTACTATGACGTTTACTTCTTTTGTTTTATACCCATGGCTAACTAGATATCAATAGATTAACATATTTTTCTATACAGGGTGAGTCAACGATTGGATGAAGTAGGTTTGTGCCTTTTCGGTGAATTTAACAAAGAAACTATATTTTTTGTTTGATACAGTTTATTTTTACGCAAATTTTAAAAAATATTTAGAACTCTACAGGGTGAGCCAAAAAACTAGGACAGCATAAAGTTGTATTTTTTTTAAATGGAACACCCTATATACGAATCATATTTTCGATTTAGCTTATAATTTTAAATCTTTTTTATTAAGGGTTTACTATAACAAAACTTTATAGTTTCTGAGATAATTAAGTTTAAAGAAAAAAAGTCACATTTTCAAGCATCAATTCAATCCTAAATAACGTTTTCAATTTTGTGACAAATATATTCAAATTTGGAATTTAGCAAGGCCAAGAACAAGTTAACATAATTTTTACCTAATATTTGCAATAAAAGCTACAGGGTGTTGAACACATCGGCTCAAATTTGAACAAGTATAAATGAATAAATATCTTTTTTTTTAAATGGTACACCCTGTATATTTTCATGTTATTTAATAGAGTAATAAAAACCCTAAAAGTTTTGTTCAATATATCCTATACCTATTTATAATAGTTTTTGAGATATTTCAGTTTTTCTTATTTTCCATACTTTTTTACAGAAATAGTCTTCATTATCATAGTAGCCATGTAAAATAATAAAAAGAAACTACAGAAACAAACAGAATGTGGTTAAATATGATGAAATACATTATTCGTTATATTACAACGGCAATAGTTTAATTAAACATAATGTAAAAAAATTAACACAACAATAACGACAAGGCAAATACATATTTACTTTCATACTAAATTGAAACAAAAAAATTACCTATTAAATACTAAGATTAATTATTTCTTTTTAATAAGTGTTCGAATAAACGACCCTCTTGTGCAATGCACAAATTTAGTCTTTTTTGTAGATTTTCTCGGACCCTGGACAAAATTAGTGGCGTTATTGTTCTACAGGTATCCCTAATCCTGTTTCGCATATCTTCCACTGTTGTTGGTGGATTAACATACACCTTATTTTTAATATAACCCCATAGGAAGAAATCTAATGGGGTGATGTCGCAAGACCTTGGTGGCCACTCAATGAAACCCCCACGTCCAATCCATTTTTGCGGATATCGTTGGTCCAAAAATGCACGAACTTCACGATGGTAATGCGGAGGCGCACCATCGGGCTGGAACCACATACTGTCGAGCTCATCCCTATCGAGACCTTGAAGCAGTTGGGGTAGTTCTTCTTGTAGAAAGTTCAGGTAACTATGGCCATTTAATGGTACATTAAAAAAGTGGGGTCCAATAATTCGAATATGATGAATACCGCACCAAACATTTAATGGCCAGTGGTTTTGATGTTGCACCTCTCTAATCCAAAATGGGTTTTCTGTGGCATAATAATGCATGTTGCGTCTATTTACGGCACCGTTACTTCTAAAAGTAGCTTCATCACTAAACATTACCTTGCATAATAAATTTGGATTTAATTGAATCTCCGCATTTATTGTACGACAAAAGTTTACACGACTTTCAAAATCCTGTCCATGCAATTCTTGGTGTAATTCCATGTGATATGGATGATACCTATATTTCTTGGTAGTACGATTAGCGGTGGATTGTGATGTTTCACATAATGTTGCTAACTGACGGCTACCAATATAAGGATTCTCCTGAACATTTAACAATACTTGTAGTTCTTTTTCTTCATTAGTTACTGGTTTGTTGACCACTTTACGTTTTGGATAATCAACAGTACCAGAAGAATCAAATCTTTGCATTAAGTTTTGAAAAGTATGGGTATTAGGCTGGCGTCGATGAGGATACTTCATTTTGTAAATTCTTTGAGCAAGAAGGCAATTTTTTTGAGCCTCTCCTATTGTATAAATTATATCTATTAACTCATTCTTTGGAAAATTCATTTTACAATATAAGATGAATGCAAAAAAAACCAAACTACACTACATAAAAACCAAAAGAAGCGATTGCGGTTATAAATTTGACACACAGAAAAATGTTCTTTTACATTGTTTTTGCCATGGCTACTATGATAATGAAGACTATTTCTGTAAAAAAGTATGGAAAATAAGAAAAACTCAAATATCTCAAAAACTATTATAAATAGGTATAGGATATATTGAACAAAACTTTTAGGGTTTTTATTACTCTATTAAATAACATGAAAATATACAGGGTGTACCATTTAAAAAAAAAGATATTTATTCATTTAAACTTGTTCAAATTTGAGCCGATGTGTTCAACACCCTGTAGCTTTTATTGCAAATATTAGATAAAAATTATGTTAACTTGTCCTTGACCTTGCTAAATTCCAAATTTGAATATATTTGTCACAAAATTGAAAACGTTATTTAGGATTGAATTGATGCTTGAAAATGTGACTTTTTTTCTTTAAACTTAATTATCTCAGAAACTATAAAGTTTTGTTATAGTAAACTCTTAATAAAAAAGATTTAAAATTATAAGCTAAATCGAAAATACGATTCGTATATAGGGTGTTCTATTTAAAAAAATACAACTTTATGCTGTCCTAGTTTTTTGGCTCACCCTGTAGAATCCTAAATATTTTTAAAATCTGCGTAAAAATAAACTGTATCAAATAATAAATATAGCTTCTTTGTTAATTTCACCGAAAAGGCACAAACCTATTTCATCCAATCGTTGACTCACCCTGTACAATTAATAAAAATGAAAATATCGGAAAAATTAGCGCCGATAGGTACAGAAAAACTTTAAGAAGAGTGATAGAAACAATAATTATACATGATAAAGTAGTTATATATAGGGTGTTCCTTTTAAAAAATCAAAGAAAAATTAATTTATATTTCATCAAATGGGCAAAAAACCCTGTATGAGATAATTGCTTAGGCGCTGTATTAAACCTGCAATAGCACATTTATCTTTCTCAATATCAATTTTGTGTACTATAAATGCTGTAAATTGAATGATATAGTAAATAATAGAGGGTCGTTTTTTTTTCAAAATTTGGTGAATTTTTTGAAAAAGTAGGCAACTTTGCAATAAAATCCAAAACCAGATATGCTATCATAGAAATAGTTCTTGGGGAAATCCAAATATACAAAAATATACAGGGTATCCCATTAAAAAAAAACTATTTTTTTTAGCGCCATAATGTCATGCAACACCATGCATAATTAAAAATATTTTTAGATTGTAGAAATTTTTATATTATACAACTTTTTTTAAAACATGTTTTCAAACATTTGAAAAAAAGGGAGATAGGGTACTTTGTCACACTATTGTGCCACCCTGTATGTAGAGTTTGCCTCTATTAAACTACTGGAACATTAAAAAGTAAACAGTGTTTTATTTACAGATATTTAACAAATGATTCACAAAAAACTAACTATTAGACAATTAAAATTGGTCAATTACAGAAGATTGGTATAATAATTATAATTCGAATTACTCACGAACAAGCCCATGGAAAAGTTGTTTTTATACACGCACCTTTATAACCGCAGCACTTAAATTAATTAATGTATAATAATTTATCACCTAATACTTAAACATGTTTTATTAAAACCCGGACATCAGTAAACTAAAAAATATCTTATTTAGAACAAAATTGTTAAGTTTCAGACATGATGCACTTTTGGTCTCGCCGAGTGTGTTGTATAGTCCGGTCAAGTTAGCATCAAAAATAGGGGTAAGGTTACATTAATTCGCACCTTGCTAAAAATTGGCATGAATGTTGGGAACCCTATTATACACAATTTGTCAATTATCCACATCAATCCGAAGTGTGGAAAAAAATTTATTCAAGGTCAAATGTTGCAAAAATCGTTTTTTTGAGTTTTCCAGCTAAACGGTAAGTTTTATAATAAAAATAGGTGAGACAAAAATTATTCATCATGCAATTATCTATAAAAATTGTTCATACACTTTTTTTCCTAAGAATCACCATTTCGGAGATACAGCGATGCAAAATGTTGAAAAAGTTGTATTCTTCATAATATGCACACGTTTCCGCGCCACCCGTGAGGTAGTGTACATGGCGCGTTTTTTTTTACGTGGTTTCCCCGGTAGGCCTATTCCACGATCTATTGTGCTTCTGTTGAGTTAAAAAGCTATTGTATTAAATTGAAAATGGTACTATTGTAAATAACAAGAGCGGTGTAAGTAATGCGTAAATTGAGAAAATTATTCGTCTGATTGATACTCTTCTAATGGAACATAATCCATACTGTCTTGCTCTTCTTCTTCTCCTTCTTCTTCTTCTTCTTCTTTTTCTTCTTCTTCTTCTTCCTGCTGAGTACAAATAAATTGTTCAAAGAGCAATGCATCAGATGTCTCCTCGCCTATATCGTAAGAATCCTCTTCTACTGGCGATTCAACATTGGAGCACGATTGGCCTCGAGAACTGATACATGCTAATGAACAAAACAAACCAACTTTTTTACAGCCGCATTTAGCATTACACCCCGTTTTGCAATTGCAAAAAATTGAATTGAGGAGTTTTTCCGGTGCAGGAGGGAGTAAAGTCTGAATTGGTTCCAATATATTGTCAGTTAACTTCCAACCCCAGTCTTCTGGGTTTAGTTTATTACCAAGCCATACTTGAACTTGATAATATACTCGAAATAGATGTTGATGAGCAGAAGCAGAGGTTGGAGGAAGACAAGCTAATTGTACTTGTTTCTTTTTATACGTATTTTTTGCAAAAGATAAGTATCGAAACTTATCTAAGCACGTAATTTTTTTTGGAGCTCCGTAAATTGAAAGAAGAAAGCGAATTCCGTTGGTGATTACAGCTTGTGGAGTAGAGGTACTTTCTTTGAAAACATCAGCACAATCAACTAAATCTTGTCTCTCAAACAATTTCAAAACCGATCTTTTACCTCTCCTGAAAAATGCTGATGTCGTGTCGCAACCAGTTAGTGCATGTAGAAATAAGATATGATTTTGGCATTTTGAAAAAGCAGATAAACTCTTGGATGAATATATTTTTGATTGTTGTTGAGCCTTCCCAGGTTTTAAAAAATAAATAATTTTTTCAGTTGGCGTTCGAGCAGTAAGTAATACCAACAAATCAACATCTTCACCAACAAGAATAGTTGGATTTATCGAGTTAAATTGTTCTATTGCTGTTTCAACTATCAGGACATCAGCATCATTATCAGCTTGCTTTACAGAGATATTTTCAGACGTAAATTTTTCTTTCAACATTGTAATGAATCGAGACTTGTTGTGTGTATTTGCGAGAAATTTCTGTTGGCTTGTGGTAACTGTCATAAATTCATCAAAAATGACGTCCGAAGATGAAGATGTTGTAGCTCGACGACGTTGTTCTGCAGCTTTAATATTTTTTGTACAATCAGCATAGCCATCAAATACTACAGTCACTCTATGGTCAAAATGTCTATGTACATACCGCACGTATTTATCTAAAATATGTTTAAATGTTTCTTCGTGATCCCACACTACACGGTGTAATAGATATCCTCCGTCGATTATGTACGTAGCATTTATGTCGTCATTTTTGTTTGAAAATATAAGCAATAACTACGTGTTCTTACTACGAAAGAATGCTTGAGACTAATACTATTCTATCTAGGGAGGCCCTTCAAAAAGGAGCAGGTATACGAGCGTCGCCACGTGGACAATTGAATAGTAGACAGATGTTGCTCAAGGCCGTACGGTCATAAAATGAGGGACTGGGTTTTTTTTGGAGTTTATATTTTTAAAACTGTATAATATGTATGTATACGCTACGAAAATTAATATTTTTACTTATATTATCGTTCTGTAACGTATATTACGGTAAATGACATGCATATTATGAAGAATACAACTTTTTCAACATTTTGCATCGCTGTATCTCCGAAATGGTGATTCTTAGGAAAAAAAGTGTATGAACAATTTTTATAGATAATTGCATGATGAATAATTTTTGTCTCACCTATTTTTATTATAAAACTTACCGTTTAGCTGGAAAACTCAAAAAACCGATTTTTGCAACATTTGACCTTGAATAAATTTTTTTCCACACTTCGGATTGATGTGGATAATTGACAAATTGTGTATAATAGGGTTCCCAACATTCATGCCAATTTTTAGCAAGGTGCGAATTAATGTAACCTTCAACGTCTATTTTGACCGGACTATATTTAATATTATCTAATAAAATAAGTAGATATCAAACGTTCTTTTATTCACTCACCTTGGCTATAGTAGGCTTCAGAAAATATTGCCATTGACAAAGCGATAAACTGTAATACATTCTTTAAAGAATCACAAAACTGAAAGAAGAAAAAAATGAAAAATTAATCATAAGTTTGTAAGTTTATTAGAGTATACATTACTTGAAAACCTAAAGATCTGCCATAAAAACAATACTGATTGATATCTTGACACACGGAGACCAATTCTTCGAGTGGTCGATCTTCAACAAAAAGGCTGCCATTGTTCGTCCACGACATCATCGTTTGCAAGTGCTCGAAGCAGGTATTTAAACTGGTAATTAAGTGAGAGCATGATTCTATTTCCCTAAAAAGAAAATAATTAATAA
Organism: Diaprepes abbreviatus; assembly: GCA_034092305.1. Classification (NCBI taxonomy): domain Eukaryota; kingdom Metazoa; phylum Arthropoda; class Insecta; order Coleoptera; family Curculionidae; genus Diaprepes; species Diaprepes abbreviatus. The sequence goes on from JASJET010000291.1 coordinate 504,299, forward strand.
TTTAACGCATTGGAATATAGGTTACTGTAAATTTCTCAGAAAATTTCATACATGGTAAAAGTCTGCACTGACACTTTTGACGTCACGAGATTTTATTTGGGGTCATGTGCTGAGTGCATCATCAATCTATTCACAATGCCATTCTTTTCAGTATTAATCGACTCGCACATTAATCATGCCTTGTAATGTTCTGTATTGGCGATTTGCTGGCACCTGTCAAAATTAATTCTGTCTCGAGTTGATGTGGTGTGATTTAATTTTTATGCTTACTTTATGTTCCAGCCTTGTCGATTTTCTTCTATTGGTTTGGTTTGGCTCTAGGTATAGTGCGTGATCTTGTACACTCTGATTTTCCAAGTCGATTTTATTTTTTTAGAGATGAACTTATTCTTTGGCTTATCAGCTGTAGATATATTGTATTTTGGAGTAATCTGCTAAATCTTCAACGAGTATTTTATAAACGTTGGAAAAACAATGCCAAAGGCAATAAACTGACCAGAAAACTCTTATAAAATCAGAAATACTGCTGACTCATCAATGTTTCTAAGACCTGCAAATGCAGACGAGGTTTCTATATGTATAAAATAACCTAAAGAACAATAGCTCCTCGGGCTGTGATCAAATTTCGGCCAGGATACTCAAGTTTCTTCATGAATACATTAGGATGTATCTTGTTCATATAATAAATTTGATTTTTAAAAAAATATATTTGAGAAATGCTTTAAGACGCGTCTTATAGATTTTTTGAATAAAAATGGTGCTGTCAAATAGCCAGTTTGGATTCAGAAGGTAATAGTACAACAAATGAAGTGTTTGAGCTAGTTAATAGCGTCAAGGAACATTTGAGCGGTGGAGATAGGTGTATTGCTCTTTTTCCTTGATCTGGCAAAGGCTTTTGACGCAGTCTCTCAAACTCTTCTTCTCGAGATGTTGGAAACACGTGGAGTGAGGGAAATCGTGTCTGAGGTCTTCTGAGATTATCTCTGAGATCGCCCCTGCGAATCAGAATTAGTAAGACTATCAGCGAAGTTAGAATGGTGGTGCATATCATACCGTAGGGAACTGTGATCGAACCTGTTCTTTTTAATTTGTATATCAATAGGGTATCGAGGGTATAAGTGAACCTTTGCGAAAAGCGCTAGAACTAGATACGTTGATGTAATGATTGATAAACATCTCTAAATGGGATCAACATTTGCTCTGTCTAGTTAAAAAGATAAATTCTATATATTTATAAAGTATTTCTTGAGTCTTTGTTGAGCTATGGCGCTTTGATTTGGGGAGGGGCACGTAACTGTCATTAAAAAAATTAGCAATTACACAAAACTATATCGTGAAAATTGTACTAAAAAAACAAGGATGTACCCTACTAACTTGTTGGATGACAAGGAAATTTGTAATTTGAAGAGTCCGTATATTACAGTTTGTAATTTTATACATCGTAATTAAAAATTTGCAAACTTAGTAATATCTCATGTGTATTGAAAGAGGGGTAACACTAAAAATTTACTCAACACCAAATATTGTGGAAATAATCAGGGGCATCATTTTGTTTCTTATATTGGCCCTAAATTGTACATCATACCTATAAATATACGTAGTAGGAAACAGTGTAAAAATACATTTAGGGCATTTTACTTCTCAAATCGTCATCCCTTTTTAAATACCTTTTAAAGTGATAATGTATTTTAATATTTGTTTTAATATATATATATATATATATATATATATATATATATATATATATATATATATATATATATATACCGTCGCGCCATCACATAGCGGTTTTCTCTAACATTGTTTGTTTGTGTTGCTCTTGTGTTATTGAGTGATCCGACAAGATATGGCTATTGTGTCTTGTTTACTGTTTTTTTTTTTAATTTTAGTATCAGTTTATAAGGCACTACATACTAAGACGAAACAGCGCTGTCGTCATTTTTCGGACTCGGGGCTTCTTCATTGTCTTGAAGTTCATCCGCACTTTTTAACACAAGCAGAGCCGAGAATTTTCTATTTTATTTTAAAATTACACGGATGGAAACTTAACTCGAATCAAAGCGATTTGCTGGCAGTTGTCAAAATCAATTTTGTGTCCTGTCTCGAGCTGATGTTAGAAAAGTGCTGATGTTGTCTATTTGTTTCTTATGCTGAGAGTATATTTTTCTACTCTTGTCGATATTTTTCTGTTGGTTTGGCCTATGTATGTTTTATGGCACGTGTCGCGTGCGATCTTATATATGCCTTGATTTTCTAGATGGATTTTGTCCTTTGGGTTTCTTAGAGATGAATCTATTGTCTTGTGTGGTTTGTAGGCTGCTTTATTTATGATTGGTGGTTTGTAGCTACTTTGTTTGAATGCTTTTTTATGTATGATGATCGTCAATAAGACGAAGGGATCTTGATATTAGAGTGTTCGCTACGCCCTGTATTTGTGATGGGTGATGGTGAGAATCAGCCTTGAGGTATCTATCTATGTGGAGGCATCTGGAAGTTGTTTTTCTCCTTAAAATCGTTAAAAAAGGTGGGCAGACAGCTTATTATCTGGTAACTCCACTCTGATTCTCTCTCTATACCAGTTTCAAGAACCTAACGTTTAGTCAGTAGAGCTATAATGAATTGGGTGCAAAATGCACAGAAAACAAATAAATACACCGTGAAATAAGTTATTATACATACATACATACATACATATACATACATATATATATATATATATATATATATATATATATATATATATATATATATATATATATATATATATATATATATATATAATATATAGTGTCCTGTACCTCCTTTTAATGTATGAATCCACACAGATTATTAGGGCCCATACGATTCAGCCGCGGACCCTATCTTGACCAAACGATTTCCGCGTATTCCCAAGTGAACCGGGACCCAAACGAGTCTGATTGTACAGAGCATTAGTTTATTTTCCTATTCCTATTTATGTCCTTCTGACAACGATGGCATTGCAGAATAACATATATTCTGCTTTAAAACTGTTCCTAGCTGTCAAAGAGAGTAAAACTCCCTCGCCGTACTCATATCGAACACTCCAGCTCCGGTTTTTTCATCCTGTCAAGATCCGTTAGTAAACCACCAGGATTTATTTCTCGGACAATTTTGCTTCTCATTTCAATGCTCCCTGCTTGGCGCCATTTAGTCTGTTTGCATGGGCGTCATCAGCCACACTGGTAGCCGCCAGTTCCAAATCTGAGATGCCCTAGGCAACTGACACGATAAACAACCTTCAAAGTCTCATTTTTTCTGCTTATTATAGAACTCGATTATTATGCCGTTTATGTAAGAAATAATGGCGACTTGTCTATTTGCTGCAGGTGGTTTTATTTCTTGCTGGAGTTTTTGTTGCAATTTTATTGCTTTATTTATGGTTGGTGATTTGTAGCTATTTTGTTTGAGGGCCTTTTTATGTGTGATTACGTATTTCAAAGTAATTAGTTGTTTTATTAAATTAAAAAATGAACGCAAATAACCAGAATAAAAACATTTAAGAGGTGTTAATAGTTTCCTGTCGTTAATCTTTATGAATATTAAAAATATACTTTAAAGAGGGATTTCACTTTATCGAAAACACTCAAAGTAGGAAAAGAGGACTTTTTGTTCTTTAAACACCTGTTTGTTATCTCTAGAAGTATGTGATACAATCAGTAAATAACAGCTAGCTCAAGCAGCTATTATTTCGGAGTAGTAAACGAAATAGTTGTCAAATTATAAAAGATTTAAACACTTAATATATTTTATTGGTATTGAATTCATAAATACTTATAGGTAAAAAATACTTCCTTAGAAAAAGTACGCTGTTATGTGTATGAACGTATTATGAACAGATGATACATAAAATAAAGACATTTTTTTCACACGATCACCTCCGTCCAATCACTACAGTTATTTATAATCGACCCGCGTCGCTGAAGCCCCCTAGTACCAACTTTGGATGAAATCCGGAAATTTAAAATTTTTAAACCGTCATATTGCATCTGACATATTAGATTTTCTTAAAATAATTTTATATTCGCTATTTACATCCTCAAAAACGATCCAGTTCCACCTTTGAACAAAATCGAAAAATGTAAAATTTTTAATCCGCTATTATTGGATTCGCCATATTGAATCCTGAAAAAAACAATTTTAAATTCATAATTTACACCTTCAATAACCCCTATATCCGTTTTGGAGAAAATCGAAAAATTTTTAGGGCACCATATTGGATTCGCCAGATTCAATTTTTTAAAAATAATTTTAAATTCATAATTAACACTAACCATAAGCCCTCAATACTGATTTTGGACAAAATCGAGATCTAAAATCTTTATTCCACCATCTTGGACCCGCCATATTTACTTTTGTTTAGAATAATTTCAGATTCGTAATATGCGATCCCAAAAACTTCCCATATCAATTTTGGAGAAAATCGGACAAAATTAATTTTTCTTATCCGCCAAACTAAATTTTTTTTTAAATAATTTTAGATTCGTTATGTGCGACCTCGAAAACTTCCTATACCATTTTCGGAGAAATGTGAAAAAATATACATTTTTTTGTCCGTCATATTGAATTGAATTGAAAACTCATCCATACCAATTTTGGAGAAAATCGGAAGAAATTAATTTTTTTGTCCGCCAAATTACCAGCGTCATCTTGGATTTTACTGCACCAATTTCATCCAAAATTATATAGGACCACCGCAGTAACTTCCTGAACATAATGTAAAAAAATGGTTCAAATCGGTGCCGCCGTTCCATAAACACATTAAAAAAATACATAACGGTGGAATTAAGAACATCCTTGTTTTAGAAGTCGGTTAAAAAGGAATGGCAAGTTAAACTATTTTTTGCAGGGAAGTAGCGCATACAGTAAATTTTGTTCTTATTTTACTTTGCAAATTGACCGTCTATCAGGTCGATTCGAGAAGCAAACACGTCTTTCCTGCTAAATCTCAGAGAACTAATTTTTTTACTACTGCAACTAAAAACGATGTCTGTCAAACCGCTTTAACACTATATCTCCCCTACCCCACTTCAGTCCACCAAGCCAAGCCGCACTATTACCAAGGCTAAATAATTACCAATCTTCCTTTTCACCAAACATAACAATTTTTATAAACATTCATTTATAAAGATAATAAAATTAAATTAACGTTGTTTTCATAACAGCGACAAATGAAAATGAAAAATATTTTTTTTGCAAAAACTAATAAACCGAAAAATTTGGAGTGTCCAGTATTGCGAGTTATTACCGTCGATCGTGCACGCCTGTTTTATCGAAAAAACTAGCCATGTCGCAACCGTGCCTTTAGAGAATTGTAGAACGGTATAAATTGGTGAATTGAGAAAAACAAACCGGAGAGGACGGATCATTTTCAACCATGACATAACGAATTCTCACACATCGGCTCATGTAAGTGCTTTTTTGAGCACTCAAAACATGATACCGCCGTACAGCCTTGATTTGACATCTAGCGAATTATTTTTATTCCTATACAACAAACTACGTCGTTGATGACGAATTTTTAGGTCTGAAGAGGCGATAAATGCGTTCAAAAATCATATTTTGAGGATTCAGAATGGCTAAAATATTCTTTGAATTTATTCAAAAGCATGAAAAAGGGGATTGATCTTTGTGGAGAATATTTTGAAAAACAATAAAACCCTTTTTAATGATAAATATTTGTTTTTGTTTGTTATTCCCGAAATGTAAACGGCTACCCTGGTATAAGCATAATTTACCAAATTAAACAGTGGAATCTCAGAAAATTAAAACGAAAGATATCCATAAAAACAACTGAAACACGTGCAGAGATATTTATATAATACATACACACATGTACATGCTCAAACGAATTTTATTATTATTAGATCAAAACATACGAAATTAATCGAAAACATGTGTATATGTATATAATTAACATAAATATGATAAGAATAAATCGCTCGTGAGTAAAATCTTTTGTCTTGTCCTTTAATTAAAACTGTAAATCAATAAAAATATCCAAACGCACTTTCTACTGGTCACAGGTCATAACATGCAAGAAAGAATAGATAAAACCTTATAATTTGTTCTTTGATAATTAAGTTCAAATACATTATAAAAAAAAATGGGAATATTAAACCTAGAACTACCAATTTTATGTTGACCGACATATATATAAAAAATCAAAATACATATTTTAATTAAAAAGAAAGTTAAAAAGCTTTACTAATACACAGAGTGTCCAAAAACATCACATCTGTCAAACCAAAAAAAGTTGTGAAAGAAATACTTCTCCCATCTCATAACTGTGCAAGGTCAACTGATCTTGGTTCTCTGCATGTGACACCTTTGGATGTATTTAATGCAATCTCACATCTAGAAAGTAGGTTGGGAGTGGGGCCGGATGGTATTTCACCTCATTTTATCAAAGGTTGCCAGTGTATTCTTTCCACAATATTATCTGAAATATTTAATGTATCTCTGTCCACTGGTGTGTTTCCTGATGTTTGGAAGGTTACTTATATTACCCCTATCTACAAGTGTGGTGATAGGATGAATGTTGAGAATTATAGAGGTATCTCAAAATTCTCTATATTTAGCAAATTGTTTGAACAGATAGTCCATCAAAAATATATCCCCTATTTATAAGTATTTTTTCTACTGCCCAACATGGCTTTGTCCGTGGTCGATCTGCAGTCACTAATCTTTTGGCTTATGAGCAGGTCTTGTTGGAGGCGTTGGAGAGGCGTTGTCAGGTGGATGCTATTTACACTGACTTCTCCAAGGCCTTTGACAAGGTGGATCATCAACTTCTCTTGATGAAGCTAAGTAGTATGGGTATCCACGGAGTTTTTCTTAAGTGGTTTGAAAGTTATCTTTCCAATCGAACACAAAGGGTGAAGATTGATGGCGTTGAATCTGCTGATATACCTGTCACTTCTGGAGTCCCACAGGGTGCACATTTGGCACCCCTTCTTTTTAATTGTTTTGTAAATGACATAGAGGATTCTATAATCTCAAGCAGATGTCTTATATGCTGACGACTTAAAGATATTTAAGGTTGTTGGAGAGATGGAGGACTGTGTGGCCTTGCAGGGTGACCTGGATAGTTTTACCAAGTGGTGTGACCGCAATTTCATGCAACTTAATTTAACAAAATGTTCTGTCATTACTTTCTCAAAGAAAAAAGATAGTATAGTTTATAATTACACATTGCACAATTCAATGCTGACTCGCTCAGATCATATAAAGGATTTTGGGGTGATATTTGATGAGGGTCTTTCTTTTGACCTGCACGTTAATAGTATTTCGAGCCGTGGTTTAAGGCTTGTTGGCTTTATTAAACGCACATTAGCTGATTTCAGCAATGTGCAATGTTTTAAATCTGTATACTGCTCAATGGTTCGATCTGTCTTAGAGTATGCATCTCCAGTCTGGGCACCAAACTATGAAATATATAGAAATAAAATCGAGAAGGTACAGGTCCGTTTCTTGAAATTTGTTGCTTTTAAGCAGGATGTGCCATTCAGTGTAATGCGGGATTATATGAGCTTGTTATCATTATATAATAGACGCATCTATCTTGACCTAATATTATTTTATAAGATCATAAACTCTATGGTTGATGCTCCTGAATTGTTGGGGGCTGTTATATTCGCTGTACCTCAGAGGGTGCTTCGGGTCCATAGTCTTTTTAATGAACCATACCATAGGACAAACTATGCCTTTAACACCCCAATGTCCAGAATGAGTAGGGAAATGAATTCACTGCCTAGGAATGTTGACCCATTTATACTCTCTCTGAACTCATTTAAGGGTTGTATTAAAGAATTTTTAAATAATTGAATTTTATACATAATAGACTGTAGTGACAGTATTATTGTTTTAGTAAATTGTTTTTTGACGTATTATATAAAATGGAATTTGTATGATTTATTGCCGTTAATAAACCATTATCATTATCATTATTTATAAGTCCTACGGTGGCAATTTAGGGATATGAGTGTAAATTAAATATGAATCAAAAACAAAATAAATTAGCTGTTATTAGGAAGCTTCCAAAATTTTTACTTTTTTTAGAAACTACTTTTATATATAGAATCGCCTTCCAAAGTCTTCTGAAGTTTTTTCCAAACATCCTGTATTTTATTATCCTAGGAGCAAGGTTTTTCTGCTAAATTCCAGTATTCCCGTAAATGTCTATGTTTGCGGAGCTGCAACCCTTCAGAAAACCATATTGATGTGGTGAGAGAACATTGTTAGTTGTCAGAAATCCAACTAATTTGCTCTGGAGGCACTTTTCAAGTATTTTAGAAAAATTTGTAATAAAGCTGATTGGCCTGCAATTCTTGACACCAGTGACAGTACCAGACTTGAGTATTGGAGTCACAATGGATGTTTTAAAGCTACTAGACACTGTCCTCATTGCAAAACTAAGGTTAATTATATGTAAAAAAGGATCAAGAATTTCAATGCATGTTTGCTTAATAATCCTTGTAGAAACACCATCATGTCCAGGTGAACAATTATTTTTTATAGAAGATATATGCTCGATAAGTTCATTTTTGGTTATACAAGTAAGAAACATGGACCGTGGGACATTAAAATCTAGTGGATACTGCTATGCTGTAGCAGGAATCTTCTATATTCCGGAATAAAAAAGAGGTACTTTTTTTCTTATTTTTGAAATATGTATTAATTAATCCCTAAATCAACCTATATGTGGCATGACATTATCGCGTCCGCGGTGCTCCATATTTGCAAAATAGGTGAAATTTATTTTGGTATTATATTTTATTTATATTTTCTATATTCCGGAATAAGAAAGAGGTGCTTTTTTCTTATTTTTATAATATTTATTAATTAATCCCGAAATCAGCTTATATGAACATGAAAGAATTTTTCCTTTTGTATCCTTAATCCTATCTTAGGTATATGAAGAGGTATATAATTAATCAAAGAACAACTGTTAAATTTTATATTATTGATAATACAATAAATAATTATCACAGATTGAATTTGCCTTCTTTTCTGAAGGGTTTGAAATTTAAAGCTTTCTAACACACTGCTATAAGAGATGAGATATGGATATAAGTTATTTTTCCTAACATATAAATATCTCAAAAACCTTTTTTGAACACGGTCAATAGCATCACAATGCTCATTTGCACTAGGAGACCATATATTAGATGCATATTCTAGATGAGGAAGAACAAGTGCATTATACAATTTTATTATTATATTATGGTTATTAAACTGACTTGTATTTCTAGTCACAAAACCAAGCACCCTAAAAGCTTTATTAATAATATTGTGATAGTGGGTATTAAATTTCAAATTAGGCTGGAAGTGCACCCCCAAATCCCTGCAGTCTTTTTTTGTAGTTTTGCTTCATCAATAAAGTAATTAAATTAATAGGATTTATTTTATTTGTATAAGACATAAAGAAGCATTTATTAGTATTTAAAAACATTTTATTTAATCGAAACCATTCCGTTATTGAATTTAGGTCTGCTTGCAGTGCACTACAATCATTATTGTTTGTTACTTTCTCTAATATTTTAAAGTCATCCATAAATAAGAGACCATCAGAATGTTTAACACTATTGGGTAAATCATTTATAAACATTAAACATAAAAATTATTGCATTCACGGGTCAATATGGTTGTGTTCAGGATCGTAGAAAAGAACCAACTTTTTCAGGAGTGTTATTTGTTATTATCCTTTATATTCTAAAAAAAAAATAGGGAAAGTGTAATGAATTAAAAAATAATTTATATATTTGATGTCTAGGCGAGTGTGGTTGCATCTATGCAAACTTTAGTTACCAATATTCAAAAAATGAAAATTCAAGGGGAAGAGTTACTCTTTTTGATTGATTATAGGAAGGTAATTTGCTCAAATATGCGCTATTTTCATTCATAACATATGTATAAATATATAGTATTACTATTTTTTTTATAAAATCTAAAATACAAAGAAATAAATATAATTTACTTTGAAATTTTCACAGTGTTTATTAATTTAAAGAAATTTAATTTCTCATAACTTTAAAACGGTATGTGTAACAAGAATTAAGTTTATATATTTGTGTTTAGCAGGCCTAATCATTTTCTGTATATGAACCGATGGAAATGTGGTGTGCCACCCTGTATATATCAACATAATTGTATAATTGTATAACGGGGCCAAGTATTTAACACACGTTCTTTAATTAAACATCAATCCACTAAGGTAATGTAATGTAAACATTTTTATTGCTTAATCATCAATTAGGCATCTTCATGTTTAAAATACTTAAATATATCAATTATTTAACGTTTAAGTATCAAATAATATTATCAAAAAGGCTAAAATATCTTTAAAAAAAAATAGCAGCAGTATGAAGTCTACAACTACAAAACTATCAGTAGGAATAACTTACTTGGTTAAAACTGTTTTCCTGAATAAAACACTGCTCCTTTTCCACATAACTTTCTGATTCAGGTCTATGGCATACTTCACAGATAAATTGAAAACATTAATAAAACTTCTGTAACCATTCCCCGAAGTCTCTTCATCAAAATCAAACTCTTGGACTCGCTTTTCTATGTCAAGAACTTTAGGAACCAGCGAGTCTATAGCATCGCATATTGAGAGAAAAGATATATACAACCTTTGGCCATTTTCACTGCTATCCTTTGAAAAGAAATCTGCGTTAGAAGCGCAGAAATCTTTTAATATCTTGATGTTATTGCTTAACTTGTTTTCTGATGTTCCGTTTGTTTGTCTTGAATTATTTATTTTATCGGCTTCTGTCATTTTAAGAAGCTTAAGATGCAGTGTTTGCTTTTACTGTAAGATTAAAAACTTCCGAGAGTAATCGAAAAATATTTAATTAATAGGCTTTGTCTGAAAAATTTACTAACAGCATCGCCACTATTTAGAGGAACCTCTACAATGATTAAAAACTACTTACTTCCGTGTCAGTTTAGACTTTAGACACAAATCATCTGCCTTGAATTTCCTATATTTATGGTTGGGGTTTGTACTAAAATTGTACTAGATTACACTAAATGCTGCTCCGGTTAAGGGTACGTCCATATTTTAACGTAATTCAGACATTTTTGATTAGTTCAGGTTTAGTTTTGTTTTAGTTAGTTTGGAAAACTGAAATTAACCTAGATATAGTAATTAAAAAATATTATTGTCCACGACTACATGAAGGCAGGACAATCTCTGCTAGGGAAGGTTATTGAAGACGTCTGAGTTAATAGAGAAGAGAAGTTTAGTATCCGCTGCAAAAAATAATATGGTTAACAGAATTATAAGACCAAGATATATAAAAATGATCTAGTATTATAAATTTGATGGAAGAATGTTTGGCACCAGAACAATAGAAGAAATATGCGATATAAAGAAATATCAAAAAAACAAATTATTAATGTTCTTCTTCATTCTCATTAAAAGAGGGGGTATCGTAGCAACGGCCATTTGTGTGTACATCTTACGCACACATTCCGCCGAAATTTAGGTTTAAATATCGATATGTAATATAGAAAAGCATGTCAAGCATTGACAGACTCAGCGACGAATCCATCGCCGGTTGCCAGGAGGTGAGGACCTAATGCAGCACGATGTTGCATGGAGTGCTGGGTTATAGCACTGGGCCCTTAAGGACCACTAAAGTGTCCGTTCCTACATTCTTCAGGCATCTTACATTCTATATATTTGAAACTTGATAAGTTACAATTACATATAAAGCGTTGCCTAGTCGAAGTGGTATCGTAGTAACGGCACTTGTAGGTTTTATCATACTTTTACCAAAAAAGAGTGAGGTAAAGTGGGATACGCGACAGAAGCAAAATCCTTTTACACATTATATGATCAGAGGTATAAAAAAAAGAAACCGAAAAGAAAATATATAAATGGGAATGTAATTTTTTCGATTAATATAATTTAATATCAATTTAGTAATAAACAATTACTTGGACATTTTTACAAATACAAATATGGTATTTAAATTTATTTTTAAAATTAAAAAAATATTCATATTTCATATCCTAGTAGTCAGGTAAAATTAGGCTATTTCACTGATTTTACTGAATAGTGAAGGCAATTTCTTTTTTCCGAAATACCGATACCCATCAGGATAAGATAAGATTCCAGTGGTCGCTCTTAATTTGTTTATAGATAATCGATAAATAGAAAAATCAGATTATAAATTTTACGTCGTTGATATCAATAGATAAAATGTAGAGCTGTAAAAAAGCTACAATTCTTTTTTAACATCGCTTTTCAATAAATAATTAATTATTAATTAATAATTGAAATTTTTTGCTTGATTTAGTTACCAATCGTGCAAAAGAGTTGAAAAATCTTTTGGAAATTTTGATCAATTATTAAAAACAAAAGAAAAATCTGAATTTCAAACCAAATTTTTTTATATTAAAAATTCGACTTTTTAAAATCAAAAAACGTGTTTCAAACTTAAGAGTCAATATATCATTAACTATTTGTGCTATGAGATTCATTTCAACCTTAAAAGGCAAGAAAACAGTAGATTAAAAATTATATATCAAAAAAATTTAGCTTTCCATAGGCACCGACAATTTGCGAATTTAAGGCAATGCTGTTTCCAAGAACGCTAATATTACCTAACATTTACACATAACCTCTGAGTCTTACTCACACGCGTGAAAACAGAAAAGTACAGATATATTCAAATGTGCTCGAAAGATACCGCCTCCCGGTTCATCCACCCCGTCCGCCACCGCAACGGGTGCTACCCAAAAAGTAATCTGTATGGCCGGTATTCATAGTCGCATCTTACACTTAAATCCATCTTAAGCACTACATTTAGCATGCAATAACATGAAATAATGAAAAATACAATCACTTCTGAAGCAGTTTTCCACCGGTTCAGAGAAAAACAGGTAACTAAAACTTAATCAACAAATCAAAATTAACAAGAAAATGTTTATCTTTCTCACTATTTTTTTAAATTTTGTATTGTTAATGTGTCTTTAGTTTTTAAATATCAATTATTTTGTAACCAACGGTTACTTTTAATTTTAAATTTAACTTCATTGCCAAACTTTCAGGTTTACTGTAGACGCCATTTTGAGTGAAGACAGTCATAATGAACTCCATTGTTACGAGGCATCACTTATGTATCTCTTATTACATCGCTTCTTATTTCCAAAATTTTTCAATTCTACCAAAAAGTTAGTTGATCTGAAATCAGGGGTGGCTCCAGCCTCCCTCTTTGTGGAGGGCAGCAATATCACAATGGCAAAGAAAAGATCGACTCCGTTTCACAGACAGTACAGTATGACAAGCGGAAGCAAATTGTCGACGACGGAGAGGGGGGTGGAGGAGATCAGTAACATACACATTCCTAATGCAGCAGGCAGTCTATTTTTCTGAATTTCAAGGCGGTCCCCCCCCCCCTGTATCCGCGCCTGTCTCTAATCGGATTACCGAAATCGAAACCAACTGATCGGCTGCACCTCTAGGAAAACTCTCTATCTACGCCAATAGTTATCAGGACGAAACATTTTAACTTTTAGTAGTCAAAAAGGTTGTAAATACATTAATTTGCAACAGGGGATACACCTATCCCATGTATTTAAAAAATTCATGGAATGTATTATTGTCCAGAACCTATAAATTTCTTTGAAAATTAGGGAGCAACTGGGTTTTCCTGTTTTCCTTCTTGCATTTTGTTTTCACTCAACACATTCTTCCAACAGTGACATTGTAATATGATACCTTTAAAACCGTTTAAATTTGTAGGGAAAATAATGCCTAATATAAAATTAAAGAAGGGAAGAAGGGGAACAGACAAGAGCAAATACGATCCTTTAAACCTTTACAGAACATTTAAGAGTTAAACCCAATCTAGTTGCTATGAAATTTAAATCTTCCAGTCGGTCAGGTTTGTTTTGCTTGTGATATTATCATAATTTATATTACATATGTCAAGAAATAAACGTTTATATGGGGATATTAAGGATAAGAACATTACCATAATACTTTGAAATAGGTAAGGGAAAAAGTTGTATAACGAAAATGAATAAAATTCTCCATTTTTGCCTGTTCGGCAATGAAATAAAATAATTTTTTATGCTGATAATTTTAGAGTTTAAAACTTGCTTGACTTACTGTTGATCTTACCAGTTTAAGCAAAGCTGTCAATTTAGGATGGTTTTAAAATTTAACCAAGTTAGTGAGCCCGGCTGTTAATATTTGGAGGCAAAATCGTAAATAATATAAAAATGACAGATGAAAAAAATATGTTTTTTTGGGTCCTTTACATTACAGCTTGTATAGAAAGAAAATAATGATGTAAATTTAATAAAAATCGTATTTACGCTTTGGCAACAGCGCAAATTATTCTCGCTTACAAACAAGTCACATAACTGTCAGATGTAACAGATGATTTTGTTTTAGTTGGTTTATTGGTCATTTTCTTGATTTTTTCTATTAAAAAGTGCATATTTATGAAATTTTATATATTGTAGAATCTTCCATTAATGTGAAATTTGTGGATGTAACCAAATTTTAATGGTTTAGTGTAACAAATTGAATCTAAAGTGAAAAGTGATTTTCTCTGTTTCCCGGGAAACTGAAGTAAAATATCGAATTGTTTTCAAAAAAAAAAAAAAAGTCATTTTCTAGATTTCACTTAATCGAAATAATTACTTTAGAAGGTTACAAATTCGTAGTACTTGGGCTGTAAAAATAATAAACATCCCGGAAAGAAGAATTTCAGAGGATACATTTTGCTATGAGTTTATTATGAATATATACCAATTAAACATGTAGTCTGAACGCATCCTAAATATCAAACTGACTTATTTTTAGTACAACTCTCAGATTTTAGTACATTTCAAAAACCGCTAATTTGCCAGTTGCATTTTCTTCGACGTAACTATTTCATCAATGATAGGGGTACTATATGTATTAGAAGAAGATAGAAAATAGAAATGTTACTGGGTAAACTGAAAAAATTTAGGGTACTTATAGTTGCCAACGTTTAATAATTAAAATTTAAAATTTGTTTACATTTATTCGTTTTTTTTTTATGTAAGACATTATTTCAATTTATTTTGGTGGTAAATAAAAATCATTATAAAGATAAAAGAAAATGAAAAAAGTACACATATGAATTATTACAATTTTTAAATATAATAAAATAGTGTTTAAAATCCTTCCTCCCCCACTTTGTGGCGTACTAGGGAATTTATTTTTTTGTTATGTCTTTTCTCGAAAGGCGTCTAGCTGTCATAAAGCAACAGAAATTAATGCAGAATTTTTAAAAAACTGCAAGAATAATGAACATAACTTTGTATTTTAAGTTTTAGAAAGACGCTTTAGAATCCGTTATGTGAAATGTGACTATTTGCCGGCGGGTTTTATTGATGAAGCAGTTTTGATTAGTTTAAAAGTTCGTGAAAGCCATGGCCGAATCAAAAGTGTTTCTAAACGACCCCAATATGATGACCGACTTAAATTCCACGGAGCCGAATCTAAGTGAAAACATTTTTACTTCGGACACTGAAAACTTACAAATGCTCGATAATTTTTTATCTAATGAAACTACAAATAATGAACCTAGTACTGATCCTCTTGCTGATCCATTAAGTGATCCTTTAACAGATCCATTAGGTGACATTGAGCCTCAGAAGGAAGCGGCTAAAGAGAATTGTAACTCGAATTCGAATGAAGAGCAACATGTTGAAAGCCCTACTGCTACTATTGAAGGTTTTCCTTTTAAATGTATTTATTGTGATCGCAGTTTGGCACCGATTGATAATCCAAAACTGCTAGAGTGTTTACACAATTCTTGTGCAAGTTGTGTGAACAGTAAACTTTTTGAAAACAATGAGTCTTCTGGTGTTACAGGTAAGTAAAGTCAATTTTTTAATATTATTAAGAAATTAATTAAAAAACTTATAATATAGATAGACTATTAGATTTAAAACCCAATAGCTCAAGATTTTAGAATTATTAATAGTAAAGTATAATTTTACTGACCCTATTTTTTTGCAGCAGGTACTAAACTTTCCCAATATCTTTCCCGGGCAAAAATTGTCCTGCTTCCATGTAGTTTCTGCTGGAAAGTAATATTTTTTAATTAATATGTTTAGGTTAGTTCAGGTAGAACTAACCTGAACTAACTAAAAATTTGGGTTGGTTAAGATTAATTTCACCCTGATGTTAGTGACCAAGTTGGGCAAATTTTATAATTTATACCACTGAAGAATTATATCGGGCAATAAATATTGGCATTTTCGAAATATATTTTTGCTTCTTCATTAAAAATCCAAGTTTTTCTAAATTTGTTTGCAGGAATTTGTGCGAAAATGGTTAAAATATATTCATTCCATGTGTTTTAACTAGTATCATTTAAAATAAATAAGAAAGATTGGTGTTTTTTTCAGAAATAAAAGAGCCTTGCGCAGTGATACGTGGTGTTTTTTGGGTTTTCCGAGAAAGTGAGGAAAAATAGGAAAACTAAAGGCATAATCATGTTCTGTAACCTCAAAATAAATCAAAGTCAAAATATACTTTATTGTAATAAACAAAGCTTAAGTAATACTAGAAAAAAAAAGTATATGTATAATACAACAGTGTTTAAAAAGTTTCATAAAAATTAAAAAAAAAACAATAATAAAGACGCAAAAATTAGACATAAAATAAGTAAGATTAAAGACAATTGAATCAAAAGTAAGGAAAATCTTAAAAATATAATAGAATACAGAAAACTTAATAAAGAAACCAAACCACTTAGTAGTACTCGAGCAATGATTAATAAGCTCAGCCAACCAAGAACCTCCTCAAGGGTTGCTTAAATACTTTTAGTGATGTTACCCTCCCTCCCCTCCCCCAAAGAAATTAAGCATGACACGTTTTGAATATAACACTCTGAATAAAAACATCTCATATTAATGGAACAGCCAAAAAGACTCGAACAATTTGAATCATGTTTACACTATAAAAAATAACATTAATGTCTGTTTAAAATCCAGATTTATTGTCTAAAGAATTATTTTCTGACGACAGAGCTAAGAAAAAAGACCCTTTAAAAATCAATCTTACCATATAATTTGATGTGCAACTGAAGGCGATTAAAGATTGCCCTGCAACTGTAAATCACAGAGCTTCTCGTCTAGCATGGAATGGGTTGAGGGATATTGTAGGTTAAGCGAGTATGTCGTACAGATGAGCAATGAATGATAGCCTTAAATTTTGTATGCATTAAACATGTAGATTCCAGAATAATAAGACAAGACATAGTCAAAATTCTTTACTTCACAAACAAGAGCCAACACGAGTCACTATCCTTTGCTCTGGACATATATCTTAGTGCTCTCTTCTGTAGAAGAAACACTATTATACAACTGCCCAGAACAACCACCCCAAAAATAAAGACCATACATCAAATGACATTCAATGAGGGAAAAATATGGATTTCTTGCTATTGTTGATCCAAGTGAATCGCTTATTATCCTTAAAGTATAATGCCTAGCAGCCAGCCTTGAATTTAGTACCCTTATGTGACATATATTTTTAATAAAACACTCGGTATTTATTAGGTATACTAAGTTAGTATTAAGAATGTGTTGATATTTGTTTTTGTGACACTCGTCCTTGGCTGTGATTAGTTTCACTCCTAATTTTGGGGTGTAATATTAATTCAGGAAGTCACTCTTTTTGTCCTAAAGTCCTGTTTTAACTAAAAGATAGAATGGTTTTTGGAAAGAGATAAATTTATTTATTTATTTATTTATACCTCCACAAACACACATGCAGGAGTGCTTACCAGTAGAAAAAGAAAAACAATAATAGAACAACACCGAATGGAACGCTTACACTGAACTAACAACAATGCCACTACATATTAGAAATTAAAACTTAAATCTAAGAGCTAAGTCTAACAGCACTAATACCGGTACAACTAGGTGATTGTCTTTATATCACTCAACAAACTCTTAACCCCGACATTAAATAGATATATGTTACAATCTTGCATTAAACTGTTACATTTTTGGAGCATTTGATTCAAAGGAGAACAATCTAAAGCCTTGCAAAAAAAAAAAGAGGTGGACTCAAAATTCTTAAGTCAATCTTCGGAACATTAAACTTATTTTAACCTATCTTTATACTTTATTCACCTTTAAGATCAATTTACATTGACATTTAGGTACACCACATATCCAAATATATTTACACTAAGATACATCACATATCCAAAATATACAGTGAAATAACACTAGCTAGAGGAGGTCAAAGAATTAAAAACTAGTTATAAGAATAAATAATAAAAATGAGGACATACAACGTCAGCAACACACCTTCAATTTTGAGAACTTTAAAAAATTTATCCTTAAAGTTATTGTCACTATTAGCAAACAAAGTCAAACATTTATTCACCTTTAACATCAATTAAGGTTGATGTGGAGGACGTCATATGGTCAGATATACATACATCAAAATTATACAATAGGTATGAAACACTAGCTATACTTCTTAAAAATTAAAAGCTAGTTACCTATAATAAAACAAAGAACAAAACGGAACAAATAATTTAAGTCAACCATTGTATCACTTCAAGAATCCTGAAAATATTCCGCGAGTGAGTAGAAGCCCATCCCAAATAAATATTTTCTTAATTTATTCTTAAAGCTATTTTAGTGATTGGCTGATTTGATAATTTGAGGAAGTTTATTGTATATACGAATAGGGTGATAATTGACAGATCTTTCAAAGTGAGTCGTATTGTGCGAGATGTAAAGTGAAACATTTGCATTCCGGGTGTTCTTGGTGGTAAATCGAACTTGTTTCAAAACGTTTAATGTTGCTTTTAACGTAAAGACAACACTCAAAAACATATACACATACAAAAGTTAGTATTTTATGATTCTTAAAAATATCCCTATATGATTCTCTCCTTTTTAAATTAAATATAAGTCTAATAATTCTCTTCTGTATTAGAAATACTCTATCTGTATTTGATGCAGCTCCCCAGAGAATCACATGGTAAGACATCGCCGAGTATACCAAAGCATAGTATACCTGCAGCAATGTAGTACGTGATAAGTCACGTCGTAAAGTTAAAAGAGCAACATATGCCCTATTGAGATTATTAGGGCAACTTTCCCGATATGCAATTCCCACGTAGTACCGCTATCCACTGTCAGACCCAAAAACTTGCTATAGGAAGCCCACGAAATTCCTGGAATCGCTGTTATTCTTGTTAAAATATACACATTTAGTTTTGTCTACATTTAATATGAGTCTATTTTTTTCACACCACCTAGACATGTCACTAACGACCTGTTTAATGGATGCTCCAAGTTCTTCAGGAGTTGCTTCTGATAGAGCTATTGAGGTATCATCCGCATAGTTTACCACCAGACCCCTAGTTACAGAGCAAAAATTAGTGGCCCCAGTACAGAACTCTGAGCGACACCCATATCAACATCATACTCACTGGACTTACAGTCATTTAAAAGAACAAACAGTTTTCGATCAGACAAAAAGCTAACAATCCAATCAAGCACACTCATCCTTATACCTAAATTGGAAAGCTTATATCTAATAAAATTGATATTGATGCTATCAAAAGCCTTTGAGAGATTAAGGAAAACAGCAGCGACATGACACCTACCATCCATTTCCTTTTCCAAATAGTCCACAAACTCTGTCGCTGCCGTCTCCGTTGACCTATCAAACTGAAATCCATGTTGAGTCTTAGTAATCAGTTTATACTTGAAAAGATAACTCCTTAGTCTATCATACATTACATACTCGAACACTTTAGAAAATACACTCGAGATACTTATTAGCCGATAGTTATCGGCTAAGTGTCTATCACCGTTCTTAAAAACAGCCAGTGTTTTGCTCAGCTTCAGACTATCCGGAAAAATGCCATCCACAATCGACTAGTTTATTAAAGCACATAGTACAAAGGACAATATACTTAACATAATTAATAATATAGTAGAAAAATAAAATTGCATTAGTAGTGCGTCTTTTGCTTAACCTGTCTATATTAAACTCTAGTAACATGTTGTATGAGGATAAACATTATGTTTTTTCATATACAAGTCTCTCAAAAATCTTTTCTGAACCCTTTCTATCATATTGCAATGAACCTCGGTTTGAGGAGCTCAAATGATTGAGGAATACTTCAAATGAGGTCTTACAAGTGCATTGTAAAGTTTTAAATTGTTGTATGCATAAAATATTTGATATTTCTGATTAAGAAGCTAAATGCTCTATAGACCTTATTAACTACAGTCTCATAGTGCTTGCTAAATCTCAACCTTATTTGCAGATGGATTCCAAGATCCCTACATTCATATTTTCTATCTAACATGCAGTTATTGATTGAATAATTTCTATTTACATAATTTGTTTTGCGCGTAAAAGTAAGAACGTGGCTCTTATTTACATTGAGTGTCATATTGTGTTTACGGAACCAAAAAATGTTACAAAAAGAAATGTTCTGAAATTTGATTGTTGGCAATTTCATTTCTTTGGTTTAGTGGAATATTTATTTAGGAGGAACTATTCTAATAACAAAGGCAAGTCCATGATAGCATGTGATGGTTCTTCTGCTAAAGCCTGGTCTTTTTCAAGTTTCTTCCTTATAATAATTAGTGACTCCTTAACTGGAACGTTGGTGTATAGGCTTTCACATTAAAGCTAAAAAAAAAGGTCTTCTGGTTGTACTTCCATTTTAAGAAACTCACTTTATCACTTGGGTAAGATTTGTATAACTCTATACTGATGAGAATTAGAGAATATCCTCTCATTATGTTTAAAAGTATTGTCGGGAACTTTATTGTATCTTACGAAAACTATTCGTTAAATGAATTTAACGATACGGCATTGCCGCTTTTTAACAATATATGATGTACTTTCTTGGTTACTGTTACTGTACTTTCGGGCCTTATATCTCTATCATGGGGTACCTAAAGCAAAAAAAGCTATGTGAAACACTAGGGTTATTTTGACTTCCCCTACACACTGCCCAAAGTTTAACATATATTGAACGGAAATCCTTTCTAGTGTTTCACTCTCGTTTTGCTTTTTTTTTTCTCGCATATAGAGCGAATCTACATTGATTGGTAAAAGCGCATTAGTGTAAATTATTACTAACAAATTATCTATGCCATGTGTTTGCATAAACGCTTATATTTTTTTAAGCTTACGTCCTGTCAACAATAAAATACTTTTATTTTAAAAAATTTGTAATTTTTGTTAATTTTGGTGTAAAAAGTTAAGTGGTAAAATTGAGTCTGAATATATACAGTGATCGGCAATATTGTTGCATAATATAGGAAAATTTGTATAAGCCCAATTTTCCCCATATAGTACAATATTTCTGCTGATCACTGTATATATATCCGTTTTCAAAGTACAATTTCATAGCTTTGGATGTACTCATTTTGTCATTTTGTTTATTTATTCAAAGCTCATCAAGTTACTTGCCCGACGTGCAACATCCAGTGTGATTCGTCACGCATCATCGAGAATCAGTTCCTGCTAGAATTGGCCAATAACGAAGAGAACAACACATCCAAAACCGAGCTTAAATGCAGCAGCTGCAGCGACGAAGCCTTGGCATCCAGTTATTGTGCCGACTGTTCTGAATTTATTTGTGATAATTGTGTTCAAGCCCATCAGAGGTAAGTAATGGGTTAATAACTATATATAAGTGGACTATTGACACTGAATAAGTATATGTTAAAAAACTAAGCCCTGTGGAAATTAAAGTAGCATCTACTATTAACCGACTTCAAAAAACCAAGCAGTTTTTTGCTATCTCTTCTCGTTTCCAAATGAAATATTCTAGAACTTTGTCGAAAATTCGGATCTAAGCGTCTTTCTTGATGAGATGAGAATTTTGTTATGATTTTCTCTTATTGTATTCACTCACTGGATCTGAATAATGACACCAGTTTTCACTAATCCATTCCATTCTTTATTAACTACTTATTTACACATTCGTATGTTAATTTACGATTACAACTTAAAGCATATCTTATCTATTTACACCTATAGAACATACTAGAATAAAAGTCTAGAATCTCGCTGGAAACGCGACTAACAGAGATGATTAAACAAGTTAATATTTCTATAAGGATAGGGCTACATTTGGGCATTCCTCGTTACAATAAATATTAGCCAAACAGGACTGCAAGATGTAGTACCTGAGTTGTTGCTTGTGATACTGATGTAATCAAAGCACTGAATAAACTTAGAAATAACATACAACATTAATGTCGCGTCTGAGTATCACGTTAGTATAAAATCAAAATATAACTTTAAATTTCCTTCCCAATTTTATATAAAATTATTCCAAAAAATATATACATAACCTGAAAGATTAAGCTATAAATAAATCCAACTTTTTTTGTATCTTTTTGCGCACAACATTAACATGTTTAAGACACTAACATAATAATAATTTCAGCCGCTTTGGGCTAGTACGATACACAAAAATAATTGTCATGGAAATTTGAACTCCCTATATCTTAAGGTCGATGTCATTTTTATATCATTCGTCTGTCAAATCGATGAGTTCTCTCGGTAATTTGAGTGTATATGAAATGAACCGTTTAAAAGTAGTGTCGATTCAACCAAAACACCTTGGTTTCTTCGCCAGAATTTGACGATTGACAGTGAGTTGTCTTGCTAAGGTGTGTACACACTGTCTACTGGACATGCATTTTCTAAGACACCCAACACTATTTGTGTCAAAATACTCATGTTTGTGACATAACTTTAATAAATAATTCAATTTTCAGAAACTATTCAAGTAATACTGATTATTTAATTTATTTCTCATTGTTTTTAAGGATTGATTCGATCTATACGGACTTGTCGAAGGCATTTGATCTGGTTAATAATTTTTTTTTAGTAAATGAATTAACCAATTTAGACTTCAACAGAAATTTGAATTATGTGGATTATAAACATCTATCAACGTTATACTGGTCGATATTTCAAACAATAACTTGCAATTGTTTAGAGTAGTATATAACATAACTGATTGTCTTCAGTTCAAAAAAGATATAAATATTATTCAGCATTGGTATGATATCAATAACTATTTCCGGTAAGGAAATGACAGAAGTTCCAGAATGAATAAATGACCTAAAGATTCTAGGAACTTCCGATACCCCCAGAAAACCCCTGTAAGCTAAATCTCATTGTCTTTATATTGAACTATAATTCATTATATTGAACCCTCCAATGTTCAGTCTCTGACACCTTTAGATTTTTTAAAGATTTTGTGCTTGCGCTTATGCACATGTAAACCAAACAGGAAAATTTCACTTGCGAATGACAGACTTGGGGTCAGTAAGCGTCGAAAATCTCATACAGAAATCTATCGAATTTACTACAGGCTTCATTGACTGTCAGACTTAAAACGCCCTTCTAATCGATCTACAAAATCGTAGTAGTACGCGAAAATTTGAAAAAAGAGTGAGATATTAGGTATTTGGTAATACAGGTCCCCATCCACCAATGGCAAGAGATTTTTTGTGACAATACAGGTCAGATTAGAAACAGTCAAATCCTGTATTCTACCATTTATAACTCTATTATGCTGTTTTAATGAGAGAAGGCAAAAGTTTTTAAGAGCATCCATCCTTGGATTTGCATTGCGAAAATTAGAATAGAATGTGGGTATGTTAAAATCACCAATAAATAAGGTATTTTTGACATAGAGACTGTGAAAGACTCAAAACGATGGTATTTTTCCACCTTGAATCTAAATCTCGTCCTTGTTGTTATAACATTCATTTCTGCAGCATATTTTCATTTTCTGTCTATACAGGGTGTCTGGAAATTCCATTCGTATATTTTAAAGATCCTGGATATAAAAATATAGTTCCGCAAATGCTGCGTCATAAAGGAGTTATGGCCGTTGAAAGGTGGCCTTCGAACACGGATTTTTACTTTATACTTTGTGATTCTTTATTATTTTAACATTAACCGCAAGCTGCTTGATGTTTTTCGCTTTAAAGTTATAGTCGCCATAAACTTACTTTGATACAAATCCGTCAGCGTTTATGCATTGATTTATAGTCGGGGAACCCATTGGGTTTTCATAGGCAATAAAGAGACCAGGCTACACCAAAGCTTTCTATATGTATTTTGGCTCCATAATTACTAATATCGAGGGTGGATTCCCGAAAAATGGGTAGGTAATTTGTAAAATAAATATTTTCATGTTCCTCGGCTGATCCTAAGCAAAAAGTATGTCTTGTTATTTTTCCCTATGACAAATAATTTTTTCGTTAAAAATCGTTAAACATTTGAAAAATGTCATTTTTTTACTACTTTTCAACACAACTTTTGATAAAATAAATATTTTCACATTCTGCGCCCAGCAATTAATAGTTCAACTCAAGATCTACAAGCTGGGATTAATCGCAATGCGAAAATGTAATGTTTTATTGCTTTTTAACGCTATAAACAAATAGCATTTCATCAGTTATGACATACGCGTTGCCGTGTGTGAAGGGGTCAAAATACATATAAAAAACTTTGGTAGAGCCTTGTCTCTTCATCGACTAGAAAAAACCACTGAGCTCCCGGACTATTATATAATAATTTTTTCAAGAAAACTTTTTTTTTTGTAAATCGTTTTGCGGAATTAGAAATCTTAGGTTGGATTTAAAAAAAAAAGTGTCGTGTAAAAAAATAGGGACATATAAACTAGGCCTCCCCTGTCGGAGCGCGCCTGACTGAATTTACCGCTCACATAAAAAAAATAGCATTTATTGATAGAGGTTCGAATACTACAGAACACATCGGTGTTTCAAGCAGTTCCAAAGATATTAATAAAAACACGTATCCGAGGGCTAGTTTTAAAAGGCCATGGCTCCCTTATGGCGCATTTGCGAACTTATGTTCATATGAACTTTTTTTCATGTTTTCATATGTAGAATCTCCCTTCAGAGTGTACGAACGGAATTTGCGGACATTCAGTATATTTCCAAGATTTTTTAATATATTGTCTTTTAACTGGAGTATGTAATCTGTTAAATATTAATAATAATAATAGAGTAGCCAAACAAATGTCGCATTGCCTCCACGAAACATTCACTTATCCCAGATACTAAAAGAATTGAGCTCTGTAAGGGTCCTTTCTATGTTGTCGAACCCGTTATGGTCAGCTGTATTTCCCATAATTTGTTGCAAGCAGTAGTCTTTTGCATAGCCTTTTACAGATATGTACAAAATGTCATAAAAATATCATTTTCAGTAACAAGTCCCATATTTTCTAAACCATATATTCCATGTCCTCAATGTCGTGTGCAATTGTTATTTAGTCATCGGAATAATGTAAATATAATGTTTTTCCTCCTATCGGTATTTCCATTCCACTGCATTTTCGTGAATTGGTGACGTGCAACACCCTTGTCTCAATTCTTGGGTCTTGGAAAAACCTGTTGATAAGATTTCAATACAAACCTAAGATAATAGATAAAATATTAATTGATGTGTTATACTCAACAATAAAGGGGGCACAAAACTGCTTTAAACTAATTACTTTTAAAAAGCAAAACATAAAAATAGCATATAAAACCTACAGTTCCATTGGTAAAGCTGTAGAGTACGATAAAACAAAGATAGCAAACAATATAAATTCTGGTATATAACAGGTGGTTCGAAAAATAAGCGAACATATAAGCTCTTCCTTCATTGAAGTTATATCTCTGTCCGGCGAGCATTTTTTTGGGGTTTGCGAAAACAGTCTCTGGAGGCCAAATCTGGTGAATATGTTGGATGCGGAAGCAATTCGAAGTGCAATTCATGCATTTATAATTGACTCGCGTCGCCTCTATCCAAGTTTTCCGCATAATCCATTTCATTCAATTTATTTTTCAATGTATATAAATTATTCACATAGGCTAGAAGTAGATTAAAACTACAGTATAAATAAGATAAAACAGAATTACAACATTTACAAGGATTAAAATTAAAACTAAGACTAATATTAGACGATAAAATAGGAATGATACCCACCAAAATACACTGCAACCACAATAATTATAACTAGACGTTCTTCACTGTAATTTATGACTTATCTTCCATAAAACCCTTGAACGAGTAGAAAGCGTGATTACACAAAAATGTAATCCATTGTAGACTCTTAACATATGCGTAACAGGGCGACTTTTGGTATAATGTCGATGTGTGTTTTGGAATCGCGAAGTCAGTTCCTTTCCTGTAAGATATACTCCCTTAGGTTAGGAATAGATTTTTACCCTGCAATTTTTATATAGTAATTAAATAATATTTTTTAGATTAAAAATAACAAAAGACCATACAATCAAATCCAAAGAAGAAGGAGTGAACGAGCTAAACACCGTAAGCAACGGTTCTTCCGCCAACCTATTCTGTTCCAATCATCCTCACGAAAAATTGTCACTTTTTTGCGAAACTTGTGACAAACTGACTTGCAGAGATTGTCAATTAATCGAACACAGGGAGCACAAATACAAATTCACTAATGAAATTGCATCAGAGGCCAAAAAGTATATTGCTGATATGCTGAAGGATGTTGGGTAAGTTGTATATAATTTATTTGCTATTTTTACCTTATTACTGTTGTGAAAAGTATTTCAAATAATGATATGCATGATAATCATTTGAAAAGTTCTTAGCCTGACATAGAGATGGCGCAAGAATGACCTAATCACTGTGACATTTGTCACGTATGATCTTTTTTCAGTGCCATAATCTTTTAAAATAATTCATGTCACACTTATATTTTTGGTGAGACAGTATTTTTAATTTATATATGAACTTAATTTCCGTTATTTTTTGTTGTAGCTATAAAAGAGCCCTTCTTACTAGCGCAATGAAAGTTATCGATGATAGACAAAATCTGATCACGGAAAAAAAGCAAGCTTTAGTTAAGGAAATCACCCAACTTGTAGTAAAGTAAGTAAAAGTTATAGATTTATTTATTTATTCATTGTATCAACAACGTTTACAAAGCCAATTACAGATACAATTAAATTGAATATACTAAGACTACAATCTAAATTAGAACCTAAATAAAAAGGCACTACAATTACCTACCTAACTCATCTCTCACTTCCCTTCTAAACCTGTGACAACTTAGGTTAAAAATGTCAATGGCACCACAATACTTATTAAAATATGAACATAATCTTATTAATGCGAAATTTTTATACAGGTTAGTCCTAGGGGCATTAATATAAAATAAATTTCTGGATCTGGTGTTAACTCTGCCTATTTTAAATGTAAGCTGTTCTAAAAACTCTTTACTATTGATAGTGTTCCCGATCAATTTATATTTATATTAAAATCATATCTATATTTTTGATTAACGTACATTTTTCCATGTAACATGGATCATCATAACATGATGGCGTTTATCCAATGCTACTGAAAAACTGCTTGTTCGTTTTAGCTCGCCAACTTCATCACATTTTCAATGAATCTCTTCGACTTGGTATTTTTCCTTAATTTTGCAAAACGAGTTTTGTGGTTCCTATTCACAAGGCCGGCAGCAGGGTTGACATTCGGAACTATAAACTTATCAGCATAATAACACCTCTATTTTTAAGTCTGCCATTATTGAGAAGCAGTTTGGTTTTTGTGCTAGCAGGAACACCGAGGTGAATGTGGTCTTTTATTTAGGCGGTTTCTCTGAGGCTTTGGAGGGCGGATCCGAGGTCCACTCGGTGTGTACTGACTTCTCAAAGGCCTTCGATAGGGTGTCTCATGAGATTCTGTTGGATAAGCTTCGGGAGTTGGGTATCTGTGGTCCACTGTTTGGTTGGATTGAGACCTATCTGAGTGATCATCGTCAGGTAGCGCGGGATCCTCAAACTGGCAGAGTTAAGGTGTGCCCTTTGACGAGTGAGTGTGGTTGGTGAGTACTGAGTAAGCTTATTTGCTGACCATATTCTCTTGTTTCTAGGGTCTGAGCCCTGAGGATGGTCTACCGATAGTAATAATTTAAAAATATACACTGAAATACAAAATCCGTCTATTTCATGATTGATGTTTTATGTTTTTGCTGTTACAGATTGATAGTTGTACACTTTTTTTTTTCTTCGTAAACACCCTTTTGTTATACTATTATCGATATGACATTGTTATGTTTCACTCTAGCTCTGTGATTAACTATTGTAAAATGGACAGTGTTGTCTGTCGATAAATAAATAAATAAATAAACATTTTAGATTGACTCAGACCATTAGCACCCGGGGGAAACAACTAGTAGGAAAACTGAGTGAAGTGTGCGACTCGAAACAGAAAACCCTCCAGGAAAAGAAACTAGCCCTCGAGCAGCTATCAAAAATGACAGATCATTGTATCGAATTCACTCAATATGCTTTAGATCACGGTAGCGATATGGCCTTGCTCTACAGTAAAAAACAAGTGACGGAACATTTGAAGAGGATCAAATGTAAAAGGGCCGACATTCCCAATCCGGAGATCCCGGTTAGGATTCATTTGGCTTTGGATAAGGTGCCAGATTTAATTAAAGGTAAGTACATGGTTGTCGTGTGATGCTGATTGTACTATACTTTTTTTCACTCCTCATGCTTCCATTGGTTAGGTCTGTCATCAGGTAAATATTTTATTAGAGTTTTCATATGTGTTGTTATTTTTAAGGTTACTTTATTTCTGAACGTTTCTGTCTGGTATCTTGATTTTATTTAAAGACAATTTAGAGATGGCGTGGCACGTTTTTACAGTTCTGCTTTGACGTTGTGGTAATGACTTAATTGAATTGTCGATAGAGTTCAAATTTAACAAATTTTAGTTTGTTTAATCTTGACAAAAAATTACAGAATTCAAAGTATTCAAAGTACTAATTGATAATGCGGTCAAAGGTTTATAATGAACCTACGTAGACTTTGCCTCTAGATTGCACCTGGTTTTTATTTTTTTGTTGATATATCCACTTGAATTTAAGAATATTTGTTGTAAGGGAGATACGAATAAAAATGGGTGTTTTTTTCTAATATTAAATAGGCATTATTTGTACAAATCAATCAGAAAATCTACCTCAACTTTTCGAAAAATTAAGTTTTTTAAGCAATTACTTGAAATTTGATCCACTGGTAAAGCAGTGTTCACACTATTGAATGACTATTCACATGAGGTGAAATTGTTTTGAAAAATGTATTTTGCATCAATTTTTGTTAAACAATTGCAATTATTCATGTGTTCTTCATGCTGTAAAAAAATGAAATTTGCATCAATTTATGCGGCAAACGTTGAACTTTTACGCGGTGCGCTTGCTGGTTGCGCAGTACGTTATACTACTATATGATGTATGGCTATAAAATAACGAGATTGACGCTTCTATAGAAGCCGTATGCATGAGCCAAAGGTGAACGACCGACAACTGAATAACGTTAAGCCTTCTCTTTCGAATGCGGCATCTCCCGTGTTTGTAGACAAATCAGCCTCGCCGTGGCTGGCGATTGTATAACAGCTGTTTTTGTATTTTGCTGAAAAAATGACGAGTGTATTAATAGAACAACGAATTGTGAAATTTGACATGAGACTCAAAAAAAAAACGCTTCTGAAACTTACGTTTTATTAAACGAAGTGTATGGCAATGAATATTTATCACGTGCGTGAGTTTCTGAGTGGTTTAAGCCTTTCCAAGATGGCCGAGAAGACGTTGAAGATGATTCACGCCTGAATCGCTCTTGCACGTCAAAAATGAATGAAAATATCGAAAAAGTCGGAAAACGATTAATCAACATTACTACCTTGAGGGTCTTGCTCAACTCCCTGAAAGAATAAAAAAAAATTCAGGAATTGTGGAGGAACAAATCATGGGTTTTACATCAAAACAACGCGCCGGATTATTCTGCATTGCCTGTCGAGAGGTTTCTAGCCAAGTACAATATCCCAGTACTAGACCGTCCGCCTTATTGACCTGAGTTTGCACCGTTTGACTTTTATCTGTTCCCCAAGGTCAAATTTACACTAAGAGGAACAAGATTTCAGTTCGTTGAAGCTGTGAAAGAAAAAGCGGCATTGGTCATGAAGGAGTTCACAGAAAAAGACTTCCAGCACTGTTTCGAACAATACAAAATTCTCATGCAGCATTGTAGGGATAGAAGAGGGGTGTATATTAAAGGTGACAGTAACTGAACACCAATAGTCTCGTTATATTATTGTCATACATCGTATATGGAATCGTATATGTTATTTTTTTAAGTTGGTATAACTGTAAGTGACAATCATGTCATATTTCATAACGTTACACGCATTAGTAGACAAATTACCATGTACCACGTCAAGATTAATTAAGTAATTGAATTGAATTTTATGTTTTGAATAAAAAAATTAACGTATTTTTAATTTATATAAATTTCAAGTTCTTGTCTCAACAAGAACAGTTTAAATACTTTGAACCATTATTTACTTCTTTAGACTGACTAAAGCATGAAAAACTATTTTTTTGTCATAGATAACTGAAATTTTGTCCATTCATATGCATAATTTTAAGCAATTTTTCTTGGTAATTTTTTTTATATATTTTCCTGCCTTCAATCAAATTTTTTATCTCACCCTGTATACAGTAAGATTTATCAAATTTCCTGTATGTTTTAGTTTCAGGGAACTACTTTGACCGATTCCATTCAAAATAATGCAGTGAAATAGTAAAAAAAAATGAAATGCTTTTTCCGTAAAATATGGTATTCTAGAACCCAAAAAAGTGTATACGTCATTTTGCCGTTTTGCGAAAAAATCATTTTTAAGATAGTTTGGTCCAAGCCATGGGTAAATATAGTGACGTAAATTCCTTGATAGGTGAGACCTACCCAGGGGTATTAGGGGCAACTTAAGAACAAACCCTACATAAAATGTAACAGCAAAAAATAGGCTGGGACCAAGAAGGAGGGGGGGGGTCTAGATCAAATAATTTTAAATAAAAATTCTAGAGATTTTAAAAAACCGTAATAGTAAATCGGATAATTTGTTTCTAAGATATTGCTATTTGTTAATCCCAAGACGCGAAATGTTGACTACTATAATTTTCGTAAAGGCCTAAATTTTCATATCCTGTTAGGGGCAAATGAAAAAATTAATTTTCAACCCCTTAAATATCGTTTTAAAAAAGGGGATGTTTTTTTTTATAAAGAAATAGTGCTGGAGCCTCCCTCTTGCCTGTTAGACATTTCTAATTGGAAAATTCGAATAGCTGAGTTCGAGACGAAGAGTTTTAAAAAAAAAAAAATTTTGGACCAATAGGAGCCGAGCTGACACTTTTTTTTTTTAAATCGCAGTCCTTTCGTTTATAACAATTAAGAAACAAATCCAACTGCTTTTGATACTTGGAGGATTATAATTTCATAATACATGATAAATTTTACAAAGCGCGGCTTTTCGTTATTAAAAATCATACGTATAGTAGAGCGTTCGAAAAGCAACTGGCCGACCGCGGTGGTGGGGGAGCCCGCCGCCATATTCAAAATTTGTCGAGCTATCTCAAATAAAAAAAAAACACAGAAATTGGTTCATTCGTTGTTGAAATACGGCTAATTTTTCCGAGCGTTCCTGATTTGAAACTGCAAGTTCAGTTTTCTCGCGCACGCAAGAACTCCGCGGCGGGCTCCCAATATCACCGCTGTCAACCAATCGCTTTAGTTTATGAATGATTTTTAATATGGATATTGAAAATATAACCTTTTAAATATCAAACGCTGTTGGATTTGTTTCTTAATTGTTATAACCAAAAAGAGTGCGATTTTAAAAAAAAATCCTCTGCTCCTATTAGTCAAAAAAAAATTTTGTTTTTCAAATTCCTCGTCTATAACTCACCTATTCGAATTTTCAAATTAAAAATGTCTCAACATCAACAACAGCTATATTTCTTTATAAAAAAAAAACTCATTTTTTAAAGTGACATTTAAGGTCTTGAAAATTATTTTTATTTTCCCCTTACACGATATGAAAACTTAAACCTTTATGAAGAGATTGAGCCTTTATGGAGATCGAAATGTCCATCCAAAAAAAAGTTGTAGCAATCAACATTTTGCGTCTTGGGATAAATAAATAACGATACCTCGGCAACACATCATCCAATTTACTATTATAAAATATCATTTTGTTCAGAACGACGAGAGCTTCCTTTTAAAATCAAAAAATGCAAAAAAAGTTAGTTTTGCAAAAAGTAATTGCTATGCAAAAAATTACCTATTTTCACCGTTTTTTTGGTCTTTTTGCAATAACAAATTGATGATAATGATCGCATATAAGCTGAAATTGTAGGTTTTTAAAATCTCTACAACTTTTATTTAAAACTTTTTTTTCCAAAATGCGTTCCTAAGCTGGTAGATTTAAAAAACTTATTTTGTCCAACTTTGACCCCAGCCGATTTTATACTGTTACATTTTATGTAGGGTGTATTGTTACAGTGCCCCCAACACCCCTGGATAGGTCTCATCCATCTCAGATTATGTCAAGAACAGTACTAATTTTTACCTATGGCTTGGCGTACTTATGGATATTTTAATGTTAAGCTTAGAACTTTTGCAGTGAAGAAAAATAAAAGAGTAATATATTAACGGATCAAACAAATACAATCCATTTCAAAAATAAAAAATACAAACACTATTTAAAACAGTCAGAATTAAAAAACTTACAAATCTAAAAATGCATTAAAGTGCTTCAAAAGACAAATATTGACAATTGACAACAATAACTAGTTTTTCAAGAAATGTAAAATTTTTAATTTAAAGACATTAACTGGCAAATGACTTTTAATTAAATTTTCTGTTTTGGTTAAGGTCACATGAGTTAAACTTTCAGAAAAAAAAAATAAAAACTGGAAGATTTTCAAAATTAACAAAATGGTTGCGGTTTAAAAAAAAAAACGTAATTTTCTCAAAAACTACATTTTTTTTGATTAATTTTTTTTCGAGGATTTTTTGTTTTATGCTTCTTGAATAAGAATGAAGATACAATAATTTTTTTTCCTTTTTTCACTGACTGATTCCGTTTCAAATCATACAATGAAATTAAAAAAAAAAGCTTTCTCCGTGAAATATATCATTATAGAAACTAAAAAAGTGTACACGTATTTTGCCGTTTTGCTAAAAAATCATTTTCAACGAGGTTATCGAGAATTTAAAGTTAAGATTAGTGCTGTTGCTCATCAGAGAACTAGGAACACTATCTGGGCCCACATGTGGCATTATTTTTAAGTGACTTTCAGACCCAAGAAACATCCGTGGGAGTGATTATGGGAATGTTAATTGTTTCAGAAGTTACCCCAGAAGTACAAATCTCAGAGGGTTCCGGGTCTTTGTAGACACTCTTGAAGTACTCCACAAACGCTGCGACAATATTATGAGGCCTATGAAATGGATGGTTCATTATATCTGGAATGCGTGATTGAGCTTTTGAGCTTTTATACTTTGAAAAAAAGTTCAAAAATCTCGAAATAAAGTCGAGAAATTTTTTTACCGTTGCCTGTTTTATGCTTCATTATATAATTATTATTTTTGTAAAAAAAGGTTTCTTACGATTGTCAAAAAATAGAATAATGTGACCAAATATTTGCTTGTAGCAACTTGTTTACGAAGTCGATTTATTTTATTATTTCAACATGCATTCAAGAGATGAGAGATTACGTTTGGGATGATTACTGTAGTTACGCTACTACGTTACAATGATTAGATTGTGAAGGAAATCTTTAGTGTTAAAAGCTGTATTTTATATCTATATAAAATACAATATTTAACACAATAGATTTTCTTTACAATCTAGTCACTGTCACATAGTGGCGTATAAGACAAGTCCACTTGTAAAATAAATTTATTATGGGTACAGGAATCATTTCTAGTATAATATCTCATCTCTTGAATACATATTCGAATTGTACAATAAATGTACTTCAAGAACAAGTGGGTATATTTGTTCATGTTATTCTACTTTTTTGACAATCATACGAACCTATTTTTGGTAAATAAATTATATAAAAAAGATTACAAAAATGATAATTCCATAATGAAGCATATAACAGGCAACGAGAAACACCCGCCTTTTTGTTAATTTTAAAAAAATTTCGGCTTTCAAGTTTATCACTCATGTGACTTCAAAAACAAATCGATTACTCATAAAAATATAAAATTTTGTATAAAACAATAGCTGTATTTTTCTATACTGCAAAAGCACAATCTCAATAAGTTTGATGAAAATGATTTTTTCGCAAAACGGCAAAATACGTACACTTTTTTGGTTTCTATAATGATACATATCACGAAGAAAACATTTTTTTTTTTTTGAAAAAATCTCATCGCATGATTTAAAAAAAGAAAAAAAATTATTGTGTCTCTCTCTGCATTTTAGAACCCATGAAAACAATTGTAATTAAAGAAGTCTAACAAGGATTCCTCGAAAAAAAAAATTCATCGAAAAAATACATTTTTTGAGAAAATTGTGTTTGTTTTTTTCAAAAAATGGCCGCCTTTTTGTTAATTTTGGAAATTTTTCGATTCTCAAATTTTTTTCTGAAAATTTATAGCTTGTATGACTTCAATCAAAAGAGAAACTTCAATTAAAAAAAACTTACTTTAATTTTTGTTCGCTGCAAAAGCTGTGAGCTCAAATTTAAAATCTCGATAACTTCCTTGAAAATTATTATTTTCACAAAACAACAAAATATGTGTACACTTTTTTGGGTTCTCAGATAATGTATTTCACAAGCATTTTATTTTTATTACTATTTTCACAGTTTGATTTTGAATGGAATCGGTTTTTTTTTTTTTGAAAACTTTAGTAAAAATTTTTCCATGTGGTGCAATGTTTCTTCTAGTTTTATAGATATTTTTTTATTATATTAAACATGCAATTTTCACGAACACAACATTCTACATAGTGTTCTTAAACTGTTTGTGTATATATCTGATCTGCATTTCTGTGATTCTTAGTAATGTCAACTATCGGTCAAATCGTTGTGGACGGCCGCGTATACCCCTCTCAAGCTACGTCGCCTGGTGCTGCAGCCTACCCGCCCAATCAATCTCCGAGTCCAGGTCACATGCGCCCACCGCAACAACAATCGCCCATAAGTCCGATGTTGCAACAGCCATCTCCTTCCGGATTTTCGCAGAATCAACAGCAAGCACAGGTAATGTTTTTCACATTCCTTCATTGTATTGTTATCAGGCTAAAAGTAATGTAGTGATTTAATGCTCTAAGAATTGCAAAAAAAAAATAGTTTTATATGAACGTAATTTCATTCTTTCTGTCTTTTTTGTCTGGAATAGTTGGTAAGTAAATTCTATTTTGCTGAGGTAATTATTTTTTTTATTCTAAGATATATGTTAACATGAATGCTGTATTATTTTGTATTTGATGTATTATTATGTTATGTTGCTTTGCTTGAGAAAGATCTGAAACAAAATTCGCACCTTGCCACTCCCATTGTAATTTTATCGGACATTGAATTTGGTATCATTCAAATGATTTTAAGTTTTCATAATCGAGAATATAATAAAAAAACTTTACGTTAAATTCAAAACAAATGTTTTTAATAAGATAGGTACCATTAATATTGTGTACTTGAAAAGTAAAACTTAATTGGAATAATTTCTCCCTGAATTAACCTGTCTCGGCGCTTTATCTGATTTTATATATCATTTTTTCTTTATTTTGTCTTTTCTTGGTTTTAGGTACTTTATTTAACAAAAATGCAAACAATTGACGTTTCGCCCTTTATTTAAGACATTTTCAAAATTTTTGGTTTATTTCCTTGACATTTTGTTACTCTATTATTAATAGAGTAACAAAATGTCAAGGAAATAAACCAAAATCGCCAGTGCATCAAAAATTACAGACCAATCTCCCTGATTCCAGCAGTGTCAAAGGTCTTTGAAAAAGTTATATATACTAGAATATTTGAACATCTAAACAGACTCAATATCCTGAGTAAAAATCAGTTCGGCTTTAGACCTAACAAATCTACTGAAATGGCAATATTCAACACAATTTCCTATATAAATGAAAGAATTAACACAAATGATAAAATGACAGGCCTATATTTTGATTTGTCTAAAGCCTTTGACACTGTGGATCATAACTTGCTTTTGACAAAGCTTGGTGCGTATGGGGTCAGAGGTATTGCTACCAGTTTGCTGCAATTCTGCTTATTGGATAGGCAGCAAACAGTCTGCTTTGCTAAAAATAATCATCATTACTTTTCAGATAAAACTAAATTGTTGCAAGGAGTACCTTAGGGCTCCATTCTGGGACCCATATTATTCTTAATATATGTAAACAATCTGGGGGATGGATTGGCCGCGGACTGTCTCGAAAGTGCACAAACTCTGTATTGAAAATGCAGCAGTTGTGTTCTGATAACGGCCTCACTCTAAACCTGGTTAAGACCGGCCTCATTCTTTTTTCAAAGCATGCAACAATGTCTGAGTCACTGCTTGTGTGGCTTGGGGGTAGATCTATACCTACTTTGGAACAGGTTAAGTTCTTGGGTGTTCATTTGGACTCCTCTTTAAATTGGGAACATCATATCTCAGCTCTTGGGGCTAAGCTTAGCAGTTTCTATGGTGTAGTCCGAAGGCTTCGTGACGTAATCACTGCAGAGACTGTTGGGTTTTTCCACCTTGGGCAAATACAATCTCTTGTCTCTTATGGTATTTCCTTTTGGAGATCATCAAGAAAGGTTATTAATATATTTAAAATTCAAAAACGCATAATAAGATGCATCTTCCACCTACATCCAAGAGCTTCATGTCGACCATTTTTTACTCAGTTTAAGTTGCTTACTGTTCCCTCATTATACTTGAGATCTTTAGTCATGTTTGTCAGAAGCAATACAGCATTATTTCTGCTAAATATACAGGTTTATGGGGGAAACATGGTTATGACTACCAGGGAAGCGAATGACCTAAGAGTGCCTTTACATAACTCCACCTTCTATGAGAGAGGACCATACTATATGGCGATTAAAGCCGTAAGGATGTTACCAAGAGAAATCTGGCTTACCGAGTCGATTAATTGCTTTAAAAGACGCGTAAATGAACGGCTGTCTGATAGGTGCTTTAACTCTTTCAATTTTAATGAATAGTTTTTGTAATGTCAATATTTTTAACTTAATATTTTTTGTTTAGTGGGTTTTTTTTCATGCATTTGTTTTGTGTGTAAAAATTTTACTACTTTTAAATTGGAAAATCTTATTTTGCAAACTGTAAAACTTTGTTCAGTTTAAACTGGCTCTCTTATTACTACTTTTTTTAAAATTATCTTGTATCTGTCTTTTTCTCCTTTTGTTTTCCTTTGTGAAAAGTTCCTATCGAAATGTCGATTAGTTTTTATATTAACTGTAGTTAGATCGATATATTTACAATTCTTAATGTTAAATATTTCTCTCTCTGACGTTGTTTTGTTATGTGATCATAATTTTGTTGGCAAATAAAGGATATTATAGATATAAAAATTTTGAAAATGCCTTAAATAAAGGGCGAAACGTCAATTGTTTGCATTTTGGTTAAATAAAGGACCTAAACCCAAGAGAAGACAAAATAAAGAAAAAATGATATAACCAAAGATATAACCTATGGTTCCAGAATCAAGAAAATATATTATATATATATACATCTTTTGGGCGAATTCCCGAGTGGTTTATAAAAACACATAACTCTAAAACTTTACATGAAAAATTGGTCCCAAAGAGTTTGTAAAAGATCTAATGATTGAACTGCTATGGTTAGTCATTTTTATTTTGTACTACATTTAAAAACACTGAAAAAATTTTGCATCCCACATTATCGAAACAGTTTACTTAATCAGTGTACTTAGGTATGTATATATGGTGGAAAGTGTGGCTGATATAAATTTAAAAACGGAAAAGCAAACCATTTTTAGCTGACTTCTTAAGAAGGAAGTTTCAAATTCGCTGCTATGTATTTTTTTTATGTATGTACAGTAGCGTTCAAAAGTATTTTGACATGAGAACATTTCTCATTATCTTGGTCTCACATAACTATTCAAAAAAAAAAATAAATAAATATATATCTACGTGTCTACGTTATTCAAAGGAATTGAGTTTCTTTACAAGTATTCTTAGTATATATAGCACTGACGGTTCATACGCATGTTTAAAATCATTCAGTTATGATTCATCGGAAACACGGATGCATCACAGCGTGAGTTTTGTGTTTTATCGTTACACTGATATTTATTTAACATGCCTTAGTATAAGGAATATTCAAGTTACTTTAAAAAAGCTGTTATGATTGGCTTAAGAGAAGGAAAACGACAAAAAGAAGTCTCTCAGAAGTTAAAGTATCTCGGCAACTTGTTAGTGCGTGGAATAAAGTTCATAATAAACTTCTTTCTGTGGAAAATAAGCCTAGGAGTGCCCACCCGAAAAAAACGTTTTAAAAAAGTTCGCTTATTAACAAATTATCTACTAGTGATGTCCGCTAGTAAGCAATGTGTCTGCTGTTGTAGTTAAAAATGAATTGCAAGAAAATTTTAACATAAACATTCATATTTCAACTGTAAAATGTCGACTAAGAGACTTCGAATTATATGGACCAAAAAGCCTTTCATATCTGCAAAGAACAAAAAGTTGGGACGCGGATTATAGATGAACGCAGAATAGTCTACAATACTATGGAGTGATGAAAGCAAGTTTAATTTAGTATCTTCTGATGGAATAAAGTATGTTTCATGTCCTAGAACCAAAAGATATGTTCGCTACCAAGTACTCACCGTCAAACATGGCGGCGGTAATGTGATGGTTAGAAGATGTTTTTCTCGTCATAGAGGTGGACCGTTAATTCGCCGTGAAGGGAAAACTAAACGATACCATATGCTAAAGAAAATATGCCATCCGGATTGTTTTTCAACATGATAATGATCCAAAGTACAAATCCAAGCATGTGAGTGACT
This sequence comes from Diaprepes abbreviatus, assembly GCA_034092305.1. NCBI lineage: Eukaryota > Metazoa > Arthropoda > Insecta > Coleoptera > Curculionidae > Diaprepes > Diaprepes abbreviatus. The sequence continues at coordinate 543,243 of JASJET010000291.1, forward strand.
TCATAATACGTAATCAGATTAGAGTTTTAGACTGGCCTATAGAGCATTTGTATAACGAGTTGGATCGTCGAGTAAGATGCTGAAATAATTCCAATAAGGAAGCTTAATACAAAGCTCTAAAAAATGAATGGAACCGAATCCCTTTGAATCGTTTACAAAAGTTAGTGGACTCGATGCCGGCGCGCTGTGAAACTGTCATGAAGATCAATGGATATTCAACAAAATATTGATGTTGACAGGAAAAAATCTTATCTTTTAATACGCAATTTTAAAAATTTTATCCTTCGCTATTATATTTTTGCATATTCTGTTTCGTTGTTAAGCAATTAATTATCAAAATCTTTCTACCTGTAAAAAGGAACAGATTTCTTAAAATAAATAAAATTGTTGATTCAAGAATTTCTTATTTATTTTTAGTTAATTTCAAAATCGTATTTGTTAAAAAATACTTTTAAGCGATACTGTACGTGGATTGCTCCGGAACGGCGATACCGACTTGAATGAAATTTTTTATGTTATGTTCAGAAAGTTGCTACGGTAGTTCCATATTATTTTGGCCAGTAAAATTTAAGATGACGCACAAAAAAATTGTACTATTTTCTCCAAACAAGGTGACGGGGTTTTCAGGGTGATATATAACGAATCTAAAATGGCAGTTTTGTCTAAAATTAGTATAAGAAAGAGTTTTTGAGGGTGTAAATTGTGAATTTAAAATTATTTAAAAAAAAATCAGTTTAGCGGCCTAAAAATTTAACATCTCAAAATTTTGCCTGCAATATAGGAGGGGGGGGGGGGAAGTAAGTTACGAATTTAAAATTATTTAAAAAAAATCAACATGGCAGATCCAATATGGCGATCTAAAAATTTTATATTTCTGGATTATGTGCAAAATTTTACATTATTCACGTTTTTTCAAAATTGAAATTAAAGGGTTTTTGGAATTGTAGGTTACAAATACGAAGTTAGTTGTTTACAATTTAATATGGCAGATACAATATGGGTGACTAAAACTTTTTCATTTTTTCGATTTTGTCCAAATTGGTATTGGTGGGTTTGGGGGGGGGGGGGTGTTCTTGGGGTGTATATTATGAATCTTAAATTAATTTCTACATACTCAATATGCAGAATGAAATATGTCTCAACTTCTTTCAATATAGCTATTACATTACGAATCTAAAATTAATATCTTAAAATTCAAAATAGCGGATTTATTATAGCACACTCAATATTTGTTTGGTACAATTTGTTTCAAAACTGGTATTTAGAGAATTCTTAAGATCAAAATATTTTTTGTTATTCAGTTTAATGTGGTCTATTACTATGGATAAAATGGATATTTTTTACGACTTTAGAAACTTGACTCGATTCAAAACTAAAAATCGAAAAATACAATTTTTATAAAAAACAACTGATGGACGGAAATACACGTAAAAGCTAAAAATAGTAATACATTTTAATATGAAGTTGAAATTTTTGAAGTCGGCGCCAAATTATTATGAACGAATGAAATGAATCAAATAACTAACGTGAGATACATACAAGCTATGGTAAGGAAGCAATTACAAATAAAGTATTTCTCTAACTTTTTATGTGAATCACATTTTGTCAGGTATTAGTTTGTCCCCAACAAAAAATATATGAATTTATATTATTTTTCACTTTTAGTGCTTTTTTAGAAATTAGATCCTTCTTTTTATAAAAATTTTATATAGAAAAATCTATACATGTTTTTGTAAATATCGCAATTTTATAAGGAATAAAAATTAACCCTTATTGAAAAGGACGTTAAATGCATATTTAATTTTAAGATATTTAAAAAATACAGTTTATTGGGGGGTAATTTACATTCAAATTCATTCCTTGTATTACATAGCATTTTCAGTATTACTTGCTTTATCTCATTTCTGATACATCTCTTGAAATCATTAATATAAGCCCCATAAGAAAAATCCAATGGATTGAGATCGGGTGATCTTTCCAGCCATTCACCGCACCTCGTCTTCTAACCCGTTTAAATATTAATAAACACGGAGAACAAGTTTGAGGTTGATTTTCATCCCTTGGAAGGGTAAAGTATTAAAAAAAAAAGATCAGAAACAACCCAAATAAAAATCCGCACGGACGTGTTTTTGAAATTTAATTTAAAATGGTTTGCTTTTGTGTTTCCGACTTTATTCATTTAAAGGTTTCATCCATTTTTTATTTGATTTTATTTAAAAGTAATATTGTGTGTTTGTATTATACCTCTTGTCAATGCAACTTGCAAATATTTTAAGATTTACTTTATTTGCTATTTTATAAGGTATAAATTACTGCACGTGCATTGCAGCAAGTCGAGCTTTATTTGAGCGATATTTAACCTCTGATTAATCTTTAGTATCTTTGTCATGCATTGTTCAAACGGCCATTTTTATTTTTGTAAATACGAGGATGCTTTGAAAAGTCAGTGCAAAGTTAGAGAGATGGAACCACTGGTGTTTATTCAAGCTATTTTCACTTTGTAACATTTCTTGAAAAAAAATACCAAATGATAGCTATATTGCTCTATATTCTGTTTGGGGTTCATTTCAATCGAACAAGTCGAAGTGATTTCCAAAATTTACATCATTGAAAACTGGGTTACAAAAAAAATATCAATCACAACAAGCTCTTTTTTTCATCACGAGTATATATCTGACCGCTTTTCTGCAGTTGAAGCCGTAAAATTAATAGAGTTAACGATTGCAACTCGTTCCACATCACTCCTATTTTCCAGATTTAATTTCCTCCGACTAATACCGGTTTTTTGATATGAAGAACTGGCTGGTTGAATGTAGATTTTCTTCAAACCAGGAAGTATATAATATAATCATATTAAATAGTTTTCATTTTTGCATAGATTTTTCAAAACTGCCCTCATATTTTTAAGGCTGATATTTTTTTATATATTTCGCCATTTTTTTTTCATGTTATGAAAGAAGTCCAAGGTATTGATTGATTTTATTTATTTATATTCATATTAGGCAGATACTGCGTTTAATCTGAGGTAAAATTAAGTCCTAAATGTACTGCCAGGACAATAAAATTTTTTTTAACAGGTTGGAATACGCATGGGAAATCCTCCGCCCTATTCTCAATATCAAACTAATACTCAGCAATTTCCACAAGGCATAATGCAGAACATGGGACAAAACATGGCACAAAATATAGGGCAGAATAATATCAATCAAAGCATGTCTCAGCAGTTCGGTAAGTTGGAAAAGTACATATCTAAAAATTTCAAATTTCAAGGTAGGGATATGCGAAATTAAAAGTATCGATCCGTACGTATCGTTGGTAATATCGATACAGAAATATATCTAAAAATCAATTCTAGAGTATCGATACTTTGACGATACTGATATTCTTATGATTTACACAGGAATCTTAGAAATTGTATTTAAATTTAAAAGGCTATTATTACAATAAATCAATTCCATGTTCCTCAATCAAATACATACAAAACACATTAAAAATATTGAGAAATACATTATATATATATATATATATATATATATATATATATATATATATATATATATATATATATATAATTTTTTTTTTAAGTAGTTTATCGGGTTGCGGTCTGTAGGATAAGAATATTTAACTCATTTTTCTTTTAATACTCAATATTTCGACATTTATTTTATGCCTTCTTCAGGAGTAAAAAACTACAAATCAAACACACAACAGGTACTTCACAAACAGTTAAACAAAACTAATATGTAATTAAAATACTTACAAATTAGAGTTTCCTTCTAAGAAATCAACCCTAAACACACTCAACATCGTACGAAGTGTAAAACATCAATAAAACATTTAGGTTTGTATATTTATACAGTGATACATCATTATTATTAACGAGACGAAAAAGGGTTCTTTCTGATAACAAAAAAATTTTTCTTTTAAGGTAGTATATACAGTTTAGATTAAATTTAAAATATTACAGTAGATGTTGCTAAGTTGGTTAGTATCAGATTTATAGTTTATGGTGTTTTTTGTTTTTTTAATATGATACATTTCCAGGAATAGAAGACTTTTATAATTGTTTTGATGTTCTAAAATTTTTATGTTGTTATAATCAAAGTGATGACCTGTATTTAAATAGTGTTCAACTACAGCACACGTGTTTTTTCCCAATCGGCAATCGCTTTTGTGTTGGGTAACCCGCTGTTTGAGCCACTGTCCAGTTTGACCCACGTAACAACCCTGGCAACCCAAACATGACATCTTATAAATTACATTATTGTTCATTAACAGCGGTGTTCTGTCTTTAACTTTAGAGAATAAGTTACCGGTTTTTATTATGTTGTAATTAGCTATTTTAATCTCAGGAAAACTTTTAAACAGTGACGTAATGGATTGTGTAAGTTTGTCGAAGTATGGTAACTTTTTATATTTATATTGTATTGGCGAATCTTCAATTGGGCCCTGGTATATATTGGAGTTGTATATGAGTTTGTTGAGGATGTGTCTGGGATAACCATTATTTAAGAAGATGTTAAAAAGCTTTCTCAAATTATCCTTTATAAAAGTTTCATCGCTAATATAGACAATCCTGTTTTTCAGGGCGATAACGGTGTTAAATTTATAAGCAGATTTATGGCACACCTATGGGTTCTCCAATAAGTCCAATTCTGGCAACTATTGTTTTGGACCATTTACTAGACAATGTAATACCGACTTTGCCGTTTCAGTTACCTTTTGTATACAAATATGTTGATGATTTGATTTGCGCGGTTCCTTCCGACAAGATTCATACTCTTTTAGATACATTTAACTCATTCCATGACAGACTCCAATTTACCATAGAATTGGAAAAAAAAACAGTGTCCCATTTTTAGACACAAAAGTAATTCGAACGTCGGACAATAAGTTAATTCTTGATTGGTATATGAAACCGACTGCATCCGGTAGATTTTTGAATTATTTCTCAAATCATCCAAAAACTCAAAAATTTAACACCGTTATCGCCATGAAAAACAGGATTGTCCATATTAGCGATGAAACTTTTATAAAGGATAATTTGAGAAAGCTTTTTAACATCTTCTTAAATAATGGTTATCCCAGACACATCCGCAACAAACTCATATACAACTCCAATATATACCAGGGCCCAATTGAAGATTCGCCAATACAATATAAATATAAAAAGTTACCATACTTCGACAAACTTACACAATCCATTACATCACTGTTTAAAAGTTTTCCTGAGATTAAAATAGCTAATTACAACATAATAAAAACCGGTAACTTATTCTCTAAAGTTAAAGACAGAACACCGCTGTTAATGAACAATAATGTAATTTATAAGATGTCATGTTTGGGTTGCCAGGGTTGTTACGTGGGTCAAACTGGACAGTGGCTCAAACAGCGGGTTACCCAACACAAAAGCGATTGCCGATTGGGAAAAAACACGTGTGCTGTAGTTGGACACTATTTGAATACAGGTCATCACTTTGATTATAACAACATAAAAATTTTAGAACATCAAAACAATTATAAAAGTCGTCTATTCCTGGAAATGTATCATATTAAAAAAACAAAAAACACCATAAACTATAAATCTGATACTAACCAACTTAGCAACATCTACTGCAATATTTTAAATTTAATCTAAACTGTATATACTACCTTAAAAGAAAAATTTTTTTGTTATCAGAAAGAACCCTTTTTCTTCTCGTTAATAATAATGATGTATCACTGTATAAATATACAAACCTAAATGTTTATTGATGTTTTACACTTCGTACGATGTGTTTAGGGTTGATTTCTTAGAAGAAAACTCTAATTTGTAAGTATTTTAATTACATATTAGTTTTGTTTAACTGTTTGTGAACTACCTGTTGTGTGTTTGATTTTTAGTTTTTTACCTCTGAAGAAGGCATAAAATAAATGTCGAAATATTGAGTATTAAAAGAAAAATGAGTTAATTATTCTTATCCTACAGACCGCAACCCGAAAAACTACTTCCAGAATTATTAAGGTACGGTCGATAACAAAAAAGAAAAACAAAAAACAATATATATATATATATATATATATATATATATATATATATATATATATATATATATATATATATACTTAAAAGTTTCTAAGAACTTTCCCATTTATTCGTTTTTAATGAAATGAAAATTTAAAAAAATAGCTATTGTTAATTAAAAATAAAATAAAATATAAACGACATAAATCAGCATTTATGAATATATAAGTAATATATTAGAGCAAATATATGTTATTCTAAATTCCACTGTACAAACTTGAACCAACAGGTATGTAGTAGAAACAGAACAAAATATAAACGAGATAAATAACAACAATGGGCGGGATTCCCCGCTACCTTGATCGATCATCTTGGCACACAAACTTCTTATGATATTTATTTTATGAGATACGTACCTTAGCATCACAAAACCAAACCAGATCTCTTAAAATACAGGAAGCTAACCTGTCAGCTACGTTACAGCAACCTGCAAATTTCTGTAAACGCGATTTCCTTTAGTAATCATTAGATATCGTTACTTTTTCGATCCCGGATCGTATGTCTCTATATCTAACCAAATAGATTGATACTAGCAATGTATCGCATAAAAGTTTTACGATTTCTGGGAATTGAGATTCTCTGCTTCCCAGGTTGATTTACCTTGGCATACGAACTTCTAATGAAATGCGTGCCTTAGCATCGCAAAACCGCCAGCTACGTAACAACAACCTGCAAATTTCTGGTTGACAGTTTGTCCTAGTGATAATTAGATGCCATCACTTTTTCGATCCTGGAACGTTTGTTTCGATACCCAACCAAATGTATCGATACTAGCAATATATCACTACAAAATATCGAGTATCGACAGCAAAGGTATCGATACCCTAAAATATTGTAACGTATCGCCCATCCCTATTTCAAGGCAATAATTTTACAAGGAAATGGGATCCAGGAATGATTACCATGAAAAATCCATTTTTAAACTATTAATTGAGGTAGTAGTTATTCTTAACACGATTCCCTTACAGGACAAAACAACACTAACATGCAAAATCGAATGCAAAGCATGGGTCCTCCGGGAATGAATAATATTCCCCAAGCAATTCCAATATCGTTGGCACAACAACTGAACATGAACAGAATACAAAGGCCTATGATGCAGAGGGCGATTATGCCAAGAATGCCCACGAATTCTATCGGTCTGAATCAGCAGCAGCAACAGGTAAATGTTAATTAATATATGTGTTGTATGATTTTTATATATTTTTTATATTTATTCTCGATCTGTAAGTGATTATAGCCATTAGAAATGTTTGGAAATTATTTTGCATCCGCCTTTTACAAATATTTAACCTATATTATCGTTCCGTGAATTTTCGCTCATTAGGGTTGTATTCTTACAGGTGTCTTCCTCAACTCATCCCCAAGGCATGATGCAAGATCGCAGCAACTTGCGACATTTACTGCAGCCCAACAGTAACGGCCCAATTTATATCCAGACTGGTCCTTCCCAATATCAAGCAATTCAACCTCACCAATTTCAGAATCGTTTCCCGGGAGCTCAACAGATTAGGTAAGCATGTTTACCTTTTTCCTAATTTTTTTAAAAATTAAGTAAACTTTTCTATTTGTTCAATTTATCCATGTCAGAATTACAAGACTGTAATGTACATGAGTTAACAAAAGATAAAATAAAATAAAAGGATATTATAAATTAACTGGACATACAGAAAAGGTTTAAAGTTAACACCTAGAATAAAAAACATCCCCTGGATACTTTACAATTAAAATTAAATAAACACTAAGAAGTATTACAAATCATTTACGAAAATACTTACATTTCATTTCATACAGATGAACATTTCTCTTAACATAGAGCAAATTTTCAAAAATGTACAAATATGGAAGGGTAAATATTCCCAACTCTCCAAAAGTCGCTCCATAGTCTGAACCAAAGCTGAATACCCAAGGCATGACTCCACACAACTACAGCATAGAAAAGCTCAACGTAGCAGATACAAATTTTTGTTTAGTTTTGATGCTACCGCCTCTACATGCATGTTCCATTGTGTTTTTAGATCAATAAGAACTCCAAGAAACTTAGTCTGACGAACATGATCATTCATACCTTCAACTTCCCTTAGCGAAAAAATCACTCTGTTTTACTCCTATTTAACAGCGATCTGTTAGAAACAAGCCACTCTTCAGCTATTTTCCGTGCCTCCAAGGAACCCAAAAATGAAGCCTCAAGAGTTTTAGCTATAACAGATATAGTGATGTTTTCCGCAACGACAGTATAATTTGTTTTTTGATCTATTAAAGGCAAATCATTTGCATATATAAGAAAAAATATGGTGCCCAAAGTTGAACCCTGAGGCACTCCAGTTTTAATTTCCTGCTTAGTTGACATTACACCACCATACTGCACAGCCTGGCTTCTTCCTGTAAGGTACGATTTCAAAAGAACGCTGCAATTACTGAAATTATATGCTTTGAGCTTACTCACAAGGATTCCATGGTTGACACAGTGAAAAGCTGTGCTGAGATCATAGAACAGAACTGCCTGGCTTCTTCCTGTAAGGTACGATTTCAAAAGAACGCTGCAATTACTGAAATTATATGCTTTGAGCTTACTCACAAGGATTCCATGGTTGACACAGTGAAAAGCTGTGCTGAGATCATAGAACAGAACTGCACCATAGCATTGTGTGTTGAAAGCATCCATAATATCAGACATTAGGCTAAGAATATCCAATTCTGTTCTGTTCGATGGTTTCCTACGGCCCCTTGCTTTTCAACATCCAATCAAGGAATACCCAAAGTTGTTTTTTTGTCCTCTCTAAATCAAACTGATTTTCTTTGAAGAAATGCATTATGTCTTCACACATGCACTTCTCAAAAATTTTTGACAATATGGGAAATAATAATATTGGTCTATAATCTGCTGCTTCATCCAGACTACCCTTCTTAAACAGAGGAATACAAGCGCAGCCATTGTGTCACACAACCGCAATGCATTAAGCTCATTTGTACAAAAATGCACTTGTAAATCGCCAGCAAGAACAATCTTTGTGTTGATTCCAAGACCATTAGTAGTAGAAAGTCCAGATTTGACAAAAATATATCAAAATGTCACGATGGAAATCTGTACGTTGCTAAGATATACACATTAATATCATTTATTAAAACACATTAAAATATTTAATGCTTGCCCTCAGTTCATTACAAAACTGTACCACCCCCACTAAACTCCTTTCTTGCAGAATATCCCAAGGTATTATTGCCATTAATATAAAGTCTACCAATTTCTACTTCGGACATCTAATTCTCAGTCACACAAAGCACATCTATACCTTTGTCAATAATAAAAGATTCCAACTACAATACCTTGCTTCTTAGGGACTGCGCATTGATGTTGAAGATCCTTAGTTGTTTTGTTTCTGATTTGAAATCCCTGAAAAGAACGGCTTCTGATAGTTCACCTGTTTTGGCGATAGAGGTTCAGAAAATGGTTAATGATACCTCTAGGCCATAAATCTTCAGTTAAATATGGCTCAAGTGGTACAGTAAGCTTGTTTAATTTTTTCACAGTTTGCTACTTTTAGGCTTTTACTTGTCAAATACTCAATCACATTTTGGCTTGTCACTTCTGGATTATGTCCAGAGTGGGACAAAAAAGACATTTTTTTGTACCACCCACAGCGATGTTCACTTTTCCCGTTTTTGCTTTAATCATCTCCTCTTTTTTCTTCCAAAGATTCGTATGTGTTTAGCTTTTTCTCAAGAAATTTTACTTTTTCTCTTAATAAATCACCATTTTCCTCCAGACTTTGGTTTTTAAACTGTAATTCTTGAACCAACACTTTCAAAATATCAAATTCTTTTGCGTTTTTTGAAGTTAGCTGATTAGATTTATCAGGTTTATACATACATGCGTTTTTTTGACTCGCAGCCTACTTTAAACACCTAAAATGGAAATGGCACCAACACTTTTCAAATTTTAAGTCATTTTCAACTTTTGCAATGAAAAGGCTTTGGTCTTTTTATTTCTTCAAGACTCTCTCAGAATCAGACGCGACTTAATCCTCCATCTTGAAATTAATAATATATTTTTTCCAAGGCGTTTGACACGGTGAATCATACTTGTCTCTTAACTAAACTGAAATCTATTGGTGTTCAAGATCCGCTCCTCTTATGGATGCGAAGCTATCTCACGGGGAGAATATAGACTGTACGATATAAGAACCACTCGTGAAATTAGGGTGCAATCTGGGGTTCCTCAGGGAGCACATTTGGCCCATCTTCTGTTCAATTTGTTTTTGAATGAAGAAGTCAAGTCTTTTTCGCATGGAACGGCACTGCTTTTCGTTGATGATCTAAAATTTTTTAAGTGCATTGGATCTCTACAGGATTGCATGGATATGCAGTCTGGTTTGAATGCATTTAAAGTATGGTGCACTACTAACAGGTTGTACCTTAACATAAGAAAGTGCAATACAGTAGAAAGACTTTAATCGAGTACGATTATAAGATTGCCAGTATGTCTGTGGAATTAACCAATTCTATATCTGATGTTGGTGTAATATTGGATAGTCAGTTAACTTTTAAAGAGCATATACATAATATCACAAATAAGGGAATGAAGTTAGTGGGTTTGTTACACAGAATCTATCTGATTTCAACGATATTATTTGTCTTAAAAATGTTTATTGCAGCGTTGTGCGTTCTGTATTGGAGTATGCCTCACCAATATGGTCACCTTTCTACAATGTACACAAATTGAAGCTAGAAAGGGTGCAGAAACGCTTTTTAAGTTTGGTAGCTTATAAATTAGGTATTTCTAAAGAAAATATCAACTACCCTCATTCACAACTCCAATTAAATTTGAAGCCTCTTGAACATTGCGGAGAATATATTGACTTACTTTATCTGTTTAAAATCGTTAATAGCATAATAGATTCTCCAGAATTACTAATGCATATTGGTTTCAATGTGCCTCAGAGAAATAGTCGATGGGTTGAAGTGTTCTCTGTGAATACTCACAGAACCACTATGCACCACTAAATAGAATGTGCGTTTTAGCTAATAAGTTATCCCGTGATCACGTTGATCTGGACATTCTTAATATGTTCTTAAATAGTTTCAAAAATTTTTTAAAGAGATATCTATTGTGCAAATTTTAACTTCTCACTGTTCTTCATGTGGTCTTAAATGTGGGCATACTGTAGTTTAACGGATACTTTGGATTGTTTGTTTATTGTTTGGTATTTGTTAGCTGTTTGGAAGCTTGTTTATAAGTTATAAAGTCTTGTAAATTTTAAATTGATTTGATCGTTAATAAAACATTTATTTATTTATTTATTTTATTTATTTATACAAAATTAAAGTTACACGCCAAAATATAAACATTTTAAATTTAGGTTTGGGGCTCAACAGCAACAACAGCAGCAGCAACAACAACAACAGCAGCAGCAGCAGCAACAACAACAACAGCAGCAGCAGCAGCAACAGCAGCAGCCTCAGCAGCAAGTACGTATGATAATGCCGACTCAACAAAATCAAAATAGAATCGTAATGCAGCAACAGCAGCCTAGGCCGCAGCCGTCACAGTATTCAGCGGTGTCCGGAGTAGCCAAGTGGCATACACCTCAACAGACTGCCGGTAAGTCATTTAAATCTAGAACGAAGTGACGACGTTCTTGGGTAGGAGAATTTTTTAAAAATCAGTTTTGAAGTAATACAACATTTTAAAAGTTTGTGGGAAGTGAGCAGCATTGTCAAAATATCTAGAAATCTTTACAATCTTACTCATTATATGGTATATTATTATTTATTTTGTTGCAGAAGGACCTAACAATGTAAATCAAAATAGAAATGCTTCCGCCCTTCCAACTATAAACGATAATTTCAAAATTACACTTAGACAACAGCCAGAAGCAAACAAAAATACCCCGGCAACGGTAACCTCTACGATACCAAAAACTCCAAGTCCGAACCATATCCAAGGGCACCAAGAGACAGAGCGGAGTTTGGACAAGTTCTGTGAGGAATCTGTTAAAGATCTGATGGCAACTATCGCAAAACTCGATTCTAATGGGGTTCAGGTTCTAGCAGAAGGCAGACAAAAAGGTAAGCTCTTTTTGCTAACTTCCTTCGTGAGTGATCATCGAGCTCATTAGAAAATAAGTGGTTATCTGCTACCTCTCTCTAATCGCACGTGATTGGCTTGTTCTGGCAACAACTATTGTATAAATCTTTAAAAAAAGATCATCTTGATTTATCCTGCTTACTAACTTTAACTGTAACACAGGTGGTTCACCCCATGTCGACAGCTCCACAGGAGATGCACAACTTCCAGCCGCCAAAATTAAAGCGGAACTTATGGATACCGGCAAAGACGATCCAAATGAAGACTGGTGCGCCGTATGCATGGACGGTGGCGAGCTGGTGTGCTGCGACAAGTGTCCGAAAGTGTTCCATCAGTATTGTCATATTCCGAACTTGAGTGTTGAGTAAGTATCGTCGATCTTAATAAGAATTGTCGCTTTAATAGATAACTTCCACTTGTACCAAATTTTAAGACGATCATTATCCAAAGCATGCCTAATAGTATATTTAGGTATACCATATGATTTGTTTGTATACAATATTGATATCAGGATATGGTAACAGTAGATATATCAAACAACCTGAAGTATTGAGCATTTCTACCAAAGAGGTGAGACTACATCCATTGTTGTCAGATCTTCGAAAAAGATTGTGATCTAATTTTGTTAAAATCAAACATGTCTCAATATTTTTGGTTTTAATATTTTTTTTCTTTTATGTTGCCAAGTTCGTGACAATAACTTTATTTGCAATATGAAAGAATCATTAATATTAGACAGTATATGCAAAACAATCGCATAACCTTTGGTCTAAAATTACAGAAATATTTTTTCTCAATTACTTAGAATTGTTCGCTGAATAAAATTTGAAAATTTTGGAAATATGAGTTTTAACTAGAGTACAATTTTGTTTATATTTAAAATGAATCATTTTAATTGATCCAATTAAATATCTTGCCAAGAATGCATTTTCAAAACTAATGTTTTATATAAAAGTTGTAGGGTTGGAAGGTTGCCATTTAGCGGTGACCTTGAAGGTTGTTTTAAAGTAGATTTCGACTTTTTTAAATGGGAATATCTATTTTTTATTTCAGAAATAGAAAGTGGAGAAAATTTTGCATCCAACGGTATAAATAATGTGGAGGTATAAGAGTTATCTGGGGTCATTTGAACGTCCTACAAATGAGCTCCAGATAACGCCAAAACTCATTATTTATATCGTTGGATGCGGAATTTTCTTCGCATCATCCCATTTCTGAAATAAAAAATTGTTTACCTATTTAAAAAAATCGATTTGACTTTGAAATAACTTTAAGGGTCACTCTTAAGGTTAAGTCAAGGTTACTGTTAAATTGCCCCCTCCAATATTTTTCTCGAAAAGATGTTTGTGATGAGATATTAAGTGTCTTGTATATTGCAGATCACATTTAACCAAAAATTTAAGGGTCAGTATTTTTATAATAAAGCTAAAACATTTATTTATTAGCTTTAAAGCCCAAATAATAATAATTTTAGAGACCATAATAAAGTAACATAAAACTCATATATGTACTTATAAATGAGCAGCAGAAATAATATCACAATAGCAGTTCCAGATCTACAAAAATGCTGAATTGGAACATAAAAACTGGGCATAATTCATACTCACACAGAACACATTCGATATATACGGGTGCCTAACAAAATGTTTTAGTCCTAGGCACCTTAAACGAAAATATACACGTATGCTATACATTTCAACTAAAACGTAAGTCAATCAATCCGACTGCCGATCAACTTACACAACAATAAAACGACGTAACTCACGACTCGAAACAAGACTTTGCAAACAGAATTTATCCAATAACAATCGATTATCTATCAATTCCAACAATTGACGGGCACACTCCCTCAGTCTTTAACCATAGATACTTCATAAACTTTTACTGAATGTTCTCCATAACCAATACATATTATAAATCGGGCTCAAATAACTAACAGTGTTCAAATTTAGTTCTTACTAGTAAATACTTTTTTATAATACTATAAAACACTGACATTTAAAGTCACTATACTTTACATACTGTGACCTATTAAGAAAATAAGATCTAAAAAACTCGACAAACTGATGAGTAAAACCAAATTGGTCAAAGGCCTTTGAGAAGTCTGTAAACACGACATCAACCTGATCGCCCAAATTCACAAATTTTTATTACAGCTTGTTCTGTAGAAACCGTAACTTCAGTTGTATCGTTGCTGATATTCTTCAGATTAACGAAATTAGCAGACGATAGTTCATTATAGAACCCTTGAAATACTTAGTAAATGTCACGATATTAACATTGTTAAGAAACTGTTATCAGGAATACCACACAGCATTTTTTTTTTGTTGAATATATGTCAAAAATGATATGAAATCGTTTCTAATGTCTTTCTCTCAAACCTTTTAACATAATATTTTCCTCTCAATCTACTAGTTTTACAAAAATACATAGATATGTTGAAAAAATTTAAATTTTACCTCAAACCTCTCAAAATTTTCAATGGTATCATTTGTCACTTCAACAGTTCAGCATTTTTTATCGCATCATTTGTATCGTTCAAAAAATTATCGATTATCAGTACCGTTTTTATATTGTAAACTTATTTTTTATAAATACATTTGCAGGAAATTAACCATTCCTTCATTTTTTAACTTATAAGATTAATTTTTGAATTAGGTCTAGTTATTGCACACATGTCACTTTTAATTTTTCCTTAGCAAGCGAAAGCGTAAAAGGTTGGTATTTAGGAAACAAATAGTTACTTATTAATTTTTGTCATTTTGTTCAGAAAATGTATCTTATTAACTTTTATCTCTATGTTTGTTTAATATCTCCTATTTTATTTATACAAAGTGGAAGTGATCTGATCCAACAGTGTAGGATTTCACAGCATTCGTGGTACTTGGCGTGAAAAAGAGTTTGCTACGGGGAAGTCTTTTGTATAATTTATAATATTTGAAAGTGTACAAGGTGTCCCAAGTTTATAATTAAAACAAAATTCCCCTTTTTTAATAGACTGTACCAACAACGCTTTGTACAACGTTGTTTTTACCGAAGTTTGTGATTAAGGGGTATAATCATTCTAACTCCCTGCCTTGTAAAATTAACTTTAAAAAAACGGGAGCAGGGGGAGATTCAGTCATATGTCTCTCATATTGCGCAATACCTAGATATACTTCATGCATTTGACAGACTAAATGCGAATTAACATTTGGGAGTATATAAGATTTTGGCTAAAGAAAGTATGCCAAATTTAATAGCTTATCATTCTAAGTAAGATTGTTCATGAGTGGAAATTATGCGATTTAAAAGACACTGATTGAATTTTATATTCATAAAATACATAATAAAACAAATAAATTCATTTTTTTTTATCTAAAACAACTTGAATTTAGCCCCTTTCTGAAAATATATTTGTCTTTAATTTCTAAAAAAAAATATGATAGCATATAAAGGGTGTTTTTTTTATAGAGGTATAGAACTTTTAAATGGAATAAAACAAAGATGAATTTTTTAAATTGACATAAATTGTACTTTATTCGAAAGATAACCTTCTGGCATTATAATTTAAATATGACTTCTGGCATATGACCGCCACGGCTGGCTCGGACGTAGTCTAATCTGGAGGTCCAATTTTCGATGACTTTTTCCAACATTTGTGGCCGTATATCGGCAATAACGCGGCGAATGTTGTCCTCCAAGTGATCAATCGTTTCGGGCTTATCGGCGTAGACTAGCGACTTCACATATCCCCACAGAAAATAGTCTAGCGGCGTTAAGTCGCACGATCTTGGAGGCCAATTCACGGGTCCGAAACGTGAAACTATGCGGTTACCAAACGTTTCCTTCAATAAATCAATTGTGGCACGAGTTGTGTGACATGTGGCGCCGTCTTGTTGAAACCACAGCTCCTGCACATCATGGTTGTTCAATTGATGAACGAAAAAGGTCAGTAATCATGGCTCTATAGCGGTCACCATTGACTGTAACGTTCTGACCAGCATCGTTTTTAAAGAAGTACGGACCAATGATTCCACCAGCCCATAAAGCACACCAAACAGTCAGTTTTTTTGGATGTAACGGTGTCTCAACATACACTTGAGGATTATCATCACTCCAAATACGGCAGTTTTGTTTATTCAAACAAAAGTGGGCTTCATCGCTAAACAAAATTCGCTTATGAAAATCGAGATCAACGGCAATCTTGTTTTGGGCCCATTCACCGAATCTACGCCTTGCTAGGTGATCGTGTGGCTTCAATTCCTGCACGAGTTGGATTTTGTAAGCACGCAAACCACGATTTTTCCGCAAAATCTTCCATAAAGTGAATGGACACATATCCAATTCCTGTGCACGATGGCGGATAGACTGATTCGGGTCTTCCTCTCCGCTACGCTCTACAGCAGCAATGACTTCTTCTGTACGCACTGTAAGACGTCTCTGTGGATGCGTATTATCATTTAGAGTAAACGTGGTGCGAAAACGTTCCATAGTTAATCGAATTAATTGCTCTGATGGACGATTACGTTGACCGTAAAATGGACGTAGTGCGCGATACGTATTTCGAACAGAACCATGATTTTCAAAATAAATTTGCACAATTTGGAAGCGTTGTTCAGGCGTCAGTCTATTCATGTTGAAATGCCAAACCAAACTAAACATAAATCACTTGACAGCTGACAAAATGGCCGCCAGTTAAAAAAGTGTTGCCATCTTAAAGTTCTATACCTCTATAAAAAAAACACCCTTTACTAGTAAAATCTAAAGTAGGTTTTAGTTTCATCTAAAACAAAGTATGCACAGACACGTGTTATTGGATTTCTCTAAGCTCTATCTCCATTTTTCACCATTTACTTAAAAACATGAACTTCAATGTAACTTAAACTAATCTTTAAACATTGGAATCATTTTTAACTAAAGATAATGACTGCATCTATCGGTAATGAAACCGCCATAATCACCACAATCAAAGGATACTACCAAGGGGGAGTTTTATCACCTCTACTGTGGTCCCTACTCGTAGGCAGTCTACTGAACCAACCGAACGACTCAGGGTTCACAACGCAAGGTTATGCTGATGACCAACTTGTCACTGGCAGAGGCAAGAACAAATAACTGTTATAAGCCTTATGCATTACATGTTAATCCTAACAAAACAGTCCTCGTGTCATTTACAGGGAGGCGAAAGCTAGACATCAACGCTCCAACTTTAAATGGCACAACACTGAGCTGTTCCAAAGAGGTTAAATATCTGGGAGTAATAATAGACCAGAAACTGACCTAGAGCAGCCATATTGAAAAGATTCTACAAAAGTGAGAGTTGTAAGTTGGACGTGCCGTAGAATTTTTTGGAAAACAACGGATTCGATGCCGAAAATGATCTTATGGTCATATGAAACGATTATCAAACCTATGATCACATATACCTCTTTAGTATGGTGGCCCAAGAGATAACAAGTAGCAGCTCAAAAAAAATTGCAAAAAATACAGAGGTTAGTGTGTATAGAACCATGCCATCATGCCCTACCGTAGCAATAGAGGCAACGCTGAACCTCTCTCCATCACATATAGCAGTGACAAATATTCTCAGGCTGTTCCAAACTCTAAGCCTCAAATCTGGAAATTTTATTGGACATATGAAGATTCTAGATACGATTTTGATATGAACTATGAAGTGGTAACTGACTCCTATTAAGCGAAGGGAAAGGGATTACCTCGACTAGAATATGATTCAATGGTATGGTTTACTGACGGAACCAATATGAAAGAAGGGGTTAGTGTGGAAGTACCAGGCCCAAGTTTTGGGTTTGCCAAATCTCTGAGAGACATCTCCACCATCTCTGACGAGTGTTTCAATAGAAGTACTAAAAAGGCCAAAATATAACTATTGTCAAAGAGCCAGGCAACGCTTAAAGCTCTCAAGTCAAACACCTACAAGTCTAAATTGACTTATGACTGCAGGCAAGCCCTAAAGCAATTGCCAGGGCACAAGGGGAACGGGGAAGCGGACAGTTTCACAAAAGAAGGGGCAAAAACCCGTTTTCTTGACTCGGATCCTTTCTGTGGACTTCCAAAAAGCCACACATTTTAACCAATCAATTTAATGTATGTTTTCCAGTAAGAACTTTAAAAACCAAAGTTAAAAAATTATGGATTACCAAAGGTTTACGATTTACTTATATTTTATAAGCAATAAAAGTTTCATAACTTATTACAATAAATATAGATAGAAATATTTATTGGCGAGACAATTAGAATGGCAAAAAAATTATACTTCGCCAATCGCTTGTCTTATTCTAGCAACAAGCGGAAAGAATCCTATGGAGGATAGTTAGTGATGGAAAAATCCACACCGGAGACTAGTATAATGGCTAACCAATTTAACTATTTCTGTTGTTCTGTCAGATTGCCTCTAGGATCGATCCCTTACAGTATTTGGAGAATGTTTTGGTTGAGGATTCCTTTTATTTTTCTCCAGAATATATAAATGAAATAAAACAAACATTTATCGAAATTAATAATAAGGATGTAACTGGATGGAATGATGTTTGAGAATTTTTCTGGCACTACCGGATATAGTCTTAAGTTCACTGGCATTTCATGAAAGGAAATTTTCTAGCTTGGCCAAAGGATGCCCGAGTGTTACCACTTTTTAAAGGAGGAGATCCTGAATCACTGCCCAGTTTCAGACCAGTGTCATTACTCCCTACACTGTCAAGAATCATTAAAAACCCTGTTAAAAACGTTTTATTACTGTTCTCAATATACATTGGATATTAAGCAAATCTCAGTTTGAATTCCAAACTTAGAAAAGAACTAATGGTGTTATTAGTCCGGTCAAGTTAGCATCAAAAATAGGGGTAAGGTTACATTAATTCGCACCTTGCTAAAAATTGGCATGAATGTTGGGAACCCTATTATACACAATTTGTCAATTATCCACATCAATCCGAAGTGTGGAAAAAAATTTATTCAAGGTCAAATGTTGCAAAAATCGGTTTTTTGAGTTTTCCAGCTAAACGGTAAGTTTTATAATAAAAATAGGTGAGACAAAAATTATTCATCATGCAATTATCTATAAAAATTGTTCATACACTTTTTTTCCTAAGAATCACCATTTCGGAGATACAGCGATGCAAAATGTTGAAAAAGTTGTATTCTTCATAATATCAAAGATTATTATAGCTAACGCTAAAGATACCTCACGCTTATGGCAGACCGTGTTTTTATTTTTCCGCAGCACAACCGACCGAAAAGGGAATAAATTGAAATTGGCGGTCCACGAAGTTTCACGATCGCTGGCAATGTTGTCAGACTAGTTATAGCTAGAAAAATGAATTGATTTATTTAAAAGTAACGTAGTTTAATTGTCCGCTTCAAAGAGATACAAATATTGAAAACTGAGCGTTAGGTTGTCGGCATAAGATAGGAATCTATTTTAAGTAGCCAATTCTTGTGATGGGATTGATTTAGACTGGGGGTTTATATTTTACTTTTTATTGAAAATTAAAAATGGAAAATTCTATATTTTTAATATTAGAAACAAACGAAATAGTAATGAAAATATTAAATCGTTGGTATTCTTTTGCAATTTGAAATAATGTCTTATTTCTAACCTTGTAAGAAAAGAGTACTTCTGTCCTTATATTAGTATCAGGTTTTTTCAGTTTGTTGAGAACTAAAATATTTTCTCTAATATAACGTAAGCTTAAACATTTTGAATTATAAATCTTATTAAGAAAAATAGTATCTTTTATTGTTTTAATAAAATTGTTCACATAAGTACTTAAACTTTAAGAATACAAATTTCAGTGGCTCTATGGTAAGATTTTTTTTATTGTCCACATTTATGTGTTGCACTCAGTTAAGGCCTTTTGGTAGCCAACGTAGGGGGTAAAATGGTTCCTTTTGTTGATTTCTTAATATTAAGTTGTATATTTCTTCCAGATACTCTTTTTCGAAAATATTATTTCTTTTCTAGAACAATAAATGGACCACAAAAAGTGCCACTTAAAAGCACAAAATAAACCAAAAACTGCTCTATATTGCTATTAATTTAATACAGATTTATTTATTTACTTAGAACGGTTTTGAGCTCTGCTTTATATTAGTCGAATTAGTTATTTTTAAGCTAATTATGGGTGAACTGGTATGTTTTTCCATCACAGTAGGAAATTATTTACATAGCTTCTGATTTATGTTTCTTTGTGCCTTAGTTGAGATTATTTTTGCAGTTTGCAGCTGTTTTCTATAGCTCCTAAATTTGAAGCAGACCTAAAAAAATAATATTAATTTTTTTGTCCGCATACTATAAGCTCCGTTTGTCCTTTTTGGTTTATCGTAGAAACTTAAAAGTTCCGCAAGAAATCAAATGGATTAATACTAAATCATCTCGCTGCGCACTTTCAAAAAAAATCGGAAAAAAATATGTTATTGTATTAATAAAAGCATTAACAAACTCATGTGGAATTTCAGCTCTTAAGGTACTCAAGAAGCTGAGATATGGCCATTGAAAGTGGCGAAATGGGTCTTTTTATTCTATTTTTCGCATATTTTCAAATGCTCACCATATTTTTTGCCCCGATATATATTTAAAAAAAACGTTTTAGATTACTTGAAAATACCTTTCCAAATTCGTTAATCTATTTATTTCTAATTTTAATGGCCCTTTTTACAGCATGAGTTGTGCAGGGCTATTTCTGTGAATTTCTATGATTTTTGGGCAATTTCAAACTCATAGAATATCGACTTTTGATTCTTTCTGAACTGATAGGGTTCAGTTTTTTTTTGTTCAAAATATACCTTTGATTTTTATTTTGAAAAGTTCAGATTGTTTAAAAAGAACTTGAAGTATCGGCCTTTAAAGGGAGATCTGTTTTCAAAAATTACAAAAATACTGATTTTCGGAAGGTTAATGCAAAAAAACATATTTTTTAAATTTTTATTTTAAAAGCCTAAACCCTTACTTAAATTCATAGAAAACACTGAAAAGACTTGTAGCTTTTGTAACTGGCCCTTAAATTGTATTTCCATATCGATTTTTTTTTAAATTTTGAACGCTTTTTCATTTTTTTTAGATTACTCTTTTTCTTTAAATTCTCGCCAGATCTAAAGTTTGGTCTCGATTTAAATTATAAGAAATGTATTTTTTGCATCTTGAAAAGGCCATTTTAATCAGTTTATTTATTAAGTATTAATGATTAGAATGTGCTTTTTTAAACTACAATTTTTTTTAAACTCCGTTTTGCAAATTTTTATGACTTGATAAGCATGCTTTAAATCGTCATTCGTTCTTGAATTCTTATTATTTTTTGACCTATGAGATCTTATATTTTCATTTTAGAAAGACTTTTGATTTTATTTTAAAGAGCTCAGAATTGTTGTAAAGAGAAGCATGTGTCAGTCGCTAAAAGAATATCTGTTTTGAAATATTTACAAAATAGCTTATTTTCAAGAGACTAACGCAAAAAAGAAAATTTTTGGATGGTTTTGAATTCTAAAAATTCTCTTCGACTTGCAAAGACCTTCGGACTAAGGAGGCCTTTTTTTAAAAACTGCTCTTTCATTTTCCACAGACTGATGCAAAAAAAAATTTAGGAATCTACATTTTTCTAGAATGTAGCAGAAACTAGAACATTTGATATTCCGTATTTCGGTCTTTATATTGTCTAGTGACTTAAAAATATCTATTTTTACCTAATTACCCAAAAAAAATATTTTAAAGTTTAAAACCACCCCTCACACTCACACATCATGTTTTGAATTTTAACACATATGAGAATATTTTAAAATATGCCTGAAAATAACGAAAATTAGCACAAACAATGCTGCACACAATGGAATTCTACAACGAAGCAGATTCTAATTAAAAGTATATAATAAATTAACTGGCTGAAAAGGTATTTTAAGAGAAAAAAATGCTTATTTCAGAATTTATATCGAAACAAAATCCTACACTTGGCGAGCATTTAAAGTGGTTAAAAAAAATCTAAGAAAAATGGAAAAAAGATTAAAAATGAGAAAAAATTGATATATTTAAGTGAAAAAAAAGTAAGGACCTAAATACAAGAACTACAATTTTCTTTAGTGTTTCTGATGCATTTGGGCCTCTAAAGTAAAAAAGATATGATTTTTTGTATTACCCTCCTTTAAATAAGTCATTTTTCTAATTTTTGCAAGAGGCTATCTCTGATTCTTTTTAAGTGATATGACTTTTTCAAAATAGAATTGAAGGTCTTATTAAGACGAATAAAATAAGATCCGCAAGAAATCACAGTCAAAAAAGAATCAAAAATTGAGATCTTGTGAGGGTTTGTGCTGTAAAAAAAAAACCTATTTCCAGTTAAAAGTAAATAGACTAAATTGTGTTTTGAAGGTAAATAAAATGCTTTCTTCAGAATTCATATCGAGCCAAAACTGTAGATTTCGCAACCATTTGAAAATATGCGAAAAATTGACTACGAAGACAAGTTTAAAAGGATATATTTCAGCTTATTATCCCAAATTCGACGACGAGTTCTTTTTTATGATTTTTGGGCAAGTTCAACTTTTGATTTCTTTTTGAGTGAAAAGATCTTATTTTTTTCGTCTTAAAAATATCTTCAATTTCTATTTTGCAAAACTCATATTGCTTAAAAAGGACCAGAGATGATCTTTAAAGGGGGTCTATTTTCAAAAATTTGAATAATGACTTTTTTTCAGGAGGCTCACGCAAACAATCATATCTTTTTACTTTAGAGGCCTAAATACCTATATTCCATTTTTCTTAGATTACTTTTACTACTTTAAAGGCTCGTCAAATTTAGGGTTTTGTCTCGATTTGAATTTCGAAAAAAGCATTTTTTCCTCTTAAGAGGACCTTCTCAACCAGTTCATTTTTTATTTAGTTTCAATTAAAATCTGTTTTTTTTATTATTAATATTCGTGATTTCTAGGCATGCTTTAAGACCATAAGATCTTATTTTGTTGTGTTACTTCATTAACTAAAATTTTTTCTAAGATCTTGTAACCGTAGATTAACGGTTTCACTGTATATTTAACGTCTGTCATGTATTAAAACATTCGGAACATGATAGTATGTGGAGATGTAGCTTTAAACCTAAAAAGGTAATTTAACAAAATTTAAAAGAGGTTAAAAATCGGTGAAAATCGATATTCTCAGACGAAAAAAAAAAGATTCAAATACGGAAGATCAAATATTTACTTAGAGTTTCTACTACATTCAAGAAAGAGTGTAGATTTCTAAAAATTTTTTTTTGCATCAGCCAATCGAAAAAGAACAATTTCCCAAAAAGGCCCCCTTCAGAAACTAATATGGCAGGTTCTATTTAACAAATTGGAGGTTTTGAAAAATGAATTAAAGAACCTTAAAAGATAAAAAAAAATTATCTTTTTATTTAAAAATAACCAAAACTCGAAATCATTAAGGTTTAAAGCATGCCTGAAAATTACAAAAATTAACAAAAACAGCGCTGTACAAATGGAACCGTAAAAGAGTCTAATCTAATTAAACGTATGTAAATATTAATTAGTTCGAAAGGTATTTTCAAGGCGAAGAAAATTCTTTTTTCAAAATTCAAAACCATCCAAAAATTTTGGGGAGCATTTATAATTATTAAGTTAATCTAAGAAGAATGGAAAAAAATAGATAATTTCAAGTTAAAAAAATATATTAGTACGGGAGTCCAATTTTATAATAAAATCAAAGAATTTTCTAAAACAAAATTATGAGATCTTATAAGTAAAAAAAGAATGAAAATTCAAGATTTTATGAGGATTTCTAGTATGCTTATGAAGTCACGAAAATTAGGAAAACCGAGTTTAAAAAAAATTGTTGTTTAAAAAAGTCGATTCTAATTCGAAGTACATAGTAAATGAATTGGTTGCAAAGGCCTCTTTAAGATGGAAAAAAAAACATTTTTTAGAATTAAAATCGAAATAAAACATTTCAAAATACATCTATCTTTAAAGGCCGATATATCTAGTTCTTTTTAACCAATCTAAACTTTTTAAAATATAAATTAAATATATTTTTGGGACGAAAAAAATGAAACCAGTTTAGAAAGAATCACAAGTTGAGATTCTATGGCTGTTTGAATTGCCCAAATATCATAAAAAGTCTCAGAAACAGCGCTGCACGACTGGTGCTGTAAAAAGATCAATTTAAATTAAAAGTAAATGAATCAGCGGATTGGAAAGATCTTTTTAAGAAGTCGCAAATGCTTTTTTTTTCAAAATTCATGTCGACCCAAACCTCTACATTTGGTGGGCATTTGAAAATATGAAAAAATGGCCTAAAAAGAGCCCATTTTTCAACTTTCAATGGGCATATCTCAGCTTCTAGAGTAATTAGTTTATTTTATCTATTTAATAGTACAATAACATATATTTTCACTTGCTTAGTTTTATTTAGAAATTTGCAGACGTTTCGAAAAAATCTCATTAGGCTCGTTCTGTGCTTGTGATTTTGGGGAAACATCTGTGGATTGAATTAATCCCATACAAAACTATTCTATATTTCATTTAAACTACATTACAGTTCTGCAAGAACACTAATCAAGTTATAAGTTAGCCTAGAATGTAGAAATGTAGAAGTTACATTTATTGAAATTTCCTAAAAACAGTAATTTTTAAATTTATTTCTTGACTACCATTAAAAGTGCTACAGGATTTTTGAGGTGTTAGCATGATGGAGTTCCCAGTCAGTTTTCCATAAAAATGGATAGGATGACGTTCGGAAACACCTTGGTTACTTAGGTCGCTCTTTAGACGTTTTCCTCTGGGGGCGATTAAAAAATATCATTATAAAAGTACAGATCTTTTCGTATTATTGATTGTCTAGAATAAATTAAAAGGTATTGTATTCGACAAATTATACTCCGTATTATCAGGAACTTTGTATCAGCGTAATCAAGAAAAACATTTATTTCTAAGATAGAGGGCATATGGAGACTTAAATGCTTTTTGATCCACTTGCGAGCATTTTATTTTCTGTAGAGTTCTTTAAAATGGTTATTTTTTAACCGCCCTGTATATCTAATTTGTTGTCCTCGACTAACTTAAAACCTGATTCGTACTCTTACATAGTGGTAATCTAGTCAACAAGAAATTTAGAATAGTATTTTATCACACTTTTTTAACCTCCAAGTAGGTTCTAAACTAATTATTTAAATCACAAGGTTATGTTCTCAAAATCATGTTATATCTACTTTTACTCTTTTAAGCTACCCTGTATGTTCTATATCTATTTTTTCTTCCCCCTGGTGAGACTTTCTTAAACCAGGTTAATATATATATGAAATTAAATTTTTTTTCTTTTTGGTCGATTAAAAAAAATGTACAATTGTCTCACAATTCAAATAATAACAAAATATATTTGTATTTATACCGTAATAAATAGTTTATCTATTTTAATATTTACAGAATACTATTAAAAGCAATAAAATTATTTTAACATCGGAACATTCGTTGCGAAACTAAACAAATGCCAGAACAAATCACAACATACCCATAAGACATTCAAAATGCTACTGAATTGTATTTTTTCCATATCCACCGGCGACAGGCTTCTTGCGCCAGTTAAATGACCAGGCTCAAATTGGCAACGAGGCTCACGGCGAAGATCCATTACGCTACGTTCGGTACCGCTGGATCCGGCCCGTAAATCGGCTGGATCCATAGAGATTATCAAAAATTTAACACGGCGTGAGGTATCTATAGCGTTAGCTATAATAATCTTTGATAATATGCACACGTTTCCGCGCCACCCGTGAGGTAGTGTACATGGCGCGTTTTTTTTACGTGGTTTCCCCGGTAGGCCTATTCCACGATCTATTGTGCTTCTGTTGAGTTAAAAAGCTATTGTATTAAATTGAAAATGGTACTATTGTAAATAACAAGAGCGGTGTAAGTAATGCGTAAATTGAGAAAATTATTCGTCTGATTGATTATCAACAAAACATATTAATGTTGATGCTCCTGACTTTTCTGTTATAATAATTTTATCGCCATACTTCAACTTTAATCGTAACTTAATGGTTCTATTATCTAACGAATTGTTGCAAATATTTTGTAATTCGTCTAATGAAAATTGACAATCATCACTATTTTCGATGTGTGCAAATATTTCTTCCATTAAAAGATTCGTACTTTCAGATTGAGGACGACCGGCTTGACCCCCCGTAGTCGGTCTCAAGAAGGCATTATGACAGTCTTTATGATACTTAGCTTCGGCAGCAACTAAATCATGTTCGAACTCAATTCGAGTAATAACAGCTTTTGCTACATGATCAGAACGAGTCTGGGCTATATTCAGGATTGTTTCTTTGAATGAAAGTGTTGTTACATGAAAAATTTTACGCCGATACTTCAGTGCTTTTCTGTTTTCTAGCTCTTCATTCAATTCATTGCCACAAAATAAGCAACACTTTTTAAAACAAAAAAATGGTTCACTTACGCGTGCTCTAGTACGAGGTGGACTTATTTTTGATGTACTAGCTTGTTCTTCATCCTGTTTTCTTTTCAATGCAGCGATTGTACCCTTCCGAGTATAGTTTTTTCGACACTGCACATGAACTGTCACAGAAGTCTGGTCTTTCAGGTATTCCGAAAATTCATCACCTCTTTCAATACTTGCATTAATTAATGTCTTTAGGCCACGATCAACAGTAACTGTTTCGCTTTCGGTCAAATGTTTATTACAAATAAAGCACAACTGCGACATTTCTATTACAAACACAAAACTGCACAAATTTTGTTTGAAAATATAAGCAATAACTACGTGTTCTTACTACGAAAGAATGCTTGAGACTAATACTATTCTATCTAGGGAGGCCCTTCAAAAAGGAGCAGGTATACGAGCGTCGCCACGTGGACAATTGAATAGCAGACAGATGTTGCTCAAGGCCGTACGGTCATATAAAATGAGGGACTGGGTTTTTTTTGGAGTTTATATTTTTAAAACTGTATAATATGTATGTATACGCTACGAAAATTAATATTTTTACTTATATTATCGTTCTGTAACGTATATTACGGTAATTGACATGCATATTATGAAGAATACAACTTTTTCAACATTTTGCATCGCTGTATCTCCGAAATGGTGATTCTTAGGAAAAAAAGTGTATGAACAATTTTTATAGATAATTGCATGATGAATAATTTTTGTCTCACCTATTTTTATTATAAAACTTACCGTTTAGCTGGAAAACTCAAAAAACCTATTTTTGCAACATTTGACCTTGAATAAATTTTTTTCCACACTTCGGATTGATGTGGATAATTGATAAATTGTGTATAATAGGGTTCCCAACATTCATGCCAATTTTTAGTAAGGTGCGAATTAATGTAACCTTCAATGTCTATTTTGACCGGACAATTATTGTAACATATTTGAATGAACTTTACTTGCAGGTTAATGATGGAGAGGTTGCAGCAGCAGTATTCTGTGATCTTTCCAAGACTTTTGACCCATCTGCAATCTGGAATTTAACTAAACATAAAAAATAACCAGTAAATTTACTAGGAAGTTTCTTCAGATTATGTTTTTGAGGACATCTTGTAAATTTCTAACTATTTTTAAAACATACATTCATAAGAATTTCTCTTTATTATCTTTATAAGAGTTGTGAATTCCTGCATTGAGGGTTTAATTTTATTTATAATAAATAAAAATCATTTCTAAAAGTTTTCTTAACACTTCGATGGTTTCTTTCTAAGAAAAACTTTTTATTATGTACAGATTTATAATGCATTACTTCATTTTTTTATTTTTCCTATAAATCTGATTTTTTTAACCCATTCCTAATAACTAACTTACTGTAATATATCTGTTGGATTGAATAATATATTCACTGAAATCAATTTCTGCATGTTAGTTGTTGTCATTTTAGTTGGCTTTTTCGTAGTTTTTAATTATATGATATTAAAGGTTGTTCAGTTTTTAATTAATAAAAAAAATGAGAGAAACCGTCAACAACCATTTGTGGTTAAATTTTTTTATGAGTCGTCGAACACATCATTCTATGTATTTAAAAATAAACCATCAAAAGATATGTGTAAAAAAGTCTATTGTTTGGATTAATCGTTCTTCCTAAAGTAATTATTTTCTCGCTTCTATGACACAACTAACGACAACGAACTAACAAACTGCAAACTTTACCAAAATGTTGTTCGATACGAAAAGCTTTCTCTGATTCTCTGCTTGCCATGTTGCTAACCTCGTGCAATTTTCATAACAAATTTATTATGAAGTTTGTGCACCAAATCCGTACTACCCGTTTATGTCAATTTGTGACATTTATATTCTGCGTAATAGGTAATTTTTTTATACCTCCAGTCTATTTTTATAGCTTTCTCTTACTCTCTCCAACTTCCTTGGTAAAACTACACACAACCTGGCACGATAGTTTGATGACCATATTGGAAAACCACAAAACATTACTGTTGAATCATACCTTGAATAAAACTGACTCTATCGTATACCAGGTTTTGTTCTTGTTTTTTTTTTATTTGAATGCATACTTTATATTGCATGATTCATTAAATAATAAATATATAAATAAGTGCACACATGCAAAAAACAACTTACGACTTTTGATTACAGGGAAAATGACACATGGCAGTGTTTACTCTGTATGAATTTTGCCGATATCCCCGAAAGTATATTAAGCGAAAAGAAGGAAGGAGAACTGAGTCTCAAAGAGAGGAAGATAGCTGAACGTCTCGTATTGGAACTTTACTGTCAGTATGAAACTAGTTTACCTTTCAGAGAGATCATTGGGTCTGAGGTAAGTATTTCGAAGAACGTTATATTTTTATATTTAAATATATACAAGGTGTAGAAAATATTGTATTAAATTTCTAGTTTAGATAGTATCCAACTTATATCGTTATCATAGCTAATGTGAAAGAATTTTAAAGTCAAGGTTAAAAATTAGTTGTATGTGTAAACAGATTCAAATTAAAATGATATATTTCCACAGACATACATAGTATATATTGGAATTGTCAGAGATAATTAACAAGACACAAAAACAAAAAAACAATTTGACTAAAGTAACAATTAAAAAGTAAAATTAAAAAATTCATCCAATGAATAAAAAGGATTAAGAGCCAGTAAGATCCTCAGAGTTTTCTTAAAAGAATTTAGTTAATTTTACCTTTTAAATGGGGCGGTAAATGATTATGGATTTTTAAAGAGGTAATATCAGGCACTGTTTTAATCTAACTCCAGGTATATAAAGTTGTTTTGCATTTCTCATCTAGTAGGCATTAATATCACTATATCTAACAAAACTGTAAGATCTACTATGAACGTAACAACTGCATTGCAAAATATACAGATTTATCACAGTCAGAAATTTTTCCTTTACGAATACAGGGTGAAACGATTCCCTGAACTCTAGTTTGTACATCGTGCTTAAAATGCACTGTATTGTATGTATGTATTGTATCATCAGAGACTCTCGGAAAAAATAAAAGCTAATACAATCCTAGAAAATGACGGAGTGGAGAAAGCCTGGGAAAAACTGAAAAGAAATATACAAGAGAGCGCCAGGGAGGCGATCGGAACACGAACAGTTAGCACGAACAAGCGAAGCAATACAAAACCATGGTTCACAGAAGAGGTGAAAATACTAGCAAAAGAAAAACGACAAGCATTTACAAAATACCGACAGCACAAAACAACAAACCATTTCGAAGAGTACAAAACGGTGAGAAACAGAATCAACACTCAAATAGCTCAACTAAAGAAAGAATACTGAGAAAAGTATTCAAAAGACATGGAACACGACCTATATGGCGGACAAAAGAAAATATGGAACATGCTGAGGAACAGAAAAAAAACAATCAATGAATACGTTCAACTAAGTCCAATCGACAGCCAACAATGGGTCAGCCATTTTAAGGACTTACTTCCAGGCACCAGCTACAGAAAACAACGTAGACGAAAACCAACAAGAAAGCGCAGAACTAACAGATGTTAACATCAGTGAAACAGAGATGCACCTGACAATTAAAAAATTAAAAAACAGAAAATCACCTGGTACCGATCAAATTACGAATGAGATGCTAAAGTACGGAGGCCCCAGCCTTGTCACAGAGCTCACTGTTCTATTTCAAAAAATACTCCGCACAACGTCAATACCCAACGAATGGCGGAAAAGCATCACAATTCCGATCCACAAAAGAGGATCAAAGAAACAACCCGAAAACTACAGGGGAATCAGCCTACTGAACAGTTCAGCCAAATTATTAACTAAAATACTGTCACAACGGATCGTAGACAAGTTAGGGGCGTGCGAAGAACAGCAGGGCTTCCGGAATAACCGCTCTACTATCGACGGTATATTTATTATCAGACAGCTGGTTGAAAAATCTATCGAATACGATAAACCGCTGTTCATTTGTTTTGTGGACTTTACACAAGCGTTCGACCGAGTCAAACTGGAACACATAACAGAACTACTGCGAAGAAAACAAGTAGACGAAGCAATCATACGCACAATATACGAACTGAATTCCAAAAACACCATGGTAATTAAAACAAATAACATTCTAACAAAGGAAATCCCACTATCCATAGGAATAAGACAGGGTGATAGCCTAAGTCCAACACTTTTCAATGTAACCGTGGACGAAATCATTGATGAGGTAAAAAGCACAAATATTGGGTACCCAATGGGACACAACAGCGTTCAGATTATATGCTTTGCAGACGATGTTGCCTTGACAGCAGATAGCGAGGACAACTTACAAAGAATGCTTTTCCATCTCAGTCGAACAGCCAAACAGTATAATATGAAAATATCTGTGGAGAAAACCAAATCAATGATAATAGCAAAAGAACCGGTAAGATGCAAACTAATGGTTGATGACAAACGTATCGAACAGGTTGGGAAGTTTAAATACCTGGGAGCACATATAACAAGTAACAGGGCAGTAACGGAAGAAGTGCGCACACAAGCCAACAAGGCGGCCATGATATCAGGCCAACTAAGAGACATAATCTGGAACAATAAACATATGACGGTTGAGAGCAAAGCAAGAATTTACAAGGTCTCTGTAAGACCGATACTGACCTTTGGCGCAGAAACAAGAAATGAAACAACAAAGACAAAACAAATTATGAGAACCACAGAAATGAAAACGCTGAGAATGATAACGGGAACAAGTTTAAGAGATAGAATAAGATACGCAAAAATACGCGAGGACAGCGGAGTGGGGGATGTTGTGAAGTGGGTTCGAAACCGTAGTAGGCAGTGGAGAGATCACGTGGAACGAATGGACGATGACAGACTAGCAAAAACCGTGATGAGAGAGAAACCAAACACCAAACGGCCGCCTGGACGGCCCCCCAAAAAATGGAGAGACAGCTGGATTTCGACCTCAAACGAGGATCGATGAGGCATTGTGTAGATAACAGAACTTGGTTCTACCTAGAAGAAGAAGAAGTTTAAAATGCGCTTTTGACTGATTAAAACTCTGCATAGATGGGCGGAGTTATCCCATATCTGTAAACCATATGATAATATTGAGTTTATGGCTGAGTAATAAAATGTTTTAAGCGTTTTAACATCTACATGATTTCTTAGTTGCAACACAGCATACTTTTTTGATGACAGCTTACTACAGACAGTCAATATGGGAGCTCCATGACAAGTGTTTATCAACCACGATGCCAAGGAATTTAACAGCATCGCAAACCGATCCTTGACAAGTAAGCTCCTGTCATGTGACACCCTAATGGGTGTAAAGACTAACAAGTTGATTTTAGAGGAGTTTAAGCATAAACCATTCGTCAGGTTTGCCTTTGAGCAGACACTGTCATAATCGCTTCCATCTACAACAGCCAATGTATCATCAGCAAAAAGTGTTACACAAAGCGAGGCAGATCATTAATAAAAAGGAGGAACAGAATAGGTTTCAAAACACTTCCCTGTGGGACCCTCATCTTTATACTTACTCATTCGGTAATGGTTGATCTAAGCACTTGATGTTCTTGCTAGCGCTATAAATGTTTCTTTTCAGCAAGGTAATTTTCCTTTATCTCAAAAGAGCCGTTATGATTTCTTTGCATAAGAGTGGTGATTCGGATGACCCTTCCAACTATCGACCTATATCACTGCTGGTCACGTTGTTCAAGACAAATGAAAAGCTAGAAAAGATTAGACTATTGCGTTTTTTATCGACCAACAACTTAATAACAGTCAATCAGTTTGGTTTTCAGGGATATAAAAATACTCATGATGCCATATTCTCGCTTCTCGAAAGCATCTATATTAATATTAATGAAGGTGAGGCTACTGCAGCAGTATTCTGTGATTTTTCCAAAACTTTCGATTGTGCTTCTGCAAAAACTTCAACGTTATGACATTCTGGGTTTAGTTCACATGCCTTATTCTCGCTTCTCGAAAATATCTAAATTAATATTAATGAAGGTGAGGCTATTGCAGCAGTATTCTGTGATTTTTCGAAAGCTTTCGATTGTGCTTTTGCAAGAGCTTCAACGTTATGACATTCTGGATTTAGCTCACAGTGGGTTTTTATCGTATCTTTCAGAAAGGGAACAGGTTGTGAGGGTCGGCGCTTCTCTAGCTTGTCTGGTTTGGACCATGGTGTATCTCAGGGATTGGTGCTGGGCCTGATTTTATTCTTGTTGACAGATGTGAACAGAAGAGCTTTACACTTTGCGCTGATGATACCATCCTTTTATGACACTCCAGAGAAAGTGAAATGCTTAAAAATAACTGTCAGTATTGATTTGCATGTATGCATCATGAATGGTACAACTCGCTTTCTTTTAATGTAAATAACACTATTAACATTAGGTTTTACGTTCGATGATCTTTCCTTAGACAACCAACTAATAGAAAACAAATTTTTTGGAATTCTTATCGATTCTATGCTCAAATTTGAGCAATACATATTAGAGCTGAATGAAAAAACTGAGCTCAGACTGTTTTGCGATTAGGTTGTGTTTGCCGAGCTCGATTGTGCTGCTGCGAAGATAACTTAACATACATTGTTTAAGTCTCATCCGAGATATGGAATAGAGTTTTGAGATTCCTGAATTCTGTCCTAGTTATTCAGAAAAAGGCGCTCAGGTACTTTCATAGAACCAGATATAGAGACCATTGTATAGCAGAAAATTTTAACTGTTGTAAATTTGTTTATCCTGGAAGTCTCATGTTTGATTCATCGCAAATATGATAGGAAGGGTAGCTAAGAAACTTTATCAGTGCAATCCATACACTATAAGACAAGGTCTGGATTTTATCTTACGGCGACCGATCCCTACGTCAACACTGACCAAGTGTTCTATGATATATAAAGGAAGAAAAATTTATAACCACCATAGCTTACATTATCGATTGATGCTTTATTCACTGTCCCGGAGGAATCTGAGATTGTGAGAGCATTTGGTGGATCGTGGACTCTTGCAAACGAATTATTTTGGTAGTGTATGTCCGTTTCGCCCACGATTTAGTGATGTCCCATATTAGTTAGTAGCTAAGTAGCCATTCTATAAACCTATAAATTAATCACAC
Organism: Diaprepes abbreviatus; assembly: GCA_034092305.1. Lineage (NCBI taxonomy): Eukaryota > Metazoa > Arthropoda > Insecta > Coleoptera > Curculionidae > Diaprepes > Diaprepes abbreviatus. The sequence goes on from JASJET010000291.1 coordinate 576,931, forward strand.
TGTGACAAAGGCACGTTGGAAGTCTGGCTTCTTGACTCGTGCTGTTTTAGTGCTAAACAATTACAGCGTAACAGAGCCTATGAATATTATGAACAAAATTTCCTTACTCAGGAAAAGCTGCTATATAGCTGATCAGATCAGGCCTCTTGTTTTAAATCTCTCACATCAGTGCGCACGCGAGTGAAGGTTTTTATTAAATTGAACGAAACAAGTTTTAACTAAAAATAAATAAAAACAAAGTTATTTACAATTAGAAACTTAAAATTAACTCGATAAAACAATTCTGAAGTAACTAAAATAAATGCCCTTGTCGACCGTTATTATAAATCAAATGTAATAAACACAATTTTGAAAATCATACTTTTAAACAGTATCGTAAAATATTTATCAAGAAAAGAATAAAAACATGAAAAACTGCTATTTAAATTGTTTAAACAAAACAGTACTAAAGTCGTTCATTTCCCAGGTAGAATAACATAGAATTTTTCCTTAACTTACACAAAGATAAATGTAAAACCAAAAATAAAAACCTTCTTAAACACCTCGGATATATGCGTCGCATAACTTTCTTTAATAGATTTCAAGACTACCGCCACTAGAAGACTTCAAATCGAAACTGAAAAATATTTCTTTTGATTATTCTTTCGTTTCCTAATAATGAGAAAATTGTTCAGTTTAAAAACATTCTAGGTGGTTTGGGCCATGCGGTACTAAATCAATCCCTTAACAGTTTTCCTCATATGGCAACGGTAGAATTTCTTGTTTGACGTTTATTACCAATACTAATATTTTTACGATATGGTTTTAAATTGTGTATATTTTCTAGTTTATGATCAGCCAAATCTGGTCGGATTTTGAATTATATTTTATTAATTAGTTTTTATTGGTTTTTTCAATAAGAATGTATAGAGATCTTGGAAAATAAAGCATATTTAATAATAATATTCTTCATTATCTTACCATTTAGTAAAATCAACCAGGAAATTCAGTATTTTTTCTACTTTTTATAGAATTCCGAATATCACCAGATCATCAAGAAACCTATTGCTCTGGACGTTATTAGACAGAAACTGAATTGGAATGCTGAAAATCACTACAAAAATATGGAGGAATTGGTGAGAGATGTGCGACTCATGTTTAAAAATGCATACGAATTTAATTCTGTAAGTTTATATATTTAATAATCAAACATGCAAAGCGGATGTATATATCAATTTCCAAAAATCAACTTGACAATATCTATCTATCGCTCGAGTGTTCTCAAATATCACAAACCCGTAAAATCTATCTCATACATAACGCTGTTTATCCTGTTAACTATTATAGAAATTATCACATAAAACCGTTTCATTCGCAAAAATAATAGAAGCTAACCCGATTTTTTTACAGGTCGATTCTCAAGTCTACGCCGACGCAAAAACACTGGAAAAATTCTTCGACGAACAGCTAGAAAAATTCCTACCAGAATACGCTTACGAGTCGTTTGAAAACGACGATGACAACATTCAACCTCCGAGCAAAAAGTTTCGGAGAATTATAAATGACTGACAAATAGTTCATGGGGCGAATAACACCGTTTATTTCTCCCTATAACGCAATTAATATTTAAATTTGGTTAGGTTTCACGTCGCAAGTAAAGGGATTGACGTTGACAATCTAAGATGTATACTAGATATATTTTATTTAGGGATCCAAGAATTTAACAGAATGGATTATGTAAATAAGGTGGGAGGCGTGGGGAAGTTACTCTACTTTCTGACTAGTCAGTCGATTTCTTGTACATGTGGCTAGCACATGATATTGTTATTCTAGCTAGCAGTATAAAAATTCACTTATGTCTATATGTTAAAATTATTTCCAGTGAAAGGAGGTTGCTCCCAAAACTATCATATTCTCTGTCTGAATGCGCAGCCATTCTTTGTCAAGGTCATCCATGCATCGGACACCAATCACTCTAACAGAATAGCATACATTTCTGTATGCTGTCCAAGAAAAACATTTCTGACCCCTGTGCATTTACCAAAGCCTTAATCGCCAGCTCTTTCTCCTGCCCAGTTTCATATGAGTTTGATCCTCCTCCCAATCCTTATGTGAGGGGGGTTAAGTTTAACGCGGGGTCATTTAATCTGTACTATGTTCTAGCAAGTGAAAAAGAGGAAAGTGCATTATAATATACGGTAGAGGAAGTCGTTAAACTGTAAATACGTATGTCTGTATCTTCGATCATACCCTAGATTTAAACAATAGATTTGTTTGAGGCTGTTTATGGTCGGTGAGGGAGACGCTTTTTTGATGTTTGACACACATAAACGTGTTTACTTATCTTGTCTTTCAGTTTAATTGCTTGTCGTGACTTTTTTCGGTGTTTTTAAGTGTTAGAAATTACTATAAATGCAAAGTTTACAATTAATATTAACAAAAAGAGGATTTAAAAACTTATTTTTGTCGGTAAATATTGTTGGATATTGTTTACATTGAATATAACAATAATAATAATTTAGGCAACCATATATTCATATTTTGTTTTCAGAATTGACGTACCGATGATACTCGTTTAAATAATGCAATTGGAAAAGGATAGCATAAAATCGGTATGTCTGTACCAAGAAATTAAATATCTACTGTTTATCAACACTTTTTCAGATATATGTAAAAATATTTTTACATTATTCAGCGTTCAAACAACCGGAGCCTAATTCTGACGATATGCTACTTCTACAGGGGTATGTTCGAAGGCTGGTATGCTCTTGCCAAAAGCAAGAAAAATTGTGGTTTGTCCTGAGTGCTTAGGGAAAAGTTTATACGTGGTTGCGTGCTCTACAGAGAGCTGAGTGATTTTGGCTCTACAAATGGTTAATTTATGCAGTGAAAATGAATGGATATACCTGTGGCGGGCGGTTAACTCTGCATCCTGCTGTTCAAGCAAAAGAATCTGAATCTGAAATACGTAAATGTCAGTCATACATGTGACAACTGACTTTGTAGTAAGGTCACACGCCTAACCAACAGTCGCGCAGCAGCCAAATCTTCAATATTTTTTTAGAGGCAGTCCTCATTGCCTCTCTATTCCTAAAAAGTTGAAGCTGGTGTTTGCGCATGGTGGTAGAAGGCCACCAGTGACATACATATTTATAAGATAGATTACCATGGTGCATGATCTTTCCAGCTCAATCGTGAGTCCAGAATTATTCTGGAATCTGTGCCCATCTATTAAAGGTTCCGTCGTCCGATTTACCTCCTTTGTGTGAAGATTCTTAACTTCGTTCTGCGATCCTAAAAGCGTTATTTAATAAATCTGATAGGTTTAAGGACACCACCACTCGTAAAATCAATAAATGCCAATATAAAATTGTAGTTATATCTCGCTTTAACGAGCATCTTTCACCATATGAAACCGATCCTGATAAAAATCAGTACCACTGCAAAGTGTATGAATATCGTTGTATACAAAAATGTGATTTTACAGCACATACAAGGCTTCATGTTGATCAGCTTCTGGTTTTTTGTATCGAATGTAACAAGATATTCAATTAAAAAGGACATTTAAATAGATATATTGAAACCAGTTACTCTGATATCGAACATGTGATAAATAAATTCCATACTAGTCAAAACTATATATATATATATATATATATATATATATATATATATATATATATATATATATATATATATATATGATTTATTAACGATTAAATCAATTTTATAATTTACAGTACTTTGTAACTTACAAACAAGCCTCGTAGACATATCAAAACTACCAAACAATAAACAAATAAATTCAAAGTATCCATTTAACTACAGTACGCTCACAATTTAAGACCACACGAAGAACAGTGAGAAGTTAAAATTTACGTTTTAAAAATTTTTTAAAACTAAGAACATGTTAAAGATATCTAGATCAACGTGATCACAGGTTAACTTGCTAGCCAAAATGCACATTCTATTTAGTGGGGCATAAGTGGAGTAGTTGGTTCTATGAGTATCCACAGAGAACACTTCAACCCATCGACTATTTCTCTGAGGGCTTTAGTAATTTTGAAGAATCTATTATACTATTAACGATTTTAAATAGATAATGTAAGTCGAAAGTAATCTCTGCGATGTTGGAGAGGCTTCAAATTTAATTGGAGTAGTAAATGAGGGTAGTTGATGTTTTAGGAACACCTAATATATGGACTACAAATCTTAAAAAACGTTTCTGTGTCCTTTCTAGCTCCAGTTTGTACAAGTTGTAGAAAGGTGACCATACAGAATGCACAACACTGCAATAATCATTTTTAAGATAAATGATATCTTTGAAGCGAGATAGATTCTCATATAATATATATATATATATATATATATATATATATATATATATATATATATATATATATATATATATTATATGAAGATACATCCTTTTATTGGTTGGGTGTCTTATGGAAACTGGCAGAAGTTTCGTAAAAATCTCATTTAACATCTTCTAGGCTTGCTGTTGAAGATCCCTCACTTGATCTCATTGGTATATCAATTAACTCATTTTCGGTCTTTTTAATGGGCTGTCCATAACGATTATCCATATAGTAAGAATCGAAAGATCTTCCTGTAGTCCTGCTTGATAGGATTTTAACAGTGATATTGTTAATCTCAGTATATATTGGTCTCCGAGTCAACATTGCTCTGTTGCTTCAATGCCTCGTCGTTTTAGAGCAAAGTGTATCGAATCGTAGGATGTTGAGCGCACCCAAAGGTACTCGTCAGAAGTTAAACAGCAGCTAGGGTCGGGCGATATCTCCAAGTGTATCGATATTTCGTATTGATACTTATAGAATAAAAATTTATTGATACGCTGATATATTGGTATAAAAAGTATTGATATTTTTAAATATTGATATATTCAATATCATTCATATTTTTATTCTAGTTTTGTTTTGTAACATCGCCTTCGTAAATGTAACAACAATTTGATTGTTGTACATTGTATATGTCTTAAAATATTTTTCGTAGGAGGCATAGTTAAAATAATAATCAACAACAAGCCAGGGTGGCTAAAAGTCCGTAAACATAAATAGGTGATTCCCCCGCATTCACGGACTACATACTGCAAATCACAGAATAATAAAGGCATAAAGATACTTGAGTGTATTCCTGTTCTCTTCTGTTACACGATTAAAAAGTGATAAAGTACATAATCAAATTCACAATAATAAATATTTGAATGCGTTCAGTGTTCGAAAAACGCAGTTGCGGACCGTTTGTTCAACATAATTGACAGTCTTAGTAAAATTGGATCTGATTACGAGGGACCGATACGATATTTATTTAAGTATATTGCATTGCAATACGAATAAATATTGATACAAAATATCGAATATCGATGCTGCGTTTATCGATACATTAAAGTATCGATATATATTGCACATCTCTAATTGGAAAAAGTTTAAACAAGAATTGTTGCTAGTTTAGCATTAAGTGGAGTTTATCTTTGATTTATGTAAAATTATCACGATCCATTCTGTTAAATATATTACCATTTTTTTAATTATTAGAGTTTTGAAGACTTCGTCACTTCTTTGCGACTTTGAACCTAACCTTGTACAAAAGTCTCACTACTACGTACCCTTTCGTTATCTCGACAGAGATACGATCGGCAAATCAAAATAATTATTCGAACATTTCTTAAAATTCATTACATTTTTAGTGAATCTGTAATTTTAGAATATATTATTATTAGATATAAATAGTTTTAATGGAACGAAAGCAGTGGCGTGAATGAACACTTGGCTTCCTATTTAAGAAACGTAATGAATTTTAATCAAATATTCTTATATTACTTTTTTTTATATTTTACTAGTTAGTACGTACATACATACATTGTTAGTGTGTATTAACGAATGGTCTATATTATTATTGATTTTAAGAATATTTATTTAAACTTTGTTTTTAGCAGTTAAAAATCATGTTTTAATGATGGTATTTTTATTTGTCTAAGTTGCTAGGTTATGTATTTTTAATGTCATGTTAGAAATATATCAGATAAAAGTATAATAGCATTTACGGTGTTATTATTATCATCTATTGAATTTTCGACCTATATTTTTAAAGGTTACTAGGATGTGTGCATTCGGATGATTTTTAACAAAATAATAATATTGCAACTCTGAGATATCTCAAATACCAAATGTATGCTAGTAAATAAATTAATAAGTGAATTTAAACAATAGATCAAAATCAGAATTTTTGTCTATAGGAACTTTGTCATATCGACGGTGTCTACGAAAACATTGACAGCTAAGCAGTATGCGGTGAAACAAATTACGTAAAACTATGATTTTTATAAAATTTTCGGTGTAAAAAATTATATTTTTGTAATTTCGAAGAAAATATTTATGCTTCCAAAAGTGCGCTGAAAATTATTACGATTCTAAAAATGCGATGAAAAAAATTACGCATCCAAAAGTACGACGAAAAATATTATAATCTTGAAAATGCGGCGAAAAAATTACACTTTTAAAAGTGCATCGAAAACTATTTTAGGGATGTTGACTGTATTCAAATAAAAATTAATTTTGCTGCGAAACGATAATTTCCGTGACAGAAATCCTAAAAACACCATATTTTTGAACACACACACACACACACACAGAATTCAGTGTTGTATCCGGTGAAATAAAGATCCCTGAAGATGCCTCGTGTAATCGTAGGCGAAACGTCGGATAATAATTCCAATTTGACACGGTCTAAACCCAAGAACCATGATTTTCAACTTGACCAAAGCCGTGAAAGCTTACGTTGTTTAAACATCATATTTTTAAGGAATTTAGTTTTTATATAATAATCAAAATGTAATTAAATCGCTTTCAAATCACGCGACAACACCAATCAAAGTGCATTACGTCACTTGTTCATAGTTTTCAAAGTGGCTACGTTGTTAGGTTAACAATATTTTATAGTGATTTCCGTGCAATTTCTTCGAAATTTGCTTACTTGCTTACTAATTTGTCGATAATTGATTGTTTTATGGTGGCCAATTTCTTCGCAAGAAACAGTAACTTCTGCTGTTCTGATTTTAGAAATGTGAAGACCTCCATGTAAGTAATATACCAAGAATTGCTATTTCCGCAACCAGTATTGAGTACATAATACTAATCATATGTGTTTATAAGCTCAGTAATAATAATAATAACTGCAGAACATCAAGGGACTGGGTCTTAGTGAGCATCTGTATAAACCGATGCAGAAAGCAACTCTCCTAGCAACCGCGTGAACCGTCCGAAAGTTCATGGGAAATACAGCAGACCACATCACCTAGGACCCGATAACATGGAAACGGTTCCCACAGAGCTTCATACTTTTGGTACCTTTGTGTACCTGGTATGAGTGAATATTCCCTAGAGGGTGTGCGAAGCCGTCTGGCTTGTAAATCATAATAATAATAATAATAATAGTATATTAACGGATCCAGACGGTTCCCAAAATATTGTCAACAACTGGAGTGATACCAAAGAACCTCCTGTAGAACATCAAGGGACTGGGCCTTAGTGAGCATCTGTATAAGCCTATTCAAAAAGCAATGCTCCTTGCAACCACGCGGGCCGTCAGAAAGTTTGTAGGGATTACAGCAGACCATGTTACCTATGATCTGATAACATGGAAAGAGGGTCCGCACAGAGCTCAATACTTTTGGTATCTTGGTATACCTGGTATGAGTCAATATCCCCTGAAGGGAGTGCGAGGCCGTTTGGCTTGAAATTCGTATATTGACGGATTAAAATTAATAAATATAATCCATTTAAAAAAAAAAAACAGTTAAAACAAAATTAAAATTAAGAAGCTTAAAAATTAAAGAATGCATAAAAGTGCTTCAAGAAACAAGTATTGACAGTTAATAACAGTAGCTAATTTCTCAAGAATTGCAGTATTTTTAATTTAAAGACAGCAAATGGAAAGTATTCGAGAAACGTGTCCGGTAATACCATAATTTGTTCGGTGATATATTACCTCAAACCATAAGCTCTAAAAGCTCTTTGAGGGACTGATAATCCAATATTATTAAGTAGTTCAGGAGAATCAATACAAGAGTTAACAATCTTATAAAGTAGAACGAGGTCAAGATATATGCGCCTCGCACACAATGGCAGCAACCTCAAAGCATTGGCAGTATTATCATATACAGTCCGCTCACGCCACTTTCCCTGTTTAATGTCTATAAAACTTACAAACTTTCTTTGTACTCTTTCTACATTTTCTTTATATATGAAATAATGAGGTGGCCAAACTTAGGACGCAGTCCACACTATTAAAATCCATAAACCTCGAATAAAACAAGTACAAAACATTGTTACCTAACCTTGATTACTTTATTTCTAACCTCCAAATTTCATTTGTTATCTTTGAAAACTTGAAAAATAATAACTTTTAATATAAGAAAAATAAACAAATATTATTAAAACATACATCAAAATGATCTTCACAAAAATACATTTTAGATTGTGTAGACACAATTGTCGGATCCCTATGATCTAGCTGAAACCGCATTTTCTTATTATTTTGCGAACGGGAATAAATAACTTTTCAGTGTTTTAATTGTAGTGCTTGTACACCGAGGCACCACTTATACTACTTAGAACTCATCTTTTATTACAAAAAAACTTGATCTCCTTTTCAGTTTATCAGTTTCTGGCAACATGTGACATCACAGAGGTCAAGTGACAAGTATTGTTTGTGTGAAGCGAAATTTGAAACCGAATTTCAACTATATGATTTTTAAAGTATTAGTTGTATTAAAAAAATAATATTAAATATTTTGGGCTACATTAAGATTTAAACACTTTCCCAAAAATAGTCAACATCTCTATTCTTAAAATATGATGAAGATAATTCGTCGCACATTTTAAAGATGTATTTTTTCGCCGTATGATGAAATTTTTGACGCCGTTATGCTGTTAGTCATTCAAGTTTTGGCCGCATATATGAGGAAGTGATGATTTTCCCCATGGTTTTATAAATGCATTTTTTTCTTTGCAAATTTTTAGGCGCTATTTTTTTCGCCGCATGTTTCAGCGTCATTATCTTCATGCTCACCATCGATATAAAGTCGTATTCAGAAAAACTTAAAATTCCGGCAAGATCTAGGGATTTTTCCACTGCAGGTACAATTAGACATTATCATTCTTGCATGGTACAAGGCATCACAAGGGCGAATTCAGAAAATTTTTTGGTGGCGGACAAAACAATTTTTCAAGGAACCGGTAAATCAGTGTGTGTGTGTGTGGACTTTACTGATTACACTGTATGTATATATATATATATATATATATATATATATATATATATATATATATATATATATATATATATATATATATATATATATATATATATAAACATAAAAGAAGTTGGGTTTTCCGATACCTTAATCTTTTACGCTATGTACTTAATGTCTTTAATTTTATGTAAAATTATGAAGAAAATATAAAGTCCGGTCTTAAACTCTATATGACCGTATCATCAACTTAATAAAGTTATATAAACCAGAACCACTCGGACCTGCTGCTAATGTCAGATGTCATTTTTTAGTCCTCTCAGAACTTTGACTATAATTGCCTAGGAACTACTTTGTCCCTGTGTAGGAGGATTGGCCCTGCTTCTAGAAACTGACTTTCCGATAAAAGGAAAAGTGAGACTACACAGTTCATTATTCCCTAATTTATATCGTTAGGACGCTGCAACTTTTCGAATTACAAAGGCTGTATTTTTTTGAGTAAATTATCGCTGATCAAAGTGAAAAAAGTGAAACTGATAATTTCATGTTCTTTTGAATATGCATTTACTTGTCATTGGGTCGAAGTGATCATGATTACTTTAAGTGACAGAACTGAAAGTGATAATTACTCAAAAGAATATATCTAAAAATGGCTATTTTTCCCATCAATATCCCAAAAACTTCTTATTTTAATGCCATGAAGGTGGCAAAATGTTAGGATCTGTTAAACTAGTAGCCGAATTTTATGACAAATACAAATCTTTTTCATTAACAAAATGGCTCTAGAATTAAAAACAATTTTTGTTAAATATAGGCAATCAGCATGACAGAATTAAATGCTCTGTCAGTGTTGTTAATAGATGCATACTTTTTGGATCGATTATTTGACGAAAAGTAAAGATTATATTGGTAAAGACATAATTTCAAATCATCCAAATGCACATGTGAAATAGAAGAGAGCTTATGGTTGTAATTTACACTATAATGCATACAAAACATTTATTAAACCTAGGTTCATATTAGTCTAGGTAAATAAATATAATGCATACAAGTAAATTGTGTTGTTTTTTTACCTCATATATATGTTATTCAATAAATTAATAATAGCTCAACTCCTGTATAGCATTAATAAATAGAAAAAAGGAGCACACATATTCATATTCAACATTAAAAAGAAGAAAACAACTCGGGCATCACTTGTAAGGAATTTTTACATTAAAGCTGTATTTTTGGAGATAATCGTCAATGATCAAATCGAAAGGTTGGTCAGAGAAATGCAAATTATAATTTGAAAAATTTCTTATTGATTTTTTTCATACGCAGGGCTGTCAATTTGTCAGTAATTCCTGGTATTTGCCAGGAATAATTAGCTGTGCCAGTAATTTTGCCAGGATTACTATCCTACCAGGAACAGATGTCTTGTACCAAAGATTATTATAGCTAACGCAATAATAATCTTTGCTTGTACTCAGAAATTAAGAAAATATTAAGGGGAAATGTACATACAATTGATCGCAAGTTTATGAAAATCGATAAGATGCCCCATCTTTAAAATTAAATCTCTCTACTATCTCTTTTTGCTTCTCACATGTAATAATTTTTTCTTTATTTTACGGTTTTGCAGTCTAAAATTTAAAGGATGGACAATCTTATTATCATCTGTCTTTTTCTAATATTCAGTTTAATTGAGCAATATCAGCTTTTTCTTATCACACGCATTTTGCCAGGAATAAATATAAAACTTGCAAGTATTTTTCTGTGGAACATTTGACAACACTCTTCATACGCCCTAATCTTATTTTTAGGGAGAATGGAAGGAGAGGTAACTACATGTGGTGGGGTAAAAAAGCGCAAGTTAACGCGCGATAGGGCATGCGAACCCCAAAGCTGACATCTGCGCATACCAGAGGTGACTCATAATATATGTGACGCCCACATAACTTCGAGGTTGAGTAAAAAATAATAATAGAGAGTGAAAAAGGGTGCTGCATCGACAAGTGCGGGAAAAGAAAAGGCGCGACGCTTTATTTACGTTTCCAAAAGTAAGTTTTGAATCGCGGCATTATTACTTTCAGTTTTGTCACTTGAAATAATCATGGTCACTTCGACCTAACTACAAATAAATGCATATTCAAAAGAACATAAAGTTATTTTCACTTTGATCACTGATAATTTACTCTAAAGCATACAGCCAATATAAAACACGCAAAATATCTTAAGCTGCGTTTACATTAGTAAAAATATATGTGTGTGTGTGTGTGGCATGCGACACAAAATTTGTACGTGCATCTCAAGGGAGTTGGAAGGGATATCCAACTTCCTTGGTGCATCTACAATTTATGAGAGTGTGGACCTGTAAGTGAACAGGTGTTGTTTGTATTAAGCATACAAACGCACGCAAAAATTTTCACTATATCCAACGCACGCATTCCGTCGCTGGTTGTTTTTTTTCAGCTTTTTAGAGTAGATATATTTTAAAAATTTAAATTAGTTTTTCCTCCGTTTTAAATGAACTTTGCGACGATGTCAGATGTGTTGGTAATAATGAAAAGAAAACGTGCTGCGTTTATTGCTATACACCATTTTATCAAGAAAAAAGAGGGAAAAAATTAAGAAAAAACAGACAATACTAAAGTTTTTATCAACATAAAATATAATTTAATTATCTCAAATTGCATCTTGCTTTTTGTTTTTATTAAAATATCACTTATTACTTGGGTCCCATAAAATTCTTTGTTTTTGATATTCTTGTATTAACAAAAACGTTGACCTGCTTTAAATTAATTTCTTATCGACTAAGCCCAACTTAAATTTAAAAAAAAAACAAAAAGAACCAAACCAAATAACGCACAAATTCACACATGAATTGATCACGGACACACGGCGCATAGCATAAATATTTATGGCCACAACCACGGACTTCGTAAAATAAAATAGATGGCAGATTGTAATGGAGCTGTCAAACGAAAAATGTACGAAGTATGCTCGGCGCCATATTGGGAAAAGTGACGTTCTGACACGTCAAATTAACCGTCAAAAGTAAAAAAAATAGTGTAATTGTTGGCTGTATTATTTTGAGTAATTATCAATTGATCAAAGTGAAAAAAGTGTAACTGATAACTTCATGTTCTTTTGAATATGCATTTACTTGTCACTAGGTCGAAGTGATAATGATTACTTCAAGTGATACAACTGAAAGTGATAACGATTCAAAAAAATAGCCCTGTTGTTGTTATTCCCAATATAGCGAATAGCATGGTTCCAGCATTTTCGGTTTATTAGGCCGGCACCACACATGCGGCATTCGCCGAATCCTGAATATTTGCTAATTTGGCGAACTATTTGACAAACTAATCGCGAATTCCCGAATACAGTGCGCCACACATGCGACTTTTGCCGACCATCAGTTCGGGGCGGAAAGTTTACGAATGTTCGTGCTAATTTTGGCACGAAAAAATTAATTTAAAATACTAGAGTGGAAAATGGATAATACAACCATTATTGCTGCTAGTGCTTTTATAGTAATGGGCACAGCAAACCTGCTGCTAATAAAAAAAGAAAACCCAAGAGAAGAAGATGGTGGATGCGGACACTGAGTGGAAGCAGGCAGAGGTAGTTAATGAATTAAATTGTTCAGTCTGAATTTAAAATAAATATTATTTCAGATACGGTACTAATGAACTTATGGCTGATTTGTTGAAAGGGCCCTCTGGTTTATTTGAGAATTTTTGTAGAATGTCTCTTGAAGATTTTGAATATTTAACACCCTTTATAATGAAACAATACACAAAATGGAGAAAAGCTATTTCTACCAAAGAACGTTTAGCAGTAACCCTCAGGCTTTTAGCGACCGGCGACAGTTACAAAAGTCTACATTATTTGTTTAAGATTTTTTGCTTGCACACACCGAATGTGTGGTCGACTACACAAATTTCCGCTTGGCAAATGTTCGTTTCCTTTGATTCGTGTAAATTTACCGACAACCGATGGAAAATGTTTGGTGTTTGGCGAATGCTGAACGTTCACCTCAAACCCTCCATCCACACTAGTAGATGTTTGTCGAATGACGAACATTTGTTGTTCGGGAATCGGCGAATGCCGCATGTGTGGTGCCGCCTTTACACGATTAGTATATTTACTTTACACCTGTATGGTCATGCAGCACAAAATTTGTATGTGTACAAACAATTTATGCAAGTGTGGACCTGTCCGTGTTCGGTCGCTTGTCGGTTTTTTCTTCAGGGTACCTATTCTCGTTCTTGAGAGAACGATCATCTTGATGGAAAGTTGGCGTGGTTCTCTCCAAAAAGTACGAAAACGTATTCAGAATACGGTTTCTTACTTTTTCGTGAGAACCACGGCCACTTTCCATCAAGATGATCGTTCTCTCGAGAACGAGAAAAGCAACCAAGAATACTATTTCATATTTTTTCGTGAGAACCACGCCCACTTTCCATCAAGTGATCGTTCTCTCAAGAACGAGAATAGGTACCCAGATATCAAAGGAATTTGCGTCGTACCATCGTTTTAGAGTGGACGCAGTTTTTACAAATTTAGGTTACTTTTAATTCTACTACCTGGTTTTAAATAAACTAATCTGCAACCATGTCTGATGTGTTAGCAATAATGAGAACAAAATGTGCTGCTTTTATTATTATACATCATTTTATCAAGACAAAGAGGGAAAAAAATAAAACAGGCGATATTAGATTCCATATCAACATAAAAAATAATTTAGTGGTGTGAGGTTGCATCTTGCGCTTTGTGTTTATTGAAAATGCCTCTTATTACTTGGGTCCCATAAAATCCTTCGTTTTTAATCTTCCTATATTAACAAAAGAATGATGTCCTTGTTTAAATTCATTTCTTATCGACTAGATCTAATTTGAAATCAAAATAAACAAAAATAATAAACCAAACAAAATAGGGTATAAGTTCAGTACAGGATGCAAAATTTGCACCGCAAATATTTGTGGCGAATTCTACATTCAACATACAACACATTTTTTTAGTAATGTGGATGCGGCTTTATCACGAACTTGAGATATAAAACTGGACTGCTCTTGTTCCATGTCTCCCTTGTAAAAAAATGACCCCACCGTGCTCTGTGCCATTAGGTGCAAATAATTGCTTTGGCAACAATGAATTCCCTAAGTTTTTATGAATTGGTAAAAGTGTATTTTTTACATTGAATACTTTTCATTTTGACAAGAATTTATTTTTGATTTTGCTGTTTTATGGATTTTATCACATTTTATATAACGTTTTACTGAAAATTTCAAACAGGAATGTGAACTTTAAGGTTTTTTTTTGTATTTTAAAAAATGTGATTCTTCATCGTAAGACGTGCAAATACCTCATCTGGTAAATTGGAATGTATTTAATTGGTAAGTTATAAAGCATTCAATAATAATTATATAAAATTTTACCTTAAAATCAAATTGTAAATCTAAGGGTAACAAGTTTAATCTTATGGATATGATATATGATAATTATTAAATGCTATCAATATTTTAGTTTTCTAAGAGAAGAGAATCTTCAAATTCAAGAGCTGAAGTAAATTGGTCATGATCATAATTCTTTTATACATCAGATAAGTAACTCTGTTCAGAGCATTTTTCTGGAAATTGTTTTATACAAGAAGATGAGCAAAAAGTTTGTGTTGTGCTTCTTACAAATAAACTGCCTGAAAAAAACTACGAAGCACTGTTTGATGTAAACATCTTGAAGCAACTAAACTTGGACTTAATAACATACACTGGCTCTACAAAAAAAGTCCTGAATTAGATGTGCATTAACCAACAACAATATCGTTTTACCATAAAGTTAATGTTCTACTGACATATAAAGCTGAATATCGAAACTGGTATGGTGTTAAAATTTAAAATGATTATAAGTTTAAAAACCAATATGCCATATTAAAATAGAAATAAATGATTGCATATAATATGAAATTTTTCAATATTATTAAGGATGTTTGGAAATTACATAAATTTTACTTTTATGTAATTATTTTGTCTAAAAATAAAATAATAACTTTTTGTTTGAATATGTTATTAATTAATAAAACAAAAATTCTTGATTTTAGCTGAGATAGGAAATTTGTGTCGTGAAAATCCTTTGTCAAAGTAGTGAGAAGCTGTGATTGATTACCATTTCAAAAATTCAACTCTAGGAAAGGTCAATTCCAAATCCTTAAACAATTAAGTAAATTGAAAGTTTGATCTAGTGTAAAAATTAAAAGTTGCTAGTAAATATGTATATATTTAGATTAAAAATGATTGTATTATTGTAAGAATTCTCTTGTATTTACAAGCTTCTCTATATTTAAAGTGTCTTAATAAATATTGTTTTGTTTACAATTAAATATAAACTGCTTTAACATTATCCCCTTTAGAGTTTAATTTTTTTTTTTTTATAAAAATAGTTTAGTACATAATGTTACTTTACTTCATTTAAATTAAAGCTCCCTTTTTATGAAGGAAATGTCAACATTATTATGAATGTTGTTAATCCTATATAAATACCTAACATTAGTTCCCTAAAAGCATCGAGGAGAAAATAATTTTAACAAAGACCTTATCGAAGCTATTTTTAAATGATGAAACTATCTTACTTTGCAATAGATTATGTGGACATTTCGATACCTTACATTAAACAATATACTATATTAATTCATGATATAAAATTTTTAAAAATAAATGCCTTAATATACTTTTTTTTTGTTAACTTCTTATACTCTACGTCCGAATAAGGATGTTTATAACAGATTTCAAAAAAAAAAATTAGTCGATTTGTTTTTGGCGCATATTTCACATTTTGGCTATTTTGCTAAATAACAGTTTTTTTGTAAAAAATAAAATATGTAAACAGTCATAGAAAAAGCATTTTCATTTATTTATAACTGACATTTCATGCTTGTTATCTAAAAATAATAAAATTGTTACATATTTACGCTGTTCCAAAGAAGTTAAAAAAAATTACTTTATTGGAGATGCTTTAAACAGAAAAATTATAATTTTGAGGAAACTAAAAGTAGAAATTCAAGTTAAATATTGTTTTACAGAAACAATTATCCTGGGCTGCGATTATATAAGAGTGAAGAGAAAGAGAATGCCATAATAAGGATCTTCTATCTTTGTTCAATCTGTATTAACACTGTCTGTATACTTATCACTGTCCTAAAAGAGATAAGGAAAGAAAATGTCAAAAAATGTGCTTACAGAATCGGAGCTCTGGTCTTTTTTTGTCTGAATATACTCGATTAACCTGTCAAGTAAAACAAGGAAGAGCGATTTATTGTTTTAGATATAGTATAGAAAGAGATAGTTATTGTCTAAACCTGTTAGTTAGAATAATAGAATTGACATTCATACACGACACATTCACGCCAATGTAAGAAACTAGCAGGGAATTCAATGTTGCCATACAAATCATTGCACCGAATGGCGACCAATAAGGGGTGATCAAAAATTATTTTCATGAGTAGTCCAGTTTTATATCTCAAATTCATGGGCTTTATAAACAAGGGGGCAATAGATTTACCGCTGAGGCAGTTCGCCAGTTCGTCCCTTAGCTGGTGTTTAACTAGAGGCAGCGTTACCCTTCTGAATAGGTTACAGAAGGCGAGTTCTTTTATTCCATCGATGAAAAAGCGCTGAATTAGTCCGATGGGTTCTTGTGACGTCATAAATGGATTTTCAATGAAATTATGTTGAATTTAAGAACACTCATTCCCGATTGACATGTGATATTTTTTCCAAAAACCTAACCTTAAAAATGCAATATTTTATTTGGAAGTTTATTTTATATTTATATAAATATTTTTATATAATATAGAAATTCCGCCTTTTTTATATATAACGAACAATAAATTAAAAATAGTGGCAATTATTTCTTTCCAAGACAAAGAAATAAAAACATAACCTTCAAAATTAACAGTAATTTTTCCCCCACTACCTGTCCATCGCATTCATCGGGGTTTGAAGCCGATGGATTCAATGAATTGTTGATGCGTTCATCGATAAAAAAAAAAGAACGCTGTAATGATTAATCGCATTTTTATCGCTTTATTTTAAGAACGGTTTGATGGATTTCAGATTAGTGCGCAAAATCATCGATGGAATAAAAGAACTCGCCTATAGGCTCTGATTTGTAGACATCAACTATGGGTATTCTTGGATTGTCGGGTATGTACCCCCGACAATTCCCGGTTTATCCAGAAAGATATCATCTATATAACTAGCACTATCAATATATGAACTGTTATATGCAAAGGCGATTGTACGTCGCAAGTATATCCTTCTCTGTCAATGTGCAGAGATCTGATTATAGAGCAAAAAATACCCTTCTCATCATGAAGAATACGACCGCGCATAATCTTTCACCGTTACACAACAGGACTCTCTCTATGACGCTCTCCCTAACATCGCTCAATCAGCCCAAACTTCTGTTTTCATCCCCTAATGTCCAAATCACGCTTTTTCTTGCTTCCTGCGAGCGTGAACCAGCAAGTGCTGTCAATTCAATGACCAAAATGGAAGTGAACACTAATGATGATTTTTGGCAAGAGTAGGAATGACGAGAATATGGCTTTCAATTATCTTTCTTTCGCATTGTGGCACATGGCCAGCAGTTGGGACGGGCAAATGTATCTGTCTTATGTCTATGGGGAAAATCATGCGAGATAGTCAATAAAAAACTTCAGATTCATGTTCTACTACTCCAAAATAACGTGTATACAAAAAGTTAGTTTTTTATAATTTCCGAAGCTTTTATCCATTACATAATTTTAGAAGTAGTTCAATGAATTCTCCGTAGAATTAACAGATCGTCATAACTTGGTCGACCCATTGTGTGATTGCTGAATAGGGTAAAAATATTTTAATTTATATCTAAAAACAAATAGAAAAAAACAAAGTAAAATTAAAAAAAATATTTGTCTGTAAAGCATCGAAAAGTGCCCTCCCCACGGATTTTTGAAAATAAATGGATGACAGGTGGTAATGGAGCTGTTAAACGAAAAAGTATGCTCTGCGCCATTTTGGGTAAAGTGACATTTTGGCACGTCAAATTAACCGTCAAAAGTCAAAAAATAGTGTCATTGTTGATATTATTGTGAAATAATTTTTGTTTTTCCTTGGATTAAATTTATTTTAAATAACTTAATAACCAAGTAATATGCACCAAGCCATCAGTCAAATATTTAGGTGTAAATATAGACCACAAAATTATCTTCAATTGGCACTTTGAAACTGTTAAACAAAAAATGTATACAAAAGGCCAAATACCTTAGGAGTCTAATATACAAAGAAAAAGGCATATCAAGAAAAACAAGTCATATATACAAAGCAATGTACCTCCTATATACAGTAATTGCAGTAAGCCAGCAATCATAATAGAGGAACTGTGTACGACCAGGGGCCGGAACCATAGGCCAGCACGAAGACCCCCAATTAATGATACTATTCAACCTTTAATATACTTTTTCTATTATTTTGTGAAGATTTGTAGGGGCTTGAAGACCAAACGTGCTATAAATAAGCTTTTTATTCTGAAGAACCTCGTTCGTTGGCTTGTAGGGTTCAAATTTATATGTCCTAATAAATTATAATCAATAATATTTATTTAGTTTTAGTGTAGTATAGTGTTTAACACAGTCTAAGGAAGTAAAATGTTGCATATAACATTATTTGAATATAAAATTGAATGTTACTTATTTAAATAAAAGTTTTAAATATCTTAGAAATTGTTACTTCTCAAATTTTTTATGAGTTGTGTTAATGAAAACAATTATTTTACACTTAACTGTTTCACAGTAAGATACTCGACCGTTTGGGGAGATAGGGACACAAGTGTTAAATCCATAATTAGAACTAGCCGTAGAAAAACAATTTTTAAATAGCACGTTCATACTATTGAGATATGAACAGAATTTAGTGTAATAATTTTGTATGTCTATCATCGTAAATTTACTTGAAATTTGCGAAACATTCAACTTTCTAAGGAAATTTTAATTAGAAAATACTGAAAATAACGGGGTACTACCTAATTAACATTTCAACTGTTTTTTCAAAAAAATAAATCGTTTTGAAGAAACAGTTCGTCAACATATTGCTTTTTTTAAGGACTAGTTATTTTTAACAACCAAAAATATAATAAAAATTTTTAATTTATTTTTACGACCGACCAATAGTATGACAGACGTCCACACATAACAATCAGTTGACACAAACATAGACGTAGAAGAAATTAAATAAAACTACATTTTAGATTAAATAAAATGTAATTTTATTTAATTTCTTCTACGTCTATGGACACAAATTGGATAAGTTGGGTAAGGTTATAACGTAATACTGTCAATTTATCTCTTTCTACCATTCGTTTCGTTCAACTACTTATGTCGATGAAATTTCGGAAAGGTATGCAAATTGCTTCAAACCTTGTCAGTGGGAAGTAAACGATTACTTTTATTAGTCGTTATAATTTTTTAGTGGCGACAGCGTATTCACTGGTATTATAACTTCACCTTACCCAAAATGGCGCATAGCATGGTCCGGACATTTTCTGTTTATTTGACGATCAGTACATATACTTTATAAGTGCGTGGCCCTCTCCTATCGATCATGAACAACATTCAAACAAATTTAAGGGTTATTCTTTTGAGTCATTATCACTTTCAGTTCTGTCACTTGAAGTAATCATGACCACTTCGACCCAATGACAAATAAATACATATTCAAAAGAACATTATCAATTACACTTTTTTCACTTTGATCAATTGATATTTACTCTAAAGAATACAGCCTTAATCTATTGATATGACTCGTGCAATTTGTACACACCTTTACACACCACCGTACTCTTTCGTGTTGATAATATGTCCGTCCGATGGTTCAGTTATCAGATCCACCCATAGACGTAGAAGGAATTAAATAAAATTACATTTTAAAGTAATAATTAATTTCTTCTACGTCTATGGATTCACCTTAAGTTTAACCTCAATTTTTCTTGTTTTGAAATCGAGCCAGCAAGAAATTAATTTATAACTATTTCAATAAACAAATTAAATAATGTCTACAAGATGGTAAGCCTGCAATTTATGCAAATTTTATGTTTCTTAATGTAAAACTTTTAAGGTATCCAATTTATCAAAAAGGTGGTCCCCAGTTACGAATATTTTTACCCAACTTTTGGATGAAACTTGTTAGACCGACCCACGAACAGCCTCCAAATGTAGTGCAATTTGCTTGTTCCATGGAAATGACAAGATATGATATAAGAAATTATTTAGAAAAAATTTATAATATTAAAATCATTGATTTACGAACAAGAATTGCTCTTGGAAAAACTAAGCGAGATCCAGGAAAGGGCTATATTATTAAAGAAGATGATATTAAATATGCATATGTATCATTGGTAAGGAATTCTTGAAGAGTAAAGAGAAGATTTAATACATACTTTGTGATGTTTTCTAATCCTTTATATTGTTAGAATATACCATTTTCATTCATTTAGTACTTATAATTTTAAATTTTTTAAATAAATAAATAAATAAATGCTTTATTAACGGTGAAACCATTTAAAAATTTATAACAATTTACAACTACAAACAAGTTTCCAAATAGATAAAAAAAACAATAGTAAACAATAAACAAATAAATCCAAAGCATCCAATAAACTACAGTTAGCTCGCATTTAAGACTACATATAGAACAATGAGAAGTAAAAAATTTGGACTATAGATTACGCTTTAAAAAAATTTTAAAACTATTTAAGGACATGTTAAAAATATCCAAATAATTTACGTTAAGCAAATCATGTTTATAACTAAATTTATTATTATTTTTAGCCAAAAGGTGAAGAATTCAAATTCCCAGAACTCTATAAGGATGTGAAGTCTGAACAAGAGGAGTATGAAAAGTCTTTAAAAGAAACCAAGGAAGGTTTCAAACGATTTTTAGATAAAAATAAGCAAAGGCCCGGGACCCCTGGTTGGTTTACAGTTTAATAGATTTTCCCAAGGATAACTTTGTATATAAATTAATAATACAATAAAAAAATAGTTTTTTCTTGCATGATATTGTTTCCTTATAGTAATTGGCTCATTGTATAAAAAACTACCATCCAGAGTAAAAGAAAAAATGTTTCCATGGAAACACTAAATAATTTAAGTTGTCTTTGTGACACAGTCAGCTAGTTGTTAAATCAATATTCGAGGTTAGATCAAAATTTGTCAAGTATCATTTCTCATTATGAAAGTAAGTTTTTGCACTGATCTTGATAAGAGCGTTGTTGTTGCAAATTGTGAAAAGCGTGGCTGGGTACAAGTTGGTCCAGAAGATGATTGGAACATTTATTGGGCTGGAACACAGACATGTCGTAGTTTGTTCAGTGTGGATAGTGGGTATAGGATGAATGATAATCAGTACGTATTAATATTAACTAACCAAAAATTATTTGGTTAATTAAGGGAACCATCAAGTAATATTTAATTAAGAAATAATTTGTTTACTGAAAATCAAAAACTTAATTTTTTTGTTATTTATTTTCACCTCAATTTTTCTTTATTTAATAATGAAAATTTCACTTTTCTATCTGTAGTATTAAACTATTTCTGTTTTGTTAATAATACTTCTATGTTAATATTGAAATTAGTGGTTAAGTCCGTCCATTTCTAAGATCAAAAAATTTTGCAGTATAATTCGAAATTGTTATCCTTGAAAATTGAAAAAATACTGTTTTCAGAATTGGCTTATTTCCAATGGAATATCACTAGAACATTAAGTTTTTTTTTTATTTTGTTTTGATATAGAATAATAAATCATTTTCCAAATCACTATGAAATATCCCGTAAAGACCTCCTAGTCAAAAACATTAAACGCTACAGACGGGATTTGGAAAAAGAAGGCAACGTTATGGCAGAAAGAGGTGACTCCAAATATCTCCATTTAGATTTTATACCAGTGACGTTTGTATTACCCGCCGATTACAATATGTTTGTTGAGGAATACCGCAAAGCACCTCAGAGCACATGGATAATGAAACCTTGTGGAAGGTCCCAGGGTTCTGGAATATTTCTTATCAATAAACTGTCAAAACTTAAAAGGTGGTCTAGAGAATCGAAAACTCCATTTCAGCAGCAGCTTACTAAAGAGAGTTACGTTATATCAAAGTAAGTATTAAGTCAAAAAATACTATACCATTATGTTACACACATACTCAATATGAATAAGTTTACCAAAAGATGTCAAAAAGTTTGGTCACACTCTAAGCATTTTTGCAATTCTTTGATATTATAGAAATAAGCTATATATTGAATCTTCCCACATAAAATATTTAACTGTATTAACTATATTTTTATATTTTTTTCTAAATATCCTTCACAAATTTATTTTAGTATTGCTATAGATTTAAATGGTTTTGATTATTGAAAAAACTATTAGTTTGTGCTCTTCTTCTGGCCTTGCCGATATTTTTATGTGGGCTTGGCCTATGTATCTTATTGTAGATGCTGCATGCTATCTTGTAAGCTTTTTGATTTTCCAATCCGATTTGGTCCTTACAGATTAATCTATTGTTTTATGCGGTTTATATCCTTAATGTTAACAAGTGTGGTGTTGTCAGTATGTGATTTTTTGTGAGAGGGTTTTTGTTACAATTTTATCTCTGAATTTTTTCTATGTTTTAGTTCCTTCACTGTCAGTCAGACGAAGGGATCTTCAAATAGCTCATCTATTTCTTTGATTTCCTAAACTCAATACACCCAAAGATACAGTTCACTATGAAACTTAAAGAAAACAATTATTTTCCATTTTTAGAACATAGCTGCCACTCTATTGTGCGTCTCTGGAATAGATCAGAATTCTTATGGGGCTAGAAACCCAATAAAAGTCAGGGAATTTTGCAATTGTATAAATTTTTAGAAATTCACATGGACGTCAAAAATTTAAAAAATTCAGCTTATTCCAATATAATATTACCCTCATATTTTTTTTCACTTTTTTAACTTTGTAAAATTTGATTTAAAATTTTCTTATATGTACGAATACACTGAACAAATATTAGATAAAATTTTTTGGCATTTATGTTTACATGTCCGAATTATCCGATACATTCAAACACATATGCCCAGTAGAGAAAAACGTAAACATATAGCGTTATATTTACTTCTGAGTCTGGGAAAAATTGATAAAGTTGGTCCATTGGAAGAATACACATGCATCATCAGCCCACAAATATATCAAAGCCAGTTTTAAGACATCTTCATCTTAATTTGTCTATAAATAAAAAAGAAAAGGACAGAAAGTAATACATAATCCTTTTAATCTAAGCCGTACATCGCCAAAAATATGACATTATGGATAGAGCAAGATAGAAAAAGAGAACCAAGACAACAAATGGTCTTAGACTTCTGTCAGAACATCATTTTGTTTTTGAGAAATTTTAGTCATTTAAATAAATTTAAAACAGAAGGTTCTTTCATATAAAAGATATTAATCATTGTTTTATAATTTATTACCAGTCAGTATGTTTTGTAAATTTAGAAATGAAAATAATTTATGAAATTGTCAGTTATCGTAAAAAAACACAATACGATGATTTTTGTGTTTATTATATGAATAAAGTCGGATCACATTATATGAAAAGTCTTCTTTATTTTTATCTGAAAATGTGAAAAACTGTCTGGAAAATTTAGGGAATTCTGTATTTACAAATCCGTAGGAACACTGTAGATGTGTGTTTCCAAACTTTTGGATAGTAGCGTTATTAAAGAAAAATGATTGAGAAGACTAATGTTTATTTTTTGATACAATTGTAAGACCATTAAAAATACTTTGACATCGTCATATAATTTTTTTTAGATACATCGACAATCCGTTGCTTATAGGAGGGAAGAAATTTGACCTTAGGCTTTACGTTTTGGTTACCTCCTTCCGTCCCCTTAAAGCATACCAATTTAAACTTGGATTCTGCCGTTTTTGTACTGTCAAATACGATTCTAGTGTAGCTGAGCTGGATAATATGTATGTTCATCTGACGAATGTCTCTGTCCAAAAACATGGTGTAAGTAAGTCACCCTGATTTCCCTTTTAAAATAGAATACTTTCATAGGAAAGCTAGTTTAAATTAGCAGTTTATGTATCTACAATAAGCAATTAATATTATGGCTCACGGCATGAAGTCTATTCTAAGAGGTACTGCTAAACTGAATAACGTTTGTCATAAGCAAACTTTGCACGTGTTACGTATATTATTTCTGGATCATTATTGTAAAAAAAAACATTAAATTAATATAACGAGACAGATGCGAAGATTTCAACGCTGTATAGGGAAAATTTACTTATTATAATTTACAAGTCAGCAGACAAAGATAATATTACCAACTATTGCAGCTTGTAATATGAATCTGGCATATCTAAATTGTTCGATTCCTGAATGTAGTCGCATAGTTTTGAAATCATTATTGATCAGTGGTCTATGGTTGGTTTTAGAGGGGATTGAAGATCGAATCGGTTTATATTGACTTCTCAAAGACGTGTGACAAAGTTAATCATGAAGTTCTGCTTCCTAAGCTGCTAGCTCTGGGGTTGAACCCAGCTCTTATGCAGTAATTCGAAAGTTACTTCTCTGATCGTGTATATAAGGTCGAAGGAGGAAAGTATATTTCAAATGGTTTTATATGGCAATATCAGATTTACCGCAAATGCATCCCACACCGACCTACACTGTAATGTTTATGAATGACATAAAATAATGACTGGGTGGCAGCAACTTTTTAATATTTGCTGATGATATTAAAATATATAGAATAATAATAATAGGGATATCCCATTCTTGCAGAGCGATGTGGCAGATTTGCATTGCGAAACACTTTAAAAGGTCGCAACTTGAGTTTAAAAAAGTCATGTTTAAAGTTTTTTTTTTAGATGATTAAAACATGTGGAGGGTGATTACAGAATTGATGAGCTAGTCTTGGAAAAAATTAATATTCTTAATGATGTCCGGATGATTTTCATCTATCGATTGTCACTTTCTTTTATTGGGAGAGCTGGTGACAAAAACCTCCAAGAGTTTAGTAATGGCTGAAAAATCAATATGACTGTATGAAGAGAGGACCAGAGCGATATTTGCAGGAAATAAACTGTTTGTACATATATTTTTCATATTCTCTGCCTGAAAGGAGAATTACATATATAACAAACTATTTAAATACGGCAGAAAGATTTCTTTATTTCTTACTGAAATTTTGATTGTTTAAAAACTTGTAGTTCATCTAAGAATTGAACAAACTCAAAAGCACACCGCCAGATATTCCACTACCTGACCTTGCGAGTGGGTGCTGACTGATGTACACACTTAATATTAAGAATTTTCAGCCATTAATAAACTGTTGCAGGTTTTTGTCACCAGCTCTCCGCCTATTACTACCAGGGCTTCAAACATATTACGCTTTATTCAGGGAAGTCGTAGCGGCTTCTCGCTTACTTTTCTGTAATTGTTATGCTGTGGCACTGGGAGGTTGGTAATGGAGTATTGTACTGGTTTCCCATATTTGAAGTGTATGTATACACATAATTTGGATAAGATTGAAAATGGATTTTTTAGACCTCGCGCGTGTGAATTAATATTACTTAAATATAACTATATAGTTCTCAACCAAATGAAAAAATGTTATATTATAAGAGCAACTCTCCTACTCTGTTCTAATACAGCTAAAGAATAAGTACTATACCATATTGCAAGAAACTACCAGGATAGGGTGAAATCCTCCCATGAAATTTTATATTATTATCGATAATCATGATTACATAGATCAGAGTAGGTCTCGAGACGTTAGCTCAGAAAATGTTTGTTTTAATCTCTTATTATACAGAATGTCGGCAACGACTCTTAGACGTTTTGAAATATTGTATATTGATCAATATAGTACCAACTATGAATTTTATTTGGCACTGGTTAGGACCTCACTCCACTTAAAAGGAAAATGTTTTTCATGTATAATTTGGCATATTATGATGTTTTGTGTGATACCATTGATGATATTATCAACGGGATATGTAATTTTAATTTAGTTACGCTCGTAGATTCTATTGATAAATTAATAAATGAAAACTATCTGTTAACGTTAATCAATCAAAGACCTGATGATTTTGGCACTAAAGATTATGTCAAGATTTCTCGGGCACAATAAATACCCACTATGTGCGGTTGTAGCAAAAATTACCTTTTTCTTCTCTCTTTTTTATAGGGAGAATATAACTCATTACACGGTGGGAAACTGAGTGTGCAAAATCTACGTCTTTACCTGGAAAGTACAAGAGGCAAGCAAGTAACGGAAAAGCTTTTTGATCAGATCAGTTGGCTGATCATTCATTGTCTTAAGGCCATTGCCCCGGTTATTTCGACCGATCGTCACTGCTTCGAGTGTTATGGTTATGATATTATTATTGATAACAAATTGAAGCCTTGGTTAATTGAGGTAATTCTCAAGCGTAAAATTTATAGAAACCTGAATATTTTATTAAGAAAATTAAATTAAAATCCAAAATCTTTAATAAATTACTAAAAAAAAAATAATAAAAATATCAAAAATTTGTATTGAAAAGTGAAAATATTGAACAGCAATTATTTAATAGTAAATTTACTTAGCACCTGTTTGTAGTTGACACAGCAGTAATTGAAGGATTCTTTTTAATTAAATTCTAGCAAGATTGTTATCATATTATTATTATTATCTTGTTTACAAAACTTTGGATTTGTATTCTATTTCCTTTCACCTTAGTTAAGAGTGTATATGTATAATTGGCGTCGACTTCGAAAAAATGCCAAGCAAATAAGTAAAAGAGCAAAAACTTATCATGCTAAATAAAACTTGAAGTAGGAAGAAGAAAGATGAATATTGCTACTTATAATGCTAGATCTATTGCTTCAAAGTGGTAGAATAGAACTAATATATAAACTGAATAAAGTTAACTGGGCCATTCTGGGTATAAGCGAAACACGAAAGCGAAATGAAAATTACGTTAACATCAGCGATTCCCAGGAGGTGGTTCACGAACCCCCAGGGTTCGCAAAAAATGGCGGAATTTTAAATTAAACATCGCAACAGGCAACATTCTGTAAAGCGACGAGTCGTAACATCGTTGGCGATGCGAGTACATTCTTGAACGAGCCGGCAACTTCTACTTCCGCGAACCAAGACTTCTCTCGAATGCACACGAAAGGACGGGAATTACGTCTGCCGATATAAAAACGCCGCAGTCAGATATAAGCAAGCAAGCCGAACTAAATCGTACGATGAGCTTAAGAACCTCAAGTGAATTCAAAATTTAATTAGTATTTAATGCATAGTGTGTATATACTATAGAAGATTCATAAAAAGATTCGCCGATATTGCGAGACCTTTACATCATATATACATATATATATATATATATATATATATATATATATATATATATATATATATATATATATATATATATATACATATATATATATATATATATATATATATATATATATATATATATATATATATATGAAGTAAAATACGAACAGTAAATGCAAACTTCTCTCCATCTTATCCTTTCTGTGTTAGAGGTTGCACAGTTAGAACAGTTTGTTATAAAACGCAATTTATCCTATTCCACCACCATGGAGATGATGGCCTACCTGTACCACCATGCCGAGAAGAAAGTCAAAACTTACCCTCCCCGCCACAGTGATACGGCAGAGATACATGTTTCGTCTCTACTAGACTCATCAGGGTACCGACATGCACCTGGCTGTGCAAAGGACAGATCGTATTTTACTTCATTCTATACACGGAGCTGCATATAGTTGTACGTTTGCAGAATGTGATTTCAGCACTACAACGGCATAATGTGGATATAGCCACTGCTATTGCATCTCACACGGAGGAATCCGTGAAAGTCGCATAAAAATATATATATATATATATATATATATATATATATATATATATATATATATATATAATTGTGACGATTTTGGGTATTGCACCCTGCACAAAATACTTGCCCGAAAATAATATTTGGGAAACTTTGTTATTATTTTATTACTGAATTTATATTTTTAAATTTTAAAATATTGTCAAAATTTAATTAAAATATTAATATTTATTTGTTGAGCGCCAGGTAAAAAATAATTATTATACATTATAACTATTCTTTACCAATTTTAAGTATTTTCAATTTTCAAATTTTCTTTATAGACATAGATGTGTTCCTACCTGTAAATTGACTCCTTCTCAGGTGAGTTCACTTGTTTATAAGATATCAATCAGATAATTAATAAACAGAATGATTAAAACACAAAATATAAATTTTATTTAGCAATATAAAAAATGGCACAATATAATTATTAGATGAAATTTAATGGTCAATACTCTTATCTTTTATCCAACACGATTTCTAATCAATATTACTTATTAGTAACTTTTATCTATCATGCATTGTCTTTTAACAACCTATATCACAAATTGGCAACGTTTTAGTTTCGTAATCGTCTACTAGGTGGCTATAGTGCAGTTTTATATGAAAAGCGTCGTTTATTTTTTTAAAATAATATTATTTTAAACAAATTAAAGTGTGCTGTGTTGTGATTCAAGTAGTTAATATAGTTTCACACCTAATATTGATAATAATAAATATTATTATTATTCTAACAGGTTAGTATAGCAAACTATAATTTATTAATTTAATTATTTTTATTTTAAGAAAAGTTAGGTTATTATTGAATGCTAGTTTTCAATGTCTACGAATAATTTAAAGATTTCTACTATCTTATCTAATATCAATACCTTATTATGTTTTCTTTTATTCGGTCCCAATATTTTATAAAACACAATTCCAGACATTTTAATTTATTTTTTTCTTTAAAAAACTTCCAAATCTCCAAAAATATTTTTGTTGTCGTTTCCTATAAATTAAGGAATTGATAAAAATACTTTCCAAAGTCTCGTTCAGCTATGTTCTTCTTAGTTCAATTCAATTTAATTTTTCTATATTCTTCTTATCACAATATATCGTATTTATTGTTGTCTGAGAGTTGAACAATTATTTTACAGGACAAACTTATAAACTTTTACTATTTACTTTAAATAAATTATTAAATTATTTTCACTTGACAACAACACAATCACATAACCTCTTTTTAAACCTAAATATTTTACTTTTGTTTTCATGTGACGTAAGAAAACTTCTGTTCCTTTTTTTTAACAATTGAAAATTTAAGGTTATGTAAATTTTCGAGAGCTCAATTCATCTCTTTGGAAATTCCTACGCCTTGGCTTTTTATAGTCGGCCAAAATATAAGAAATTTCTGCAATATGATTGGTCAGATTTTTGATATCTGGCAACTTGATAAATCTTAATACCTTAAAAAATTGAATTTTATGATGCCTTTTTAATTTTACCAATTTTGACAGGAATTTTAATGTTTTTATTAATATATTGACCTAAATTTGACTATTGAGCATAATAGAGCTTGTTATAAATAAACTTTATATATTAAAATTAATAAAAATTAACAATTTGCACCTTGAAATTTATGACAATTTTAATCAAATTTTGATCGTAAAAACTCTAAAATGTTTATTGTTGCTCTAATAATATTACCCTATTATTTAACATATTTTTCTTAACATATTAGTACCAAAATTGCTTAAAATACTCTTAAATTTACCTTATAAACTAATTAAATCTATATTACATTCTACAGTTTTATATAAATTATGGTTTTATTTAATTTATACATAATTTCTATAATAACACTTAAAACTAAAACATTCTTCTTATATTTCATACATTAATGTTTGTTTATCACTAAAAACGGTGTTTTTGTCTGAATTTTGCACTAATTTTTCCACTGCACGCACTTTTGTGTCTTATGAGTGATTGTTTTATAAGGACCAACGACGATGTGTAACACTTCATTATTAGTTTTTTAAAAGCATCCATACTCTTTTTATTCATTCAAATATATATATATATATATATATATATATATATATATATATATATATATATATATATATATATATATATATACAGTGCCTTCATTTCAAAACGAACCATCCTTAATAACTTTGTTAAATAGAAAAATTTAAAAAAAAGAAAAAACACGTCAATTTAGATATACAGGGGGAAGTTTAATTTTGCATTTGTTAAAAGTCTGTCAATCACCTCCTCACCTCCAGCTAACCTCACTTTGATATGTCAAATGGGAACCCCCACCTTGTGACACATCATTGTAAGCAGCATAAAATTGTCTATCCAACCGTATAAAAAAAATTAAATCGGTTGACGTACAAGCGAACAGTGTGCAAAAATGTCTTGTAATAATGCATAATATATCGGCCTCGAACTTTAGTATGTCAAATGATTACCCTATAGTGTGATACATCATTTTAAAGGGCATACTAGCTCCTATTTAGCCAATAAAAAAAAAACAAAATCTGTTGATGTACAAGCTAATAGTAAGAAAAGATGTGTGGTAATAATAGACACCTTATCACATTAAACTTTATTATGTCAAATGGCTACTTCATAGAGTAAAATATTATTTTAAATTTAAAATAAATATTTTTTTAAAATAATAAACAGTTAAAATATTTGCGAGAAAAAAACTAAGCCTGTTTTAAAATTCATCGCAAAATTCATTGCAGTCTAATCAATCTAGTGTATTTATTTCAATGATATTTTTTGCGGTACCTGATAGGTACAAAAAATCACTGCAATAAATAAAATTTTTAAGATCTTTAAACACCAGTTGTTTATTATTGTTAAAATTGTCATTGTGACGCCTAGTTGAAACGTGAATATAAATGGTGTATACGCTAGCCGAAAGAATAGAAATAATTTTTCTCTATGGAGCTGAAGATCGGTGCGCTCGTAGAACCGCCAGAGCATTTAACGAGAGGCATCAAGACAAAAACGTGGGCCATAAATATGTACTCGAATTGGTACGAAAGTTTGAAGAAACGGGATCCGTTTGTAATAAAAAAAATATTGAGAAAAGGGTTGTAGATGAAGCATGCCAAATCGAGGTACTAGGACAGTTTGCAATAGATCCAACTTTATCCATCTCAAAGGTCGCAGATTTAACCAACATTTCTGCTGGCTCTGTGCATAAAGTTTTAAAACAAAATAAGTTTTTTCCCTACAAAATTCAAATTCTTCAAGAACTCGGAGAAGACGATTTTGATAGGAGAATTCAATTTTGCGAATTAATGTGCCAACGAATTGACGAGGACCCCCATTTACCTAAGAATATCTGCTTTAGTGATGAATCAACTTTTTTTCTAAATGGACTGGTTAACAGACATAACTGCAGAGACTGGGATAATGAAAATCCGCACCTTTTCCGAGAAGGGCATACTCAATATCCCGAAAAAATTAATGTGTGGGCAGGAATTTATGGCAATGAAATCATCGGGCCATTTTTTTTGGAAGATAATTTAACTGGGCAAATTTATTTAAACCTTTTAGAAAACACAATATACCCTGCCATTGTGCAATCTTTAGAAAATCAAGTGGATGAAAATGCTGTTATGGTACTAAATGAAAATAATTTGCATTTCCAGCAAGATGGAGCTCCCCCGCACTACGCTTTGGCAATTCGAGAGTGGCTTGATGAACATTTTCCAGGGACGTGGATTGGCAGACGTGGTGCAATTGAATGGCCAGCACGGTCTCCAGACCTAACCCCTCTAGACTTTTTTCTTTGGGGGTATTTAAAAAGCAAGGTTTATAAAACCCCACCTGAAAATATTGACGATTTAAAAGATCGAATTGTTGGGGAATGTAGAGGAATTAGCAGAGAAACCCTTGCCAATGTTCGTGGGGAATTTCAAAATAGGCTTTTTTATTGTCTCGCTAATAACGGCGCACATTTTGAACATTTAATAAAATAATTTTCTTCAACTGAATAAAACTGATTAAACTGCTTATATTTAACACACATTTTTGCATCCTAATTGCCTATAACGTCTATTAACTTAATTTTTTTTGACATCGTTGGATAGCAGATCGTACGTCCTTTAAAATGATGTATCACACTATAGGGTAATCATTTGACATACCAAAGTTCGAGGCCGATATATTATGCATTATTACAAGACATTTTTGCACACTATTCGCTTGTACGTCAACCGATTTAATTTTTTTTATACGATTGGATAGACAATTTTATGCTGCTTACAATGATGTGTCACAAGGTGGGGGTTCCCATTTGACATATCAAAGTGAGGTTAGCTGGAGGTGAGGAGGTGATTGTCAGACTTTTAACAAATGCAAAATTAAACTTCCCCCTGTATATCTAAATTGACGTGTTTTTTCTTTTTTTTAAATTTTTCTATTTAACAAAGTTATTAAGGATGGTTCGTTTTGAAATGAAGGCACTGTATATATATATATATATATATATATATATATATATATATATATATATATATATATATATATATATATTTGGTTGTATTAACAGTTCCTCTAACTAGTACAATACTTTTTACGTAGTTTTTTTAATTAACTTAAGTTTTTATAGAGATAAATATGTCATATTTTTGAAGAATATACTAATTCTGAATTATTTTACTTATTCAAGAATGTTGGGTTTTATTGTCTTTTTCTTAAGACTATATCTGTTTATTTACACTATGAATTAAACAAAACATCTTATTCTATCCTTAAATCTAATTTTATCCTATTCCAAACCAAATTTATGCTTGTTAACCATTAAAATACTTCATTTAACCTTTCTGTGTCTGATTTCTTCTCTTTTAATCTCAAATAAAACTGAGTCTTAGCACTTATTTATACAATTATATATATATATATATATATATATATATATATATATATATATATATATATATATATATATATATATATATGTATTTCTGCAACATTTCTCGTAGTTTGACTACTTTTTAGACCCACTGTATAATTTTGAAATTTATTTTTAAAATAAAGATAAGCCGTAATTCGATTTTAATATACTTAAAATGTTACGTAATGAACCGTAAAAAAGTTGGGTCGGGTATTCCAATTGTACTGGAATTTTTCTAGTGTTAATTAATTTTAAAAAATTACCGAGGAATAATTCCTGAAATACCAAGAATGGGGTTTTAAAGTTCTTATCGAAAGAAAAATTAAGAACCACTTATATAAAAATTGAACAATTGAAGTCATTTAATAAGGATATAATTTCTCATGTAATTTTCCTTTAATAATACCAGAATGTTGAATGAATGAATATGTGGTTCCGTTAGAACAATGGGTAAGGCGGCAGCGATTAGTAAAAAATTATGCTAATGATACTTTAAATTTCCAAGGAAACGGTCGATTTAATGTTAAATACGTGAAGACGCAGACCTTTCGATGAAAATAAATTATCACGTATTTATAAACAGAATTTTGTCCGCCAGAGCGCCAACATATTCGAGGGCAAGGGCATGTAAAAAAGCAATTATTACCTTAATGTACAGGACGATAAAAAATCCAGAATACGTGGTACTCATCAAAATCAATTTAAAAAAGCAAATAAAAAAAAAGGTGTTTTATTTTATACCCTCCTTTAGAATAGGGATGATGACTGTTTCAAATCCTAAAGTCCTAAAAAACGCAGTATTTTCCTCTATGTTTAAGGAATCTAATTTTTAATTAATAATCAAAATTTAATTAAACTGCTCCCAAGCCACGTGACAACGAACACCAATCAAAATTCATGACGTCACTTATTCGCAAACATCGTCGCTGTCAAAGGCTATGTTGTTAGGTTAACATCATTTTATAGTGATTTGCGTGCAATTTTTTCTACTTCCTTTTAAAACAATTCTAAGAAGTTTTCCCATTACGGAAAGTGAATTTATTAAGACAAATAGATCAAATTTGCCAAAAATTGAAGGTTTTACGGTGGCCAATTTATTTGTAACAAACAGTAACTTCTACTCTGCTGAATTTAGAAATGCGTAGACCTCCACATAAGTAATATACCAAAAATTGTTATTTCTACAACCGATGATGAATACATGATAGTAATATATTTATAAACTCAAAAGATTTCACTGAAAAATTAAAAAAAAAAGTATTATATTGAGGTTATGCTTTCTTTTATTAAACAAAGAGTTTTTTAGGTTCTTGAGGCAGTCATACGAAAACGAACTGTGGACTGTGTTCAACTACTTTGCCTTTTGACTTCCAATAGTCGAGTTGTTTCGTTTTCTGTTCATGTTTTTCTGTTGAGTTGACATTCAAACTTTGTTGGAAAATAATCTGCTCTCATTGGGACGTGTGATATTGAGTCCATCAAATGATATTCTGTATAGTTCTCTATATCATTCGGCAACTAAAATAAAACAAGGGCAAAACATTAATCACAGTAAACTTTGATTACTTTATTTTTGACTTCAAAATTCCTTCTTCTTCTTCTTCCTCTTGTTATAGGCTTACAGCCTGTTTTTTCCAACTCAATCATTCATCTCATTTGATGTTGAAATCCAGGACTCTGTCCATCTTTTAGGTAGTCTATCTATTGGTCTTCTGGTTTCCGGTGTTCCATCTCGGGCGATTCTCGCTATCCTATTTTGCGCCAATCTTCCTACGTGCTCATTCCAGGCTCTTGTGCGCTTCCGTCCCCATCTTACTATATCCTGCATTCCATGTTCCTCGCGTATTGTTGAATTGCGTATGTGATCTCTTAATGTGTATCCCGATATTCTTCTTAGTATTTTCATTTCGGCAGTTCTTAGTTCTTCAAAATTCCAATTTTTATTTTTGAATGCTTGAAAAATAATAACTTTTAATATAAAAAAATAAACAAATAATCAAAACTTACATCAAAATTATCTTCGTAAAATTATATTTTAGATTGTGTAGACATGAGGGCCGGATCCTTGCCTATTGCCACATTTTCTTTTTATTTTCCGAACGTGGGATAATTGTAGTACTTGTACAGCGAGGCACTGCATCATACTTATAAAACTTAGAACTCAGCTTTTATTACAAAAATTACGAAAAAACTTTATATCATCTTATCAGGTTACCAGTGTTTGTGAACATGTCACTTTTAAGGGGTCACGTGACAAGTATTGATCTTTTGGAGCAAAATTTGAAATGGAATTTAAAGTACATTTTTTTTAAAGTATGCGTTTACATGCCAATGCTTGTCTATGAGTACAGCAATGAGTCCATTCAATATTTTCGTTGAACTTCTTTACCCCCACCACAAGACCAGAAAATGTTCCGATCGTTGATTTTGCACCATCACTACTCTTCCTTATATGTGACTGCGGCGTTTTTATTTTGGCAGACGTTATTTTCGTTCTTTCATTCGTATTCGGGAGAAGCTTTGGTTCGCCTAAGTAAAAGTTTTCGGCTCGTTCGAGAATGTAATCGCATCGCCAGTAGCGTAGCGACTCGTCGCGTTACAGATCAAATTCTGTCACAAAGTTACCATAATCTGTTTGCAAAATTCAAGATGGTAGATCCGATATGTCACTCATAAGGGTTAAAAATCGCTAGAATTTATAAGAAACCCATACTATTGACCACACAAGGGTTAATTAAATTGAACTCAACATGGCTTATTACCGAATATTCGAGGCCTCTGATCAGTATTATAGAGTTAAATTGTCGAATGTTAAATAGCATAAACAATGTGGTGCCTGAAAGGATCAAAAATCGCTGAAGTACAATCGACCTTCGAACATACCCCTGTAGAAGTAGCATAACGTCAAAACTAGGGCCCGGTTGCTTGAACGCTGAATAACATAATAATATTTTTATTTATATTTGCAAAAAGGGTTGATAAACAGTAGATATTTAATTTCTTGGTGCACATATACCGATTTTATGCTATCCTTTTCTAATGGCCTTATTTAAATGAGTATCATATGATAATCGGTGCGTCAATTGTGAATACATAAAAGTATGAATATATGATTGCCTAAATTATTATTATTGTTATTTTCAATATGTAAACAATATATAACAATATTTACCAATAAAAATAAGTTTTTAAATCCTATTTTTGTTAATATTAATTGTAAACTTCGCATCTATAGTAATTTCTAACACTGAAAAGAGTCACGACAAGCAATGAAACTGGAAGATACGTAAACATGGTTATGTCTGTCAAACATCAGAAAAGGCTCTCCCCCACCGACCATAAACAGCCTTCAAACAAATCTATAGGGTATGATCGAAGCGATCGATCATATGGAAAATTTTTAAATATTAGTTTTACGAAAAAAGTGATTCTTTATAAAAAGTTTTGCATGGTTTCATATATCACAAACAAAATGTGAATTTGGTGAAATAACATAGTTCCTTTTTTTTAACAATATCAAAAGTTGTAATTATGTAAAGTTTTGTAGAATTAAAGATTGCCTTGATCCAATCCTATTTATCTACCCTGTACAGGAACCTCGTCATTTTTCTGAAGTTGGTTAAAAAGTTGCAGCGCAAAATTAAAATTTTTATTCACGGGAAATTTGGTAGTGTTTTGTAAAAACGTTTCTATTTTTTTAGGTTAATGCATCACCTTCTTTGACATCAACTACGGCCAACGACCGAATTTTAAAACACAAGCTCTTAGACAATATCTTTAATATTGTGGTTCCGCCTTCTGGAATTCCTGAGTAAGTAGTGCCTAAATTGGTGTTTTGACGTGACTGTTAACCGGCCTGTATGTTAAGGGAAGATCTACCCATAATAGGTCTAAATCAGAACAAATACGTATATAGATTAAGCAGTGAAGAGGAGGCAACTTCTACGAGACAATTAGTGAAACTGTTAATGAGACTGCTAAAGAAATAGAACCTTTTCAACTATAGGCTAGTATAATTGCCTGTTTAGAAAAAAATATATATACAGGGTAGGACCAGATGGAAATTTAGTTACGGTTATAACAAAGAGAGGAAACAAAAATTAAACTACAAATCATGTAAACGGGCAAATTGCGGCTGCTGTTTAGGGGTTGAAAGTATTTTTTTTCGATTTTTGGCGAAACTTGACCTCTCGGAAAATATTATATACAAAAGTTGTAGAGAAAATTTAAAAGGCGGAAAACTGATTTTTTGGTTTTTTGTTCTTGTTTTGAGTAAAAATTACTCAATATGAATTTTCGGATCTGAGAAGCAAGTAATATCCCAAATATTTACATTTTTTGAAGAAAACACCCTTATTTTCCACGGAAAGCTTTACCGATATTTTTTCCGATTTCGATAAGCACTTCTTAACCATATATATATATATATATATATATATATATATATATATATATATATATATATATATATATATATATATATATATATATATATATATATATATATATATATATATATATATATACAGGGTGATTCAAAAATCGATCACGAAACTTAAGGGGGTGATTCTACTTGACAAAATAAGGGTAGAGCTTCATATAATTTTTTTTCAAAATGTCATTCGTTTTCGAGTTACAAGCCGTCCAAGTTCAAGTTTTTATTTTTTGTTTTTTGAATTACTCGCTTACAGGAAAACCGATTTGACTAATATTTGAAAGATAGGCTAAGTCTTCTGCGCTTCATCATTTTAGTAACAATTCACATTGATTGTTTGCCGCTAGAGGGCACTTTACCTACATTGAAAATTGTTTTTTTGTCATAATTTTTTAGTGTTGACAGCTACAGTAGTTTTTGGCATAATTTCTGAAAGACTGATGCCAGGCCTTTAAAAAAGGTGCTCTTTATTTACATCGCTAAACCCAACGGTTTAGACGTAAATCACCCTTAAAAATTAAGTGGTAAATTTACTTTTCTCATTTCATTACCACCAGCTACCAGGTAAATAGCTATCAAAGTATACTAGAGCTGTCAGTTTAACATCAAATAAATTCGCTTTTTAAACTATTTAATTTATAATCTTAAAATAATTAATAATGGCTAATCACCAATATTCAAATATCGAATATTGTGATATCCATTTTTGTTATGGAAAAGCAAATGGTAATGCAGAGTTGGCAAGAAGATATTATATGGAGAGTTATCCGGAAAGAAATATCCCTCATGCTCAAACATTTTCCAGTGTGCACAGGAGGCTTGCGGAATGTGGTTCCTTTAAAAGTTATAATGGAAATAGGGGAAGACCTAGAACTGCTAGAAACGTGCAACAAGAAGAAAGAGTGCTTGAAATTATTGAAGATAATCCAGGTATTAGTACTAGAAAAATTGGGAATGAAGTGCGGCTTTGTCAGGCTAGTTCATGGAGGATACTAAGAGAAGAACAACTCTACCCGTTTCATTCAAAAAAGGTGCAGGCTCTTTATGACGATGATCGGCCGAGACGGTTGGAAATGTGCAATCAGATCCTAGCTAAGTATGAACACGATAATCGATTAATTGGCGTCATATTATTCACTGACGAAGCTGGTTTCACTCGTGATGGCATAACAAATCTACACAACATCCACACATATACTTACGAGAACCCAAACAATGTGGTAGAAACGAAACATCAGCGTAGATTTTCACTAAATGTGTGGGCAGGGATAATAGGAGATTACCTTATTGGTCCTCATTTCTTTGATGGCCCATTAACTGGTGACGTATACTTAGATTTTATCCAAAATCGTCTCCCATTGTATCTGGAAGATGTGCCATTGGAAGTAAGGGCCAACATGTGGATCCTCCAAGACGGAGCTCCGCCCCACTTTAGTATACGTATCCGACAGTATTTGAATGCAACGTATCCTGAGCGATGGATAGGACGAAGTGGACCATTGGCATGGGCAGCGAGGTCACCAGACCTTAATCCTATGGATTTTTTCTTTTGGGGTCATTTGAAACAATTGGTGTACGATATTCCAGTAATCAACGTCGAGGATCTTCGCTTCAGGATAATCGAAAAGTGCCAAATTATTAAAGAAACACCAGGAATTTTTCATCGAGTTAGGCGACATTTTTTGAAGAGTGTTAGGAAATGTATGGAAGAAAATGGGGGACATTTTGAGAATCTTTTTTAGTTTGTTTAGTACTGTTTCATTAATTTTTATCAATTAAATGTATATCGCAATAATCCATAATATGAATATTTACTGATTAGCCATTATTAGTTATTTTAAGATTATAAATTAAATAGTTTAAAAAGCGAATTTATTTGATGTTAAACTGACAGCTCTAGTATACTTTGATAGCTATTTACCTGGTAGCTGGTGGTAATGAAATGAGAAAAGTAAATTTACCACTTAATTTTTAAGGGTGATTTACGTCTAAACCGTTGGGTTTAGCGATGTAAATAAAGAGCACCTTTTTTAAAGGCCTGGCATCAGTCTTTCAGAAATTATGCCAAAAACTACTGTAGCTGTCAACACTAAAAAATTATGACAAAAAAACAATTTTCAATGTAGGTAAAGTGCCCTCTAGCGGCAAACAATCAATGTGAATTGTTACTAAAATGATGAAGCGCAGAAGACTTAGCCTATCATTCAAATATTAGTCAAATCGGTTTTCCTGTAAGCGAGTAATTCAAAAAACAAGAAATAAAAACTTGAACTTGGACTTGAACTTGTAACTCGAAAACGAATGACATTTTGAAAAAAAATTATATGAAGCTCTACCCTTATTTTGTCAAGTAGAATCACCCCCTTAAGTTTCGTGATCGATTTTTGAATCACCCTGTATATATATGAAGTAAAATACGAACAGTAAATGCAAACTTCGTTCCATCATATCCTTTCCTTGTTGGAGGTTGCACAATTTGAATAAATTGCTACACAACGCAATTTATCCTATTCCACCACCATCGAAATGATGGCCTACCTGTGCCACCGCACCGAGAAGAAAGTCAAAACTTACCCTCCCCGCCACAGTGATACGGCAGAGGTACATGTTTCGTCTCTGTTAGACTCATCAAGGTACCGACATGCACCTGTTTGTGCAAAGGACAGATCGGAAGGAAGTATGCAACACTGAACGCGACTTCGACGACCTCCCGCCGGATGGCGTATATATGTTTATGCGGCTTTCACGGATTCCTCCGTGTGAGATGCAATAGCAGTCGATATATTCACATTATGTCGTTGTAGTGCTGAAATCACATTCAGCAAACGTACAACTATATGCAACTCCGTATATAAATGAAGTAAAATGCGAACAGTAAATGCAAACTTCGTTCCATCATATCCTTTCCGTGTTGGAGGTTGCACAATTTAAATTTATTCAATTGTGCAACCTCCAAGGGTTAAATGTGCCTATGCAAAGGATCGATATCGAAAAAAACATCAATAAAGTTTCCTGAAGAAGACTAGGGTGTTTTTTTCAAACAATGTGAATATCTCAGAAACTTGTTAATTGAGTAATGTTTACTCGGGATAAGAACAAAGAACAAATAAAATTTTTATTAAAAAGAATTCAACCGACTTCTAAAAGTGCGCTAAAAAGTGAAAAATAACTATAAATTTCTATATGAAATTGAAATTTTTGAAGTCGGCGCCAAACTAATACCTGATAGAATGTGATTCGCATAAACAGATTAAAATTATTTTATTTGTAATTACTTTCTTACCATAATTTGTATATATTAGTAGTTATTTATTTCATTTAGAAATCATTTAGCGACGACTTCAAAAATTTCATATAAAAATTTATAGTTATTTTTCACTTTTTAGCGCATTTTTAGAAGTCGGTTCAATTTTTTTTTTATAAAATTTTATTTTTCGATTTTTAGTTTTGATTTCATTATGATATCCATAAATTATTTGAACTAAGTACTAATCGAGATTAGTTTACCTCGCAATGACTCCAAGGTGGCAAAAAAGTACCCATTTTATCCAAAGTTGTAAATCACCCTAAAATGAACCACTAAAAATTCTTTGATTCTTAGAGTTCTCCAAATACCAGTGAAATTATATCAAACAAATATTTAGTCTGTCATAGTAAATCCACTATCTTAAATTTCAAATTAATTTTAAATTGGTCATATAGGTCCCAAAACCTTCCAATATCGATATTCAAAGAACTTGAGACGTAAATTTCTTAGCCCAATATATTTTATACTGCATATTGAGTTTGTATAGGCCCAAAAAAAATCTGCAATTTCAATTTAAAAAAAAATCGTTACATGTAAACTTTTCAGTTTCTTATATTGTAACTTATCAACCTAATGATTGTAAAAAATTAACTTCATATTCGTAGTATATGACTCCAAAAACTCCTAAATCTGAAAAAATGCGAACAAGGTAAAATTTTCAATCCACCATATTGGATCTGCTTTATTGAATTAAAAAAAATAATAATAATAATTTTAACGTCTTAATCTAATCTAAATCTAAACCCTTCAAAGCCTCATAGTATCAATTTTGAATGAAATCCGAAAATTTAAAACGTCTAGACCGTCACATTGGATCTGATTGATATATTGGATATTTAAAATAATTTTATATTCGCTATTTACATCCTCAAACACGCTCCAGTCCCACCTTTGAACAAAATCGAAAATTGTAAAATTTTTAGTCCGCTATATTGGATTCGCCATATTGAATCTTGAAAAAATAATTTTAAATTTATAATTTACACCCTAAAGAACCTCCTATATCAGTTTTGGAGAAAATCGAAAGATATAAAATTTTTAAGACGCCATATTGAGTTCTCAAAAAATATTTTAAATTCGTAATTCACATTAACAAAAATCCACCAATACAGATTTTAGACAAAATCGAAAGATCAAGAAAATCTTTAATCCGCCATCTTGGATCCGCAATATTTATTTATTTTTAATAATTTCAGATTCGTAATATGCAATCCCAAAAGCTCCCCCATATCAATTTGGAAAAAATCGGACAAAATTAATTTTTTTGTCCGCCATATGGAATTTAAAAAAAATTTTGATTCGTTACATGCTGCCACGAAAACTCCCTCATACCAATTTTGGAGAAAATCGGACAAAATTGATTGTTTCGTCCGCCATATTGATTTTTTTTTAAATAATTTTAGATTTATCATGTGCGACCCCGAGAACTCTCCCGTACCAATTTTGGAGAAAATCGGACAAAATATTTTTTTTTGTCCGCCATATTGGATCCGCCTTTTAAATTTTTTTTTAAATAATTTCTGATTCGTTAGGTACAACCCCGAAAATTCCCCATATCAATTTCGGAGAAAATCGGACAAAATTAATTTTTTTGGCCGTCATATTATCAGAGCCATCTTGGATTTTGCTGCACCAATTTCATCCAAAATAATATGGGACCACCGCTGTAACTTCCTGAACATAACGTAAAAAAATTCATTTAAATCGGTGCGGCCGTTCTGGAGTAATCGGTGTATATAAATTTAAAAAAAAATACGTAACCGACGAATTGAGAACCTCCTCTTTTAGAAGTCGGATAAAAATCAAAAATCAGTTTTCCGCCATTTTCTCGGAAAATTTGAGATTATGTTGAAAAATGACTTATACAAAAGTTTTAGATTTTCTTCATTATCTACAACTTTGTATAGAACATTTTCCGATAGGACATATTTGCCGAAAATCGCAAAAACCCACTTTTCACCCCTAATTTACCCTTTTACATGATTTGTAATTTAATTTTTGTTATAATCTTAACTAAATTTTCCGTCTAGTCCCGACCTGTATATATTTTTTTCTTTTTCAGCCTTCTCAATCGGCTATTGTACCAGGCTACTAACCATAGTATGTTTCTACCCGAATAAGTGACAATGTAAAGTCCTTGTTAAAAGTAGCAGTCGTTACTGTTATGCAATATTTTTGTTCGTATTTAGAATTAAAAGATTTTTCGAATAAATTATTTTCGAATCTTACAAACAAGCTTTCAGACTTTTTTTAAGCAGAAATAAACACACAATTTTAGAAACTGTCCCTTTGTATGTACAGGTGTGGAAAGTCGAGAACAGAACATCTTAAAAAAAGGGAACGTAACAAAAAGCTACGGACAACCCTTTTAACCATGTGGAAGAAGTGAAATAAAGCATACTGTTGTATCGTAGCTTGCTTCCTGGTTTTTAGCAAAAATGGCGTCGGGCAAGTACTTTTCGCTGGTTTCGGGTGGTCAAAACACAGTGGGTCGAAAGCACGGATTTGATATTAAAAAAAAATCGCAGACTGAAACTTTAAAATCATGAAAATAAATTCG
This sequence comes from Diaprepes abbreviatus, assembly GCA_034092305.1. Taxonomy (NCBI): domain Eukaryota; kingdom Metazoa; phylum Arthropoda; class Insecta; order Coleoptera; family Curculionidae; genus Diaprepes; species Diaprepes abbreviatus. Next base: position 620,345 of record JASJET010000291.1, read on the forward strand.
AAAAACGTCTAATGTGGTTCAACGCTTTAAAAATAAAAAGAATAATTGTATTTCCATGAATAAAATATTGCGTTTGACTTCAAGGTACATTTTAAATATAATACTATAATAATAAATACATGGATATCGATAATCGTTAAAAAGGCGAAAGTACTTTTTCCTCTATGCTTAAGACTTCTTAATAAATACCAATGCAAATAATTTGTAAGTAATATAATATTTATTGATTCACATAAATGAATAAATAATACGACTGTAATAAAAATAATAAAAATAACTTTTTAATCACTGCCTTCTGTATTAACAGCTCTTTTCTCATTCTCCAACACGTATGAATTGTTATCCGAATCCTTACTATGTCAAAAACAGTGTAAGGATCCATCGACGCCAAAAGTTTTGGAACACATCCTCCATATTTTTTCTCGAGAAGATTTTCGGGCAAAGTGTAGACGATAGTTTCTTATTAACTTGTCCGTTGATTTTTGTGCATCTTTCGATAGTTTACCTATCGGTAATATTGCAAATGCTATGATGCCTGGTCAATGAAGTAAGTCATTTGTGGATTCCTGTTGGAATGTTGTACCAATAATATCCTTTGAAGAATAATCTTGCTGTTTGAAGTTTGTATTCCCAAAATATCTCTATATATAGTTTACCTATCGGTAATATTGCAAATGCTATGATGCCTGGTCAATGAAGTAAGTCATTTGTGGATTCCTGTTGGAATGTTGTACCAATAATATCCTTTGAAGAATAATCTTGCTGTTTGAAGTTTGTATTCCCAAAATTTCTCTATTGCAGTTTAATGTCCGCTTCCAATAGTTTGCAAAATGACGGGAAACCGGAGGATCAGTTTTCGCTTTACTCTTGTTATAATGACTGTAGCTTGAAATACTTTATATTTACTGGGACACTGTATCAATGTTGTTGAACTGAGATGTTGTTTGGCAGAGGTAACAACGTTGGACCGATTTCGCTCCAGCCAAAGCATTCACCTAGCCATCTGTCATCGTCATAGATAAGTTGTACTGTACTGAAGCTCGGGTGGCAAAGAAATCTCTATTATATGGTGCAAGTTATCTGGTTCGAGTTCATAATTTTCTATTTTCGTTAAAGATTTTTATTCGGTTTTCTTAATAAATTCAAATTTCAGAGGCGCGCAGTTCATAGTAGACGAGGGTTTGGATTTGTACAACACAATCTGTTCTTGTTGAGTTTACGTGTTAATACCTGCTAATTGAAGTGAAATAAGAGAGGTTAGGAATAAGTTTGTATCAGAAATATTCGGATCAGTGAATTGCATTTTGTACTGGCTCTGACCTGACGTTCCATCGAAGCCCCATTTGCAAATGAAACTCATATCTACAAATCTAATTTATCGATTTGTTCAAGGGCGTCTAATTTTAAGCAATATAATTCGATCCACTGTATGATCCAGTAAGCCTTGAAATTTAACCTCGGCTTTTGATTTAGTAAAAGTTAGATACTCGTCATGTGGATAACATGTTGTTTTTTTGTATTTTACACACCAGAGTACGGCGAAAATACGAAACTTAAGAAAGAAAAGACTGGGCGTTCATATTACCGAGGTTTAACAGAAACGTTACTATAGCCAAACTTCTATTTTAAATTTCTTAACTAGTAATTATTTTGGCCGTTTCTCAAATTTTAACCCACTAAGCCCGTCTAACTTCTTTCAGATAGTTCGGACAGAAGATCGTAGGGAACGCCTACCGCAATATTAACCCCGCTAAATTCCGTGCGACACGAAAACGAGCAGTACCTTGAAACGAATGAGATGGTCTATTTACTTTTCGTCTAAACTTATAACGTAATCGACGGAATTTGGAATATTTAATGACTATTTGATACATTGATTGTTTTAAATTCATCAAATAGTCGAAATACAAAAATTTAGTTTTTGTTGGGTGTTGAGCGTAAAGAAAATTGATATTTCTGTTACAAAATAAACATTTATTCTAATAAAAGTACTAGTGAAACGCAACGGTAATTTCTAAGTAAATAAGCTAATAGACCACTTTAAAATAAAAAATTTTCTGAAAAATAAACTTTTATTCTGGTAAAAAATAAAAGTAACACGTTCAGTAATTGTAAATAAATAAATAAATAATTAAATTCAATTTAAATCAACAAAAACACCTAAAAGTCTACAAGAGGTGTTCAAACAGGCCTCCACTTTGAGCGAGACAATAACCCAGTCTATTGTAAAATATGGTTCGCGTATTTGCCAAAACTTCAGGGGTTATATCCCTATTAGCTTTAAAATATTCCGAACTGTTCGAGCATTCATATCAAGTTCTTATGCAATTACGGTACTATTGCAAGGAAAATTAATTTCTGCTAAACTACAAACGTCAGTCTCCCCGATTTGCTCGTTCTTCAGTAATTTGAGGAACTGGTTGCTCCTCATTATTATGAGTGCATTTTTAACAAATTTTTAGACAATCTGTTGTCGCCAATTTTTTAATAGTTTTCGAAATTCTAAATTTTCAAGGAACAGGATGATTTTCGCACATAAATACAAATCTTCCGAATATTTACCAGAATAGTGTACCACTTAACAATGTTCTCTTTTTGTTCCGTGGAATAAACTACCATTGTAACAAAAAAAATTGTCGCGAAACACAGTACTTACGCTTCGACGGCCGAATGAAAGCTAAGGCGTGGCGTATGCTGCCGCCCGCTCTCACCGCGCCAGCATTGTATTACCCCTCATCCGAGGGCCAAACTGGTAATTTACACGTATGACGATGCTTATCTTCTGTCTCATTCTGATTTGATGAATAATATAGTATCTTCTTTATCATACTTAAGAAACGTCAAGTTTCTGTTCTGGATTTTCCAGACCTGTATAAGAGCCGTTTTACACACACAAGAATTAGCCAAAATTTATCTCATAATTATGTTGAAAATTTTCACAAAACTAATTTGCTGTTTTACACATCAAAGAATTATTGTTAAAATTTTAGTGAAAATTTTCGGCATAAAAATATAGAACGTGTTCTATATTTTTATGACTAAAATGCAGAAAGTGTGCGAAAATCGACGCAGAATAAAATTTGTGAATTGACAACCATCGTTTGGTAACCAACGTAATTTCAATATTTACTCATTGTTTTTTGCACAAAATATCCCTTATTTAGTCGTTTCTTGATTATATATGTTCGTAAACTTTCATATTTATGACATTTTAAGATTATCCACAGAGCAAGTTAACTTTTTAACTACTGGAACGTCACATGTGATGAATATGCGCATGAGCATCGACAAAATTATCACCAAAATTCTATTCAAATTTCTTGTACGTATCACACAGAGTAGTATTTTATTTCAAAAATTATCTCCATAGAATTTTCGGCAAAAATTTGCTGAAAATTTTCGTTATAATTTTCGGAATAATTCTTGTGTGTGTAAAACGGCTCTAAGAATATTATTATATTTCAATTTTGTACACAGTGTAATTCTGCTAATATTTATGATTGTTGTTCGTTCAGAACTTTTAAGATCCATTTTTTTTCTGCAATTTTAGTGTTAGATGGAATAAAATTCCTTCGACCGAAACACTGGGGGATTTTGAACTATTAATAGACGAAGATCTTGTAAATTTCAGTGAAAATTCCGAAAACGGGCTTAATAGGAACTATTCGAAATGGAAATAGAACGTCGACATTTTAGTGATGGAGTATCAATGAAAGAAAATAAATCAGTATTAAGGTTTAATGTATTTATTAATAAATTTTACATATTAACATTAAGAATTAATCACAATTAACTTTTATGAAAAGTTTTTTCAACACTCTATAACTGTATATACATATTATAACTCGCCCAACATAAATTCTTTAAATAAATACACAAAATCAATAAATATTTTAATTATGTACAAATATAAAAAAAATTATATTAATACACTGTTAAGCAAAAATATCGAGATTCTAGATGTAGTTTCTTCCTTTAACCGTGCAATGGAGTGTAAAGAATTACTAAAACCGTAGGAAATTAGTAAGATATAGTAAAATTTGGTAAGAAAACATTAAGCAATGGCAATAATTTTTTCTCGGCTAGTTTCGACTGCATGTTTTTCATTGTCAAGGTGAGATTGCGCAGATGTTTGAGTCTTCTTTCCAAGTAAAAGTTTTTCCAACTGGACAACTGGCGATTCGAAGAAAATATTAAGGAAAAAACCAAGTATGTAAGCAGTAAAAATGTCCCCCAAAGTAATATAAACCTGTAAAGAAATAGAAAATGTTATCATATTAGGCATAGAAAATGAAAGCAAGCGTCTCTGTTTTTTCAAAGATTTTAGTACAGTTAGAGTTTACTTAACAATTACATCTAAAAATTGAGCTATTCTATCATATTTTGAATACATACCAGGTTAAAAATATCTGCGTAAATTGGCGATCTAATTGTTGCCACAGAATAAATTTGGACGGCTCCGTGAACCAAAAAAGCTGAATATGTAATTCTGCTTACAAATATCAGAGGCTTCCAAGTCAGAAATGGGGTTATAATTCCTAAAAAATGGGTTGTATTATCATTAATAAAATCAAATAAAAAAAAATTAATAAGCCGAAAAGACAGGGCCCAGATAGCACAAGATTTCCATTGGATATCCAGAATAGGTACATATAATGTCCTGTATGTCCATGGACCGTTTATGGATGTCCATTAGATGTGATGACCTGTAATCTATATGGACGTCCATATCTGGATGTCCAGTGTAAGTCCATCAGACGTCCATTAATTAAATTTCGGGTTGTCGGTAAAATCGGATACCGTAATATCGGCCTGTAGAATTGTCATTTCTTAACCCGCCCACCCGCCATGATCACAAAATATCCCTTCAGATATTTTGTGCCCATTATTGTGTTGACGTCGAGCTAAAAAAGACCTTTGGATTTTTAGTTGAGCTAAAATCAAGTGTGCTTTTTATTTGAAGAGGATGCCACCGTTAAAGGTAAATATAGTTATTTTTAATTTAATTTTTTTAATTATACCAAAAATTACCGAACGAAACTACAGACATGCCCGACGAAAAGCTGATAACTTAGTATCAAACTCGCACAAATTTGAAAGTGAACAAAATATTCAGTATCAAAACACGTATGTTAAAATATAGCTTTTGTAGCTATACTTTTTCATACAATTACTTATTTAAATGGAAATTACTACAAATAAGTGCAAATATTTTGATAGGCCAATGAATTTTGTATCTTGTTGGTTAAAATGGAGCACAGATACAGTTGTAAATTTGTGTAATAATAAAATTGTAAATTTTAGAGAAAATTTTCTCTGACAAAGTCATTATTGAGTAATCAGTCTAAGATTGCTGGCATTAATAAATGTTATCAAAATTTATAATGGAATAAAAGCTATAGCAAATTTGAATAATTATATTAATTTTTTTATGACTATTTTGGATTAAACGCTAGTAAAAGTTTACATTGATGTGTATTTTTGTGCAGTATAATTGTTTAAAAATATATAATAAAGTTTTGACAGTTCGACTCTAGGTTTAGACTTATAATTTAATTTATTTTAATTATTTTTTAGATGAATTTTCCACAGATTGGTCCAAATAAAATTCCTATGTGAAAGCCAATTTGTACCAAATTAGAGAGGATATTCAGGTAATCTTAAATAGGAAAAAAACAACAAGTATCTATAAAGAATTTTCTGCAGGAGTTCAACTATCCTTTTACTTAAGAAAATAATCAGTTGCCTCAAGTCACATAAGATCTTCAGGACAATTTAAACTTCAAAGATGCAGTACGTTTATTACACTTCTCCTGAAATAAAAGCAGAAACTTATTCGAGTAATGCTTCTTTATGTGTATGAGCTATTGATAAAAAAAAACTTAATTTACAGGATTATTTTATATATATTTTTTTACTTTGATTCTTAAAGTCAAAAATATTCTTAGGTTAGCATATGTGGAATTAACGTTTAATTATCTCAATAAAGTAATATAATTTTAGGTTTTACAATTAGCGAAAATTGGAGGAAATTATACCTATTAACTTATTAAAAGATATTTTATTGTAACAATGACAGATAGCCTTTCCAAGAATTATACATATGATAGAACAGTAAAGTGCCCTTTAAAGAACTTATGTTCACTATTTGTAGGTAAGTTACCACTTAAATATAAAAATTTGATGAAAAAAATCTCTCTGTTTTATTTGTCATACTCGTAAATAATAAGAACAAATTGGGTGTCAGATTTCACACGTTGAACTCTAGATCCTCTTGTTCTGATAATACCCAGACAAAAAGTGTGTTAAAAATTTTTTCTGGCCTGTTGGTTTAAGCACTCTAAGCAATAACGATGCATTTGGTTTTATATATATATATATATATATATATATATATATATATATATATATATATATATATATATAGAGAGAGAGAGAGAGAGAGATATTTAAATTCCTACAAAACCATAAAATACTGCATCATTTAACGTCAAACCTTATTAATTTTCAGCTGCGGTAGAAGAATGGGGGGCCGATAAAAACAGTCGAAGACGAGATTAGACAATGGCAGAAGAGATTAAACGACAGAAATAAATCTAGAAAAAAATAATTATTGTAACAATAAAAAGTCTTTATTTAAATAATTGGTATATTTTCTATTACCCAATTGAAATTGTACCTATTACTATGGAACCAGATAACTTATTCATAGCGATCCTTCTACAGCTTGAACAATTTAAATCAATTAAAGCTATATTTTGTAGCACTTGCAATTCGACTAATTATAAAATTTTATATTCTTATATAGTGTTGTATTAAAAACTTGACAATTGTAATCAATAAGTGTAATATGTGGATGCAGTTCCTGTTACCTGGTTCGCTAATGTAATTTATATCTGTTTAATTTTTGGGACTAATAGGGCCATCTATGGTTACTTGTTATCGACGTTTTGATGACATGAGTGGTCTGTGTCTTCAGAAGTGCAGATTAATTAGGTACTGTAAGCTCTCGGACCCTAAGCAAATTCTGAAAATATCTACCATTCACGTTACCGGAACGTCAAGAAGAGGGAACCATAGATTATGACCTATTTATCCAAAAAGCACAATACCATCGGATAATATGTCCACAATCGGGTCAAGAATGTACAATATATGGACATCCAAAATTAGTCCTATTAATATCCAAAAATGATTCATACTTGGACAATATATGTAATCCAAAAAGACGTCCATGAGTGGGACAAACGTATAGTCTAGTGGATATCCATAGGATGTTGGTGGACAAATTCTCGACATCCCATGGATACCCAGTATGTCCAGCTTTGGATAAACGATGGATATCCAGTGGACTGAAGTGTGCTATTTGGGGGTACAAAAAATGATATTAACAACCCTGCTTCAATATGTAATACAATACGTTAACTTAAAACTAACAAAGTTACACGAGTCAATAATTAAAAGAATAAACAAAACACTTATTAAAAGATAAAAATTAAGTCGATAAATTAAAATACAATTTTTATAAAAAAATTTGAACCGACTTCTTAAAGTGCGCTAAAAAGTTAAAAATAATTAGAAATTTTTATATAAAATTGAAATTTTTGAAGTCGGCGCCAAATTATTTCTAAATGAGATAAATAACTACTAATATACACAAATTATGGTAACAAAGCAATTATAAATACAGTATGTTTAATCTGTTTACGTGAATCATATTTTGTCAAGAATTAGTTTGGGGCCGACTTCAAAAATTTCAATTTCATATAAAAATTTATAGTTATTTAAGTTAAGTCGGTTCACCCTAAAATGAACCACTAAAAATTCTTTGATTCTTAGAGTTCTCCAAATACCAGTAAAATTGTATCAAACAAATATTTAGTCTCATAGTAAATCCATTATCTTAAATTTCAAATTAATTTTAGATTGGTAATATAGGCCCCCGATAATCGATATTTAAAGAATTTGAGACGTAAATTTCTTCTTAGCCCGATATATTTTAAATTGCATATTGAGTTTGTATACGCCCCAAGAATCCCGCAATATCAATTTTAGATAAAACCGGAAAATGTAAAATTTTTAGTCCCTCATATTGTATCTTATCAACCTAATAGTTGTAAAAAATTAATTTCATATTCGTAATACACCACCCCCAACCAACTAATACCAAATCTGAAAAAATGCGAATAAGGTGAAATATTCAACCCACCATATTGGATCCGTCATATTGAATTTCAAAAAAATAATTTTAACGTCTTAATCTAATCTAAATCTAAACCGTTCAAAGCCCTCTAGTACCAATTTTTGATGTAATCCAAAAATTTAAAATTTCTAGACCAACGTTTACAGGTAATACTATATCTAATGACTCTTTTCATCCCTTACAACACAAAATGGCTGCATACAATTCAATGATACATAGAGCATTCTCTTTGCCTCTCTCTGACGAAGATCTTCAAGAGGAACTAAATATCATTGAAAGGATTGCAATATCAAACAATTTCTCCCAACAAACCATAAAGAAATTATTAACTAAAAAACAAAAACAACTAGTTTTTAATTCAACTTATCCCAAAATAAAAAATGATAAAGATAGTTCATCTTATATATCTTTGTCATACTGTGGTACCCTATCAGAAAACATAGCTAATACTCTTTCCAAACATAACATAAAAGTAGCCTTTAAATCTCAACATAATCTGTCCACTATCCTTTACAATGCTAAAGATAAAATTAATAAATTTGATAAATCAGGAGTTTATAAGTTAAAATGTTCAGAGTATGATAGCTTGTGTATTGGACAAAGTAGTAGAAGCTTTAAAACTCGCTTTTCAGAACACTACCGATCATATAGACTACAAAAAACAGACTCGAGCTTTGCCAACCATTGCTTAGAACACAACCACTGTTTTCCTAATTTAAGCAACACTGACATATTACATTATTCAACAAAGGGCCAAAAGTTAAATATTCTTGAATCTTTAGAAATATATAAACATAGTAAAAATAAAAATGTAAATTTGCTTAATGACCAGACAGAACTTGGGTTTTCCCCGTTATTTGTTGTCGCCAAATAATAATTAGTTCCCAATATTTAGTACCTCCCCTTTGTAATAATGTAATTTCCCAGGTAGTTTTTATTTATTGTTAAATTTTCTCATGTTTCTGTATTGAATACTTAGTCTACCTTTGTAATTCAGTTTGAAAATGACTCTGTGAGTTGAAACTGCAGTCGCTGTTTTCTTAATAAATTTAGTGGTATAAAACATAGTAGTTCCTTTTTACTTATGGGGATTTATATACATCTGCCCTTTAATATTGGAATCAAAGATTGTTATATGCTCAATTACAAGTAACTATTTTGTCCTTACCTCCATGTCCTTCACTTACAGCTATGATCATCCAACCAATGCAAACTGACCAGATAAAGTGATGCATTGATGAATATAGTGCAGCAAAAATTTTACTATTAAAATTATTCGGCATGTAAAAAATAAATCCGGAGTACACAGTCGTCAGCAACATAAAAACACTGATGATCCAGCCAGAGTAGACAATGTGTTTTGGAATTTTGTACCCGCTAGTTTTTATTTTGTACTTGACGAAACCAAAGAGTATTCCTAGCAGGTACGGACTTGCTCTCATATGCGATGGTATGTAGACGTTTTGGAAATTGTTGTTTATAACTGGATCCCGCAACAAACTAAAATATAACAATATTCTTTGAAGGATTGAAGTCGAAAGACTAAGCAATAAAATTTTATTTTATTTTTTTCTAAAAAATATTGTTGTTAGTTATTTTAACAAAATTTCTGTTGCAATTTCAACATAATAAATATGAATTATTGGAAAAAAATGGAAAATTCTTTAAGGTAGGTAAATTTACGGTTTTTTTTTAAGTCATAATCCATCATGGAGTACCTCCATGGAAATTAAATCAAAAAAGAGCTGTTTTATTAACAAAAATGTAACATTGGTTTTTTTGCTGGAATGTGTCCATTTCGGCATAGTATAAATGATATCTCGATGAAAACTCTGAAAGACCTGTGCAAAAAAAAAATGGCGGACCAAAAATGGCCACGATTTTCGGTTTTTTGAGTTTGTCTCGAAAAGTAAAAGTTGTATCGAAAAATGTTTCAAACAAACGTTGTAGAGAATTAAAAAATGTATCGATTCATGTGATATAAGTTATAGGTGGCGCCACTAATTATCGATATATATTTTTTTCGACAAAATTTACGGTTTTCGTTTTTTTTTTTTAAAAAAAGACATTTATTAACAAATTACCGATAAAAAATTGAACATAAATATAGGTATTATCATTCTAAAAAGTATGTCGAACCCAATATTTTGAAGATGTATTAAAAATAATTTATATTTTTTTCAGTCGTGGGCCGAGAAATTTTGCAAAAACCAATTTTTGTACCAAAAAAATTGCGATAACTTTTCACCAGATGGAGATAAAATTTTTTTTTGAATTGTCATCATGGTTTTTTAAATCGCAGCAAATAAAATTTTCAGAGCAATTATCGCACTGTCCATCAATGTGTTCATACAAATCTGTACATTTCAAACCTTGAGTCTTACTTGTACATTTGATAATATATAAATATTACTTGTGATGCATAAGTTTCCTTGAAGCGCCAATGAATAATGCGCCTGAACTATGGCAACCCGCCGACTGCGGTCTGCAGCAGCTATTTTCGATTAGATTCGGCCCTATTTTCGAAAGTTCACAGATCGGATGGAAGTGTATTGCTTGGATTCAAAAAATTCACAGGTAAAGTACAAATATTAAAAAGCATCTTCTGCAAATTTGAGCCCTTAATATTCATTTGCCACGCCATTATGAATTTTTGAAAAAAAAAACCGTTTTTTTCATCCAAAATTAAATTTTTTTTTTTGAAATCGAAAATGATACATCTAAATCCAATGCACGCATTAAAAAAAATTATCTCCATTCGATGAAAGGTTATCGCAATTTTTTTGGTGCAAAAAATTTGTTTTTGCAAAATTTCTTGGCCCACGATTGAAAAAAAAATTTTTTTTAAATAAATCTTTAAAATATAAAACAATACAAACAATTTCCATTAAAATTGAGCATTGTATCTTAGTTAGGAAAGCAGAAAATTGAGGTTAAATTTTCAAATTTGACATCGAATTTCTCGGAAAATAAAAAACTCACAGATTCCGAGTTTAACATACTTTTTTAGAATGATAATACTTATATTTATATTAAATTTTAAATCGTTAATTTGTTAATAAATGTCTTAAAAAAAAACCGTAAATTTTGTCGAAAAAAAAATACAGGGTGAGTCAACGATTGGATGAAGTAGGTTTGTGCCTTTTCGGTGAAATTAACAAAGAAACTATATTTATTGTTTGATACAGTTTATTTTTACACAGATTTTAAAAATATTTAGGACTCTACAGGGTGAGCCAAAAAACTAGGATAGCATAAAGTTGTATTTTTTTAAAAAGAACACCCTATATACGAATCGTATTTTCGATTTAGCTTATAATTTTAAATATTTTTTATTAAGAGTTTACTATAACAAAACTTTATAGTTTCTGAGATAATTAAGTTTAAAGAAAAAAAGTCACATTTTCAAGCATCAATTCAATCCTAAATAACGTTTTCAATTTTGTGACAAATACATTCAAATTTGGAATTTAGCAAGGCCAAGGACAAGTTAACATAATTTTTACCTAATATTTGCAATAAAAGCTACAGGGTGTTGAACACATCGGCTCAAATTTGAACAAGTTGAAATGAATAAATATCTTTTTTTTAAATGGTACACCCTGTATATTTTTATGTTATTTAATAGAGTAATAAAAACCCTAAAAGTTTTGTTCAATATATCCTATACCTATTTATAATAGTTTTTGAGATATTTCAGTTTTTCTTATTTTCCATACTTTTTTACAGAAATAGTCTTCATTATCATAGTAGCCATGGCAAAAATAATGTAAAAGAACATTTTTCTGTGTGTCAAATTTATAACCGCAATCGCTTCTTTTGGTTTTTATGTAGTGTAGTTTGTTTTTTTTTTGCATTCATCTTATATTGTAAAATGAATTTTCCAAAGAATGAGTTAATAGATATGATTTATACAATAGGAGAGGCTCGAAAAAATTGCCTTCTTGCTCAAAGAATTTACAAAATGAAGTATCCTGATCGACGACAGCCTAATACCCATACTTTTCAAAACTTAATGCAAAGATTTGATTCTTCTGGTACTGTTGATTATCCAAAACGTGTAGTGGTCAACAAACCAGTAACTAATGAAGAAAAAGAACTACAAGTATTGTTAAATGTTCAGGAAAATCCTTATATTGGTAGCCGTCAGTTATCAGCATTATGTGAAACATCACAATCCACCGCTAATCGTACTACTAAGAAATATAGGTATCATCCATATCACCGGATTTTGAAAGTCGTGTAAACTTTTGTCTTACAATAAATGCGGAGATTCAATTAAATCCAAATTTATTATGCAAGGTAATGTTTAGTGATGAAGCTATTTTAGAAGTAACGGTGCCGTAAATAGACGCAACATGCATTATTATGCCACAGAAAACCCATTTTGGATTAGAGAGGTGCAACATCAAAACCACTGGTCATTAAATGTTTGGTGTGGTATTCATCATAATCGAATTATTGGACCCCACTTTTTTAATGAACCACTAAATGGCCATAGTTGCCTGAACTTTCTACAAGAAGAACTACCCCAACTGCTTCAAGGTCTCGATAGGGATGAGCTCGACAGTATGTGGTTCCAGCACGATGGTGCGCCTCCGCATTACCATCGTGAAGTTCGTGCGTTTTTGGACCAACGATATCCGCAAAAATGGATTGGACGTGGGGGTTTCATTGAGTGGCCACCAAGGTCTTGCGACATCACCCCATTAGATTTCTTCCTATGGGGTTAAATTAAAAATAAGATGTATGTTAATCCACCAACAACAGTGGAACATATGCGAAACAGTATTAGGGATACCTGTAGAACAATAATGCCACTAATTTTGTCCAGGGTCCGAGAAAATCTGCAAAAAAGGCTAAATTTGTGCATTGCACAAGAGGGTCGTTTATTCGAACACTTATTAAAAAGAAATAATTAATCTCAGTATTTAATAGGTAATTTTTTTGTTTCAATTTAGTATAAAAGTAAATATGTATTTGCCTTGTCGTTATTGTTTTGTTAATTTTTTCACATTATGTTTAATTAAACTATTGCCGTTGTAATATAACGAATAATGTATTTCATCATATTTAACCACATTCTGTTTGTTTCTGTAGTTTCTTTTACATTGTTTTTGCCATGGCTACTATGATAATGAAGACTATTTCTGTAAAAAAGTATGGAAAATAAGAAAAATTGAAATATCTCAAAAACTATTATACATAGGTATAGGATATATTGAACAAAACTTTTAGGGTTTTTATTACTCTATTAAATAACATGAAAATATACAGGGTGTACCATTTAAAAAAAAAGATATTCATTCATTTAAACTTGTTCAAATTTGAGCCGACGTGTTCAAAACCCTATAACTTTTATTGCAAATATTAGGTAAAAATTATGTTAACTTGTCCTTGTCCTTGCTAAATTCCAAATTTGAATATATTTGTCACAAAATTGAAAACGTTATTTAGGATTGAATTGATGCTTGAAAATGTGACTTTTTTTCTTTAAACTTAATTATCTCAGAAACTCTAAAGTTTTGTTATAGTAAACCCTTAATGAAAAAGATTTAAAATTATAAGTTAAATCGAAAATACGATTCGTATATAGGGTGTTCTATTTAAAAAAATACAACTTTATGCTGTCCTAGTTTTTTGGCTCACCCTGTAGACTCCATTTTTTTTGCACAGGTCTTTCAGAGTTACCATCGAGATATGTTTTATAGGATGCCGAAATGAACACATTCCAGCAAAAAAACGCAATGTTACATTTTAGTTACTGACGAAAGTTTATTTTTCATGGAGAGGGGCTAATTTTTAGTACTTAACTGATATGACTTCATGAAGTTTGTTTGTGGAGTTTTCCAACTTAGCAAATATTACATTTTTCTTTAATATCTACAAAAATTTATAAGTTTGTATTCCATAACATTCTGTATAAATGTTCATTTACCTTGAATATAGTAGTAATATGGCATCATAATTGTTAACATAAACAATAGCGAACGATGTAAAGAGGCTGGCAATGGTTAAACTTCCGACTGTTATCAATCCTAACTTTGCCCTCATTTGTAAGAGGTAAATTAGGAAGGGCGTGATTAAAAAATAATGCATGTCACAGTCTAAGAACCATGATTGAAACATACACTAAAAAGAGCCAAAAAAATGATAAAATTAATATTGAAAATTTAAGGAATTACTTGCATTACTTGCAAAAACGTAATTTAATAAAAATTTTTAAAGTTACGTAAACCAATTAATAAGCAAAATTTTTACCATTTTATCCATGTTGATATAGTTATTAATAAAAAGCAAGTTGGCCCACCAGTTTTGGCTACACCTTTCTTGTTCTACTCCAACTCGCTCTTGCCAAAACGGCCCTGAACCAATTTTTGAAAATATAGTGCCATAAAAAGCTAGCACTACAGCGTACGATGGTATTATCCTAAAAATAAACCGTATAAGTTTTAACGATCTGAATGTTACTATCATAGTTAGATTTTTTTGATAAAGGTATCTATTATTTAATTGTATACATAAAAAATGTTGTGTTCTTACAAATTTTACTTGTGGTAAACCTTATTAACTGCTTATTTTCCGGAGAGAAAAATTTGTAAATGGTTCTTGATGGAAATAATGTTTAAATTTCTCAAAATATTGTATTGATTAACCAAATACTTATTTTTAAAATTTATCTACCTTAAAATTCGATGAAGATAAATAAAAGGGATATTTATTAAAGATTTTCTTAGAGCAAATTTCTCCAGCAACAAATATGAAGCTAAAAATCCGGCAATTATGAAAAATGTATCAACAACTATGGTACCATTTAAGAGGACGGTTGCTTCGGCTTTCAGGTACATCTAAAATTTAAAATTAAAAAAACGAGTTTTAGAAAATATCTTTTTTTTTAAATACAATAAAATTTGTGAAATTTGTGAATACGAATCACTACCTGTTCTAAAAATTTTGGATTTTTCAAAGGAGATCCAAAAGTAAACATACATCTATGCCCTAAAATAATAAGAAACATTGAGGCCACTTTCATGCCTGCAACAGCGTCCAAACCATCGGGGTTTGTTTTCTTTACGTTGAGGATTTTTCTAGTATTGGCACCTAATGCGAGGCATTTGGCAATTTTAAATAATTTTCCTAAAAAAGAAAATTTTTTGTATACCCCATCTAGTAGGAATTACTTCTGTAACTTAACATTATTTTTTTAGATATTTTACATTCTGTATTTCTATTAAAAATAAACTTACCAGTTTTCTCATAATTGTATTTCACAGCCATTTTGTACCATATTGATATTGTCAAAATAAGCATTATGTAAAAACTAAATATAGTCCTAAAATAAAAAATATTTTTGTATATACAGTTCAAGATACTATTCAATTTAGTTTTTGAACACCCTGTATTTATTTATTATCGAAAAATCAAGACAGTCCACTAAAGTAGATTCCCTTCTAGAAGGAGACCAACCCCAATTGAATATGGGACACTCATTCATCCAGGCAGTGACCCGGATTTTCGGGTAATATACCCACACAGCACTAAACGTCTTATAGACGTCATTGTTATATCCAGATTATGTCTGAACGTCTTAAGACATAAATAAGGCGTCTTATAGACGTTGTTTTAAAGACGTCCATAAGACGTCTATATACAACGTCTTTAAAATATCTTTTAAAAGTCTACATACTACATTTTATATGAAAATAAATACAGTTGTGTATAATTTAGTTGATAAAAACTAAAAAGCATTTCCTTCCCTATGGATTTTGTCGCAGTTGGGTAATAAGTTTGCAACGCCGCACAGAACTCAGCTGAATACAAGTTGAGGTTAAAATTTTTGATTGAACGACAAATTTTTAGTAGCCTCACTACCACTTTGGATGGAACTTTTGCGTGATCTGTTTATCAATACTTCGGTGCTTTATGTCACAGACTGTTTGATGTACCGATAACAATAACAATATGACGCCAGCGAAACTATAACTTTAAATAACCCGCCTTTTGTTTCTGTCAGCTGCCATTTTTCAGTTTTGTATTTGTGTTTCGTCATGTCGTTATTCATTTTTAATGTTGTTGGGGTGCCGACTGTGAAAATTTAGCTTTTGAAAGAATTTTATTAAAATAGTTGATTTATCTATGTGCCTCTGAAAATCTTTTTTATTCGTGTTTATGTAATACTTAAGGTAAGATCGAGAATCATATGTACTTAGGAAAAACAGTACCGTTATTTATAGGTTATATTACAGGAAATTCCCGAATGTTTTACCGCTTATATTTTTGTAGTAACTCTATGTTAGAAGTATGAAATGAAATCTTTAAAAATATCTGTGCGAAAAAGGCTTGCACAGCTCATCCACACCCGGTCCTAAATATTACAAGAAATATTACCAATGAAGTGGAAGACGAAATGTTTGTTTATGGAGTGCTCCACTAATGAAACCTGTAAGTTTTAATTTGTTCCTGATGATTGGTTTATATTTAAAGGACATAGAAAATAGAGTTTTGTTAATTACAAGAAGTAATTTTGTTTAAGGTTTTAGAAATTTCAAAACTGGGAGTAGGGAGCATTTATGACTTTGTAAAGCGAGCTTGTAAAATTACCATGTACAGTTGATTAGTGCGAAAAGGAAAGAGAAAGTTCTACGATTCCAACTTGGCGAGACTTATTATGAGTAAGTTCTGTCTTTCATTATACATATTAACCTTGAAATAGCATAAGTCACGATTCTATAGTAGAGGACAATTATAAAAATTCGCAAAAATATCAAAAAATTTACTCCCACAAATGATAAACTTTATTCTCTAAAATTGATATCAGTTTGTTATTAGGATCTACAGAGACAACAGGACTGGCAAAAAGTTAGAAGAATGAGGAAATTTCGATCCAAACATGGCTGAAAAGGGCATCAGACCAGATTTGTTATTCGACTAAATAAAAATTCTTGTTTTTAAAACTATTTAAAGATTTATGTACTTTTTATTTCAATAAACTTTTATTTTGTTGATAGTCTACCTTTTAGAGTTATTATATCGAAGGGATAAACTAAGGCTTAAATTTGATAGGTTCACTTATAGTTCGAACAGTAGTAGTTCTGAAAATATTTGCTCTTCTACCTCACTTCCTCAATTTCAAATTAGAAAAAGTTTACATTATGCTTAAGTGTATTTTTTTGTATAAAGAATTATGTTGAACATATTTTTTAAAGCAAATTATTCATGCGGAACTTGTAGTTATTTAAAATGGTAGTGTATATTTTGCTCTTGATTTTTTCTTAATTAAAGTTATTTCTTGGGCTTTTAAATAATTACGGTTTAACTTTGTAAACAAGACAAACAAAAAAATTAAAGGGACCCCTTTTAATGTACATAATTTTATTGGTGGAATATGTTGTTTTAATGTTGGGAAGGGACGTCCATAAGACGTTGCAAGCAAATGTCTTAAAGACGTTACCTTTTGTAACATAAGACGTCTATACAACGTCTTATGGACATCCATAAGACGTCCTGAATGTTGAGATCAAACGTTTTATGAACATCTTTAAGACGTATTTGTACTGTTTGGGTAGGCCTTTAGAAATAAAACGTCTATGTTCCCTGCACGAGATTTTGTGTCATAAACTTTTTGTAAACAATTAAAGGTCGAAAAATGCATTTTTTTATAACTAAAAAAATACCTTGCTGCCTTCATGCAACCACGTGTTGAGAATGCCGCCTCTTACGTCAAAAACTCGGAGCACTTCTTAACCATTCTACACTCCGTAAGAATTGACAAGGACGACATCATTGCAAGTTTCGACGTAAAATCCCTTTATCCGAGCATACCGATGGATGAAGCACTAGATCACATCGCTCAAAGAGAAGATTTCTCAACTCATATCATGGATCTCACCAGACATTGTCTTAAAAACGCAAATTTTCTGTTTGATGGTCAGATATACAGACAGAGAGACGGCGCTGCCATTGGCTCTTCACTATCTCCAGCCGTGGCAAATCTTTTCATGACCTATTTCGAAACGAAAGCTCTTGATAAATTCCACCTCAAACCCAAACTTTGGTGTCGCTACGTTGATGACGTATTTGTAATATGGCCTCGTGGCAAACAACAGCTCAACTGCCTCCATGAGTTTCTCAATTCTATACACGCAAAGATACAGTTTACTCTGGAACTAGAGGAAAATAATCAGCTTCCGTTTCTAGACGTCCTCATAACCAAAACAATGAATGGAGATCTACGACACACAGTATATCGAAAACCAACACACACAGACAGATACCTGAATGCTGATTCTCACCATCACCCCTCACAAATACAGGGCGCAGCCAATACCCTAATATCAAGATCCCTCCGCCTAACTTACCTCACATGACCAAGGAAAAGAAAAGGAACTGTCACACATAAAAAGGGCCCTTCAACAAAACAGCTACAAGACACCAACAATAAATAAGGCAATAAAATTGCAACAAAAACCAACGCAAGAAACAAGACCACCTGCCGAGGATAAACAAATCACTATACTTCCTTACATAAAAGACACAACAGACAGAATCGGCAGATTACTCCGGAAACACAACATATCTACAGCCTACAAACCACATAAAACAGCAGGCTCTTCTTTAAGAAATCCAAAAGACAAAATCAGTCTAGAAAATCAAGGCGTATATAAAGTCTCATGTGGCATCTGCAACAAAACATACATAGGCCAGACCAACAGAAGAATATAAGCTAGACTAGAAGAACATAAGCTCAGTATAAGAAACAAACAGACAACATCGGCGCTTTTTCGACACCAGCACGAGACAGGACACAAAATTGATTTTGACACCGGCCAGCAAATCGCTAATATAGAATACTACAAGGCAAGATTGATTCGTGAATCCATCGAAATTGAAAAGAACGGCACTCTGAACAAGAGAGACGATGCACTTAATCTGCCTTCTAGTTGGAAAACTCTCTTCAAGCGGGACCACTGTACCGACACGCGTGCCACGCTTAAACAGACACCCACGGTGGCGCTCGAGAGGGAAGCGGAGCCAACGCCAACCAACCGCTACTATCTGCGACCGCGTATAAAGCACGCTGCACGCTGACTTTTCTTTCAGTTGATCTACAACCACCAAGCACAGAAGATTCCAAATGGGATTTTTGGCGGAACGTCTGCAAACTTCCACAGGAAACCAAACGAACGAACGGATGTATTCCCGGATTAATACTGAATCATATATATATATATATATATATATATATATATATATATATATATATATATATATATATGTATATATATATATATATATATATATATATATATATATATATATGTATATATATATATATATATATATATATATATATATATATATATATATATATATATATATATATATATATATATGAATAGTTTGGTTATTCCGGGTTTCAATCCGTTCGTTCAAAAAATCGTTTTCACGACGTTTCGCCAAAGTCTCATTTGGCATTTTCAAGTGCGGTTCGTCTCGTTACTCGCTGAGAACTGATGGTGGCCTCTGAAGAATTTCGAGTTTTGTTTAGTTGGCTCGCTGCCTGATTGGGTGGGCGGCTTCGTAGGCTCCTCTTCCGAGTGCGATATACTTTGTTCTTGTATGCAGATCTCTCGTGTACTTGTTGATTTTTGTTGTTTTCTTTCTTGATTTTTTATTAATGTTTTCCATGTAGATGAAAAATTTATAGCATCGTTTCGTTTATTTAGCTGTCCCGCTTTTTCGATTTCTAGGGCCTCTCTTATGACGCGTACCTTGTAGTTCTGTACCGGTGCTATTTCTTTTGTTTTTTCGAAATCGATGGTATGTCCGGTTGTTTGGTGATGTTGAAATAGGGCTGAGGTTGTCTGTTTGTTTTTGAGGCTGTTTTTATGTTCTTGGATTCTTGCTGATATGCGCCTGTTTGTTTGTCCTATATAAGTTTGATGACAATCTGCACATGGAATGCTGTAAACGCCATGATTTTCAAGGTTGGTCTTGTCTTTGGGATTTCCCAGGATGTTGGCTATTGTTTTTTGTGGTGTGATGTGACGCTGCATCATCATCCCTCTCAAAAGCAGGCAGTAGTCAACACATTAGTATCAAGGTCTCTCCGCCTGACACAAAACAAGACGAAATAAGACACATTTCAACAGCTCTAGAACGGAACGGTTTCTCACAAGCAGACATAAAGAAAGCCATAAAAAGACAAGAAAGGACTACAACAAAGACCAAAGACCAAGATCAAACAAGGAACAAAGCCATAATACCATACATAAAAGGAATAACAGACAGAATCGGAAGAATCTTAAGAAAACACAACATACAGCCCATATTTAAACCACAAAAAACAATAGCCAACATCCTGGGAAATCCCAAAGACAAGACCAACCTTGAAAATCATGGCGTTTACAGCATTTCCATGTGCAGATTGTCATCAAACTTATATAGGACAAACAGGCGCATATCAGCAAGAATCCAAGAACATAAAAACAGCCTCAAAAACAAACAGACAACCTCAGCCCTATTTCAACATTACCAAACAACCGGACATACCATCGATTTCGAAAAACCAAAAGAAATAGCACCGGTACAGAACTACAAGGTACGCGTCATAAGAGAGGCCCTAGAAATCGAAAAAGCGGGACAGCTAAATAAACGAGACGATGCTATAAATTTTTCATCTACATGGAAAACATTAATAAAAAATCAAGAAAGAAAACAACAAAAATCAACTAGTACACGAGAGATCTGCATACAAGAACAAAGTATATCGCACTCGGGAGAGGGGAGGAGCCTACGAAGCCGCCCACCCAATCAGGCAGCGAGCCAGCTAAACAAAACTCGAAATTCTTCAGAGGCCACCATCAGTTCTCAGCGAGTAACGAGACGAACCGCACTTGAAAATGCCAAATGAGACTTTGGCGAAACGTCGTGAAAACGATTTTTTGAACGAACGGATTGAAACCCGGAATAACCAAACTATTCATTCTACCATCCGTGAAAATCTACGATCTAACATATATATATATATATATATATATATATATATATATATATATATATATATATATATATATATCCAGTATTTTATTATTTTAAACGGGTTTCAACCGTTACATGATTATTTTATTTTAGTCCATCCTGGCCATGGTCTAGGAGTTCGAATTTTAATATTCCAAGAAGTGCATTATAAAAACCAAACTGACCAGGTGTCTTCCTCAGTAGAGTGCACTCTCTCTTTATCAACCTCTGCCCATCCACTCCCGGATGTAGGTCTCTCTCAATTGTTTCCATCTTTCTCTATTCTTCGCCAATCGCATCCACTGTTTGCCCGCCACTGTCCTTATATCGTCTACCCATCTTCTTTGAGGTCTTCCCGTGCTTCTTGTTGTCCCTCAGTCTCCATTCCAGGATTCTGTCCATCTGTTGTCCTCATATCGGGCTATGTGACCAGCCCATCGCCACTTCATCTTTACAACCTCCTTCACGCTGTCTTTGACTTTCGTTCTGCGTCTTATCTCGGTGTTTCTAATCCTGCCTCTTAATGATATGATATAGAGTGCACTGGCCAAACTAAATTGGAGATATTGAGCTCCTTACAATCCGGACCTGCATCAGAAATCCCTACACTCGCCTAAGGATGTCGTTTGGGCTGCCATATCAAACCAAGGAATAATCGATTCCAGTTTTTTTAGGATAACCGTGGTCGCACTCAGACTGTTAATTTCCATCGTAATTGCCATATGATCCAGACTTTTTTGTCTCCAGAAATGCAAAACCGGATTGGTTACAACCGGAATACATTTTTCCAACAAAATGGAGCAACTTGCACGTCACGAATGATTCTTTATCAGCTCTTCAATATTTATTTCTTGTGAGAGTGATAAGTCGCCGAGGTGACGTCAACTGGCCACCGCTAAGTCCAGATTGACCACCTGCTGATTTTTTTTCCATGCGGCTACTTAAAAGTAAGGTTTTTAACCAATTACCACCCAATTTAAATGTTCTAAAGCAAAGAATTACAGACGAAACCCATGCGATTCCAAGAGCGATGCTTCAGCGAGTAATTGAAAATTTCAGTTCGAGGCTAAACGATTGTGAAGATACGGATGGTGGGCATTTAAAGATAGTTGTTTTTCATAAATAAAAAATCAAAAACTACTCAACAATTTAACAGCAATTAAACAAGTCTGAATCAATTATGATATTTCAAGAACGAAAAACATTCTGAGACACCCCTTATATATCAAAATTAAAGAAACACTTACGTAAAAATAATATCACCCTTTCCAATTATATACCGGTCCGCAGTTTGACAGTCTTCTTTCTTAACGTCTAAATCTATTTTAAAGCTTTCAAATTTCAGTTTGGAAATAATACTGTTCAACGAAAACTTCAAATCGGTATGAGAACACGAAGATGGTAAGCAAAATGCAATGTGATAATCGTTACGTTTGGTTCTTGATATTGAATTTGCATATGCCTAAAATAAAAAGACATATTTACTCTATAGAAACATTTAACAAAAAACGTAATGGTTTTTAGGACAAAATCATGTGAATGTCATATATTTTTACCATACCTGTTGAAATATCAATAAGTATAATATATTTTATATTCAATTAATACAACTTTTATTTAAAATATTTCAGAAAACTTACCGACAATTTTTGCGTAACTGATATGTTAAAATAATTTTTATAATCGTCCATCTCCCAATCAATGCCTTTTTGAATCGTGTCATATTCAACAGGATTTATAGTAAACCTAGTCATACAATATTTGCCTCTAAATTCCTCATGGTTATAGGGTACCTTGACTTCCAAACATTCGTCAAAATTACCCATGTTATAAGTCGAACCATAAAGTAAACCACTGGGAAACTTTGTCGAAGCATCGAACACTACAAAAGAGTTCGTAATTTTTAATGTCTTACAATTAAAATAAAAGAGTATAGGTGTAGGATTAGAGTGAATGAGTGGTGTGCTGCAAATTGTTTAAGTTTTAATTTTACTAAAACCAATGTGTTAAGTTTCAAATTTATCTGTGATAGTTTAACTTTGAATAATCATTTTATAGAGAATAAGCTAGGGACTAGATTTTTAGGTATACTTATTGACGATAAGTTGAAATTTACTGACCACATAATGACATTAAATAAGAAGTTGGCTGCCTGGTGTTATGCGGTACGAACAGTGTCAAGGGAATTAGATTCAAATGTGGCTAGAACAGTGTATTTTTGGTTGATTGAATCTCATTTGAGATATGGAATTGCATTTTGGGGATTCTGTAGTCGGCAGTTATTAAATTCGATTCTTGTGTTACAAAAGCGAGCAGTGCGTTATTTATTTAATGTAAAAATGAAGGAACATTGTAGGCCTTTATTTATTCAAGGCAAAATATTAACAGTGATAGGCATTTTCATTTTAGAAATAGTGGAACTATTCAAGTCCATCTTCTCCAATTATCGTTAGAAAAACGGCCACCTGTTGTTCGATACTTTTAGATTTTAAATCTATTGCCACTGCATATAATTCAAATCTCTGTTTAAAATGTTCCCATTGTTCCGCCAAATTTTCATCTGTCACTCTTAGTAGTTCCGGGAACCTGAAGGTCGACTCCATCTTGTCAGCGTCAATTTCAAATCTTTGAACCGTTTCCAATTATCAAAATTCGCCAATAACAAGGGCAGTGTCCAGCCAGCAACCTGACTCCATGTATTATCCTGGATATGGGTAATATAAATCGCCGTTAATTCCAGTTTCAAGATTTATATTACTACCAGAATATTATAATAAAGCTTATCAACCATATTACATCCAATCTCTGTCTACGAGACTCAACAAAAAATCAACATGAACTACTGTCCACCTGGCGGCGATTACCGTTTTATATTTCATCCCTTATATATATATATATATATATATATATATATATATATATATATATACATATATATATACATATATATATATACATATATATAAATGCGATACAGTGAATGCAAAACTTCGCTCCATCATATCCTTTCTGTGTTAAAGGTTGCACAGTTAGAACAAATTGTAATAAAACACAATTCATCCTATTCCACCACCATCGAGATGGTGGTCTACCTGTACCACCATACCGAGAAGAAAGTCAAAGCTTACCCTCCCCGCCACAGTGATATGATGGAGCGAAGTTTGCATTCACTTTTTCGCATTTTACTTCACTTATATACGGAGTTGCATATAGTTGTACGTTTGCTGAATGTGATTTCAGCACTACAACAGCATAATGTGGATATAACTACTGCTAATGCATCTCACACGGAGAACTCCGTGAAAGCCGTATAAACATATATATATATATATATATATATATATATATATATATATATATATATATATATATATATATATGAACCTATGGCCTGACTACCTAAACTACTTAAACTATGGCCAGTACGTTGTGATACATCAGACGATTATTAAACTGATACAAAGAATAAGAATGACTAAAAGCTTTTCATAAAAAATATAAAAATTGTTCAACTCCAAACCCATATAATACACGTAATAATGGCGTGCCATTGCCCATTCCCAGGACTACTCTCACTAAACAGTCTCTTATTTTTGAAGGAATTAAAATATAGACCAAAATTCCTCTAAAGTATAGAAATATTATGGACGATAAATTGCTTAGGAAAAAACTTAAGGGCTGTCTTGTGACACGACCGTATTATTCACTGGAAGAATATTTTGCTGACCATTTTTAACAAGGTGTGTTTGTGCTTTCAAAATGTGTGTAATGGTGTAATTTTATGGCTATTTTTGTCTTGTTTTATTTTATTTTATTTGACTGTAAACTTTTAAATTAATTTAGTAGACATTTATTTTATTTTAGGTACCTGTTTTGTTAATTATGCACTTTTGTATATTTATACTGTTTATTTTGATTACTGACTTTAATCACGTGTTTATTGTTATCATTGATCTAAGTTTTTTTTTTAGTTTTTTATTGTCACAATTTCTTGTGTTGAATATGTTTTTGTTTATATTTATTTTTAACTTTTTGTTCTGCATAATGCTTTGTTAACAAGATTGATTTCTTTACAACAATAAAGCTTATTATTATTATATTTATTAAACAATAACTGTGTCAATGACGAGATCTAAAATGATTTAAAAAAAAATTGAACCGACTTTTAAAAAAGCGTTGAAAAGCGAAAAATAGCAATATAAATTTTTAGATGAAATTAACATTTTTGGAGTCGGCGCCAAATTAATAGTTGATAAAATGCTTTGCGCATTTTTTTGAGATGGTATCTCAATGGTATCTTGAGAAGCATTTTTGCGTTCTTTGGCGATGGATTTATAAATTTTTTCACTTATCCTAGATCAGGCGTCTTATTTCACCTTAATTTTATCATATAACGTAACACAATCTAGAGAACATCAACATGTTTTGATTGATTGCAAAGTAAGAATAAGAATGTATCTATGCGATATATAAGGTGTTATAGTATACTGAGGTGCAACATTGCTCAATCTATGTTTTTTCTAAGTTTAGGGAAATTGTGCATCTAGCAATATTGAGTGGGTGGCGTCTAGGAAGTAACGAAGATATCCATTAATATATACACTTAGCCAAGAGTCCCAGGAATTATGTCGTTGCTCCTGGTACTCCCGATACCCCATGTTTCTAAAAAACACCAGATGTACGAAATGAGTATATAAATAGCCCGTCGGTTTTTAGAGGATCATCATCAATATTGATGGCGAAGAAGTCAGATGGACGAATCTGAATATCTTGGAGTGACACTAGACAGCGGATTGTGTTGGGAAAAACACATCACTGCTGCAACAATAAAGTTCAAGCTTATGAGAAAACAACTGTACCATTTGCTGAACAGAAGAAGCAATATGGGTCTAAAGAACAAATTGACGATAATCAAAAAAGAGCTGAAGCCAGTGCTGACATACGGCTCAGCAGCATGGGGCCACGCTGCTGAATCCTACATCAAAAGGATCGAAGCTCAGGAAAGCATAGTATTGAGAATGGCCTTAAACGCCTCGTGGTTCATCAGGAACAAACAAATACACAGACCCATGAGATGGACCCCTCTAAGTGAGGTTCTGAGACAAAAGGCGGTAAAAGTCTTTCAGAAAGCAGAAGAGCATGATAGTCCATTCATCAGACAAGTAGTGGGTTATGACCCGGAAGAGGGTGCAAGAGAACATAAGAGATCCAGATTGCAACTCTAGGCAAAGAAACAGGAAGAAAGAAATCCGAAATATCAAGTAGAAAAGAGAAGACAGGAGAAAGAGGAGTGAAAAAAGAACTAGAGAAGAAAACAAAATCGACCGATATGCAGATCCAAGAGGTGGAATCCCAAAGGGTGGCGCCGAAAACACAAAGAACGTCAGGAGTTCTGACAAGCTTTTTTCTAGGTATGAATGATTGACGTGTGAAAGAGGTACGAGATTAACCTTACATTATATGCGATGCAATAGGTGCAACAGGACCTGGAGCGGTAACAACAATGCGTGATGACCGGAGGTTTACAAGGCTTCAGTCCGGAAACCAATGGGACACCCACAGTACACGTCTCTAGGTTATAGCTTCACTATAGTCAACGGAAGTAGATCGTTGGAACCTTCAGTCCAGGGGGGTTTTAGCCGGTAGGAATCAGGCACTACCTTCCCACTTCGTGTTGGTGTCTTTGCAAGATTTCCCCTTCACGAAAAAAAAATGGAGGATCAGTATTGGCTATAAGAGCGAAGTGCAGAGAACTAGTGAATGTAGTAGTGCTATTTATTTTCGCCGTGTTTAAACGATGTCGTCCCGATCCTATGAAAACAAATCGAACAGAAAATATCTAGTTTCGAATATTTTTTCTGATTATTATGGAATCTAATAAATTTAGTCTTATTTTCATTGAGAAATAAAAAGTTTTCATTAAATAATAATAATGTAATTACATTTTCCTTTCAAATCATGGTCTAATTTTTCAGAAATTAAAATTGATGCATATACAGGCACAGCGTCCGCAGGGATGCATCCAATTTCATTTATATATAATATAAACAGGACAGGGCCTAATATGGATCCCCATGGGACTCCAACATTCTCTCTTATATGTTTAGAACTAATACTTTGTTGTGCTCCATGGTCAGTATAAAAAATTCTTACATACTGTTTCCTGTTTTCCAAAAATGTTTTTATCCAGTTCAATGGGGAGTTGCGAATTCCGTATTTAGATAATTTAACTAATAAAGTTCTACGATCAACGCAATCAAATGCCCTGCTGAGGTCACAAAAGACCCCAACAGGACACTCGCCCGCCCCGATACATTTTATAACATTATGATAAAATGGATTTATCGCAGTAATGATAGATTTTCCATTTGTAAAGCCATGCTGATCTGAAGTTTAAAATAATATTACCTTGAAAAAATTTATCATTCTGTTTAAAAAAACATATTCGTACCGTAACTGGTCTATAATTAGATTTTTCTTTGAAGTTATTATTTTTATAGGTAGGTGTCACTTTACTCATTGTCAATGTAGATGGAAAAATTCCTAAACAAAATGAAAGATTCACCAAAAAAGTAATGGGCTTTATGATATACCCCAACACTTTCCTTATTAAAAATCTGGGTACATCGTCAGGGTCCGCTGAGTGCTTATTTTTAAGCTTAATTTTTAGTAAATCATAAAGCTCCATCTCTGAATATAGACATAATGAAAAGCTGTATTCCATAGGAGATTCCTGATTGAGATTTTCGCTTACCACATTGTTAATACGGGGTATTTTCTTCAAAATTTCATATGGAGCACTTTCGAAAAATCCATTAAAAGTATTAGCTATTAAATAGTTACGTAATAATTGCAAACATTAATTTGCAGATTTTTTTATCGTTATGTTTATTTGTTAATTAAGAAACATAATTCCACATAATTCTGTTTATATCCTATATTTTATTTTATTCTAAAAAAGTCATTTTTGTTCGGTTAATTAATTTTCTATTGTATTTTAAAGAATATAAGTTTCTTAGCTTTGCGCTGGAGTCCCTGACTTCTTTGTTAATCACTCTTTTTTATTTCTATTAGTGGAGGAAAGTTACCAAATATGGGATAGTATCCCTAATATGGAATACCGGCAATTCTCTCAAACGGAAACACACACGCAACAAACAGTGTTTGTCTCTTTCTTTCTATCCTCATTCGCGTGTACAAGTTGTAACATGTCAGTCGAGCGAGCCCTTTCGTCAGTGTCGCAGTATTTTGTTTTGTCGCTTCCGCATTACTTTCTAAGGTATGTAAAAAATACATATTTTTCGTACAAAAAGTGCACATAGTATTATTTTTATAACTTCTAGAGATACTTTAGTTGTTCTGTTGTAGGTTTTAGCGGTATTTGATTGTATTACTTTCTTATATATAAAAATATGAATGTCAGTTTAAAGTTGTTAGAAAATCCAAATATGGACGGATCATAGTATCCAATTATGGACTATTCCATAATTGGTTCTGTTAAGTGTCAGCT
Source organism: Diaprepes abbreviatus (assembly GCA_034092305.1). Classification (NCBI taxonomy): domain Eukaryota; kingdom Metazoa; phylum Arthropoda; class Insecta; order Coleoptera; family Curculionidae; genus Diaprepes; species Diaprepes abbreviatus. Next base: position 649,078 of record JASJET010000291.1, read on the forward strand.
GACTTGATGATTTTGTTAATTATAAATTGAAAGTAAATGTTTCATGTTTCAATAGAATGGCTGGCGTCAACTCAAAAACGAAGCGAAAAGAATGGACTTCAGAGCATATGGCGGAAGCTATTAAATTGGTAAGAGAGAAAAAAATGGGTTATTTGAGAGCTGCAAAACACTTTGATGTGCCGAGATCTACCTTGTTTTGATTAGGCCAGAAAAACGAATTACCCTCAGAAGAAGCCGCAGCTACTACACTTGGGAGGAAAACTGTTTTAGAGACAACCCTTGAAGATCTTTTGGTAGACTACATTTTGACGGTGGAGAGCAAATTTCATGGCTTGACGAGAAATGATGTTCGAAGAATAGCGTACATGTTGGCAAGACGTAATCAGTTGGAAAATCCATTTGGTGACACGGGAATAGCTGGAAAAAAATGGCTTAAGTTAGTTCTTAAACGCCATAAGGACAAGCTATCAGTGAGAAGACCAACTGGCACATCTTTTGCTAGAGCATTTGGATTCAGCAAGGAAAAAGTAGACTCATTCTTTGATCACCTTGAAGGCATCTATGCTCAAGAAAACTATGAGCCAAATCGCATATACAATGTGGACGAATCTGGGCTTACCGTAGTACAGAGCAAGATACCCCAAGTGGTTGGTCATAAAGGGAAACGGCAGATAGCTTCGCTTACTTCAGCTGAAAGGGGTTCATTAATGACAATTGTTGTTGCTATGAACGCCACTGGTCATTTTGTGCCTCCCTTTATTATATTCCCTCGCAAGAATATGAGTGATTAGCTAATGAGAGGCAGTCCCCCAGGCGCTGTTGGCATTGCACATCCATCAGGATGGATACAAATGAACATATTCACTGACTGGTTCAAACATTTCATCAAACATACTAACCCAACTCCGGAATCAAAGGTATTACTGATCTTAGTTGGTCATTTTTCTCACACTCGTAACATCGACGTGATAGAGATTGCTAGAGAAAATAATGTAGACATTATGTCCTTACCTCCTCATACAACCCACACGCTCCAGTTACTAGACAAAACGTTGATGGGACCACTCAAAACTTATTACAGTGAAGAAATACGAATGTGGATCAGAGGCAATAATAGACCACTAAGCCCTTATGATGTTGTTGAGCTATTTGGCAGGGCTTATTTAAAAGCGCAAACAGGTGAGATTGCAGCAAATAGATTTCGTGTAACAGGACTATGGCCGTTGAATAAAAATATATTTACCGCGGTCGACTATCTTGCTGCGCAACAAGACGCAGTTAAAGATGATTGCACAGTCAACGTTACACCAATGACATCAAGTCCCCAACCTTTAGGACAATCGATGGCCAATTTTGAAACACCTGATGACTGTGTGCCTTTAACTGAAGCTTCCACACCCAGACAAGATACAAATATTAAACCTATACCCTCAACATCCGGACTTTCTCGCAGTAGTTTAGGATTAGTGTCTCCATATGACATCAGTCCAGTACCAAACATAAAAAGGAAACCTTCTAATAGAGGAAGAAAAGCATCTGTTGCAGCAGTCATCACATCTTCACCTTACAAGAATGAGCCCATAGAAAAAAGCAAGAAGAAAGAAGAAAAAGAAAATAAATTGGCAAAGAATAAGAATCAAAAACAGAATGAGAAGGAATCAAAAGGAAAAAAGCCAAAAGAAAAAATTAAGCCTATGTCAGATTCAGATGATGAGGAGATGATGTTATTTGATACCGACAGTGAGCCCGATGCCTTGATAAGAAATAGATCTCCAAACTCTGAAGATTCGGAGTGTATTTTCTGTGGCATGCTCTTTTCGAATGATACCCATGGCGAAACATGGGTCAAGTGCCTCATGTGTAGTCTCTGGGCACATAATGATTGCGCAGGACCAGAGTCTGACGCCTGGATTTGTGATTTTTGCAAATAATTTGTGTTCCTTTCTATGTTATACCAAAGTTTCCAAAGAGTCTCATGTAAGTTAAGGATAATTTTTGATGTTTTTTATAGTATTCCATATTTGGGGTACCTATTCCACATTTAGGTACCTTAAGCTTTATTTAGTTTTTTTTTAATTCTTACTTAAAAGTAATCAATGTAATATTACTACAAAAAGTTTTTTATTTAAAACATTTGTAAAAATTTCCTAAAAAAACAAAATGGTATTCCATATTTGGTCACTCTCCTCTATAGTATTTATTTAAAAGAAAGTTTATGTTAAAATAATGCATACAAATATTATAAAAATACCAAAACCCTTGTTCAAGTCACAATAAACATACAACTCATTCCAACTTTCACCTGCAAGATCCCTCTCAAAACCTATAAAATTCTCATTCGAAAAAAATCTTTTTGTAACAAGACATTAGGTTGCAACATGTCACTTAAGCTGTATTTTCTTCACTCTCATTAGGAATTCTTATCTGACAATTTAGGCGGAGTTTCAGGTGAAAGATTTTACCAGCAAATTGTACAAATGGAGAAGCGAAATAGTGAAAAATAGACCCCAAACATGTTATCAGACTACCGTTGGGCCCTGCAACGTGAAATCGATCCCGGCGAATACAAGAAAAAAAAAGGCAACAAAATAATTTATTCGACTGTATTATACTTTTTTCGATAAATACATATTTGTAAAAAAAAGTGATTTTGTTTTTTTTTATTAAATCTTTAAAAATTCCTTCTCTAAAAACTTATGGGTGATTACTCCATGGAAAATAGACTTTCGTCAGTAACAAAAATGTAACATTTGTTTTTTTTTTGCTGGAATGTGTTCATTTCGACATCCTATAAAACATATCTCGATGGTAACTCTGAAAGACATGTGCAAAAAAATGGCGGGCCAAAAATGGTCACGGTTTTCGGTTTTTTGAGTTTATCTCGAAAAGTAAAAGTTATAGAGAAAAATATTTCAAAGAAAAGTTGTAGAGAATTAAAAAAAAACTATCAATTCATCATATAAGTTGTTGGTGGCGCCACTAGTTATCGAGATATAATTTTTTTTCGGCAAAATTTACGGTTTTTGTTTTTTTTTTTAAAAATAAAGACATTTATTAACAAATTACCCATTTAAAATTTAACGTAAATATAGGCATTATCATTCTAAAAAAGTATGTCAAACCCGGAATCTGTGAGTTTTTTATTTTCGGAGAAATTCGATATTAAAGTTGAAAATGCAACCTCAATTTTCCGCTTTCCTAATTAAGATACAATGCTCAATTTTAATGGAAATTGTTTGTATTGCTTTATATTTTGAAATTCTATTAAAAATTTTTGTTTTTCAATCGTGGGCCGAGAAATTTTGCAAAAACCAATTCTTGCACCAAAAAAAATTGCTATAACTTTTCACGGATGGAGTTTAATTTTTTTTAATGCGTGCATTGGATTTAGATGAATCATTTCCGATCTAAAAAAAAATTTTAATTTTTATGAAAAAAACGTTTTTTTCAAAAATTCATAATAGCGTGGCAAATGAATATTAAGAACTCAAATTTGCAGAAGATGCTTTTTAATACTTGTACTTTACCTGTGAATTAGTTGAATACAAGAAATACACTCCCATACGATCTGTGAACCTTCTAAAATTGGACCGAATCTAGTCGAAAAGAGCTGATGCAGGCCGCCGTTGGCAGGTTGCCATCATAGATAAAATATTTATAGATCCGCAAAGCTTAATCCCAAAAACGGCAAATTTACGACAATAAAATGTAAACATCCTAGACCAGATGTCGGCATGCGCACTACAAATTGATCAGGTGACCATCGACAGGACCGAACTTCGAAAATCTATTTAGTTAGTTCAATTAGTCATAAATGGTGTCTAAATGAAGCAAGTTATCAAAGTTGCAATCTTTAGTAAAGAAGTCGGTCTCATGTAACTTTCTTGTTCTGGGAGTTATATCATATGGGCACAAATAATATCTGAAGCAGAAGGGAATAATCCGATCAGTGTACCGATGGGAGTTAGTTTAGTAATTTCTTATACTGTGAAAGTAAAATTGTGAAAAAAATGTATCTTACTATTTCTCTAATCTATTGTTTCCGTCTGTGTGCGTTAACTTTCTTGTTGTGGGGTGGAAGTGAATAATTAAACATTTTTAAAGTTCGGCAATTTATTCTCTAATTATGAAAAAATAATTACCATCTTTTCCTTGTCTTTTTTTTTAATTTTTTAAGAAAATATTGATACGAAATGGCTTTTTTAACGGATATGCAGGATTTGAAAATAATTTTATATAATAATATTTTTCTGTCGTGATGGTGAACGGAGCATATATTTTCTTATCGCATTAATTTTTTCGACAAAATGATAAAAATGTTATTTCAAATAAAATAAGTGAACAAGGTCATTGCTGGGGGTGAATAAAAAAAATATACCAACAAAAGAATTTCACATTTGTCTAACTTATTTCGTAATATTTTGCTTCTGTTAACATATTAATGAATTTTTTATTTGACGATTTGAAAGTGAGGATTTCCATGACAACATGATTCATGACAATTTCATAAAATGAGTACGGACATAACTAATCTGAATTTACTTCCAAAACCAGTATTAATAATGAACGACGCTTTTTAACGTCATGTCCACAATCTTCAAACATACAAAATTATAAATCAGATTGGCTGCAGAACAAAAAAAAACATTTGAGCTGGTTGGAAACATCGGTTATATATAAGGTAGATGAAGTTATGCAAGAATATGGACATTATGCAAATTAGTTACTGGAAAAAATTCGTTGGCAATTTGGAAAAATAATTCAAACAGAGCTTAGAAATTATAGAGCCAATAGCCGATTATGGCTACAATATAAACCTTGTACTCAAGTATTTTATGTATATAACCAAATAATAATATATTATATTTATTGTAAGTTATATATGTATGTTTTAAAATATTCCAACTTCATTATGAGGAAGTATGTTTTTATTAATAATTATACTTACTTGCATTGCCAAATAAATATATTTTGAAATGAATCGTTAGTTTTTATTTATGTAAGTAATGTAATAGATGGAGAAATTATACCATTTCTTGACATATTGATGAATGTACTTTTTTCATATGATAGAATAAAATATTCTATGGTTTGGTGCGAATTTTGATTTTTTTTTAAGAATTGACTGTTTAAAAATTCAGTTTATCTGTTGGTAATCATTTGGAAAGTGTCAGAAATATATGATAATACATGTTTTGGAAATTTAATGTTATACGAAAACAACGTAAATCCAAAAACATTGTAAAGCAACATTATGTTTTACCCTATAGAGAAAAAGGAAAATAAATCAAATAAAATATGTACTCATTCCATTATATTAAATAAAAACACAAGAACAAATAAAATAAATCACTTAAAACGCTATAAATCCGTTTAAATCGCACGTAACTTGCAAAGCAAAAATAAACACAAAATGGCGTTAAGCCGATACTGTGCTGTTTACGGATGGCACTAAGAAACAACCGATCGATAACAGGAAGTCGCTTATGCGCATGCCCTCATCTGGCCAGCATCCAAAAATATGACTGCCGCCCGATGTGCAGAAACGCATTTTTTCGCCCATGGTTTGCCATTTTTTGGCTTTAGCAGCCGACAAGAGTAGGGATCCATAGTAGAGATCAGTGGGTTGCCATAGTTCAGGCGCATTATTCATTGGCGCTTCAAGGAAACATATGCATCACAAGTAATATTTGTTATATTGATGTTGTTTTATTAATTTATATGATAGTAACAATTTGTTTAGTCATATTAATTATTAATTTGTTTATTAACAAAATTTTTACAAAAAATTATAGAGAAAATCATACAAATATTTAATATATTACATATTATATGTTTTTTTTCCTTTATATTATTATACATCTGCTTCTAGCGCGCCAAAAATACGAAAATAATTAGCGACCAATGATATTACTTTGTCCTAATACAAACTTATAAAATTAAAGAACATAGTTTTGTTAATAAACTATTAGGTAATAATAATATAAAGGAAAAAGCAGTATAATATGTAATATATAATTGAATATTTGTATGATTTTCTCTATAATTTTTCGTAAAAATTTTGTTAATAAACTGTTAGATAATAATAATATCAAAGAAAATAAGAGTAGAATATGTAATATATAATTGAATATTTCTATGATTTTTTCTATAACTTTTTGTAAAAATTTTCTTATTAAACAAATAAATAATTATCCAAATTATCCATTTATAGTCAAAATCATTTTCACACATATTATTAATTTCCTCTGAATTGTCATCAACGTTTTTTAAATCACACATTTCAAACCATGAGTCTTACTTGTACATTTAATAATATATAAATATTACTTGTGATGCATAAGTTTCCTTGAAGCGCCAATGAATAATGCGCCTGAACTATGGCAACCCGCCGACTGCGGCCTGCAGCAGCTATTTTCGATTAGTTTCGGCCCAATTTTCGAAGGTTTACAGATCGTATGAAAGTGTATTTCTTGGATCCAAAAAATTCACAGGTAAAGTACAAGTATTAAAAAGCATCTTCTGAAAATTTGAGCCCTTAATATTCATTTGCCACGTCATTATGAATTTTTGAAAAAAAAAAACGTTTTTTTCATCCAAAATTAATTTTTTTTTGAGATCGGAAATAATACATCTAAATCCAATAAACGCATTAAAAAAAATTTATCTCCTCCGGTGAAAAGTTATCACAATTTTTGTGAAGCAAAAATTGGTTTTTGCAAAATTTCTCTGCCCACGAATGAAAGAAAAAATTTTTTTAATAGATCTTCAAAATATAAAACAATACACACAATTTCCATTAAAATTGAGCATTGTACCTTAATTAGGAAAGCGGAAAATTGAGGTTGAATTTTCAACTTTGACATCGAATTTCTCGGAAACTAACAAACTCACAGATTCCGGGTTTGACATACTTTTTTAGAATGGTGATAATACCTATATTTATGTGAAATTTTAAATCGGCAATTTGTTAATAAATGTCTTTTTTTTAAAAAAAAACAAAAACCGTAAATTTTGTCGAAAAAAAATATATCTCGATAACTATTGGCGCCACCTATAACTTATAGGTTTTTTAATTCTCTACAACTTTTGTTTGAAACATTTTTCGATACAATTTTTACTTTTCGAGATAAACTTAAAAAACCGAAATCGTGACAATTTTTGGTCCGCCATTTTTTTTGCACAGGTCTTTCAGAGTTTTCATCGAGATATGTTTTATAGGATGCCGAAATGAACACGTTCCAGCAAAATAACCAATGTTACATTTTAGTTAACAAAAAAGCTCGTTTTTTAATCTAATTTCCACGGAGTAGATAGGTTAAAACCGAGATCATATTTGAAAACCCCAAAAAAAAAATACTAGGGAGCAACAAAAAATTTCAAAATAGAGAACAGTGTAATTTAATAAGCTAGTAAAAAAATACTTACTTTCTGCGGCCCACAACTTAACATCCTTAAGTTGCTTCAGGTACAACAAACTATGATTCCTACATTTATCGTTTCCCGAATAAATCGTAGGAATATAAAATTCCACTGCACTAAGAAATTTTTCAGGATTGCTTACTAAATCATCAAAAATGTTCTCACTTACACCTTCACAAATTTTGAACAGAATTGCTAAAATTACTAATAGCGTTGAATGTCGAAATATCGATCGCATATTCTTAAATGCAATTAACACTTCTTTTGTTAAAGAGACAATACTACTTCGTACCTAAGTAAAAACTCATTTATATAGAAAGTCTCCTAAGTAAATTGGAATATAATTATTTTCGATAAAATCATAATTAATTAATAAATTAAGTTATTTTTTATTGTATTTGGAATATTTTTCCGGTACCTGCGTTTATTTTCGTCTGCTTTAAAAAATTTTGTGGACCCAATCAGTCTTCAAGAAAAAATATTAATATTAACCCAAATAGCACACTTCAGTCCACTGGATATCCATCGTTTATCCAAAGCTGGACATACTGGGTATCCATGGGATGTCCATAATTTGTCCACCAACATCCTATGGATATCCACTGGACTATACGATTGTCCCACTCATGGACGTCTTTTTGGATTACATATATTGTCCAAGTATGGATCATTTTTGGATATTAATAGGACTAATTTTGGATGTCCATATATTGTACATTCTTGACCCGATTGTGGACATATTATCCGATGGTATTGTGCTTTTTGGATAAATAGGTCATAATCTATGGTTCCCTCATCTTGACGTTCCGCTAACGTGAATGGTAGATATTTTCAGAATTTGCTTAAGGTCCGAAAGCTTACAGTACCTAATTAATCTGCACTTCTGAAGACACAGACCACTCATGTCATCAAAACGTCGATAACAAGTAACCATAGATGGCCCTATTAGTCTCAAAAATTAAACAGATGTAAATTACATTAGCGAATCAGGTAACAAGAACTGGATCCACATATTACACTTATTGATTACAATTGTCAAGTTTTTAATACAATACTATATAAGAATATAAAATTTTATAATTAGTCGAATTGCAAGTGCTACAAAATATAGCTTTAATTGATTTAAATTGTTCAAGCTGTTGAAGGATTGCTATGAATAAGTTATCTGGTTCCATAGTAATAGGTACAATTTCAATTGGGTAATAGAAAATATACCAATTATTTAAATAAAGACTTTTTATTGTTACAATAATTATTTTTTTCTAGATTTATTTCTGTCGTTTAATCTCTTCTGCCATTGTCTAATCTCGTCTTCGGCTGTTTTTTATCGGCCCCCCCATTCTTCTACCGCAGCTGAAAATTAATAAGGTTTAACGTTAAATGATGCAGTATTTTATGGTTTTGTAGGAATTTAAATATCTCTCTCTCTCTCTCTCTCTCTCTCTCTCTCTATATATATATATATATATATATATATATATATATATATATATATATATATATATATATATATATATATATATAAAACCAAATGCATCGTTATTGCTTAGAGTGCTTAAACCAACAGACCAGAAAAAAAATTTTAACACACTTTTTATCTGGGTATTATCAGAACAAGAGGATCGAGAGTTCAACGTGTGAAATCTGACACCTAATTTGTTCTTATTATTTACGAGTATGACAAATAAAACAGAGATTTTTTTCATCAAATTTTTATATTTAAGTGGTAACTTACCTACAAATAGTGAACATAAGTTCTTTAAAGGGCACTTTACTGTTCCATCATATGTATAATTCTTGGAAAGGCTATCTGTCATTATTACAATAAAATATCTTTTAATAAGTTAATAGGTATAATTCCCTCCAATTTTCGCTAATTGTAAAACCTAAAATTATATTACTTTATTGAGATAATTAAACGTTAATTCCACATATGCTAACCTAAGAATATTTTTGACTTTAAGAATTAAAGTAAAAAAATATATATATAAAATAATCCTGTAAATTATGTTTTTTTTTTATCATTAGACTCTCATACACATAAAGAAGCATTACTCGAATAAGTTTCAGCTTTTATTTCAGGAGAAGTGTAATAAACTTACTGCATCTTTGAAGTTTAAATTGTCCTGAAGATCTTATGTGACTTGAGGCAGCTGATTATTTTCTTAAGTAAAAGAATAGTTGAACTCCTGCAGAAAATTCTTTGTAGATACTTGTTGTTTTTTTCCCTATTTAAGATTACCTGAATATCCTCTCTAATTTGGTACAAATTGGCTTTCACATAGGAATTTTATTTGGACCAATCTGTGGAAAATTCATCTAAAAAATAATTAAAATAAATTAAATTATAAGTCTAAACCTAGAGTCGAACTGTCAAAACTTTATTATATATTTTTAAACAATTATACTGCACAAAAATACTCATCAATGTAAACTTTTACTAGAGTTTAATCCAAAATAGTCATAAAAAAATTAATATAATTATTCAAATTTGCTATAGCTTTTATTCCATTATAAATTTTGATAACATTTATTAATGCCAGCAATCTTATTAGACTGATTACTCAATAATGACTTTGTCAGAGAGAATTTTCTCTAAAATTTACAATTTTATTATTACACAAATTTACAACTCTATCTGTGCTTCATTTTAACCAACAAGATACAAAATTCATTGGCCTATCAAAATATTTGCACTTATTTGTAGTAATTTCCATTTAAATAAGTAATTGTATGAAAAAGTATAGCTACAAAAGCTATATTTTAACATACGTGTTTTGATACTGAATATTTTGTTCACTTTCAAATTTGTGCGAGTTTGATACTAAATTATCAGTTTTCGTCGGGCATGTCTGTAGTTTCGTTCGGTAATTTTTGGTATAATTAAAAAAATTAAATTAAAAATAACTATACTTACCTTTAACGGTGGTATCTTCTTCAAATAAAAAGCACACTTGATTTTAGCTCAACTAAAACTCCAAAGGTTTTTTTTAGCTCGACGTCAACACAATAATGGGCACAAAATATCTGAAGGGATATTTTGTGATCATGGCTGGCCGGCGGGTTAAGAAATGACAATTCTACAGGCCGATATTACAGTACCCGATTTTACCGACAACCCGAAATTTAATTAATGGACGTCTGATGGACTTACACTGGACATCCAGATATGGACGTCCATATAGATTACAGGTCATCACATCTAATGGACATCCATAAACAGTCCATGGACATACAGGACATTATATGTACCTATTCTGGATATCCAATGGAAATCTTGTGCTATCTGGGAAGGACATCCAAATAAAACCTTTTAAAATTATGGGATTATAAAAAATTTACGTACGATTTATATTTAATAAAAAACTTAAATTACAGAGTTAATTTTGATTATTATTTTTTATAATGAATTCTTATCACATCATTACCATTTTCCTGGAGTGTATATTTTTTGTTAGCCCGATATAAGGTCTACCTTCCTTAATTTGAAAGATTGGATGTGTGTTTTATTTTTTTACCCTGATGAAAAGTATCTTTAAACAGTTTGCAAATATGAATGGGAGAGCATTGACTAGAGTTAATGAAATGCGGCATCTTAGAGTCACCTTTGATACTCGACTGACATTTAAAGATCATATATGTGATATAACTAGTAGGGCCTCTAAGATATATGGGTATACCGGGTGTCAACGAATCTATTAGACAAGTCATAATTTCTAGAGTATTATGTGTATCAAAATAAGAATTGGTACAGGTAAATGGTATGTGAAGCGGAGAGTTTTCGCATATATTCCTCTTTCCGACCACTTCCGGTTTCACCGGAAATGGCCCCGTTTTTAGATTTTTAAATGGAACACCCTGTATATTTTAACATTTTTAGATTTCTGAGGCAATTCTAGATCAGAATGTGACATTTTAAAAACTTTTTACGTCTACTTCATTTTTTTAGAGCCACTTTTAAAATTGCATCTAGGTGGCCATGATCGGACGCAAACTAATCTAAGGGCCTTAGGTGATGTCAAAAAAATACAATCGCAAAGTTTTAGTTACTAGTATGAAAGACAGGAATAAGACAAGTTGACAAAATTACGTTTTCATTTCTAACTATTAATTTTCAAATGGCGACCCCTTTTTGACAACTACTTTTCGAAAAAAGCATTCTTTGACGAATCTAACGGTACTAATTTATTTGCGATTGGATTAGACATAAGAACAGAAATTAAATATTATTAAGCAAAATACTGGATAATTTATTTACTTATGACAAGTGCGCCATGATGCATAATAATTTGCAACTGTTTTTATCAAGTCTTCTTTGGAAAACAAAGCACTCACTTAAGTAGATAATGACAGTGGCATACGCTCTAAGAACAGACGTAAAAGTTTCTTAATTTTCGTTAAGTTTAGTTTAAATTTTCGTTAAAATAATGTATACTCAAAGTGAAAAAGTGGATATGTTATTAATATTTGGAGAGTGTCATAGAAATTCAAGGAATGTTGCCGAGTTGTATGCTCATAGATATCCGAATCGACAACATCCAACCCATCAGTATTTTCCGTATGTCGAGACTCGTTTTAGGCAAATAGGAAATCAAAAGGCGGAACAGAGGTTTATCATAAACGAAGAGACTGAGATTAACGTACTTGCTATGGTTGAGGTTGATAAAACGGTTTCGTTAAGAAAAATTAGTCAAGAACTGCAGATAAGTTATGAATCAGCAAGAAAAATACTGAAAAAGCATGGATATCGAGCATTTAAATATCAGTTACATCAACATTTGTATACTGAGGATGGCGATAGACGGGTAGTGTTTTGTGATTGGCTGCTTCAAAATCATAGAGTTAACCCAAATTTTATCGATTTTATTCTATTCTCCGACGAATCCCGATTTACAAATAATGGTATGTTCAATAAGCAAAATACTCGGTACTGGGCCCAACAAAATCAACATGAAATGGGAGAGGGCAATTTTCAAGAAAGATTTGGCGTCAATGTCTGGGCTGGTATCGTTGGAAACAGAATAATTGGGCCAATATTGTTTCAAGGTCAGTTAACAGGGGTTAGATACTTAGGTTTTCTTCAAAATGAAATCGAAAATCATCTCAATGATATACCTTTAGCAGTTTTACGGCGAATTTACTTTCAACAAGATGGAGCACCGCCTCACAATACTAGAGAAGTTCTTAATTATTTAATAGAGCATTTTAATAATCGAATTATTGCAACCAATGGTCCGGTACGGTGGCCAGCCCGCTCACCGGATCTTACTGTGCTCGATTTCTTTGTCTGGGGATATGTCAAAGAAAGGGTTTACTATGGAGCAGCCCCAGCTACAAAACGTGTTGAGAGAAACAATTGAACGAGCTGAAATGTGTCGTGAAAAAGAATGAATGCACTTTGCACATTTACTACACTAAACTTTTTAACAAATTCAGCTACTGTACTTTCAAATATTTTAAGTGCGTCGTCTAAGTTATTCGTTTATTTTGTTAGTTTTTTGTTAATTCTGTTAAATTTTTAATCCAATTCCTGTCTTTGATACTAGTCACTAAAACTTTGCGATTATATTTTTTTGACATCACCTAAGGCCGTTAGATTAGTTTGCGTCCGATCATGGCCACCTAGATGCAATTTTAATAGTGGCTCTAAAAAAATGAAGTAGATGTAAAAAGTTTTTAAAATGTCACATTCTGATCTAGAATTGTCTCAGAAATCCAAAGATGTTAAAATATACAGGGTGTTCTATTTAAGAATTCAAAACCGGGGCCATTTCCGGTAAAACCGGAAGTGACTGGAAAGTGGAAAATATGCGAAAACTCTCCTCTTCACATAACATTTACCTGTACCAATTCTCATTTTGATACACATAATACTCTAGAAATTATGACTTGTCTAATAGATTCGTTGACACCCGGTATATATATATATATATATATATATATATATATATATATATATATATATATATATAATACTTATTAAATTGTTGGGCGCCAGGCACAAATAACTATACCTAAGTATAATCGATTTGTACCAAAATATAATTATTATTAGGAAAAGTCAAACCAATGATTCAAAAACACAAATACAAACTTTATTTAGAATAATACAATCATGTCAGTGGGTGCAGTTTTTATGTAAAATTTATAAATCATCTTATCTAAACCTAATTAAATTATAAATATTATTCAATATGCACTGTATTCCTTTATGGGATTTAGAATTATTAAATCTGGCAATATTGTATAGATGTTTGAACGGTTAAAAATGACTAGTGTCCTAATATATGTGATTTTATTTTAAACAATCCAAAAATAATTTATTGTGTGCCGTTATTATTAAAAATGATCTTGTTACAGTGCAAATTAAACAATTTATTTTATTATTAACTATAACTATTCATTATAAGGTTAGTATATATCTATTTTAGCAAATTATTTTCAGGCAAGCCAAAATTTCAAAAATCTTACACATTAAATAAATACCTTTTAAATCTCCAGAAATTTTTTATATCCACATTTTAGATTTCTTCCTTCTTTTTTTTTATAAAGAAAAACTTTGAAAATCCTTTCTCCTTTGCCAACTACTGTAACATTTAAATATTTTTCCCAGCTGGTTGCTTATTGATATAATTTATTTACTAATTTATTAAACTTCTTTTCCTTCCTTAAAAATTGACTTTCAATCTCCAGATATTTTTATATCCAAGCTCTATGGTTCTTTCTTTAAAAAAAATTAATGAAAGAGACCAGCTATGTTATTTCTATCACAGATTAATCTGCACCGTCTTCCTTTAAAGTTCTTTATAAAATAATAAATGAAAAATTTAAGGTTATGGTCCTGTTAATAAAAAAGACTAGCGATTTTTACACTACAAACCATTAATATCCACTCCTTCTTTTACTTTTCAAAATAACAACTGAAAATTTTAAGGTTATGTTATTTTTTACGAACCAGACTAACGATGTTTACTGTACAACTGATGGACCTGTTCTCTCTTAAAAAAAAATGAATTTTGACTTTTATCGTAACTGGTGACGCAGTATAAATTTTTGTTTTATTTTTTTTCTGATTGGTCGGCCATCTGAAGTGAACTCGCTACTAGATGTAATTTTAAGCTTTGAAACACAAAATCAAAAAAGATTCCTAATTGTCAATTTATGATAAAATTTTGATATTTGATTGATATTATGAACTAAATATTCTATTTGATGACAATAAATTATGATTAATGTAAATTTTGGACTCTTCCTGACATTTTGATATATTTACAATTTACTTTTCGTTATTATTTACCACATAAAATTGATAAATAAAATTTGATTACATCTAACAAAATTTTACATATACATTTAAATTTTAATTGTAACTTGCTAAAATTAATAATTCTTGTTTTATTAATATTATAATCATATTTAACAAGGTTTTACCTACAATTAGGTACTATTTTATTCTAGTTTTTTATTAAAATTAACTTATAATCTACATTTTCTTATACTATTCTTACCCATTTACAATATTTTTAACAAAGTTTTAATAAATACTGTTGCTATGATAAGTAGAAACTAATATATTATAAAAAAACTATTGATGAATAATATCTATATTTCACTAGATGATTATTATTTGACGCTTGTTCTCACTAATATAATCTTTATCCACACTATTTATAAAATGGGTGATTAAGATTCACATCTTTGTGGATTTCACTATGTTGTTTTAAAATTCATTTTTTAGTCACTCTCTCTGGACAATAACACTTCACACCTTATTCAAAATATTACTTATTTATTAGTTTATAAGATTCATGTCTTTCAGAGTCAAATATGTTTATAATTCTTACTTTATATGCACTAATGTCCAACCTTTCACACTAATTAAATACATTTTACTATGTTATTACACAATTATAGGCATTTCATGTCCTTTTAAAATATGATCCAAATATAAATTCTTAGGTACTATTAACTAATATCTATTCTACCATCTGCACTTACCACATAAATGCATTAATTAATTATTTATGTCTATTTTTGTTTGATATATTTATATATATATATATATATATATATATGTAGATAAGTTTTTGTCCGTGTAATTTAAAATAAAATGGAATAAAATATTGGCGAAGCGGACGTGAAAATTTGTCAATCTACATGATTCTCGTATTAAAAAGTGCGGAGCACTCCAAAGTATGGAATAACTCCGGGTCCGACAGATGGCGACAGCGCTGTTTCGTCCTAATATGGGACTCGTCAGGCCACCGCAGTCGGTACAAACCATCATCTCGCCTTTGTATCGTATAAGCCATACTTATAATCAAAATACGGCAAATAAGACGACAAAGGCGACATCTCGATGGTCCACTTGATAATACAAGAACCATACAGATTAACAAAGTTTGTAAGAGAACCGTCATATGGTGGCGCGACGGTGAATTAAAACAGAAATATGTAAAATCGAGTACACGAAACGCGCTGCCCAAAAGATAGGGGTCGCATTTTTCCATACTTTGGAGTGCTCCGCACTTTTTAATACGAGAATCATGTAGATTGACAAATTTTCACGTCCGCTTCGCCAATATTTTATTCTATTTTATTTTAAATTACACGGACAAAAACTTATCTACATATTTATTTACTTGTTTGGCTTTGAAACACGCTAAACGATGCTCTCATGGTGGGATCGTTTGGTGCGGCACGTGGCTTTGGCTGCTTAAATAGCGGTATGCTTGTTTGCCAGTACCGAAAAATGCGACCCCTATCTGTTGGGCAGCGCGTTTCGTGTACTCGATTTTACATATTTCTGTTTTAATTCACCGTCGCGCCACCATATGACGGTTCTCTTACAAACTTTGTTAATCTGTATGGTTCTTATATTATCAAGTGGACCATCGAGATGTCGCCTTTGTCGTCTTATTTGCCGTATTTTCATTATAAGTATGGCTTATACGATACAAAGGCGAGATGATGGTTTGTACCGACTGCGGTGGCCTGACGAGTCCCATATTAGGACGAAACAGCGCTGTCGCCATCTGTCGGACCCGGAGTTATTCCATACTTTGGAGTGCTCCGCACTTTTTAATACGAGAATCATGTAGATTGACAAATTTTCACGTCCGCTTCGCCAATATTTTATTCTATTTTATTTTATATATATATATATATATATATATATATATATATATATATATATATATATATATATATATATATATATATATATATATATATATCAAAATGACACTAACTGCAATGTATAAGTTAACAAAACATTTGACAGAGAAGTGCTATAATCCGATGCAACCCTCTCATGACAGTCTTTCTTCAATAAAAATGTATTAAATACTTCAGGAGTAGTATTATCTTTAATAAAATTTAACAAATAAGTTAGGATTTCTTCATTATCGTCAGTTTGACAAAATGTGTGTAATCCTGTACGGCCATCAGTATCACATTTAAATAAAAGTTCATCGAAAGTTTCTTTACCACAAGTTTTTTGAACAAAATCAAGTAAAAATTTTAATTTTTGAGTGTTGCAAACACCATAATGCAATATAGTTTGCCCATTTTGATCAGCTTTTAATATAAGTTGATTAACTGTTTTTTTATCGCACGTTATTTTAAGAAAATTCAATAATGCTTCCATTATAACAGGACTCTCAAGATAAAGAACAGTATAATGTAACGCATTTAGTCCGTCGCTATCCTCTTGGAATAAAAGTTCCTTAAATATTTCTGCATTGTCTTTAATTATATTTAATAAAAATGTTAAGTTAAATTCACATTTTTCACGACAGACATAGTGTAGGACACTGAGTTTGTTGTTATCCAATTTAAGTAATAATTCTCCAAAAATGTTTGCACTACAATTTTTTTGAACAAAATATAGCAATTCTTCTAGTGGGAAAGGAGGATATAACTTAGAGCAAGAATAATGTAGTACTGTTTGTCCGTTATCTTCCGTCTTCAATAAAAGTTCATAAAATATTTCTTTATGCTCCAGTAAATTAAATAAATAAGTTAGGAGAGATTTTAATGACCTGGAACCATAATTTAGTTTACGTGCCCGTAAAGCACTGTGTAATATAGTTTCTCCATTTTCATATCCTTCGAATAAAAGCGCAGGAAGCATTCTTGTGCTACAGTTCAATTTAACAAAGTTCAGTATTATTTTTAACATATGATAACCATCTATATTATAGTCAATATCACCTATTAGCTTGGTACAATCGTCGATAACAGACACAATATAATTCAATAGAGGTGGGCTAGTTTCTAAAAGAAGTTTATTAACCATTCCTTCGTCATCTTTAATGGCGTTTAAAATACTAATCAAAATACCATCGTTGTCCTGCCAACAAGCATCGTGCAACAAATTAAATGAATTTACTTTGCTTTCAAATATATGTTTAATTATTTCTTGGCTGCAAACGGATTTAATAACATTACATAATGCTGTTACCAAAGAAGCGTTAGTTGAGTGAGAAATAGCGCAACGCAAAGCTGTTTGCCCTCGTTTGTCAGTTTTTGATAAAAGGTTACTAATTGCCTCTCTATTTTCATCAGCATCTTCTAATAAATAAGTTATATCAATTCCATAGTTACAAGCATCGTGCAATGCAGTCTCTCCATTTTCATCAGCTTGAAGTAAAAGGTCATAAAATACCTCAGAATTGCAATTAAATTTAAAAAACTTTAATTTTTGTCGCATTAATCTGTCATCATGACTAATGCTGCAATGTAATACTGTTTTAAGTTTTTTATTCTTTCTGAACAAAAGTTGCTTAAACGATTCCAATGAAACACTGTCTTTTACTGTGATTAACATACTGCTTAAAGTTGGTTCATCTCTTAGAAAAACACAAATATAGTGTAACAACGTGTTTCCTTTATCATTTTCATTAAACAAAATTGCATTTTTCATAAAATCAAGAGGCAAATTTTCGAGGAATTTCACAAATAAATTATACATTTTCTCCACGATCAATTGATAAAATATATGTAAATCAGTGCAACTGATCCTTATTATATTAACCATTTGTTCAGTCTTAGAGCTTAATTTTTCTAGGAAAGCTTCATTACTATTTAAAAACTTTCGTATCAGTGAGTAATTTTCATTTATTAAAATAAGTGAAAAAACAATTTTTTGGATATTCTCATCATGAAAATTTTCAGCGAAATATTGACTGACAAAATACTCTGCAAAACTTCGATGTGCAAATTCCAAACGATCGTCATGAATCACAAGTAGTCCGGGCCTTGATAATGCTATTTTATCACTCTCTTCCCTGAATTGTGTATTATCGGATTGAGGAAATAAAGTGTGAAAAGCAATGTTTTTATGAGCTGTTGCTAAAAATTTTAATTGATTTTCAATGAGTTCATAACTTATCAAGGAATTTCCCACAGCATTTTTATCTTCACAAAGGAATGCCCACTGGTATTTTATGAAGCCATCATAAAGAGAATTTATCTGGAATTTTTTCAAAAGGCTAAACTTACTGAGAAAAATTATTTGGGCAATCATTTTAAGTTGTAAAGGATTGTCAGTAAAGTCTAATATTTTATTATCGTTGTCGTATTCTAAATATTTAATTAGATCTTCGGCAATGTTTGAAAAGTCAAATTTACTTAGCAAGAATTGTAATTTTGAATAACTAAAAGTTTCAAGCGAATACTTTTGCAAGTCGAGATTGTCACATTCACGGTAGTAATGATGCTTTTCAAGGTTATTTTTTATTACGTTAAGATACGTAAAGACTCCAGATTTAGGTTTTAAATTTTCAAAGTTTAGCAAATTGTATTTCCAAAAGTTGTTTAAAAAATTAATTTTCTCTTTAATATTAAGAGGATTAAGACAGAAAGAAGATGAATGCAAAGCCTCATCTAAGGTATGCTCTTCATGATTTCTTGTCGTAATCCACATTTGTGCAACATTTGAATTTCGGAGTGCCTTAAGTAAAGTTAGAGTGTTGTCTTTAAATCTGGGGCTTATTTCATCAAAACCGTCAAATAAAAGTATTACCGTGGGAAATTTAATATTTTTGTTTTCAGAATACAGGGAATTGGTAAAAAGTTCTCTTACAAAATTTTGATTTCGTTGCTTGTGTTCTTGAGGAAATACGAGATCAGCAATAAATTCTATTGCTCTGTTAGTATCATTGGCTATAAAATCAATATCTTTCAAAGACTTCCTGTGAGATTTTTGATTGTAAGCATAAGAAGAAAGGTTTAGCCTCAAAACCCATATATTAAACATTATTTTTTTAAGTTGACGCGCAACTCTCGTCAAAAATGTAGATTTACCACCACCAGGACCATCAGCGACTACTATAATTTTCTTCTCTAATACTTTGTCTAAATCACTTTCTTCCAAGTAAACAATATGTTTACGGAGAATATTAGTTTCATTTCGAATATTCACAATTAAAAATTTTCCGTTCTTATATTCCAACCAACAAATATTTTCCGTATTAGTTTGGCATAACTGATTAAATATATCTCTAGGTTTGATTGTATTAGAAAGAAGAATTCCATTTTTAAGTATTGCGCCGTCCTTCCACTTAACAATCCATTTACTATTTATATCTTTAAAGTGATCCGTATCTACACCTGGAATGAAAAATAAACAAGCGTTTAAAAGTTCCTCATTTTGCAAAATACTGGGATTTAATTCTCTTTCTATTAATTTTCTTTGGATATAATATTCCTCAATAAAAAAATCTGATTTTAAAGCTTGGTTATCTCCGATTTCAACATTTTCAGTAAGTAGTTTTTCTAGAGTTAATTCGTCAATAATTTTCCCACCAGAATTTATGTCTATGAGTTCATTTAGGGGAACTTTTTTACCCTGAAATAGAACTTGCTTCTCCAATATTTTTTTTTGCGACTCCATCGTCATATCTTTAAATAAATTGTTATTTTCAACTAAATGAGTTTTCAATTCCGAGGATTGATTAATAAATAAAACATCATCTTTCCGTCCGATTATTACGACCGTCTTTTTATTATCCATTTTTAAAATATTGGTCAATAATTTTTCCGCCAATTGTATCTTGTCGTGACACTCGATCACTAACCACCTGAAACTTGGTTCAGAAAAAAATGTGGTAAAGATTGTTTTGTTATAGCGTAACTTATCAGCGTTTATAAGTATAACTTCATCTCGACTTAACTTAAGTGCGTTAAACACCTGAGACAACTTAATAATACTTAATTTAGGGGATGAAGTAATAAGAAACATTATGTTGTCTTTGATTTGGCAGATAAATTCGCGAAGGGGCAAAATATTTTCAAATTGTACTCCGAAACTTTCTAGCTCTTCAGTATAAGAACTGGAAATTCCTGTTACCATTAGTGATTCGATGTTATTATTTAGGGCTTCTAGGAACTCTTTTTTATCTCTAATACGAAAGTATTCGCTTTCGCTATCTTTATAGTTTTCGAACCACGTAAGAAGGCGACTTTGCAAATACGCATTAGCTAAATCAACATTTTCTATTTTCAGGCATTTTTTTAAACACTTTTGTATATTTTTACTTAATTCGTTATCGTCATAATTAGCTAAAAACCTAAAATTATCGACAAAATTTAAAAAGCAATTTTCATCTTGATCACTTATTCCAAATTCTTTTTTTAGTTCAGGGAATTTTTCCTGGTTTAATCTGAATTTAACTGGACTTGTGTCTTTATCCATATTATCTTCAAAATCTACTCGATTTCCTAAAATCGGGTCATCATCATTTTCTTCAGTACATTCAAAATAAGGCAGTGCATTTTCTGCGAAACCGACATTTGTACAAATTAAAAACTCCTCCAACTCAGCATTATTAAAAAAAGGATTTTTTTTAATGGCGCAATAAGATTCAAAATATTTCTTTAAGAAATATGGCTTAATTTCACCTGTACTTTTAGATGATTTAGATTTATTTTTTAATTTTCTTTTGCTATTAAAGAGATCTAATTCTTTGATTTCATGTTTGTTATCGTTTTTATGTTTAGCCTGCAGAAATCTGTACCTCCAAACACCATCTTTTAGATATTTTAAAACTATATCATCAAAAATCCCGGCTTGGTCCATCTCGGTCGAAAGGTAAAATTCGTGTCCATCAGGAACCCGTTGCACAAAGAGCATGAGCAACCTTAATTGATAAGTAACTCCGTGTAAGCTTCTCTTTAAACCTGATGAATTGTAAGTGTTCGATTTCATTTCAATGGTACTGGGTTGTTGAGTTAATTCTAATTCTTCATCTTTTTTCCTTTTATTAACTGATTTATGGCCATTTTCTTCATGAGAACGTTTTTCTGCCCTTAGAAGCTGATAACATGTCACTTCGTCATTGTTTTCTTCATTACTAGACTCCTCTAACAAATAACATCCCTACAATAAAGACAAAATTAGATAAACAATTACTAACGTTACTTTTCTGTTTTTTAATAACTTAATTTTGACATATAGAAATTTACAACAATTTCTTTTTAGTGTACTTTTCAATCGACTTCAAACAAGGGGGTTATGGATTCGACTTATAAAGGGTGTTTTTTTATAGAGGTATAGAACTTTTAAATGGAATAAAACAAAGATGAATTTTTTAAATTGACATGAAATTTACTTTATTCGAAAGATAACCTTCTGGCATTATAATTTAAATATGACTTCTGGCATATGACCGCCACGGCTGGCTCGGACGTAGTCTAATCTGGAAGTCAAAGTTTCGATGAGTTTTTCCAACATTTGTGGCCATATATCGGCAATAACGCGGCGAATGTTGTCCTCCAAGTGATCAATCGTTTCGGGCTTATCGGCGTAGACTAGCGACTTCACATATCCCCACAGAAAATAGTCTAGCGGCGTTAAGTCGCACAATCTTGGAGGCCAATTCACGGGTCCGAAACATGAAACTATGCGGTTACCAAACGTTTCCTTCAATAAATCAATTGTGGCACGAGCTGTATGACATGTTGCGCCGTCTTGTTGAAACCATAGCTCCTGCACATCATGGTTGTTCAATTGATGAACGAAAAAGTCAGTAATCATGGCCCTATAGCGGTCACCATTGACTGTAACGTTCTGACCAGCATCGTTTTTAAAGAATCAGGATCAATGATTCCACCAGCCCATAAAGCACACCAAACAGTCAGTTTTTCTGGATGTAACGGTGTCTCAACATACACTTGAGGATTATCATCACTCCAAATACGGCAGTTTTGTTTATTGACGTATCCATTCAAACAAAAGTGAGCTTCATCGCTAAACAAAATTCGCTTATGAAAATCGGAATCAACGGCAATCTTGTTTTGGGCCCATTCACCGAATCTACGCCTTGCTAGGTGATCGTGTGGCTTCAATTCTTTCACGAGTTGGATTTTGTAAGCACGCAAACCAAAATCTTTCCGCAAAATCTTCCATAAAGTGAATGGACACATATCCAATTCCTGTGCACGATAGCGGATAGACTGATTCGGGTCTTCCTCTACGCTACGCTCTACAACAGCAATGACTTCTTCTGTACGCACTGTACGACGTCTCTGTGGATGCGTATTATCATTTAGAGTAAACATGGTGCAAAAACGTTCCATAGTTAATCGAATTAATTGCTCTGATGGACGATTATGTTGACCGTAAAATGGACGTAGTGCGCGATACGTATTTCGAACAGAACCATGATTTTCAAAATAAATTTGCACAATTTGGAAGCGTTGTTCAGGCGTCAGTCTATTTATGTTGAAATGTCAAACCAAACTAAACATAAATCACTTGACAGCTGACAAAATGGCCGCCAGTTAAAAAAGTGTTGCCAACTTAAAGTTCTATACCTCTATAAAAAAAAACCTTTATAATTATTAAAGTTGGTTCACGCATGGTGTGATTTTCAGCATGTTCTATGGAGTAATAAAAATATTTTCATGATAGGTTTATTTATTCCATGAAAAATAGACTTCTGTCAGTAACAAAAATGAAACAATGGTTTTTTTTTGGTGGAATGTGTTCATTTCGGCATCCTATAAAACATATCTCGATGGTAACTCTGAAAGACCTGCGCAAAAAAAATGGTTGACCAAAAATGATCACGATTTTCGGTTTTTTGAGTTTATCTCGAAAAGTAAAAGTTGTATCGAAAAATGTTTCACACAAAAGTTGTAGAGAATTAAAAAAGCTATCGATTTATCTAATATAAGTTATAGGTAGCGCCACTAGTTATCGAGATATAATTTTTTTTTCGACAAAATTTACGGTTTTTGTTTTTTTTTTTTAAAAATACATTTAATAACAAATTAACGATTTAAAATTTAACATAAATATAGGTATTATCATTCTAAAAAAGTACGTCAAACCCGGAATCTGTGAGTTTTTTATTTTCCGAGAAATTCGATGTCAAAGTTGAAAATTCAGCCTGAATTTTCCGCTTTCCTAATTAAGATACAATGCTCAATTTTAATGGAAATTGTTTGTATTGCTTTATGTTTTAGAGATCTATCTAAAAAAAAAACTTTTTTTCAATCGTGGGCCGAGAAATTTTGCAAAAACCAATTTTTGCACCAAAAAAATTGCGATAACTTTTCACCGGATGGAGATAAAAATTTTTTAATGCGTGCATTGAATTTAGATGTATCATTTCTGATCTCAAAAAAAAGTTTTTAATTTTGGGTGAAAAAAACGTTGTTTTTTTTTTTCAAAAATTCATAATGGCGTGGAAAATGAATATTAAGGGCTCAAATTTGCAGAAGATGCTTTTTAATAATTGTACTTTGCCTGTGAATTTTTTGAATCCAAGAAATACACTTTCATACCATCTGTGAACCTTCGAAAATTGGGCCGAATCTAATCGAAAATAGCTATTGCAGGCCGCTGTCGGCGGGTTGCTATAGTTCAGGCGCATTATTCATTGGCGCTTCAAGGAAACTTATGCATCACAAGTAATATTTATAATATTGATGTTGTTTTATTAATTTATATGATAGTAACAATTTGTTTAGTCATATTAAGTATTAATTTGCTTATTAACAAAATTTTTACGAAAATTTCAGAAATTTCTGAAATATATAAAATTGTGAACAGTGCGATAATTGCTCTGAAAATTTTGTGAAGGGTCAAAACCGACTTCATATTTGAATTCAGCATTACTGTAGACACAAAAACATAAAAAAATATCAGAGAGAGACAAAAAATTTCAAAATACAGAAGAGTGTAATTGAAACTAAAAATAATGAAATAAATTGTTCCTAATAAATTTTAAAAAACAAAATCGACCTAAAAAATGGCACCTAAAAGTAAATACAAAATTAATAACTGCCAATTAATTTAAAAATTATAGATTTATTAATTTAGATAGAAGAGAAATGAAATATAAATTAAAAGCTATGCAAACTAGTGGTATGGATAAAACACCGATCTAAGAGGAGTTAGTTTTAAACTAACCCTATATAACCCACTCTAATGACGCTGCCTTCATTGCAGAAAATAATTTATTTGGAAATTGGTTAAAAAAGTAAAATAGACTAGCATGAAAGTGACTTGAGTCAAAACTAACTAGAGGGCACGGATTTCTGAAAATAAATGGATGACAGGTGGTAATGGAGCTGTCAAACGAAAAATGTCCGGAGTATACTCTGCGCCATTTTGGGTAAAGTGACCTTTTGGCACGTCAAATTAACCGTCAAAAGTCAAAAAATATTGTCATTGTTATTATTGTGAAATAATCTTTGTTTTTCCTTGGATTAAATTTATTTTAAATAACTTAATAACCAAGTAATATGCACCAAGCCATCAGTCAAATATTTAAGTGTAAATATAGACCATAAAATTATCTTCAATTGGCACTTTGGAACTGTTAAACAAAAAATGTATACAAAGGGCCAAATACCTTAGGAGTCTAATATACAAAGAAAAAAGCATATCAAAAAAAACAACTTATATATACAAAGCAATGTACTGACTTTAATAGGAATACATACATCCTATATACAGTAATGGCAGGAAGCCAGCACTCATAAAACTTGAAACGGTAGAAACCACTGCTCTATATAGTATTACTAAAATCCATCGTCCTAGCTATCCACCAATCAATTATTGTATGAATTTACTAAACATCCAGCCGATTATTGCATGACTTCCTGTCCTGACAAGTAAGTTTGAAAGAAAATCTGAAACTTGACCGGTGGTAGAGGAACTGTGTATGACTAGGGACCGGAACCATAGGCCAGCCCGAAGATCCCCCATTAATGATACTATTTAACCTTTAATATACTTTTTTTATTATTTTGTGAAGATTTGTAGGGGCTTGAAGACCAAACGTGCTATATATAAGCTTTTTATTCTGAAGGACCTCGTTTGTTGGCTTGTAGGGTTCAAATTTATATGTCCTAATAAATTATAATCAATATTTATTTAGTTGTAGTGTAGTAAAGTGTTTAACACAGTTTAAGGAAGTAAAATGTTGCATTTAACATTTTTTGAATATAATATTGAATGTTACTTATTTAAATAAAAGTTTTAAATATCTTACAAATTGTTACTTCTCAAATTTTTTATAAGTTGTGTTGATGAAAACAATTATGTTACATTTAACTGTTTCAAAGTAAGATACTCGACCGTTTGGGGATATAAGGACACAAGTGTTTATGTTAAATCCATAATTAGAACTAGCCGTAGAAAAACAATTTTTAAATAGCACGCTAATACTATTGAGATATGAACAGAATTTAGTGTAATAATTTTGTATGTCTATAATCTCAAATTTACTTGAAATTTGCTAAACATTCAACAACTAAGGAAATTTTAATTAGAAAATACTGAAAATAACGGGGTACTACCTAATTAACATTTCAACTGTTTTTTGAAAAAATAAAACATTTTGAAGAAACAGTTCGTCAACATATTGCTTTTTTTAAGGACTAGTTATTTTTAACAACCAACAATATAATAAAAATTTTTAATTTATTTTTACGACCGACCAATAGTATGACGGATGTCCACACATAAGAATCAATTGACACAAATTGGATAAGTTGGGTAAGGTTATAACGTAATGCTGTCATTTTATCTCTTTCTACCATTCGTTTCGTTCAACTACTTATGTCGATGAAATTTCGGAAAGGTATGTAAATTGCTTCAAACCTTGTCAGTGGGAGGTAAACGATTACGTTTAGTCGTTATAATTTTTCAGTGGCGACAGAGTATTCACTGTTATTATAACTTCACCTTACCCAAAATGGCGCATAGCATGGTCCGGACATTTTCTGTTTATTTGACGATCAGTACATATATATAAGTGCGTGCTAGAGGGATTTCAAAATCCAGTATAAACGATGATCGTGGAGACATAATATTTTGACATTTTTGAAATTGTGAATGAAGGTCATAAATTAAATATTTATTTTGAAGATTTCAAAATAATTTCAATCTATAGCAGATGATTCTGTGTTGTAAAAGTTTGATACCTTTTTGCTAGTGCTGGGTTGAAGTAATTCTAATTCTGCATTTCTTTGCCTTTTAATTGAATGATCTTCATCTTCTTCATGAGAACGCTTGTCTGCCCTTGGAAGGTGATAATATTCACCTTCACTATTTTCGTCGCTACTGGACTCCTCTGACAAATAATCGTCCTACAATAAAAACAAAATTAGGCAAACAATCATTGATGTTACATTTTGTTTTCTAATAACCTAATTTTAACATACACAATTAATATTGAGGCTCCAATATGAATTCGTAAGTTTCTTTCTAATTTATTTTTTAACCGACTTCTACGCAAGAAGATTGGGGAAAATAGGGTTAAATTGACTTTAAGAGTGGGTCCACACGATAAGAAAAATTTGAGCGTAGGCGTATTACGCGCTTTTGTGTTAAAAATGTATCGTCCATACGGGACATTTCGTTACGCGGTCATATGGGATGTTATTTATTTTTTTTGTCTTAACCTAACTTTTATCAGGATTTTTGTTTATATTTTATTTAAAAATTAAAATGAAGCGAAATAATACATTAATTGCGGCAGTATTTTAATCTAGAAAAAAAGTTACAAAATGTAAGGAGAATATTGATATATTCTTTATTAAAAAACAGGAAAGTCATCGCTACTGGGTAGTGATGTGAGAATACGTATTAAAATAACCGAACAATTCGAATAGTAACTTAATCGTATTAAACCGAATAGTTCTTTGGCATCCGGAATGCGGAATTCAGAATGTGATGTGCTTCGGTTCTATTGAAATAAATGGAAACATAGTGCCAGAATAAGAATAATTTCATCCTTGTTTCGTTTGTAGTAACGCATAAGTATGTCTTGGTCTTCGGAGCGACAAGAAAACGAAGATCGGTTGCTACGAACGGTGCTCGTTTCATTCGTATTAGTTCGTACTGTTTCGGGTAATGTGGGAATACGTATTGAAATAACCGAGCAATATTCGAATAGTAAATTAATACGTATTAATTTAGACACTTTCCTGGCATACGGAATGTGATGATACCGATGATTTTTTATATAACGAACGATGCCCGATGGAAACGGATATCACGGACGCTGCGGCATCGAATACACTTGTTCGTTCACCAGTGCTGGAGATGATTATTATTCTATTATTTTAGGTGCAAGTACTTTTGATGACGCAGAGCATAAAAATATATTTTAAAGTTATAAAATAAAAATTCATATATATATATATATATATATATATATATATATATATATATATATATATATATATATCCAAAAAAAAAGTTTTATTAAAGAAATTAAAACAAAATATATATCATAAAAACATATAAATTTAACGTTAGTTACAAACACATATCTTAAATTGTTTTTAATAAATGAAGGAAAATATACATTCTAGTAATATTTAATTTGAACATAAATAAAAAAATAATCCAAGATGGTTTTCTTTGAAAATAATATGTAAAATATATAAACAAAACAATAATTTTGAACTTAGGTAGAAGTGGTACGTTGTTTTCGCAAAATTTCTTGCTGCTGACTTCCGTTCATAGTTAAAAGAATTAAAGAGCCAGGATTATTTTTTAATTCTGTGGATTGGCTTATACATGGAATCTCATCTTGGTAAAAAAACTTCAGGGATATTTTTTACTGCTTGGAGTTTAACAAAACCTGAAATATGAACTTGAGTCTCATCGGTAACATTATTTTTATTCATTTCTTCATGGTACAGAAGTGGACGTATTTCAGAAATATATATATATATATATATATATATATATATATATATATATATATATATATATATATATATATTAAATTACCAATAGTATTAAAATATTTTAATTTTCGATTACACAACCGACATAGGGGAAATTTACTATTTGATGAATTGACAAAAAAAAAACGATTGATTTTTGTGCGGGAGCCATGATATAAAACCTAAACTTTGAGGCGGCGCCTATGTCTAAATTTTTACTAAACCACTTTTGTCCAATTCTCTATCTAGAGCCGCGAGGAGTTCGATTCGTATTAATTCGTAATGTTTCGTCAACATTCCACAATTCGTATTGTTAAACAATCCGAATATTACATTCATCCGCATCCGTATTATTCGAATATCAAAATCATCCGAATATTTACAACACTACTACTGGGTCCGGTCTGTATTTGAGAAAAACATGGAGAAAGGCTTGGACATACTAATAATTTGATTCGAGAAATGTGTGAAAATGATCCTGATTTTTTAAAAATATTTTCCTGTTACTATTGGTGAATTTGAAGAGTTCTTCGCTGTTGTTGGGACGATAATTAGGAAATACGATATGTAAATGTGTACAGTTATACCTTTATTACTAGGGGTGCATTCCACTAGGCGCTCACAACGCCCAAAATATTCCTTCAGTCGTTCCACATAACGACTACGGTCGTCGCGGTCGCGGCGAAAACGTCATTAATGACGTTATTCTTCTCGCTCACGCCAAGCTCACAACGACCCATCTGAAAAGGTGGGTCAAAGTGAACGTTCAGAATTTTGGCGCGGTTTTTAAAATTCAAAGACAATTGAATGTAAGAGTTTCAAAATTACAGTGTAACATATGAGAAAAAAATAAGTATAATTTAGTTTAGATTCAAAATACACTGAGTTACACGGTGTAGTCCAATCTACAAAAGGTGTTACTGAAAAATACATTTATAAAAATGTAGTAATTATATACAAGTATATTTATAGAATGTAGTAATTATATAAAATTTACCCTAAAATGACTTGAATTCTTTATCTGAATAACGATTAATTACATTCTCATAATCAATAATACGTGACCTAAGTTTCCGCTTTTCCCGATTTTGTAAAACTGCATTTCATTCTTTATCTGAACTAGATGAAGTACTTTCTGAAGCATGATTACGATCCACCATTAAATATCCAACTGTCACCACAAAAGATATTTTGATTATTTTTCAACGTAAGTTACTTAGACTCCACTAAAATAAAATATAAGAAACTAAATAGTATTTTTCTTTAATATAAAACAAGTTAACCAATAATTATAACAAATTATTAATATTAAAGCTTAAAAATTATAACATAACCTTTTCAAGCTTCTGATTTATTTTCAAATTCGCCATTTGTAATATTTAACTTAACGCTTAAGACGTCCACAATCCCATTCCACTTGGGTTTATGATTAGAAT
The DNA here is from genome assembly GCA_034092305.1 of Diaprepes abbreviatus. Classification (NCBI taxonomy): domain Eukaryota; kingdom Metazoa; phylum Arthropoda; class Insecta; order Coleoptera; family Curculionidae; genus Diaprepes; species Diaprepes abbreviatus. The sequence continues at coordinate 679,134 of JASJET010000291.1, forward strand.
GCTCACAAGCTAGTGGAACCGGAAAAACTGCGATCATGAGCGTGATTGTTGTGGGTGCTTAGTGGAACGCACCCTAGGTTGGAAATAACATTGTGATATTTAGCTGATGAAATCAGCATGTGAAAGCAACAGTGCGAATTCCGAGTCGGTAAATAGTGTTTCTGAAATTATTCAGGTTACTTGTGCGATAATATGGGATTCTTTAAAAGAAGTTTTATTTCCAAAGTTTACCGCTTCTACCTGGTAAAGAATTGCCGAGGAGTTCAAAGACAAGAATTTCAATATAATAGTGTCATTTTAACAATCATTTTAATAATTACAATTATTTGTAGTTTTTAGAATACATTACATATGATACTAACTGGATTTCTGTTATTAAATTTCCATCAATGTTAATTTTTACTTTTTAATTGTTTATAATAGGTTTATATAAAGTTTGCTAAGGGTAGGGTTACCGGACGACAGGAATTTTCCTGACGTGTCTGAAATTTTAGCCCCCTTTAAGGAAACAGGAAAAAACTGCAATTGTCAGTATTTTTTTGAAATTAAAAGAGGAAAATATAAGTAATAAAAAATATTTGTTAATCATTCTAGTAAGAAAAAATAAATTAATTAAACGTTAACAAAATAAGTGAGTTGTTAATTTAGTATATTAATAAAATTAATTTCGTACTTTTTATTGCTTGATGTTTCTTTTGGCAATTGCTGATCTTTTATAACCATTTTATGACATTCTTCACATGATATATTCTTTAAGTTAAATTGTGTCTAGAGTAGAACCTTAACAGAAAATATTGTTGTAAACCAACTATTACTACAAATTATTAATTATTAAATTACTAAATATAAATATTTTTAAGTTACTCTTATGGATTAATAGATAATTAGAGTATAATATTTAATACTCTCTTAAAAAGAAGTTATATCTTAAGTAAATTCATATTCTAATCGGCTCAAACAAAAGCATGCCTTAATCTCCGCAATTCTAAAACTTTACTTTTTACAGAGACCATTAGCTTTGTTTATATTGTCATCGCCCCATAAATACACAGTTTTTCATTTCAGTAATCATGTAAATAAATAGTTATGTTATATTTATTAGTACGCCTATGACTGTAAAATAATAATTTAGATACAGAAATAGAATATAAATATGACAGGAACATAGAGACGAGGGGAACTAAAATAAAAAACTACAATAGTGACATTAAATTAGTAAGTAAGAAGAAAAACTGTTGTTACTTCATCATTTAATGAACATTTTAAAAAAATATTAAAAGTAATATTAGAAGATTTATTTGAATTCATTAAAATCAGTGATAAACCAAAAGCAGAAGCAAAGTTATAATATTGGTGACAGCGAAAAGCAGAGCTTATAACAATATAGACAGCCTATTTCTCTCCTTAATCCACTATGCTCCCATTAATGAGAACACTTGCTCGATATTGGCATTTGGTGCTTCGATTGCAAATATTTTGAAAATTTCACTGCCTTAACATACCAAATACAACATTTAGATAAAATGTCCGGATATTTACTAAAAAGTCAGGAATATTGTCATAAAATCTCATTATTTGATCTGGTAACCATAGCTAAGGGCATGTCTGTGGATTAGCGTGTCGATATCAGAGATTGTCGTTGAATAGAAATTGTATTATACAACGGCCTTTATTTCATAAGCTTTAATTTATATAACGAACAAATGTATTATTGCAATTGTTATAAAATTAATAAAAAATGAACAAGAATTGTTTTTTTTTTGAGTACCAAGCAGTAATGATCTTCGGTAACAATCATTTTTAATAAATTAAAATAATTTAACAAAGTTCATAAATATCCATTATCTCAAAACTCACAAAATAAAAAAATATAAATAAAACAACAAAAAAAATATAGGTTATGTTCACATAAAATATTAAAAAGAAATAGTTTCCACCATATTTAAAGCAATCCGCTGAGAAGTTAAACAATATTTTGCGTAATGACCTTGGAAAAGGCGGATTTAGGCGGGAAATCTTCGGTCTTTGTCTTTTTTTAAATTCAACAAATCACAATGCTTGAAATTTGACATATGTCTTATTACGCTACGCTTACGTCCAGATTTTTCTTGTCGTCTAGACCCACTCTCGGGCAAAAATTAATCTTAACCATCCAAAATTTTTGGTTAGTTCAGGTTTAGCTTGATTTTGATTAATTTCTAAAATTGAAACTAATCTGAACTAACTTAAATTGACCTAGACTTGTACTTTCATAATAAAAACTATAAAATTTATCAATTAAAATTAACAACATAGTTTAATTTTTGTAATGCATAAAAAAGGGTAAAATTAACCTAAACCACCCAAAATTTTTTGTTAGTTTTGATTAGTTCAGGTATAGCTTAGTTTTGGTTAGATTTAGAAACTAAAACTAACCTGAACTAACCTAGATTTATTAATTAAAAATGTTATTGTCCAGCAGAGACCATGTAAAGGCGGTATAATCTGTAATAGAAAAGAATATATGTGAATCGAGCAGAAATCATATTGGCAATAGCGCTAATTTTTCAGGTTTTAAGAACCAGTCACACCCAGGCGCGGATCCAAGGGGGGGGGGCGGTGGGGGCGATCGCCCCCCCCCCCAAGAGCTTTGAGTTCGGGAAAATATACCCGATTTTACCTCTTATACTATAGTTAATTCAAGGATTAGAGAGAGTAATAAATTATTTTTTACCTTTTTTCCATCGCAAACTACCTGTGTTCTTTAGTTCGGTGTCTTTGGCAAAATCTGTTAGATAAATATATTTTTCCTAGGAATGGGTTAGAAATTTTATAATCAAAAATACCGGTCTATAATAATGGACTATTTGGGTTGGATGACAATAGACATTTGGAAGTGTTAAAAAGGATTTTAATCCTTGTCATAGGCGTCGGAAAGAGGTTTATTTTATCACTAAATATTTATGGCATAGAATATTATTTCGGTAATAAATTTAAAATAAAAAGTTTTTATATTATTATTTTATTTCTTATTATTTCTTAATAATTCACATATAGTGCAAAATACAGATAATTTTGACATATTTAACACAAATCACAACTGTATTTTTATTATTTTTAATTTTGGCATAAAAACCGTTTTAGGCACATTTAGACTAAAACGTAACCTTATTCTTTCAAAAAATTCGAAGTTACAATTTAAATACTTACAAAATACTCATTGTCAAAAAGAAAAGAAGTTAAACATATATAGAAAAATAAATTCGTCCATATAATATTAAAACTTTTTTTGGGGGCTCTCAGTCATTTTATTATTAATTATAAACATTTTTAGGAAATTGACGTTTCAGTTTATTTATTTCTTAAATTAAACACTAAAAAGGGATTCAGATGTAATTAATTTTTATATATTACAGTTAAAATTAGATCTACTTATTTTTATTTCTATTGCACTGGCATCTTAATTTAATTTCCTTTTTTATATGAAATATCCGATAGGCTTAAAAAATTAAAATAAACGTGTTAATTCTACACGCTTAAGAAAAAGACACAAATATAATAATAAAATAATAAAGAAATTGGAATTAAACATATATAAAATTAAAGAATAGGACACACTAAAATAAAAATATATTAAAAAAAAATATATAAACAACATTAAACAATAAAATGCAACAAAAACAAATTGTATTTACACTGATAAACATTACGTATCTAATTCGTAATCAAATTCAGTGAAGCTATCGTCGCTTAATTAATTGAGTTTCCACATTTTGTTTTATTCTTTTATTATATGGATTTTTCCCAATTTTCCGCAGTAACTTTGTTCAAAAAAATCTTTCAAAAGTTCAGTTAAATTACTAATTTTGTACACTGTATTATTTCGAGCAACTCTGCCTTTTACTTGAGAGAAATATTTCCTTCTCCAACGGACAGTTTCCGGACGATCTATAAGAACAGAATTCCTATCTGGTTTTTTTCATCAAAAATTAAGTTCTTCGAGCAATTTCTAGAGCTCAGTTCTTTTAATTTAAGGTAAATCCCGATCTTCATTGATTTTAGTAAGAATTTTGTTGACGGTTGGGATCTGCTTCTCATAATAAAATGTATGGAATAAATATAGAAGTAGAGGCCATATTTTTGCGGTATCTTACTAATCTCAAATAATATATAAAAACAAGCACAAACAAGATAAATTACTAAGGTGTACTTTCCTCACTGACAGAAATAAAAATGAACTATCAGAAATTTTATTATTGCAGTAAATTTATAAAGGGCAGTCCTCTGTTGCCTGCGGTACTGGAGTAAGTACGTTGGGGATTTCGGTAACAGGTTTAGTACTCTCCCTAGTTCTTGAATAGAGTATAGGAATGTGTATGCTTGCGATCGCCCCCCCCCCCGCTCCCAAGAGCTCTGAGTTCAGGAAAATAGAACCGATTCTGCCTTTTATATTAGGAATGTGTATGCTGCTGACACTTCCTCACCGTTGATAACTTGTTTTTCTTGCGATAGCCGCTCCCCAAGAGCTTTGAGTTCAGGAAAATAGCCCCGATTCTGCCTCTTATGCTAGGAATGTGTATGTTGCTGGCATCCCCTCCTCTCCAAGAGCTTCAAATTCAGAAAAATAGGCACGACCCTGCTATTTACACTAGAACTGGGAATGTCTCCGGTCCCCCCCCTCCCCCGTCGACAACTTGCTTTCGCTTGCCATAATGTACTTTTGTGATGTCACCGCCCCCCCCCAAAGAGAGAGGCTGGATCCGCCCCTGGTCACACCAATATTTAATAGCAGAAGCCATTTTGTTTTAATTTGTTTTTTGATCATTTTCTTGATATTTCCGATAAAAATATGCAAATTTATGAATTTTTATATAATACACTGTAGAGTTTGTAGATATAACAAAATTTTAACGATTTAGTACAAAAAATTGAACCTAAGTGAATAGTGTTTTTCACTGTTTTCCGCAAAATTGGGGAAAAATTATTGAAAACGAAGGTCAGAATCGTATTCTGCGACCTCGAAATAGGGGGAAGTACTAAAATTTTTTCCATGTAAACCTCGTTTTCCTAAATTTCCCGTAATGCAAATTTTTACCCAGAGAATTATGTCTAAATCGATTTTATGTCAGTATTTATTTTATTAATCATTTAATAATGAACTCTAAATTGTAATTTTTCAAATATAATAAGGTAATAAAAGGTTGCACGAGTCCAGTCCTGTCCCCTGATCTATTGCGCAAGTACAGCATAGCTCCTTTAAGGGGAGTATAGCTTTACATGTCGGACAGAATTTATTCTACGGTATTCTCCTTCCTTATACCCCCTCCAATTTCCTTAATTCGCACGCAAATTTTGAAGTGGTTAATGATGATTTGATGAAAGTATCGTGTAAACCCGATAGTAAAATTGTAGATATTAAAACGTTGCTTTTTCATATTATTTCCAATGCCACGCCTCAAAATCAGGTGACGTTTCCAATCATATCGCGAATTTTGAAGTAAATTTTGACGAAGTTTTAGGTTTTAATGAATCTTTTGGATTAAATTAGGGAGCCGGGGTAATTAATATTAAAAAAGTTTTTAGTATTTTTTGTAAACATCAAAGGTATATTTACAATAAAACGAGGCCAATAGGTGGTCGAAACGTCTATGGAAGAAGAACCAGAATGATATTTGTAGTAAACAAGCTATCTATCTTTCTCTTTTAATGGCCTAGAGAAAAAAAAACTGTGACTTATTGAATTATATTACTTACTGAGTTCTCTTCTGGTGAATACATTTTTATGTTGCACTAAAATAACTAGTATATATGCACACGTTGCACAATTTACTGTTACTGTATGATTTATCTAAAACGCAAATATATAACTGTTCATAATTATGAGTAATATCAGCGATTTGGTCCAAATCATTGATTAGATAATAAATAAACCTTAAAACAGTAATTCTCAACCTGTGGGGCGCGCCAAGTTTAGAAAGGCGCCGTGTATCCAAAGTGAGACGTTATTATTGCTTGTAGGGTAATATTGAGAGTGGATACACACGATAAAAAAAATCTGGGCGTAAGCGTAGCGTAATAAGACATATGTCAAATTTAAACATTGTGATTTGTAAAATTTAAAAAAAGACAAAGACCAAAGTTTTCCCGCCTAAATCCGCCTTTTCCAAGGTCATTACTCAAAATAATGTTTAACTTTTCAGCGGACTGCTTTAAATATGAAGGAAACTGTTTCGTTTTAATATTTTGTGTGAACATAACCTACGTTTTTTTTTTCAGAAGTTTGTTGTTTTATTTATATTTTTTTATTTTGCGAGTTTTGAGATAATGGATATTTATGAACTATGTTAAATTGTTTTAATTTATTAAAAATGCTTGTTACCGAAGATCATTACTGCTTGGTATTCAAAAAAAAACAATTATTGTTAATTTTTTTTATTAATTTTATAACAATTGCAATAATACAGTTGTTTGTTATATAGATTAAAGCTTATGAAATAAAGGCCGTTATATAATACATTTTTCTATTCAACGATAATCTCTAATATTGAGACGCTAATCCACAGACATGCCCTTAGCAATAGTTACCAGATCAAATAATGAGATTTCCCTACAATATCCTTGACTTCTCAGTAAATATCAGGACATTTTATCTGAATGTTGTATGTGGTATGTTAAGGCAGTGAGATTTTCAAAATATTTGCAATCGAAGCACCAAATGCGAATATTGAGTGAGTGTTCTCATTAATGGGAGCGTAGTGGACTAAGGAGAGAAATAGACTGTCTATATTGTTATATGCTTTGCTTTTCGCTGCCACCAATGTGATAACTTTGCTGGTTCTGCTGTTGGTTAATCACTGGTTTCGATGAATTCAAATAAATCTTCTAATATTACTTTAATATTTTATTAAAATGTTTACAAAATCATGAAGTAACAACAGTTTTTCTTCTTACTTACTAATTTAATGTCACAATTGTAGTTTTTAATTTTAGTACCCTCGTCTCTATGTTCATGTCCTAGTTATATTCTATTTCTGTATCTAAATTATAATTGTACAGTCATATATTTACTAACAAATATAACACAACCATTTATTTACATGATTACTGAAATGAAAAAGTATATATTTATGGGACAATAACAATATGAACAAAGCTTATGGTCTCTGTAGAAAGTAAAGTTTTAGAGTTTCGGAGATTAAGGCATGCGTTTGTTTGAACCTATTAGAATATAAATTTACTTAAGATATAACTTCTTCTTAAAAGAGTATTAAATATTAAACTATAATTATCTATTAATCCATAAGAGTAACTTAAAAATATTTATATATAGTAATTTCATAATTTTTAATTTGTAGTAATAGTTGGTTTACAACAATATCTTCGGTTAAGGTTCTACTCTGGACACAATTTAACTTAAAGAATATATCATGTGAAGAATGTCATGAAATGGTTATAAAAGATCAGCAGTTGCCAAAATAAACATCAAGCAATAAAAAGTACGAAAATAAATTTATTAATATACTAAATTAACAATTCACTTATTTTGTTAACTTTTAATTAATTTATTTTTTCTTACTAGAATGATTAATAAATATTTTTTATTACTTATATTTTCCTCTTTTAATTTCAAAAAAAAATACTGACAATTGGAGTTTTTTTCTATTTCCTTAAGGGGGCTAAAATTTCAGACATGTCAGGAAAATTCCTGTCGTCTGGTAACCCGACCCTTAGCAAACTTTATATAAACCTATTATAAACAATTAAAAAGTAAAAATTAACAATGATGGAAATTTAATAACAGAAATCCAGTTAGTATCATATGTAATGTATTCTTCTAAAAACTACAAACAATTGTAATTATTAAAACGATTGTTAAAATTACACTGTTATATTGAAATTATTGTCTTTGAACTCCTTGGCAATTCTTTATCAGGTAGAAGTGGTAAACTTTTGAAATAAAACTTCTTTTAAAGAGTCCCATATTACCGCACAAATAACCTGAATAATTTCAGAAACACTGTTTACCGACTCGGAATGCGCACTGTTGCTTTCACATGCTGATTTCATCAGCTAAATATCGCAATGTTATTTCCAACCTAGTAATAAGGGTATAGCTGTACACATTTCCATATCGTGTTTCCTAATTAGAGCTCTTCAAATTCACCAATAGTAACAGGAAAATATTTTTAAAGAATCAGGATCATTTTCACACATTTCTTGAATTAAATTATTAGTATGTCCAAGCCTTTCTCCAATATTTTCCTTAAATACAGACCGGACTCGGTAGGGACGACTTTCTTGCTTTTTGATAAAAAATATATCAACATTCTCCTTACATTTTGTAATTTTTTTTCTACTGCATTAATTTATTATTTTGCTTCATTTTAATTTTTAGATAAAATATAAACAAAAATCCTGATAAAAGTTAGATTAAAACAAACAAAACAACATCCCTTATGATCGCATAACGAAATGTCACGTATGGACGATACATTTTTAACACAAAAGCGCTTAATACGCCTACTTTCAAATTTTTCTTATCATGTGGACTCACCCTGAACTGGAGATGGTGTATAGAGACCAAAATAAAATTAGTTAGAATTCAAAAAAAAACTTTAAGGAGAGGAGAGGCGTAATTAAAATTAATATGGAAACTCGGTTAGCAAATATTGAAAGGTTGAGAAACACTGCAGTAAAGGAATATGTAGCCCATAAAACTTATCTGTTGATAAATAAGTATAATAGATCTATTTTACTTTCTGGAATACGTCATCGTTCGAAATACATGGTGAATCATAAGAAAAAGAAAAATAAGTACATTATTACTGCCCTCGATTCAAGAGTTTTAAGCTCGGGTGCATCAAACCCTGAGTAGCTCCGAGCACATCTGAATAAAGCGGTTAAAGTGTTAATTTGAACAGTAAATAACCTACAAATTATTTTTTTTTCGGAATTTGTGTTTTTAATATACATAGCGAAACATATTGAAGATAAAAATGTAAAAATATTATATCATTACCTATTAGTTTTGAATTTTGTCTGGTGTCATGGCATTTTCGGCCATAAATATTTCGTAATTCGTTAAAAAAACTATGGACGTAAGTCCGATATCTTGTGAAATAATCTTATTTTTGTGTCTCCATTTCATGTATAAAATGTATTTTACCCAAAAATAGCATCTAAAAATGATAACTGATAGCTGATAGGGCTTTATATACCAAATATTTTTATTGGTGCTTGAGGGGTAAGGGGAAAGCGGATCTGACAAGCCCCGAGGCATAATGCGCTACTTGAATAAAGTGAGCGTTTCTTGCACCTGGACAGCTCTGAGCTGCTCATGCCAATGAATCGAGGGCAGTATATGCAGCGCTGTCAAATGTTCCACAGAAAAATACTTGCAAGTTTTATATTTATTCCTGGCAATTTCTGGCAAAATGTGTGTGATAAGAAAAAGCTGATATTGCTCAATTAAACTGAATATTAGAGAATGATGATAAAAAGATTGTCCATCCTTTAAATTTTAGACTGTAAAACCATAAAATAAAGAAAAAATAACTACATGTGAGAAGCAAAAAGAGATAGTAGAGAGATTTAATTTTAAAGATGGGACATCTTATCGATTTTCATACACTTGCCATCAATGATATGTACATTTCGCCCTAATATTTTATCAATTTCTGAGTATAAGACATCTATTCCTGCCAAATCCCTGGCAGGATAGTATTCCTGGCAAAATTACTGGCACAGCTAATTATTCCTGGCAAATGCCAGGAATTACTGGCAAATTGACAGCCCTGAGTATATGGCATAGTTCAGGACGGTGGCGAACAATTAAGCCACGTTCACATACTGGCCAAGACGAAACAAAACTGGTCCAGTACGAGCATGTGAACAGAATCAAGAGGCCATAAACAATAACCTACTTTGTGGGATTCTGGCGAAAAATTAACATGTTGATATGCTCGTGGTCCTTCTGTCTCTGTCAGACTTTTAGAACGAAATAATTATTTTATTTCTGGAAACATATCAAATTGTTTATAAAATGGCTCAAAAATATTTTTACCAAGTTCTTGAAACAAATATTTTTACTATTTCTTGAAAATTTGTTCCTTGACTTGTAGCATTTTGTTTATGTGTAACAGCCAGGGGCGGATCCAGCCTCTCTCTTTGGGGGAGGGGGGGGCGATATCAAATAAGTACATTATGAAAACTAATCCAAGCTGCCGACAAGGGGTGGGGGTTAGGGGTGGCAGACACATTCACATTCCTAATGGAATAGGCAGGGGCGAATAGGAACAGGCAAGCGAAAGTGAACTGTCGACAGGGGGCCGTGCGTCTATTTTTATGAATTCAAAGCTCTTGAGGGGGCAATCACCTCCACTGCTCCCTGATAACAACATAAATTAATATTAACCCAGAACAGATGAGAAAAGAACTGTTAAAATCATTATATTTAATGTTCTGGCGCATTCGGCATAAATTGGAGGCAATTATTTAGGGTGATTAGCTTCGTCCCTGAAGGTCCAGGGCCTGTATCCTCGAAAGTGTGATGTGAAAAGTGATGTGAATGGCGATGTGAACTTTCACTTCATACTTTTGACAGTAAAAGCCGTATTTTAAAATAAGCAATGTTGCTAGATATAAACGTGCTAAAACCTGCGGATTTCAAAAAATAATATGGATGACAGATTGAATTGAACTGTCAGACCGAAAATGTCCATAGTATGCTTTGTCGCCATTTTAGGCAAAAAGTAGTTATAGTACGTCAAATTAACCGTTAAAAGTAAAAAAATAAGTGTTGTCATTATTGTTGTGAAGTTATTGATTATCATTAAAATATTTATACTTTATATCACTTAACAACCAAGAAATATAGACCAAGCCATCAGTTAAATATTTAGGTGTAAATATAGACCACTTAAATTGGCACCTTGCCATCTCGGGCGATTCTCGCTATCCTATTTTGCGCCATTCTTCCTACGTGCTCATTCCAGGCTCTTCTGCGCTTCCGTCCCCATCTTACTATATCCTGCATTCCATGTTCCTCGCGTATTGTTGAATTGCGTATGTGATCTCTTAATGTGTATCCCGATATTCTTCTTAGTACTTTCATTTCGGCAGTTCTTAGAACTGATTTTGTTTTTGTGTTGTCTCTCGTCTCCATTGCGTACGTCATTATCGGTCGAATACAAGTCTTGTAGATTTTTGTTTTTGCGTCCTTGCTCATGTATGTGTTGTGCCATATTATATCCGCCAGGCTTCCTGAGATTCTATTTGTCTTGTTTACTTGGTTTCTTACTTCTCTTGTTCTGTCTTGATTTGCGGATATCTCAACTCCTAAGTAATTAAAGGTCATGAGTTGTTCTATTGGTTTGTCATCCACTACTAGTTTGCATCTTAAAGGCACTTTGCTTATTACAATTGACTTAGTTTTATCGATGGATATTTTCATGTTGAATTGTTTGCTTATGGTGTGGAATGCAAATAGAAGTCTTTGGAGACCCTCTTCATTTTCCGAGACTATGACGGCGTCATCAGCGCAACATATTATTGTTATTTCCCCGGTATTCATTCTGTACCCTGGTGCCGCTCTTTTGACGTTCTCAATTATTTGGTCCATTACTATGTTAAACAGTAATGGACTCAGAGAGTCCCCCTTCCGTATGCCCGACGCTATCGGTACATCCTTAGTTAGGTTGCCGCTTACTGAGATTTGTGTTGTGGTGTTGGAGTTCAACTATGTTAATTAAATTGTTTGGGATGCCTTTAATTCGCATTATTTGCAGAATATCATCCAGTCTTACCCTATCAAAGGCTTTAGTGAGATCTATAAAGCACATAAAAGCCGGCTTAGTAAATTCAATAGATTTCTCTGCTATCTGTCTTACGATGAATATGGCATCTACTGTAGATCTGTTTTTGAGGAAACCTTGCTGTTCTTCGGATATTCTGCAATAGTCAGTTACACCTTCAAGGATTTTGGTGAATAATTTCATTATTGAATTTAATAAAGTTATTCTTCTATAGTTTTCTGTGATTTTCTTATCACCCTTCTTGAAAATAGCTACTTTTCTTCCAATCTCGGGGTATCTCTTGGTCTTTAATTATTTTATTAAAGAGTTTTGTTAGTTCTTCGTGTAATGCATTTCCACCATATTTAATTAGTTCGTTGGGAATATTGTCGAGTCCTGGGGCTTTTCTCGTTTTTAATTTGGCTATCGTGTCTTTCGTCGTTTGGAGGCTTACTTCCTTGGTGTATTCGTCATATTCAGATGCATTTTCGGGTGGGTAGTTGTTCTGTTGTGATTGATCTGTATTTCTATATAGTATTTTAAAGTGTTCTTCCCATTCGTGCTCAGAAATTTGGCATTTGTTAGCATTTTTTCCTTTTTTATCGAGTTTTGAAGCATGGGCATTTCTTATAAATCCTCAGTTGTCTTAAAACTATATATATATATATATATATATATATATATATATATATATATATATATATAAGCGTTATGCGTATGACCAAGTATTTGACATAAAAAAAATAATATAAAATTGTCGTAGCCTGGTCTTAATCGTGCCTTCAAGGGAAAAAACAATCATTAAATAATACAAAATGGCCCCCAAAAGCTTCAAATTTAGAAAAATAGATCCGACTCTGATTCGTACACTAGGAATATGAATGCTGTTGGCATTTCTCCCCCTCTCGAATGTTGTTGTTGCCCCCCCCCCCCCGGTCTACAACTCGCTTTTGCTTGAGATCACCCTCCTGAATTTCCAATTCAGAACTGCTGGCGTTATTAACTTGCTTTCACTTGCCGTACTGTATTTTTATAATATCACCCCCCCCCCCCCAAGAGAAAGGCTGTATCCGCCGCTGGTTCACTTCATATTATTATTGATTTCTAGTGCATATGGACTAAAAATTGCATTTAGAAAAACTTTTTCTAATAACTTTTTTCGATATTTTGAGATATAACCTCGTTTTTGAATTTTTTTTTTGTAAAAAATTAAAATTTGACAGATAATGCTAATCACGTGACTACCATTTTTTTTTGGTTAATTTTCATCTCGATCGAAGCAGAAATTGATACCAAAGTCAAATTTCGAACAAAGCTATTAATAAAAAAAATCCCATATGATGAGGACTTAATTGGTCACATTGTATAATAAACTCATAAAACAAAAACAATGAGAAAATATATACTTATATATTTAAATTTAAAAACGAGGCTACAGACTATTGAACAACAGGAGGATCTATTTCGAAACGTATAATTTTTTATTTTAAAGGAATCAACAAATTTTAATCACTATTTACACTTGTTGGTCTGAAGATACTCATAAGATTCTCATAAGAGTAATTTTGTAAATAATCTTTGATTTGTTCCGTCTTGTGTCTTCCTTGTTGAATTCCTTTTAATTTATTATAACTTGAGTAAAGGTTTATTATAGAATCTAAAACAAAAAAGAAACATTTATCAGTATTTTGGGCGTATAAGGAAAACATATCAAATTGACTATCAAGTTTTTTTGGGAATATAAGATTATCCCTTCATTTTTTCTTTTTACCGATTCACTTTAGGCAACGAATATATATATATATATATATATATATATATATATATATATATATATATATATATATATACATTATGGCGGCTATTCTCACGGGTGTGATGTATAATCGAAGGGTTTCGGGCATCCCGAGTATGTGCCGAGTCCCTCTCAGGACTGTAACGGAACTGACGTTTCGGTGAAATCTCACTGTATGGCGTCCACGAGCGAACTGACGCCTGCGACTCCGGTGCTGTCGGTACCGTGTGCGCGTCGGACGCGTTCGTTTTCCGAATGGTTCCGGCCCATCAGGTTGCGAAACCTGCTGCGCGTCATCGGCCCTGTTGTCAGTGTTTGGGGTTGCATTGCCGAGTTGTAATCTCTTTCGTTACTAAGTGGTACTGGTTGATGTTTTGTAAGCAGATTTTTCCAAGTATTAGGCATACGTTGGCTATCATCTCTGCTATTTAAGTTGTTGGGCCTCTTTGCAATTTCAATGGCTTCCCTTATAACTCTTGTGGACAGGTTTTCACATCTCGATAGCATTTTTGTTCCCGATAAATTTATCTTATGTCCTGTGTTTAACTAGTGTTGGGCCAGAGCAGAAGAAGTTGTTTTTTGCTTGACAGCGTTCATATGTTCGTCTCTTCTGGCGCTTATTTTACGGTTGGTTTGGCCTACGAAAGATGAGCTGCATTCTCCGCATGGAATTTCGTACACTCCCTGGTTTTCTAGAGGGATTCTTTCTTTAGGTTTTGGAGAGAGATCTTTTACTTTACGGTCTGTGGTGAAAATGGTTTCAATGTTATGTCTCCTGAGAATTCTTGCGATCTTGTCTGTAGTGCCTCTTACATAAGGAACAAAAGCTTTGGAGCTATTCTCTTGGTTTTCGCGATTTTTTGGGGCCAAGTGTTTGTTTTTTAGAGCCTTGTCTATATGTTCTTTTTTATAACCGTTCTTTGTTAGGGCGTCTTGCAGTATGTTCATCTCTTTGTGATAATTTTCTGGATTTGTAAGGGACTGCGATCGAAACGAAAGTGATTTCACTACTGCAAATAATTGGTGGTGATGTGAATCGGCGTTGAGGTACCTGTTGGTGTGAGTGGGCTTTCTGTAAAGAGTGTGCGAAAGCAAACCATCCTCTTTTATTTTCAGTAGGATATCCAGAAACGGTAGTTCTCTTTCCTGTTCTGCCTCCATGGTGAATTTAATTTTGGGATGTATACTGTTTATGTGTTCCAGGAAACTTTTAAGATTTTCTTCCCCATGTTGTCAGATAACGAAAGTGTCATCTACGTAACGTAGCCACAGTCTTGGTTTGTGTGAAGAGGTCTCCAAAGCTTTTGATTCAAAGTCTTCCATAAATAAGTTAGCGAGTGCGGGAGATAGCGGCGATCCCATCGGGGATCCCTCGACTTGTTTATATCGTCGGCCTTCATAAGTAAAATAGGTGTTATCATGACAGTGTCTAGCTAATTCGATGATATATTTTGGCAGATTCTATTTGTTTTCTATTACAGAAAGAGCCTTTTTTACTGGTATTTGTGTGAAAAGAGATGTTACGTCAAAACTAACTAGACATTCTTTTTCTTGTAAATGTATGTTTTTGATTATTTCGCCAAAATGTTGCGTAGGAGGCCGTTTTTTCGACGAAGGGTTGGAGAATGGTGGCTAGATGTTTTGCTAGGACCTAAGTTGGAGAGCCAACAGAGCTTACAATTGGTCTCAAGGGGGCTCCGGGCTTGTGTATTTTGGGTAAGCCATAAAGTTTAGGACATATGGATGATCTTTCTTCTTTATTTCTTCGGTAAGTGGAGATGCCCTGATCAATGTTTTGGTGGTCTTTTCTAGATAAGTGGTATGGTCTCTGTTTATTGGCTTGTAGGCAGGGTCGTTTAAGTTATAAGAGAAGCCATTGAAATGCCAAAGAGGCCCAACAACTTAAATAGCAGAGATGATAGCCAACGTGTGCCTAATACTTGGAAAAATCTGCTTACAAAACATCAACCAGTACCACTTAGTAACGAAACAGATTACAACTCGGCAACGCAACCCCACATATATATATATATATATATATATATATATATATATATATATATATATATATATATATATATATATATATATATATATATATATATATATATATATATATATATATATATATGTGTTGTTGCGTAGTGTTTCACGGATGGGAACATGTGATTCAGTATTAATCCGGGAATACATCCGTTCGTTGGTTTGGTTTCTTGTAGAAATTTGCAGACGTTTCGCCAAAATCCCATTTGGCATCTTCTGTGCTTGGTGGTTGTAGATCAACTGAAAGAAAAGTCAGTGTGCAGCGTGCTTTATACGCGGTCGCAGATAGTAGCGGTTGGTTGGCGTTGGCTCCGCCTCCCTCTCGAGCGCCACCGTTGGTGTCAGTTTAAGCGTGGCACGCGTGTCGGTACCATGGTCCCGCTTGAAGAGAGTTTTCCAAGTAGAGGGCAGATTCAGTGCATCGTCTCTCTTGTTCAGAGTGCCGTTCTTTTCAATTTCGATGGATTCACGAATCAATCTTGCCTTGTAATGTCCTATATTAGCGATTTGCTGGCCGGTGTCAAAATCAATTTTGTGTCCTGTCTCGTGCTGGTGTCGAAAAAGCGCCGATGTTGTCTGTTTGTTTCTTATTCCGAGCTTATGTTCTTCTAGTCTAGCTGATATTCTTCTGTTGGTCTGGCCTATGTACGTTTTGTTGCAGGTGCCACATGAGACTTTATATACGCCTTGATTTTCTAGACTGATTTTGTCTTTTGGATTTCTTAAAGAAGAGCCTATTGTTTTATGTGGTTTGTAGGCTGTAGATATGTTGTGTTTCCGGAGTAATCTGCCGATTCTGTCTGTTGTGCCTTTTATGTAAGGAAGTATAGTGATTTGTCTATCCTCGACAGGTGGTCTTGTTTCTTGCGTTGGTTTTTGTTGCAATTTTATTGCCTTATTTATTGTTGGTGTCTTGTAGCTGTTTTGTTGGAGGGCCCTTTTTATGTGTGACAGTTCCTTTTCTTTTCCTTGGTCATCAGTTAGGCGGAGGGATCTTGATATTAAGGTATTGGCTACGCCCTGTATTTGTGAGGGGTGATGGTGAGAATCAGCATTCAGGTATCTGTCCGTGTGTGTTGGTTTTCGATATACTGTGTGTCGTAGATCTCCATTCATTGTTTTGGTTATGAGGACGTCTAGAAACGGAAGCTGATTATTTTCCTCTAGTTCCAGAGTAAACTGTATCTTTGCGTGTATAGAATTGAGGAACTCGTGGAAACAGTTGAGCTGTTGTTTGCCATGAGGCCATATTACAAATACGTCATCAACGTAGCGACACCAAAGTTTGGGTTTGAGGTGGAATTTGTCAAGAGCTTTCGTTTCGAAATAGGTCATGAAAAGATTTGCCACGGCTGGAGATAGTGAAGAGCCCATGGCAGCGCCGTCTCTCTGTCTGTATATCTGACCATCAAACAGAAAATATGCGTTTTTAAGACAGTGTCTGGTGAGATCCATGATATGAGTTGGGAAATCTTCTCTTTGAGCGATCTGATCCAGTGCTTCATCCATCGGTATGCTCGGATAAAGGGATTTTACATCGAAACTTGCAATGATGTCGTCCTTGTCAATTCTTATGGAGTGTAGAATGGTTAAGAAGTGCTCCGAGTTTTTGACGTAAAAGGCGGCATTCTCAACACGTGGTTGCATGAAGGCAGCAAGGTATTTTTCTAGTTTTTGAGTGGCAGAGTTGTAAGCGCTAACGATAGGTCTTAGAGGGACATTTGGCTTGTGGATCTTCGGAAGTCCGTATAGTCTTGGGCACCTGCTGGATTTTTCCCGTGGTATCAGTTTCTGTTTGACGTCAGGTTCTATGGGTGACTCCATGATTTTGGTCTTTGTTGTTTTCTCTAGATATGTAGTGGGATCCCTTGACACAGGTTTGTAAGCAGGGTCTTGCAAGATATCGTTCATTTTTGCAGTATAGTCTTCGGTATCCATGACTACAGTTGCATTGCCTTTATCTGCTGGTAATATTGTGATGTGTTCATTTTTGTTCAGGTCTTTTAAGGCTGTACAGCCTTAAAAGACCTGAACAAAAATGAACACATCACAATATTACCAGCAGATAAAGGCAATGCAACTGTAGTCATGGATACCGAAGACTATACTGCAAAAATGAACGATATCTTGCAAGACCCTGCTTACAAACCTGTGTCAAGGGATCCCACTACATATCTAGAGAAAACAACAAAGACCAAAATCATGGAGTCACCCATAGAACCTGACGTCAAACAGAAACTGATACCACGGGAAAAATCCAGCAGGTGCCCAAGACTATACGGACTTCCGAAGATCCACAAGCCAAATGTCCCTCTAAGACCTATCGTTAGCGCTTACAACTCTGCCACTCAAAAACTAGAAAAATACCTTGCTGCCTTCATGCAACCACGTGTTGAGAATGCCGCCTCTTACGTCAAAAACTCGGAGCACTTCTTAACCATTCTACACTCCATAAGAATTGACAAGGACGACATCATTGCAAGTTTCGATGTAAAATCCCTTTATCCGAGCATACCGATGGATGAAGCACTGGATCAGATCGCTCAAAGAGAAGATTTCCCAACTCATATCATGGATCTCACCAGACACTGTCTTAAAAACGCATATTTTCTGTTTGATGGTCAGATATACAGACAGAGAGACGGCGCTGCCATGGGCTCTTCACTATCTCCAGCCGTGGCAAATCTTTTCATGACCTATTTCGAAACGAAAGCTCTTGACAAATTCCACCTCAAACCCAAACTTTGGTGTCGCTACGTTGATGACGTATTTGTAATATGGCCTCATGGCAAACAACAGCTCAACTGTTTCCACGAGTTCCTCAATTCTATACACGCAAAGATACAGTTTACTCTGGAACTAGAGGAAAATAATCAGCTTCCGTTTCTAGACGTCCTCATAACCAAAACAATGAATGGAGATCTACGACACACAGTATATCGAAAACCAACACACACGGACAGATACCTGAATGCTGATTCTCACCATCACCCCTCACAAATACAGGGCGTAGCCAATACCTTAATATCAAGATCCCTCCGCCTAACTGATGACCAAGGAAAAGAAAAGGAACTGTCACACATAAAAAGGGCCCTCCAACAAAACAGCTACAAGACACCAACAATAAATAAGGCAATAAAATTGCAACAAAAACCAACGCAAGAAACAAGACCACCTGTCGAGGATAGACAAATCACTATACTTCCTTACATAAAAGGCACAACAGACAGAATCGGCAGATTACTCCGGAAACACAACATATCTACAGCCTACAAACCACATAAAACAATAGGCTCTTCTTTAAGAAATCCAAAAGACAAAATCAGTCTAGAAAATCAAGGCGTATATAAAGTCTCATGTGGCACCTGCAACAAAACGTACATAGGCCAGACCAACAGAAGAATATCAGCTAGACTAGAAGAACATAAGCTCGGAATAAGAAACAAACAGACAACATCGGCGCTTTTTCGACACCAGCACGAGACAGGACACAAAATTGATTTTGACACCGGCCAGCAAATCGCTAATATAGGACATTACAAGGCAAGATTGATTCGTGAATCCATCGAAATTGAAAAGAACGGCACTCTGAACAAGAGAGACGATGCACTGAATCTGCCCTCTACTTGGAAAACTCTCTTCAAGCGGGACCATGGTACCGACACGCGTGCCACGCTTAAACTGACACCAACGGTGGCGCTCGAGAGGGAGGCGGAGCCAACGCCAACCAACCGCTACTATCTGCGACCGCGTATAAAGCACGCTGCACACTGACTTTTCTTTCAGTTGATCTACAACCACCAAGCACAGAAGATGCCAAATGGGATTTTGGCGAAACGTCTGCAAATTTCTACAAGAAACCAAACCAACGAACGGATGTATTCCCGGATTAATACTGAATCATATATATATATATATATATATATATATATATATATATATATATATATATATATATATATATATATATATATATATATATAGCTCCATATAGAAGTGCCATTTTTATCCCATATAGCATATCAAATGGCAAATGTCCGCAACAAATACTAACGGAAATAGTACGTCTAAACTTACTAGAACCTTTCAGGAAAGCATAACGTAAGATATTTTGTAAGCTTACGTCAAGATCCATGTCAGTTTCTGAAAGTTTCTACTTAGTATGTATATATAACCTTACACGAAAGCTTCCTATAATTTTTCAAACAATATTTCTGAAAGCTTTCGTGGAATCTTCCAGTAATTGCTTATGTCCGTGACAAATACTAACGGAAATGTTACGTCTAAACTCACGCTAACCTTTCAGGAAAGTATAACGTAAGACTTTTTGTAAGCGTAAGTCAAGACTCATGTAAGGTTCTTAAAGATTCTACTTGGAATTTATTACCTTACACGAAAGCAGTCTGGAATCTTTCAAACAATATTTGTGAAAGCTTTCATAGAAGCTTGTAATTAGGGATGGAAAAAAATCATCGATTTTTAAAATAATCGATTATTAATCAATAAAAGTCGATTTTTAATAATCGATTATACGAACCAAAAAAAACGATTAATAAAAAATCGGTTTTCTTGCACAACCCGAATTTTGCCAACGCCATGTAAATTTCAGTTGAGGGAGTACATTTTAATAGATGGCGATAATGATAGTACATTATGTTACCAACACTGGATTTTGTTTCAATTTCGTTACTTTACTTCAATAAGAAAACTTGCGTTAGGTGTTTTTTTTTTGTGATTGTGCGTGTTTGATTGAGTGTGATGATGTCAAACAAATCACAAAGAAGATCTTGGCTTCAATATTTTGATATAAAAAGTAAAGAAGGAACTGCCATATGTAAATATTGTCCAAAAGTGTTGAAAATTTGCAGTAACACAAGGAATTTGAAACAACACATGGAAAGAAAACATTCTGTCATCCTCGCCAGTGCACGGAAAGAGGTAAGTGTTCTTTCTGTATTAGTTTTTATATTATTTGTAATTATTTACTTGACCGTCGGTTGTTAAATAATCAAAATATTTGTTTCTCAAATTTTAAAGAGAACAGTCAGGTTTTTTGAATTTTGTAATGAATTATTATTATATGCAGAATTCCGATGATTCGTCGGATTTCACGGACTTAACGTCTCACTTTCCACCTGTTAGACTATCTACCTCAGAATCTACAAATGAGCCTTCAACTTCAACAGCTACTCAGAAATATTTCAAACCATTAGAAAGAAAGCTCGTTTTCAAAAATGTTGAACTATGGATGGGGTGGTTCAAAAAACAAACATATTGTTTACGCAATAGCTGAAATGATTTGCCGTGATAGTCTTCCTTTTAGTATGGTAGAAGGAGAAGGTTTTAAGAAACTAATCAAATTGCTTGCACCTTTATTGAAACTATGTCATCAGTAATCGATGGAAAATATGAAGAGAAAAAGGCTATAGTAATAAAAAAAATAGAATTTGTGAATTACATATCCCACACAGCAATAGACGTCTTATAGACGTCATTTTTATATCCAGATTATGTCTGAACGTCTTAAGACATAAATAAGGCGTCTTATAGACGTTGTTTTAAAGACGTCCATAAGACGTCTATATACAACGTCTTTAAGATATCTTTTAAAAGTCTACATACTACATTTTATATGAAAATAAATACAGTTGTGTATAATTTAGTTGATAAAAACTAAAAAGCATTTCCTTCCGTATGGATTTTGTCGCAGTTGGGTAATAAGTTTGCAACGCCGCACAGAGCTCAGCTGAATACAAGTTGAGGTTAAAATTTTTGATAGAACGACAAATTTTTAGTAGCCTCACTACGACCTTGGTTAATGGAACTTTTGCGTGATCTTTTTACCAATACTTTGGTGCTTTTTGTCACAGACTGTTTGATGTACCGATAACAATGACACACATAAATATATTTATGATGCCAGCGAAACTATAACTTTAAAAAACCCGCCTTTTGTTTCTGTCAACTGTTATTTTTCAGTTTTGTATTTGTGTTTCGTCATGTCGTTATTCATTTTTAATGTTGTTGGGGTGCCGACTGTGAAAATTTAGCTTTTGAAAGAATTTTATTAAAATTGTATTTATTTATGTATGTGCCTCTGAAAATCTTTTTTATTCGTGTTTATATAATACTTAAGGTAAGATAGAGAATCATATGTACTTAGGAAAAACAGTAACGTTATTTATAGGTTGTGTTACAGGAAATTCCCGAATGCTTTACCGCTTATATTTTTGTAGTAACTAGTATAGTAGTAGAAGTATAAAATGAAATCTTCAAAAATATTATCTGTGCGAAAAAGGCTTGCACAGCTCATCCAGACCCGGTCCCAAATATTACAAGAAATATTACTAATGAAGTGGAAGGCGAAATGTTTGTTTATGTTTTATGTTTTAGAAATTTTAAAACTGGGAGTAGGGAGCATTTATGACTTTGTAAAGCAAGCTTATAAAATTACTATGTACAGTTGATTAGTACGAAAAGGAAAGAGAAAGTTCTACGATTCCAACTTGGCGAGACTTATTATGAGTAAGTTCTGTCTTTCATTATACATATTAACCTTGAAATAGCATAAGTCACCATTCTATAGTAGAGGACAATTATAAAAATTCACAAAAATATCAAAAAATTTTCTCCCACAAAAGATAAACTTTATCCCATGAAATTAAAATCACTTTGTTATTAGGATCCACAGAGACAACAGGACTGGTAAAAAGTCGAAAGAATGAGGAAATTTCAATCCAAACATGGCTTAAAAGGGTACCAGACCAGATTTGTTATTCAACAAAAAAAAATTCTTGTTTTTAAGACTATTTAAAGATTTGTGTACTTTTTATTTCAATAAACTTTTATTTTGTTGATAGTCTACCTTTTAGAATTATTATATCGAAGTGATAAACTAAGGCTTAAATTAGATAGGTTCACTTATAGTTCGAACAGTAGTAGTTCTGAAAATATTTGCTCTACTACCTCACTTCCTCAATTTCAAATTAGAAAAAGTTTACATTATGCTTAAGTTATGTATTTTTTTGTATAAAGAGATTATGTGGAACATATTTTTTAAAGCAAATTATTCATGCGGAACTTGTAGTTATTTAAAATGGTAGTGTATATTTTGCTCTTGATTTTTTCTTAATTAAAGTTCTTTCTTGGACTTTTGAATAATTACGGTTTGACTTTGTAAACAAGACAAACAAAAAAATTAAAGGGACCCTTTTTAATGTACATAATTTTAATGATGGTATATGTTGTTTTAATGTTGGGAAGGGACGTCCATAAGACGTTGTAAGCAAATGTCTTAAAGACGTTACCTTTTGTAACACAAGACGTCTATACAACGTCTTATGGACGTAATTCGTCTTTTATGGACATCCATAAGACGTTCTGAATGTTGAGATCAAACTTTTTATGGACGTCTTTAAGACGTATTTGTGCTGTTTGGGATGTTTTGTTTATCAGTCGATGAATCGAAGGACTTGCAGTTGAGAAGTTATATGGGCGTGACTGTTCAGTTTATTGAATATTTTAAAATAAATTCATTCAACATTGCATGCAAACCACTTTCCGAAAGTCACATCGGAGATTATTTGGCCAGCATTGTAAAACAAATTTGCAATGAATGGGACATGCGAGATGAGAAAATTGTAACTGTCACCATGGACAATGGTGCAAATATTGTCATAGCAATCGAGACGATATTTGGACGAGCGAGGCATATTCGATGCATAACCCATACATTATTAAACCTTGCTGTAGACAATGCCGTTAATGTGCCTGAAATAAAAACGTTCCTGGAAAAGGTCCGTACAATTGTAACATGATTTTACCAAAGTGGAGTGTTGGAGCAGATGAATTGAGAAAAGCTCAAAATGTATCAGAAGGCAAAATCAAGTACCTTATCGGAGATGGTTGCTCGCGATGGAACTCGCAATTGACGATGATCGAAAGATTTGTAACGATGAGTGCAACTCTCAGGGCCATCTTAGTAAATCATCCTAATGCTCCACCTATGATTCAAGTCAATGAAGTAATCGTGCTAATAGAAATTGCAAAGGTCTTGAAACCATTTGAAAGAGTAGCCGAAGAAATGAGCAGCCAACAATATATTAGCGGAAGCAAAGCCATTCCTATGATAAAGTGCTTTACTTCGATACAACAACCAGATAGCACAAGATTTCCATTGGATATCCAGAATAGGTACATATAATGTCCTGTATGTCCATGGACCATTTATGGATGTCCATTAGATGTGATGACCTGTAATCTATATGGACGTCCATATCTGGATGTCCAGTGTAAGTCCATCAGACATCCATTAATTAAATTTCGGGTTGTCGGTAAAATCGGATACTGTAATATCGGCCTGTAGAATTGTCATTTCTTAACCCGCCGGCCCGCCATGATCACAAAATATCCCTTCAGATATTTTGTGCCCATTATTGTGTTGACGTCGAGCTAAAAAAGACCTTTGGAGTTTTAGTTGAGCTAAAATCAAGTGTGCTTTTTATTTGAAGAAGATGCCACCGTTAAAGGTAAGTATAGTTATTTTTAATTTAATTTTTTTAATTATACCAAAAATTACCGAACGAAACTACAGACATGCCCGACGAAAAGCTGATAATTTAGTATCAAACTCGCACAAATTTGAAAGTGAACAAAATATTCAGTATCAAAACACGTATGTTAAAATATAGCTTTTGTAGCTATACTTTTTCATACAATCACTTATTTAAATGGAAATTACTACAAATAAGTGCAAATATTTTGATAGGCCAATGAATTTTGTATCTTGTTGGTTAAAATGGAGCATAGATAGAGTTGTAAATTTGTGTAATAATAAAATTGTAAATTTTAAAGAAAATTCTCTCTGACAAAGTAATTATTGAGTAATCAGTCTAATAAGATTGCTGGCATTAATAAATGTTATCAAAATTTATAATGGAATAAAAGCTATAGCAAATTTGAATAATTATATTAATTTTTTTATAACTATTTTGGATTAAACGCTAGTAAAAGTTTACATTGATGTGTATTTTTGTGCAGTATAGTTGTTTAAAAATATATAATAAAGTTTTGACAGTTCGACTTTAGGTTTAGACTTATAATTTAATTTATTTTAATTATTTTTTAGATGAATTTTCCACAGATTGGTCCAAATAAAATTCCTATGTGAAAGCCAATTTGTACCAAATTAGAGAGGATATTCAGGTAATCTTAAATAGGGAAAAAACAAGTATCTACAAAGAATTTTCTGCAGGAGTTCAACTATCCTTTTACTTAAGAAAATAATCAGCTGCCTCAAGTCACATAAGATCTTCAGGACAATTTAAACTTCAAAGATGCAGTAAGTTTATTACACTTCTCCTGAAATAAAAGCTGAAACTTATTCGAGTAATGCTTCTTTATGTGTATGAGTCTATTGATAAAAAAAACTTAATTTACAGAATTATTTTATATATATTTTTTTACTTTGATTCTTAAAGTCAAAAATATTCTTAGGTTAGTATATGTGGAATTAACGTTTAATTATCTCAATAAAGTAATATAATTTTAGGTTTTACAATTAGCGAAAATTGGAGGAAATTATACCTATTAACTTATTAAAAGATATTTTATTGTAACAATGACAGATAGCCTTTCCAAGAATTATACATATGATGGAACAGTAAAGTGCCCTTTAAAGAACTTATGTTCACTATTTGTAGGTAAGTTACCACTTAAATATAAAAATTTGATGAAAAAAATCTCTCTGTTTTATTTGTCATACTCATAAATAATAAGAACAAATTAGGTGTCAGATTTCACACGTTGAACTCTAGATCCTCTTGTTCTGATAATACCCAGACAAAAAGTGTGTTAAAATTTTTTTCTGCCCTATTGGTTTAAGCACTCTAAGCAATAACGATGCATTTGGTTATATATATATATATATATATATATATAGAGAGAGAGAGAGAGAGAGATATTTAAATTCCTACAAAACCATAAAATACTGCATCATTTAACGTTAAACCTTATTAATTTTCAGCTGCGGTAGAAGAATGGGGGGCCGATAAAAAACAGCCGAAGACGAGATTAGACAATGGCAGAAGAGATTAAACGACAGAAATAAATCTAGAAAAAAATAATCATTGTAACAATAAAAAGTCTTTATTTAAATAATTGGTATATTTTCTATTACCCAATTGAAATGGTACCTATTACTATGGAACCAGATAACTTATTCATAGCGATCCTTTTACAGCTTGAACAATTTAAATCAATTGAAGCTATATTTTGTAGCACTTGCAATTCGACTAATTATAAAATTTTATATTGTTATATAGTATTGTATTAAAAACTTGACAATTGTAATCAATAAGTGTAATATGTGGATCCAGTTCCTGTTACCTGGTTCGCTAATGTAATTTATATCTGTTTAATTTTTGGGACTAATAGGGCCATCTATGGTTACTTGTTATCGACGTTTTGATGACATGAGTGGTCTGTGTCTTCAGAAGTGCAGATTAATTAGGTACTATAAGCTCTCGGACCCTAAGCAAATTCTGAAAATATCTACAATTCACGTTACCGGAACGTCAAGAAGAGGGAACCATAGATTATGACCTATTTATCCAAAAAGTACAATACCATCGGATAATATGTCCACAATCGGGTCAAGAATGTACAATATATGGACATCCAAAATTAGTCCTATTAACATCCAAAAATGATCCATACTTGGACAATATATGTAATCCAAAAAGACGTCCATGAGTGGGACAAAACGTATAGTCTAGTGGATATCCATAGGATGTTGGTGGACAAATTCTGGACATCCCATGGATACCCAGTATGTCCAGCTTTGGATAAACGATGGATATCCAGTGGACTGAAGTGTGCTATTTGGGCAGATACCGTACATGAGCTAGCCGTTCTTTTAAAAACATCATTGTTGAGCGAACTGAAAAAAAGGGTTGAAAATGTTCAAAAAGTTAATTTATTTTCAATGGCCACATTTTTGGATCCCCGATTCAAAAAATTACATTTGGACGGTGGCACTGCTCTAACCAAAAGCTTAAATTATATCAAGCGGACTATCAGTCAAGAAGAAAACCGAAAACCAACACAAGAACGAGCAACGGAAAATTCAATTTTGACATCATCTGAAGAAGGAGTAACGCCTAGCCCGTCTTTTATCTTTTTTTTTCATATAGTTTTTCCAACTTCCCGAGGGGCTAGAGCGTCTTCTCCTAATGAAGGAGAGTGGGACTAGGTCCTAGAGGACTTACTACTGCTTTGAACTTCTTTATAATTGTTTTCTTACAATTAAAACACTGATAGCCTTTTTAGATTAAGTTTTATTAAAATTATGTACGAGCGGCACTAGTTTATAAACATAAATCAACGATAATTTAACTTAATTAGGGAGCAACTATAAAGTTTCTTCTATTTTATCTTTAATAAAATTAAAAATAACAAAACGCTCACTTTCCTACTAGTTACTAAAATTTATAATCCGCATTTCTCTTACCCACACATCGCGGCTACGCAGAGCGAGCTAAAAGTTTAGTTTAACCCATTTTAAACCCCATATTGACTGTTTACTAGACTACAAAACACTTAGAATTTTTACTGCGAGAATTATATTTAAAACCGTATTTAAAACATTTTTTCACCGTACTGCGAAACACTCTACTGACATTGTCTAAGTACTTTTTGAACTAACTCTTTGACTAACTGTTTCAACTCTTTCAACTAACCGTTCTTAACTCTTGTTCTTCACTAACGACCCCCTTTTCATAGCGAGATGGCTCGTATTTAAACATTTGCCGTGACGTCTCGGCAGAAATCGGGATTTTTCGAATCTACTTGTTTTCCACGAAAAAGTCTCGTGATGTGGGTTTTTTTACCTCAACCTCGTGATCCGACGTCGGCAAACCGACATTCCTTTCTCGGTCTACTTTTCCAAGAAAAAAGTCGTATGATCGAGACTCTATATGTTGAAATAGTGGTTTTTTACCCAAATCTCGTAATTTTCGACGTCAGCACACGGACATTCGCCTCGTGGCCTACTTATTTTTCAGCGTTCCAGAATAAAATACGTCACATATCTCGTGGTTTCGATTTAGATTCTTTATTTTATATTTTATTCAAATATAGTTTAGAGTCAAAATAAGAAGTGCGCGTCTGTGATAAAATTTGCACACGTATGACTTGATACAATAGATTTTAATCGGACTTTTCCTTTTATAAACTTAGATAAGTTTTGCTTTTGAAATATTTTTATTATTTTTAATTTATTAACTACTTTGAAAAATAAAATTCGTCCCGGGGCATCACAAAGGCGATATATGGCAATCACATAAAAAAAAATGTTGGCAGTTAGTACTGCAAGTCTCGGCGATTCTTCTACATCAGAACTAAATTTCTATATAGCCGCGCCCTTGATGGAAAAAAAAAAACCTCTCAAGGTCTGGCGAAGCTATGAAGGTGCTTACCCTAAGCTCACTCAATTGGCGTGTAAGCACCTTTTGGTCCTGGCTTCCTCTGCTCCCGCAGAACGAAAAGCAGAAATCGAATACTGAGAAAACGGTTGCCAAAACCAATATTTTTAAATTCTTTACTAAAGGAATTGTGGTAATTTTTCTTTAAGATTTAATTTGAATGTTAATTTTTGATCTCGAAAGTGTTGCACGTTATTTTCAAGAAACTTGCAGGAAGGTTTCACGGAAATTTCACAGTTAGTTACACGTTAATTTTCCTTGTAACATTTATTATGTTTCTCGGAATCTGAAAGATTACATGGGATTCTTTTAAAAAAAAGTATTCATAAGCTTCCAGGAAAGTTCTTGGAAGGCGACTTAGGAAGCTTACATACTTGGATCCCGAGCGGCGCTCACTATTTTGATGCTGTCTCTCTCGCACGCTGCCTCAACCACAAGTATCTCTCTTCCACAATTCCTCACCACCTCAAGTTCCCATTCTAGGTGATCAAGCAAAAGAAATGTTATTACCTTATTCTAATATATTCGTGGCTGAGTAGTCAGCAGCTTTAGCAAACATTTTGCCATTGTACAGGGTGAGTCAACGATTGGATGAAGTAGGTTTGTGCCTTTTCGGTGAAATTAACAAAGAAACTATATTTATTGTTTGATACAGTTTATTTTTACGCAGATTTTAAAAATATTTAGGACTCTACAGGGTGAGCCAAAAAACTAGGACAGCATAAAGTTGTATTTTTTTAAATAGAACACCCTATATACGAATCGTATTTTCGATTTAGCTTATAATTTTAAATCTTTTTTATTAAGGGTTTACTATAACAAAACTTTATAGTTTCTGAGATAATTAAGTTTAAAGAAAAAAAGTCACATTTTCAAGCATCAATTCAATCCTAAACAACGTTTTCAATTTTGTGACAAATACATTCAAATTTGGAATTTAGCAAGGCCAAGGACAAGTTAACATAATTTTTACCTAATATTTGCAATAAAAGCTACAGGGTGTTGAACACATCGGCTCAAATTTGTACAAGTTTAAATGAATAAATATCTTCTTTTTTTTAAAATGGTACACCCTGTATATTTTCATGTTATTTAATAGAGTAAAAAAAACCCTAAAAGTTTTGTTCAATAAATCCTATACCTATTTATAATAGTTTTTGAGATATTTCAGTTTTTCTTATTTTCCATACTTTTTTACAGAAATAGTCTTCATTATCATAGTAGCCATGGCAAAAACAATGTAAAAGAACATTTTTCTGTGTGTCAAATTTATAACCACAATCACTTCTTTTGGTTTTTATGTAGTGTAGTTTGGTTTTTTTTGCATTCATCTTATATTGTAAAATGAATTTTCCAAAGAATGAGTTAATAGATATGATTTATACAATAGGAGAGGCTCAAAAAAATTGCCTTCTTGCTCAAAGAATTTACAAAATGAAGTATCCTGATCGACGCCAGCCTAATACCCATACTTTTCAAAACTTAATGCAAAGATTTGATTCTTCTGGTACTGTTGATTATCCAAAACGTAAAGTGGTCAACAAACCAGTAACTAATGAAGAAAAAGAACTACAAGTATTGTTAAATGTTCAGGAAAATCCTTATATTGGTAGCCGTCAGTTAGCAGCATTATGTGAAACATCACAATCCACCGCTAATCGTACTACCAAGAAATATAGGTATCATCCATATCACATGGAATTACACCAAGAATTGCATGGACAGGATTTTGAAAGTCGTGTAAACTTTTGTCGTACAATAAATGCGGAGATTCAATTAAATCCAAATTTATTATGCAAGGTAATGTTTAGTGATGAAGCTACTTTTAGAAGTAACGGTGCCGTAAATAGACGCAACATGCATTATTATGCCACAGAAAACCCATTTTGGATTAGAGAGGTGCAACATCAAAACCACTGATCATTAAATGTTTGGTGTGGTATTCATCATAATCGAATTATTGGACCCCACTTTTTTAATGAACCACTAAATGGCCATAGTTACCTGAACTTTCTACAAGAAGAACAACTGCTTCAAGGTCTCGATAGGGATGAGCTCGACAGTATGTGGTTCCAGCACGATGGTGCGCCTCCGCATTACCATCGTGAAGTTCGTACGTTTTTGGACCAACGATATCCGCAAAAATGGATTGGACGTGGGGGTTTCATTGAGTGGCCACCAAGGTCTTGCGACATCACCCCATTAGATTTCTTCCTATGGGGTTATATTAAAAATAAGATGTATGTTAATCCACCAACAACAGTGGAAGATATGCGAAACAGGATTAGGGATACCTGTAGAACAATAACGCCACTAATTTTGTCCAGGGTCCGAGAAAATCTGCACAAGAGGGTCGTTTATTCGAACACTTATTAAAAAGAAATAATTAATCTCAGTATTTAATAGGTAATTTTTTTCTTTCAATTTAGTATAAAAGTAAATATGTATTTGCCTTGTCGTTATTGTTGTGTTAATTTTTTCACATTATGTTTAATTAAACTATTGCCGTTGTAATATAACGAATAATGTATTTCATCATATTTAACCACATTCTGTTTGTTTCTGTAGTTTCTTTTACATTGTTTTTGCCATGGCTACTATGATAATGAAGACTATTTCTGTAAAAAAGTATGGAAAATAAGAAAAACTGAAATATCTCAAAAACTATTATAAATAGGTATAGGATATATTGAACAAACCTTTTAGGGTTTTTATTACTCTATTAAATAACATGAAAATATACAGGGTGTACCATTTAAAAAAAAAGATATTTATTCATTTAAACTTGTTCAAATTTGAGCCGATGTGTTCAACACCCTGTAGCTTTTATTGCAAATATTAGGTAAAAATTATGTTAACTTTTCCTTGGCCTTACTAAATTCCAAATTTGAATATATTTGTCACAAAATTGAAAACGTTATTTAGGATTGAATTGATGCTTGAAAATGTGACTTTTTTTCTTTAAACTTAATTATCTCAGAAACTATAAAGTTTTGTTATAGTAAACCCTTAATAAAAAAGATTTAAAATTATAAGCTAAATCGAAAATACGATTCCGTATATAGGGTGTTCTATTTAAAAAAATACAACTTTATGCTGTCCTAGTTTTTTGGCTCACCCTGTAGAGTCCTAAATATTTTTAAAATCTGCGTAAAAATAAACTGTATCAAACAATAAATATAGTTTCTTTGTTAATTTCACCGAAAAGGCACAAACTTACTTCATCCAATCGTTGACTCACCCTGTACAACAATTATTTTCACGAAAACAACAAAAATAATTATTTTTAATTAAACGCCTTAGTCAAGAAATAAAGAAAATGTCTTCTAACATAAATTAAAATTATTGGGGTCTAGTGCAATTTTTATAACATATTTCAATAGAAATATTAAAAAAAAATCTTAATGTATTACACAACACTCATTTCTCACATTAGCTTATTTATGAGAGGGGACTTGGAGAAAGATGTTCGCGCCATCTGCTTTGCGGGCACCTAAACTAATATTTGTAAACATTGGTACCCACGGCTAGCAACGCTTGCTAACCAAGAACGGCGTTTCTATATGGAATCTATATTCGTTGCGTTAGGTATATTTTAAATAAAAAATGGACTATAATAATATTAGAAGATACAAAAATTATTCTACAATACTTCAAACATTTAAAAGAGTGAGATTCTTTTTGAAAGTTTTTGCTTTCAGGTAATTTATAGACTTTTAAAAACAGCTTTCGAAACGTGAATATGTAATGGAACAAATGTTAATTATTTTCATTGTTCAATGTTAACTATATTTTGTTAAAATAAATAATTAAATAATCACTCTGTGAATAGATATGCCGTGGGAACAGGGTAGTTATATTTTTTATCACTATCCACGAAGGTCTAAAGGAAGAATAAATCAGTTATCGAACTTAACTTTTATGATCTTTGTCGTTTAAATGTTTTCTTAAAAAAATACATAAAGTCAGTTAATTTATGAAGACGTAAAAGACCCTCTCTTAGAATTGCCTATAAATCCGTCCAAGTAATCCTGCCCTGGTTAAGTATATAAAACCAGATGTGATAAGGGTAGTTTTAACATATGGTATGTGGAATACCGTTAAAATGTTTTAAATTATTGAACGATTTTCCCATTATTAGGAAACAAAAGAATGATCAAATAAACTCACTATAATAGAAATATATCGTTTGGCCATTTGTAAAAAGAATTATGATTAATAATTGTTTTTTCTATTCACAAGAAATAATGAGTTAAGATGTTCATTGCCAAAACAGCCAAGAAAAGTGAATAGTTTTTTTTACAGTCTTTAACATATATTCTTTTAGTTATAGAAAGAAATAGAATAGTTTTATTAATTGTGTTACATAAAAATTAAGATTAAGATGCTCACAGGTCAATTCGTGAATCAAGCATCCGGTATAGAACAGCTAACGCCCTCAGTAAGAAAACTCCCAAATCTTCGAACTTTAAGGGAAGAAATTTACCGGGTTCCATCTTGTAATTTGGATACAAACTGGAAACAAAGGGAGAGGGGGTGTAAGATTTGATTACACTCTTTTAAGGAATAGTAAATTTTAGTTCCAATCTGAAATTCGAATAAGGGTGATCGGTACCATTCTATAAGCCCAGTGCCGTAGTGTATATTTGGCGGGAATGAAGGTTTTCTTTGTTTGATTTGTTTTTGATTTAATTCGGGAAGTTAAGGGAGTATCATGTGTTATTTTAGTGGGGCATTTCGCGATTTTCATACGGTTCGATTAGGTAATATAAATAGCTGTTTTTCGCGTTTTATTTCTTTTTTTTTGTTTAATATTTTATTAAGCTATTTATACGTGTTTTTTTTTTCAAAATTGGGTTTTAGATTTTTGGTTAAAATAACGGTCGAGAAGAGCAATTATGTTAGTTTTTCGTAATTGTTATTAGTTTTAAGTTTCTCATTGTAAAAAGCCCGTTTTATTCTATTTATTTTGTTAATAGACTAAGTGTTTTGAGAAACTTGTTTTATTCAATTTAATTAAAACCTTCACGCGAATTAACTTGCGGGTGTGCTGCTGCGAGATCTACAAAACCAGAGATTTCTACTGACCAACTAATTAGCAGCCTTTCCTGAGTCCTGAAGATCTGAGTCATGGTTGTGGTAAGCTTTAATAACCGTAGTGTTTGGTACTAAAGCTGCAAGAGAGAAGTTGAACGACTAGACTTCCAGAGTGTCTTTATTACTATGATATTTAATTGTAGGTTATTAAAATAGTTACTAATTAATATGGGGCAAAAATGATTATAGATAAGATAATTAACGCTACCTCAATACGTCATCGGCAAGAGTCTATAATCAAATTTTGTCACAAATATTTAACTAAAAAATAATATTGTTTTTACCATATAATCTCTCCAAATAATCAGGAAAACTTTTAAAATGTTCCGATAATTCATTACTTTTCTGTAACAAAGTTTTGTATCTCTGAGATAAATATTTAACGTTCTCTTCCTCTGCTATTTCTAATTCGTTGAGGGCTTCGTGAAGTTCTTTGTCCTTCAATATTTTTTTATGCTCCAGCAATTTTGGCTCAACAATTTTAATCACGTGATCGATACAATCGTCGTTTAACTCTAAAAAAGAAACATTAGATATTGCAATATTAACAATTAAAAAAAAATTTCCTGCTTGTGCGCAAATTTGATTTCAATTCTTTTATTATTTTGTGTTTTATGAATTTTTTTGCAACAAAAAATGAGTTTAGTGAAATTGCATTTAAAAATACTCAGGGTAGTAATAACCAACAAAAATTAAAATATTTATGTTTGTCAAATATCAAAATAACTGTCTCACCGCAAACAACAGCCAAATCAATTATTTTAGTAGTACACTAGGGATGTTGACTATTTTTGGGAATGTCTTCAAACCACGCATAACTACCTAATGTAGTCTAAAATATTTCATATATTTTTTTAATACAACAACTTATACTTTAAAAATCATATATTTTAAATTTCGTTTCAAACTTCGCTCTAAAATTTCAATACTTATCACGTGACCGCTGTGACGTCATATATTTCCGAACACTGGTAAACTGATGAGTTTTTATGTAATTTTCGTAATAAAAGATGAGTTCTAAGGGAAATGTTTAAAAAGGAACTATTATGTTTTATACCACTAAATTTATTAAGAAAACAGTGACTGCGGTTTCAACTCACAGAGTCATTTTCAAACTGAATTACAAAGATAGACTAAGTATTCAATATAGAAACATGAGAATATTTAACAATAAATAAAAACTACCTGAGAAATTACATTATTACAAAGGGGAGGTACTACATTTTGGGAACTAATTATTATTTGGCGTCAACAAATAACGGGGGAAATCCATGTTCTGTCTGGTCATTAAGCAAATTTACATTTTTATTTTTACTATGATTATATATTTCTAATGATT
The DNA here is from genome assembly GCA_034092305.1 of Diaprepes abbreviatus. NCBI lineage: Eukaryota > Metazoa > Arthropoda > Insecta > Coleoptera > Curculionidae > Diaprepes > Diaprepes abbreviatus. Next base: position 713,661 of record JASJET010000291.1, read on the forward strand.
CAAGAATATTTAATTTTTGACCCTTTGTTGAATAATGTAATATGTCAGTGTTGCTTAAATCAGGAGAACTGCGGCTGTATTCTAAGCAATGGTTTGCAAAGATCGAGTCTGTTTTTTGTAGTCTATATGATCGGTGGTGTTCTGTAAAGCGAGTTTTAAAGCTTCTACCACTTTGTCCAATATACAAGCTATCACACTCTGAACATTTTAACTTATAAACTCCTGATTTATCAAATTTATTAATTTTATCTTTAGCATTGTAAAGGATAGTGGACAGATTGTGTTGAGATTTAAAGGCTACTTTTATGTTATGTTTGGAAAGAGTATTAGCTTTTTTCTGATAGGGTACCACAGTATGATTAAGATATATAAGATGAACTATCTTTATCATTTTTTATTTTGGGATATATTGAATTAAAAGCTAGTTGTTTGATGAAGTTGTAGATTGTTGAATGATAAAGATAGTTCATCTTATATGTTCAATTTTGGTACAGATATGTGGATGATGTTCTAGCATGTTTTAAAGGCACTACTAGACAGCTTCAAAAATTCTTACAATACATTAATAATTGCCATCCAAAAACTTCAATTTACTCTGGAAACTGAAAATAACCATAAAATAAATTTTCTTGATCTCACCATATCTCACCTCAATAATCAGTGTAATTGTAAAATTTTTAAAAAAAACAACGTTTACAGGTAATACTATATCTAATGACTCTTTTCACCCCTTACAACACAAAATGACTGCATACAATTCAATGATACATAGAGCATTCTCTTTGCCTCTCTCTGAAGAAGATCTTCAAGAGGAATTAAATATCATTGAAAAGATTGCAATATCAAACAATTTCTCCCAACAAACCATAAAGAAATTAATAACTAAAAAACAAAAACAACTAGCTTTTAATTCAATATATCCCAAAATAAAAAAAAATGATAAAGATAGTTCATCTTATATATCTTTGTCATACTCCCAGATAGCACAAGATTTCCATTGGATATCCAGAATAGGTACATATAATGTCCTGTATGTCCATGGACCGTTTATGGATGTCCATTAGATGTGATGACCTGTAATCTATATGGACGTCCATATCTGGATGTCCAGTGTAAGTCCATCAGACGTCCATTAATTAAATTTCGGGTTGTCGGTAAAATCGGATACTGTAATATCGGCCTGTAGAATTGTCATTTCTTAACCTGCCGGCCCGCCATGATCACAGTGCCCATTATTGTGTTGACGTCGAGCTAAAAAAGACCTTTGGAGTTTTAGTTGAGCTAAAATCAAGTGTGCTTTTTATTTGAAGAAGATGCCACCGTTAAAGGTAAGTATAGTTATTTTTAATTTAATTTTTTTAATTATACCAAAAATTACCGAACGAAACTACAGACATGCCCGACGAAAAGCTGATAATTTAATATCAAACTCGCACAAATTTGAAAGTGAACAAAATATTCAGTATCAAAACACGTATGTTAAAATATAGCTTTTGTAGCTATACTTTTTCATACAATTACTTATTTAAATGGAAATTACTACAAATAAGTGCAAATATTTTGATAGGCCAATGAATTTTGTATCTTGTTGGTTAAAATGGAGCACAGATAGAGTTGTAAATTTGTGTAATAATAAAATTGTAAATTTTAGAGAAAATTCTCTCTGACAAAGTCATTATTGAGTAATCAGTCTAATAAGATTGCTGGCATTAATAAATGTTATCAAAATTTATAATGGAATAAAAGCTATAGCAAATTTGAATAATTATATTAATTTTTTTATGACTATTTTGGATTAAACGCTAGTAAAAGTTTACATTGATGTGTATTTTTGTGCAGTATAATTGTTTAAAAATATATAATAAAATTTTGACAGTTCGACTCTAGGTTTGGACTTATAATTTAATTTATTTTAATTATTTTTTAGATGAATTTTCCACAGATTGGTCCAAATAAAATTCCTATGTGAAAGCCAATTTGTACCAAATTAGAGAGGATATTCAGGTAATCTTAAATAGGGAAAAAACAACAAGTATCTACAAAGAATTTTCTGCAGGAGTTCAACTATCCTTTTACTTAAGAAAATAATCAGCTGCCTCAAGTCACATAAGATCTTCAGGACAATTTAAACTTCAAAGATGCAGTAAGTTTATTACACTTCTCCTGAAATAAAAGCTGAAACTTATTCGAGTAATGCTTCTTTATGTGTATGAGTCTATTGATAAAAAAAAACTTAATTTACAGGATTATTTTATATATATTTTTTTACTTTGATTCTTAAAGTCAAAAATATTCTTAGGTTAGCATATGTGGAATTAACGTTTAATTATCTCAATAAAGTAATATAATTTTAGGTTTTACAATTAGCGAAAATTGGAGGGAATTATACCTATTAACTTATTAAAAGATATTTTATTGTAACAATGACAGATAGCCTTTCCAAGAATTATACATATGATGGAACAGTAAAGTGCTCTTTAAAGAACTTATGTTCACTATTTGTAGGTAAGTTACCACTTAAATATAAAAATTTGATGAAAAAAATCTCTCTGTTTTATTTGTCATACTCGTAAATAATAAGAACAAATTAGGTGTCAGATTTCACACGATGAACTCTAGATCCTCTTGTTCTGATAATACCCAGACAAAAAGTGTGTTAAAATTTTTTTTCTGGCCTGTTGGTTTAAGCACTCTAAGCAATAACGATGCATTTGGTTATATATATATATATATATATATATATATATATATATATATATATATATATATATATAATATACATAGAGAGAGAGAGAGAGAGAGAGATATTTAAATTCCTACAAAACCATAAAATACTGCATCATTTAACGTTAAACCTTATTAATTTTCAGCTGCGGTAGAAGAATGGGGGGCCGATAAAAAACAGCCGAAGACGAGATTAGACAATGGCAGAAGAGATTAAACGACAGAAATAAATCTAGAAAAAAATAATTATTGTAACAATAAAAAGTCTTTATTTAAATAATTGGTATATTTTCTATTACTCGATTGAAATTGTACCTATTACTATGGAACCAGATAACTTATTCATAGCGATCCTTCTACAGCTTGAACAATTTAAATCAATTGAAGCTATATTTTGTAGCACTTGCAATTCGACTAATTATAAAATTTTATATTCTTATATAGTATTGTATTAAAAACTTGACAATTGTAATCAATAAGTGTAATATGTGGATCCAGTTTCTGTTACCTGGTTCGCTAATGTAATTTATATCTGTTTAATTTTTGGGACTAATAGGGCCATCTATGGTTACTTGTTATCGACGTTTTGATGACATGAGTGGTCTGTGTCTTCAGAAGTGCAGATTAATTAGGTACTGTAAGCTCTCGGACCCTAAGCAAATTCTGAAAATATCTACCATTCACGTTACCGGAACGTCAAGAAGAGGGAACCATAGATTATGACCTATTTATCCAAAAAGCACAATACCATCGGATAATATGTCCACAATCGGGTCAAGAATGTACAATATATGGACATCCAAAATTTGTCCTATTAATATCCAAAAATGATCCCTACTTGGACAATATATGTAATCCAAAAAGACGTCCATGAATGGGACAAACGTATAGTCTAGTGGATATCCATAGGATGTTGGTGGACAAATTTTGGACATCCCATGGATACCCAGTATGTCCAGCTTTGGATAAACGATGGATATCCAGTGGACTGAAGTGTGCTATTTGGGCTGGGGTACCCTATCAGAAAACATCGCTAATACTCTTTCCAAACATAACATAAAAGTAGCCTTTAAATCTCAACATAATCTGTCCACTATCCTTTACAATGCTAAAGATAAAATTAATAAATTTGATAAATCAGGAGTTTATAAGTTAAAATGTTCAGAATGTGATAGCTTGAACATTGGACAAAGTGGTAGAAGCTTTAAAACTCGCTTTTCAGAACACCACCGATCATATAGACTACAAAAAACAGACTCGAGCTTTGCCAACCATTGCTTAGAACACAACCATAGTTTTCCTGATTTAAGCAACACTGACATATTACATTATTCAACAAAGAGCCAAAAGTTAAATATTCTTGAATCTTTAGAAATATATAAACATAGTAAAAATAAAAATGTAAATTTGCTTAAAGACCAGCCAGAACCTGGGTTTTCCCCGTTATTTGTTGTCGCCAAATAATAATTAGTTCCCAAAATTTAGTACCTCCCCTTCATAATAATGTAATTTTTTCAGATAGATTTTATTTATTGTTAAATTTTCTCATGTTTCTGTATTGAATGCTTGAAAATGACTCTGTGAGTTGAAACTGCAGTCACTATTTTCTAAATAAATTTAGTGGTATGAAACATAGTAGTTCCTTTTTAAACATTTCCCGAAGATGATTAACTACCACATAGTAACGGCTACCAGCATCAACTTTTTTAGATGAGTTCTAAGTTTTATAAGTATTCTATGTTCGGAAAATAATAGGAATATGTGGCTTGAGCTAGCTCGCAAGGATCCGGCACTTGCGCCTACACAATCTAAAATGTATTTTTGGGGAGATGATTTTGATGTAAGTTTTGATAATATTTGTTTATTTTTCTAATATTAAAAGTTATTATTTTTCAAGTTTTCAATGAAAACCGGAATTCTGAGGTTATAAATAAAGTAATCAAAGTTGGGTAATAATGTTTCGTACTTGTTTCATTTTAGTTGCCGAATGATATGAAGAACTATATAGATGGGCGCGGTATCAGAGATCTGAATAAGAGCAGGTTGTTTGCCAACGAAGTTTGGATATCAACCTGGCAGAAAAAGACGAACAGGAAACGTAACAACCCGACCATTAGAACCCACACAGCACTAGACGTCTTATAGACTTCATTTTTATATCCAGATTATGTCTGAACGTCTTAAGACATAAATAAGGCGTCTTTATACAACGTCTTTAAGATATCTTTTAAAAGTCTACATACAACATTTTATATGAAAATAAATACAGTTGTGAATAATTTAGTTGATAAAAACTAAAAAGCATTTCCTTCCCTATGGATTTGTCGCAGTTGGGTAATAAGTTTGCAACGCCGCACAAAGCTCAACTGAATACAAGTTGAGGTTACAATTTTTGATTGAACGACAAATTTTTAGTAGCCTCACTACGATCTTGGTTAATGGAACTCTTGCGTGATCTTTTTAATCAATACTTTGGTGCTTTTTGTCACAGACTGTTTGATGTACCGATAACAATAACACACATAAATATGATGCCAGCGAAACTATAACTTTAAAAAACCCGCCTTTTGTTTCTGTCAACTGTCATTTTTCAGTTTTGTATTTGTGTTTCGTCATGTCATTATTCATTTTTAATGTTGTTGGGGTGCCGACTGTGAAAATTTAGCTTTTGAAAGAATTTTATTAAAATAGTTGATTTATCCATGTGCCTCTGAAAATCTTTTTTATTCGTGTTTATGTAAAACTTAAGGTAAGATCGAGAATCATATGTACTTTGGAACAACAGTAACGTTATTTATAGGTTGTGTTACAGGAAATTCCCGAATGCTTTACCGTTTATATTTTGTAGTAACCCTATGTTATTAGAAATATAAAATGCAATTTTCAAAAATATTATCTATGCAAAAAAGGCTTGCACAGCTCATCCACACCCGGTCCTAAATATTACAAGAAATATTACCAGTGAAGTGGAAGGCGAAATGTTTGTTTATGGAGTGCTCCACTAATGAAACCTGTAAGATTTAATTTGTTCCTGATGATTGGTTTATATTTAAAGAATATAGAAAATAGAGTTTTGTTAATTATAAGAAGTAATTTTGTTTAAGGTTTTAGAAATTTCAAAACTGGGAGTAGGGAGCATTTATGACTTTGTAAAGCGAGCTTGTAAAATTACCATGTACAGTTGATTAGTAAGAAAAGGAAAGAGAAAGTTCTACGATTCCAACTTGGTGAGACTTATTATGAGTAAGTTCTGTCTTTCATTATACATATTAACCTTAAAATAGCATAAGTCACGTTTCTATAGTAGAGGACAATTATAAAAATTCGCAAAAATATCAAAAAATTTACTCCCACAAATGATAAACTTTATTCTCTAAAATTAAAATTAGTTTGTTATTAGGATCTACAGAGACAACAGGACTGGCAAAAAGTCAGAAGAATGAGGAAATTTCAATCCAAACATGGCTGAAAAGGTCATCAGACCAGATTTGTTATTCGACTAAATAAAAATTCTTGTTTTTAAAACTATTTAAAGATTTGTGTATTTTTTATTTTAATAAACTTTTATTTTGTTGATAGTCTACCTTTTAGAGTTATTATATCGAAGGGATAAACTAAGGCTTAAATTTGATAGGTTCACTTATAGTTCGAACAGTAGTAGTTCTGAAAATATTTGCTCTTCTACCTCACTTCCTCAATTTCAAATTAGAAAAAGTTTACATTATGCTTAAGTGTATTTTTTTGTGTAAAGAGATTATGTTGAACATTTTTTTTAAGCAAATTATTCATGCGGAACTTGTAGTTATTTAAAATGGTAGTGTATATTTTGCTCTTGATTTTTTCTTAATTAAAGTTATTTCTTGGACTTTTAAATAATCACGGTTTGACTTTGTGAACAAGACAAACAAAAAAATTAAAGGGGCCTTTTTTAATGTACATAATTTTAATGGTGGAATATGTTGGGAAAGGACATCCATAAGACGTTGTAAACAAATGTCTTAAAGACGTTACCTTTTGTAACATAAGACGTCTATACAACGTCTTATGGACGTCATTCGACTTTAATGGACATCCACAAAACGTTCTGAATGTTGAGATCAAATGTTTTATGGGCGTCTTTAAGACGTATTTGTGCTGTTTGGGAAGTCAAAAGGCAAATATTGGAAACAATAGCGAAAGTATTTTCATGGCTGAGGTTCAACCAGGTAGAAGCTCAGGTAAACAATATAATTGTACCAGTTGATTATAAATACAATATTTTATTTATTTGCTGCAAAAGATTAAACAGTGTCCAAATAGTAGGAGAAATACTATATAAAATTGATGATATAAGTTATAACTTACATTTACAATAAACTGTGAAATACTTATAAAGCAAACTTTTCTTTTCAGATATGCTTCAACCAGTTGTATGTAAACCAATAACAACAGATAAATCAGTACAAGTGTCCATATGTCATAAATTTAGAAGTAAAAGCACACAGACTCAAACAATTTGTTTAATAAAAGACAAAACATAATATCAAAATCATACTAATTTTTAAATTATTTAGTTAAATCTGTTGAGGTTATAAATAACCAAGATTACTATTATGTATTCATTATTGGTTGCAGAAATAACAATTCTTGGTATATTCCTTACATGGAAACAATCATTTCTCGACAAATTCGAACTATTTGCCTTAATAAATCCACTTTCCCCAAACAGCACAAATACGTCTTAAAGACGTCCATAAAAAGTTTGATCTCAACATTCAGAACGTCTTATGGATGTCCATAAAAGACGAATGACGTCCATAAGACGTTGTATAGACGTCTTATGTTACAAAAGGTAACGTCTTTAAGACGTTTGCTTACAACGTCTTATGGACGTCCCTTCTCAACATTAAAACAACATATTCCACCATTAAAATTATGTACATTAAAAAGGATCCCTTTAATTTTTTTGTTTGTCTTGTTTACAAAGTTAAGCCGTAATTATTCAAAAGTCCAAGAAATAACTTTAATTAAGAAAAAATCAAGAGCAAAATATACACTACCAGTTTAAATAATTATAAGTTCCGCATGAATAATTTGCTTTAAAAAATATCTTCAAAATAATCTCTTTATACAAAAAAATACATAACTTAAGCATAATGTAAATTTTTTCTAATTTGAAATTGAGGAAGTGAGGTAGAAGAGCAAATATTTTCAGAACTACTACTGTTCGAACTATAAGTGAACCTAACAAATTTAAGCCTTAGTTTATCCCTTCAATATAATAACTCTAAAAGGTAGACTATCAACAAAATAAAAGTTTATTGAAATAAAAAGTACACAAATCTTTAAATAGTTTTAAAAACAAGAATTTTTATTTAGTCGAATAACAAATCTGGTCTGATGCCCTTTTCAGCCATGTTTGGATTGAAATTTCCTCATTCTTCCGACTTTTTGCCAGTACTGTTGTCTCTGTAGATCCTCATAACAAACTGATTTTAATTTTATAGGATAAAGTTTATCATTTGTGGGAGTAAATTTTTTGATATTTTTGCGAATTTTTATAATTGTCCTCTAGTATAGAATCGTGACTTATGCTATTTTAAGGTTAATATGTATAATGAAAGACAGAACTTATTCATAATAAGTCTCGCCAAGTTGGAATCGTAGAACTTTCTCTTTCCTTTTCGTACTAATCCACTGTACATGGTAATTTTACAAGCTCGCTTTACAAAGTCATAAATGCTCCCTACTCCCAGTTTTGAAATTTCTAAAACCTTAAACAAAATTACTTCTTATAATTAACAAAACTCTATTTTCTATGTTCTTTAAATATAAACCACTCATCAGGAACAAATTAAATCTTACAGGTTTCATTAGTGGAGCACTCCATAAACAAACATTTCGCCTTCCACTTCATTAGTTATATTTCTTGTAATATTTAGGACCGGGTCTGGATGAGCTGTGCAAGCCTTTTTCGCACAGATAATATTTTTGAAGATTTCATTTCATACTTCTAACATAGAGTTACTACAAAAATATAAGCGGTAAAGCATTCGGGAATTTCCTGTAACACAACCTATAAATAACGTTACTGTTTTTCCTAAGTACAGGGTGAGTCAACGATTGGATGAAGTAGGTTTGTGCCTTTTCGGTGAAATTAACAAAGAAACTATATTTATTGTTTGATACAGTTTATTTTTACACAGATTTTAAAAATATTTAGGACTCTACAGGGTGAGTCAAAAAACTAGGACAGCATAAAGTTGTTTTTTTTTAAATAGAACACCCTATATACGAATCGTATTTTCGATTTAGCTTATAATTTTAAATCTTTTTTATTAAGGGTTTACTATAACAAAACTTTATAATTTCTGAGATAATTAAGTTTAAAGAAAAAAAGTCACATTTTCAAGGATCAATTCAATCCTAAATAACGTTTTCAATTTTGTGACAAATATATTCAAATTTGGAATTTAGCAAGGCCAAGGACAAGTTAACATAATTTTTACCTAATATTTGCAATAAAAGCTACAGGGTGTTGAACACATCGGCTCAAATTTGAACAAGTTTAAATGAATAAATATCTTTTTTTTTTAAACGGTACACCCTGTATATTTTCATGTTATTTAATAGAGTAATAAAAACCCTAAAAGTTTTGTTCAATATATCCTATACCTATTTATAATAGTTTTTGAGATATTTCAGTTTTTCTTATTTTCCATACTTTTTTACAGAAATAGTCTTCATTATCATAGTAGCCATGTAAAATAATAAAAAGAAACTACAGAAACAAACAGAATGTGGTTAAATATGATGAAATACATTATTCGTTATATTACAACGGCAATAGTTTAATTAAACATAATGTGAAAAAATTAACACAACAATAACGACAAGGCAAATACATATTTACTTTTATACTAAATTGAAACAAAAAAATTACCCATTAAATACTGAGATTAATTATTTCTTTTTAATAAGTGTTCGAATAAACGACCCTCTTGTGCAATGCACAAATTTAGTCTTTTTTGCAGATTTTCTCGGACCCTGGACAAAATTAGTGGCGTTATTGTTCTACAGGTATCTCTAATCCTGTTTCGCATATCTTCCACTGTTGTTGGTGGATTAACATACACCTTATTTTTAATATAACCCCATAGGAAGAAATCTAATGGGGTGATGTCGCAAGACCTTGGTGGCCACTCAATGAAACCCCCACGTCCAATCCATTTTTGCGGATATCGTTGGTCCAAAAACGCACGAACTTCACGATGGTAATGCGGAGGCGCACCATCGTACTGGAACCACATACTGTCGAGCTCATCCCTATCGAGATCTTGAAGCAGTTGGGGTAGTTCTTCTTGTAGAAAGTTCAGGTAACTATGGCCACTTAGTGGTTCATTAAAAAAGTGGGGTCCAGTAATTCGATTATGATGAATACCACACCAAACATTTAATGACCAGTGGTTTTGATGTTGCACCTCTCTAATCCAAAATGGGTTTTCTGTGGCATAATAATGCATGTTGCGTCTATTTACGGCACCGTTACTTCTAAAAGTAGCTTCATCACTAAACATTACCTTGCATAATAAATTTGGATTTAATCTCCGCATTTATTGTACGACAAAAGTTTACACGACTTTCAAAATCCTGTCCATGCAATTCTTGGTGTAATTCCATGTGATATGGATGATACCTATATTTCTTGGTAGTACGATTAGCGGTGGATTGTGATGTTTCACATAATGCTAACTGACGGCTACCAATATAAGGATTTTCCTGAACATTTAACAATACTTGTAGTTCTTTTTCTTCATTAGTTACTGGTTTGTTGACCACTTTACGTTTTGGATAATCAACAGTACCAGAAGAATCAAATCTTTGCATTAAGTTTTAAAAAGTATGGGTATTAGGCTGGCGTCGATCAGGATACTTCATTTTGTAAATTCTTTGAGCAAGAAGGCAATTTTTTTGAGCCTCTCCTATTATATAAATCATATCTATTAACTCATTCTTTGGAAAATTCATTTTACAATATAAGATGAATGCAAAAAAAAACCAAACTACACTACATAAAAACCAAAAGAAGCGATTGTGGTTATAAATTTGACACACAGAAAAATGTTCTTTTACATTGTTTTTGCCATGGCTACTATGATAATGAAGACTATTTCTGTAAAAAAGTATGGAAAATAAGAAAAACTGAAATATCTCAAAAACTATTATAAATAGGTATAGGATATATTGAACAAAACTTTTAGGGTTTTTTTTTACTCTATTAAATAACATGAAAATATACAGGGTGTACCATTTAAAAAAAAGATATTTATTCATTTAAACTTGTTCAAATTTGAGCCGATGTGTTCAACACCCTGTAGCTTTTATTGCAAATATTAGGTAAAAATTATGTTAACTTGTCCTTGGCCTTGCTAAATTCTAAATTTTAATAGATTTGTCACAAAATTGATAACGTTATTTAGGATTGAATTGATGTTTGAAAATGTGACTTTTTTTCTTTAAACTTAATTATCTCAGAAACTATAAAGTTTTGTTATAGTAAACCCTTAATAAAAAAGATTTAAAATTATAAGCTAAATCGAAAATATGATTCGTATATAGGGTGTTCTATTTAAAAAAATACAACTTTATGCTGTCCTAGTTTTTTGGCTCACCCTGTAGAGTCCTAAATATTTTTAAAATCTGCGTAAAAATAAACTGTATCAAACAATAAATATTGTTTCTTTGTTAATTTCACCGAAAAGGCACAAACCTACTTCATCCAATCGTTGACTCACCCTGTACATATGATTCTCGATCTTACCTTAAGTATTACATAAACATGAATAAAAAAGATTTTCAGAGGTACATGGATAAATCAACTATTTTAATAAAATTCTTTCAAAAGCCAAATTTTCACAGTCGGCACCCCAACAACATTAAAAATGAATAACGAAATGACGAAACACAAATACAAAACTGAAAAATGACAGTTGACAGAAACAAAAGGCGGGTTTTTTAAAGTTATAGTTTCGCTGGTATCATATTTATGTGTGTCATTGTTATCGGTACGTCAAACTGTCTGTGACAAAAAGCACCAAAGTATTAATAAAAAAGATCACGCAAAAGTTCTATTAACCAAGGTCGTAGTGAGGCTACTAAAAATGTGTCGTTCAATCAAAAATTTTAACCTCAACTTGCATTCAGTTGAGCTCTGTGCGGCGTTGCAAACTTATTACCCAACTGCGACAAAATCCATAGAGAAGGAAATGCTTTTTAGTTTTTATCAACTAAATTATTCACAACTGTATTTATTTTCATATAAAATGTAGTATGTAGACTTTTAAAAGATATCTTAAAGACGTTGTATAAAGACGCCTTATTTATGTCTTAAGACGTTCAGACATAATCTGGATATAAAAATGACGTCTATAAGACGTCTAGTGCTGTGTGGGTCCATCGTGGAAAAACTTCTTAGAATCGTTTTCAAAAAAGGAGTAGTAAGCAAATTTAGAAAAAATTGCACGGAAATCACTATAAAATAATGTTAACCAAACAACGTAGCCTTTGACAGCGATGATTGGCGTTCGTTTTCACGTGACGTGAGAGTAATTTTTCTAATTAATTTTGATTAATAAATATAAATTAAATTCTTTGAAAATAAATCAAAATATTGTGTTTTTAAGGATTTCCATTATAGAAACTACCGTTTCGCGGGAAAATTATATTTTTATTTAAATATAATTAAACTAGATCCATGGTGTGATAAGAGTTATATAAACTCAGACCTGTCACTAACGCCATATGTAATTTCTACGTGTATTCAGGAGTTTTACTATAACAGTATTTACCGGTAAGAACATTTCAAATCATTTTCTTTGTTGATAAAAAACGAAAAATAACGATATAAATTTGTATATGTTAATAAAAACAACCGCCGCGGAACTCTAATGTTATTCTTATCCGATATGCACTTGACAGGTTTTTTTTTATCCTACTTACGAATACTCATGTCAATTTTTGCCTTCTTTTTAGTAGCCTCAACTGTCAACAGCTCCTTGAGTACACAGAGCGTTGTTATATTCTCAGACTTAAATTCGGCTTCACCTTTTCTGAAAATAAGGAAAGGAGGTTCTGTTATTCAGATTAGTTATTGTGTCTATTTCTTTGACCATATAGGATCGCATTATACGTACTCGATGCATTCCTTCTCTTCGAAATAGATCAAATACTTAAATATAAAATTTTTATAAAACCGACTTCTGAAAGTGCGCTAAAAAGTGAAAAGTAACTATAAATTTTTATGTGAAATTGAAATTTTTGAAGTCGGCGCTAAACTAATACCTGACAAAATGTGATTTGCATAAACAGATTAAAAATACTTTATTTGTAATTGCTTTCTTAACATAATTTGTATATAGTAGTAGTTATTTATTTCATTTAGACATACTTTAGCGCCGACTTCAAAAAATTCAATTTCACATAAAAATTTATATAGTTATTTTTCACTTTTTAGCGCACTTTTGGAAGTCGGTTCAATTTTTTTATAAAAATTTTATTTTTCCATTTTTTAGTTTTGATTTCATGATGATATCCAAAAATTACTTGAACTAAATACTAATCGAGATACCTCGCAATGACTCCCAGGTGGCAAAAAAGTACCCATTTTATCCAAAGTTGTAAATTACCACTAAAAATTTTTTGATTCTTAGAGTTCTCCAAATACCAGTAAAATTGTGTGAAACAAATATTTAATCTGTCAAAGTAAATCCTCTATCTTAAATATCAAATTAATTTTAGATTGGTAATATCGGCCCCAAAACCTTCCAATATCGATATTTAAAGAACCTAAGATGTAAATTTCTTAGCTTGATATATTTTATACTGCATATTGAGTTTGTATACGCCTCAAAAACCCCTTAATATCAATTTTAGACAAAATAGGAATTATTAAACCCAATAGTTGTCAAAAATTCAAGAACCCCCCTATATCGGTTTGGGAGAAAATCGAAAAATGTAAAATTTTTAGGACACCATATTGAATTTGTCAGATTAAGTTTTTCAAAAAATATTTTAAATTCATAATTAGCACTAACAAAAATACCCCTATACTGATTTTTAGACAAAATCAGAAGATGTAGAATCTTTTATCCGCCATCTTGGATCCGCCATATTTAATTTTTTTTAAATAATTTCAGATTCGTAATGTGCGATCCCAAAAACTCCCCCATATCAATTTTGAAAAAAAAAATCGGACAGAATTAATATTTTATCCGCCATATTGGATACGTTATATTGAATTTTTTAAAAATAATTTCAGATTCGTTATGTTCGACCCGAAAAACTCCTCCACACCAGTTTTGAAGAAAATCGGACAAAATTGACTTTTTTGTCCGCCATATTAGAACTGCCATATTGATTTTTTTTAAAATAATTTTAGATTGGTTATGTGCGACTCTGAAAACTCCCTCATACCAATTTTGGAGAAAATCGGACAAGATTGATTTTTTGTCCGCCATATTCAATTTTTTAAAAATATTTTGGAAAAGGCTGCTAATTAGTTGGTCAGTTGACATCTCTTGTTTTGTAGGTCTCGCAACAGCACGCCCGCAAGTTAATTCGCGTGAAGGTTTTATTTAAATTGAATAAAACACTTAAATCTATTTAACAAAAATAAATAGAAAAACTAACTATTTACAATGAGAAACTTAAAACTAATAACAATTACGAAAAACTAACATAGTTGCTCTCCTCCGCCGTTATTTTAACCAAAAACGTAAAACCCAATTTTGAAAAAACACGTATAAATAGCTTAATAAAATATTAACCAAAAAAAAAAAGAAATAAAAGGCGAAAAAACAGCTAGTTATATTACTTAATCGAACCGTATGAAAATCGCGAAATGCCCCACTAAAATAACACACGATAATCCCTTAATTCCCCAAATTAAACAAAGATAACATACTTTTCCGACGATTATACCCGTGACGTAAATATTCTACGGCACTGGTACGGCCGGTACCGTTCTAACGACATTCAAACTGTGACTGACTTTTACTATTCCTTAAAAGAGTGTCTTTGAATTTTACACCCCTCGACACCCCTCTGTTTCCCGTTTGTACCCATATTACCCGATGGAACCCGGTAAATGTCAATTTCTTTCCCTTAAAGTTCGAAGGTTTCGATCGTTACGTGCTGAGGGCGTTAGCTACTCTATACCGGATGTTTGATTTCCGAATTTGCCTCTGAGCGTCTTAATAATAATTTTTATATAAACACAATTAATAAAACTATTCTATTTCTTTCTATAACTAAAGGAATAAGATAATATAACGTCTGTGAAAAAACCTGAGTGCCCTTTTATTCATATTGCTGGTATTTAATTCATTTTTTCTTGCAATCAGGCAAAACGGTTGCCATATTAGATCCCTTACACAGGTCAAACGTTATATTACAGTATACTGAGTTTATTTAATTATTCTTTTGTTTCCTAATAATGGGAAAATCGTTCAATATTTTAATACATTTTAACGGTATTTCATATACCATATATTAAAAACTACCCTTAACACGTCTGGTTTTACTTACATAATCAGAGTAGGATTATTTTGACAGATTTATAGCCAAATCTTAGAAAGGGTCTCTTAGTTTTATGTCTTCATAAATTTACTGAGTTTATATATTTTTAAGAAAACATTTAAACGACAAAGATAATAAAAGTTAAGCTCGATAACTGATTTATTTTTCCTTTAGACTTTCATGGATAGCGATAAAAAATACAACTACCCTATTCCCACGGAATATCTATTCACAGAGTGATTATTTAATTATTTATTTTAACAAAATATAGTTGACATTAAACAATGAAAAATAATTAACATTTGTTCCATTACAACATTGCTTTGAAGTCATAATTGCATGAAAATTATTTTAAAAAGCCGAGCAGAAACATCAACCTGCGCCGATTGAGAAAACAATATATATAAACTTACTTATATGAACATATCAATACTGTGTGGAGTAAGCTTGATTCAAAAAGTAATGTAGATTCCTTCGATACTTGAGGTTTTTCAGGTATTTCTGGTAGACACTGAGCAATCCAAGTATGAATTTCTGCTAATGTGAAGGTACCTTTAATCTTAAGTTCGCTGAACGGTCTAAAAATAACGCAATAAGGTTGATATATTCAAAATACTGAAAGAAAAATTACATAAAAATGACATCAATCATGTCATATAGGAAGATCGAAATTTCCCTAGATTAGTAAAGTATTGTTTTATGCCGTACTAGCCCAAAGTAACTGAAAATAGTATTTTATTGAAGTTCTTAAAACTTGTTTATAATTTTATGAGCAAATAAATTAATTTTTCCTATACTTTAATCTTTTATGCTATATACAGGGTGAGTCAACGATTGGATGAAGTAGGTTTGTGCCTTTTCGGTGAAATTAACAAAGAAACTATATTTATTGTTTGATACAGTTTATTTTTACGCAGTTTTTAAAAATATTTAGGACTCTACAGAGTGAGCCAAAAAACTAGGACAGCATAAAGTTGTATTTTTTTAAATAGAACACCCTATATACGAATCGTATTTTCGATTTAGCTTATAATTTTAAATCTTTTTTATTAAGGTTTTACTATAACAAAACTTTATAGTTTCTGAGATAATTAAGTTTAAAGAAAAAAAGTCACATTTTCAAGCATCAATTTAATCCTAAATAACGTTTTCAATTTTGTGACAAGTATATTCAAATTTGGAATTTAGCAAGACCAAGGACAAGTTAACATAATTTTTACCTAATATTTGCAATAAAAGCTACAGGGTGTTGAACACATCGGCTCAAATTTGAACAAGTTTAAATGAATAAATATATTTTTTTTTAAATGGTACACCCTGTATATTTTCATGTTATTTAATAGAGTAATAAAAACCCTAAAAGTTTTGTTCAATATATCCTATACCTATTTATAATAGTTTTTGAGATATTTCAGTTTTTCTTATTTTCCATACTTTTTTACAGAAATAGTCTTCATTATCATAGTAGCCATGGCAAAAACAATGTAAAAGAACATTTTTCTGTGTGTCAAATTTATAACCGCAATCGCTTCTTTTGGTTTTTATGTAGTGTAGTTTGGTTTTTTTTGCATTCATCTTATATTGTAAAATGAATTTTCCAAAGAATGAGTTAATAGATATGATTTATACAATAGGAGAGGCTCAAAAAAATTGCCTTCTTGCTCAAAGAATTTACAAAATGAAGTATCCTGATCGACGCCAGCCTAATACCCATACTTTTCAAAACTTAATGCAAAGATTTGATTCTTCTGGTACTGTTGATTATCCAAAACGTAAAGTGGTCAACAAACCAGTAACTAATGAAGAAAAAGAACTACAAGTATTGTTAAATGTTCAGGAAAATCCTTATATTGGTAGCCGTCAGTTAGCAGCATTATGTGAAACATCACAATCCACCGCTAATCGTACTACCAAGAAATATAGGTATCATCCATATCACATGGAATTACACCAAGAATTGCATGGACAGGATTTTGAAAGTCGTGTAAACTTTTGTCGTACAATAAATGCGGAGATTCAATTAAATCCAAATTTATTATGCAAGGTAATGTTTAGTGATGAAGCTACTTTTAGAAGTAACGGTGCCGTAAATAGACGCAACATGCATTATTATGCCACAGAAAACCCATTTTGGATTAGAGAGGTGCAACATCAAAACCACTGGTCATTAAATGTTTGGTGTGGTATTCATCATAATCGAATTATTGGACCCCACTTTTTTAATGAACCACTAAACGGCCATAGTTACCTGAACTTTCTACAAGAAGAACTACCCCAACTGCTTCAAGGTCTCGATAGGGATGAGCTCGATAGTATGAGGTTCCAGCACGATGGTGCGCCTCCGCATTACCATCGTGAAGTTCGTGCGTTTTTGGACCAACGATATCCGCAAAAATGGATTGGACGTGGGGGTTTCATTGAGTGGCCACCAAGGTCTTGCGACATCACCCCATTAGATTTCTTCCTATAGGGTTATATTAAAAATAAGGTGTATGTTAATCCACCAACAACAGTGGAAGATATGCGAAACAGGATTAGGGATACCTGTAGAACAATAACGCAACTAATTTTGTCCAGGGTCCGAGAAAATCTGCAAAAAAGACTAAATTTGTGCATTGCACAAGAGGGTCGTTTATTCGAACACTTATTAAAAAGAAATAATTCATCTCAGTATTTAATAGGTAATTTTTTTGTTTCAATTTAGTATAAAAGTAAATATGTATTTGCCTTGTCGTTATTGTTGTGTTAATTTTTTCACATTATGTTTAATTAAACTATTGCCGTTGTAATATAACTAATAATGTATTTCATCATATTTAACCACATCTTGTTTGTTTCTGTAGTTACTTTTTATTATTTTACATGGCTACTATGATAATGAAGACTATTTCTGTAAAAAAGTATGGAAAATAAGAAAAACTGAAATATCTCAAAAACTATTATAAATAGGTATAGGATATATTGAACAAAACGTTTAGGATTTTTATTACTCTATTAAATAACATGAAAATATACAGGGTGTACCATTAAAAAAAAAAGATATTTATTCATTTAAACTTGTTCAAATTTGAGCCGATGTGTTCAACACCCTGTAGCTTTTATTGCAAATATTAGGTAAAAATTATGTTAACTTGTCCTTGGCCTTGCTAAATTCCAAATTTGAATATATTTGTCACAAAATTGAAAACGTTATTTAGGATTGAATTGATGCTTGAAAATGTGACTTTTTTTCTTTAACTTAATTATCTCAGAAACTATAAAGTTTTGTTATAGTAAACCCTTAATAAAAAAGATTTAAAATTATAAGCTAAATCGAAAATACGATTCGTATATAGGGTGTTCTATTTAAAAAAATACAACTTTATGCTGTCCTAGTTTTTTGGCTCACCCTGTAGAGTCCTAAATATTTTTAAAATCTGCGTAAAAATAAACTGTATCAAACAATAAATATAGTTTCTTTGTTAATTTCACCGAAAAGGCATAAACCTACTTCATCCATTCGTTGACATAATTTTATATAAAGTTGCAAAGAAAATTTAAAGTCCGGTCCTGAACTTTATATCAACATGTTACCAACTAAATAAAATTAAATAAACTAGAACCACCCAGGCCTCCCGCTAATGAACTTTAACTTCTTGTAGTACTTTAACTATATATAGAAAAAATAATACTAACCAGAGTTTGTCAAAAAAGCAAAATGTATCCTAAAAATTAAAGGATACATTCATAAGTTATTAGTTAAAATAAAAATAAGCTTAGCTTACCTATTTAGGTCGCTATATTCATGAATTCGGTAATGTAATGAAAGTGCCTTAATGTCTAATTGCAACAATTTACTACATTTTGGTTGCAAAAGTGGGGAAACATAAGCCTGTAATAATCCCTTTTCTCCTTCTTTGGTTTGAATTTTCAATTCGATACGATTGGTGTTTACTTGACATCTGTATGTTGCCAAAAGTTGTGTATTGGTCTGAAATTTAACAATTTTTTTAACGTCCTGAAGCGTCTTATAATCAAAAACTTTTTAGCCTATGTTAGAGGAAGACTATCCACTAAAATAATGTTAAATGAAAACGGACACATGTTAAACAAAATATTCATCATTGAATGATCTTTTTTGTCATTAGCAAATCTTTTTAAAAAGTCTGAAATACCGGTTTAAGAATCAAGGTAATAAAACTGGGCGTTGCTAAATACCTGACGAGTTTCCCGAGTAACAGTAATTTTGCAGTGCTTAAAGACGACCGCACTTGAAAGGTTAAACTAATTAGAGCAGGACTGCCTCAATTTCTCCTCTTTATTATGCATGACATACCAAGAGACCCCTTAAACGAACTCAACCTCCTCGTCGATGATACTGCGGAGCAGGCGCATTGGCTATGTTACCTGCAGTAAAATGTCCTTGACACTTGCCCGTAAGTACCAACCGAAATTGCTTACAGAGTGATGAACTAGGTAGGTCTTGGCCCTTAAGACTTATTAGAGGAGTTATTGTGATCTTTTGACTCACAAGTTGGAATACCCCTACTCTAAACCGAACTCAATAAGGAAAGCTTTAAAGTTTCCAAAATACAACACTAAAGCTAATCTGCAGAACTATATACTCAATAATACAGAAAGATCTACATTACCAACATTTTCAAGCATTCCTTCACAAACAATTATGAATCACTGTCGCGAAGCATGCACTTTCAACCACAGTATGGTCACCAAGGGCAGATCCAACCTTTCTCTTTGGTGGGGGAGGGGGTGATATCACAAAAATACAGTATGGCAAGCGAAAACAAGTTGTCGACGTGGAGGGAGACACCAACAATATTCCCATTTTTAGTGTAAAAGGCAGGGTCAGGTCTATTTTTCTGAATTTGAAGGGGGGGGCGATCACAAGAAAAAACAAGTTGCCAACAGGGGGGGGGGATGCTAGCAGCATACACATTCCCAGTATAAGAGGCAGAATCGGGTCTACTTTCCTGAACTCAAAGTTCTTGGGAAGGGAGGGGCGATCGCAAGCATACACATTCCTATACTCTATTCAAGAACTAGAGAGAGTAATAAAACTGTTACCGAAACTTCCCAGATATCTGCTCCAGTACGGCAAGTAACTGAAGACTGCCGTAAATCTAATTATATTTTAATATTATAAGCTTTTATAAATTTACCGCAATAATAAAATTTCTGATAGTTCAATTTAATTTCTGTCAGTGAGCAAAGTACACTTGACAGTGTGTCCTTAATGATTTATCTTGTTTGCGCTTGTTTTTATATATTATTTGAGATTAGTGAGATACCCAAAAGATATGGCTTCCACCTCTATATTTATTCCAAAATCGTTAAACCAGGACATTTTTTCCTCAACAAAAAACTTATTACGATGAATTTTTATGATGCCTTAAGATATCAATATCTAGATAATAATGTTAAAAGCTCTGTTGAGATGTGTTCCAACATGACAGGAGTTGGAAAATCTACTACGTACCGAATACTGAAGGAGAAAAAAACGACTAGAATTGTTACTACTCTCAAGCCACATTCGATTACAGGAAGACGAAAAACCTCGTTGGAAGAAGAAATGAAAACTTCAATAAAAGGAGTTGTACATACATTTTATTATGAGAAGCAGGTCCCAACCGTCGACAAAATTCTAACTAAAACAATGAAGATCACGATTTAACTGAACTTAAAAGAACTGAACTCTGGAAATTGTTCAGAGAACTTAAAAATTTGCTGGGAAAAACCAGATCAGAAAATCTTTTCTTATAGATCGTCCGGTAACTGTCCGTTGGAGAAGGAAATATCTCTCTCAAGTAAAAGGTAGAGCTGCTAGAAATAACACAACTTACAAAATTAATAATTAAACTAAACTTTTGAAAGATTTTTTTTAAATAAAGTTACTGCAGAAAATTGGGAAAAATCAATATAATAAAAGAATAATAGAAAATATGGAAACTCGATGTTATGATCGATGAGAAAGAGAAACCAATTATAATTAATTTGAGCGAAGATAGCTTCACTGACTTTGATTAGGAATTAGATACATAATGTTTACAGTGTAAACACAATTTATTATTTAAATTTTTGTTTTCGTTGTATTTTATTGTTTAATGTTATTTATATATTTATTTATATATATTTATTTATTATTTATTATTTAAATTTTTATTTTTGTTGTATTTTATTGCTTAATGCTGTTTATATATTTTTTTATTTTTTATATATTTTTATTTTAGTGTGTCCCACTCTTTAATTTTATATATATTTAATTCCAATTAGCCGTAATTTTTGTATTTTTTTATTATTTTATTTGTGTCTTTTTCTTAAGCGTGTAGAATTAACATGTTTATTTTATTTTTTTGGGGCTATCGGATTTTCATATAATAAAGTAAATTAAATTAAGATGTCAGTGCAACAGAAATAAAAATAAGTAGGTCTAATTTTAACTATAAAATATAAAAGCTAGTATTTAATTGTAATTCTGCAGATGGTTTAGGAAATAAATAAACTAAAATATCAAATATCCTAAAAATGTTTTTAATTAATAATAAAACGACCGAAAGCCCAAAAATATTTTAATATTATATGGACGAATTTATTTTTTTATATATGTTTAACTTTTTGTATTTTTACAATGGGTACTTTGTAAGTATTTAAATTAAAATTTTTTTGAGGGAATAAGGCTACGTTTTAGCCTGAATGTGCCTAAAACAGTTTCTATGACAAAATTAAGAATAATAAAAATACAGTTGTGATTTATGTTAAATATGTCAAAATTATCTACATTTTGTGAATTATTAAGAAATCATCACTACATAGTATAAAACAAAGTCGCTTTCTCTGTCCCTATGTCCCTTTGTATGCTTAAATCTTTAAAACTACGCACCGGATTTTGATGCGGTTTTTTTCAATAGATAGAGTGATTCAAGGGGAAGGTTTATATGTATAATAACATCCATTAAATAGTGGAGAAATACTGTTATTTTTGAGTTTTCTAATGTGATGTCGTTAATTATCATATTTTTTTCCGCTTACATTGCAAACGCAGGCTGAACCCTACGAGATTTATCAAAATAATGTACTAATTATTTGTACACATTGAAAAGGCCTACAGAAAACTCCGCGATGGTATATGTCTATCTCTCATGGATATCCCACAATAACATTTTTTTGTCATTTACTTTTTACGACAAATAATGGCAAATTTTGAAGCGATTTTAACCAATACAGCATTAATCCTTATCCAATTAAATAGCTTAAATACATTGTTGATTTAATATAGATCTATATGGTCCTTTACAGCACAAGATTTAAATGAATATTTTCGAAGATATTACAGATTTAAAATTGCGGGAAGTAGCGCTTGCGGCGGTACTGGCCGACCGGGGCGGCGGCAGCGTGCCTATAAATAGCGCGTCGGAGGCCGATGTAATAATTGTTGTAAAAATAAAATAAATAGTCACAGTTTTTCTGTAGTGTATTTAGTATCAGCATTGCACCCGTGCGAAGCCGGGGCGGGTCGCTAGTAAGAAATAAAATAATGTTATAAAAACCTTTTATTTTAAGTTTATTACCGAAATAATATCCTATGCCATAAATAGTTAGTGATAAAATAAACCTCCTTCCGACGCCTATGACAAGGATGAAAATCCTTTTTAACACTTCACACTTCCAAATATCTATTGTTATCCAACCCAAATAGTCCACTATTATAGACCGGTATTTTTGATTATAAAATTTCTAACCCATTCCTATGAAAAATATATGTGTCTAACAGATCTTTCCAAAGACACCGGATTAAAGAACACAGGTAGTTTGCGAAGGAAAAAATGGTAAAAAATGATTTATTACTCTCTCTACTTCTTGAATAAACTAAAATTGTATAAGAGGCAAAATCGGGTCTATTTTCCTAAACTCAAAGCTCTTTGGGGGGGGGGGCTATCCCCCCCTCCCCCTTGATCCGCGCCTGATGGTCACTCCACGTAATCGCTACTGTTTTCCTAAAGATCGGTTAACATGCAACTAATCGAGCTTTAAATTTTCTATATCAAGTTTTTCAACCAGACAGAGTACATGTGATATCCCATTTGAACAGTATTTTGATTCACTATTCAATACCAAGTTGTTTCTGACGTCTTAATAATGGAAAAAAAGTTCATATTGGGATCTTACCTTAGAAAAATTTGACTCACTGTAACTCACGACAGCTGTGTTCTTTTCAACATCCAACAAATCTACTTTCAAGTTACACTGAATTAGAATGTTATCTATGGCAGTAGGTGCTTCTATTGTAAGAAGGTAAGTAGCACTTTTCCGGTCTAACACAAACTAAAAAAATAAATACCAAAAATATGTTTAGTAATTTTAATGGCGGTATATTCGATATAGTCATAATAAAGTCACCATCCTGCTAACTTACCGTTGAATTGACTGGAATTATTGATATAGCTGAAAGTTCCATAAAACTATTACTCTGAGTGGACGTTTGATACTTTTCTCTTTCTTTGTTAAGTTTAGACTGCAAATCTTCAATATCGGTTCTAAAATTGTATATAATGGAACAAACATTAATTATGATTAATTTAATTATATATTGTTTGTCGTAAAATATATTCCACTAAACCGAGGAATTTTTTGGACATTCTGTATATGGATTCGGATTATTGTAATGTATATCTTATGTCTACCCAAAATCGTTACTATATATATATATATATATATATATATATATATATATATATATATATATATATATATATATATATATATATATATGTATAATATATATATATATATATATATATATATATATATATATGTATATGTATATGTATATATATATATATATATATATATATGTATATATGTATATATGTATATATATATATATATATATATATATATATATATATATTATATATATATATATATACAGTGTTAAACAAACACACACAGGACAAAAAACATATCTTTGATTACAACAGTACCATAATTAAGAACAAAAATATAAATTACCAAAAATTACAGATAAAGGAAATTATAGAAATTAAAAAAGATAAAAACACTGTTTTACGACAGAACGGATGTAGGAAATTTGAGCCACATCTACACCAGCTTAATTGAAACAGAAATATTAAGTATACAATCCTGCTAATAAACATCAAAAATTGAATATCTTCTTAAATATTAAATTGTAAAAATAAAATATAAAAAAGAAAATAAATTTGCATTCCATGTATCCTCAGAACCTGAATAGATGACGTAAAAGTAGTACTACATTAACAAACAAAATGTTTAGGGTGCGTACTGGTAAAATAAAATATATTTTAAATATTTGAATAGTGTTTTAAAGTGTTGAATAGTTGTTTTTTAAATTGTAGACATGTTCTCATATGAATTTTTTAAATTATATAAAAAATATTTTTATTTTATATATATATATATATATATATATATATATATATATATATGAAGTAAAATGCGAAACAGTAAATGCAAACTTCCTTCCATCATATCCTTTCTGTGTTAGAGATTGCACAGTTAGAATAAATTGTTATAAAACGCAATTTATCCTAATCCACCACCATCGAAATGATGGCCTACCTGTACCACCATACCGAGAAGAAAGTCAAAACTTACCCTCCCCGCCACAGTGTTACGGCAGAGATACATGTTTCGTCTCTACTAGACTCATCAGGGTACCGACATGCACCTGGCTGTGCAAAACACATATACGCCATCCGGCGGGAGGTCGGAGAAGCCGCGTTCAGTATTTGCATGCTTCCTTCCGATCTGTCCTTTGCACAGCCAGGTGCATGTCGGTACCCTGATGAGTCTAGTAGAGACGAAACATGTATCTCTGCCGTATCACTGTGGCGGGGAGGGTAAGTTTTTACTTTCTTCTCGGTATGGTGGTACAGGTAGACCACCATCTCGATGGTGGTGGAATAGGATAAATTGGGTTTTATAACAATTTATTCTAACTGTGCAATCTCTAACACAGAAAGGATATGATGGAAGGAAGTTTGCATTTACTGTTTCGCATTTTACTTCATTTACATACGGAGTTGCATATAGTTGTACGTTTGCCGAATGTGATTTCAGCACTACAACAGCACAATGTGGATATATCCACTGCTACTGCATCTCATACGGGGGAATCCGTGAAGGCCGCATAAACCTATATATATATATATATATATATATATATATATATATATATATATATATATATATATATATATATACTGCATCTCATACGGGGGAATCCGTGAAGGCCGCATAAACCTATATATATATATATATATATATATATATATATATATATATATATATATATATATACATATATACATATATATATATATATATATATATATATATATATATATATATATATATATATGTTTTAGAGAATATAAATACTGCAAACTTGGGAAGACTTAAGAGAACGTTCTTTGTAAACAGAGCAAATTGTCCCATTACTAGGAAACCAAAAAAATAATCAAATCAATCGCTATAATGCAATATATTTCTTTGATTACATGTAAGAAGAATTCGTATAATGACTGTTTTCTCTATTCACAAAAAAAAAATGGGTTAGATCCAAAACCTAAGAAGAGTGAATAGTTTTTTCTACAGAAGTTTTCTATATAAAGACGTAAAATAGTTATATCAGCCCTTTTTGTATAAAAAATCAGATGAAGATGCTCAGATCTACTCAATTCGGGAATTAAATGTCTAACATGGGGTGACTAATGCCCTACACAAACGGAATGAAACTTTCGAACTTTCGGGAATGGAATTCACCCTTACAAGGTTATATGGAACGGGATAGGTACCAGCGGAATCCGGCAGGGTTTCGGGGGAGATCATTTTTTAGGAAGTTACGTGCCGCGTGTAACCAGTGTTTAAGAAGGTTCTTAGCTTAAATTTTTTATTTATCTTCGGTAAAGTTCAGAATAAATTTTGTTTTATTTTACAGCGGAGAAGGGCGACTTTAATACTATTTGTTTAAGCGATTTAAATAATTGTTCTTCGTGTGTTTATTCTTTCCAAAATTTATATTTGAAAAAGCCAGTTATACGTATTATCTTCAAAATTGGGTTTGTTACATTTTCACTAATAGAACGGCCAACAGAAGCAATTATTTTAGTTATTTTGGAAAGACGAGATCTGACCAGCTAGATAACAGCTTTCCCTAAGTCTTGAAGTTGTGTTTGTGGTACTGAAAGTTCGAAATAACCAGTGGTTGTTTAGTATTAAAATTAGAAAAGCCAAGAAGAACGATTAGACTTCTAGAAAGCCTTTGTCACTATAAAATTTCTTTATTGATCTATATAATAGCTACCAACTAATATGGGACACCACTAAATTGTAGGCGAAACGGCCATACGCTACCAAAATATTCCATTTACAGGAGCCCACGATCAAATGCTGTCACAATTGAAAAGAATTAGATTTAAACAATATCTCTACACAAATCTAAAACCGTTTCTAAAAATACATTCTATATACAGTTTTCTCTAGTCATTCAGTCAATGGAGAACTATACTTTATACTTATCGGAGTATTCTTCTTAATTTTAACAATTTTTCACAGTATAGCATAGCGAATCGCGAGGAAAGCAAGATCACGAAAATTGGATCGTTCAACTTCAAAAGCACTAACAAAGCTGTTGTGTCTGTAAAGTGATAAAATCTGTTATCATTCACGAAAATGACGCGTTACAGTTTCGAGGAATGTTTATTAATAGTGAAAACAAATTACAAACATGCAGAAAATTTTACAGTGACGATACGTAAGTTACATTTTGGTGTGAATAAATCTACATCTCCAAATTACTAATTTTTACCGACTCTCTTTTCACTCTTTCGAAAAAAAATTCCAAAAATAATATATATTAATAATTTTTAAAGGATTATTCGAAAGAAGAACGTAAGGCCAATTCCACCAAAAACATTAATTAAAAAAAAAAGGTCGAGTTCTCTGTTGTAAATTCACGCTTATTTTACAACAAAATAATAAATTTTTGATATAATATTGCCCCGAACTCCCTAAATAAAATAAATGAAATAATACGGCATACAGTGCTAAAACTATAATTCTTCTGTCCAAACGGAGAAACCCAGATATTAAACGGCGTGTTGGCGACACTCTGACTTAGTGTTTCCCCGATCTCACAGCGCGACGTCACCACTGGTATAAAAGCGAAAAGGCAGCGGCCAAATTAAGTGCATGACGGGTTGCTCTTTTAGAGTCAACTTGTCCTTTTTCCGATTGAGCTTAGCTCTCGGGGGCCACGTTGACTGTTCTATTTTTTAGGCAGCTTGTGGTTCTTAAAGTAGATTGTCTTTGACAGCATAACATTCTACAGACAATAAAGATCGTGCTCGTATCTTAATTCCTGAAATTGACACCGTCTATAAAAAGGCGAGGTCAGACGAGTTACTGAACCGACGCGTCTTGACTTAAACATAATTACCAGAACGTGACCAAGTGGAGATAACCTGATATTAATATTGGGGCTAATAGTCAGCTTCGTGTTGGCTATAAAGTTATGAATACTGATTTTGACAAATAAAAACGAACGTGACAGTGGAGAATGAAATAATCCCGAACTTAACTTGCGGAAAACAGTACTGATTAAAAAAAGTGAAGCTAAGAGGCAAGGACGAGTGTTAGTTGATAACCTCTTCCTAATTGGCTCATTCCTTAGAAGTGTTCCTTTGATTAAATAAAATTTAATTAAACTTCGTTACTCTGAGCTTCACTCATACCCATTCCATCCCGGTGAGCGAGAAGAAAGGTTAGGCGGCTAGAGTTTTCATTCTAATCGGGAGGTTTGGCGGTACTTCACCAAAAACCCCTGAACTGTGCTAAAACTTAGGTTTTATAGAAATAATTGATAATGCAAAAAATTCTTGAAGTAAATTAATGACGACGGTAAAGAACTTCCAAGTTTCCTGAAAGATAAAAAGTTAAACCAATAAACACGGTAAATGCCTAAACAGGTCCATATTCTCAGAGATGAGTACAAAAATATCGAATAATGGCGAGGTGCGTTGACGTCTCGCTAAAAATTGAAAGGTAGTTGAAAGAGATCCTTAGAAAAAATTAACTAAAATTCAATAAATTCAAAATTAAAAAATAATAATAAAACACTCATTATCCGTTAATACGACATCTCTTAACTGGATTCGGTGACAAACAAAACTGAAATCTAATTGAAGGCCAAGATGTATTTTAAAAGAAAAAATTCGTTTTTCCCAATAGCAGACAGCTATGTCTACCGTATGCCTTGATAAGCCATTGTTCACACAAGTACCTAATCTTAAAAACACTGGTACTTACTTCAATTTATTAATTTTTGCCGATGCATCGCTAGAAAAAACGTAACTTCCTGTGGAACCGTCAAAATTTGCATCTGTGACTTGAGTAGTCAGTCCAAAAATACGTCCACTATACGTAACTGCAAGTACTTCATCGTAACCTTGAGCAGCGACTACCCCACATTGTAAAGACGTAATACTTTCATTACAGTTCTAAAACAAAAGAAACTGAATGTTGCTGCTATTAATTTGATGTCAGTTTGTCTCTACTTTTATTCATTTAGACATATGTCATACCTCTACAAATATTAAACATGTCGCGTCCATTTCATCATGAACGTTAACATAGTAAATTTCAATGTTTCCATCTTGTCTTCCTAAAATTATATCTTTTGACCCATTACCAGACATATCGTAACTGTCGATGCATGAAATGGGACTTATATTTTTTTGATTCGATATCAGCCATCTTTGGAAACCCTGTAAACTAAAAATAGTTTACAATTTGGGGAAAATTATCATAATCTTTTGGGTTATGGTCTCTTTATTCATTCAATTCAAATCAATAGTGCTATTATAGAAATATAATTCTATAAACTAGCAATAAAATAAACAACGATGGGAACTATACAAAATTATAAAATCTAAAGAAAAAACACATAAAATTGTATAACTTACTTCTCTACATCTAATATACCAACTTTTCCCTCGATAGTTCCAAATAAAACAGTTTTAGAATCATCATCCTCGAAAATATGAAGAACTGTTGGTGAGCTCTCCACTTCCATGCTTGAGGTTACTCTGGCGTGTTCTAGAACTCTTATCATTCGCCCTTCGCAAGCTATCAAAGATGTTAATCTTTTTGTCTAAAATTGGAAAAGGATCCAGGACATTATTTAAAATCAAAGCTATTTAGTACGAGTATTAAGAATATAATTGTTTAAATACACAAAGGTTTAAATCTTTGCATATTTATAATTATTACCATTGTTTATTACGAATACATGGATTTCTTTATGTTTTTCAGGCATATATTAGAAATTACCTTTTCAGTATCTTCTTCTTCTTCAGGTGCCATCTCCTTCGGAGGTTGGATATCATCATTGCCACTCTCACTCTATTTGCCGCTACCCGAAAAAGTTCTACTGAGCTACAATTGAACCACTCTCTCAAATTTCTCAACCATGAAATTCTTCTTCTTCCGATATTTCTTCTTCCTTCTATTTTACCCTGCATGATCAATCTAAGCAACTCGTATCGCTGGCCTCTCATTATATGTCCAAGATATTGCAGTTTCCTTATTTTTATGTTGTTAATTATTTCATAGTTTTTGTCCCTCGCTATCAATACTTCTACGTTTGTTTTTCTCTCCGTCCAAGATATTCTCAACATCCTTCTGTAACACCACATTTCAAACGCTTGCAGTTTACTTATGTGTTCTTGTTTTAGTGTCCAGCCTTCCAACCCATACTGCAGCACTGAAAATACATAACATCTTAAAATTCTCATTCTTAGTTCTAGAGTGGTGTCTCTGCTGCACAGAATGGTTTTCAGTTTTACAAACGCCCCTTTTGCCATTTCTATTCTCGTTCTTATTTCTGTTGTTTGTTCATTATTTGCTGTTATCCATGTGCCCAAGTATTTGTATTTTTGCACTTTTTCTAAATTCACACCTCGCAACTTTATGCTTGTTTTTTTAGTTATTACCATATATTTAGTCTTTTTGGTGTTCATTTTTAATCCGTGTTGCCCGCAAACGTTATTAATTTCGTTCAGTAGTTCTTGGAGTTCTTCAGCGGAGCTAGCTATGATAGCAGTGTCGTCTGCAAATCTTATGTTGTTTACAGCTTTTCCGTTTATTATTATTCCCCTACTTTTCAATAACAATGCTTCTTCGAAAATCGATTCACTGTATACATTGAATAGTAGGGGTGACAAAATACATCCTTGTCTCACTCCTCTTCCTATTTCAATTTCCGGACTTATTTCATTATCTACTATTATTTGTGCGCGTTGATTCCAATATAGGTTAGTTATTATTCTTAAATTTCTCGAAGTCAACAAAACAAATGTGTATATCGGTGTTCATATCCATACACCTCTGTGAAAGCACATTAAGTGCAAACAACGCGTCTCTGGTGCCCATTTCTGAATCCAAACTGACTATCATCTATCCCCTTTTCAAGTTCTTTATAAATGTGTCCGTGTATTACTTTTAAAAACACCTCGAGTACATGGCTTATCAAAGATATTGTTCTATATTCGCTGCAGTCTTTTGCATTTTTGTTTTTTGGAATAGCACAAAAGGTGGAGAGTAACCATTCTCTGGGTATATTCCCCGTTTTATATATTGTGTTGAACAGATCTAACAATATATCCATGGTATCATCATGCATGCATTTTAAGATTTCTACTGGTATTTGATCTGGACCTAGTGCTTTTCCATTTTTGTTGTTTCTTATAGCTGCTTTTATTTCATCTTTCAGTATCGTTAATGCCTCGTTATTTTCTACTTCAATCTCCATCTGCTCTACTCTATTGTCTTTAAACAGGTCTTTGTTGTATTCTGTCCATTTTTTAGGTTTCTCTTGGGTGTCTAAGATTAGCTTGCCTTTTGCATTCTTAAGCAGTGTCGGTTCTCTCTTTCTGTTATTGAGTTATCTTTTTTATCTTTTTGTGCATATTAAAACTATCATGTTTTCTCTGATACTCTTCTATTTGTTCACATTCTTCTTGCAGCTATTTATTTTTCGCTAGTCTAATCTTGTATTTAATTTGCTTGTTTATTTCTTTATACTTTTGCGTATCTCTGTTTTTAAATTGTCGTCTCTCATCCATTAGGTCCAGTATGTCCTCTGTCATCCATTGCTGCTTTCTATATCTTGTTGGAATTAGTATTTCTCTTTGACTTTCCTCTATTTCTGTTTTCATTAAAAGCCATTTGTTTTCTGATTCTGCGTTTTGGAGAATCACCTCTTTGACGTTCATTAATCTTTTATCGATATCTTCCGTAAAGAGTTGTTTTATGTGTGTATCCTTGAGTCTGGAAATGCTACTTTTTGCAGTTTCTGTTCTTCTTTTAATGAGTTTCATTTTAAATCTGATTTTGGCGACTAGGGGATTATGGTCTGATCCTATGTCAGCACTTGAATATGTTTTTGCCGACATAATTGCATTTTTATATCTTTGTCCAATCAGAATGTAGTCGATTTGGTTTCAGCATACTCTAGTCAAAAAAGAAATCATTAACTGAAATGTATTTTTACCAAAACAATACATTTTACTTAAAATGAGCACGAAGCAGCCAATTAGGCTTGCAGATTTCTGTTCCACTCTTCTACAGCTACGATTCTTACCTCTTTAAACTCACGGATGGATTATTTTTGGTTTTATCCTAATTTTTGAAGATATCCCATAAATCAGGTTCACATCTGATGAGTTCGGCGACCATCTTAAGCAAATTATATTTTCTTCTTTACAAAACTTGCATACTGCCAATGTGCGATGTGAAGGCGCATTGTCTTGAACAAATACAAAATTTACACCAACTGCCCCAAGGTATAATTTTTTTTTCCTGGGAATAAAGCTATCCTAGGATTGTCCTCTAGTAAACAACCAGAGACGTTCGAACACCACTCATTATTATTCCACTACTTCCTTGAAATAAGACAGGAAGTTCAGCTATATCCAACTGAATCTGTCTTCCTGGAGCTCTCCAGGTATGTGTACGACGGGAATCTACTACCAAGCCTATTTTTATTTCACCTCAGAACGTCACTTTGCGATGGTGGTTCTGGTACTCAAAGGTATGTTTTGCTGTTGGTCTATCTGGGTAGTGAAGGGGTTTCTTTCTTGGGTTTGGACCTTTTGGAGTACCCCCTGAAAGATGACGGGAGAGCTTGCCGTAGTTTACACATCTACTTCTTTTAGCCTTTTGCATGCTGCTGAGGTGTGGTTTCCTCCACAATTGATAAAACGTGGCCGGGCCCTGAAATTGGCAGTTGTAGCACTCGCAGATTTTTGATTAGGTTTTCTGAACTTCCACAAATATTTTGTTGCTTATTTTTCTTCAAGTTGGTACATACGTCTCTCGTGACTGGGTACCAGGACAAGGGCTATGGACATGGGATTTTTTTTTAATTTTCAGCAATTTCTACCTAGGACAGTGTTTTGAGTAACCCTCTTAAGACTTTATAGAGGGGTTTGTCTTCCTCTGGTTGGATATGATACTGAATGTTGGTAGTATTCAGTATGTCTATAATGGATTTGTGATCGACTAGGTTTTTTGGTTGTATTTTGGCCCCTTCAGGCGTAATTTTTGCGAACTCTGATGTAATGTTTGTTGGCATTTGATTTGATTCTGAGTTCATTGTATGCCCTTTTGTCTCTCAGGGTTACGAAGGTAATCTTCTGCTTGTTTTGGGAAGGGCGAGATTTTGGTTGTGGGCCATCCTTTTGTTCTAGTTTACGTCTTTTTCTTTGTTTGATAAGGACAAAATCATCTCCTTCGCAAATGCTCGGAGATTCTGACCTTGCTGTCTCAATTTCTTCATGTTCTTTTGTTGTTTTTCCGATTTTTGTATTTGGTTTCAGAGTCGAGTGATGGTTTTCTTCAACTGGTCGTTTTTTTTTGCGTTTGTTGTAGAAAATGGGTCAGTTCTCCTAAGAGTCTGCTGTTTGCTTCGATTTGATTTATTGTTTCTTGTTTTAGCTCCAGCATTTTTCCGTTAAGAGCTTCCAGTACTGCATTGTGTTCTTGATCTTGTTGGGTTTGCCAGTTATGAAGCGTCGAGATTTGATTTTACTATTTTAGATTTGGTTTTCATGCATTCCTATTTCTTGTTCAGGAAGGAGAATTGTTGATCTTTTTCTTGTGTTTCTTTTAATATTTGATTTTCGATCTTTTTGTATCTTCTTTTTGTGTTTGACTTCGCTCGGGTCTTTCTGTTTCTGATTTCTGAGACACCTTAAGTTCACTCTATTATAGCATTTTCTGACCAGGAACAAAATTGGAATATTGAAATACAATTTTCAATTCATAATGATACTTGTATTAAAATATTCAATTTTAAATATCTCCAAAACGGTTGTCCCAGTAAACAGAGGTCGTTGTTATTATATTTTTTCAACACTAAACCAATATTTCGGTAGTTTTTATTACGTTACGAAAACGTAATAATAACGATTGATTTACTGGGGTGTCTGTGGATTTCAAAGAAGAGTATTTTTCTGACCTTAAATTATCTACACTTTTTAAATTTTGAACTTTAATAAAATAAAAAAATACAAAACACCTCATCCCCACCAAAACTACCACTTACTCTAAATAAAGTTGCTGAGTACTCTAGAAACTTGCTACTCTATTTTTTTAATCCTGTATCAACCTTCTACATTACATATTTTTGATGTTTCTGTGATGTTCAATCTTATTACATATTATTGCCATAATTATTAAGTGAATTCGTTGAACATAAATATATATATATATATATATATATATATATATATATATATATATATATATATTAATTTTCTTGATTCTTGAATGAGGCAGATTACGAGACAAAAATGAACAACTTACTAAAGGACGAAAATACATATAAAAATATTAAGAGTGATCCAACGAACTTATATCAAAAAAAAATAATACCTTCATAAAAAAATTGCTCAATGTAAAAGAGCTAACTGAAAAAGATGCAAAAAGGCTAACCATTCACAATGCTATTCCACCAAAAATATACGGCCTACCAAAATTACATAAACAAAATATACCACTAAGACCTATTGTTTCTTGTATACAATCGCCATTCTATAGTTTATCAAAATTCTTATCAGATTGCATTTCAAATATTACAGGCAAAACTACCACTTACTCTAAATAAAGTTGCTGAGTACTCTAGAAACTTGCTACTCTATTTTTTTAATCCTGTATCAACCTTCTACATTACATATTTTTGATGTTTCTGTGATGTTCAATCTTATTACATATTATTGCCATAATTATTAAGTGAATTCGTTGAACATAAATATATATATATATATATATATATATATATATATATATATATTAATTTTCTTGATTCTTGAATGAGGCAGATTACGAGACAAAAATGAACAACTTACTAAAGGACGAAAATACATATAAAAATATTAAGAGTGATCCAACGAACTTATATCAAAAAAAAATAATACCTTCATAAAAAAATTGCTCAATGTAAAAGAGCTAACTGAAAAAGATGCAAAAAGGCTAACCATTCACAATGCTATTCCACCAAAAATATACGGCCTACCAAAATTACATAAACAAAATATACCACTAAGACCTATTGTTTCTTGTATACAATCGCCATTCTATAGTTTATCAAAATTCTTATCAGATTGCATTTCAAATATTACAGGCAAAACTACCACTTACTCTAAATAAAGTTGCTGAGTACTCTAGAAACTTGCTACTCTATTTTTTTAATCCTGTATCAACCTTCTACATTACATATTTTTGATGTTTCTGTGATGTTCAATCTTATTACATATTATTGCCATAATTATTAAGTGAATTCGTTGAACATAAATATATATATATATATATATATATATATATATATATTAATTTTCTTGACTCTTGAATGAGGCAGATTACGAGACAAAAATGAACAACTTACTAAAGGACGAAAATACATATAAAAATATTAAGAGTGATCCAACGAACTTATATCAAAAAAAAATAATACCTTCATAAAAAAATTGCTCAATGTAAAAGAGCTAACTGAAAAAGATGCAAAAAGGCTAACCATTCACAATGCTATTCCACCAAAAATATACGGCCTACCAAAATTACATAAACAAAATATACCACTAAGACCTATTGTTTCTTGTATACAATCGCCATTCTATAGTTTATCAAAATTCTTATCAGATTGCATTTCAAATATTACAGGCAAAAACGATTTTTTTATTAAAGATTCATTCGCCTTTAAAAAATTTATTGATAAAGTAAACCTACCTGAAAATTACAGACTCATTTCGCTAGATGTTATATCTTTGTATACAAACATACCAAATCAACTTGTCCACACTATTTTAGCAGAAAAATGGGAAATTTTAAAAAAACATACAACGCTATCAAAAAATAATTTTATAAATGCTGTTGACCTCGTTCTTAATACAAATTACTTTTAGTACGAAAATACCTTTTACAAACAACTCGATGGATGTGCTATGGGATTACCAATTTCATCTACCATTGCTCAGCTAGTAATGGAATATTTAGAGGAAAAAGTTTTAGAAAAATTAAATTTTAATATAATATTTTTCAAACGTTTTGTCGATGATTGCATAGCAGCCGTACCACAAAATAAAATAAATGAAATTCTCCAAGAGTTTAACAGTTTCAACGAAAAATTACAGTTCACGTCCGAAACAGAAAATAATAATAAAATAAATTTTCTAGATATGACACTTATACACAGAAAAAACAAAATTTTAACTGAATGGTACACCAAACCAACTTGGTCAGGTAGATATCTAAACTATTTCTCTAATCATTCAAAAACTCAAAAAAATAGCATTATAATCAGTCTATCTGATCGTGCTATCTCCCTAACATCTCCAGAATTCCGACCAAAAATACTGCAAAAAGTAAAAGAGGCACTAATAAATAATAATTTCAACGAAAAGACTATCACCAAAATAATTGATAAACGAACATATAAGTTTTATAATAACGTAAAAACAAAAAACATAGAACATAAACAGCAGAAATATGTGGCATTACCTTACACTAGTGAGCTGTCAGAAAAAATAAAATACATTTTAAAAAAGCATGATATTATCGTATGCCACAGGTCACATAATAAATTAAATACATTGTTCACAAATTTAAAAAATTAAACTCCTCTAATGAATAAATCAAATATAATATATTCGATCCCTTGCACAAATTGTCCCAAAAAATATATAGGCATGACGAGCCAATTACTGAAGAACAGATTAAATGGCCATAAATATACAAAAAACGCCTCAACAGTGTTAAACAAACACACACAGGACGAAAAACACACTTTTGATTATAACAGTACCATTATAAAAAACAAAGATATGAATTACCAAAAATTACAGATAAAGGAAATGATTGAAATTAAAAAAGATAAAAACACTGTTAACGACAGAACAGATATGGGAAATTTGAGCCACATTTACGCAAACCTAATTTAAAAAAAAATATTAAGTATTCGATCCGGTCAAATAAGAATCAAAAATGGAATATCCTCTTAAACATAAAACCAAACATATACCTTATTTGTTTTTTTATGCATTGTAAAATATTAAAAAATATTAAAAAATAAAACACATTCGCATTCCACGTATCCTCAGTAAACGATGTAAAATTTAAAGTTTATTTAGAAACAGAACAGCAAAATGTCAAGGTATGTACCGGTAAAATTAAATATTTTTAAAATGTTTTAAGGTTTTGACTACTGTTTTTAAGTGTCTTGTTTGTTTTCCAAAATGGTAACATATGTTTTTTATGGGTGTATTTTAATTAAACCCAAGAAAAGACAAAATTAAGAAAAATGATATATATATATATATATATATATATATATATATATATACGTTTGTCAACTTACTTTGACCATATAGAAAGCAATAACGTCAACTATTGTGTCACCACATAAATAGGAACCAACATCCTTACAATCTCTAAAATGATTGTACACATGCTTTCCACATAGAAATAGCTCGTTACCCAGAACAAACCTAAAAAATTATTCTTAAATAGATATTTTATAGTAAAAAATGTTTCGAGGAGAGCTAGGGACTCTGGTAGGTTCACGTTTTGTGTGGCAAAAAGAAAAAGAAGCAATGTATGTCAAAACGTCACTATTTGTACTATTGTAGGACGAAGTGTGAATATAGTAAATCCCACATATTATCTCTGGAAAATGATTTCTTATCAAATTTATATATTTGAAATAAGTAGGGACAGTGGGGGCATAATGGTACGCGGGGTACAGTGGAATGACGGCT
Source organism: Diaprepes abbreviatus (assembly GCA_034092305.1). Lineage (NCBI taxonomy): Eukaryota > Metazoa > Arthropoda > Insecta > Coleoptera > Curculionidae > Diaprepes > Diaprepes abbreviatus. Next base: position 751,289 of record JASJET010000291.1, read on the forward strand.
CTAAATATTCCAATTTCAAACGAACTCGCGCGCTTTCCTTCGACGAATTACAGCTTTTCATTAGCAACACAGGAACGTAGTGAAATATGACTGCTCTGCAAAAACAAAATTGAAAGAGGAAAAAAATTATTTTCAGTGTTATAAAGTTGAAATTTCTTGCTAAAGAATATTTGTTTTGAATAAAAAGTATGATATCTTTTTATGTAAATCTTTATCATTTTCACTATTTAATACAGTTGATTAGGAAAAAGGAAAATATAACCTTAGTTTTTTGGTTCGTATTAGAAAATTTTGAGATCGGTAGAACCCCATTTACTTTATCGGTTCTTGTTACAGATTGTGAAGCCATAATGGTTAGAAACGGTGTGAGAAAAACTGAGAGGGGCTCGCATAGTGGAGCTAATATGCGAGAGGGTGTAGAACTCGTATATGGAGGAAAGAGTTTGTGAAACGCTGCTGAATTGAAAAATGTTAATATCCAATATATCCAAAAAAAAACAGCAACTCCTAACTACGCAGTCTAAAAGATATTTTCAAGTGAATTCGAAAACTTCTATATTGACAAGAGCAGCATCAGGCACATTAGGCCTTGCTTAGCAAGATGACCGATGAATTGTTTGCAAATGTTATGAGGCATTTTGTATAAATCCGACTCTTGTAATCATGGACAATCATTAGAGTCATTAAGTTACAGAAATCTTGAAGTTTGCCGAGGAAAACGGAGTGATATTTCTTACAATACGAGTCATAAATTGCAAGCACTCGATGTGTCAGTATTTCATCATTTTCAAAATTTTTACAATGCTGCAGCAGATTCTTGGATCTTCCGGCACCCAGGGCGATTTTGACCATTCTTATGTTCCTGAGCTTGTAGGACAAGCATTTGAGAAGGCTGTGACGCCATCCAACGTAAAATCGATTGAGATTTCTGTACCAAAAACGAGTTTCTTACAAGCGAAGTGACAAAGCATTGAGTGAGGTGGACCCACAACTGCAATCAGAGGATCTTGTAACAGATCACTGACTGGAGAATGCTCACAACTGCAATCGAGGGATCACAGAATACCTCTAATCGATAACCAGTAACCTTTCACCTCAAGAGCTACACTCCAAGAATGTAAAAATCAAATAATAAGTCCTTCGCAATACAAAGACTATTCTTGAGCAGGGCCCTAACAAGACAAAGAAAGGAAAGAGCTTAATACTGATTGACACAGCTGTGAAAAATTAAATAGAAGAACGTGCACATCGAAGAGAAGAAAAGAAAACAAAAAAAAAGATAGAGAAACCAAAAATATATAAAACCAGTAAAAAGACTAAAAATGGAGGAAATGACAAGTCATTAGGGTTTTCTAGTCCTGAGGTCACTCCTGACGATGCTAAAAGATCTTTAAATGAGTCAAGTGATGACAAGATGGACTTACCGGTGTGTAGCTTCAGAATACTAAAATCTAACGACAACAGCTTTTATTTTTCGTTAGAACCCGACATGGCAATGGTGTCAACTCTAAATATAGAACTGGTGTTGCCAAGTTCGTGCTTATCTCGCAAGACAAGGCGACAAAGAATATATATATATATATATATATATATATATATATATATATATATATATATATATATATATATATATATATGGGGCACAATGAAACAAAGGCGGAATTTTGCAAACACGCAATTATTTTAGGTTTAAGGTAAATTTGTTGATCTCTCTTTGTATTCGGTAAATAGTTTCAGGTTTGTTCTTGATTATTTTAAGAAAAAAATACATAAATATTAAACACCGTTTTTCTGAAAGTCGAAGTTACTTTTTCGTTTCATTTTATACCAACGGTCCCTAAAAATTATCTAAGAAATGGTTTTAAAAATATAGAAAGTGGTTCGTTTAACAAAACAAATATTTATTTCATATTGAAGAAATGTGATGATTAAATTTTTACCCTTTACAAATGCTTGTATAACATTTCTTAGGGTCTTACATGGAATTAATAGCTTCCGTCATGCCTGAATCAAAAACCAAAAAGAGTTTCCCTTTTTTCGTATATCCTTTAACTTCATTTGCTGCTGCGATAAATATTTTGTCGTTTACTGATCCTAGAATAGACATAATTTTTAATTAATGTTATTACCACCATTCCTACTATATACAATTAGTTAAAATTTACCTGATGCCCCTGCAACTTTTAAGGATGAAATTAAAGGTCCAGGGAGTGTTTTAAAATGTAGCTGGATATCATCTTTTTTTACCGAAAAAACTTGCAGAATTCCTTCACTGTCAGCTATTGCTACCTAAACAAATTAAGGGAAATTAAAAAATAATGTCTTTAATAACTTTATTTGATTAAAGAATTAAAAAACTTTTTCACTATAATTTGTATGGTCGTATGAGTTTCCTAAAATTCTGGTATGTGTAGGGTTCAAGGGCGGATCCAGTCTCTCTGGGGGGGGGGGGGGGGAGCGGTGATATCACAAAAGTACAGTATGGCAAGCGAAAGCAAGATGTCCCGGGGGGGGGGGGGGGACACCAGCAACATTCCCATTTTTAGTGAGAAAGGCAGGGACGCGGCTATTTTTTTGAATTTGAAGCTCTTGGAGAGGTGGAGGGCGATCACAAGAAAAAACAAGTTTTCGACAAAGGGTGGGAAGATGCGATCAACATACACATTCCTCGTATAAGAGGCAGAATCGGGTCTATTTTCCTGAGTTCAAAGCTCCTGGGGGGGGGGGGGGGGTTATCGCAAAAAAAAACAAGTTGTCAAAGGGGGAGGGGTTGCCAGCAGCATACACATTCCTAATATAAAAGGCAGAATTGGTTCTATGTTCCTGAACTCAAAGCCCTTGGGAAGGGGAGGAGCGATCGCAAGCATACGCATTCCTATACTCTGTTCAAGAACTAGAGAGAGTAATAAAATTGTTACCGAAACCTCCAACGTACCTGCTTCAGTGTCCCCGGTAACTGAGAACTGCCGTAAATCTAATTATATTTAAATATTATAAGCTTTTATAAATTTACTGCAACAATAAAATTTCCGATAATTCAATTTAATTTCTGTCAGTGAGCAAAGTACACCTTACAGTGTGTCCTTAGTGATTTATTTTGTTTGTGCTTGTTTTTATATATTATTTGAGATTAGTGAGATACCCAAAAGATGGAGGGCATTTTTCCTCAACGAAAAACTTATTACGATGAATATTTATGATGTCTTAAGATATTAATATCTAGATAATAATGTTAAAAGCTCTGTTGAGATGTGTTCCAATATAACAGGAGTTCGAAAATCTATCATGTACCGAACACTGACGGAGAAAAAACGACTGGAATTGTTAGTAATTCCAAGCTATATTCGATCACAGGCAGACGAAAAACCTCGTTGGAAGAAGAGATGTAAACTGTAATAAAAGGAGTTGTACATACATTTTATTATGAGAAGCAGATCTCAACCGTCGACAAAATTCTAACTAAAATCAATGAAGATCGGGATTTGCCTGAAATTAAATGAACTGAGCTCTGAAAATTGCTCAGAGAACTTAATTTTTGTTGGGAAAAACCAGATAGGAAATCTGTTCTTATAGATCGTCCGGAAAATGTCCGTTGGTGAAGGAAATATCTCTCTCAAATAAAAGGTAGAGTTGCTGGAAATAACACAACTTACAAAATTAATAATTTAACTGAACTTTTGAAAGATTTTTTTGAATAAAGTTACTGCAGATAATTGCGAAAAATCCATATAATAAAAGAAGATGTGGAAACTCGATCTCATGATCGGTGAGAGAGGAATCAATTATAATTAATTTGAGCGAAGATAGCTTCACTGACTTTGATAACGAATAAGATACGTAATGTTTACCAGCGTTAACACAATTTATTATTTAAATTTTCTGTAATATAATAAAAATGAATGACATTTGAATCCCTTTTTAGTGTTTAATTGTAATTCTGCAGATGTTTTAAGAAATAAATAAACTGGAACGTCAAATATTCCAAAAATGTTTTTAATTAATAATAAAATGACCGATAGCCCCAAAAAAAATTTTAATATTATATTGACGAATTTATTTATATATATATATATATATATATATATATATATATATATATATATATATATATATATATATATATGTTTAACTTCTTGTATTTTTGATAATGGATATTTTGTAGGTATTTAAATTATAACTTAGAATTTTTTGAGAGAAAAACGCTACGTTTTAATCTGAATGTGCCTAAAACGGTTTCTATGCCAAAATTAAAAATAATAAAACTACAGTTGTGATTTGTGTTAAATATGTCAAAATTATCTATATTTTCTAATATATATGAATTATTAAAAAATCATAAGAAATAAAATAATATTATAAAAACTTTTTATTTTAAGTTTATTACTGAAATAATACTCTATGCCATAAATATTTAGTGATAAAATAGACCTCCTTTTGACGCCTCCCGATGCACATGACAAGGATTAAAATCCTTTTTAACACTTCACACTTTCAAATATCTATTGTTATCCAACCCAAACAGTCTATTATTATAGACCAGTATTTTTGATTATAAAATTTCTAATCCATTCCTATGAAAAATATATGTGTCTAATAGATTTTGCCAAAGATACCGGACTAAAGAACACAGGTAGTTTGCGAAGAAAAAAAGGTAAAAAATGAAAAACTCTCCCTAGTTCTTGAATAAACTATAGTATAAGAGGCAAAATCGGGTCTATTTTCCATAACTCCAAGCTCTTGGGGGGGGGGGGGGGGGATCGCCCCCCCCCCTTGGATCCGCGCCTGGTAGGGTTAGTCCTATTTCTAAAGTGTCAATGATCATCCCTATAGATATGGATATTGAACCCGAGAACAAACCACCAGAAAATTCCTAAAAAATATCAAAATATTCTATCCGATGGTTCCGATTCAGACTCATTGCCATTAGCTCATTATGCAGCCCTAAAGAAAAACCTTGATTTTTTGATAAAAATTATTTACCATTGAACTTGGACGCATCTGATTCAGAAGAAGAAACCACTAACGAGGAACCACAAGACTGTTTTTCAAAAGAAAACACTAGAATTAATGATTTTACCCTAGTTAAATTTCCCATAGAAAATTCTTCAAAAAGCAAATTCTGTGTTACAAAAATTTTGAACGTGGAAGGTGAAAATTATCTTGTCGCGTTTCTTCGAAAAAAGAAATGTGGGGATGATGTTTTCTTTCATTTTATAAGCGTGTCCGATGAAAGCATTATTGGAATGTATGAAATTGTTCAAATGCTTTCTCCTTTACCTTTTCGAAGAGATCGCTGATCTAATTATAGAATAACCATGGCTGTATGTGCCACATAAGAATTTGTGCTTCTAGAATAGAATATTCCTTTTTTTTAGATAAGAAAAAGATTTAGTTTCAATTTTACAATAAAAGTGTTTTTGTCACAGGTACCAAATTATTTTTCTTTCTTTGTAGACCTAAAAAAGAAATGTTGTGCACGAGGTAGAAATCAGTTTTACGTAGTTTTATATCGTCGTCCGAAGTTACCCCACTTTATGGGGTGACTTAAGCCAGACTTTGACCAAAAATAAGTAAAATACATGGAGATATGAAAAATTTAAAATATCCAATATGTCACTAGATGTTAGGGATATATTTTTTTTATTATTTTGGTTTTTTCTCTATGCTCAAAAAGATTCTAAAAGGTGTTCGAAATCACTCCATTTGACGGTACCTTCCCGATTACTCATGCATCCTTATCGTCAGGTTACTAACTAGAGTTTGAATGTATTCTTCAAGAACTGCGTTCAGTTTATATTATGCTCGTCTATCATACTTGGAACTGGATTTGTTGGTCATTTTATCTGACCCCACATGTGCTTTAATAGATTTTACTTTGGATTATAAGGTGAAGTCACTATGCCTGCATGAGAATCTTTCTTATTCGATAAAGCCAACATATCGCATATAGCGCACCGTTCGTCAACTTTTCGATATAACATACAGTATTTATGTTTTTCTTATAAAATCAATTATTATTAAGGTTAGACCACCAATATTCGCCAACATAATCCAAATTTTTCCAGCGAAGCGAAATGAATTTGAAGCATTAGAACTTAGTTTTCGTTCACGCGTTGCCGACATCCCCTACTACGGCACCCACACTGACTCTAGGAAAAGCTGAAACTTAAAACTATTGTCTCATCATCAATTCTTCAAATAATCGAGTCGAAAACTTCCGCATACGTAAGTTTAATCAATGCCTTGTAAATTCCTACTAAAATAATTATTTATTAATAAACCAATGCCAAAGTGATTTAAAAAAAAATCTATCTCGGCTTCTATTGGTCGTCGAGACTTTTTTTCTTTTTTAAATTCGCGTAAAAATATGAGTTATCCGGCGATACCGATACTGATCGATATTCTATTTGTTTGTAACGAAAAAATTGACGCTAATTTTATTAATCTATTACAAATACGATCTTTTTCGCTCTCTACCCGGTCTTTATACAAAATTTCTAGTCTCTTGATACCTTTTTAAAATATTCGATACTGTAGATTGACCTCTTCTGAGACGTCATGCGATATATTTTTGTCCATATCCTTTATTACATAGAGCTACAATTTGTGTAGCCTCAGTTTTATTACAGTGTGTAACTGCAGTTACACACTGTAATAAAACATGTATGGCATAGAGGAAAAAGCAAACATGAATTGCTCTCACTCACTTATTTCATCACAAGCAACATTTTTAAATGTGTAAGGACTTTTTCATGATAAAATGCGCAAAATAAAATAAACGCCATTAATATAAATTAAACGTCAAGTTTTTCAAACAAATGAATATATCCGCTTACTAGATGAATAACAACCACACGTAGATAATTTTACGACGTTAATACAAAATTATTTTCAAACTTACTGATAATAACAAAATAAAGGTTTGGTAATTTTGTGCAAGAATGTGAACACAGAAAATTAGTGAAATAAATTCAATGCATCCAGTATTGTACCTACTTTTTGTTGTTCCTTGGGATTAGAAGACGGCAGTAACTTAACACAGTTTTTGTTTGTTACCCCAACAACGGTGTAATCAACTCGAGACAATTGCAGTTCCATAATTGAATGGTACTTGATTTATATTATTTATTTAATTTTGTAAACTTTAATTCAAAATTTGAGTTTACTCCAACCAGATTAGTTTTTAGTTTAACATTATTTATCGAGTCATCTGTTTACTCGTACAACAAAAGAAGAATCTATATTACCGTAGCAACCAATACAGTTTTAATGACAACAGAAATAGTCCTTACATTACAAGAAGTATAAGCTTCCTGCAAGATAATTCATTAAAAGTAATTTACGTAAACGATTATTATACAACCTATTTCTGCTTTTTAAAAACAGACCTTTTGACTTTATAGGGGAAAAATGTAAATATATAAGTTAAATTTCCCACCATTGAGAAAATTAAAATCAGCAGCCGTATGACAACGAAAAACATAAGTAAAAAATACTTTAACATAAAATATTTTTTTACGTAAGATGGATTTAAGTATTAAAGTATTTACAACAAACACTACCCAGTTTTAATAATTTTATTTTGAATTTTATTTTTAGTCTTGTGGTCAATATCGTACTTTTAATTAAATGTTATATTTACGTTAATCGTGGCAATAAATATAACTTAGGTAGAAACAAATATAACGATTTCGAAAAAAAATGCTTTTTATTTTTAACAGGGGGCGCTTTAGTCATAAACGAAAATACAGTGGTTTTACACTGCAATAGTAACGACATTAAATCTGATAAGGTTTTCTAAGTGAAAGTATCATGAAAGTGGGCAACTGCAGTTGCAATCCTAAATTTTTATTGGTTAGTTGTTTTTACAAGTGACATCATATCAAAGACTAGCCAATCAGAAATTAAGAGCTTTCACCTTGCTATATTTTGTGCTCAGATAGTTATTTAGGTTAGGTATAAAGTCGTACATGGCTGTATTCTTTTGAGTAAATTATCACTGATCAAAGTGAAACTGATAACTTCATGTTCTTTTGAATATGCATTTACTTGTCATTGGGTCGAAGTGATCATGACTAGTTCAAGTGACAGAACTGAAAGTGATAATTACTCAAAAAGAATATACCTCATATGTTCATGTATTGTCAAATAAATTGAATGACAGCTCTTTTTTTTCCTATATTCTGCTTTAGATCGGTTTTAAGCTACTTATAAGACAAATTTTTAAAAATGTGTTGTATGATTTTACTATTTTTAATATTCTAAACACTTTTAAAAGTAAAAAAATGGTTTATATTTTGCCTTTTTAGGCTAAATTTTGAAGCAACGCGGATTAATCGTTACTGTCATGTATAAAGCCACTGTTAAAATTCAGTAACCTTTCTAGTGATATTTTCAACTTGTCAATTATTTTCGTTGATATGTTGGTAACAAAATTATATTTTTTTTAGTTTTGCTGAAAATAAAATGGCAGAGTTCGAGTTAAACGTCGACAGCTTGATTCAACGATTATTAGAAGGTATTCATAATAATAAAATTATATTTATTAACATCCCACTTATTTAATAAGTTTGCTCTCTTCAAAAAAACATAATTTTAGGCTTGAAAATTTTTAGAAAAATATCTTGGGCACATCTGTCATGTCAGTTTTATCGGTCAAATTATTTTAATTTTTTCCAAATAAAGGATCTTTTAATACTTATTCTGGTCGTGGTTTATCTTATTTTATTTGAAATAACGATAGTTAATGAATATAAGCTTTATGTTTGTTAAATGTTGTACGTCGTATTTTGATTTTTTCATCGTCCATTACTGGGAAGATATATCCTTTTGGTCAATAATAAAGAATTGGTGAGTGTTTATTTCTATTTCCGCTTTCGAATGCAATTAAATAGGGCATAAAAGTCTACATAAATTTGAAGAATATTTAAACATATGGATTGTTACTTCATTGAAATGTTATAAAGGTAACTAATAAACCATAAGTTATATTCAGTTTTAATTCCATTTTAATCTTGCATATTACTAGTTTTCTTTATAAGAACCAATGTCGACTGAACGTACAACTGAACCATTTTTACATGAAGATTGTTATAGGACTGGTAATGTCATTTTCATTTCAGCACCCCTTCGAAAATCAACTTGAATTGTTTTTTACACATATGGTTTGCTTTTCTACCATTAAAGCTCCAGTTGGTTTATGTGTGACATTCACTTTTCAGATTAATGTGTATGCTATGAGGATATTTCGTTTTCCCAGGAAAACACCCTTATGATATATATGTAACTGTGTTAAAAGAATCGCTAGTTTTTATGTAATTTTTTCATGGTTCCTAGTTTACAAGGGCTGTAGTATCTACAGCAACCAGTTTTTTCTAAATATCACTAATTACATCACCTGCTATCCATATTATGTATATGTACGGTTATTGCTTTAATTTCGATTTGTTTTATAAATGGTATTTTTTCCTGAAATGTATCGTGAATTTTAAGATCATTTCAATTTTCCATTTTTTGTTTGCTTATTAGTAGTAAAAAAATATCCTAGGACTTCTTATTTCCTTTTATTATTTAATAAGAAATGCTGACCTGTTATGAAAAATTAAGAATTCATTATTCTAAGCAACATTATTTTGGTAAATATTTTGCTTTGCGATTGTTTATTAATTTTTTATAAAATGTCTAGGCTTTCTTAATTAGATCCAGGCTTAGTTTTTATCTTTTATCTATAAATTTATTCTTGTAATTTGATATTTTTAGTTTTAAGGTACTTTGAGCATTTTGAAATAATGGTTATAAAAATAATCTTTATTTCAAACATTAAAAATCTTTCTTGGTAATTGAAAGCAATATATTAGAATTTCCTATATTATATCCTGAATCTCATAAATTAGTTAACATAACTTTACTGTACCAGTTTTCATTGAAGAAGGTATTTTTTAGGTTCTTTCATGTCAGAACTCTTTTTAAAACCTACCACTGGAAAACTAAATTGTAAGCATCTTTAAAGCCTATATTTTGCAAGTGGGGCTACTAAATAATGACTTATTGAATTACATTTTTAAGACCTTTTCAATGATAAATCACTTGGTGGGGTAAGGGGACAAAAAATACATCCTAATTTTCCATATACGGGAAGGTATTCTAATTTTTATAGTTTCATTTCACATCTATTTTTGTGTTAATTGAAAGCATATAGTTGCAAAATTTCATTGCTAAAGAAGGGGATCTACAGCAGATTCAGCTGGAAACCTGATTCAAAATCAAATTGATTTCATATTAACGAACCATAGGTTTATAAATAACATAGTCACTCCCAAAAGTAAAAATATACCCAGGAGCTGATGCCCAATCGGACCATCCACTTGTATTTTAATCCACGTTAAATAAGGAAAATCTGCAAATAAGGCAAATCTCTAGAGATATGAATTAAACATTACAAACACAGGACTGCAAATACAGGAAATGAGAAAGTCTCAAGAGAAAAGAAACAATGAATGGTGGAGGGGAGGCATTAAGGCAAGAAAACTGTGGATTTCACGTGAGATCTTTAACATGATAGAGGAAAGATAACTGGTGAAATTCAAAAATCCTCAAGCCTATAAAGAAAAACAGTAGAAATAAAATGCGACTACCAAAGAAACGGAATATGACAGTCTCCAATAAAATATATTATACTGGAATTATTCCAATAAAAAAGTCTATACATAAAAAAATCTCATTTCAGAGCTGGTTGCAAAGACTTCAGAATAATTAGTTAGTCTCATGGATCACATGCTAAAGATATTCCTGATAATTATTAACATTCAAAGATATATATATATATATATATATATATATATATATATATATATATATATATATATATATATATTCGAAGGTTTTCGGGCATCACGTGTATGTGCTGAGTCCCTCTCAGGAGTGTAAGGCAGCTGACGTTTCGGTGAATTCTCATTCACATGGTGAATGAGATTTCACTGAAACGTTAGCTGCCTTACAGTCCTGAGAGAGACTCAGCATGTACACGGGATGCCCGAAAACGTTCGATTACACATCACACTCATGAGAATATCTGACTTCACATAAATAACAAATTGTGAGGTAAATATGTGTTTACTGTGAAGTTCCATTTGATGTTCAAGTATTTTCCAACATTGTAGGATTGTAAGGATATCAACTGTGCATTTTTTGTAGATTACCCAAAAGGTTTTGATAGAGTCACAGTAAAAGGACTAACACGGATATACTGATGGCACAGTATCGATAACGAATAAATTTAATAATTTATAGCAATTATTGGATATGGTTAACAGAAAAAGTGAAGAATAGAGCTTAACGTAAATACTATTTATGGTTGTCGCATATAGCGAGCGTTGTAATTATTTTAAAGGACTTCTGTCAATGTTATGGTTTTTTTCTTTGACAGTTGACATCAGTTACATTTAGGTTCCTTTAAAACCATAAACTTGTGCTTAATTTGCTTTGTAGCTGTTTGTTTTGGGATCAGTTTTAACATGGAGTGAAGACACGAACATTTTTGGTATATTTTACTCTTTTATCTCCGTAAAGGGAAGAAAGCTACTGAGGCCTACAAAGATATATATATATATATATATATATATATATATATATATATATTATATATATATATATATATAAAGTTTATGGTGTTGATTGCATATTAGAATCCATGTATCAGATTTGGTTTAAAGATCTCATCTGGAGATTTTTCACTTAAAGATGACCAACGTTCTGGTCAACCTACTGAAATTGATGGTAACCCAATCAGAGCCATAATTGAAGGGAACCATCATATAACTGTTCAAGAGATTGCAGAGAGGTTAGATGTATCGCACATAACATTTGAAAATCACTTAAAATCTCTTGAACTCTCTAAGAAGCTCGATGTCTGAAATCCACATGAATTGAAAGAGGTTCACTCAACACAACGAATCAATATTTGCTATATGCATCTCACGCGCAATGAAAGCGATCATTTTTTAAAAAGAATCATCACTGGGGATAAAAAATGGGTAACATAATTCAAAAAGTCATGCTGTCAATTTGGTTCGACTAGAAAGGTGTTGTGTATTTTGGCCTGCTTCCAAGAGGCCGGACGATCAATTAGCCTATAGGTTGTAATATCTTAGTTGAGACAATAAAGCTAAGTTGAAAAAGAAGTCAAAAAGACATATTGAATAAGTCTGCGACATTTTCGTTATAATGATACCTTTGTTGCCTAGTAGAAATCTTAGTTTAGAACTAAAGAAAGGAATAACTCAGAACTATGTATACTCTATGCTTTTTTATGGAGTAGAGAACTGGATAATGTCGGAAAATACCGAGATATGAAATTAAGATTTTGAACTGAAGTCCTTTGAAGAATGAGATATCAACGTGAACTCATGACTATAGTTAAGAAATGAAAACTAGAATACTTGGGATACGACATATGAAATGAAGAAAACTTTTGCCTCCTGCAAAATATTATAGGAAGGAAAAAGGGTCTTAATAGACGAAGAATTTCTTGGCTTACGAATCTATCGAAATAGTTTGGGGTCATTTTAACTAAGCTGTTTCGCAGTACCGCAAGTAAAATTCACTTAGCTATGATGAAACAGAAGCAATTGTAGAACCCTAAAAACGGGTGGATTTTTCTGTCGGAGGTGTGTGCTCAAATAAATCCTCAATAATAACACAACATGTTCCCTTTTGCTTTAATTGGTACATTTCTATAATGTTTAAAACTCACACTTTTAATTGTCTATTAAACAGAGGATATGTACTAAGAAACTTTGCAAAAAGAAGTCATTAAAATAATTTAATAGTAAAGAAAGTATTAAAGTAAAATAAGACGGCTTATCAAAGTTTATAAATATCCTAATGTTTATTATTAATATGAAAATATCGGATGTTTATGTTATAAAGTATGTTGGTATTTTATTTGAGTTCATGGAAGTAAAAGATACCTCATAATAATAACAATAATTGTTGTAAGTGACCTACGTCAGGTGATTTTAAAAGTGGGATATACTTTCTGTCCTGAAATAAACCAAACTTTTAAAGAAACACACATTAAACTTTATTTATCCATCAATATTTATATTAGATGTTTCTGATAAACTTGAGATTCTGATAATAAGTTCTCCATTCTCACTGTAAGATTCAATTTTATCATTATTTCATCAATATTGTCTTTAATCAACACATCTGAATTTTCACTCAATAAAGCATTACCTGTTAATGAATAATTTTTAAAATTTAGATGTATCTTTAAGATTTGGAAATAAAAACGCCAAGATATTGTCTTTTATGTTGCACCCACTTATCACACTACCATATGAATTAAATCTGGCTTTTTAGAAACAGTTTTTATTACTCGGGCGATAATTTTCTCCAAGCAAGTGTAGTCCATATTACTGCATTGGATACTGTGATACTTTTCCCCAATGTTTCCATTGATTCTTCTAAATCTATTAATGCCGAAAGTCTTTTTACAAGCAAGTTTCTAAAAATAACTGAAATTATAAATTATGTCCTGCTCCATAAGTTGGTAATCAGATGTAATGTCTCACACCACTAGACTTTTGTTTGTGGGGCTGGTTCAAAAACGAGGTATATTATATTTAGAAGCTAATGGTGGTATTTTTGAACATTTATTGAAATAACGTTATGATTTCTGTAGGAAGCGCAGGGGCAAAAGTCCAGTCTCATCGGCAGTAAAAATATCTTTTAGAGTGTAGTCTTGCAATATTGCCTGTCATTTTGCTTTCCAATCTGTAACATATTGCACGTTAACGTGAGCAGATTCCCCACAAACTGTTTTAAAAGAAATGTGTCTCTAGCAAAACTTTTTCAACCAACCATTGGAAGCTTTAAAATTTTTCTTTAATTAATAAAGGCCCAGATATGGGAATATTTTTGTTTCCTACCTCGCAGACTCAATTAAATACGATCTGATCAATTGCCAAAGCATCAGTTTTCGGAATTTCCTTTTTTTTTATATAAATTTCCATTAATCTGATATAATTATTTTAAATTTTTCCGACACTAAACTTTTCAGCTTGTTTTTGGACACTGAGATTTTATTCACTAGTAATTTACATCAATTTTATCATTGATTGACAAGCATTTTTTTTTTCAGACAAACGACAAATACAAACTGATAGCTTTAATACACCAAAACTTAAATCTACGTTTTATTGCTTTTATTCACAATACCATAAACAAATTTATAGTCACTGGAAATACCCTTATCATCCAAATTAAGTATTTAACACGCTATTATGGTCATTAGTAAAACCAAAATGCATACCTAAACCTACCTAATTACAAACGACCCAGAGACGCCGATTTATCGGTGTCCGGTATAAAGAAGTAATTAATAAGCTTTTGTGTGCAATTGTTCGTCTTCATTTTATAGAGGGTCCACTTTTAGGAGGTTTTGTTATAAAGAAATCTCTATTGTAAAATTCCGGTGATGCAAAATTGTCCGTTATTTAAAGGAGCCCGTAATTCGGAAGTATCCACAAACAGAAGTTTTATTGTATATAACATTCGTTTTTTTCAATTAGCATTAGTCAAAATTTCAAGTGTCTATTTCAAGTTTGGTGTTGGTTTTTGAATTCTTATCAAACAGAACTATTTGTTTTGCTTTATCTTTTTTTAAGTCACTTTATGTAGGTACTTTTAAGCATTTAAAATATTCAGCGCACTGTTAGTCTGAAATAAAATTTAATTGCTGTACTTCCCAGTTGATCGTAAATTTTTATAGTACCCGATAAACCACTTTGGAATGTGTTAAACTTAAATCCTCATAAAAATTCCAATTATTCGTAATTTCTTAATCGCCATACTTTTTAAATATCAAAAGTATCTATCGTAAATACTATTCACCAAAAATAGATTCTTCCAAGTCCTGTATATGTTTAATGTAGGTGGGTTAGGATTAGAAGGAAAGCCTCTTAAAAATATGGATCCTTGTGTTTGTTTTTGTAACAGCACATAAGTTTATCGCTGTCTTTAAAGTGATAGCGATACGGAACAGTAAAATATATGTTTACAACAGAATATGGCCCTGGATTGCAAATAAATAAAGTTATTTTAAGAAAGACGGAGGAAATAAAAATAGAATTAATTATTATATTTGTCTTTCTAAAAATAAATCCGTTTCATATTGATTCTTCTTTATACGGACACAAGATAATATCTAAAGGTAGATGTTTAATACACTCATGGAGAAAAGTATCATTATTCGAAAATGATTTTAATTAATGCTGGAAACTTACTTACACTATCGGACAAATGTAGAACTACACTTTCGAAAGATGTATAAATCCCGATATTGTAATTGTTATCGCATTTAACTATATTATGCAAAGTCTAACCCTTTTATTCATGTTTTTACATAAATGTTCTTATACATCAACCTAAATCTAAATCACAATCAGTAATATGTCATAGACAAATAAAACTTAACACTAGGATGAAGTTATACACGCTGTATAAAAGAGAACAAAAACTCACATTTTAACACTAATTAAAATTGACAATTTTTAAAACTAAAATAATAAAACTTCTCTAGGGAGTAAAATGCCTGATTTAAGTGGAAAAATTTTACTTTAGAATTGAATATCTTCACAGGTAGCTCCCTAATATCCCTAGAAAGGCTGTTAGAGATTTTAGGAGTGTGATAGTTTATTGAAAATCTAGATTTGTTAATTTTATTATACGCAATCACAAGATTTTCCCCATTTCTAATTTGATAAGAGTGTATATCGTCCAATCTAACGTAAACACTTAAATTGCTTCTAATATATTTTAGGCATTCAAATATATACATAGTATACATGTAGTCATGATTTTAAGCTGCTTAAAGATATCCCTGTACTCACCGCCCTTCATTGCAAGGCAAGGAATGTATAAGATATTAAATACTGGATGATGGCATGAAAGGTCATAAGAAGAACCCTCTCTGAAACAGCATCCACAAGATTACGCAGTACATATGACTAAGATGTGGTTATCGGACTTGCATTGTCTTTGTTTTTATTTATTTTTACGACTAATCGTTATCAAGTATACTGATAACGATTAGAGATACAACCTAATCGAAACGTCGTAAAAATAAATAAAAATCAAGACAATACAAGTCCGACAACCATATTTTAGTCAATCTTCAATATTCTCTACAACCTTCAAACGTATATGTTTGATTCTGTTCTTGATATTCTTTCAATATGACAATGTCAAATTAGTTTTTTTTATCCAAATACACGCCAAGAAAACGAACACATCGGGATTATTTTCAATGCTGTAAATAACATACTCTCAGTTTTATTTGGATTCATGCTAAGTTATTGGCACAAAACCAGTCAGTTACTCCCGCTTGTACACCATCCACACAATAACTGAGGAGCGTTTTTTCCTCTCAAAATAGCAGTGGTATCATCTGCAAATAAGATGAATTCAGCACTCGGTCCGCAAGCTACTAAATCACTTATGAAAATGATGAAGAGAAGCGACCCCAATACTGACCCTTGAGGCACACCAAACAGTATTGACTTCAAACTGGAGGCCTCATTCTTGTATTTTGCCTGTTGAAAGTGGTTTATCAAATAGGATTAAAGCAAGTTAACACTTTTTTCAGTAAAATTGTAATACTTCAGTTTGGCTATTAACCAGTCAAGCTAAACACAAACGCTTTTGTTAAATCACACATCAGGGCAACAGCATACTCTCTCCCATTAAATGCGTCTGTAATAATAGAAATCAGTCTATTAAATGCAGCGACTGTAGACGTTCCATTTCTACAGCCAAACTGTTGTTTGTTCAATAAATTATTCGATTCAAAATGATTACTGATACCAGTTTTAAGAGCTTTTTCGAAAATTTTACTACATAAAGGCACCAATGAAATAGGACGATATTTAGACACCTCCTGACGATCACCCTTCTTATAAACTGGAACTACTGTAGAAACTTTAAATACAGAAGGATAAATACCATTCTCCAAGCAATAATTTAAGCTTAATCAAGGGAAACAACTACATTAGCTATACTTTTCATTATTTTGATGTCAATACCATAGAAGTCTTTACTATGTTTATTTTTGAGAGAATAAATGATATCGGGTATCTCATTGTAAGTTATATTACAAAAATCCAATTCAAGCAAATTATCTAGATCCGCCCCTGATTCAACCACATGTAACTAGCACAGTAGCTAATTACCTTGATGCGGTATTTAGCATCCAAATAACGTTTACATTGATTACACTTTATTTTCATAAAAACTTAAAATTTGTTAAATAAACTGCTCTTCCTGTTACAAAGTCTTCAACTGACTCAATTTATCAATATATATATATATATATATATATATATATATATATATATATATATATATATATATATATATATATATATATATATATAAACCCACAAAAACAATTACCAAAATAAAAAATCAACATTTCGAAGGTCACTTTACTTAAATTATTTTCTTCCTAACATTTTATATGTATTTTTGCTCAAATTTATGTGCAAGACGAAAGTGTTTATAACCTTAAAAAAATTATTAAAATGGATAATATACTATTTTTCTTAAATCTGCACTCATAGTTGAGTATATATATATATATATTAAAGAATTTAGAAAAATTTATAAACAGTCGATAATCTTGACCATGAGTGCAGATTTATGAAAATAGTATAGTATCCATTTTTATATTCTTTTTAAGGTTATAAACACTTTTGTCTTGCACATGAATTTGAGCAAAAATACATATTAATATTGGGCAAATGTTACGAAGAAAATGTCTTAAGTAGAGTAACCTTCGAAATGTAAATGTTTTATTTTGGTAGTTGTTTTTGTGGGTTTATTTTGATATACAGGGTGATTCAAAAATCGATCACGAAACTTAAGGGGGTGATTCTACTTGACAAAATAAGGGTAGAGCTTCATATAATTTTTTTTCAAAATGTCATTCGTTTTCGAGTTACAAGCCGTCCAAGTTCAAGTTTTTATTTTTTGTTTTTTGAATTACTCGCTTACAGGAAAACCGATTTGACTAATATTTGAAAGATAGGCTAAGTCTTCTGCGCTTCATCATTTTAGTAACAATTCACATTGATTGTTTGCCGCTAGAGGGCACTTTACCTACATTGAAAATTGTTTTTTTGTCATAATTTTTTAGTGTTGACAGCTACAGTAGTTTTTGGGATAATTTCTGAAAGACTGATGCCAGGCCTTTAAAAAAGGTGCTCTTTATTTACATCGCTAAACCCAACGGTTTAGACGTAAATCACCCTTAAAAATTAAGTGGTAAATTTACTTTTCTCATTTCATTACCACCAGCTACCAGGTAAATAGCTATCAAAGTATACTAGAGCTGTCAGTTTAACATCAAATAAATTCGCTTTTTAAACTATTTAACTTATAATCTTAAAATAACTAATAATGGCTAATCACCAATATTCAAATATCGAATATTGTGATATCCATTTTTGTTATGGAAAAGCAAATGGTAATGCAGAGTTGGCAAGAAGATATTATATGGAGAGTTATCCGGAAAGAAATATCCCTCATGCTCAAACATTTTCCAGTGTGCACAGGAGGCTTGCGGAATGGGGTTCCTTTAAAAGTTATAATGGAAATAGGGGAAGACCTAGAACTGCTAGAAACGTGCAACAAGAAGAAAGAGTGCTTGAAATTATTGAAGATAATCCAGGTATTAGTACTAGAAAAATTGGGAATGAAGTGCGGCTCTGTCAGGCTAGTTCATGGAGGATACTAAGAGAAGAACAACTCTCCCCGTTTCATTCAAAAAAGGTGCAGGCTCTTTATGACGATGATCGGCCGAGACGGTTGGAAATGTGCAATCAGATCCTAGCTAAGTATGAACACGATAATCGATTAATTGGCGTCATATTATTCACTGACGAAGCTGGTTTCACTCGTGATGGCATAACAAATCTACACAACATCCACACATATGCTTACGAGAACCCAAACAATGTAGTAGAAACGAAACATCAGCGTAGATTTTCACTAAATGTGTGGGCAGGGATAATAGGAGATTACCTTATTGGTCCTCATTTCTTTGATGGCCCATTAACTGGTGACGTATACTTAGATTTTATCCAAAATCGTCTCCCATTGTATCTGGAAGATGTGCCATTGGAAGTAAGGGCCAACATGTGGATCCTCAAGACGGAGCTCCGCCCCACTTTAGTATACGTGTCCGACAGTATTTGAATGCAACGTATCCTGAGCGATGGATAGGACGAAGTGGACCATTGGCATGGGCAGCGAGGTCACCAGACCTTAATCCTATGGATTTTTTCTTTTGGGGTCATTTGAAACAATTGGTGTACGATATTCCAGTAATCAACGTCGAGGATCTTCGCTTCAGGATAATCGAAAAGTGCCAAATTATTAAAGAAACACCAGGAATTTTTCATCGAGTTAGGCGACATTTTTTGAAGAGTGTTAGGAAATGTATGGAAGAAAATGGGGGACATTTTGAGAATCTTTTTTAGTTTGTTTAGTACTGTTTCATTAATTTTTATCAATTAAATGTATATCGCAATAATCCATAATATGAATATTTACTGATTAGCCATTATTAGTTATTTTAAGATTATAAATTAAATAGTTTAAAAAGCGAATTTATTTGATGTTAAACTGACAGCTCTAGTATACTTTGATAGCTATTTACCTGGTAGCTGGTGGTAATGAAATGAGAAAAGTAAATTTACTACTTAATTTTTAAGGGTGATTTACGTCTAAACCGTTGGGTTTAGCGATGTAAATAAAGAGCACCTTTTTTAAAGGCCTGGCATCAGTCTTTCAGGAATTATGCCAAAAACTACTGTAGCTGTCAACACTAAAAAATTATGACAAAAAAACAATTTTCAATGTAGGTAAAGTGCCCTCTAGCGGCAAACAATCAATGTGAATTGTTACTAAAATGATGAAGCGCAGAAGACTTAGCCTATCTTTCAAATATTAGTCAAATCGGTTTTCCTGTAAGCGAGTAATTCAAAAAACAAAAAATAAAAACTTGAACTTGGACGGCTTGTAACTCGAAAACGAATGACATTTTGAAAAAAAATTATATGAAGCTCTACCCTTATTTTGTCAAGTAGAATCACCCCCTTAAGTTTCGTGATCGATTTTTGAATCACCCTGTATATATATATATATATATATATATATATATATATATATATATATATATATATATATATATATATATATATAAACCCACAAAAACAACTACCAAAATAAAAAATCAACATTTCGAAGGACACTTTACTTAAATTATTTTCTTCCTAACATTTTATATGTATTTTTGCTCAAATTTATGTGCAAGACGAAAGTGTTTATAACCTTAAAAAAATTATTAAAATGGATAATATACTATTTTTCTTAAATATGCACTCATAGTCAAGTATATATATATATGTATATATATATATATATATATATATATATATATATATATATATATATATTAAAGAATTTAGAAAAATTTATAAACATTCGATTATCTTGATCATGAGTGCAGATTTATGAAAAATAGTATAGTATCCATTTTTATATTCTTTTTAAGGTTATAAACACTTTTGTCTTGCACATGAATTTGAGCAAAAATACATATTAATATTGGGTAAATGTTGCGAAGAAAATGTCTTAAGTAGAGTAACCTTCGAAATGTAAATGTTTTATTTTGGTAGTTGTTTTTGTGGGTTTATTTTGATATATATATATATATATATATATATATATATATATATATATATATATATATATATATATATATATATATATATATATATAAACTAAAAAGATAACTGAAAAAAATCAGGAAACCAAGCTTTGCCTTCCATTCTATTGTTATTTAGAGTGTTCACGTCATCAATCTTTTTTATTGACGAGATCATTGTTAGATAAAAATTCATTTCATAATAAATCACTTAATCCTGTCACAGAGTATTACAATCATTAACAATATGTAATAGCACTTACACCTAACTGTTGCCCTGTCAGATAAATATGTACATGGGCGTCTGTTGAAAGGACCAAGAACACTTGCAATACATAATTAACTATAAAATTAAAAATAAACTTTTATTAAAATGCATTAAAGACACAAACATTACCAATTACACCAAAAATTCGTACTCGGCGACCTCATTAACTTTAATTTCGAATTAATTAGTAAATGTTAAATACATTCTTTATCTTGGTAAAATGTAGTCTCTCAGCTTCAAATTTTTCAGCACTCGATATTATGTTTTGTTTAAGAATATCGAGTCTATAAAACGTAAGTTTCCTGGCCCTATTATTGATATACACACCCCAACATCAAAAGTAAAGTTGTTACAGCTGTTAACATAAATGTTTTTCAGTAAGAGGATGTCGTCCAGGAAAATCTGTCCATATGGCGGAGGCGGAAGTCAGAGGCCTCTGTTTGAAATCGAGGGAAATATTCTTGCAACAGCCAATATTACTTGAGCTTGAAGCCCCTCTGAAGATTTGTGGTAAGCATAAGAAAAAGTTAACTTTTTATTTTTACCTGGAAACGGGTATCATGGAATAAGCATAAACATTTTGAAAATTAATGGTTATAAAATTGATTTTTGTCGACAGAATAAAGGATTTCAATAAATTGAAGTATAATTTCAAAATTTTCTGACCTCAAAATTGATAAAGAAAGAAAGGTACCATACAAAAATTTCAACGCTTAAAATATATAAAATATAAAATTTTTTATTAATCCTTAGGTGATATTCATGGGCAATATACAGATCTGCTGCGTCTATTCGAATACGGCGGTTTTCCACCAGAGGCAAACTATCTCTTTCTGGGCGACTACGTTGACCGTGGAAAACAGTCTTTGGAGACCATTTGCCTTTTGCTTGCCTACAAAATAAAGTACCCGGAAAACTTCTTTTTGCTGCGAGGCAATCATGAGTGCGCGTCCATTAACAGGATATACGGTTTCTACGATGAATGCAAGAGGAGATTCAACATCAAGTTGTGGAAGACATTTACGGATTGCTTCAATTGCTTACCAATTGCCGCGATCATCGACGAGAAAATATTTTGTTGTCATGGAGGGCTTAGTCCCGATTTGCAGGGAATGGAACAAATTAGAAGAATTATGAGACCCACTGACGTTCCTGATACTGGTAAGAAAATAAATAACATATATATATATATATATATATATATATATATATATATATATATATATATATATATATATATATATATATATATATATATATATATATATATATATATACAGTGCCTTCATTTCAAAACGAACCATCCTTAATAACTTTCTTAAATAGAAAAATTAAAAAAAAAGAAAAAACACGTCAATTTAGATATACAGGGGGAAGTTTAATTTTGCATTTGTTAAAAGTCTGTCAATCACCTCCTCAACTCCAGCTAACCTCACTTTGATATGTCAAATGGGAACCCCCACCTTGTGACACATCATTGTAAGCAGCATAAAATTGTCTATCCAACCGTATAAAAAAAATTAAATCGGTTGACGTACAAGCGAATAGTGTGCAAAAATGTCTTGTAATAATGCATAATATATCGGCCTCGAACTTTGGTATGTCAAATGATTACCCTATAGTGTGATACATCATTTTAAAGGACGTACGATCTGCTATCCAACGATGTCAAAAAAAATTAAGTTAATAGACGTTATAGGCAATTAGGATGCAAAAATGTGTGTTAAATATAAGCAGTTTATTCAGTTTTATTCAGTTGAAGAAAATTATTTTATTAAATGTTCAAAATGTGCGCCGTTATTAGCGAGACAATAAAAAAGCCTATTTTGAAATTCCCCACGAACATTGGCAAGGGTTTCTCTGCTAATTCCTCTACATTCCCGAACAATTCGATCTTTTAAATCGTCAATATTTTCAGGTGGGGTTTTATAAACCTTGCGTTTTAAATACCCCCAAAGAAAAAAGTCTAGAGGGGTTAGGTCTGGAGACCGTGCTGGCCATTCAATTGCACCACGTCTGCCAATCCACGTCCCTGGAAAATGTTCATCAAGCCACTCTCGAATTGCCAAAGCGTAGTGCGGGGGAGCTCCATCTTGCTGGAAATGCAAATTATTTTCATTTAGTACCATAACAGCATTTTCATCCACTTGATTTTCTAAAGATTGCACAATGGCAGGGTATATTGTGTTTTCTAAAAGGTTTAAATAAATTTGCCCAGTTAAATTATCTTCCAAAAAAAATGGCCCGATGATTTCATTGCCATAAATTCCTGCCCACACGTTAATTTTTTCGGGATATTGAGTATGCCCTTCTCGGAAAAGGTGCGGATTTTCATTATCCCAGTATCTGCAGTTATGTCTGTTAACCAGTCCATTTAGAAAAAAAGTTGATTCATCACTAAAGCAGATATTCTTAGGTAAATGGGGGTCCTCGTCAATTCGTTGGCACATTAATTCGCAAAATTGAATTCTCCTATCAAAATCGTCTTCTCCGAGTTCTTGAAGAATTTGAATTTTGTAGGGAAAAAACTTATTTTGTTTTAAAACTTTATGCACAGAGCCAGCAGAAATGTTGGTTAAATCTGCGACCTTTGAGATGGATAAAGTTGGATCTATTGCAAACTGTCCTAGTACCTCGATTTGGCATGCTTCATCTACAACCCTTTTCTCAATACATTTTTTATTACAAACGGATCCCGTTTCTTCAAACTTTCGTACTAATTCGAGTACATATTTATGGCCCACGTTTTTGTCTTGATGCCTCTCGTTAAATGCTCTGGCAGTTCTACGAGCGCACCGATCTTCAGCTCCATAGAGAAAAATTATTTCTATTCTTTCGGCTAGCGTATACACTATTTATATTCACGTTTCAACTAGGCGTCACAATGACAATTTTAACAATAATAAACAACTGGTGTTTAAAGATCTTAAAAATTTTATTTATTGCAGTGATTTTTTGTACCTATCAGGTACCGCAAAAAATATTTTACTCTATGAAGTAGCCATTTCACATAATAAAGTTTAATGTGATAAGGTGTCTATTATTACCACACATCTTTTCTTACTATTCGCTTGTACATCAACAGATTTTGTTTTTTTTTTATTGGCTAAATAGGAGATAGTATGCCCTTTAAAATGATGTATCACACTATAGGGTAATCATTTGACATACTAAAGTTCGAGGCCGATATATTATGCATTATTACAAGACATGTTTGCACACTGTTCGCTTGTACGTCAACCGATTTAATTTTTTTTATACGGTTGGATAGACAATTTTATGCTGCTTACAATGATGTGTCACAAGGTGGGGGTTCCCATTTGACATATCAAAGTGAGGTTAGCTGGAGGTGAGGAGGTGATTGACAGACTTTTAACAAATGCAAAATTAAACTTCCCCCTGTATATATAAATTGACGTGTTTTTTCTTTTTTTTAAATTTTTCTATTTAACAAAGTTATTAAGGATGGTTCGTTTTGAAATGAAGGCACTGTATATATATATATATATATATATATATATATATATATATATATATATATATATATATATATATATATATATATATATATATATATATATATAAATAAATAAATAAATAAATGTATGGTAACTTCTTTGGATTAGGTTTCAAAAATTAATACTACTATTCTGTGCTTGACGTTTCGCCCAACGTAGTGGGCTTTTTCAAAAGTATAATCTAAAATAAAAACAAAATACAACTAACATGGTCACAAACGCACACTCAGAAGACTTAGAATTTACACTCAAACGGTACAATATTAATCAAAAATATCAATTTATAAAATAATATAAAATTACAAATTAATCCCAGATACGCACCTCAATTTACCTTGGCCATGTTTCTTAGTGAAGTATTTGACGATTTCTTCAGTTACTATCAACTTAATATTTTTTTTTTATTTGGAAACCTTTTTACTCAGTTTTTTCTGATTTATAAATAAATTTTATCGATATTGACTATACAGTGTGTTGCAAACAATAAGGGCTACAATAGGTGGTTTAGTTTATTAGGTTAAAATATATTTGGCTCAGGTTTTTGATATCTTGTTTGTCATTGATTGCTTGTTTTTCTTTTTTTATATGCAGCATTTCCTTTATTTGAAGTTTATGGTAGTTTCTTTCCTTTGTGTTTGAAAAATCAATTTCATGTTAAAAATTTGTCTCGTGTTTGTGTAATGCTGTCGTTGCCTTTTTTGTGTATTTATGTCCGTTCAATCTGCTGTCTAGATATTGTGTTGTCATTCCAATATATTTCTGTGGACAATTTAGACATGGTACGGAATAGATAATGTTAGATTTCTTTTTATGAGTCACCTTACTTTTTAACTTTCTAAATAGTGGTGACAAGTGGTTGTATGTTTTTTGGCAAACTATAATATCGTGCTGTTTGAGGATGTGTGTAACTTTTTCTGACAATGAATTTATGTATGGTATTGCAACATATGTTTTTGGGTTGTTATTATTATTATTTTGTGTAAGGACGTTCTTATTATACAGTTTGTGAGTTCGTTGTTTTATTATTCTGTTTGTGAGTTTTTCGGGGAAATTATTATCACTTAGAATTTGTCTGACTTTCTTTAAAGCTTCTTGACGATATTTCGGAGAAGTTAGGGTTAAAGCTCTATCAGCCAAACCTATTATTACGCTGATCTTTTGGTATTTCGGATGATGTGATTGATAGTTAAGGTAGCGTCCCGACCATGCATCTTTTGTGTACCACATCGTCTCAATCTTTTTATTTTCATAATTTCGAACTAGTGTGAGGTCAAAGAAATTTATTTTTCCATTTTGTTCGACTTCTGATGTAAATTGCATCTTTTGGTGGAAATTGTTGAATGCATTTAGTATGGTGTCTATTTCATTTTCGGGGACAGCTGCTAGATATATATATATATATATATATATATATATATATATATATATATATATATATATATATATATATAATCCGAAGGTTTCCGGGTATCCTGTGTATGTGCTAAGTCCCTCTCAGGACTGTAAGTAAGGCAGCTGACGTTTCGGTGAAATCTCATTCACCATTTTCAAGAATTAAAATTTTTTCCTGTAAAGACAACTTTTTAGCTTCCATTTTGACAATACCACCAAATAAGTTGCATCTATTTAATTCCTTTTCTCACTTGTTTTCATGGCTATATATTGAGCTTTATTTTCGTGGCAAATAAAATATGTACGAAAAATATTTTTATTTTTCAATGAATTGAACATGAATTAAAAAAAAATTATAGTTTTTCAAATAAGTATACCATTTGAAAGACGGCTTAATTGTAAGTGTATCACAAAATTTCAGTTAGATTAAATTCTTTTGATTCCTCAAGAAATAAAATACAGTGTGCAGCAAAAAAATATTTTCAAAGACCAGTATTTCTGAAACTGACTAATCTCATACAATAATACAGTTGGTTCTACGAAAGAATACCTATGCGTCATCAATAATATTCATCTGAATTAAATCAAAATTAATATGGATATTTAGACAAGGAGGACAGATTTGAAGGTTAGAAATATTTAAACGTCTATGTTTAATTTTTTAATAAAAATAATACATAGTTACCGGTAACAAATTATAAAGCAATAAACAATAGCTTTTATATAAAACAATCTTCTGTTTTAAATTCACTTGAATGATCAAAATTTCTCAAAAACACAATGTAAATAAAACTCCGAGCGATGTCTGTCAATAAAATAATGTTTTGACTGAAGTCAAAAGAACGTCTGAACTCATAAAACGAAATGACTCATTTGTCTTGGTTGTCTCTTTCTCTTGCTCTATCGATAAAATCAGATTTTCTGCGACGTATGGCTTGGATTAGAAGAATATTGTTTTTTTTTTCGTCCTTTTATTATTCCTATACAAGTTAAGATGAACAGGTCTCAAAACTGTCTTTGATATGTTCATAGATTGATGACGCACATTCTCTCACTGGACCAACTGTATTTACGTATATGGTTGCGATGTGCATTTTTTACAGGGGGATTCAGAAAAAGCAATTAAATCATATATTATTCAAAGTGAGCAAAATGTAATAATTGGGTATAACTTTTAAATTGAAGCAAATTAAAATTTTTCACCTTCCCTCGTATACCACAAAATTTGGTGGGTGTTATTTAGGTTTGGTGATATGCGAAAAAAATAAAATAAACTTATTAAATTCAAAGATAAAAATTTATATATATATATATATATATATATATATATATATATATATATATATATATATATATATATATATATATATATATATGTATGTATGTATGTATGTATGTATGTATTGATATGCAAAATTCACTTTCTAGAATCTTGTAATTTTTTATTTTAAATTTAAATATGAATAAAGTGTGTTTTTCTATTAACTATCTAAAAAGATGTTAAAGTACACAAATATTTGTGTTACTAATTACCCGCGGAAAAAAATAACTTTTAATACTTTTTATATTTTGTTAATTAAATAAACTATTCCGCACTCTCAAAAATTAACATGTTATTCACAGAATATTTGTATTTGCTATATAATAAATAAATGCTAATTGAAATAATTGTAACACAGAATCCATATTCATTCTTTTTGATCATGTGACATCTAAATATATTTATTAAATAGTGTCATCAAGGACAGGTTAGTTTTTCATTATGTAAAAGGAATTCAGAGTAATACAAGACTAATCCATCTTTGCTAATAAAGTGAGCATCTCTTAAATTCTTGCCGTTAATTGAATTATTTTATTTTTGGCAGTGGCAGCTTCACCACCAAAGATTGTTTCTAAACAGCAAAAAAAAATTACTTCTTTTGAGAAATTCTGTTCTGGATTCCAGTTTTTCCATTAAAATCTAAATTATTTACAAATTATCAGAACCACAATGGACAGCACTGTATCAGATGATTGTAGCAAAGCAACCTAAGAAATTTGTGTTCAAGATTTTTTATGAACAAAATTATTGAATATTTTTTGTTATCAGTTTTACTGAATATTTTAAAAATGTGTCAAGAGATTAGAAATTTTGTTATGGAGGCCTGATTAAGGAAGTAAAAGATGTACAGCTATGAATCATCGTTTTTTATACGACCGATAATATAGCCTAGCCGTAGGTTATCATGGGTCTTATCACTCAAGTGTACAGTATATGATTTTAATATTCTGTTTTGCTTAGCGCCCTTTTTGCTGCCATGATCATTTTACCTTTAATTATAATTTTCTATAAAAGTGAATTGTAGGTAGGTAAGCATTGCATCTAGGATTAATCTTAAGTACTCGTCTTCCTAGCTTATCTGCAGTTATAGTATTAAAGAAAGTTGGTAGTGTTAACGCTCCGAGCATAATTCTTTTAGTAATGAGTTTTAGGATTGGGTTGATTTTAATCAAATGATTATAATCACTTGATTTTTTTTAAAATAAAATCATAATTTAAATAACAAAATATCTATTATAATATTTCGAAGAATTTGCGAAAAAAAATAAACAACTTAAAAGCTACAATGCAATGCCTAAGAACATAAATAATAATAATAATGTATATTAATGGACCAGCCATTTTACAAATAATTAAAATTACATGAAAACAGTAAAATTACTTAAAATAATACAAATCAATGTGTACACCACCAGCATTAATCAATATAATAAAAATTAAAAGTAAAACTATGTATAACCACTTAAGCCCTAACACAATTTTAAAATACCGATGAGAATGCTAAAATAGATATTTTTTAACCTTTCCCTTAAAAGACCACAACCCATCAAAAAAGAAATCAATGTCGGTCTCCCTAGCCACTTTGTTAGCAATGCAACATCTAGTGACAGCAGACGAAACACCGTAATTTGTTCTATGGAACGGAACATGAAATAGATCACCACCACGCAGAACTCTCGGCGGAACATGCAAAGATATTGCATTCAGTAATTCGGAACAATCAATATGGCAGTTTATTATCTTAAACAATGTACAAACATCAATAAAGCTTCTTCTATCCTGTAAAGAGGGAAGTCTTAGGAGTTGCAATATCTCGTCATAAACAATATCCTCACTCAAAATACCCAACCTATAGCCTACAAACCTCAGAAATTTTCTCTGAACTTTTTCAATTTGATCAATATAAGTTTGGTAATATGGGGACCAAATGGGACAAGCATATTCGAGAATTGATCTTATATATGCGCAATACAACATTCTAAAACACTCGACATTAGAAAAATCAGTCGGTGATCTCTTAATGAAGCCTAACAGTTTCAAAGCTTTGTTAGTTAGTAATTAACGTGATAATTAAAATTCAAATCTTTATCAAAGAATACTCCAAGATCCTTTATGAAATTCATATGCTCCAAAAGACTGTCACTGATCATGTAGTCATATTGTATAAAATTTTTCTTCCTGTAGAACTTCATTACTTTACACTTATCCGTATTCAGCTCCATACCATTCATTCTGCACCATTCATTCAATCTCCTTAGATCCTCTTGCAATTCCTCGCAGTCACTTAACTTATTAATCACTCTATAAATTTTGAGATCATCAGCATATAATAAAAACTTAGAATCAGTAACAAAATTACCTATGTCATTAATATACAAATTAAAGAGGAGTGGAGCTAGATGGGAACCCTGTGGCACACCTGATGTAACCAAAACCTCCTCAGAAGTGTAACCCTTAATCTTTACTATTTGTCTTCGATTTGACAGATAACTTTGGAACCAACTTAATAGACTTCCAGAAATACCATACTGTTGTAATTTATTTACCAGTAGACTGTGGTTAACACGATCGAATGCCTCTGAGAAATCTGTGTATATTGAATCCACCTGACACACTCCCTCCAAAGCCCCTACCAGATATTGCTCATAGATAAACAAGTTAGATACCGTCGAACGCCCCTCTACAAAACCATGCTGAAACTCGGCTATAACATTCCGGAAACAAGGCTTAATCTTGGAGTCAATTATTGTTTCAAAAATTTTGGCAATCAATGATATTTTACTAATAGCACGATAGTTAGTCACTAAAGATTTATCTCCATTCTTGAAAATTGGTGTTACATATGTCCCAAAATATGCGCAAGAACACAGCAACAATTCTTCAAAAATAACACTGACACCTGATCTGGCCCAACAGAGAGATTGTTATCCAGATTATTTATCGCATTATAAACATCCACAGCATTAATATCATAACTTTCAATTTCAACACACTTAATATTTTCCATATTATAACTATCACATTCTTTATCACAGTATACAGTGGCAAAAAAACTCAGAAAAATACTTGGCTACCTGGACAGCATCCTCAGTAAATTCAGAGCGGTACAATACAACCTGCGGCACCTCAAAGTTCCTGTTCCTAGTACTTACATATTTCCAAAAATTTTTACAGTCACTATTAATTGAATCCTCTATGCTCGCAATATAGTTCTTATAACACAAATCAGATAACATCTTACAATTCTTTCTCATATTAGAGAAAATACAATAACTTGCAAGTGATCCAGTTTTCTTGTAATTTTTATGAGCTATTTTTTTTTATGAAAAATCACTCTTCAATATAAACTTTACCTTAAACAACCTAAATGTCATAAGCTTTTAAATTGAATAATTTAGTTTTTAAAATATTCAATTTTACTTACAGCAGCTACAAAATGTAAATATAAACGACAACTTGAAATTTTAAACTTACAATTTATCAAAATTTGCATTTTCGTTGTAATATTTAAATAGAAATACCAGTTTTCCACCTTTTCTAATCCCCAGAGCGCACAAAACAGGAACTGTTTTATTACTGGTAACTGTTTTGCAGTTTCAGGCTCGTTTTGTGAGGTGCACAATTGGATCCCATTTGTTTTTTGTTACTTCCTTCAAAAACATTATTTTCTTAAAGGAAATGCTTTGCCAACCGCGTGGCTAAATATCGCTTGGGATAGATGATTGTTACGGAAATATTTGGGTACTTGAACAGTGTGTTCTTAAATGTCTTTTATTTCTAAGTCTTTGTATAGCAAATTTTAAAAAATGTGCAAAACAACCATAGAATATAACATTAGAACTGGTTCTTTTTTCAATATTTTTTTTTCATGCCAGCCGTGTTGTCCATCATGAAAGATTTTACATAACATTGTTTGAGGTGATATTTCACCGAACGAATTATAGCATTAACAGTCCTATTTCTCGAGTGTGTAAGGAAATGAATTCAGTTCCTACCGAGATTGATATTTTTCATTTGCCAGTTAATGTCTTTAAATTAAAAATTTTGCCATTCTTGTAAAACTAGTTAATATTGTCAACTGTCAATACTTGTCTTTTGAAGCACTTTAAAGTATTCTTGGATTTGTAAATTTTTTAATTCTGATTCCGTTTTAAATAGTGTTTGTATTTTTTATGAAATAGGATTGTATATAGTTGATCCATTAATATACTGTTATTATTGATATTTTAGATTGACTGAAATGTGGTTGTCGGACTTGCATTGTCTTTCTTTTGTTTATTTTTGCGACGTTTCAATTATTGGTTGTATCTCTAATCATTATCAAGAATAAACTGTGTTCAGTTGTTTTGTAACTACCTGATGCAGAATATTTAAATGACTTAATTCATCAAAATTTATTTTATTAAAAAGAAATTATTAAAATTTATAAATATTCAAACTTTTGTCTATAAGTGTATTTACACATGTTCAATCTATACAAATCGGAACAGTTAAAAAAGTAACATTCTTGTACAGAAATTGAAATAAATGCTTTCGTTCAAAAATTTCAGGCTTACTTTGTGACCTACTATGGTCTGATCCCGACAAGGACGTGCAAGGATGGGGAGAGAACGATCGTGGTGTTTCGTTCACATTCGGTGCCGACGTGGTGAGCAAATTCCTGAATAGGCATGATCTTGACCTGATTTGTAGGGCCCATCAGGTAGTAGAAGACGGATATGAATTTTTCGCGAAGCGACAACTGGTGACTCTCTTTTCGGCGCCGAATTACTGCGGCGAATTTGATAATGCTGGCGGCATGATGAGTGTGGACGAAACATTAATGTGCTCCTTCCAGGTAAGTTTTAGTTTTATATAATGTACATAGAGAAATAATTCAGTTTCCTAAAAATTGGGTAACTTTGCGAAAAATAATTTGGACATGTCGACTTTCGATTTCCTCATATATCTCTGAAAGTATTTACCATGTTAATTCGTAATTAATTATAATTTTGAGCTGTTGGCATATAAAAAGTTAATTGCTTCTGTTGCCTTGTTGACAGATAACCCTTTCAGTTATTAAAATTCTGTAAATTTTAATAATACAAATACTATGTTTACCGAGTAACTTTTTGGTTTCATTGATACTCCCGGTATCATTTTGTTGAAAGAGATATTGAACGTTTCACCTCTTCAGACATAAATTTCACCCTCAGAATGAGTTTTCGGATACATATTTGCTGAATAACAATTGATTACTCACATACCACCTCTGGACTTCAGTGTATCACAATCCTCCTTCGACTTGAACTTGAACGTACATTTTCAAATCGTCAGCAAACAGCAGTAATTCAGCATCAATTGATTCAGCGATATCGTTTATAAATATTAAAAACAATAGATGCCTCAAATTTTAGCTCTGAGGTACCCCCGAAGAGGCCGCACAACACTGATTTAAAGCTATTTTATTGCACATACTGAGACCTATTAAATAAATATGATTTAAGAACCAAACTTCGCAAGCTTTGTCGAAATGAAACTGTGACTTATCGTGTCAAAGGCCTTTGAGAAGTCAGTAAACACCGCATCAACATGACTGCCCGGATCCACAGCATCGGCTGGAAACTGCAGAAAAGCTACAATGCAATGCCTAAGAACATAAAAAAATATAAACTTTACCTTAAACAACCTAAACGTTATAAGTTTTTAAATTGAATAATTTAGTTTCTAAAATATTTTTTTTTACTTACAGCAGCTGAAAAATATAAATATAAACGACAACTTGAAATCATAAACTTAAAATTTATCAAAATTTGCATTTTACATAACTGCCCGGATCCACAGCATCCGCTGGAAACTGCAGAAAAGACGCCAGATTAGTGGATGTTGACCTACCCCTCAAAAAGCCATGCTGTTTTGTAGACAACAAAGGCTCGACTTTGTTGATAATGAAGTCATACAATAACATCTCAAAGATTTTTGAAAAACCAGATATCAGAGAAACAGGCCTGTAATTTTCCACTTCAGTCCTATTTTTCTTCTTAAATACGGGACGTATTTTTATCTCTCTGGATACACCAGCTGCTTAAGAGAGGCATTAAAAATTTTACATAGAGGAGCAGCCAAACCATTTATAGTGTCTTTAATAAGAAAACTTGAAACAAAATCTGGACTGCTAGACATTTTATGTTTTAGCCCTTTCGTAATTTTTATTATATCTTGTTCTGTAAAGACCAGAACTTCAACTGTATTGTTGCCCAAATCCCCCAGACTAACCTCTTCAGTAGGCAAAGATCGGCCATTTTTTGCTAATGGTTAATAAATTAATTTACGTATTTTTATTTATTTGAAAAATTTATTTCAGCCAACTATTGTTACCCAGATACTCGCATAAGTTCATTTTTAAACTGTTTTCCTATTAAATTTTTGACATGCTTGAAGGAACGTTGTGCATATGAATCTTTGATATAAGCATCTATAATTTTTCATCTCAATTTATATGGTCCATCCTTTGAGATTATAGGGTGTAAAATTCTTTATATTTTTGAATATACTTTATTATTGAATTTCTTTTCACTTAACTTTGCGGTTTTGGCCTAAACTTCCAGCTTAACAAAAATATGCAAGACCAACAAAAAAGTCCACTGTTCCAAATAATTACCCTTATTTCTTACAGACATATAATTTTTATTTTAGATTCTGAAGCCTTCGGAAAAAAAAGCAAAGTATCAGTATCAGGGAGTAAACTCAGGGCGCCCCTCCACACCCCAAAGGAATCCAACGGTTAAAAAGAAATAGAGTGGCAAGTAGAGCAATAAATATTTATATATAACTTTATTTTCATTTTACTCTATACTATGAAGCATTTTTAACCAGTGTATTATCTCCCAATTTTTCATTGTGACTATAAAGTCGGTCCCTAAAATTTACAAGAGTATTATTTGCTGTTTTTAGTTTGTAGTGTTTTTTGACTGATTTTGTTTGTAACGGGCCACCTTTAAGTAACCCATTTTATTTTATTATTTTTTATTATTGTTTTTTTTTTGTAAATAAAATCGCAATCTTCATGATCTTTCACGTACTAGCATTTAGCAAAAATTGCATCTGTGTACAATTTGCCAAAGACTTGTGTAATTTGGCATATTTTTTTAACGTGTAGATATTGGAACCAGTGGCGTAGCTTGAAATTACTCAACACTTGTTGAAATAGATGAAGGATTTTTTAAAGTTTCTTGGGCAATTTGTTGCCATTTATTTACAAGAGTCTTTCGAAAAGTTCTCGTCCTGACAAAGATATCAAGATTGTCGAGATTTATTTTACTTTTCAACGTAGTCAGTTTGCAATTCAATACATTAGGACTAACGAATTTTCAACTTTTTAATGCCCTCATTATAATGTGATTTGTTCAAGTCTGCAAAATAAACTGTCATTTCTTCAGTTTTGAAAAAAATAAATAACCGCTGAGAACTAAATTCAGCGCATGTAAAGATACTTGTAAGTGTAGACATGGAATTTAGCAGCAACAACTCAAGACGTGCATGGAAGTGCACTATATTGCTGAAAAAGCACTTTTTTTTGGCCAAATGTGGACGTTGGCCCGCATAGTGCTTTTCAATTGGTGCAGTATAATACTTCTCAGCAATGGTCCTGCCTTTTTTTGATTTTTTAATGAGCATCACAACATGAGAATCCTAAAAAACCATAGCCATGACTTTTTCTGCAGATGGAACTGCTTTCGCTTTCTTTAGGGCTTTTTTTACCTGCTTTCATCCATTATTGGGACTGCTGCTTCGTCTGTGGAGATGTTTGCAATGTTGGCGATTATTGTAACGAGATGTTGTCGGTCGTAGCGGGTTTTGGCAGTCCCAAGCGTTCATTACCTTTAAATTCACGGTTTACCAAAAAAATCTTTTTGTATCACAAAATTGTGCAACTTGTGTGCTTTACTCGATCGTGACAAACGAGCACCAAAACGGACGCCATCTAAAGAAACATACATGTTGTAAGTCGTTTGGTCACTCTTGACCACCCTCTTTTTGACACAGAATTTTTCGAACGACCCTGTATTATGTAAACAAGCTAGAAAAAAATGTCTAACATGATTATAAGCAAAATTTAATTGGTATATTGGGCACATCACAATCCTTATTATGATATAAGTATTTTAATTACAGAAATTTTATTATAATCAATATAATAAATCTGCCAGGACAATCTTTCTGCATAGCGATTTTAACGTTAATATAAATGTAGATAATTGAATTATTAGTTCTAAGTATTTTCTTATCTTTGTAGTCAATAGACTACGGCTGCAGTATATACAAGTGTCTCTCTATCGCTACGCCTCTGATTGCAACAATTTATTGGGACTAAAGTCTCAGTAAGTGCATTTTATTTCCTTTGAAAGGATTTCGCCTCTGTATTCATCAAAAGGGTTTAAATTTAAACTAAAATTGAATATAAAGTTAAAAACAAGACAATCAAGCTTTGATGGACATTAACATAAACCGGGAGCATAATTGTCAGATTAAAACCAAACCCCATGGTAACCAACCAGAATTTACTTAGGTTGTGTTTGGTTACTTGTGAATATACAATGTACATAATTTCAGTTTTAAACCTTATTTCTCAATACAGGGGTGTATAAAAAGTGTACGAAATATATTTTTAAAAATGTTAAGAGTGAGTGACGATTTTTGTAAGTT
This sequence comes from Diaprepes abbreviatus, assembly GCA_034092305.1. Lineage (NCBI taxonomy): Eukaryota > Metazoa > Arthropoda > Insecta > Coleoptera > Curculionidae > Diaprepes > Diaprepes abbreviatus. Next base: position 787,243 of record JASJET010000291.1, read on the forward strand.
TAGGTGTCGTCTGTAATACATATTCTTATGCAAAACGCCTTGAGTCATTGTTTAAGGTGATAATAAAATGCACCTACATTAATATTCAATTTGCAAAAATTGTAGAACAAAGAACAGGTTGTAATCACTATTCAATGCATTTTATATTGTTGGTTTCTTCAAATGAATTCTTTTAATTTTTAAAATTGTTAGATATAGTTATAGAAATCAGAGCTATTTAAAATAAATCTATATATTACTATGAATCTGTGTTTTATTTATTGCAATTACTTTACGGTTCCATAGCAAATGGTTTTTCTTTTAACTAAAATATTTACTTTGCTGGACCAGTGTATGAAAGATTTCACCTAATATTTCAGTGTAAAGGAAGGTAATTACAAGGATTCTTCGCAGCGACTAAATGCTGTCTTGGAATGAGGTAGATCGAGCATACCGGTGCTGACGATAAATATAACACATTTTTTCGAATATTCTACTATTATTTTAACCTTTCTTTCCCAACCAGTATAAGTATAATCAAATATCATAAAACAAGCTGGGTAAATACCGAAATCCGTAACTATTCGAACTACATCAAAGACCTGTATGTGTGGTACAAGCAGACAAAAAGTCAAGCTGTGTATAAAACATATAGGTCAGAAAGAAAGATTTATCGGAAATATCTAACTAATTATCATAAAAATTTGAATGATGGTAAAATTATTAATTCCAAAAATAAAATTAAAACTGCCTGGAATATCCTTAATACCAAATGTAATTGGATCAAAAAGAATTATGACATAATCCTAAAAATAGTTGATCATATTCATAGTGACCCAAAAGATATTGCTGAATTATTTATCAGACAGTTCAATGTACATAACAATTCAAACCTTAATCTTACATTTCAAACTGAAGTTAATTATCCTACAATATTTTTATTACTAGTAAATTCCGATGCAATTTTTCGAACACTTATGAGTTTACCTAATAAATTTTCAGCGGACTGGAAGACGTGCCCGTATATGTTTTAAAATTTGTCGCACACTGCATAAGTAATCCCTTAGCAAATATTGTTAATGAAAGTTTTGCCACACAGGTCTTTCCCACTAATCGCAAGACGGCCAAAGTGATTCCTATATTTAAAAAAGGAGATCGCCAGTGCATCAAAAATTATAGACCAATCTCCCTGCTTCCAGCATTGTCAAAAGTTATATATACTAGAATATTTGAACATCTAAACAGACTCAGTATCCTGAGTAATAACCAGTTCGACTTTAAACCTAACAAATCTACCGTAATGGCAATATTCAACACAATTTCCTATATAAATGAAAAAATTGACACAAAGATAAAGTGACAGGCCTATATTTTGATTTATCCAAGGCATTTAACACTGTGGATCATAACTTGTTTTTAGCAAAGCTTGGTGCGTACAGGGTCAGAGATGTTGCTGCCAATTTGCTGCAATCCTACTTATCTGATAGGAAGCAAACAGTCTGCTTTACCAAAAATAATCATCATTACTTTTCAGATAGAACTAAATTGTTGCAGGGGGTACCTTAGGGCTCCATTCTGGGACCCATATTATTCTTAATATATGTAAATCTGGAAGATGAATTGGCCGCGGATCGCATTTGTCAGTTTGCTGACACATCACTGATTCTGGCGGACACTTCTATGGCCGGACTGTCTCAAAAATGCACAAACTCTGCACTGAAAATGCAGCAGTGGTGTTCTGATAGCAGCCTCACTCTAAACGTAGATAAAACCGGCCTCATTCTTTTTCAAAGCATGCAACAAGGTCTGAGTCACTGCTTGTGTGGCTTGGGGGTAAATCTATACCTACATTGGAACACGTTAGGTTCTTAGGTGTTCATTTGGACCCTTCTTTAAACTGAGAACATCATATCTCAGCTCTTGGGGTTAGGCTTAGCAGTTTGTGTGGAGTAGTCCGAAAACTTCGTGACGTCATCACTGCAGAGACTGTTAGGCTATTCTACCTTGGGCAAATACAATCTCTTGTCTCTTATGGTATTTCCTTTTGGGGATCATCAAGCAAATATTTAAAATTCTAAGACGCATAATAATATGCATCTTCCACCTACATCCAAGAGCTTCATGTCGACCATTTTTTGCTCAGTTTAAGTTACTTACTGTTCCCTTATTATAGTTTAGATCTTTAGTCAAGCTTGTCAGAAGTAATACGGAATTATTTCCGCTAAATAGACAGCTTTATGGGGAAACATGGTTATGACTACCAGAGGGGCGAATGACCTAAAGATACCTTTACATAACTCCACCTTCTATGAGAGAGGACCATACTATATGGCAATTAAAGCCGTAAGAATGTTACCAAGAGAAATCTGGCTTATAGCGTCGATTAACTGCTTTAAGAGACGCGTAAATGAATGGTTGTCTGATAGGTGTTTTTACTCTTTCAATTTTAATGAATAATTTTTATAATATCAATATTTTTAACTTTTAGTGGGTTCTCATGCTATTGTATTTTGTGTAAAAATTCCATTACTTTTTAAATTGCAAGATCTTATTTTACAAACTGTAAATCTTTGTTCAGTTTAAACTGACTCTTTTATTATTACTTTTTTAAATTATTTTGTATATGTCTTTTGCTCATTTTACTTTCCTTTGTGTAAAGTTCCTATCGAAATGTCGATTATTTTTTATCCTAATTGTAGTTAGATCAATATATTTATAATTCTTAATGTTAAACATTTCTTTCTCTGACGTTGCATCACATAACAATGTGATCATAATTTTATTGGCAAATAAAGGATATTATTATTATTATTATTATAATAAAAGAGCACAGTCACTAAATAACCCAGATTCAGGACCGTAAACATTATCCTCCATCACAAACTTTAAAACTGGCCTAAGTTGACAGTAAATAGTTTAAATAAAATGTACAGGGTGTCCAACTTTCAAAACTTGCAGGGTATCCTATTATTATCAAAGATAGGGGCTTGCGATTTTCGCGAACCTTTGCTACTTTTTTGTTGAACTAAAGATCCAATAAACTAAATTTTCGTAGCCCCTCATATCTTAGTTAATATGTAAGTTAATGAAAAAGTAAAAACCAGCTATTGTAGAGTTTTTTACGTAAAATCTACTAGCGGACTTGTTTTTTTATAAACTCATCAAAGTTTTAATTTTAGGCCAAACTTATGCTTTTTTACATGGAACACCCTGTATATTATCTGACAACTCGATTTCAGTTCTTTCAAGCTTTTTAAAAAGGTTTAATAATTGATATTTGATTTCACTAATAAATCTAAAATTTTAATTGTTTTGAAAATTTAGATTTAAATTCTCAGTAGGCTATGAATATTGAATATATATATCTTATTCACAACTAGCTTTAGTTGGGAAATAAGTAATAAATGTATTTGTTATTAACAATAAACAATCAAAAAAAGAGCCTATATCTTCGAACATACCCCTGTAAAAGTAGCATAACGTCAGAACTAGGGCCCGGTTGTTTGAACGCTGAATAACGTAACAATATTTTTATTTATATTTCAAAAAGTGTTGATAAACAGTAGATATTTAATTTCTTGGTACAGACGTGCCGATTTTATGCTATCCTTTTCTAATTGCATTATTTAAACGAGTATCATCGGTACGTCCTTCCAACATACCCCTGGGTACGTCAATTCTGAAAACAAAGTATGAATATATGGTTGCCTAAATTTTTATTATTGTTATTTTCAATATGTAAACAATCTAACAATATTTACCGATAAAAATAAGTTTTTAAATCCTCTTTTTGTTAATATTAATTGTAAACTTCGCATTTATAGTAATTTCTAACACTTAAAAACACCGAAAAAACTCACGACAAGCAATTAAACTGAAAGACAAGATAAGTAAATATGTTTATGTCTGTTAAACATCAAAAAAGCGTCTCCCCCACCGACCATAAATAGCCTTCAAACAAATCTATTGTTGTTTATATCTAGAGTATGATCGAAGGCCTATATCACTCCTGACAACCTCCTCTTCATGTCTGTAAAGTTTCGTAATCGGTTTGGCCGTTTCCAAAATTAGCTCGTGCAGACAGACAAACAGAAAATGTAGCCTATCACTGTATAGTTTCATCGAAATCGGTTCAGTCGTTTTGAAGATTGCCCAGTACAGACAAAAAAATTATCCTATATCATTCCTGACAATCTCGTCTCATGTCTGTAAAGTTGAATCGAAATCAGTTGAGCCGTTTCGCAAGTTAACATGTGCAGACAGACAAAAAAAAAGCAGCCGTTATCACTCCTGAGAAGTTCCTCTTCATGTTTGTAAAAGTTGCATCGAAATCGGTTCAGCCCTTTTGAGGATTAGCCTATACACATACAGACAGACAGGGCAGGTAAGAAAAAAAGCAATCTATATCACTCCTAGCAATCTCCTTTTCATGTCTGTAAAGTTTCATCAAAATCGATTTAGCCGTTTCGAAGATTAGCTCGTACAGACGGACGAGCAGACAGACAGGAAAAAATAGTCTATATCACTCCTGAAATAGACGGGTTTTGTATTTCAGTGTATGTTTTTATTAAAATCGGCCAAGCGCTTTCGGTCTAACAGACCATCCTCAGGGCTCAGACCTCGTCAAAGGGCACACCTTAACCCTGCCAGTTTGAGAGCAGTCGCCAGCCGTAGCCTCCACACAGAACAAATTGTACACAATTAAAAAAACTTTTTTTAATTGTGTACAATTTGTTCTGTGTGGAGGCTATGGCTGGCGACTGCTCTCAAACTGGCAGGGTTAAGGTGTGCCCTTTGACGAGGTCTGAGCCCTGAGGATGGTCTGTTAGACCGAAAGCGCTTGGCCGATTTTAATAAAAACATACACTGAAATACAAAACCCGTCTATTTCTTGATTTCTTCGGTGTACAACCTGTTAATAACTTATATCACTCCTGACAACCCACTTTTCATATCTGTAAAATTTTATCGAAATCGATTCAGCCGTTTGGAAGAATAACCCAGACAGACACAAATGTATAGATGTTTTTTTTTAATTTTGAACTATAGGCCCGCGGAATTAGCATCTGGAAAAAAATTATTGTTAATAGACTTCTGACTACGTAGAAACCTTGAGAATGATAATAGTAATTATGTAGTATGTCTCGTTTTCTTTTTTGGGGTCAATTTTTTATTTACCAATTAAGATGTGAAAAACGGTTTTTTTTTCGAGTTCTAGGAAAAGGTATTATTTTTCTGTAAAAAAGTTTCAAACAAAAATTGCATTAACTTTATACTACACCGAAAGAAGCCTCTTGTTGCATACAACAAGTATGCAAAATTTGAAATAAAAATGTTCAATAGTTATTAGCACAGTGAATTTGTTTATAACATTTTATGTTTATTTTGATTGTCTATTCGCAGCAATCTAGAGATCGTACAGTGATCTGTTGGTACGCAAATGAAGCTCGAGACTTATACTAACAATAACAAAAAAGAACCAAATTAATTGTTGATTTTAAATTGTTGAAACAGATAGATAAAGTTGTGGTTGGTTTTGCGTTAAGTAGAAACTCATAAGGAGATGGTTAAACTATTGTATGCAGCAGTTTCCAACTCAATTATTTCAAAATTATTGATGTTGCAATGTTTAAAGTTGAACCTACTCCAACAGTCAGAAAGTGAGCAATGGAGGGAGGCGTTCTTTCAGCCTGCGACACGCGCAAAAAAAAAACGTGACTCGGACGCTTCACATTCGTTTCACCGAAAAACTTTGGATTTTCTTGGCTAATATTGGTCGTAGAATCTTTATTTTTTTTTTAATTTCGTGATTTCTTGACGAGAATGAATGATATGTTTTTGTAATCAAATTATGGTTAAACATGGCAATAAACAAATTGTTCCGCGTGCTTTTCAAATTGCGAAAAAAATGTTACAGTGGTCAACAGTATACTACTAATTGGGAATATTAAAAATCAGATTAATTTTTAATGTACTATTAATATTTATTGGATAATCGCTTACAATATAATCGTCAAATGTAGTTTATTCTGCAACAAAAATAATGAAGCTATCATATTTGTTTCATGCTATATTTCGATAAATATTAATGGTACATTAAAAATCAATCTTAATTTTTAATATTCCAAATTAATAGTATACTCTTGACTACTGTAACAATTTTCCGCAATTTGAAAAGCACTTAAGTACGGTATAATTCTAATTATGCATAAAATGTATAAAAGTGCAGCAATTTGTTTATTGCTATGTTTAATAATAATTTGATTACAAAAACATATCATCCATTGTTCGAATTTGAAGCGTCCGAGTCACGTTTTTTTCCGCGCGCCGCAGGCTGAAAGAACATCTCCCTCCACTGCTCACTTTCTGACTCCTGGAGTAGGTGCAACTTTAAACTAGCGCTACATCAACAATTTTGAAATAATTGAGTTAAAAACTGTTGCATAGAATAGTTTAACCATCTCCCTATGAGTTCCTACTTAAATAATCCCTTAATGTTAATAAACAACTCCGCAGCGATTTTTTGAAAAAAAAAAAAAATCTAGTCATCGTACACAATTTTTTTTTCAAAATGTGCGTCAAAATCTCCAATTTTGTTTATCTGTTTCAACAATTTAAAATCAACAATTAATTTCGTTCTTTTTTGTTATTGTTAGTATAAGTCTGGAACTTTTATTTGCGTACCCGCAGACCGCTGTACGACCTCTAGATCGCTGAGAATAAACAATAAAAATAAACATAAAAAGTTATAAACAAATACACTGTGCGAAAAACTATTGAATATTTTTACTTGAAATTTTGCACATTTGTTTTATGCAACAAGAGGCTCCTTTAGTTGGAGTATAAAGTTAATGCAATATGTTTTTCTATTGTTTATAAACAATTGAAAACACAGCCATTTTAGCAGGTTTTTTTGCAATAACTAACGAACAAATTATCCGATTCGGATGGGTCTCAACCTATTTTGTAGGTATATTTAATGCGCACAACTTTTCTTTGAAACTTTTTTAATGAAAAACAATAGCTTTTTCTAGAACTGAAAAAAACTGTCTTTTCACATCTTAATTGTTAAATAAAAAATTTTCCCCAAAAAAGAAAATGCGACATAAGATATTACGTAATTACTATTATCATTTTGAAGGTTTCTACGTAATCAGAAGTCTACTAACAATAAATTTCAAAATCACCTCATATGAGGGTAAGTCCGACGATCTAGTACTTGCCCAGCCGAAAATATCGGAAAGAAGGCACAGAATCAGGTTAGTTTTGTAAATATTCTGATGAGTTTGATATTCGGATGAATTTAAATATTGGAATTAATTAACAATCCGTATTCCGCATCACTTTTCAATTTACTGCACTTCCACCTACAATACAATGGTAATATGTACTGTGTCTTCTAATACGGAATGGTCAGATACTCGGATTGAAAAGCAGAATACGGAATCTGACGAAACCGTACGAACTAATACCAATGAAACAGGCACCGTCCGTCGCATTCGTGGTTCTTTCATAGATAAAATGGTTCTTTTTCCTGTTGCTTTGAAGACAGTGACATACTTGTGCGTTATTACAAACGTAACAAAAATAAAATATCCTCATTCTCACATTCCTTTTTTATTTTTACAGAATCGACACCCTTCACATTCCGTATGCTAAAGAAGTATTCGGGTTATTACGTATTAATTTACTACTCGGATTGTGCGTTATTTTAATACGTATTCTCACATAATTAAATTAGGCCTAAATTAAGAATTAAACTAAGAAGTTGAATGTTCATCAACTCCTTATATGTTAATTTTTAGTTGCGACTATGAACAAAGGAAAGTAAAGTGTATCATTTATCTTGCAAGTGAAAATTATTAATATGAATTCTTAGTGTTGTTAATTTTTGAAAATACGAATCGACCAATAAAGACTTACCTTTATTTAAATCTAAAACCTTTATTTTCAGGTTATTGTTCATAAATGTTTTTGTTCCATAAATATTTTCGTTGATCACATCAATAACTGCGAAAGAATTACTCTTTTATCCAACTATACACTTTACGAAACTACCATATTAGAATTTAGTATTTAGAGAAATTTACTAACAACTTTATGCAATTAAAAACTTGCTTCGAAACTGGTAATAACGGAGAAAAAAACTGAACATCAATTATTTTAACGTCATAGCCAAAGCTTTAAGCGTCAAATGTTTTACTGTCATAATCTAAGCTTGCTTGACAAAAATAGAATGGTTTGAACAACAGCGAATTTAGAAACCACAGTCAAAGCCTACTTTACAATAATGAAAAATGCCAGATTACTAAGAATGTTTAAAACCTAAACCCGATCTAGTTGCCATGAAAAATAAGGCTTTCTAGTCGACCAGTTTTGTTTTGCTTATGATATTCTAATTTATATTACATATGTCAACAAATAAAGGCTAATAATATAGGAATATTAAGGATAAGAACCTAGCCATAAAGTCTTGAAATATGTAAGAGAAATAGTTGTATCCTCAAAATAAATAAAATTCTCCATTTTTGCGGGTTCAGTAATAAAAGAAAATGATTTTTTATGCTTGTATTGTTGGGGTTTAAAACTTGCTTGACTTATTGTTAATGACACCTAATTTAGTCTATATAAAAAGCTAAGTTCAGAATCTTGTTTTTCTTCCACAAAAAATAAGAACTAAATGTCGAAATTCTATGATTATTTAGGCTTTATTATTTTTAATTTGAAATATATTTCTTCAGCACAACGAAGAAAGTCCCTAATAGTTTTAATTTTGTATTATATTTCGAATATAGAATAATTTTCTCAATGTCGTAAGTTGCTCTCCACCAGCATAGCCATATCCACCAGATGTTTTTCGAGATTTTTAAAATTCCAAAAAAAAAAATGCTATTCTTGAAGTATATTGTTACACTTTCTGACTACAATCTAAATTTAGAATTTTGTACTTCTAATACAAAAACCAAGAAATGCGACTTAATTTAGTCGAAATTAAGAAAAAATTTTTATAAAAAAATTGAACCGACTTCTAAAAGTGCGCTAAAAAGCAAAAAATAACTATAAATTTTTATATGAAATTGAAATTTTTGAAGTCGGCGCCAAACTAATACCTGATAAAATGTGATTCGCATAAACAGATTAAAAATACTTTATTTGTAATTGCTTTCTTACCATAATTTGTATATATTAGTAGTTATTTATTTCATTTAGAAATAATTTGGCGCCGACTTCAAAAATTTCGATTTCATAAAAAAAATTATAGTTATTTTTTGCTTTTTAGCGCACTTTTAGAAGTCGGTTCAATTTTTTTATAAAAATTTTATTTTTCGATTTTTAGTTTTTAATTCATTATGATATTCATAAATTATTTGAACTAAGTGCTAATGGAGATTAGTGTTCTTCGCAATGACCCCAAGGTGGCAAAAAAGTACCCATTTTATCCAGAATTGTAAATCACCCTAAAATGAACCACTAAAAAGTCTTTGATTCTTAGAGTTCACCAAATACCAATGAAATTGTGTCAAACAAATATTTAGTCTGTCATAGTAAATTCACTATCTTAAATTTCAAATTAATTTTAGATTGGTAATATAGACCCCAAAACCAATATCGATATTTAAAGAATTTCTTAGCCCGATATATTTTTATATTGCATATTGAGTTTGCATTCGCCCCAAGAACCCCGCAATATCAATTTTAGATAAAACTGGAAAATGTAAAATTTTTTGTCCCTTATAAATATTGTATCTTATCAACCCAATAGTTGTAAAAAATTAACCTTCATATTCGTAATACACCACCCTCCACCCCCTAATACCAAATCTGAAAAAATGCGAATAAGGTAAAATTTTCAACCCACCATATTGGATCCGCCATAATGAATTTCAAAAAACTAATTTTGACGTCTTCATCTAATCTAAATCTACACCCTCCAAATTCTCTAGTATCAATTTTAAATGAAATCCAGAAATTTAAAATTTCAAAACGGTCATATTGTATCTGACATATTAGATTTTCTTAAAATAATTTAATATTAGCTATTTACATCCTCAAAAACGATTCAGTTCCACATTTGAACAAAATCGAAAAATGTAAAATTTTTAGTCAGCTATGTTGCATTTGCCATATTGAATCCTGAAAAAATACTATTAAATTCTTAATTTACACCCTCAAGAACCTTCTATATCAGTTTTGGAGAAATCCGAAAAATGCAAAATTTTTAGGACACCATATTGAATCCGCCAGATTAAGTTGTTCAAAAAATATTTTAATTTCGTAATTAACACTAACAAAAATCCCCCAATACTGACTTAGTAAAAATCGAGAGATGTAGAATCTTTAATCCGCCATATTTAATTTTTTTAAAAATAATATAAGATTCGTAATGTGCTATCCCAAAAACTCCCCCATATCAATTTAGAGAAAAATCAGACAAAATTAATTTTTTATCCACCATATTGGTACGCCTTATTGCATTTTTAAAATAATAATTTCAGATTTGTTGTGTACGATCCCGAAAACTCCTTCGTACCAATTTTGGAGAAAATCGGACAAAATTGATTTTTTGTCCACCATATTGAATTTTTAAAAAATATTTTAAAGATGGTGGCACTTCCGATTATACCGGAAGTTGATGTCTTCTTACTTATTTTAAATGGAACTCCCTATATGTTATTTCATTTTTAGATTCTGCGTAAACTTATAGACATATTTCATAAAGAACGAAAGCTTCCACGGCTTTGGTCAAGTTGAATCATAGTTCTTGAGTTTAGACCGTACCAAATTGAAACTATTATCCAATCTTTACTCCACGAGATTAGAACGTTGACCACTTGTGTTCTAATCTCGCAAAGATCCCTGAAAATGCCTCGTGCAATCGTAAGCGAAACGTCGGATGATTCCAATTTGACACGGTCTAAATTGAAGAATCATGATTTTCAACTCGACATATTTCGTGTATAATGTCCTATACCCAACTCTTTTTGACATATTTTATGTCAAAACTGGCCTTTGTAGGCCTAAAATAACTATCAATTTCTTTTATTTGAAAGCCTTTATTATTTAATTCCTTTTAGGGGGATCTACTTTTCGACTTTTTATTTTATGACTTATTGTTTATTTTACCATGTAGACTTATCTCTCCAAGTATTATTATGCAAACACCCTGATTTGTTTCAGTCATGAAAGGATGTTTTAACATTAGTTCAAGTACGAAATTTATATTCAGTCAGTTGAATCAAATATTTAGTAATGTAATCGGCTGGAAGACCCAAATTGCTAGCCATTTAGGCCATTGTATCTAGTAAAATTTATTATCGACTGATTGGTAAGAAATGTTATATGGAGATATATTCAATGGTGTTGGTAAAAGAATCACCCCAACACCGCATATACAGGAAAAAGCCCAATTTCGTTTACAATATCGCTTTAGGTCTATCTTGAGATTAATTGTAAGTTTATGCCTGCAAGATTTAGTCACAAAAGAATGGAACATTAGGTAATTACGAGATATAGCCGCGACCGACATGACGAAATCGTAGGGTTTCCTAACCATTATGGAATCCTAAAAAAAAGGGCATAATTTTTTCAAGATTATTTTGGAAAAACATTCAAGGTATCAAATAAAACAAACATTAGGATCATTTTTTATTGCAATCAATAAGATATTATGAAAAATTTTAAAAAATTAATAAAAGCCTAACAAACAATGTAATCTGAAGATACCTACATATCTTTAAATTCACCGCTACTGTTAAGCAATAAAATGTTGGGATTTTCTTTTTCAAATTCGCTGGGTTCCCTTTCCCTATCTTCCTTCCCCCACTCTCCTACACAACTCATTACGTTCGGTTCTTTCTCTTTCTCACTTTCCTCTCGCTTTTACAGACATAAAATAAAATACACATATTAAATTAACTTATACTTTTATTTAAAAAATTACTTGTTTAAATCTATTGGCCATTCACCTGTGTATCCATTCGAGCGAATTTATCAAACATATTTGTATAAATATTTTTCTCTCTTTGTAGTTGTTCTTTCAAGACTTTTCTGCAAATTGCTTGTTGGGCTTTTGCAGCTGTGTTATTCGGATCTATCGTTAGACATTCAGCAAAGTCTTTCAATGCTAGTTCCGCTTCTCCAAGTCCTAATAAGGCTTGTCCCCTTCTAAAGAGAGCTTTTTCATTTCTGGGATCCAGCTCTAGGGCCTTAGTAGCTGCTGCTTTTGCTTCAAAATTATCTGGGAGTTTTAGATTACATAGAGAGATATTTAAATAAGAAGCCAATAAAAGGGTTTTTCTTTCTTCTCCAATTTCAGGCTGAAAATCTTCAAAAAAATAATTTTATGATAACAATTATTTTAGGCCTTCTTAAGAACTAGATAAATAAGCACAAAAAGTTATACACAAATAAGTGTAAAAAATTTTTCAGAATTTAGTCATCTCCCTATCCTAACATTTAAAGTAAATCTCCTATTAAAGAAATATTAAAATTAAATAGTTTTAAAAGAACATTTAGCACATCACTATAAAATTAAGTAATTTTGGGAAGAACATTCAGCACATCACTATAAAATTAAGTAATTTGGAAAGAACATTCAACACATCACTATAAAATTAATTAATTTGGAAAGAACATTCAACACATCACTATAAAATTAAGTAATTTGGAAAGAACATTCAGCACATCATTATAAAATTGAAGTAATTTGGGAAGAACCTTTAGCACATAAAATGGAACATATTAACATTGCATTGCTTTCTAGTTGTAAAGGAAAATACGACAAGAGTTAAATTTACCTCAGATCAAAGTTTCACCATGAAAAAATAGAAAGCCTTAGTTAATAAGAACCTTATAAAATTAATATGAGGTAAGACAAACATGTTTAGTACAATTGCTTAACAATGTTAAACTTCGGACTAACCTTTCTCATTTTCCAAGAACGTCTGTATTTTTTTATAAAGTTTGATTGCTAGACCATATTTTCCGCTCTTAAAATAGTTGGTTCCTCTCTCCTTAAATATCTTACATTGTTCAATTTTCTCTTCTATATCTAAAGACCAACTTTCCTTAGCTCTTTCAAAGTTATTTAAAGTAACTATGTATTCTACTGTAGCATTCGAAGGTATATTGTATTCTACATGCCCTTCTTGACCAAAGGCATATTTAGATTTAATAATTATTCTCGACGATTCTTTCTTTTTGAATTTTTCTATGGCTTTCTCGACACCCTCTATAACATTGGCCTCAGCACCTTCACCGACGACAAAGGACACATCTCTGTCTTCAAATACTCGTCCTTCATATTTGCCAGTGAGATGAACTAAAATGAAAACTCAGTTTACTGAATTATATTACACTCCCACAAGGGACACAATAAAAAAAATTAGTTTTGTAAACTATGTCTCCTTACATTTCAAATTTGCAATACAATTTACAGAAAGTTATGGTTCACATATTATATTGCTAGTTCAGGTGAGATTACTATTACTTAATGGTTTATGCTGTTTTGGATTAAAGTCGCGTCGGTAATGCAGACCATTTGACGACTAGACCTACAGTTTAACGTGGGTCTTAAACCATAGTCACACAATCTTCTCAAGCGGTTATCCATCCAAGTACTAACCACACATGACATCATTTCACTTCAATTCTCACATGTGAAACGGTCTGGCCACTGAAGTGGACCCACGCCCCCATTATATAATAATCATAAGACAGAACTTACCTTCCACTTGAGCTCCATCATTTGGTGTTGTGTATCCTTCACCTACATGTAACACTTCTGCTCTTTCAATACCTCCATCATGGCCTGGACTTAAATCTTCACCATGCCAGTCCAAAACTTCAACCTATATATAGTTTAATTAAGAAATTATGTAACAGAGCAATTATATCTTTACAAGTAAACAGAATTATTAATCAAAATTACAACTCATAACTTACATCAAATTTCAGTACAGCATTAGGTGGAATGGTTGGAGGGCTACCTGATTCTCCATAGGCATATTCTGGGGCACAAGTTAATATAGCTTGTTCTCCCTTTTTCATAGTTGCCACACCCAGATCCCATGCTTTAATAACACTTCCTACAAAAGTAAACAATCATTTACCAACTACAAAATACAGTGTGTTTATCACAGAGACCTAGTTAAATCTTTTTGTACAGATACTAACAATAGTTTATTTACCTTTCCCCAAATCAAATTCGAATGGATCATTTCTATCTCGACTTGAATCAAATTTTGTGCCATTCAAAAGAGTGCCAGTATAATGTACTTTAACTTTAGATCCTTGAGGTGGTAAGGCATTTCCAACACCTTCCTTAATAACTAGTTTTAGAACTCCTCCATCTTTTTTGGGGGTAATGTCAATTTCTGCCATTGCTGCTAAGTATTTTTAAAATCTGGTAAAGTGATTTTTTCTTAATTGTATAAATTTTCCTAACTTTGTAAAATAAATTTATTTTATAATAGATCTCTTCACACATGCATAAATATTTATAATGAATTTAGAAATTTTAACACATTCGATAAATTCTATGATTATTTTGTGGTATAAAAGGTTTGTGGTTTACAGACTGCAAGATAAAATTTAGAAAACATATTTTTCATATTCCTAAGATAAAAAAAAAAAGTATCAGGATATTTTAAGGACAGTGAACAAAATGATGGAATTATTAATTAGTTTTATTTAAAATAGTCATTGAGCAAATAACTGCTTAATTAAAAATATATTTTGGAAAAGCAAAGGCTGAAAATCACAAATTCATTAGTAAAAACTTATCAGAACTGGTCCAGTTGCTTGTTACATATATAGACATTTTCAAAAAACTCACTGTCATGTTATGGTTTATAAATTTAAATTAAGACAATTTTTTAATGATATATGTGCCAAAATGCTATTAAATGCCAATTGTAACCCATCATAGTTCTTTTTAACTGCAATAATTATCATGGTAGCAGCTACTTGTTCATTTAACTTTAAAGGGGATACCACTAAATTTATTTGTGATATAAGTAATGAAATCATTTTTGATATCAGTAACCATTTATACAAAAAAAAATAATGTTTTTTTTATTACCTACGTCTTCCGTATAATATAGTTTTAAGCTCTAGCGTTGTCGCCTTTTTACTTGCCTTGGTACTACAAACTTCTAAGAACAAACTAGAACGTTTTATCGAATATAAGAATTTTCTAGATCAAATTATTTAGTTTCGACTAGAAAAATAAAGGGTTTGCGCAAAGATCTGTGTGATATGCGAAACGGCTTTCTATCAAAATTCTAACCTCAAATAACCAGTAATAACCACACCAAAAACAAAGTAACACAGGCGGTAGTGGAAATCTATCTGATAATCGGATGTTTATTTAAACCTATTCTAAATTTTTAAACATGTAATATATACAGAGAGGATTCATATTGTGAATAATCTTTGATATATATACTTAAGCTATTTATCACATATTTTGTTTATATTACATTTTTAAAATTATTATATTGGATAATTGTTTAGGTTAAGTGAGATCTAGGAAAATGGCTTTTTCGTTTGGAAAATTTCTTCTCATACTCCCAGCATCGGTTTTCTATAATTTCTCCTCAGTTTTCAAGAGAATGCAAAAGAAGCACTTTTTCACTTGAAAACTATTTTTATTTCTTGAATTAACACATCTCTCGTTTTAATTATAGAATTTATATTAACAGACATACATTGTATGTTCTATATTTGAACTTTACTCACTTTTTTGTGAAGATATTTTCCAAAAAAATGCTTTTTCTAGATTTCACTTAATCTAAATAATAGTTCTATATTGTCACAAAGTATCTGACGAGTTCATCACTTTTTTTTATCTTAAATTTGTTAATTTTGCTTCAAATTATTTCAGCTTATACATAATCTTTTACAGGTTGAGATTGAGGTCCAACTCTGAATTTAAACTACGAAAATTGGTTATCAGTTGGACAGAATAACCCAACATGGGTTGCTTCTTGACAGACAGAGTGATAAGAGGTTTTTCAATCAAACATTATTAGGGACAAAATATACAAATGACATTAATTTATTATTCCTGGTTTATCGAATAATAATCAACAATTAAGGGGCATTTACACTAGAATAATAGTCGAGAAAGTACCATATTTTATTGTCCCAAACGACATGAACAGTTTTAGCTCAATTTCGAGATAACAAGACATTAAGATAATATTCATTTTCGCCTTTTCTGGGTATTTAAGTCGATCTCCAACTGTTCACTTTAAGATAATACAATAACAAAGGAAGACATTGTCTTGAGTAAATAGCCCCGCGTTCTATCTAGGAAGACAGTGGAAAGCCAAAAGTCATGTCCTAAAAACCACGTGGAGAATATTGTCTTGTCCTCGCTATTGTCATGTGTGAACCACAAAACACGGAATACACTGTGAACTCAGTATTAAGGCTTCCGGGTGAGACAATTTGCTAACTATTTTTGGACAATCTGATTGGCGCTTACTAATTACTGATTATTCTGCGAACAATTGTTTATAGTTTCTAACCATACAGGACTGCTTTAGGGCTTAGTACTTTCCCTTGATGTGGTTAAAGATTTTTCAAATCGAATCTAAATTGCGAACCTTAGCCTTAATATTAAAGTTTCGAGAATTGAAACTTTTATAACTTCCATTTAAAAATTGGTAGTAACTTTTGATTTCGTAATGTTTTTTGACAAGAGGACACATGCGCGATAACCTACAATTTGGTTGCAGCCATTTATGTTGATCGCATTTTCGAAGTGTAAAAACGATACATTTTTCAGGTAATTCTGAATTATTTGTGAAGGACTTTACCAGAATGATAAAGATTTGCTAAACCACCTTCCAGCTATTTAAATTTCCGATGTTTTGTATTTTTCGTAATATTCGATTTTAGATAAAAATTGCCACCTAGACTTGCCTGGGGCCTTGCTGACACTCGTGTGTCTCCACATAAGTTATTGTTGTTCGGCATGAGCTCTTTGGAACATATTGGTGCATATTTTTTTATTTATATGTAATTTTTAAGCTTGGCTTTAGTTGCTCTGACTGTCTATAAATAGTTGCATCCATTTTGGGATTCTTTACTCATTACTGCCAGATTTAAATGGGAGTATATCCGCTTCCTATAGGAAGACCTTTTATTTCTTCCAAATCTGAAGTAACTGCTAGGTAACTATTTGACAAAAGGGTGCATACAAATTGGTGGATGAAAAAAAGCATTACTTGTCAGAGTGGTACCTACTTATATTGGAAAAATAGCAAGTTTAGCATTAAACAAAAATATTGTATCATCTGATTATTATTCATGAGTTATTGCTTAAGTGTTAATTATAGTTTTTTATTTTAGTATGACTGACTCAATGAATTTTGGTCCTGATTGGATTCGGAACCTTTCTTCGGAAGGTAGTACTGGAGGAGGAACCAGTGGTAGTGCACGATATCAACTAGCTGATTATCGGTAAATAATTACCAGTTATTAATTTAAAAATTGGGATGTTGTAGTAATTAACATACATTTTCTATTATAATATTTAAAAGTGTTAAATATTTATTACCATTTATTTTTAATGAAATGTATAAACAGTACATAAAAAACTACTAAAGTAAAATTAAAATATTCATGTTCAATATTTATATATGGAGATTCTTCCAAGTATTTTGTTTTTGAGTTATATAAAATATATAAATTTAAAGTATTTAAAAATTAAAATAAAAAAAATAATATCAAAAAATATTTAAACATATACAGAGAAGCTTTAAAAAACTATAATATATCATTGTTTAATTATATACTCTCGATATCTTTTTAAAATTTTTTAAATATTTCTTACACCTGAACCTTTAGTGGTTGTGACATTTTTATATAGAAACAGAAAAATATTCAAACCAATTTTTTTCAAATGTTATAAACTTTGGACATCCTGCTAAAGATGCTGTATCTATAAGGATTGATTACTAATAGAAAACTAAAATCAGTTTTTAAATATGTCATACCTAATCTTTGATATGATTTACAGCTCTTACCAAAAAAATTAAATATATTTTAGATGTGTGTATGCTTTTTACTACAGACTGTTAATTATGTAGGTATGGGCGTGAAGAAATGTTGGCATTGTTCGACAGGAACATAAAACCGCCTGCCTGCCTCGCCAATTTTAAATGTCTTTTTGCAGAAACAACTCTTCCACCTCTGGCTTTATTACCTACAAATGATGAAGAAGTAAGTCTATGTGATGATTTTTAATAACAATTTATTCTGAGACAAAAAATTTAGAGTAATAATGTGCTAAAAATGCTTTTTCATTCATTATTTTGCTTAGTCATATATTTTAACAAACTAATTCTCTGAAAAATTAACACATGATCAGAATCATGTGATAATATTTTTATTTCTATTTGTTCTGTATTTTATAAAAATTTAATACCCCCCCTTATTGCAATTTTTAAAACTAAATTATGCAGAGCATTTCAGAAAATTTAATGTGTAATATATATTTAATTTTGGGTTATTGTATTGTAAATATCAATTTTACATTGATCAGTTCTATATGCTCTTTCGTAATGAGATAATGAAGATTAAACATCTTGAGAAAGAGAAGAGTTATCCCAGCATAAACACTCTGTTTGACTTTTGCAAATTCTCATAACATTAAGAAGCTTTTTACAGCCATAATTCACATTATAAAATTTACAAAAATACATTTATTTATGAAAAAAATTAATTTCTCAATTTGTTATTGCCATCCAAATTAATAATTTGCCTAATTTTTTTTGTCTCTTAAAAGTATAGGGAACACAATTTTTTGTGTTTATTAACAAACCTGACCCTACACTAACAAGATGAAGCTATAAAATAATGAGTCTGATGCTTGTACAGAAGAAGTATGCATGCTTCAAAGGTGAAGGACATACAGCTATGTAGCGTGAAGCCTTCTCTTTCAAATGCGGCGCTACCCGTGTCTATAAACATGTCACTCTGGCCTTCAATTGTAGAACTGCATTTTTGTTTTGCTGAAAAAATGATAGAGGAACGAATTGTTATGAAATTTCACATGAAACTTGGAAAAACCACTTCTGAAACTTATCTTTTATTAAAAGAAGTGTATGGCAATGAATGTTTATCACGTGCGCGAGTATTTGAGTGGTTTAAGCATTTCCAAGATGGCCGAGAAGACGTTGAAGATGATTCACGTCCGGTCACGCTTCCACGTCAAAAAGGGATAACAATATTGAAAAAGTCGGTAATCTGATTGGATCTAACCGTCGGTTAACCTTCGTCCGATTGCTGAAACTGTTGGAATTAAAAAAGAATGCGTAAAACAAATTTTACATTACAATTTCAACATGCAGAAAGTGTGTATGAATATGGTGCTTAAATTCTCACAATTGAACAAAAATAAGTTATGTTTATACTGGCGCTTTGAATGCCATTCAAAATAACCTGAACTTGTTGGAAAGAGTTATAACGTGACGAATCTTGGTTTTTCACTTTTTGTCCAAAAACTAAGAGGTAATACATGCATTAGAAGGGCCCAATTTCACCGAGAGCTAAAAAAGTTCGAATGAGCAAATCTAGAATCAAGATGATGATTGTTTTTTTTTTAATATTCATGTGATTGTCTATCTTCACTGGGGTCCTCAATGTCAAACAATTAATCAACATTACTATCTTGAGATTCTTGCTCAACTCTGTGAAATAATAAGAAATAAACAACCCGAATTGTGGAAGAACAGGTTATGGGTTCTCCATTAAGAAAACGCGCCGGATTATTCTGCATTGTTTGTCGAGACATTTCTAGCCAAGTACCATATCCGAGTGTTAGATCGTCTCCCTTATTAGCCTGATCTTGCACCATGTGACTCTTATCTGTTCCCCAAGGTCAGATTTGCATTAAAAGGAACAAGGTTTCAGTCCGTTGACGCTGTGAAACAAAAAGCGGAACGCGTCATGAAAAAGACTTCCAGCGCTGTTTCGAACAATGGAAAATTCATATGGAGTGTTTTAGGAATAGAGGAGGGGTTTAATTTAAAATAAAATATTTTACAACAATAGACTTGTTATTTTATAGTCACACATCATAGAATGAAAATTATAATAGAAGTTAAAAAGCATTTATATTATTTATTTTTCAAAATAAAAAAACTGGCACTCTAGCATTGAATTATGCCCAAATCTGGGCCCTTAAAATCATTATTTTGATTGATTGATAAATTTCACATCACAAAACTGGTTTCTTTGGAATCATTCCCTAACTGAGCAGGTCTAGAATAATTTTTTCACAGTAACATTCCTTATTAATTACTCTTTATAGAGGGGTGGTTGGCAAGGTCGCCCTACAACTTTAGGGGGCCCGCCAAGAGGTAGAGGCGGGTCTCTAGAACGAGGAGGGCGTATCAGTAGAGGAAGAGGTGGTTACCAGTCATATGGAAGACCGCCAAATTACGAAGGTGGATGGGGGAACGGAGAGCCGTCGGATTGGAGTCCAAGGAAGGAGTACAATTCGCGGCCCTCCTCGATGGATAATTGGAGGAGGTCCAGAAATAATGAGGAAGATGATGGGTGGCGGCTATCATCTGGAAGAGGAATGCACGATAAGTGGGGTAAGAAATAAGCTTATCAAATGTCATTGAGGTATACCAAAGTCGAAGAGGAACTTTGTTTTATTATCCAAAGAATTATATTCTCAGTTTTGGCTTTAGCATATTTTTTTTTTTTAATCTATAGGCCGGTCAACCAGTTGGAGGGGTGAAGGCGAGGGTGAAGAAAGGTCTGGTCCACCTGAAAGAGGCGGACGTTCCAGCTGGCATGAAGTTAATAGAGGTCCTACTAGAAAGTCCTGGGATGAAGACCACTTGCCAGAGTGGGCTAATGAAAACCCATCTGAAAGTGGTGGATCCTTTGATGATAGAGGGGCTTTCCATGGGTCGGATGATGAGCAGGTAGATTATAATGAAGAAAGTCTTTTGGTTTGTAAATTTGTTTAAAAGTTAAATATAAAAATTAAGTATGTTTTTGTAGCAGCTAATCAATGAATATCTTTTGTGCATTTAGTTTGAAAGTTTCTTTATCTCTCATAAGGTTTCTAGGAATTTATTGGAGTTTATTAATTTTTAGATGGACGGGAGGGGAGGGATCAAAAGAGAAGGATTGCAAAAATCAACATCTCAACAACATATATCCCATAAACAGCATCCACCTTTACTCACTTCAAAATCAACAATGTCTCTGGTTAAAGATACTGAACATGAAAAAAGTGATGTAAGTATAACTTTAAATTGTTTATTGTCTTAAGAATATAAATCTCTTTGACAAATATATTTATCAATGGATTAATAACTATAAGCTAGGTTAAATGACAGATATTCCCAGACCACATCCTGCCATTGTATAAAAAATATGTCACACCCACTTACACATTCTATATTTGTCTAATACTGTCTTCCCATACATTTATTCAAAATAGATAAAATTCAAACTTGTATAACCTAAAAAAAATTAAATTTGTTGGTTTTGGATTAAAGATGCGACGATAACGGAGACTAGACCTACAGTTTAACGTGGGTTCCGAATCACGATCACGCGATCTGTCCAAGTTGTGACTCATCCAATTACTAATCGGGCCCGGCGCCGGTTTACTTTAGTGATCAGAGGTGAAAGACCTAGCCACTGAAGTGAACCCAGGCCTAAAAATAATTAAAAAAATTAATAATATTTATATGTTCAATGGTAAAATGTAACAAAACAAGATAAATACTACCTTGATCAAAAAGATCCGAGAATTACAACAGGTCAGCTGATTTGAGTCCTGTTTTCTTAGTTAGTTTGCCACATCTATTATTAACATTCCCATCAAATTTTATTGTTGTAGTTTGACATTTGTAAAAGTTTACAGTTTCCAAACTGGACTCGATTTTGCAACAACGAGTTTATATTAAATTTTGCCTTAAAAATGGATTTACACCTCAGGACAATCAGAAACACCCAAGCCCGGATCCGGGAATCGAACCTGGCATCTAAGTGGTGCTATACCACAACCATACCACTTCACCACCAGATGGGCTTTTTTGTGTTATAAAATATTGAATTTTCAACTAATGAAGAATGAGGTGTTGGTAAAGATACATATACATAAGTGTTTGAAAAGTTGAATAATAAATAGTTGGGCTCACCATTGTGTAACCTGTACTATGTCTTACATACCATATTGTGTAAAAGATTAGGGTCTTCACTATGCCACAGAATTGTTGTATCATCTGCAAATAATGTGAAATTTCCCCTATTCAAATAAACTAAATCATGAACACTAGATGGGAACTACAACGGTCCTAGCACTGACTTTCTGTATTCATGGGTGCCGCTCCCCGAAAACCATACACTCCTAGTTTTTATAACAATATTCTGTGACTGACACAGTCAAAGTCTTTAAACAGGTCACAGAATCCTGCCGCTGTTTTTTCCTCGTGGGACTGTGACCAAATTAGACCTGAATATATGAATGAATGGACAGACAAAAGGTGGCGATACTTGATCATTGATGCCTAGGCCTCGTTAGGCCGATCGCCTTTGCGAATCCCAGCAGCCCTACTATCTGAGCAAGTGTTTATTATCTTATTCCTGTTTACGTGTCTCTCACATAGATGGCCACACTGCAGAATAGCATAGATTCTCGCATGCTGTTCGAGAGAGTAGAACTCTCACTCCCTTGCTTTTGCCAGGCACTCCGGCTCCAGCTCTTTCATCTTGTCCAGATCCATCTGTGAACCACCAGGATCCATTTCTAGGAAGATTTTGCTTCACCTCCCAATCTTCTCTACTTGGCAAAAGTATCTCAAGAGAGTTGGTTGTGTTTCAAAAACGGCGCCATGTAATCTGTTTACATGGGGAGTGATGGACTTCTTTTCACCACGTTTTCTCACACCTGAGAGCCGCCCATTCCAGTTCAAATATGTCATAGACATGTCGAGACAATAAGCAGCCTTCAGGGCCTTGTTCTCTATGTATAAACGGAGTGAAGGTAAGCTGACCCAATACCTTTAGAGCCCTAGAAGGGCAGTCCTCGTCGCACTTATTATTCCTACATAAGCCATTTTTTGAACTTTTGTCAAGTTAAAGACGGTATTTGTGCTTGGTTGTACTAAGCCCCCAGAGCGTACATGTTTATTGAGTGGATCACCATAGTCTATATCTAAAATAGCACGAACCCAGAAAGCACATGCGATCTATTGTGTAGATAGATTAAGACTTCTTGCCCCTCTACGGCACTTGTACCTATAAGATTTTTTGTACCTTATCCTAATCTAATATTAATCAACCTTGCCACAAATTTGAAGTTCCTCAAGGTTTAAGTCTCGCTACCTTGAACCTTATAATAAGAAAGCAACTATAATAATTAAAATAAAATTCCTATTTAGTATTTACCTACAATTTTCAAAGATAAATTGTTTTTTTTTAAGGAATCAGACCCGCCTTATAGTAATTCAGAAATGATATCTAAAGACAAGCCATCGCCAGATAAAGAAAGAAAAATGTCAGTCCCCGAGATACTGGATAAACCACCTAAGGAAATAATTAGTAATAAAGAAAGAGCCAAGTCTGAAGGACCACAAAAAAGTAATGGGAGTCAAGAAGCATCGCCAAAACAACAACGCAAGTAAGACTCGATTTGTAGTTTATTTACTTATAATCAGAATACAAACATTGTGGGATTGTTAAAAATTCGGAAATTCTTTTTTAAAATTACCCGTTTTTTAGAGTGGAAGATAACGATTTTGAAAAACTACAAGAAGAAATAGTATTAAAACTAGTAGTCGATGAGGAACCGCCGAAACAGAATCAAACGCAAAATAGCTTTGAATTATCGAATTTGCCTCCTCCGCCAAATTTAACAGTCCCTGGACAGGACAAATGGTTTTATCAGGATCCACAAGTGAGTAGTCTGTTTACGAGTAAATTGTATGTGAAGAATTATTCCAAATATTTTATATTACAATTATAGTATTAGTAAAGGTTAAAAAACAGGGAAATCTTGACCATCTATGAAATCGAATTACTCCACGAAGACAGCTATTTTTTTTTTATTATCCTGAAAGTAGTAGGCAACTTGAAAGAACTCAGGAATATAGATGTCGTCGGTTATAATGTAGTACTGTGTTCATTATGGCTGCAGTTACTGAGCATTATTTTAGGGACAAATGCAAGGACCGTTTACAAATATGGAAATGTCAGAATGGTTCAAAGCAGGTTATTTTGGTCAGGATTTAAAAGTTAGGCGACAATGTGATGAAAGATTCTTTTTACTAGGCGAATTAATGGCGATGTGTAGCGGCTCGAATCCATTCCAAACAAGGTAACATATGAGATAGGGAGAGGATATTAAGTTATTTTTATTCCTTAAGGTAAAAGTGTTACAGTTTTTGAAAAAAAGGAAATTAACACTTAAAAATCACTATTATAGAGAAAAGGATGGTTCCCGTCATTATGTAAAAAACCCAACTTTTCTGGTCATTGATTCAAAATTTTATAACTTAAGGCTTGATTCTGACTATAGTGCCGCTCTCGATAAATCTCGATACGCTCTCGGTCCGGTAAAATATTCCTACAGGAGAGACAATGAACCTATTGACACTATCGGTTTTAAGATAAGATCATTTATTAATGTCAATGCACAAAAGGTACTTACACAAGTCAATTAATAAAAATAGTATACAATCAAATAGTTTAAGTACTAATAAAACTAGTGTGTGTATAAAAATTAAAATGTATACAAGTAAAAAATACAAGAAACATATAGGTTACCAAGACAAAGTAGCAACAGATATGCTTGCTTAAACAATATAAACATTTAAATGAAAAGAACAGAAACAACACTACATTAATTAACATATTATTTAAAAGCTATAATTTATAAATTCCTCAGTGGAATAAAAGGCATTTTGGGCAAGAATTTGTTTTATTTTATATTTAAAATTAAAATAGGGTAGATCTTGTAATTCTAGGGAATTTTATTAAAAAGTTTGATACCCCAATATCTCGGGCCACTCCGACACCTCTCCACACTTTAGTACATAGGCACTAATCTATCCTTAAATCTAGTGTTATGGTCATGCACCTCTGCATGAGTTCCATAAACATGCCTATTCTTATGAATATAAAGCAGATTCCCAAGTATATACAAAGAAGGGATGGTTAGTATACCAAGAGCCTCGAAGGCCTCCCTATAGCTAAGACCCGACAAAACCCTGATGGCCCTTCTCTGTATTTTAAATACTCGAGATACCTGGGGTGCATGCCCCCAAGTCAATATGGAATAGGACACGACTGGATGAAAAAGTCCAAAGTATGCTGTTCCTAATACTGACCTTGAGGCACTTTCTGCTAAAGAACGAAGAGCATATAAAGCAGTATTAAGCTTTTTAGCTACTTCCTGGATATGGCTGTGCCAACGAAGCCCCTTATCCATCTGCACCCCCAAAAACTTGACATTTGGTTTCTCATTTACCTCCTCTATATTTCTGAGTGAGAACACCACTTTATTGGTTTTGCTTTTATTGAGAAGTAGTCTGTTTGCACAAAACCACTCTAATCCTCAATATTTCTCTGCACCCTGTCGACCTCTGACAAAGTATTTTTTAGCAAATTTGTCGACACAGCAACCGTGGTGTCGTCCGCAAACAAGGTGAACTTTGCTGTTGGTTCAACAAGAGGTAAGTCATTGATATAGATTAAAAACAGGATGGGTCCCAAGACAGAGCCCTATGGAACACCTATGTTAAGCTCACCCTGTCCAGACGACACCCCGGCAACCCTAACAATCTGCATCCTATTCTTCAGATATGATTCCAAGAAAGAAATTGTATTTTTTAAGTTTTTGAAGAAGTATTTGATGCGTAACACAGTCAAATGCCCTACTTAAATCACAAAATAAGGCACCCGTATACTCCATTTTGTTCAAGGAATCTGAGATGTAGGAAACAAGGTCCAGAATCGCCATTGTGGTTTTACTGTCACTCCTGAAATCAAACTGACAGGGAGTAAAGAGGTTGTTTCCTTCAAAATAATCTATCATTTTATTGGATATACATTTTTCAAATATCTTTGAGATGATGGGTAACAAAGAAATCGGTGTGTAGTTGCCCGGTGAGTCAGGGTCTCCCTTCTTGAAGATGGGAATGATTTGGGCAATTTTCAATATATCTGGGAAGGTATTTTCTCTAAAACATTGATTAATAAGAGTTGTCTAAGGGGAGATGATAAAAACAAAGGGAGCGCCCCCCCCCCCCACCACCAAACAAGACATGAAATTGACTGGATCTTTTTGAGAAGCTCGTATTGAATGTATTGTTTCGTGGGCAATATTACGGAGATTTCGATATCGTAAACCCTTTTTCATTTATAAAAAATTTATCGAACCTAGATCGTATCGAGAACGGCACTATAGTCAGAATCAAGCCTAAATGTTACATAGAGTTGAATCGCATTATAAGTCTGCATATACCAGTGTAGGGGAATAAAATTCTAAGAATCGTTGTACTGTTGACCCGTTTGTATTCTATAATGGAACGCAATAATAGCGAGAATTTGCGCTTTTGTATTAAAATTTAACGATGTTGATACCAAATGGGTTAACAGTGCGTAAGGGATAGTTTTGGTGGTGATCCGAGGTGTTTTGTATGATAACATTCTTTTTTTGACATTTTTGCAATCGTAATTTAAAATTGAACAATAAATAACAATTTTAGGTAAAAAAGATTTTCTTCTTTTGAAGTGATGAGCCCAATCGTTTCGGAGATATTTGTAGTGATTGTGTGATGCACTTATCATTGGACAATAACAAATTTATCTCGATGTTCGATTTTTGCTTCTCTAAAACGATGAAAAGATAGCATTTTTGTACAAACACAATATGTTTTAATTACGATGCAATGATGATAAAATAAAACAATTTTCGGCCCTTTGGGATATTTTCTACAGCAATAGTGATGATTTTTTTTTAATTAGATATTTGATCAGATACTAAAAAGAATAAAAGTACCTTTCTGATATCTGAAGAAATATTCGACGTTGTTGCTTCTCTTGCTCCGCCTTTGTTAAGGAGCAAAACATCAATTCCTGAGGTAAAATTTTTCATTTTCGATTGTCTGTGCATTAAAAAACATTCAGCCCGAAATATCTTGGAAACGATCGAGCCTAATGATCTCATTTTCAAAGCTTTTTTTCTTGTGATGAGTATTATCTATTCTACACTTTATTATGCTACATTTTATACCCAGTATGGATAAATTTAAAGCATTTTTAATTATATTCTAGAAAAATTAAATTATGTTTAAATCACCTCTAAATACAAAAGTCGACAAAATTTCCTTGAACATCAGACCCAGAAACGAGACTATACTTTTCCGAAGGTTTTTTAACGCGCGGAATCCGAATTAGATTTCCTTTTGCTGACCATTCCTCCATATGGTTAAGCCAACAAAAAACTCCCGAAATACTTCATTTTCATTTTTCGAAAAATATGTAACAAGAAAAGTTTTCTGGAATGACCCAGGGAAGTCGGGATTTTTTGGATCACAAAGCTGAGGTCAGAATTTGACAGATTCGATATCGAAAATGACGGGTTCAATATGGGGATGTGAAAATCGAATAACCATAAAAAATCAGTGATTCTGGCCGAATCTTGTTATTTAAACCCCAAGTAACAAGGTTCGTCCGGAATCATCGATTTTTTAGTTTTTGTGATTTTCTTATCTGCTATCTTGAATATTGAAATTATGAAATTCTGACCTCAGATTTTTAATTAACGATCCCAAAAACTCCCCCGTTTCCCTGGGTCATTCCAGACAACTTTACCTGTTACATATTTTTCGAAAAATGACTACTTCGGTATTTCGCAATTTTTTTTGCCTTACCCATATGATGCAAATGGCCGGCAAAACCATAAATTTCCACGAGCGATATCTCAGAGAAGAAAAAAGATTTTGTGACGATTCGAAATGGGTTTTGAAGGCTGTGAATTATGTTTTAGCGTCCGGTTTCCCATATTAAAAAATGACATATCAAAAATGCCGGAGAGTGACCTGCTACAATTCCAGTACCTGTCACAATTCACGGCCTACAAGCAGGCGCAGGCCCGCGTCATGGCCGAACCGTGGAGCGCTCTCACTGTACAACAGCATGAACTTGCTGCTCAAAGACTGATTATGCAACAACAGGTAAATTTTTTAAAAAATGTTTTGTTAACGAACAACTATTTATTTAATTTACCAACGATGAAGTTTAACAAAATTTGGTTTTCAGCAAGTTCAGCAAGATTTGCAGTATATGCAGCAACCTCCACCTACAAATCCACTGATGCATATGATTAGTCAAATGCAACAGGTATGTAAAATAATAATCATAAATAGTTGTTTCTTGAAGTTAAGAAAAATGTATTACAATTGTGAAATTGCAAAGTCTGACTAATTGTTGTCAACTTCTCAATTTTGTATTATTATAATTTAACTGTTTGTAAGGTTAGTTATCCTTTCTTGGAGAATATTTTGTCATTTTTCTTTAGCAGCAACGACAAGATCGTAGAGAGTTATGTGAGGATTTCTTTGACTACAAACTGTCCTGAAAGGCATGTTCTATAGCAACAGTTCCCAACTTTTTTCTTTTTGCGAACCCCTTCTGAAAATCGGAATAAATAGACAAATCCCCCATGTAGTTGTTAGAAACAGGGTTATTAAAATTTATTTTCCATAGTGAATAACAGTTCCGAAAGATAAACTAAAACATAATTGTAAAACATTTATAGAGAAACATTATTAAAATTAAACTGATAGCTTAACCTACAAAATACAAAATGAATACAATAATACAGAACTTGAAAAATAGCCTCAAAGTAATATTTGTGCCTGGTTGGTGAAACAAAGAAATTCAAAATTTGGTTCGATGTCTGAAAGTTTGAGTCGTAGATCAGGTTCTGCATTTAATCTCTTTCTGTACTTATTTTCAGGTAAGTCTATGTTGAAAATTCTTTCTCACATAGATATGTTCTACAAAAGGGCAATTCAAATTAAAATACTAAAACATTAGAATCTAATATCTACAAATAACTATAACAGCAAATAACTATTTATCATCATAAATTTATATATTTAAACTGGGATAAAAAATTCCTTTGAGTACAAAAAAAGTCGAGCCTAGGATGAGATGAAAGAATTCACTCCATAATTAGCGCGATGGTAAGGAACGGCAAAAGTTGATGGGTGCACGCAACTTCACACTGACTATCAAGGCAGGACAGTCAACAAGGGAATTGACCACCTTGTAAAAAGGACGCAGGTCATGATGGGCTCTTCTGATCAAAAATTGTGGAGGGCCTGTCAGATTATACATTAAATCATAATGAAATTCAATATTGTTATAAAATTTATAGTGAATGTAATGCATAAACTTTCTTTGAACACCCTCCACCCTTTGGCTGGGAGTTGTGTAACATGGGTTCCACCCAGACGAGGCGAACTCAAGGGAGGACCTTACCAGAGAGCAGTAAAGAAGTCTCAAGGATTTTAGATGCGAAAAATCCCTAGAGCTCCTCTTTATAAAGCGAGGGAATCTTAAGGGCATTACTGACAATAATTGTTATATGCTCAGTAAATGAGAGCTCAGCATCCAAGGTAACTCCAAGATCTCTAACGAGAGCAGTAGACGACACAATATCACTCCCGATTTGGTACTCAAAAATCACCACCCCGACGTTGGCGAGAGGATCTCATGAATTTGCATTTAGTAATATTTAAACGCATCCTACTTCTGTCACACCGTGCCGAAAGCCGGTCAAGATAATCCTGAAGTGACCGGCAGTCATTCTAACTGTCAATGCCCCTAAATAATTTCAGATTATCAGCAAACAAGAGAAAGTTGGTATTTTTAAAACACATCTGACATCATTGATAAAAAGATTAAACAGTAGAGGTGTGAGGCCATGTTTTTAATGTGCTTCAAACATGCTTGTCCCCACCTATATCCCTACTTTTTTATTAGGACGTGTTGGCACAAACGATTGCCCATCCGATAAACGTCAGGGTCCAAGTAACTAAACCCCAAAGTTGTATGGTAATCGGTGTACCCAGTCCCTTGAGCTTCCCTTGTTAGATTTATCTGGATGATTTATGTTTTCACTCTAAAATTTCAAATTCGAGTGTTATGAAACAACAATATACAACAATGAGAGATTTTGTCTTATCTCTATAAACAATTTTAAGCGATAACTGTAAATAAACACTCGGGAAAGAAAAAACTTGCAACTTCCTAAACCATAATACGAAAACTTCTTTTCTGCAGGCAAACAAACTTCCCGCCTCCGGTCTTCTGGACAAACAACCCCCTAATATAACCGGAGGTGCCATGGATCCACACCTGCACATGCAAATGAGCAATTTCCTTTCCCTCCAAAATCGATTACCAACGGGCTTACCCAATCATATACCAGCAGGCATGCCCGGTGGAGTAACAGGACCATTACCACCGGATAATTTAAGTAGTATGTCGAGCCGTCCTGGACCTGGCTTAGGTAAGTAACAAATTAAACAAAGGTTTTTTTTTTAAAATCGCATATATCGTGTATATTATAGTACTTTTGAAATTTATTCAAAGTTTATATTACCATTTAGGCAATAATGTGTAAGAACAGCTGTTAAATATTACATTTCATATTAATAATTATTTGTAGGTGCAGCCGGTATTCCCATCACAGGTATGCCAAGCGGTTTGGCTAGTGGTTTAGGTTTAAATGTGCCAAGGTCTTCTGCAGTAGAACATAATACAGGACAAGATATTAGCAGTTTATTAAAACAATTTCAACAAAAACAACAGCAAAATCAGGTAGTGATTGTGTTCATTAAGTTTTCTTAAAAGTAGTTGTTTCTTTTTTTTATGGAGGTGAGTCAACTTCTGTTCTTACATTTGTGTATATGCAGTATGTTTGACTACGTCTGTATGTATCCTTTTTGATATAATTTGTTATGTCCGTGATTGTTTAAAATAAAATATTTCGTCAGAAAGCGATAGATTTGTCGGTGCTATGTATAGAAATACAGTATCGGCCATAAGTGGATGAACAAATATAATATTCGTTCTATCGTTCCTTTTCTGTTACATAGCGTACTCCAATTTCTTTGGCACTTTGTTTATAAATAGTATCCCGTGATGTTTATTTAAAAATAAAAATAAATTTCACATTCTTTATCAATACTCTATCCAACTTTAAAAAAAAAATTGTTTATTACTATGGACAAAAGTAGATGAATAATCATTCGACCTACAATTAAGTTTACCATGGAAAAAGAAGTAAATGATCAATTGCCCTTCCTAGATGTCATGGTGAATCGTTCAAACGAAACTATTAAAACTTCAGTAGACAGAAAGCCAACACATACTGGACAATATCTTAATCATAGTTCTAATCTCATTGACAAATGCATCTAGACCGCATTTTGACACCATTGTGGTGAATGCAAGTACAGGGCTCGAAATTACATCTGCATCAAAGATTAAATACTTGGGGGTTATTATAGATCAATTTTTAAAATGGTCAGATCATACTGAATATTTAACAAATAAGATCCGTAAGCTCATTTATAAATTTTATTTGCTGAGGGAATTCTTAAGTACAAAACTATTAATAGTTGTATACAAATCATTGGTTGAATCACTTTTGAGATATGGTTTGATTGTGTGGGGGGGTACTTATAAAGGTAACTTAAAGACACTTTTTGTTGTACATAAATATATCTTAAAAATTATCTACAAAAAAATAAAACCTACCCTTCACACTTACTATTTCATGAGAACACATGCAACTTACATTGTTTATATGTACAATTATATTATCATAAATCGAATAATTTGAAGAATTTCATTAATCATAACTATTCAACCAGGGCAAATATAGGTAAAAACTTGATTATACCTCGAAATAGAAAAACTATTAATTTAAAATTTATTGACTATCTAGCCCCTAAGTACTACAACATTTTACCAGTAGAAATACGTAGTATTAAAAGACTAAACCTTTTTAACAGTAAGTGTAAATCATATATTGTAAAAAATTATCAAATCATCAAAACAAAACAAGATGGCTAGTGGGAAAATTATCATATGGGATCTGAAATGTAAATCTTGTTTATACTATAAATTCAAGCAAATAATCATTGTATGTGTATGAATAAATATATTAGTATGTAAGTGTGTATGTTAGGATGTATATACCTATATGGGTATTTCTGTGTTGCACATACAAATGCTCTTGCATATAAGTGCATTATGTAATAGGCTATACTAAACATAAGCTTCTATAACATATGTAAATGTATAATGTAATTTAAAATTTTTGTTGTAATAATAAATAATAATAAAAATAAATAATAATAATCATTCTGTTGTAACAAGACGGGGAATTATACGCAACCTCTATAATCGCACTATATTTATATGCAATAATACCGATTCATTGGAAAAAGGGGTAGCAAACATTAAATCCGATTTACAACAGAATGATTATCCTTTAAAATTAATGGACGATGTTATAAATAACTTTAGAACAACTGGACAACAAGAAACACATTCCTTTTTCACAATTCCGTACATTAAAGGAACTTCGGAGAAAATAAGACGAATTGACAGAAGTTATAATATAAAAACAGCCTTTTAATTAGAGCTTATTTAACAAAACCGAAACCAAAAACTGCCATTAAGAAAGAATGTGTTTACAAAGTTTCATGTGAGTGTGCTGAAATGTATATTGCAGAAACCAAACGCCCACTAAAAGTTAGAATTAAGGAACATAAAACTCATACACAAAAAGGGGAAACGTCAAGATCAGGTGTTGCAGAACATGCCTGGGATAAACAACACCATATAAAATGGTCTGAAGCTGCGGCAATATATGGGGAACCCAACATGAAAAAAAGAAAATTTATAGAAGCAGCTTACACTGGAACCACTACTTTGTAACATCAAATCATTCAGGTGTATACAGTGAAGCGAAACTGTGCGCTTCAATGAGCACAGTCCCTATATAAGCTCCTAGTCTTATGCCAAAACATTCAGTTTACACTTGATAACGATTAGAGATACAACCTAATCGAAACGTCGTAAAAACAAACAAAAATAAAGACAACGCAAGTCCGACAACCAGATTTTAGTCAATCTTCAACATTGTCTAGAACCTTCAAACAAATTTTTTCAGCTTATAACAATACTAGCCTCGGTATCCATCAGTTTTCAGTTGCGGTTGATAAGTAGGTTGAAGTAAACAATTTGCCATAATACGCGGTATTATGGCATTAATTTCTCTGAAGACTTAAAATCGCGTATTTTAACTGCTTACCAGGGCTGAAATTGCCAATCAAATATTGCCAGGGAGTTCAGAATGGGAAGGTCTGCTGTATGCATGATTATTAAAAGGTGTCGGGAACGTGGGGGTGTCTCAATAAAAAAGAAACCATGTCGTCTAGAAAAAGTGAAATCTGAGGTTTAAAAGAATGATGAAACAGATTTCTTGTCAAAATCCCTTTATGTTACCAAATCAAATAAAGGTGAGATTTGAGGTACTTGGAATGCCATCAACCAGTTCAAAAACAATAAGACGAATTTGGTGGAGGCCCAATTGTTCTCTAGAAAACCTGCGAAAAAACCTCTACTTTCTAAGAAGAACATATAGAACCAACTGAGATTTGCCACATACCATCCATACTGGACAGTTGCAAAATGGAAGTCTGTGTGCTTTTGTGATGAATCGAAATTTGTTTTCTTTCGACAGAATCCGATATGTACGACGTGCTTGAAACACTAAATTGCAGCAAAAGTACACTCGACCAAGTGTGAAGCATGATGGAGAATGTGTCATGGTCTGGGGATGCGGTATGGGTCCGTTGTTTAGAATGAAAGGCATAATGGACAGGTTTCTTTACAACAATGCTTCCGTATGCGGAAGAGAAAATGTCAATTTTATTTAATTTTCAGCATGATAACCACCCGAAAAATGCCTCTAGGTTGTCACAAATTTTCTGAGTGAGAAATGGTTCCTGTCATGAAGTGACCGTCCCAGTCTCCAGACCTAAATTCAATAGAAAACCTTTGGGTAATAGTAGAACTGAAAGTCCGAAACAAACACTTCACAAATCGAAACCAATTGTTCAAGACTTTGGTGGAAACATGGATGAATATGTAGTTGTCAATAATTGACAGGCTTTTCTAGTCAATGCCACAAAGATGTACAGAAGGCATTCATAACAAAGGGTACTACACCAAATATAAGGTTGTAATTTTCAATTAAAAATGTTTAGTATTTGGTCATGGACTTTTATATATATTTTTTTTTCTGCCAAATTGTTGTTCAGTTCATCTACCTTTGTCCAGAGGGAAAGTTAATTTTTGCATTTAACAAATAAATCTATGAAATAAAGGGAATTTGATTGTATTACTAAGTACTCTCCCATCCTGAGAAAAAAAAACATTATTATTGTTAAAATATATGCTTTTAGAAATTTTGTTCATCCACTTATGGCCAGTACTGTATTTACTACATGACTTGAAGTATTAAAGTTTTATTTTCAATTTTTTTCAACTAACAGTTACACTGTATAGGTGGAGTCGTTGTGGCAACAGAGTCAGTTCAGTGCACCTAACTCGGGAACGCCGCAACAGCAGTGGCCGGGTCAGGTACAACAACAGGATGTTCCGATGTCGATGTGGGATATTCAGCAGCCGTCACAGTCGCCAGTACCAGTTGTAAGTAGTTTTGAATAAAAAAACAGTAATCCAAATATCAAGTTGGTTAATTGGAGTTACAGTTTTAAGTCCGGAGATCTCAGGGGCCAATTTTGAAATCCATCTCTCCCAATCCACCTGTTTCAAAAGTTGACATTTAAAAATTGCCGAACCTCGCAATAATAAGAGGCGGAACTCCATCCAGTTGAAGCCACGTTGTTCTAATAACCGACCACCTATTCTGGTTTCTCATAACTCTGTATTCATACGGATTTGAATCAGCATAGTAATGAAAGTTGTGTCTATTCACGAAACCATTGTTATGAAACGTACATTCATCACTAAATAACACATTATCAAAAAAGTGTCCATTCTCTGCCACTTTATCTAATACCCACAAGCAGAATTCAGTTCAGTTGTCAAAATCATTTCCGTGAAGCTCTTGACAAAGCTGGATTTTATAAGGATAAAATCTGTATTTGTTAAGAATCCTTGAAACACTTGCTTGACTAATGTTAGTATTTTCAGATATATGATTCTGACTAATATTGGGATTTTCGATCACTGAACCAAGTACAATAAAAATATTTGACAAGTTTTCTTATAACAGGTTTTTTAAAATTGACACTTCCACTTTCCCGAAACTGGTTTAATAGTCTCACAAAAACGGCTGGTTTAGGATGGTTTCTTTTTGGAAACTTTGAGCTTAGACTCGAGAAGCCAACAAATAATTTTCATGACATTCTCCAAGGATAAAAATCATATCAATAAGCTCTTCCTTTGGATAAATCTTCATTTTGATGAAGCAATAACATAACAATATTCAAATAATGCAATTCAATAAATGAAGTTTCACAGTTACAAAAAACAATACCGCTATTATAGCAACAGGCTTTGCAAACTAAATTGATCGATTAAATGAATTATGAGGTTTCTAAATGCCATAGGAAACTAGGTACATTAGAACATCTATTCAAAAAACAAAATGGTATTCTGTGAAAACGCGAAGATTTAGCTATAGAACATCCTTATACCATTCGATAGGTATTTAGATGGTACATTTTTTGGTAAGTTAAAAAGTATAGCGTTCCATTTAAATTAATCAAGTTATAGCCACTTAAGGTTCTTATTTGATTAGTTTTAATTTTTGGACACCCTGTATAATATAGCAAGTTTATTATAATTGGGATATAAAATATATTTTATTGTTACACTTCACTGTAAATTTCGAGTACATAACTGAAATACTTCTTAAATATTTGAAACATGAAAATTAGATTTTTGTCAAAATTCAAATTATTTAAAAACCCTTAAGGTTTATAGTCCGGTCAAGTTAGCATCAAAAATAGGGGTAAGGTTACATTAATTCGCACCTTGCTAAAAATTGACATGAATGTTGGGAACCCTATTATACACAATTTGTCAATTATCCACATCAATCCGAAGTGTGGAAAAAAATTTATTCAAGGTCAAATGTTGCAAAAATCAGTTTTTTGAGTTTTCCAGCTAAACGGTAAGTTTTTTAATAAAAATAGGTGAGACAAAAATTATTCATCATGCAATTATCTATAAAAATTGTTCATACACTTTTTTTCCTAAGAATCACCATTTCGGAGATACAGCGATGCAAAATGTTGAAAAAGTTGTATTCTTCATAATATGCACACGTTTCCGCGCCACCCGTGAGGTAGTGTACATGGCGCGTTTTTTTTACGTGGTTTCCCCGGTAGGCCTATTCCACGATCTATTGTGCTTCTGTTGAGTTAAAAAGCTATTGTATTAAATTGAAAATGGTACTATTGTAAATAACAAGAGCGGTGTAAGTAATGCGTAAATTGAGAAAATTATTCGTCTGATTGATACTCTTCTAATGGAACATAATCCATACTGTCTTGCTCTTCTCCTTCTTCTTCTTCTTCTTCTTCTTCTTCTTCTTCTTCTTCTTCTTCTTCTTCTTCTTCTTCTTCTTCTTCTTCTTCTTCTTCTTCTTCTTTCTTCTTCTTCTTCTTCTTCTTCTTCTTCTTCTTCTTCTTCCTGCTGAGTACAAATAAATTGTTCAAAGAGCAATGCATCAGATGTCTCCTCGCCTATATCGTAAGAATCCTCTTCTACTGGCGATTCAACATTGGAGCACGATTGGCCTCGACAACTGATACATGCTAATGAACAAAACAAACCAACTTTTTTACAGCCGCATTTAGCATTACACCCCGTTTTGCAATTGCAAAAAATTGAATTGAGGAGTTTTTCCGATTAAAATGTCATAGTGATTATCAACAAAACATATTAATGTTGATGCTCCTGACTTTTCTGTTATAATAATTTTATCGCCATACTTCAACTTTAATCGTAACTTAATGGTTCTATTATCTAACGAATTGTTGCAAATATTTTGTAATTCGTCTAATGAAAATTGACAATCATCACTATTTTCGATGTGTGCAAATATTTCTTCCATTAAAAGATTCGTACTTTCAGATTGAGGACGACCGGCTTGACCCCCCGTAGTCGGTCTCAAGAAGGCATTATGACAGTCTTTATGATACTTAGCTTCGGCAGCAACTAAATCATGTTCGAACTCAATTCGAGTAATAACAGCTTTTGCTACATGATCAGAACGAGTCTGGGCTATATTCAGGATTGTTTCTTTGAATGAAAGTGTTGTTACATGAAAAATTTTACGCCGATACTTCAGTGCTTTTCTGTTTTCTAGCTCTTCATTCAATTCATTGCCACAAAATAAGCAACACTTTTTAAAACAAAAAAATGGTTCACTTACGCGTGCTCTAGTACGAGGTGGACTTATTTTTGATGTACTAGCTTGTTCTTCATCCTGTTTTCTTTTCAATGCAGCGATTGTACCCTTCCGAGTATAGTTTTTTCGACACTGCACATGAACTGTCACAGAAGTCTGGTCTTTCAGGTATTCCGAAAATTCATCACCTCTTTCAATACTTGCATTAATTAATGTCTTTAGGCCACGATCAACAGTAACTGTTTCGCTTTCGGTCAAATGTTTATTACAAATAAAGCACAACTGCGACATTTCTATTACAAACACAAAACTGCACAAATTTTGTTTGAAAATATAAGCAATAACTACGTGTTCTTACTACGAAAGAATGCTTGAGACTAATACTATTCTATCTAGGGAGGCCCTTCAAAAAGGAGCAGGTATACGAGCGTCGCCACGTGGACAATTGAATAGCAGACAGATGTTGCTCAAGGCCGTACGGTCATATAAAATGAGGGACTGGGTTTTTTTTGGAGTTTATATTTTTAAAACTGTATAATATGTATGTATACGCTACGAAAATTAATATTTTTACTTATATTATCTTTCTGTAACGTATATTACGGTAATTGACATGCATATAATGAAGAATACAACTTTTTCAACATTTTGCATCGCTGTATCTCCGAAATGGTGATTCTTAGGAAAAAAAGTGTATGAACAATTTTTATAGATAATTGCATGATGAATAATTTTTGTCTCACCTATTTTTATTATAAAACTTACCGTTTAGCTGGAAAACTCAAAAAACCGATTTTTGCAACATTTGACCTTGAATAATTTTTTTTCCACACTTCGGATTGATGTGGATAATTGACAAATTGTGTATAATAGGGTTCCCAACATTCATGCCAATTTTTAGCAAGGTGCGAATTAATGTAACCTTCAATGTCTATTTTGACCGGACTATAGGTACTATAAACTTTATTAAAATAGACGCTTATTTTGATCGGAGAATCTAAAAATGCAGTAATATACAGGGGTTCCATTTAAAAAACACAACTTTGATACTTTCAGAGCTCTTGGGATACCCTGTATAATGTGAAAGTAATAACTATATTAGACCCCCATATATCCCAAAAGTAAGACTTTTTGACAGTCACTTAATTCTGGCTGCAATATTCTGTATCGTATAGGGTGCCGTATAATAAGCGGCATCATATGGGAATTTTTTCAAAAGTTGAAATTTAACATTTTAATTAATTAACATAAAAGCTGATTCTCAAGAACTTTTCTTAGTTCATTTTTGTACATTTTTTAAAATGAGGGCAATTTGTTTTAAAACAAAAATCAAGTGTATTTCCCTACCCTGTATACAGTAAGATTTTTCAAATTTATTTTTATATGTATTTTGATTTCCAGATATGAGAACACTTTTCTTTCTTGCGATTCTTTTAGAAATCTTGAGTTTTTTTCTTATATGGTGCATCATTAGTATCAGTCACTGTATATGTTTTTTTTTTCAAATTAGCAGCAACAACAGCAGCAGCAGCAACAACAGCAGATACAAAA
Organism: Diaprepes abbreviatus; assembly: GCA_034092305.1. NCBI lineage: Eukaryota > Metazoa > Arthropoda > Insecta > Coleoptera > Curculionidae > Diaprepes > Diaprepes abbreviatus. Next base: position 826,295 of record JASJET010000291.1, read on the forward strand.
ACCACCGCCAGAACCAACGCCTCAAACGGATCCAAATTCGATGGAAAAAGAAAAATCAAAAAAATCTGACAAGAGTAAGGAAAATCGACAAAAGGAAGATGAGAAAGAGTTGAAGAAGAAAAAGAAAGCAGAAGAAGAACAACAGAAAAAGGTAAGGTGTCTCATCTTCAATAATATAAAAAAAGGAAACTGTTAATTGTAATCTTTTAATTAAAGGAAGCTGAAGAGAGGAAAAAACTAGAACAGAGAAGATTAGAGGCGGAGAAAAAGGTTGAGGCGGAGAAAAAGAGAAAGGAAGAAGAAAGGATCAAAAAGCAATTAGAAAAAGCCAAAAAGGAAGCGGACGAGAAACGAATGAGAGAATTAGAGGAAAAAAGAAGACTTAAAGGTAAAATTATACTTGGAGAATCATCTGATGTTTATTTAAATTTTATTCTGAAGTAATTTTTGTTGGTTTTTAAAATTTGGTACTACTTAGAGAGCAATTAGCCAAGGGGTTAACTTGGATTCGCGTTAGTCGATATTGTCGGTGACCTCTGAAAAGTCTAGCACCAACCTTATGGTTTTAGTTTATTTTTTTAGTTGTACTTTGGTAATGAATGGAGCAATACCATCGCGTGTAAATGTAGCTTCGTCGGTGAATAATATGACATGTTGATTTTATTCATATTTTTCTAAAATTTGATTGCATTTGTATAGTCGCAGTTATTCATCACCCTCATAGAGGGCTTGTACCTTTTGTATATGAAAAAGTTAAAGAAGTTCCCACTCCCAAGCTGTAAAATTGACAATTCCTCTTCCAAACCTATCTTCCTAGTACCAGTACCTGGATGAGCTTTTATCCTTTTAAATATCCTTTTTTCCATTAGAACACTTCTAACTGATCTTGGTCTTCCTTAAGCACCAACATTATTTCTAAATGCTTCGATTTCCCCAGTCTTTGATTGACACTGATGAAAGTTTGGGCACATGGGAGATTTCTTTCGGGATATGCTTCCATATACAACCGCCCTGTTTTTTCTGCATTTCCATTTGCTCTCACATAGCAAAAACGCATATCGCAATATTCATTATTTGAATATTCAAGAGCCATTCTGTAAATACCTAAATACCGTGTTAATTTTAAGGTTTTTACTAATTTGATACCTATCAGTCAATCAATCAATGAATGAATATTTATTCATGAATATTCATACAGTAGTTATCTCCCAGTTCATAAACAAATACAAACAAGTAGTACAATAAGATTTCTACAAATTTAAATATGTTTTTTTTTTAACATTCAAACTTATAAAACGCATAGGCACAGCAAACCAATAAAATATAATTACTCATTAAACATGATTAATAATAAGGCCAGCAGGAAAGTGTCATGCGAAGTAGTAGATATCTGTTGGACTACTAGCCGAAACGTCGTGATATTCAACAAAAATAAAGACAATGGAAGTCCAACAGATATCTACTACTTCGCACGAAACATCATTGTCTATGATCTTCAAACAAACACAGAAAAGTGTCACTCTCGATTTCAAGATTTGAAATAAGTCATTAGCTAGGAGAGACACTCTTTCTCACTATAAAAAGCTTTTTTCCTGAAATATTCTTCTTCTTCTGGTGCCATGTGCAAAGCCGCACGTCGGCGATCAAATGTCCATTCCTCTTCTAAAGTTATAAGACGGCCAGAACACCCTCTTCGGCCTGTCTAAATATAGTTGCGGCGTCCGACACTCCACACCAGTCTCTTATATTTCGTAGCCAAGAATGTTGTTTTCTGCCTGGTCCGCGCTTTCCCTCTATTTTTCCCTGCAAAATCAACTTTGGTATGGAGTATCTGGATCCTCTCAACATATGTCCCAAGTAAGACACTTTACGCTGCTTTACCGTGTCCAGCAGTTGTCTTTCTACGCCACTCCTTCTTAAAACTTCTTCATTTGTGAGATGAGCAGTCCAGGGAATACGTAGCAGTCGACGAAGTGTCCATAGCTCGAAGGCTTCGATCCTATTCAGTGTTCTAACTTTAAGTGACCATGTTTCAACGCCATACAATACCATAGGCCATACATAACATTTCAAAACACGTATTCTGGTATTTAGTGGTAAATGCCTGCAAAGAAGAAAATTCTTGATTTTAAAAAATGCTGTTTTTGCTCGGCCTATTCGTCCTTTCACTTCTTCATCACAGTCCCACTTTTCATTCAAGGTAGCTCCGAGATATGTAAACTTCGCGACGCGTTCAATTATGTTCCCGTTGATACTGAGGGGAGTATTGCGTTGATGCCTACTAATCACCATCATTTTTGTCTTGGCAATATTAATTCGTAGCCCAAACTGTTCACCGGATTCGTTAATTTTATTCAATATTGCCTGAAGGTCCTCGATGTTATTGGCTAGTATTGTGGTATCGTCTGCGTAACGAATATTATTCATTGGTATGCCGTTAATTTTGATACCTCGTGTCTCTTCTTCCAAAGCTAGTTGAAAGATTTTCTCAACATAAATATTGAACAAAATAGGGGACAAAATACACCCCTGTTGGACTCCCTTCAATATGCCAAAAGTGTCCGTTAACAGATCGGTATTAATGCGGACTTCTGCTGATTGGTTCCAATACAGTTCTTTTATTATTCTTATATCCTTATCGTCAATACCAATTTCCTGCAATCTCTCCAAAAGTGGCTCATGTCTAACATTGTCAAAGGCTTTTTGGTAATCAATAAAACAGATGAAAACATCCTGTCTTTGGTCATAGCACTTTTGTACAAGTAATTTTAAAGAAAATAGTGCTTCTCTAGTGCCAAGTCCCTTGATGAATCCGAACTGTGTATTGCCACTCATATCCTCGCATTTTTTGTATATCCTTGAATGAATGACCCTTAGAAATGCTTTAAGCGCGTGACTCATCAAACTGATAAGTCTGTAGTCTTCACAAAGTTTGGGAGTTGATTTCTTTGGTATTGCGACAAAGGTCGACTTTAGCCAATCCAATGGAATTTGCCCAGAGTCATATATTACATTAAAAAGATATGTAAGCTGTTTAATATCAACTAGCTTTAAAACTTCTGCATAAACTTGATCATGACCTGGAACTTTACCGCATTTCATTTTATTTACTGCGTGTCTGACTTCACACTCAAGGATTTTTGGACCACTCATATGTTCCGTGTTGTTCCTATAATTATTTGTACGCTGGTCATTAAATAGGGTCTCCGCGTAATTCAACCAGGTCAACTTCAGTTCTTCCGTATCCAATATCAGCCTTCCTTGTCTATTTCTAATGGATGGTAGAGCTGTTTTCCTCTTTATACCAGTTATTTCTTTCACCTTTCTATGGAAATTAAACGAATCGTGCAGTTTATGAAGTCTTTCTGCTTCATCGCATTGTTCTTGAGTCCATATCTCTTTAGCTTCCCTTATTAATCTCTTTATTTTACGATCAAGTATTTTATATTTATCCATTTGATTTTTGGCAAGTCGACCTTCATCCATTAAGTCCAATATCTCTTCCGTCATCCATGGTTTAATCTTTTCTCGTCTTTGTTGTCCTAAAACATTTTTAGTAGCTGTTTGTATATTTGTTTTGAGCGTATTCCAAATATCATTGGACGCACTTTGTTGGCTGGGTATATTTTCTCGGCAAAGCTTGTCTAATTCTGCCTTCATGTTGTCTTGTATTAATGGGTGTCTCATGTCCAGAATACTGTATTTCTGTTTTTTACTCCCCACTGCTAGTAATTTACAACGAAACCAGAAGTCAGCAACCAGAGGATTATGGTCTGAGCCGATATCCGCTCCTAGGTATGCTTGCAACACGTGTTATGCTATTTTGGTATCTTCTGTTAATCATAATGTAGTCAATCCTGAAATATTACTTAATTTTAAATTGCAAATTTTTTACAGTGGCATTTTTAATGCTTCCAGGAAAAATGTTTAAAAAATTTTTACCATAGTAATTTTTTCCATCTCTAGCCCTTGCAGTTCTACTATAATTTATAGTAATATCACTTCTTATTCTGCTGTTATAATCGTGAAAATCACAGTTTAAAGTGTAACCATCAATGTTTTTCTTAACATGCATGAGGCAACCAAGAATATAGATGTATGGCTAGGTTTGGATACCCAGAAATATGAAACTGCTTTTACAACATTCAGTGTGTCCTAAGCCAAGAATCACTCTCACGCATCGTCTCTGCACAGCATGAGAAGAACTGGGAGCATTCACAGAATAGCAAGTCGGGTCTCGTGCTGCTCTCATGTCAACTTTGCGTTAAGGTGCACTGCTAAAAATGTTACAGAGGGAATGTCGTTGGTCACTGGTCTTTGTGCAGAATACAAGGTTTTTGTTCGATGCGTTAAAACTAGGTCTATCGGCGATGAATCAAGTCCATATGAATATTTGTTTGAAGGTTGTAGACAATGTTGAAGATTGACTGAAATGTGGTTATCGGACTTGCATTATCTTTATTTTGGTTTGTTTTTACGACGTAACGACGAGTTGCGGGATATATTAAAACAAATAAAAGAAAAAAGATTCTACTGGTTGTGATGAAATTTCTCTTAGAGTGTTGGAAAATCTTCCAGAGAGAATACTGGATGTTCTTGCTGGTGCAACAAATGTCTCCTTCCAACAGGGTAATTTTCCTTCATGTTTCAAGACGGTCGTTGTGATTCCTTTGCATAAGGGTGGTGATTTGGATGACCCATCCGATGCCTTTCCCAAACACCCTTTCGTACTTTCTACAACTTGGAACTCTTATTTAAGTCAAATTTTGTCGGAGAACAACGGTGGAATGTTCTTTCCGCAACAGTATCATTAGCAAACACAAAACAGGCACCAATGTCATTTATATAGAGTAGAAACAGAATCGGATCCAGCACAGGGGCTTAAGGGACTCCATAGTTAACTGATATTTTGTCTGAAATATGATACATACTGAAGACGATTAGACAAATATGACTTGATGAAACCAACTGCTGCCATTATGATAATTAGAGAGCTTTTTCACTAGCAAAGAATGGGACACAAAATCGAATGCCTTAATTTAATCAAGAAATGATGCTGGGACATATTTTTTCTCCTTACAGCCATCTCTGTATACAGTCGACAAGTTGATTAATAGCTGTGGTGGTTGACATGTCGTTTCTAAAACTAAACCGATTTGGATTTAATAAACTGTGGTTTTCCAAAAAAATACATGTCTGTTTCTTAAGTACATTCTCAAAAACTTTACTGATTACAGATACAAAATACAAAGAGGATTTAATTTTTTAACTAGTTTTTATCAAATGAAACTGTCAGATTTAATTAAATCTGAAACATGATAATTTCCATTTGAAATTCTGATTTTATTGGTAATAAATTCTTTAATTCCAATTTGCCCCTAAAGGGTGTGATTTACCGACTCGAATAAGGATAACCTTGTTCATTAAGAATTCTTTTGTATTTAAAATGACATATCCTTTTTTCCAATAATTATCAGAACGAAAAAGACACGTCAAAAATAAAATTTGAATTTCGGGGAAGTGATCCCTTGTGGCGCAGTAGAAAAACATTTTTACAAGAAAATGATAGAAGCCATTAAGGGTAGTTCATGTGCCAAATATCAACTTGATAAATTGAAAACTAACCGCAAATTGTTAAAAATAAGAAAAAAAAAGAACTAACATGGTGCCTCGGGAAGTATTGAGTTTTCGACTCTTGTTATATATTTTATTACCTTTATTTTACCATGTAGAATCATCTGTCTAAGTATCCTGAGGCATTATTAGAACACCCTGTATAATATTAAAACGGAAAATTCGTTTTTTAATGTTTGCTAACTTATATTGTCGTTAATATTTCTAAAACTCTAATTTTTGAAAATCAAACAGAATAAGATAATTCTGGATAGCTCTTGTTTAACATTGATACTTCTCATTGTCTACATAGACATATAATATTATTATTTTAATATTTTCCTTAAGAACAAAGAAAACTAGAAGAAGAGAAAAAGAAAAGCGAGGACGACAAGAGGATGGAAGAAGAAGAAAGAATACAAAGAGAAAGGGAACAGAGAGAAAGAGAAGAAAGACAACGAGCTGAAGAAAGACGGCAAGAACAAATATCCTTATCTAAAGCTGCGCCATGGTCGCAGGCCAATTCGGCTTTCGGTATGAGTTTAGCTGAAATACAAAAGGCTGAAAAAGAGCGAAAAATCCAGGAGGCAGCTTTACAAGCTCAAAGAGCTCAAATAGTAAGTATGTTTGTGAAAAGTAGTTTGCCTATTTGTCAATCTCTAGGGATCTTCAAAGATTAAAAGATTAAAGTGGTTTCAAAAAAGAAAGTTTGGTCACATTTTTTTTGAATATTTATAATTAAGCCTTATTTTACATTACAAAAATTGGGTCTTTAATTGTATTTTTGTGACAATAATTGAAAGCATTAATGCTGTCAAGAAATTTTTTTCTTTGTAAATTTTAATCTAAAAATTTTCAAAAATAATGCTCATGGACAGAATTATGGAATGTTTATAAATTTTTATAATTTTTTTTTGAGAATAAAATCATGAAAAAAAAAATTAAAGATATTTGGTTTAAACTTAAATGTTGTCGGGATAGCAAACTAGTATTTTGATTAAAATAGCACCATAGTTGGTAATGTATATGCCCTTCTTGAGCTCTTTTACCAATCTACAGATATTACTAAGTAGAGTTTGAATGTACAATGGCAGATCCATGATTTTACTAAGCAACCAATGCAATTTAAAACATCTAGCTTGAGTAGATAAAGCAGGCACGCCTCTGAAATTGTGGTCTACAACTTCAAGAATAGTTAAATGTTTCAAGAACTGCTTGTCTTAAGTGTACGAAACGTAACAGTAACTTAACCTAATTTGCCCCACGCTATCAAAATATGCAATAATTTATGGGGCATTCCATTTAAATTTTGACAATTTTGATGTGAAACTTTTTTTTTGTGTCACCCCGTATATTTCACAATAATTTTAAAATGTGGTCCCAATCGATCTGTACATCTCTTATTAAAAATATTTTTACGGAAATGGTGTGTGTTACCCTATATACAAGGATATTGGTAATTCCATACATTCCTTTGAGGAGGATCTGATAATACAAGAGTTAAGAAATATATTTAACCCTAATATGCATAGGCGCGTTCTTTTATTCCATCGATGATTTTGCGCACTAATCTGAAATCCATCAAACCGTTCTTAAAATAAAGCGATAAAAATGCGATTAATTATTACACCGTTCTTTTTTTTATCGATGGATGCATCAACAATCCATCGAATCCATTGGCTTCAGACCCCGATGAATGCGATGGACAGGTAGTGGGGGAAAAAATAACTGTTAATTTTGAAGGTTATGTTTTTATTTCTGTCTTGAAAAGAAATAATTGCCACTATTTTTGATTTATTGTTCGTTATATATAAAAATGACAGAATTTCTATATTATATAAAAATATTTATATAAATATAAAATAAACTTCCAAATAAAATATTGGATTTTTAAGGTTAGGTTTTTGGAAAAATGTCACATGTCAATCGGAAATGAGCGTTCTTAAATTCAACAGAATTTCATTGAAAATCCATTTATGACGTCACAAGAACCCATCGGACTAATTCAGCGCTTTTTCATCGATGGAATAAAAGACCTCGCCTCATTATACAAAACGTAATACGTTTTGAGATATACGAGGTTTGTCCCAAAAGTATCGAGCCTGCCTTGATATCTCCGCATTGGTGTTATTCTTTATCATCCAGTAAGTGACATCCTTCAAAGTAGTCCCCATTTAATTTAATAACACGTTCCCATCGGTGTTTCCACTTCCTGAAGCAGTCATGGAAGTCAGTTTTCGGAATTACCTTCAGTGCATTCGTCGCATTAGTTTCAACCGTCTCTTTGTCATCGAACCGGTGTTTTTTGAGCGGCATTTTTAATCTGGAAAAGAGTCAAAAGTCGCATGGAGCTACCTCGGGACTGTACGGAGGCTGGCGAAGCTGTACGACTTGGTGCTTTGTTAAATATTGCTGCACAAGGTTCGATGAATGCGCTGGCGCATTGTCGTGGTGAAGCAGCCAATCACCGCTTGTCCAAAGCTGTGACTGTTTTCTTCTGACTGCGTCACGCAATCTTTTCAATACTTCAACGTAGTATTCTTTAGTGATCGTGTGACTCCTCGGAGCATATTCGTGGTGCCACAACACCTTCATAATCAAAGAAAACAGTCAACATTGTCCCCACTTTACTCCGACTTTGACGTTCTTTTTTTGGTCTTGGCAATTCAGAATGCTTCCACTGTGAAGACTGTCGCTTTGTTCTCTAAATGCCTTATTCATCATATTAATTGTTTCCGAGCAAGTTTTTCCAAGATTAAAGCAAAACTTGATGCAAATTCGTTGATCTAATTTTCCCGTCATTTTTTACAATAACAAAATGCGAAGAACGGAAAAAAAAGACACTGTAAACAAACGCACACCGTTCACGAACTAACACGTTATTGGTGACGCCCATGCCCCATAGAGGTCGCTCAGAAGTTTTGACGCGGAGATATGAATGCAGGCTCGATACTTTTGGGACAAACCTCGTACTTCGATTTTCAGTTTTTTTTTTTAAATAGACTTTAATCTCTAAAAATTAAATTTTTCAAATATGTAATTTAACTTTGTATAACTATTTTGCTGGAATACTGGAACGATACTATGGTCTGTCAAATGGAATCTTTGATGTATTCTTGATGAATTGTATATAATTGCTTACCCTTCATCAAACTATTCGATAGATGTGGTTTTTTTCATAATTGAATTGTAATCTCACACTGGAACATATTATTTTTCCAGTTTTTGACATTCCACTTAACATGTGTTCTGATAAATCCTAAATGATAAATTTTGTGATTTTGGAAAAGATTTGGAACTTTGACGGGTCTGGCTATTCTAGCTTTAAACCTTCGTCGTTTAATCTTTGTATGATCGTTCAAAATTGATTATGAGCTATTAATTTGTAGGAAAGAGAAATGCAACTTCAACAGCAACAACAGCAACAACTTGAAAAATCTGGGGGTCTTCAATTGGGCTGGGCGAAAAAGGCCATGGAACCTAGAAAAGTTAAATCGTTGGCGGAAATTCAAGCGGAGGAGCAAGAAAGATTAGCAAAAGTAAGTTACCACTAACCCTAAGAGAAACCTTAATAATTTTATCACTTTCGCTCGTTTGTCTAAAACTATTGGTCAAATTTCTATTTCAGGAAACGGCCGAAGCCCGCTTACGAAAGGAGAAAGAAGCTCGAGAAACGGTCCAAATCCAGACGACGAGTAGTATCTGGAGCGGACAGAATTTGTCGTGGTCGAATGCGACGTCAACGCACTCGCAATGGTCTTCCGCTACCAATATTAGCGGTTTCTGGGATGAACCGGCTCAGAAACCGCAACCCAGTAAACCGTCCACTGTGTCTAAAAGCAGCTCTATGTCTACTATTAACAATAGTTCTTCCAAGCAGGTGATTATTCCTATCTTCCTTTGGGTATACAAAAACATTATTATTAAATTTACAACTCTAATTGTTTGCTAGTATATAATAAAGAGGTTGTCAAAATAAAAAGAATGGTCCTGTAACATTCCAAATAAATAATTTCAAGCCAAACGGCTTCGCATTCCCTCCAGGGAAGATCGACTCATACCAGGTATACAAAGATACCAAAAGTATGAAGCTCTGTGGGAACCCTTTCCATGCTATCGAGTCCTAGGTGACATGGTCTGCTGTACTTCCCACGAACTTTCGGATGGTTCGCACGGTTGCAAGGAGAACTGCCTTCTGAATCGGCTGATTCAGATGCTCAACTAAGTCCCAGTCCCCCGATTTTCTGCAAAAGGTTTTTTGGTATCACTCCAGTTTAAAATTATGGGAATCGTTTGGACGCTGTTCACGACCCATTGTCTTCGGATTTGCACCTCTAGATCTCTGTATTTGGCGATCTTCTCGTTGTATTTTGGCCTTAGGTTGTTATCTTTAGGTAGAGCAATGTCGATTATATTTGTAATAAGGCACTTTTCCTACCTGTAATAGTTTTAACTTATCTGCTAACTCTTGGTGGAGTATCTTAGTGGCTGAGTCGTGTCTTTCCTTATACTCGGTTGCAGCAAACGCTTGGCATCCTCCAGTTATGTGCTGGATTGTCTCTGATGTTCGACAGCCATATCTACATTGGTCAATTTCTATTGCGGGATCTCTGATGATGAACTTTCGATAGTTCTTCGTCGGAATAAGCTAGTCTTGGATAGCTAACAACAGGTCATCCGTTTCCGGAAACATCTGTCCTGAAGTCAATCAGTAGTTCGACGCTGAGTAGTCGACATTGTCCTGATTGGTCTCATTTGGATGCCGTCCATGAAGTGGTTTCTGTAACCAGGTTTGTAACTTTTCTTGGTTTGTTTGGTGATGAGAAGCAATATCCTGTTCCCTCAGCTGTAGCGGCCTTGAATCATCTGCCTCGCACACTGCTCGATGTAACGTGGAATAGTCCGCTAATCTGAAATATGAACGTAAGTTTATTATTTGTTGGTCGAGTCGCTTACCATTATCCACCAATCCTCTTCCTCTTTGATGTCTTGGAAGCATTGTATGTTCAATAGCATTCCAAGGGTGATGGCTATATGCTTTTGTTAGGAGTGTTCTTATTTTTCCTTGCAGGCTTTGGATGTCCGTCCTACTCCATTTTACAATTTCAAAAGTGTAGTGTGCAGAGCAAGCGTACGTGTTGAGGTTCTTAAACAAATTTCTACTATTTAGGTTAGTTCGTAACACCTGACTTACCCTCCTGACAAATTTTTAGCCTGTTTCATACCTAAGTATTTGTAGGTCTGTTCTGCTTCCATTGCAGCTATAGTTTCACCGTCCTGCATTTCAAATGCTCCCGGTTGTATATTACCTTTAACGATGTTCAAAATACGGCACTTGTCAAGTTCAAACTGCATTCCGATATCCCCGGAGAACTTCTCTTCAATTTTAAGCATTGGTTCCAACTGATTCCTGATTATTAATAACTTTTTTATAGACTCAGCAACCAAAACCACAACAGAAACCCAAGCCGAAGAAAGAAGAAGCTGCAGCGAATAGTAAGAAGAATCACAATAATAATATAGATGACGACTTTACTAATTGGTGTTATAAGGCTTTGTCAAATATGTCAACTACTGTGGATAGTAAGTCACTTTGAATAGATTTTTTTTTGTTATAGTGATGCTTTTTTGATACCCTTAAGAAAATAGGGTATTTTAAATATGAGGTATGTTCCAACAGTTTCTGACCTGCAGTTATAACTTTGCGTTTGAACGACCTCTTTAGGGTACGAACGTAATCAGTGACCAACTCGCCGATTATCACAACTGCCAGTTGGCCGTTTTAGTTCGCGTATATAGTGTTTTTATTTACAGTCTTTTTTACGTTCGTCAGATTTTGTTATTGCTGAAAATGACGGAGAGATTTGCTTTAAACTCGAAAAAAGTTGTGGGGAAACTTTTGAAATGTTGCAGAAGGCCTTTGGGAACGAGTGTATGGGCCCAACACAGATAAAAGAGTAGCAGAAGCAGTTCAAAGATGGCACACATTTCTGTTGACAGTGATCCATGTTCTTCGAGTGTAGTAACACTGGAAAATGTAGAGTGTGTGTGACTTGCGATTATAGAAAATCGTCGTATAACTGTTCGTGAATTAGAAATTGAATTTGGCATTCCAAAAACTTGTGTTTCGATAATTTTAACGGAGAATTTGAGAATAACTCGCTTATGTGCGAATTTCATCCCAAAATTGCTCACGAGAAAGCGGAAAATGCTTCGTTTTGAAGTCGCTCAGGGCAACTTGGAAATGGTCATAAGGACGAAAATGTGCTTAAAAACGTCATTACTGGTGACGAATCGTCACGGAAACAAAGCAACAGTTTTCACAGTTGAAGTTTCAATCCGAGCCACGTCCGAAAAAAGAACGTCAAAGTAGGAACTGTGCTATGTCCTTGTTGATTGTTTTCCTCGATTATGAAGGTGTTGTGGATCATGAATATGCTCTCAAAGGTCAGGCAATCAATAAGAAATTTTATTTTGATTTTTATAAAAAATTGCGTGACGCAGTAAGAAGAAAACCGTTGTTTTTGGCAGAGTGGCGACTGGCACGACAGCGCATTCGGCGAACGTTGTGTAACAATTTTGGGCAAAACACAACTTCATTCGTGATTCATGAAGTGGTGTTGAAGCTTTCTGCAGTCGGGACCTGACTTTAGAACTAAAAATTCGGCTGATAAGGTTCTATGTGTTGTATGTATTGTATTATAGAGTAAAGGCTCGGACATTGAGGAAGAATGACATAAAGAGGATTGAGGCTATGAAATTATGGATATATTGTAGACGCTGCAAATTTCATGGGTCTACAGAATTAAAAAATCTTGAGGTGCTGAGACATATGAGGAAGGAGAGGGAAGTGATTTTGACAAAAAAAAATGAAAATTGCCGTTCTTCAGATTCATTATGAGAGGAGGAACGTATTAATTACTACAATTCATGTCCAGAAAAAGATTGTGGGAAGAAAATCAGTAGAAAGACGAGTACATTCTTAGCTGAATAATCTGTGACTGGTATAAGTGTACCAACACCAACTTATTTAGATTAGCAATTTCGAAAATACAAATAGCCCTGATGATTGCCAACTTTGGAAACGAAGACGACACCTGAAGAAGAAGAAGTTATAAACGCAGGTCGGACATACATCGTTTAATCTTTTTTACTCAGAATAGCTACTGGTTCAAATACGAGTATTCACTTTGAAGGATTTTATGAAGGTAATAGGTGTCGTGTCTTTTCTGTATAGATCAGAGTGTTGTAGCGAAATAAAAATATTATATCTGATAATACAAAAAAAAAACACTTAAACGCTATTTTAATTAGTTCTATTTATTATGTACCTTGACTTTAAGTACTTGGGGTTTGTCTTCTTTAATTGCATATGTCATCTCACCTGCTTTATCTATATAGTTTGACATGGTTTTGACTTTATGTCGTTTCAATAGACATAAATGGGATGTTACTCATCTATTGTTGCCATATTGTTGATCAGTTTCATTACAACAGAAAAAATTTAAAAATAAAACGGAAAAATTGCCATGTACTCGTATGTATTGAGAATAGCAGACCACTAAAAAAGTTGTAATATATGGGTACTAATACAAAATTTTACGGAACGAAATCAAGAAGATTGAGCCCCTCAGCTCTAAATCTTACTGGGACAAACAACGTTGATTATACAGTTTTATTAATATGTCTTAAACTATTGGTGAGGATTCGTTATCTAGAAGCAATTGAAAATATTCTTACAATCATTGGTCTGCTGATGCTTTGTTTTTGATTTTAATTGCCGCTATCTTTTTCACATTTTAATGTAGTATTTGAAATTTTCAAGAAGCAAGCTGCTCTGCTTTTTGTTTAAAAACTTTTGGATAATCTAGTAAAAAAAGGAGAGAAAAAACAACTTGTACAAAACTCTCAATATATTGCTTGTCCTATAAGCACTGGGTAGATTTTCCTGTTCAAATCGCGGCCTTAACGAGAAAATACAATAGCAGATCTCTTGTTTACTCAAACAACCATAATAAGCTCTTATTTCACTAGAAACGGCCTTTTTTTCTCTAACAAAACACTCAAAAGACCCATTTGGGAAATATCACAGAAATACCGCCCCCTGCTTACAAGAAAAATAATTACCTATAAGGATCATTTGGCAGAAGTCACGTGACCAAAACACGTTTTTGACAGATATGTAAACGCGCATCAGTCACAAACACTCCAATAAGACGGTTTTGAAATCAACGAAAAAAAACTATAAGGTCCTATTGCCAAAGAACCCCCGATCTAATCAGTATTTTTGATGCCTAAACAAACCGTGATGGGGGCCATTTTGACCACGTTACACAATATCCTATGTTCTTTCCGGCAACTTGTGGTGACAGCTGTGAAACACTTGTATAATATTAGGATCCTTTTGGTCAGTATTCACTGGTGCTGTGAATTTATTGTCAATTGAAAGAAGGGGCGTCTTCGCAAAGTTTCAGGACTTCTTCGGGTATTCTTCTTCAATTAATGGATAAGTTTTTATGAGTTAAAAAGGGCAAGGTATAATCGATTTGTCCCAGAACCCCGACCTCATAACTACTACCTCACAAACTAAATATTTCCGCAAAATTGTTTTGCCCAAAAGATATCTAGGCTGAAAAGTGGTCAATTTTGGTGCCGTAATGTGTAGCAAAATAAGTATTGAGGCTACCTAATAGACGTGTAATGTTTTTAGAGTAAATTAAAATAATCACAAAATTATTTATTTATTTAAACCCATTTCACAGTTACAAAAAAACAATTAACAAATGGGTACAACAGAAAAAAAACTTGAATATTTACAGTGACAAAACAAAAGAAAAATAAGCATACAAAAATTACCAGAAATAAAACTACAAAATATTTCATACTTAATTATTTTTTATCTGTGCCAATCCGCAGCTAAATATGTCGAATTTATTTTGATTTTCGTTGTAGATTCTGCACATCCTATATAAAGGAGAATAGTTATGATAATATCACACAGACAGACAAATTTCAGGACGAGAAACCATACTTTTTGAAGGTTTAAGACACGTTAAATACGAATCTGAAGTCAGAATTAATCTGTTGCTTCGTGTTTTCGCGGTATTCTAACCTAAAAGTGCAAAAATCACGGGTTTTCGCCATTTTTCAGGTTTTTCAACAGGGCAAGTTCAGTTTTTATCACTGACGATAGTGGATTCAATATAGTGAACTAAAATTTTTGAAAAACCCGAATTTATATCTGAAACTTTGTACTCGGGACTTTTTATTTAGATAGCTAAATACGGAAATAAATTCAAATTTTCTAAATTTTCATATTTAAAATAGCATACAACTAAATGTCTAGAGCGTTTTCGACGAGTATAGTATTATCTCTCTGTGGGCGGAGCTAAGTATGATATCTCTCTCGCCTGACTACCATTAGAAAGAGAGATCTGCGGTCAGACGAGAGGGATATCGTGCTTAGCCCCGCCCATAGAGAGATAATACTCGTCGAAAATGCGCTGTCTTTTTCTAAGTGTGAGCCAACGTGCTTCTAGAGAATTCACAGTCAATATACTTTTATGTCTTATGATCAACTGGTTGTTATTATGCCAAAGTGGTAAATTTCAGTTGTTGATATTTTAGAGATGACCAGAGATATCGATATATATCTATTATATATAGTTAACTATAAACTTTAAACTTGCCCTGTTGCATAATCTCAAAAATAGTGAAGAAACGTGATTTTTGCATTTATAGGTTAGAATATCGCAAAGGCCCGAAGCAACAGGTCATAACTAACTTCAGTTGTTCAAGGCTTAACAAAAAACGCATATGTATGGCAATAGTATATAATGTAATATTCGTAGCGTGAATTGAGGTGACTGAAAGTTTTTTTGGTTATACTCTGATATGGTTACAAAAACTCCTTCGAGTTTTGAGTTTTTCTTTGTTGCTGATTATTAAAATGCTTTATGTATTTACAAAGTCATAAAATTGTTGTATCTAGTACCATATGTAATGTTTTTTTTAGTTCCTACTTTTGTAACATTTTTACGTGATATCGAATCTGCATTTGAAGTACGAGAATACTGTAAAGACTACCTGGGAGAGAGCAACACGACACAACAATTCGCAAATAACTTTTTAGAAAAAAGACGTTCCTTTAAACCGAAAAACGCTCACAAGGACGACATGTGTTCGCCCGCTCCCGCCATCACACCATCCACGCAATACAGTAACGAATTTCAAGAGGTGAAGGTAAGGTAAAGAGGAAAAATGTTCATTATTTTTTCTGTGGTTACAGGTATAAGTGAATGTCGTTTATTCAAGTGTTAGTTATGTTAATCAGTGTCAGTTTTGGAAAATTGTCATAATAGTTATTTGAGTATTAAGAGGAGAACCGAGATTTATTATCGCTTGAAAGTGTACGTTGACATTAGAATGCGATAATAATCGCAATATTTCTACTATTCGGAATAATTCCGAATCATGTTTAGGGGTGGGCACTTCAGTAGTTAGTGAGCGATTTATTCAAAACCTGTAACGTATCTATAAGTTAAATTTGTCGTCGCCCATCCCTAATCATATTACGAAAACACAGTGTATGATGAAAGAATGATATGTTGTATTTCACAGAAAATAGTTTATTTTTTAAGACTTATGTGGATGTTAGAGAGAAATACATTTTTTTATAAAAAGATCTGAGTTCAAAATAAAGTATGAATCAATCCTATATGAGGCTATTCTAAATTTCATTTAAACTACATTAGAGTTACGTAAGAGTACAAATCAAGTTATAAGTTAGTTAAAAAAGTAGAGATTTGCATGGTAAAGAATAATTTTATTTGAAACCATTTAACAACAGTTATTTAATGTTGTGAACAGACATTTTTCAAAACGAATGTTTGGAGCGGTATTCCTGATAAATCAAATATTTATATATTTTTTCTGCGAAAATATAGCAATCTGGACAACCGACTATTGGAATGATCCTTTTCCACAATAATGGAAAGAAAGACGTGTAATAGAGATGTGTAATACTCGTTAACAGTATCTATATTTGGTATCGATCCGTATAGTTCGAAATGCTATCGATACAGGAAAATATCGTCACAAAACCGATACCTAGATTATCGATACCTTGACGATAGTGACAGATTTAGTATTTAAACCAAAATTCTAGAAATCATGTTTAAATTTTAATGACTATTATTACAATAAATAAATTCCGAGAGAATAAGTCAAGAAGAACTGCCGAAAACTAATTCATGATGTGGGAAGTGGATCTATATTGTTGGAAAAATGTATTCCGGTTGTAGCCAATGTGTTTTTGCATTTCTGGAGTTAAAAAAAGTCCGAATTATATGACCATAACGATCGGAATTAACAGCCTGAGTGCGACCACGGTAATCCTCAGAAAAATAGGGACCCATTATTCCTTGGCTTGATATGGCAGCCCAAACTACAACCTTAGGTGATTGTAGGGTTTTCTGATGCTGTTCCAGCGGATTGTCAGGAGCCCAATATCTGCAATTTTGTTTGTACACGTGGCTGTTGATGTGGAAATTCGATTCATCCAAGAACCATATGTTAAAGATTCTAAAAAGGTTTTTTTATTGTCCTGCAGAATTCAAGTCGTTTAGCTGGATCATCCGGTTTCATTTCCCGCATAAGAACAATTTTGTAGGAGTAGAGATGTAAATCTTTGCGAATAATTCAATAAACCATGGGTCTGTGCAAATTTAGAGACGTTGCACAGAGCAGTAGAGACTGTTGTGGATCGTCTCTAACAGACTTGCAAACACGCTTAACATTCCTCTTCGTTCTTGATATCCTTTTGCGTCCAAATGGTTTATCCGGCATTGTGTTTCTAGGCTCTTCAAATTTGCGCACCCATATCTCGATCAAATTCGCACTGGGCACATTTTTTATGGTCGTTAAATTGAAATGTACTCTGTACAGACGTACAATAGAGTATGAATCGTTGTTTTTATAAAACCCCCGTACACAAAATGCTACTAAAATTTGGTGCGTCCCAGTCAGAACAAAAACGAAAAACATTCTAAGACACCCTTTATTATTCTTCTAGTAAAAAATATTAAAATTATTTTAGGTTCTAGTCTTCAATCTTAAAGAACTTTAAAATGGTGTTTGTCTATTAAGTCTATTACGGTTTAATAACATAACTTTTATCAATTTCAACGGTTGATGAAGGAATTTAATCAATGTTCACAATTCAAACATTTGCTCTTCCAATTTCACGGTTTTCCCGCCGTCCTTATCGATCACCTTATCACACGAACTTATTATGAGATTTATTTTATGAAATGCGCTTCTTAGCATTGCAAAATCGAATCAGATCTGTTGAAATACAGAGAGCTAACCTGCTAGCTAGGTTACAGCAACCTGGAAATTTCTGTAAGCTCAGTTTGTTCTAATGATAATTAGATGCCGCCACTTTTTCGATCCCGTATCGCACGTTTCGATACCTGACCAAATTTATCGTATATATATATATATATATATATATATATATATATATATATATATATATATATATATATATATATATATATATATATATATATATATATATATATATATGAACTAAAATGCGAACAGTAAATACATACTTCTCTCCATCATATCCTTTGTGTGTTAGAGGTTGCACAGTTGGAATAAATTGTTATAAAATACAATTCATCCTATTCCACCACCATCGAGATGATGGCCTACCTGCACCACCATACCGAGAAGAAAGTCAAAACTTACCCTCCCCGCCACAGTGATACGGCAGAGGTACATGTTTCGTCTCTACTAGACTCATCAGGGTACCGACATGCACCTGGCTGTGCAAAGGACAGATCGGAAGGAAGCATGCAAATTGAACGCGGCTTTGCCGACCTCCCGCCGGATGGCCTATATATGGTTATGTGGCTTTCACGGATTCCTCCGTGTGAGAGGCAATAGCAGTGGATATATCCACATTATGCCGTTGTAGTGCTGAAATCACATTCAGCAAACGTACAACTAT
The DNA here is from genome assembly GCA_034092305.1 of Diaprepes abbreviatus. NCBI lineage: Eukaryota > Metazoa > Arthropoda > Insecta > Coleoptera > Curculionidae > Diaprepes > Diaprepes abbreviatus. The sequence continues at coordinate 844,926 of JASJET010000291.1, forward strand.
ATGCAGCTCCGCGTATGAATGAAGTAAAATGCGAACAGTATATATATATATATATATATATATATATATATATATATATATATATATATATATATATAATATCGATCCGGAATATCCCATCCCTACGCTGGATAGTACACTTTTAACTTTTTTCCCTGGGGTACGATTAAAGGAATTGCGTCGATAAGCATAGTTCTTTCCTTGATATTGGTCACCTAGATGGTAGGTAATCTATCCAAAACAAATTAATCTCGCTATGATCTGCGTATTCTATCAAGACTTTTATTTATATGGAAAAAGATGGGGGGAGGGGGCATGTGGAGACCCAAATGATTTTTTGAGCCCCTTACAAGGGTTTTATGTGTTGTCAATTTGTTTAAAATTAAGTTATTTTTTAACCACCTTGTAAATCTCATTCGACATTCTAGAGTAAATTATAACTTGATTCGTGCTCTTACGTATAATGTAGTTTATATGAAATTTAGAAAAGCTTTGAATAGGATTAATTTACACTTTCATTTTTGAGTTTCCCCGTTGGTCAAAAATCTTGTTAAGTCTACTATTAAAATTCAATTTTATATTAAGTTTTTCTGTATTTTTAACCTATGACTTTTATTTTTTTTACCTATCCTGTATGTCCTAGATAATTTTTCCTATTGCCGGAAGCAGAACTTTTTATGAAAACTTATTTTTTGTATAAACCAGATATTTAAAAAATGTTCCATTCAGTAGGAACTTCCCAAGACACGCTGTATTTACAGTTAAATGAAGATTAATGCATATTTTATATCTTTCTTAGCTATTCTGTATCATTATTTAACGTTCACACATTTTTTGTAAAAAAAAAAGAATTCTGGATCGATAAATTATGGTAATTGCATAAACTTAATAGGTGTTTCAGTTAATAATGTAGATTTTACTGAGAGATGGCGTCATTAATACATTTGTTGGTATGTACAGGCAAAATATTAAAGAATTTTATTGCTAGATAACCAGGTCCGTTCCTACACCTTTCCAAACGAAAATATACAGACACCAAGTTGCCCTGTATCCCAGCTGTTGACCTCACTGTGCATTCTAAAACTGTCTTTGTATTTTTTGACATACAGTAAGTTATCTGTATATATTGCGAAGGGAATGTTGAAATTTTCAATTCCGGGTATGCTCTTCTGTAGTCCTCCCTAAAGCTCGTACCCCGCATCACTCTCACAGCCCTTGGCTGAAGCTCAAACACGCGAGTCGCCCGCGGTGCGTGGCCCCAGACAAGCAGTGCGTACGACATCACCGAATGGAACAGCGCGAAGTATGAAGCTCTCAGAACCGACATGCGAACACAGCGCCAGACGTCTCAAAGCAAACAGACTGCTACGGAGCCTCCCCGAAACCTGCTCTGTATGAGCTTCCCAAGTAAGGCCAGGATCAATCTGGACTTTGTACATGAAAAAGACGTTTTGCGGTGAATTTTAATAACCTTAAAAAAACAGTTGCTGAAATTTATCGATTGTTGGTTGAAGTTCATGGTGAAACTGTTTTAACCCAAAATACTTGCGTACCATGGTTTAAACGCTTTAAAAGTGGCGATTTTGATGTAAAAGACGAGGAGCGTCCAAGTTAGCCGATAAGTTTGAAGATGCAGATTTACAAGAATTATTGGATGAAGACTCAACTCCAACGTTAAAACAATTGGCAGCGACATTGAATCTTTTTAAATCCACTATTTCCGAACGTTTACACGCATCGAGCAAGATCCAAAAAGAAGAAAAATGTGTTCTGTATGAATTTAAGGAAAGAGACATTGAAAGGTGAAAAACCACTTGTGAAATTTTGTTGCCAGACAGAAAAGAAAAGGGTTTCTTCATTGAACTGGGACAGGTGATCAAAAGTGGATCTGTTTTGATAACATGAAGCGCAAGAAATCGTGGGTAGATCCAGGCCAGCCTTCAACATCACAACTAGTGCGCAATATGAATGGAAAGTAGGCGTTACTGTGTATTGGGTGGGATGATAGGAAACTGTCTATTACGAACTGCTGAAATCTAGTGAAATAAATACTGGCGATTGATATCGACGACAACTGATAAAATTAAACCGATCATTGAAGGTGAAACGACCAATATATGCCGAAGGACACGATAAAGTCATTTTTCAACATGACAATGCTCACCCCACGTTGAAAAACGTGTAAAAGCTATTTGGAAAACGTTAAATAGGACGCCCTACACCACCCGCTGTATTCACTAGACTCTTGTAATATTGGTGAAAGTCTGATTTTTACTACTTACAAGACTGGCCTCTGTATACGCCTATATTAGAAGCAATTCTATTCTCGATTCGGTAATTATTTTGTCAATTTTCGGCCGGATATCTCTTTTAACTCTTCGTGCTTAAACTTTTGAACAATTCATAATTCTTGGACTATCTTTTTCTATTTATTTCTGAGACTTTCTTCGAAATTTGCTCTCTAAATGCCAGTCAAATTTTTACGTCATATTTTTGGGAACATTGTCATTATTGGAAACTTTCCTACGCCTTTGTCATCTTCAGCATTCTATAAGCAGGGAAAAACCATTGAAAATTTGCATTGTCTATATCAGGTTAAATATATGCCACGGGGTATTGGGCATATATATTGAATTTCTTTCTAAAAATATGGTTGTTTCGTCCCTGTACCAACTATAGGACCCATCAGTAGGGAGTAAGTTGATACCTTCCCCAGACACCCTTGTCCTCGTACTTATTAATGTTCTGATCTGATATTTGAGGTTATTTCTAACCGGATGATGGCGGTAAGATGTTGAATAATATGACAAGACTTATCCCCTTGGGTCCACCATTTATTTTGATCCATGCAGCACAGACTTTCAGAATACCCCTGAAACTCTTACGAAGAAGTGAAAATTGAGCTTGATGAATGGTCAGCCTTAAAAAACGAACAGTTCTTTTGGCGCGGAATCAATTCTTTGACAGAAAGATGGGAAAAAATCATAGCTGACGATGGCCAATATTTTGATTATTGATGTAATTCATTTTCGCCTGGAAACAAATGCTGAAATTTACTAACTGAAACATCTATTATAAAACGAAATTAAAAAAGATACAACAAAATATTTGGGTGTCTGTTTTATGAATAAAATTTAAATTGGAATAAATCTTTGTGCGTTGTTACAATGGTAGACAATCAACAGTCCAAACTCAAAAGTAGAAGTAGAAAATGACTATTTTATTTTAGTAGTTCGAAAATTATTGAAAAACCTATATTTGTTGTATATTCTGACGTCACCACTTGGTGACTGTGTGTGCCAGCATGTTATTTTATAATTCATTTGAATGTTTAATGTTTAGTTTGAAAAATATATGAGAGTTTGAAACGTATCGCTTCAATCTTAGTCAAACCTGAAGGGACTTGAAGCCCCAGGAGTATTTGAAAGCGCTCAATTATTGGCCTACTCTGTCTGATGGCTTACGATGTTTGTTTCTGGAAAAATCGAAAATATATAAATTAGTTCACTAGCAAGCTATTTTCATTAAATGCTTATTATGCTAACGAATTTTTCTGTCTCGAGTCAGTCGATCAAAGCAAGTAAACACGGTGTAGAATTGGCAACTTGCTTGACATGCAGGAGATTTGATGACGTAACAAAATAGTTAAAACTTCGTTAGAAAATTCATGTGGATGATTTAAAGCCCAAAACAGTAAACCATTACCAGAAAATTTTAGAAAGGCTCTACTCAAATAATTTTTCTTACCGTCCTGCAATATCATAGAATTACTGCCAAATTGATTAATTATTTTTATATATAAAGACATCGACTTTCAGGTGAAAATCATGGCTCTTGGGTTTAGACCGTGTCAAATTGGAATTATTATCCGATGTTTCGCCTACGATTGCACGAGGCATCTTCAGGGATTTTTATTCCACGAGATCAGAATACTGATGTGGAGTAAAGACCCCTGAAGATACCTCGTTCAATCGTAGGCGAAATGTCGAATAATAATTTCAATTTGACACTGTCTAAACCCAAGAACCATGATTTTCAACTTAACCAAAGTCGTGAAAGCTTTCGTTCTTTATTACATCGCCTCTATACACAGTTCATTCAAAAAGTTCCGGGCCTAATTTTTTTTATGAATGAAAACAAGAGTTTAGATAAAAGATTTTATTTAGTTTTCAACATAATCCCTTCCTCGTTCTATACAAGTTTTGCTGCGCTCGTATAGCCGCTGGAACATTCTGGAAAACTCCTCTTATGGAATAGCTTTCAAAGTTCTGGTCACATACCTTTGAATAGCGTCAGCGTTTTCAAAACGTTCTCCCTTCAACGCTATTTTCAATTTAGGGAATAAAAAAAAAGTCTGTCTGAGCCAGATCTGGCGAGTAGGGCGGGTATGTGATGAGTCATCGGTGCGGTACTATTCCTCTCTCGCGCGACGAATCCGCTTCAAAAGTCGATCCAGGACACTTTTGTAGAATTGTGCGTTCAAGATTTAACACGGTGCTCTTTCAGCTCTTTCGTTAACAAGGGCAGAACGAATTTTGCATACACACGCTTCCTACACTGATGTTGAGTTCTTCTGACAACATTTCAACCATAATTCGCCAATTACGAGACAGTGCGACCCCGTACACCTTCTACATGCTCATCGATAGTCGAAGTTAAAGGGCACCCTTCCCGTGTATCATCTTCCAGTGACTTTCGATCGTTCTTGAACTTAAACAATCCTTACCATATGCGGTTTTCAATATTTCGAAAGTTTTCGGACCACGTTCCTAACTTGAAACAACATTTAATTGCGGCCCGTTGCTCCATGGCGCAAATTGTGACGCAGTGGCAAAAACACGTCTACTTCAAACAAACACAGCTAGACAATAAATGAAGTTACATCGCTCACATCTCCACTGAGAGTAACTAAGGCATGATATTACATAGTTCTGCCGTAGCTAGCGCTAGTTGTAAATTGTATACAAAATAAGTTCCGGAGTTTTTTGAATGAACTGTGTATATTAGGAAATATTTAATCACTAAAATTAATTCTTTAATGTTCGATTTATTAACGTTTTTTCTCCGCTAGTATAGACCTTTTTGTATCGTTATAGTTTTAAGAAAGGAAAAGATGTAGAAACAATTCCACATTTAAATTTTAGTTACCATTTAAAAAATGTAAATTATTTTTTTTAGGGCAAAAACAAGAAAAGCAAAAAATCAAAAATGCTAAAAGTGGACGCGAGAATCTTAGGTTTCAATGTCACATCAGCTCCTGACAGAATTAACGTGGGTGATCGAGACTATGGTGATAATTCTTAATTTTGCTACTGTACCATACCAGAAATACAGGGTGCATCAAGTTACGTGATCTGTTAAGTATTTCATAAACGGCTGAAAATATTTCCTTTCATAATCCTATTTTTATAGTAATATGACATTAAGTAGTTACCAATTTTCTTAATTTTGTATTTTTTTAGTATTTTTTTTTCTCTGTAAAAATTATATGTATTCTAAAAAAACATTAATACGTTTACTGTTTATATTGATCTCTTAAAATGAAAAAAACCTTATTGAAACGCACTGGGTGGCGCGTTATGTATGGTTTCTAGATTTTGGGCTGCTGAAACCATGAATTGCTCCATCTCCTTTATGTACTAGTTGTGGTTAAAGTGGCAAAATTACATGACAATTTTCGCGAGTGTGTTACAGCTAAATCAAAACGACTAGAGAATTCAGTTTGAGCTTAGGGGAAAGGTCATATGTACCCTATCCACAGTTCATTATCTTTCCTTCAGCAGCTTGTATTTGTACGAAATCACACATACATAGGCATTGCGATGAAATACATTTTCGCTTTGTTATGCTAAACATGAGAAATGCTTATGATACGAGGCCACACAAGCTGTGACTTTGTAACAATAGCATTCTTCATTTTTAAGGTACCAAATCGAAGCAAGCATGTATTTTAACATAATGGCTGAACAAATTCCTGATTTCTTCCAATATAAGCTGTTGGAAGATAAATGATGGGTCGTGTATATGGTGACTATTCGCTAAGCAAGTACATAATTTGACCATTTTTTAAGCTCACAAAGGGATGTCGTGACCTTGTCATCACCGATTTTTATGAAACTTAAGGATTATACGGACTAAGGTCATCTAAAGAAATCCGCAATGATTGTTGTGAACAAATTTTTAAAGTCGAACGCGTTATACGCTGACTAGTGCGATACTCTTTTAGAAGTTTTCTCTCATCAGCTGCTGTGGCGCAACTGGGTAAGCGTTTTGCCAGTACTCCGAGAGCTGAGGGTTCGATCCCCGCTCGATGAAAATTTTTTTTATCATTTCAAAACATAATTATCGGTTTTTTCCAAGTATTAATTATTTCATGTGGTTTTTACACACGAATATTTAAATACATACTTAAGGTGCTTTTTTTCAATAGTTTATTTTTTATTTATTTATTAACATCAAAGCCCAACAACAATAATTAATTGGACCGTAATAAAACAACCAAAAAAAAAACATAACTATTATAAAATAACAGAATCACAATAGCAGTCCCAGATCTACAATAATACTGAACAGGAACGTAAAAACTGGGTATAACTCGTACTCAGATCACACGATTGCGACACCCTATTAAACACAGAACGCATTCAATATATTGGCGACATACAATATACATTAGTCCTAGGTATCCTTAAATGAAAGTACACACCATGCCTGCTCGTCAATCGTGGCACATTAAAATTTAGCTCGCCCAAAAGCTGAGGACAAACATTCTGACAAGCGTGTATAAAAATAAAACTGAATGTAAGTTATGTCTCATTTCAAGACTTTGCAAAGTAAATTTATCCAGCAACAGTCGATTGTTTATCCCAACCGGTGGGTATACTCCCTCAGTTCTCAACCACAAATACTTCATAAACTTTCGCGAAACGTTCTCCATAGCCAAAATATTTTTATTATTGGAGCCCAAACAAGTGAACAGTATTCAAGTTTACTTCTTACTAGTGCTATAAATAATAATTTTAGCTTTTCACAATTCTTAAATGATCTACAGTTTCTAATAATTACACCCATCATTTGATTATCTTCAGACATTATTCTGCTATAATGAAGATTAAAGGTAAGTTTAGAATCCAATACAATATCCAAATCCTTAGCTGCATCAACTCTTTTAAGTAGGTCATTATTTATTTGATAACTATATAGAATTGGAGACATTTTATGAGTTAGAGACATTACTGAACATTTGCTCACATTCAGTAACAATTGTTTACTCACACACCACCTCTGGACTGTACTAACCCTATTTCACAATCTATCACAATCCTCCTTCGACTGAACCTAGATGTACATTTTTAAATCATCATCGAACAGCAGGAATTCAACATGAATTGATTCAGCGATATCGTTTATAAATATTAAAAATAAAAGAGGCCCCAAATTTGAGCCCTGAGGTAGCTCCCAAAGAAGCCGCAAAACACTTTGATTCAAAGCTGTTATATTGGACATACTAAGACCTATTAAATAAATATGATTTAAGAAAATCGTATAAACTTCGCAAGCTTGGCCAGAATTAAACTATGGCTCATATTGTCAAAGGTCCTTGAGAAGTCGATAAACACCACATCGACCTGACCGCCCGCATCCACAGCATCCGCTGTAAACTGTAGAAAAGACGCCAGATCAGTGGACGTTGACCTACCCCTTAAAAATCCATGCCGTTTTGGAGACAACAAATGCTCGACTTTGTTGATAATGAAGTTATACAGTAGCATCTCAAAGATCTTCGAGAAACCACATATCAGAGAGACAGGTTTGTAATTTTCCGCTTCGGTCCTATTTTTGCTCTTAAATACAGGAAATATTTTAGCCACTTTTCATCTCTTGGGATACACCAGCTGCTTGAGAGAGGCATGAAAATTTTACGTAGCGGAGCAGCCAAAATATGTATAGTGTTTTTAATAAGAAAACTTGGAACAAATCTAGCCCGCTGGATATTTTAGGTTTAAGCCCTTTCGCAATTTCTATTATATCCTGTTCTGTAAAGACCGGACTCTAACTGTATTGCTGTTCAAATCCTCCAGACTAACCTCTTCAGTAGTATTTCATTATAAACTCCTTTAAAATACTCGGCAAAAGGCTTGACAATATCATTAGGGCGATCGAAAGTTTTACCCTGATAAGACACTTAATCGGGAATAGCGCAGCAATTTTTTTTTAATTATACCTCCAAAATGATTCCCAATAGACGTTCAATGTAACGTCGATATTAGGCCTTTTACATCCAATTGGTCTGCGCCTTCAGCAATTTAAATTTGTTATAACAAATGACACTCTTAGCTTTCCTATACTTTTTAAAAATGTTATCCTTACGTTTCAAACTACGAATAATATCCACGTCATATCATACAGGAAAATAGCGACCCTTATTTTTGAAGAGTGGCACGGATCTATCCAATATTTTATTTCATTAATCTTATCGCAACACATGTTAACATCTGAGTACTGATCCAGCTCAGCCCAATCAGCAGACGCAAGATCACCATAAAGAGTATTAAAATTAGCTTTTTTAAAACTGTAACATTTAAACTGACTGCTATTATCCACGAGGAAACCCCTCCGCCGAATTGGGCCAAGCTCCAACTCAACCGCCAGCCCTCATTACCTCCATTTTCAGTTTCACAATTATAGTAAAATTTTTTAAAACAGATTTTGTAAATTTTTGAAAAACAAATAATGAAAAATGAAACTTATACAAAAAGTAGTAATCGAAAAGTCTCAAAATCAATTATTTTTAATTGAAAAATAAAACCAATGGGAAGTGTAGAGAAGTGTTTTTTCGTCACTTATTATTATTATTATATATATATATATATATATATATATATATATATATATATATATATATATATATATATATATATATATGTATTTAAATGTTCGTGTGTGAAAACTACATGGAATAATTAATAATTGGAAAAACGATGATAATTATTTTTTGAAATGCTAAAAAAAATTTGCATTGAGCAGGGATCGAATCCTCAGCTCTCGGAGCACTGGTAATGCTCTTACCCAGTTGCGCCACGACGGCTGATGTGAGAGAGCTTCTAAAAGAGTTGTTAGGGTTTAACGCGTTCGGCTTTAAAAAAATTTTCACAACAATTAAATGAACGATTGCAAGAACGCTTTTAGGGGTTTCTTTAGGTGACCTTAATCGGTATAATTCTTAAATCTCATCAAAATCGGTGATGACAAGGTCGCGACTTCCCCTTGACAGTTTGAATTCTCTGGCTGTTTCGGTTAGGCTGTATTACAGTCGCAAAAATTGACAAAAATACATATTTTGGCAACTTTAATTTTACTTTACTGGAACCTTAAGAAAAAATGGATCGATTTGGTTTTAGCAGCCCAGAATTCACTAGAAAACTAAATTTAATCCACATGTAACGCGTCGGTCAGTGATTTCTTTTAGTTTATATAGGCGATAAAATTAACATATATTGTTTTTTGGTACATTGGAACCAAAAAAAAAAAATAGGAAGTTGGTAAATATTTTCAGTTAAGCCGGTTGTAAAATTTTTAAATTTTTTTCTTGGTCTTGTATATACATTATTGTAATAAATATATTTATTTGTGGTTCATAATAAACACAATTACGGAAACCCAGTGCAAATGAAGAAAATCAGTTTTTATATATTTTTTGTCTACAAAGTTGCAGATTTTTGTGTAAAATTTTTAATTTTAGAGTTGGGTGTTTAAAGATCCTTATATTTCATTATGGTATGTTCAGATCGGCTAAAAAATATAACTATTTCATTGTTTAAAACAAACTGTAATGTAGGGTGTCTCACGGTGATCGTCCATCAGAAAATCACTGGAAATAATTCGATTTGAATCCTGCAAATTTAAATAATGGGGTTTTCGCTGATGTTCTCTTCAGATGAAGTAAAAACGATCTTGTATGACTTCCGGTTATACTGGAATTTGTCCGAAACTTACTTGTTTTAAATGGCTCACCCTGTATGTCATATTTTTTTCGTATTCATTTCCGATAACTTTTATCCAAAGTTTTTTGCCCCACTCTCACCTTTTTGAGGAAAAAAAATATTTTTTCTAAATTTACCTTTAATATCGTTTCAAAAATAAAATAGTGAAACTAGGAATTCCTGTTGTGGCTTTAAATATTATTGGGCTCGATAATAAATTGTCGGAAAATTACTTTTTAGACACAGGGAAATGGAAAAGTAACAAATTTTGAGCTCTATCAAAAGATTAAAAAAAAGATTTTTTTTAATACATTTCAAGAACATTCCCTATTTGTCCATACAGGGTGTCCCCAAAACTAGCTAGAACAGTTTTCAACTTTTTGCAAAATCCTCCAAATATTAAGCAGTTCTAGCAACAATGCCATGATAAACTAATACTATGTTTCTATTGTTTTTGTCAGTTGCAATTAATTATTTATCGGCGATTTGCTACCGTGATTGTACGCAAAAAATATTGCTGAAAAATGGAAAATAATACGTATACTGTTGCACTCGTCATGAATAAGAAATAAATTTAATTTATCAGCGTTTGTATAAGTATTATTTTCTATTTTTCGATAATATTTTTCGCGAACAAACATAGTAGCAAATCACCGATAAATAATTAATTGCAATAGAAACATAGTATTCGTTTATCATGGCCTTTTTGCTAAAAGTCACTAAAACTGCTTGATATTAGGATTTTGCAAAAAATCCTAAATAACTCGAAAACTGTTCTAGCTAGGTACGGAGACACCCTATATGGACATATAGTATGCTTACTTACTAAATGGATCGATAAGGTATTTGCAAAAATTAAGTTTTTTTTAAATTTTTTGATAGAGCTCAAAATTTATTTCTTCTCCACTTCCCTGTATCTAAAATGTCATTTTCACACAATTTATTATCGAGCCCAATAATATCTAAGTAATAAGTAAATTTCGGACAACTTCCGGTATAATCGGAAGTCTCACAAAATCGCTGTTACTTCATGCAAAAAAGCGTGTTCCTGAAAACTCCATTATACAAATATGTAGGATTCAGATCACATTGTGAGACACCCTGTAAACTAGCAACTCGTTCCGGCTTCGCATGAGAGTATACATCTTTCGTCGTAAAACACTTTTTCCATTAGTGAGAACCGGAATAAAATCTGTCTAATACGTATTGAGAAACTGGTGCACAGACGCGACGGAGGACTTCGTTTTTCTACTATGTAGTGATACTAATAAAACAATTATTGTTTCTTAATGGGTTACGGTTAATTTCTTTACAGGAATTTAAGTAAAATTAAAACATTTTTGCTTTTTCATCTAACGTTTCAGTTTATTTATTATAATCATCTTAAGAGTAATTTTCTTAACTGAGAAAAGATGAAAATTGTAGAAGGTAAATTATCTTTAAGACTGTTTTCATGTGAACAACTTAATTAATTAAACTATTTAAGTTGTTAAGTTATTAAGTTGTTCACATGTAAATAGCTCCTAAGGTAAGAAAGTGATAATTTAATTTCTAAGATTTTTCATTTTTTCAGTTAATAAATTACTTCGAAGATAGTTTAAAAAAAAACCGAAACGCTAGTGAAAAAACAAAAATGTTTTAATTTCATTTAAATTCCTTTAAACTCATTTAGAAAAAATAATTATTTTCTAACACGCGCAACAAACGTAATAGATACTAATAAAACATATTTGAGTATTATATTATAATACAAAATAACCAACATATCCCATGTCTACGGCAAGTCCGCGCGAGACTTGAGAATTCAAGTTTCAGGTGTATGGATATGAAACATTTTAGGGAAAAAATTGTACTTTTTATATTCTGAGCTTCTATATGAACTTAAAAAATGTGAAAATAAATTGGAAATTGGAAAACCCGTATGTTTTTGAACAAAAAACTTCAACGATTTTATATCCAGGAATGAATTAATCAACAAAAATTTGTGAAACTTGATCTTTGATGTCTAAGAGTCGTTAAGACACTTTATATCCCACCACGATTGCAAGCATCCTCTTTAACGGAATTTATTTGATGGCTTTAGGCGATTATATTACATCTCTGAAATGTCTTTCTCACAGTCCATTAAGTGCTGGACACTCTTCGAGGATATGGTCAACAGTTTCATCTTCCTCTAGACACTATCCGTACATCTAGTCATCCAATCTTAAGCCTCATAGGTGACAAATTCCACAATGCTTCGCAGTTCTTTCCCTTCCAGGAATTTTATCAATTTGCCTTTTAACAACAATTTTACTTCCTTCTTACCAACGCCATGGGAAGATGTAGAAGTGGTTGGCGTCCGTATAGCTCAACCTTGGGTCTCATCTTTGCAAAACGATCTGTCTCCTCATTTCTGTGTATACCCGAGTGACTCGGAATCCATACGAGTTCAATTGTTTAGGCATGTTTCGCCTTTATTGATTGATTTTTTAAAATAATGTAATTTAGGCGAGGTTAAATCAAGATTGGTTGAATAGTTTTGAAGTGAGACTTCCCGCCAATTTCAAAAGCGATGTTTTGATACAAAAAAAGTGTTTTAGGTTTTGATGAGCGAAGAATGAACGATATCTATAACTTACCGGTTATTCGGCAATTTCCGGACTACATAATAGTCCTTCAGTTTCCCCGTAGAGCTGCTTTCTCTGACATTTACGAACTTCCTTGATGGATAACGGACTACGCCCCTGTCGGAGCTCATCTTTATTGTAAGGGTAATTCTTATACTGATGCCCAATAATTATCTCCAACTTTCCACCTTTTCCATAAGGAAGCGTCTTCGTCTTCTTCTTCTTCTAGCAACCCTTCACAGTCCACTCTCCTTCCACGACTCCTTTTGCTGAGCTATTTGAAGCCAATTTCTTCTTACCATTTTTTAAATATCGTCAACTATTTGTGGCCTGCCAACGCTTCATTTATGTAGACAACTTGTTTTGTCCATCAGGAACCATTTTGGCAAGTAACATGTCCTGCTCAGTTCCTTTAATTGATGTATATGTGTCATGACATCGTTTACTTGAGAACTGATATCTAACATCATATTTTCTATCGTCCGTTGCGTTGTTCTCATTTTGTTGGAGATCTTATAGTAAGAGTGGTGGGTTCTATTCCATAGATTCAGAATGTGTAACAGTTTGCTTGTAGCTGCCGAAGTCAACCAAATTCGTTTCTTTAATTCATTGATTCCAAGTAGACATTCATTAACTTTTTCAATCAATTGATTGTTTATATACACATTCATATTATCTGTTATCATAACAGATCATCTTATTTAAATTTATCGTGGGGTCCAATATTTGCTGATTTTGTGTCATGTAATTCCTCTATGTTCTGGCTGATAAACACTTTATCCTTCGCAAAGTGTTACATATGAACCCACTAATTTTGACACCTTTAATATCTCCCTGTTTAAAAAGATCCACCAACTTTGGCACAATTAAACTGTGGCTCATCTTGTCAAAGGCCCTTGAGAAGTCGGCAAATATCACATCGACCTGACCGCTCGCATCCACAGCATCCGCTGTAAACTGCAGAAAAGACGCCAAATTAGTGGATATTGACCTACCTCTCAAAAACTCATGTTGTTTTGGAGACAACAAATGCTCGACTTTGTTGATAATGAAGTTATACAGTAGCATCTCAAAGATCTTCGAAAAATCACATATCAGAGAGACAGGCCTGTAATTTTCCGCTTCGGTCCTATTTTTGCTCTTAAATACGGGACATATTTTAGCCACTTTCCATCTCTCGGGATATACCAGCTTGATAGAGGCATTAAAAATTTTACATAGAGGAACAGCCAAAACATGTATAGTGTCTTTAATAAGAAAACTTGGAACAAAATCTAGCCCGCTAGATATTTTAGGTTTAAGCCCTTTCGCAATTTTTATTATATCCTGTTCTGTAAAGACCGGAATTGCAATTGTACTGGTGCCCAAATCCTCCAGACTAACCTCTTCAGTAGACGATACTTCATTATAAACCCCCTTAGAATACTCGGCAAAAGCCTTGACAATATCATTAGGGCGATCGAAAGTTTTACCCTGATAAGACACTTCATCGGGAATAGCGCAGCAATTTTTTTTCAGTTGAACATACCTCCAAAATGATTTCCAATATCTCTCTATACGTTCAATGTAACGGGATATCAGGCCTTCATCATCCGATTGGTCTGCGCCCTCAGCAATTTAAATTTGTTATAACAAATTACACTCTTAGTTTTCCTATACTTTCTAAAAACATTATTCTTACGTTTCAAACTACAAATAATATCCGTGTCATACCATACTAGAATTTTTTCGTTCTAATATCTTTGATAATCTTTATCTCCAGTGCATCTCATAATTCCATTGTATGGAAGGCTTTATTATAGTCGGCAAATACTAGATGTATGTATTATATTCATGACATTTTTCAATCAATGTATAAATAGATTGTATCTGTTCAATCATCAGTTACCGTCTCTTCTGCAATTCACGCATTTTACATGGAACTTTTCTGATTTCTAAAACATTTCTTTAATAGCGTCGACTTCCATCTTATTTACAGACCTATCGTGCTTTTTGCGCATTCTTTCTCATATTTTGTGGACCATTCATATTCTTCAGTAATCCTTTTTTTTCAAAAGGTGCAAGCTTGGTAACAGCTACATTTTACTATTATATCCATAACTTTACCCAAGAACCATCACCAAACACTTTGAGATTCATAATCGATCGCCCGTGTTATTCTTTCCTTTCCATTTCTTCGTTTACAGCTTTCTTAGCAACGCGTTCAAATACGGAATTTGTAGTGAAGTGTGTATGAAGAAAACAGACACAATCCGGCGATTCCATTATTTATGTATGGTCATGAAATGAAGTCTTTTTGACCACAGCTGCATAAGAAAATCAGTTTAAAACCAATGCCTTGATTTCTGGGTCCTCCGGATTTTAAACAAATTACAATAATAATTTTGTTCTGAAGAAGCTACATTGTAACAAGACATGTTTTCAGTGAAGTAGTAGATATCTGTTGGACTTCCATTGTCTTTACTTTTGTTGAATATCACGACGTTTCGGCTAGTAGTTATCTCTCGCCGTTATCAAGTGAAACTTGAAAACGGCTACAGATAACTACTAGCCGAAACGTCGTGATATTCAACAAAAGTAAAGACAATGGAAGTCCAACAGATATCTACTACTTCGCAAGAAACATCATTGTCTATGACCTTCAAACAAACATGTTTTCAGTGTTAAATGTTGACATTGAATATAAAGGAAATTTTTAGTGCAATTAATGTTTTACTTAATACATTATTGTAATTATGGCTCTCTGAATCAGTTATATTGAAAATCAAAAGGTCTCATCCACTTATCTAGTACTGTAGGCTCATTCTATAAATTATTATCTCTAATCATAACAATTTCCATATTGCGTTTTATCTAACTCCGATATGGGGTTCCTCGAACACCAATAACGTGCATTAAACTAATTTTGTACACAAGTTTGTAGACTTTTAAGGACATGGAAAGAATATTCTGGAACAACAATAGCATTGCACCCTGTATATTTGTTAATAACTGTACCTTTAATATTATATATATTATATATGATGATTTATAAGACCGTTTTCTAGTTTAAAAATATTGCTTATTTATGTGTAATACATTTTTGTTTTAAAGAGTTTACTGTTTAAATATTAGTTTTACATAAAAGACAGTATCCCGACTTTTATTTTAAACTTTAATTAACCAAATACCCAAAAATCGTTAATAAACTTTCTTGGAAACTGGATGTAAGTAGGAAATTAAAATATCTACCTAGGAAGGATTTTTCGTGTCTCATATGAATGAATTATCTTTTCATTTTGTTGAGAAATTAACATTGTGTTTAAAACGAATATTCTCAAAAATACATAAAAAATGAGGGAATGTTTAAGTTCTTAAATAGAGGCTTGCAATGGGGGCGTTTAAAACACCATTTTTGGGGTCATTTTGCAGGATTAGCAACAGCACAATACTGAAAAAACTAAAGAGATATGAAGAGAATAATACGAGGTTTGCCCCAAAAGTATCGAGCCTGCATCATATCTCCGCGTCAAAACTTCCGAGCGACCTCTGTGGGGCATGGGCGTCACCAGTAAGTCTTCACGAACTCGTTGGTGTGCGCAGTTACCGACTGGACGTGTTAGTTCGTGAACGGTGTGCGTTTGTGTACACTGCCTTTTTTTCGTTCGTCTCATTTTGTTATTGTAGAAAATGACGGAAAAATTCGATCAACGAATTTGCATCAAGTTTTGCTTTAATCTTGGAAAAACTTGCTCGGAAACAATTAATATGATGAATAAAAGGCATTTAGAGAGGAGTGTATGAGTAAAGCAAGAATACAAGAGTGGTACAAACGGTTTAAACCCAAATAGCACACTTCAGTCCACTGGATATCCATCGTTTATCCAAAGCTGGACATACTGGGTATCCATGGGATGTCCAGAATTTGTTCACCAACATCCTATGGATATCCACTGGACTATACGATTGTCCCACTCATGGATGTCTTTTTGGATTACATATATTGTCCAAGTATGGATCATTTTTGGATATTAATAGGACTAATTTTGGATGTCCATATATTGTACATTCTTGACCCGATTGTGGACATATTATCCGATGGTATTGTGCTTTTTGGATAAATAGGTCATAATCTATTGTTCCCTCTTCTTGACGTTCCGCTAACGTGAATGGTAGATATTTTCAGAATTTGCTTAGGGTCAGAGAGCTTACAGTACCTAATTAATCTGCACTTCTCAAGACACAGACCACTCATGTCATCAAAACGTCGATAACAAGTAACCATAGATGGCCCTATTAGTCCCAAAAATTAAACAGATATAAATTACATTAGCGAACCAGGTAACAGGAACTGGATCCACATATTACACTTATTGATTACAATTGTCAAGTTTTTAATACAACACTATATAAGAATATAAAATTTTATAATTAGTCGAATTGCAAGTGTTACAAAATATAGCTTCAATTGATTTAAATTGTTCAAGCTGTAGAAGGATCGCTATGAATAAGTTATCTGGTTCCATAGTAATAGGTACAATTTCAATTGGGTAATAGAAAATATACCAATTATTTAAATAAAGACTTTTTATTGTTACAATGATTATTTTTTTCTAGATTTATTTCTGTCGTTTATTCTCTTCAACCATTGTCTAATCTCGTCTTCGGCTGTTTTTTATCGGCCCCCCATTCTTCTACCGCAGCTGAAAATTAATAAGGTTTAACGTTAAATGATGCAGTATTTTATGGTTTTGTAGGAATTTAAATATCTCTCTCTCTCTCTCTCTCTCTATATATATATATATATATATATATATATATATATATATATATATATATATATATATATATATATATATATATAACCAAATGCATCGTTATTGCTTAGAGTGCTTAAACCAACAGACCAGAAAAAAAATTTTAACACACTTTTTGTCTGGGTATTATCAGAACAAGAGGATCTAGAGTTCAACGTGTGAAATCTGACACCCAATTTGTTCTTATTATTTACGAGTATGACAAATAAAACAGAGAGATTTTTTTCATCAAATTTTTATATTTAAGTGGTAACTTACCTACAAATAGTGAACATAAGTTCTTTAAAGGGCACTTTACTGTTCCATCATATGTATAATTCTTGGAAAGGCTATCTGTCATTGTTACAATAAAATATCTTTTAATAAGTTAATAGGTATAATTTCTTCCAATTTTCGCTAATTGCAAAACCTAAAATTATATTACTTTATTGAGATAATTAAACGTTAATTCCACATATGCTAACCTAAGAATATTTTTGACTTTAAGAATCAAAGTAATTTATCTTATGTGACTTGAGGCAGCTGATTATTTTCTTAAGTAAAAGGATAGTTGAACTCCTGCAGAAAATTCTTTGTAGATACTTGTTGTTTTTTCCCTATTTAAGATTACCTGAATATCCTTTCTAATTTGGTACAAATTGGCTTTCACATAGGAATTTTATTTGAACCAATCTGTGGAAAATTCATCTAAAAAATAATTAAAATAAATTAAATTATGTCTAAACCTAGAGTCGAATTGTCAAAACTTTATTATATATTTTTTAACAATTATACTGCACAAAAATACACATCAATGTAAACTTTTACTAGCTTTTAATCCAAAATAGTCATAAAAAAATTAATATAATTATTCAAATTTCCTATAGCTTTTATTCCATTATAAATTTTGATAACATTTATTAATGCCAGCAATCTTATTAGACTGATTATTCAATAATGACTTTGTCAGAGAGAATTTTCTCTAAAATTTACAATTTTATTATTACACAAATTTACAACTCTATCTGTGCTCCATTTTAATCAACAAGATACAAAATTCATTGGCCTATCAAAATATTTGCAGTTATTTGTAGTAATTTCCATTTAAATAAGTGATTGTATGAAAAAGTATAGCTACAAAAGCTATATTTTAACATTCGTGTTTTGATACTGAATATTTTGTTCACTTTCAAATTTATACGAGTTTGATACTAAATTATCAGCTTTTCGTCGGGCATGTCTGTAGTTTCGTTCGGTAATTAAAAAAAATAAATTAAAAATAACTATACTTATCTTTAACGGTGGCATCTTCTTCAAATGAAAAGCACACTTGATTGTAGCTCAACTAAAACTCCAAAGGTCTTTTTTAGCTCGACGTCAACACAATAATGGGCACAAAATATCTGAAGGGATATTTTGTGATAGTGACGGGCCAGCGGGTTAAGAAATGACAATTCTACAGGCCGATATTACAGTATCCGATTTTACCGACAACCCGAAATTTAATTAATGGACGTCTGATGGACTTACCCTGGATATCCAGATATGGACGTCCATATAGATAACAGGTCATCACATCTAATGGACATCCATAAACGGTCCATGGACATACAGGACATTATATGTACCTATTCTGAATATCCAGTGGAAATCTTGTGCTATCTGGGAAGATGGCCGCACGTCAGTTGACAGTGATTTTCGCTCTGGCCGACCTTCGAGCGCAATGACACCAGTAAATGTCGAGCGTGTGCGACTTGCAATTAAAGGAGATCGTCGGTTGACTGTACGCGAACTAGAAAGTGGTCTTGGAATACAAAAACTACTGTTTGGAGAATTTTAACCGAGAATTTGGCAATGGCTCGCACGTGTGCGAAATTCATCCCAAAATTGCTAACGGCAGAGCAGAAGAATCTTCGCTTTGAAATCGCTCAGGACCACTTGGAAATGGTTTCTTATGATGAAAATGTACTTAAGAAGATTATTACTGGTGATGAATGAATCATGGGTTTACGGCTATGATCCAGAAACAAAGCGACAGTCTTCACAGTGAAAGCATTCTGAAGCGCCAAGTCTAAAAAAAGCACGTCAAAGTCGGAGCAAAGTGAAGACAATGTTGACTGATTTCTTTGATTATGAAGGTGTTGTGCACCACGAATCTGCTCCGAGAGGTCACACGATCACTAAAGAATACTATGTTGAAGTATTGAAAAGATTACGTGACGCAGTCAGAAGAACACGGCCACAGCTTTGGACAAGCGGTGATTGGCTGCTTCATGACGACAATACGCCAGCGCATTCATCGAACCTTGTGCAGCAATATTTCATAAAGCACCAAGTCGTACAGCTTCGCCAGCCTCCGTACAGTCCCGACGTAGCTCCCTGCAACTTTGGCTCTTTCCCAGATTAAAAATGCCGCTCAAAGGACACCAGTTCGACGACAAAGAGACGGTTGAAACTAATGCGACGAATGCACTGAAAGCAATTCCGAAAACTGACTTCCAAGGTGTACTTCAGGAAGCGGAATCGCCGCTGGGAACGTGTTATTCAATTAAATGGGGACTACTTTGAAGGATGTCACTCACCGGATGATAAAGAATAATACCAATGCGGAGATATGAAGGTAGGCTCGATACTTTTGGGACAAACCTCGTATATCTAATTATTGGACAAATCCACAAGGAATGCGACGAGTGAAGACACTCCTAAGGAAAAACCAACTTTTAGAATTCTGACAGGGCACCGCCACATGTGAGAACATCTTGAGTAACTTAATCTAGCGGAGAGAAGAATGAAGATTTTGCAAGGCAGGGGGCGAAATTTTGATCTACATTTTTTTGCAAAATTCTAGGTGTGATAAAATATTTATATAAAAAAGGTCTGAAGGAAGATGAAATTCATACCTATATAGTAAATATATTAAGGAACAATGCTCTTTCACGAGCGACAGTATTTAATTGACTTGCTGAATTTAAACGTGGTCGTACAGACATCAGTGATGAGGTGCTCACTGGACGTTCAAAAACTGCTACCAATGAAGAAATTTATTTATTCTATATATGATACGGTTTTGGGTAATAAACGAATGATTGCGTGTGAAATTGCCGAACGGGTGTTTCATATTTTGAAAAATGAGTTAGAATTTAGAAAGCTATTGACAAGGTGGGTGCCACATTTGTTAACTTTGCATTAAAAACTCATTCGAGTGGGACTTTCACAAGTTTTGGATCGATTTACAAAGGAAAAACTGATTTTGTGCATCGATTATAAATATCGATATTACTTGGGTTTACCATTATGATCCTGAACTGCGACAACGAACAGTAGAATGGATTAAATCTAGTTGTTTTGCTTCAAAGCAGGCAAAGGGGGGCAAAATAGTCCAAAAAGGTTATGGCATGAATTTTTTGGGATGAAAAAGGAATATTTTTAATTGATTACCTGCAAGACAGGATAATATTATTGTATTCTGAAGATAAGATTTTAACTACAGAAGAAAAAATCATCTTTCATCAGGACAATGCGGTTGCTCACAAAACCGTTTTGCCGATAGCGAAAATCACTGAATTACAGTTCTGATTCCTCGAACATCCACCCTCTCCACGAGATTTAAATTCTTCTGACTTCCATCTCTTCACACACCTCGAAATATTTCTTGCGCCGAAAGTGTTTTTCATCGAATGAAGTAGTCATTGTAGCCGTAGAAAGGTATTTTAAAGGCTTTCCAGAAAATCACTTCCGGGATGGGGAATGAATTGGAGAGTTGCTGGAAAAAGGGTATTGAATTTGAAAGAGATTATACTGTAAAATAAATGTAGTTTCAACCATTAACTGATATTTCATGTATAGTTTAGAAACTTTTCAAATCATCTAATACTTCATGAGGACCCACTGGTCTTAAAGTCTTAAGTGTACTGACGCAGAATAATCCCAAAGTAATAAAACTATTAAAATATATATGATTCTCAAATAATACAAAAAAACATTTGTATGATCGATTTTGCGTAATGTTTGTTAGTATATGAATGGGTTGATTGTTTATTTCGACCTTCACATTATTTTAATGACTTTCTTAGAAATTTTTATTGATATATGATATATAGAGTAATTATTCATATTAAACATGAAATATATTTTACTCCATGGAAAATAGACTTTCGTCAGTAACAAAAATGTAACATTAGTTTTTTTGTTGGAGTGTGTTGATTTCCGCATCCTATAAAACATATCTCGATGGTAACTCCAAAAGACCTGTGAAAAGAAAATGGCGGACCAAAAGTTTACATGATTTTCGGTTTTTTGAGTTTATCTCGAAAAGTAAAAGTTTGATCGAAAAATGTTTACACAATCAAAAGTTGTAGAGAATTAAAAAACCTATCGATTCATATTATATAGGTTATAGGTGGCGCCACTAGTTCTCGAGATATATTTTTTTTTCGACAAAATTTACGGTTTTTGTTTTTTTTTTAAGACATTTATTAACAACTTACCGATTTAAAATTTAACATAAATATAGGTATTGTCTAGAATCTGTGAGTCTTTTATTTTCCCAGAAATTCGATGTCAAAGTTGAAAATTCAACCTCAACTTTTTTTTCAATCGTGGACCGAGAAATTTTGCAAAAACCAAGTTTTGTACCAAAAAAATTGCGATAACTTTTCACCGGATGGAGATAAAATTTTTTTAATGCGTGCATTGGATTTAGATGTATCATTTTTGATCTCAAAAAAAAATTTTAATTTTGGATGAAAAAAACTTTTTTTTTCAAAAATTCATAATGGCGTGGCAAATTTGCAGAAGATGCTTTTGAATACTTGTACTTTACCTGTGAATTTTTTGGATCCAAGAAATACACTTCCATACGATCTGTGAACCTTCGAAAATTGAGCCGAATCTAATCGAAAATAGCTGCTTCAGGCCGCTGTTGACGGGTTGCCATAGTTCAGGCGCATTATTCATGCATAACAGTATAATATGTAATATATAATTGAATATTTTGATGATTTTCTCTATAATTTTTTCTAAAAATTTTGTTAATAAACAAATAATATTTAATATGACTAAACAAATTGTTACTATTATATAAATTAATAAAACAATATCAATATTATAAATATTACTTGTGATGCATAAGTTTCCTTGAAGCGCCAATGAATAATGCGTCTGAAATATGGAAACCCGCCGACAGCGGCCTGCAGCAGCTATTTTTGATTAGATTCGGCCCAATTTTCGAAGGTTCACAGATCGTATGGAAGTATATTTCTTGGATCCAAAAAATTCACAGATAAAGTACAAGTATTAAAAAGCATTTTCTGTAAATTTGAGCCCTTAATATTCATTTGCCATGCCATTATGAATTTCTGAAAAAAAAAACGTTTTTTTTTTCATCCAAAATTAATTTTTTTTTTTGAGATCGGAAATGGTACATCTCAATCCAATGCACGCATTAAAATAATTTTATCTCCATCCGGTGAAAAGTTATCGCAATTTTTTTGGTGTAATAATTGGTTTTTGCAAAATTTCTCGGCCCACGATTGAAAAAAAAATTTTTTTAGTAGATCTTCAAAACATAAAACAACACAAACAATTTCCATTAAAATTGAGCATTGTATCTTAATTCGGAAAGCGGAAATTTGAGGTTGAATTTTCAACTTTGACATCGAATTTCTCGGAAAATAAAAAACTCACAGATTACGGGTTTGACATACTTTTTTAGAATAATAATACCTATATTTATGTTAAATTTTAAATCGGTAATTTGTTAATAAATGTCTATTTAAAAAAAAAAACAAACAAAAACCGTAAATTTTGCCTAAAAAAATATATCTCGATAACTGGTGGCGCTACCTATAACTTATATGAGTCGATAGGTTTTTTAATTCTCTACAACTTTTGTTTGAAACATTTTTCGATACAACTTTTACTTTTCGAGATAAACTGAAAAAACCGAAAATCGTGACCATTTTTGGCCCGCCATTTTTTTTGCACAGGTCTTTCAGAGTTAACATCGAGATATGTCTTATAGGATGCCGAAATGTACACATTCCAGTAAAAAAAACAATGTTACATTTTTTGTTACTGACGAAAGTCTATTTTCCATGGAGTACTTGAGCCCCTTAAGTACATGAATGGGTTGATTGTTTATTTCGACCTTCACATTATCGTAATGACTTTCTTCGAAATATTTGTTGATACAGACAGAGTAATTATTCACATTAAACATGAAATATATTTAATGGCACTGCGGTTTCGTCTGTAGTAGGTAAGTACTCTTTGCATAAAATTTCGAAATACGTTTTGGAGTAAGGACGGCCGCTAGATTTTACAAATTTGGCGTTTAATTTATCCTTCGAGTCTATAAATCGTCTCGGAATGATTCACATACAGAGTGTCCAGTAAGTACCTCCTAATGATAAGAAACAAATTATTTTTGATTGTATATCCTTTCATGATTTAATTCAATACAATAACATTTGTAACTTTATAATTAAGTGATACTAGACTTAGTTTTTTCAAATTGTTTAAATATCTTAGTGTCACATAACCAGTCACCGTTAACTAATGTAGATAGGCATCATCACCCTCTCAGCTCGGAGTTGCAATTCACTAAATTTAATTTTCGCGGTGCCGACTGATTTACTAAATGACTACTTCCAGGATACTGACTGGAGCTTTCTGCACTGTGGCAATATTGACGACGCAGTTGAACTGTATTATACGGTTTTAAACATTGCGTTTGATTTGTATGTTCCCAAGTCTAAAATTATCCTAACTACTTTTCAAGGAAGACAATTAATTTAGTAAAAAATAAAAACAAAGCATTTCAAAGATATAGATGTACTCGACTGTTAGCGCAAGAGAACAATACAGAAAATGGTATCCTGAAAAATGTTAAAGCTTTCTGATCTTATATTAAATCTCAACGATGCAAAACAGGATACCCAACAATAATGATAAAACTGGCGGTTTTTGGAGATAAATCGCACAAACAGGTAAAAATAAAATACGCAGAGTGTGCTTTAATTTATGGGGAAGCGGTCTCGCTCTTCGAAGGCAAGAAGATTATGAAAAATTTTCATTTTCAAGTCCAGACACCGTCCAAAGGGTTGATTGGTGCTCATTTAACTTACAATGTTATTAAAATGCAAAAATGGTAAAAACATTTACATATTATTTTGGCAAATGTTCAATATGGGCTCCATGCACTTCAATACATTTTCTTATTCTTCGAATATTTTTTCGCTGCACTGCAAATAATATTCCGGCATTATTATGGACTTGGTTAGAATGCTGTGCTATTCTCGCTAGTAGTTCTTCTCTAGTATTGAATAAACTAGTTCTTTTAGATGTTCCCAGAAGTAAAAGTCTGAGGGATTTAGGTCTGGAGATCTTGGTGGCCATAAAACAGGCCAACCTCGACCTGTCAATCGAGGGTCAAAAACGTTAGTTTAGGGTTGACGTAATATACGGTTAAAATGAGGTGGAGCACCAGCATGCATGTGCCACATTTGGATTTTTCTATCAAGAGATACGTCTTCCAGTAAATTATTTAAATTTTGCTGCAAAAATTGTGAATGAATCTCACCATTGAGTCTTCCTTCGAAAACAAATAGACTTATAAGGTTGTTTAAATGTAAATTGTGTGAGTTTATTATGCCATCTTTTCTAAAACCGGCCTCATCGGTAAACAAAATAAGGTTAAAAAAATTTTTGATTTATTATGTTGCTATATAAACCAGTTGGAGTATTGAAGTCTTGTGGGATAATTATCCAGAGACATAATAGCGTGTACTTTTTCAACGTGGTACTGGTGAAGTAACTGTTCTGTTAGAGTTTCATGTACAGTACATTTTGTAACATTTTTTTCTGTCGCGAGTTATCTTATGCTGTTTAAAGGGTGCTCTCCTGAGAGGGCCCTCACTGCCACGTCGCGTCAAAAATTACTCTGAATAGAACATGTAAAAAATTAATTCGTTAACTCTAAAAATTATTTTCTAATCATCTTTTACCGGCTTCGATCAATCCTTTGAAAGGTTTTTGGACTTAAGAACTGTTTGAGCTGGAAATTTTTTAGCACAAAATCTTTTTACCTTCGAAGAATTTGACAGCGCTTCACCATCAATTAAATGCATATCAGTATACTCTGTGTAAGAATATTCTTCAATTTTTTAAAATTATTATTACTTGAAAGTCGTTTTGACAAGTTCCGTCAATAGTAATTCATTATGTAGGTATTAACAATAACAACCTGATTTTTACCTGTTTGTATTAAGCATTAGTAAGTTTTGAGTGTTTCGTAGAAAAATCGATTTATCTCGAAAACTGCCAGTTTTATCGAAATAAATTAAGAGTATATTTTTTGAAGAGGAATGACCAAAGTATTAAAATCAGTTTTCAGCTCCGTAAAATGACACCTGTCAAAAATTAGATCCAACGTGTGTGGCTGCAAGTCCGTTTCTGACTTCTCTGATGATTTAAAACATCTACTATAGTATGGTTTAATGAGTATGGTCTCTATAAAACATTAAAATTTCATTAAAGTATACAAGTCCGTACAGCCGATAAGGTAAATCGCTTGGTACCTCTTTAGGGCTCTGTACCATCGTCAAGGGGCACTTTGGGAATTTTTTTTCTATGACAAAGTTGGGTTATTTTGACCTCCCATGTATGCTTCCGAGAATTTAGGAGGTACTTACCGGACATCCTGTATACCGAAGTAATTCATACAGGTTAAATCGCAACTTCTTGACAGCCAGTTTTGATTTCCAAAACGAAAGATGACATGATCTGGGACCTACGTTTGCAAGTGCAAACCAGCGTTGCCAACCGTACGGTAATTACCGTACATGCACGGTAATTTCAGTCATTGTACGGTACACGAACCAAACCCACTACCATACCATAACAGTACGGTAATTTTACCAATTTGAGAGTTTCATTAACAAAGAAGCTTCTGAAAGCAAATCGATATACTTGGTCAGTTCCCTTTCATTAGGATATTTTTGAAAAAATGTTTTTTCATTTAATTTTTTTTTGTAATAAGTAATGCCATCTATTCTCACATTAAAAAATATTTTTTATGTTAAAGTTGGACCACCTTATTCACTTAAATGATCTAACTTTAAAACCAGTGTAAGTTGACAGTAGAGGGTTTAAATTGACAAGTATAACGATAAATCAAGCAAGTTTAGAACCTTAAAAATGCAAGCTTAAAAAAATAATTTTCCTTCATTACTAAATGGGTAAAAATAGAATTGTCTTTATTTTCTGAAGACAAGTATTCTTCTCACTAGTACTTTTTTAATATTCCTGTCAAAGCGTTTATTGTTGATTATAACAGTATCACAAGCAAAATGAAATTGGCCAATTAGAAAATCTAATTTCCATGCCAATTAAATCAGGTCTAAGTCTTAAACCTTCTTATTAAAACTGGCTGAAATATTTTTACTTTATTACGATCTTTAAATAATATAATTATTACGATACTATTTTAAGCAAAAAATTGTTTTAAGATTTTTAGAAAAAGAAACCAAATTTCGAGTGATGGATTGAAAAGAAAGATGAAAGGATCGCCCGTTTGAAATGCCAAAACCGATAAACACAATTAATTTTCCATCTTTTTTTTTTAATTCAGTCAATTACAAGGCTGGTACGGTAATGTACGGTAATTTATATGAGCTCGGTACGGTATTCATAAATCAAATGTTGGCAACGATGGTGCAAACAAATTAAGAACTGCCCAAACGGCCTTAGTCTAAAAGATAAAGTGCAAAACGAGAAAGTTAGGCAATAACAGGAGTCCTGGATATAAACTCAAAGATAGCCCAATAGAAATGGATAGGTCAGGTGGCTAAACAAAATCTCAATAAATAGAATGAAATAGTGCAATGGAGGTCAGGAATTGGGGAAAAGATAGTATCAACTTGCACATAACAGAGACATGGAAGAGGCCTATATGCAACAGTGGATAGATGAAGGCTAAAAAGAAGAAGCTAACTAAGAAATTTTTAATTTTTTCTTTAATTTTACCACATATTATTTCATCTTGCAAATGCGACAAAAGGCTTTTCCGCGAAAACCATTTTTCATAAAATATACGGCCCCAGATTATTTCATCTTAACCAAACAAATTTTTAAGTGGATTTCTATTGGATTGCACTAAACTTTACTGTATACCTTTCATCGTGTTGTTTTCTATTCGTATTTTATGTTTTATGGGAAATTATCATATATAAGATATTTTTGTTTAAAAATGGTATGAGGAGTCTCCTGTGACTGCACGTCGAAAACTGGAGAAAATAATGGCTCTTTTTTAATTTCCTAAGAATCACTTGAAGTATCATTTGAATATTGTCAGAAATGATAAGAACAAAAAAGTGATGTTAGTCTAAATTAACTTATGTTTAACTGTAACAGTGTAAAAATATTTGTCTAGATAACTGACAAAAAATAAAAGATATGAATTAAAATATCAGTATGAATTCTGTCAATTTTACTCTTGGTTCATTACACCTCCACTGACGACACCATTAGGTGGTCGAAACCGTGAGAGAACTGAAACTGAATTCGCAATTTCTATCTTTTTCCTTTATGGAGAAAAACTGCAACTTTTTAAAATAAGATATGACATTATCTAATAAAATGGTACACTTATTTGTAAAGAATGCTTAATGTATTTAATATTTCTAAGAATCTATTCTATATACAGTTCCCCCAAGTCATTCGAAACCTATAACAAGAAAAACAAAAATAACTAATTTATTATTTATCTCAAACAGTACATCACAGAGTAAATCCGAATAGTACAATCCTTATTGAATGTTACATAAATAAAATAAAATAACTCATCTAATTCTTAACGGTGATACAAACCTTTAACAAAGAATACACACTCAGAAAGAAGAAAAAATGACTACATAAAACAAAACAAAAAAAAAGTTTTGAAGTAATATATTCTAAATTGCAGATGAAATAAAACGTCGAAGTTGCAACACACGAATATTCAAGTATTATATAAGAGTGACTTTACTTTCTTTTTGAACGTAGGCAAGGAGCATTCAAGATCGAAATTAGGGGGAATATTGTGTTGAAATATTGCATAATACGATTCATTATATTATTTTTACCAACATCAGTACGGCTCCTCTTAACCGAGAACATTTGGAAAAGGCGAGTGTCGCATGACGGAACTCGGAAGTTAATCAATTCAAGAAGGCCAGAACAGTAAATGCTATTCCTAATTATATTAAATCCAAAAAGAATAGTAAAATAAGTTCTACGCAATTCCATACCTATTAGTTGCAATCTTTGAGAATAGGAAAGATCTTTGTTTACGCCGAGCTTATAGAGCATAAAATTCACAAACTTTAACTGTATACGTTCAATCCGCTTAATATGCGTTATGTAAAAAGGGCTCCAAACAATGCAACAATATTCTAGGTGGCTACGTACAAGTGTATAATATGAAGACTTTAAAACTTAGATACTTAAAAAATCCCTGCAGCGTCTCATTATAAATCCTGCCATTTTGTAGGACTTTGCTAAAATATAATTAATGTGGTCATGAAATCGTAATTCAGTGTCAAAAATAACGCCTAAGTCACCGATTAAGGAAACTCTGGTGAGGAGGGAATTAGAGATGATGTAAAACTGGATATTTCTTCTTAGCAAATGAAATGATCTTACATTTTGAGTTGTTGAGTCGCATCTGGTTTGCCTCACACCATTCCATTAATTTGTTAATTTCAGATTGTAGAAGCAGGCAATCATCAGTATTGTTAACTCTCTTAAATACCTTCAAATCGTCAGCGTAGAAGAAACTGGCAGTTTTCAAATACATTGCTAAGATTATTTATAAAGATGAGAAAGAAGATAGGTGTCAGGTGTGACCATTGAGGTACACCGGATGTTACATTTATCAGTTTAGATAAAGTATTATTGAATTTAACTACTTGTGTTCGATTGGTGAGATAACTAGAAATCCACGATAGTAGGGGATCTGTTATACTAATATGGAATAAGCATTTTTTGTTCTTAATTAAAAAAAAAAAAGGAATTATTAACACCTATCTAGGTTTTTACTTTTATTCAATGGAAAACCTTTTGTTATTTCTTTTTAATTTTAATCATTACTACTGATATTATCAGCAATATTCTTTCTAAGTTTAACACATTTCCCCAGTGTAATATGAATGAATGAAACAAAGGTGGTGATACTTGATCATCGATGCCTAGGCTTAGTTGAGCCTTTTATATCCCATCATAGCTACAGGTCATTCGGGACCGATCGCCTTTGCGAATCCAAGCAGTCTCGTTAATTGAACTTTTCTATTTCCAGTAACAAAATTGTATATCTGAAATCAGTCCGTTGAGTGTTGGGTACACTGGAAGTAGCTTATAATCTTAATAAGTGTCTAAAACTGCACTGTTATTTCTTAAACCCCTTAATTTCAAAACAACGTAGATGATCCTGCAGACGGAAAAATATTGCATTTTGTAGGTACTAATTACCAACTTTAGTTTGAATAAAAAAGAAAACATAAAAAAAATACAAATCAATCAAGTATAACAAACAAGTTTTATTAAAAATTATACAATATAATTAAAAAGAAAATCACTTAACAAAGGCCTTTCTTCTATACTAGTACTTTCCAAAACACATCCTATAACTTTTTGTATATTTATTAAGCTCCCACCAATCACATTTGGATACTTTCTTTCTTGATTTTCCGAGTAATTAAATAATAAGCGTTTACTTAAGTAGTCTTCATAAAAAGACACACTACCTACTTCTATATAAGTACCTAAATGACTTGAAAACATTTGTATCGACAATTTTAAACTCTCAGCTTTCTTTAGTCTATTTGCTGGCAATAAAATTATTCTAAAATGATAACCTAACTGTTTATATAAAATGGTTATTTCATCTATAATATTTTCTAAAATATTTGGATTTTCTAATGTAGCAATAAACATACCAATGTCAGAAGACTGATTTAAATTAAACAGACTTTTCGGGCTGTTGTGTTCCACCTCAATATATTTTCTTCCACAACAAAACATTTTCATTGGAAAATGAGTTGTTTGAACAAAATGTTTTGCAAAATATGCCATGAAGGAATACAGAGAACTAGCACCAACTAAATGTAGTTTATTTAATTCATCGCTCCTATTGCAATGTATGTCTTCTAAAGATAAAACTTCAGATTTGTTTGTTGGATCAGTTCCACAACCTTCAACTACTACACTTCTAACAAAATCTGAATTAGAAAATTGTACATAATGTAAACCAAGTAATTCACTTAGAAAATAATTTTGAAGTGCAAATTCTAAAAGAGCTGCATCAGATTTTAAATAACAACTCATATTATTAATAAATTTAATATAGTTTTTATTGTGACCAATTGTAATGTGACTTTCTGATTTAGCTGTTGGTCTTTCAAGGTAACTATACATTTCTAACTCACCACTGTGAGGAGTCTTGGGGTGTAAAACATTAGGTAGATTTAACACTTGTAAGGCAGCACCTTCTTCCACACTATAACTCATATTACGCAGATTTTTAAAATCTTCCTTGATGATTTTAAGGTGCAATTTAAGAGCCGCAATTTCCTGATTCACTGTTTTATCAGTTTTGAGTTTCATGAGGCTTGCAATGGTTTGTCCGATTTCAGATCTAGTATGCTCCAAAATCTTCCTCCTTGCATCAATATCTTTATAAAATTGCCATCTTTCTTCAACCTTATTGACATCAATTGACAATTGCCGTAGTCTAATATTTTCAATTAAATCTGCTTTATTTGTAAATTGAGAATCAAAATCGATAGCTGGAGTCAATACTACAAAATTTGTCTGAGCTTTGTCTCCAGTAATATAGAGTGCAGAAGAAAAGCAGCGCAAACCAGTTTTAATATAGCTGATTTTAATTTTTAACATTTTTAATTTTCTAGTTCTACTCTGGATCTTTTTATACTTGTATCGGGATTTTCCGAAGTAGGCTGGGTTTCTATCTTCCTTTTGGGGGGTTGTTTCCAACTTCCATGCCCAGCAGCACGTTCCGATTCTTCAATGGTATAGGGCTCCTCCTGTAGTGCCTTTAACCTTCTTTTGTGAACTTTAGTAGTAAAGTGTTCTTGCAAAGCCTGACTATTAATAAAATATCGAGCACAGTGAATACAGTAGAACTGAGCGTTACCTGGTTTGTCAAAATCAATGTCTTGCTCTAAAAGTGTTGGGGCATTTTCTGGTTTTATATCTTCATTGATCTAAACATAATTACAAATACATTAGTAATTTTGTAGAGTTGAAGTCATGATCACGTTAACAATACAACAGTAAAGAAGGTAATAATAACAGTGTTTTTATAACTAGAGACAATTTGTTCTAAAAGATGTTTACCTGATCCAAGTCTTTGACTCTACGTTTCGTCTTGTATTTCTTTTTAAGGTTAGTGTCACCCGCACTGTATTTTTTCCTTTTATAGACCATTACAAACAACCTCCACAATAATTTTTATTCATATACCTATGTATCCTTTTTATTAAAAAATATATAAGAAATATATGCTAATAAAAATAAAATCACCTTCGGCTCCAAACACGTGTTTTTGACTTTGACAATTTTATTTGACAACGCTATGTCCGATTGTTTCATTTTCGTAAGTCGTTTTTGGTTTACCTTGTGTTCACTTTTAAGTGATTCAATAAACAAAGACAGCCAGCAAACTGTGATTTGCCGGGTTACCTTATAATTTACGTAAAGAAAGTTGCATAAGACATGAGCGTTTCACTTCAACAAGGAAATCGTCGATTTTTTAGTTCCATGGTCTAGTCTGTAAAAATAAAGGGTGATGTATATGTGCTTATAGCATAGGATCTCTTTTTGTTTTATAATATATTTCATTTTTGTCGGATGCGAAATTAGATAACGGCTGTGCGAAAATTATTTTTATCTCAAAATTAAAACGTTTTTATAAAAGAATTTTTAAAATCTTATAGTGATTTTATACTACCTTAGTGGTGACAAATTTTTAAATCGTAAAGTAACATATCAGTGTTGCATTATTCTCTATATGTTAATCTTGTATTTGTTTCAACAGTCAATTTTGTTGATGAATCTCTTTCGGACAAGTTTGATTTTTATTTATTTTGAACCAAAAAATAAACCTACATGGCATAATATATTTATAAAAAATATAAAATACCCTTCTTTCTTCCTTTTTTTGACATTACCATCATATGACATAAACAGACAATTATTTTACATATACAAAAGGTTGGAATAAGTATTTGTGGATTATAGCCATTATTTTATCATATTATTTATTTTTTAAAATTAAGGTCTCAATCAGACATGTTAATTAACAATGGATAGAATAGATTTTTGTTTGAGATCAATAGAAATGATAGAGGAAAATATTCTGCTGATGATATGATGTCTTTACTGGACTTATAAAGTTACTCTCTTGCTGGTCACAGCGCCCTCTACAAATTAATGGAGATACTTTAATATTTTTACCGTTGGTGGGGAGAAAAAACGTAAAGACCTCCTTTTATTTTTATTTTTTAGAAATATTTTGTTTACCTTTATTTTTATAAAAAATGGAAAATAATTGTTTTCATCTACTTGTTGGTAGAATGAAGATTACATGGGATCCGAATATATATTTTTTCATGCCCTTTTAACTCGAATAAAACGTTAAAATGTTTTTGACATTTTTTAAGCATGCGTGTAGATGGCGCAACCGCATTTTCCTACTCCTACTCGAAGTTCTCATTTGAACTCCCAAAGTCCCAAGTTTGTCTTGTCAAATGTTTGTGTATTTTTAATTCCTTTTTATCGGCTAGGAAAATGAAAATTTAAAAAAAGTTAAAAAGTCCGGCGATATGTAAATTGTGCCGGGTGTTAGTGTTCGTGTTTTTTAAATGTTTAATTTGGTATTGTTACATCTAGGGACTGGAAATATTACTTTAGTTCGTGCATTCTCATAACGGGGAACCGGCAGCCATGTTGTAAAGAATCCTGTCAGGCATCATGGGTTAACGAAGTCAAAAGCGCGGTCTGAATTTCGGCATAAAATAAGTCTTTTTATTAACGAAAAGCGTTGCAATTTATCAATAAATCGTGTTTTTTCGAAGACCGATAGCGGTGAGGCGCCTAGTGCAGCGCTCGCGATGTATCTGCGCACGAAGTGAGTGCAACGTCGCGCTAGCTAGCGCAGGGAGTCGACTGCCTGGTTAACGACTGCGAGCCTGAGCATCCCCAAATGTGGGAGGCGAACTGAACAATTTCGGGATACCGTTTTTTGCGAGTGCCTAAGCCGCGGATAACGGGGTTCGATATGTACTTTGATGGTTTTACTCCGATTCGGATAATTCCTTGAACTCGATTTTTTCCGCCGTCGCGATGGCCGAAATTCTCGGGAAAGACGAGGCCACCTACTCGAAGGAAAGAGACGGTTTCCTTCGAGATTTGCGGCATTTCCACGAAACCCGAGGGTAAGTATATGTTATTTCATTACAGTTTTTAACATCTGGTGTTCTTGGATCTATGACTTGATTGATGGTCCCCCTCACCTTTGTTACAGGACGCCGTTTAAAAGGTGCCCTACCCTCGGTGGTAAAGAGATCGACCTTTATCTTCTTTACAACTTGGTTACAGCCGAAGGAGGATGGATAAAGGTAAGTCATGTTAAGTTTTGAGTGCACCTAAATAACATTTTGAACAATTCCATTTATTAAGAGTCAGCGTCCTTGAATTATAAAGTGAAGCAATAAAACATATTTACAACGTTACTTTTATTAACTTTTAATTATATTGTTTCTGGAAATGTTTAATGATTACGTATATTTATTGAAAAGATGTCATTTTTTCCGCTGCGGGCTGCCCGCGCGGCTTCCAACGATCAAAGCAAATAAACAAAAGGACTCACCCAAGGTCAGGGTAGGTAAGCACAACTATACATTATTGGGGATGTTTATTATTTTTCTTTTTTTAGCTAAAATGAATCTCGGAGGTGATGTTCTTTTAACATTGTAATTTTTTAATTTTACTTTAAATTTCCGGTTGCATTATTGTCAGATTTCTTGGTTAGAAAATTGTCGATAACCGTGCGCTGGCTGTCGGCTCCGATTTCTCTTTTTATAGGTTTCAGTTCATGATTTACAATTTCATTATAACAATTATGGATTCATACCAAGAAAGGAAGTCTTGATAATAAGAGCATTTCATAAATAGATATAATAGAATTGCCTTGTTTGTTATACTGTATACTTCTTATTGATGTTTTAACCTAAATAAAACAGTTAAAAAAGATGATAATACATATCCTACCATAAAATATACTATATAAGTATCCACCTACTTGAATTATAATGTTTTTAATATGAGTATATATATTTTATTAAAGGATATTTTTTCTAGAAATATGATAATTGTGTTGTATTTTATAATAATTTATGAAGTTTCAAGGATAATAAGTATCTAATACAAATTTGTATTTAAATATAGGTAAATGTAGACCTCTTATGATTTATATAAGTAGTCTAGTAAGTAGTAGATAAGAAAGTAAAGTATGATCATGAACAGAGTAATGACAAATCATTATTGAAGTCATCTGATGAAAATTAAAACACCATTTTTAAGGTTTTTCTCTGATTCATCTTTTCATAAAAATAAACATAATTTTATTTTTAATCATTTATTAAATATCTTCTTCGAGTTTTTTTTCTTCTGTGCCTAATCTAAAATAAGCAAGATGCATCTTCATTTGCTCCATTGTATCATATGGGTCAATTTCCACAAAGCGCTAAAAACAAAATTCTATGGGTCTATTAGATCATTCGATATTCAGTTTTCCTAACTGAGTTAGAAACTGAATTTTTAGTACCTAGTTGGGATGATCGGGCGAAGTTGATTTTCCTTACTCAGTTAGGACGCTAATTAAAGGAGCTATTAGACTACACAATATTCAGCCTTCCTAACTGAGATGTACACTGTCCTTATTCATGATCCTAAATCACGAGAAATGATTATCGATCTCCATGGCATCGCGTTGTCTAAGCACGTACAAACAGGCCACGTCTTACCCATAATGGCAGGTGGTATGAAAATAACAAAAAAAAATAATAATCTTTATAACTTTCATTCCATAAGTATGCCCTTTCCTAATAAATATCGAGAACGTTTGGACAACTTCCTTTACTTGTCATTTTAGCGCAATCCCAGCCCATTGGGTTAGCCCGCGTTTCTGAAATGCAATTAGACCCCACTAAATCGTTTCCTAATTAGCATCCTAAGTCAATTTCTAACTCAGTTAGGATGACTGAATATGAGATTTAGTGTGATCTAAAACTTCATCGACATGCCGCGTGCAATGCGGACTGTCTCAGTGAGTGTAGGGCGAAAATAACAAGTAAAGAAAAGGAAGTTTTATAAATGTTTTTGATATTTATAAAGACATGCCATATTTTTAAAATTAAAATTATAAAGATATTTTAATGTAAATATTAGATACGCTGTTTATATGGTGCTGTCTTTTTTATTTATTTTGATACAACCAGCCAGTACGGGTAGACAAGGCCTATATTTGCGTGCTTAGAAAGCGCTGTGCCATGGCAAAAATCCGAGCACTCTTTGTGCTTGATTAGGATCCTGAATAAGATCGGTGTACATCCTAGTTAGGAATACTGAACATCGTGTGATCTAACAGTCCATTTAAGGGTAAATTATTTATTTAAACATTATTTCAATTTCATTTTTTTGTTAATTTTATATTGTACTGTTGCATGCCATTTAACATAACAATATTAGTAAAAAATAAACATAAATAAGTTGATTCCACTACAAAAGAAAGATTCGTCTATGTTTTGTCATTCAACGTCATTTCTTTTCAACTGACTTCCACAAAGAAGGTTCTAAGTGCGACCGTTTTATATAGTTAAACCATAATAAAATATGTAAATTATGCTTTATTACACTTAAAAAATCGTAATCAAACCTTGGACTAACATTTAGTTAAATATATTTCGTACAAATAAAAAAAAATAGTACGTTTTTCGTTAAATTTTGATTTCGTCAAAATGGCTACCCTTTTTCTTAATTATTTGTTTATAAATTTTACCCATTCTTTTGATTAATTTACCGAAGTATTTGGAGTCCAGTAACTTGCAGTATAATGTGTTTTCAATAATTAACTTATAATATTAGGAAAAAAAATATGTTAACCAAATTTTTGGTTCAAAATTTTCTCAACCTCAACCGTGGTGAAAAAAAAATACCATGCGTTTTGCACCAATCATCTTAAAAACTTGCTTGCTTATTGGAGACTCTAAAATGGTATAAAATTATTATGATTTCAAGCCAAACGGCTTCACACTTCCTTCAGGTATACAAAGATACCAAAATTATGAAGGGTTCCCACTTTCCATGTTATGGAGTCCTAGGTGACGTGGTCTGCTGTATTTCCTACGAACTTTCGGATGGTTCGCGCGGTTGCAAGGAGAACTGCTTTCTGTATCGGCTTATACAGATGCTCACTAAGGTTCAGTCCCTTGATGTTCTGCAGGAGGTTCTTTGGTATCACTCCAGTTGTTGAGAGTATTATGGGAATCGTTTGGACGCTGTTCGTAGCCCATTGTCTTCGAATTTGTACCTCCAGATCTCTGTATTTGGCGATCTTCTCGTTGTATTTTGGTCTTAGGTTGTTGTTAGGCACAGCAATGTCAATTAGTGTAGATCGCCTAGAAATCTTTTCTGTTAGTATAATGTCTGGTCGGTTATGAGCAACTGTCTGATCCGTCAGAACCGTTTGGTCCCAATATAACTTGAACTTGTTGTTCTCAAGAATAGACTCCGGATTGTATTTGTAATAAGGCCCTTTTCCTACCTGCAATACTTTTAACTTATCTGCTAACTTTTGGTGGAGTATTTTAGCGACTGAGTCGTGTCTTTCCTTATAGTCGGTTGCGCTAAACGCTTGGCATCCTCCAGTTATGTGCTGGATTGTCTCTGATGTTCGACAGCCATATCCTACATTGGTCATTTTCTATTGAGGGAGCTCTGATGATGAACTTCCGATAGTTCTTCATCGGAATAACCTGGTCTTGGATAGTGTTGCAATTTGCAATGCCCCTGATCGTAAGGACATGTAGCTAGCGATCTATTTACGACCACCGTAGTAAATGTATGGATGTTTCGTCCCGATACCGGTGGTGGACTCATCAGTGGGATCCACCGGTATCTTTCCCAGACATCTTTGTACTTTTCACAAACTTGGACTTCTATTTAAGTCCAGTTTTGCCGGAAAGCGGTGGTGATATGTTATGTTCCACAACACGCCCCCCCCCCCAAGCCGTTAGAAAGCACAGGCCTGAAAAGGAAGTGGAACGGACATCCTCGGTGGTCTTCCAATGGCCGGGTCAGGCTTAATTAAAGCCCACGGCGGTTAAGACCTTCGTCTGCCGCCGTCCCTGCTCGGGCGCCATGTCGCAATTTGCAATGCCCCTGGTCGTAAGGACATGTAGCTAGCGATCTATTTTCGACCACCGTAGTAAATGTATGGATGTTTCGTCCCGATACCGGTGGTGGACTCATCAGTGGGATCCATCGGTATCTTTCCCAGACATCCTTGTACTTTCCACAAACTTGGACCTCTATTTAAGTCCAGTTTTGCCGGAAAGCGGTGGTGAGATGTTATGTTCCACAACAATAGCTAACAAGAAGCCCCCCGTTTCCGGAAACATTTGTCCTGAAATCAACCAGTAATCCGACGGTGAGTTGTCGACATTGTCCTGATTGACCTCATTTAGAAGCCGTCCATGAAGTGGTTTCTGTAGCCAGGTTTGTAACGTCTCTTGGTCTGTTTGGTGGTGAGAACCAATATCCTGTTCCCTCAGCTGTAGCGGCTTTGAATCGTCTGCCTCGCATATTTCTCGGCTAACCTGTGAAAATATGAACGTACGTTTATTATTTGTTGGTCGAGCTGCTTACCAATATCCATCAATCATCTTCCTCCTTGATGTCTTGGAAGCATTGTACGTTCAATAGCACTCCGAGGGTGATTTTTTTTTGTTATTACTTTTATTCTTTTTTTTTTATTAATGTTATTGCTATTTGAATATCAAAGGATACGTTTTCGCACATTTTTAAAATTACTGTTCTGATATTGAAAATATTTTTTTAAGTCATATGGATACTGCTCAATACAAATATACAACAATAAATCCGTTTACGTATTATTTTATTATAAAAAATGTTCAAAATGACGTCCTTCCGCACTAATTCACGCCTTGAACCTCTTAATAAAATATTTTTTAGTTTGGCGACTGAATTTATGCTCTAGAATCTCTTAGAAATGGTTGTCCAAGAAATCCAAATACATCCCGCCCTTTAGTGTAGCTAGGCCAATAATTTGATCATTAATGATCCCTGACCACAGATTAATTTTAAATTATGTCCGAGAGTGCAATTTGCACAATTTGCATCACTGAGCATTAGAAAAACTGCATTTTATTAAAGAAGACCATTGTCAGACACAATTTTAAATTAATCTGTGGACAGGGATCATTAATAGTCAAATTACTTGGCCCTAAGAGCTACTAGTCACACTAAATGACGAGATATATTTGGATTTCTAGGAAAACCATTTGTACGAGCTTCTAGATGTACCATTAACAACGAGGCGGGGCATCTGGCTTCAAAATAATGGATGTTCGAGTCATTATGGAATTCGAGTACGGCAACATTTAAACGAAAGATATCCACGAGAATGGATTGAACGCTAAGGTGCATTTCCAAATTTTAATCCATTAGACTTTTTGATTGGAACTGTCTCAAAGACCTGATGCATCATCAAAGGCCAATTTCTCCAGCTGAGCAGCTGTGAGAACGCATACATTCAGCCATTGAACAAATAAATATTGAGGGCTAAGCATGCCGAATTAAAAGATATGTTATTAAGAGGTGCAGGGCGAGCATTAGAACGGAAGGACGCCATTTTGAACATCTTTTGTAATTTTATTATAATAAAGTAACACGTAAACGCATTTGCTGTTGTTTATTTGTATCGACCAGTATTCACATAACTTAAAAAAAAGTATTTTTAATATCAGAACTGTAATTTTAGAAACAGACGAAAACGCACCCTTTGCTATTTAAATAGCAAAATCAATAATAAATAAAATTTCTATAAAAAAATTGAATCGACTTCTAAAAGTGCGCTAAAAAGTGAAAAATAACTAGAAATTTTTATATGAAATTGAACTTTTTGAAGTCGGCGCCAAACTAATACCTGACAAAATGTGATACGCATAAACAGATTAAAAATACTTTATTTGTAATTGCTTTCTTACCATAATTTGTATATATTTGTAGTTATTTGTTTCATTTGGAAATAATTTGGCGCCGACTTCAAAAATTTCAATTTCATATAAAAATTTATAGTTATTTTTCACTTTTTATCTCACTTTTAGAAGTCGAGTCAATTTTTTTTATAAAAACTTTATTTTTCGATTTTTAGTTTTGAATTCATTATGATATCCATAAATTATTTGAACCGAGTACTAAGCGAGATTAGATTTTCTTAAAATAATTTTATATTCGCCATTTACATCCTTAAAAACGATTCAATCCCACCTTTGAACAAAATCGAAAAATGTAAAATTTGTAGGACGCCATATTGAATCCGCCAGGTTGAGTTTTTCAAAAAATATTTTAAATTCGTAATTAACACTAACAATAGTCCCTCAATATTGATTTTTGACAAAATAGAGATATGTAGAATCTTTAATCCGTCATCGTAGATCCGCCATAGTTAATTTTTTTACAGTAATTTCAAATTCGTAATGTGGGATCCCAAAAAATTAATTTTTATCCGCAATATTGGGTACGCCATATTGATTTTTTTTGAAAATAATTTCAAATTCGTTATGTGCGATCCCGAAAACTCCCCCATATCAATTTTGCAGAAAATTGGACAAAACTGATTTTTTCGTCCGCCATATTGAATTTTTAAAAAATAATTTAAGATTCGTTATATGTGACCCCAAAAACTCCCTCGTATCTATTTTGGAGAAAATCGGACAAAATTGATTTTTTTTGCCCGCCATATTCCATATTGAATTTTTTAAAAATATTTTGGATTTGTTACGTACAATCCCGAAAACTTCAAACAATTTTGGCGAAAATCGGAAAAATTAAATATTTTTGTCCGCCGTATTGAATTTTATAAAAATAATTTCAGATTGTGATAGAGAAGGTGTACGAACCCGAAAATTCTCGCATACCAATTTTGAAGAAAATCGGATAAAATGAATTTTTTAGCCGTCATATTGCCAGCGCCATCTTGGATTTTACTGCACCAATTTCGTTAAAAAAAATATGGGACCACCGCAGCAACTTCCTGAACATAACGTAAAAAATTTTATTCAAATTGGTGCCGTCCTTCCAGAGTAATCGGTATACATACATAAAAAAATACATAGTCGACGAATCGAGAACTTCCTTGTTTTAGAAGTCGATTAAAAAGAATAAAATTGTAAATTTTATGGCATTTTAGAGTCTCCATGAAGCAAGTAAATTTTTAAGATGTGTGGTATTTTTTTTTTCGTCACGGCTGGTCAAAGTTGAAGATTAAAAAAATTTTAAACCAAAAATTTATTTAAGATATTTTTTTTTAATATTTTAAAAGCGATTATTGAAAATACATTATGCTCTATCGATAGCACAATCATTTAAGACAAAGATAAACAAAATCGGACGAGAAATAGTTTTCATTTGTAGAAACGGCATGAAAAAAATCAAGCACTGGTAATGATTTTTAAAAAATACTAAAACTTTAAAAACTCTCTATAATCATAACACTTTTACCAAGGTCATAATTAGATATTTGGTAGACCATGATGTAGCCCATCCGCAGTTGACAGGTTATCCATGACTTCTTAGACACTCTGTATACCTAATTATGAAATACGATAGTTATGCAAGGTATTTATAGATAAGAAAAAATAGCTTTATAAATTATATTATAAACACTTATTCATCAAATTCTATTTTAGTTTTTTAAATAACAGCTTTATCATATCTGAAACTAATGAGATTGTTGTGATCTAAAACTGGAACATTATGCTAAACATGCAAAGACATTAACTTAACTAGAAATAACATGTTTTTTGGAGAAAGGTGACGAAACTTCTTGTAAAACCCACTTAATACGATCACGCCATTTTACGTCGGTCCATGCAACTTGAGGCATGTTTTCATACATTTTGTCACGCTTAATACGATCCGATTTTTGCACTTAATACACCATCTGCTACCATCTACACTGACTGCCAATTCTACGTGTTATCTCGCGCAGCAGCGGCCAGCACCTGGCTAAAAACTTTAGATGATCACTTCCAGACATTTAAGCAGATAATTTTGTTCATTGATATTATGATTGTTATGCCCATCTCAAAGATGTTGAACTAAAGCATATTAAGCTTGTTTATAAAAATCCTCAAGTAAGGTTATAAAATATGACTGATGCATCGATATCTAAAGAAAATGGACGATCCTGTTTGCAAAAGACCTCCAAATGTGGCCTGGTGCGAGACTAAACATGGTAGCAGCATAGACATTAATAAACCCAAAACTCAAACAAAAAAACAGGTTTCCGAAATAACGAAAGTAATATCGTGTTGGAAGAGGTAGAATCTACGATACTGCAGAATGTTCTTCGATATTCTTCCGTCGATGACAGTGTTGAAACTTATGAAGTCCATTCAATCGAAGA
The DNA here is from genome assembly GCA_034092305.1 of Diaprepes abbreviatus. NCBI lineage: Eukaryota > Metazoa > Arthropoda > Insecta > Coleoptera > Curculionidae > Diaprepes > Diaprepes abbreviatus. Next base: position 887,062 of record JASJET010000291.1, read on the forward strand.
TCTTATTAAAGATGGTAATAGCATCCAAAAAGCGACTCTAAGTGATGATGATAAAGAGGAGTCAGCTCCAATTTTTTCCTGTATCTCCTTTGGGTGATACTGATGCATGAAAATCTCTTTGTCAAGCCAAAATAAGTGTACTATGGAAATAATTATACTAAATTTATATTGCGCTACAGCTACAGATATTGCTTCCCACTACCAAACAGATCAAGAGAAGTTATAAACCTGGCTACACTTCATGGACAATATCCCTATGAGGTCAGTCAGGACAATGTCGACAACTCAGCGTCGAACGACTGGTTGATATCTGGACGGATGTTTCTGAAAATGGAGGGCTTCTTATTATCTATCCAAGACCAGGTTATTCTGACGAGAACTATCGGAAGTTTATCATCAGAGATCCCTCAATAGAACATGACCAGTGTCGAACATCAGAGACAATCCAGCACATAACTGGAGGATGCCAAGCGTTTACCGCAGCCGAGTATAAGGAAAGACACGACTCAGCCGCTAAGATACTCCATCAAGAGTTAGCAGATAAGTTAAACTTATTGCAGGTAGGAAAAGTGCCTTATTACAAGCACAATCTGGATCCTATTCTTGAGAACAACCAGTTCAAGTTATATTGGGACCGAACGGTTCTGACGGATCGGACAGTTGCTCATAATACCAGATAAAATTTCTAGGCGAACTACACTAATCGACATTGCTGTACCCAACAACAACCTAAAGCCAAAATGCAACGAGAAGATCGCTAAATACAGAGATCTGGAGGTGCAAATCCGAAGACAATGGGCAGTGAACAGCGTCCATACGATTACCATAATTTTATCAACATCAAGGGATTGGGTCTTGGTGAGTATCTATATAAGCCGATTCAGAAAGTCATTCTTGCAACCGCTAGAACCATCCAAAAGTTCGTAGGAAATACAGCAGACCACTTCACCTAGGACCCGTTAACATGGAAAGGGTTCCCACAGAGCTTCATACTTTTGGTATCTTTAAATACCTGGTATGAGTCGATAGTTCTTGGAGGGAGTGCGAAGCCGTTTGGCTTGAAATCATAGAGTGAGCTATTTAAAATAAATGGCGCATGTTTTTATTTAACTCAAAACCAGACGTGAAGTGAAATTGTAAAAAAGTAAAGCATACGAAAACGCATACGCTGCTTTATATATATATATATATATATATATATATATATATATATATATATATATATATATATATATATTCAGTAACTTAAAGATGATCAATGAGCTCCATGTTACAAAAACTATCTGGAAATGAAGAAACGAATTATTCTCTCTGGAAGGTAACCAGGAGAATTAAAAAACCCATTCATTCTCTTAAAAGTAGCAGTGGGCCAGAGATAATAAGTAAAAAGCAGACTTGCTTGTCAAACATCTTGCTGCTATATTTACACCTAATCAAGGACATATGAACCACGCTATCAATAATAGCGACAACTTAAAATTCGAAGAGATGCTTCTGTCATCCCAAAAGAAGTAGTTGAGGAGATAAGAACCAACCTAGACCCAAAGAAAGCACCAGGTTTCAACTTGATTACAGATAAGATCTTAAAGCAATTGCCCATGCATAGTCGTGTTCACCTATCGTTTTAAATTCAGCCTTCAGATTTAAACATATTCCTATATGCTGGAAAGTTGTGGAAGTGATCATGTTACCAAACTCAGAGAACTAATCAAATCATCATAAATACCGATCTCCCTACTGCCAAGTATTCCAAAACTCTTTTGAGAAACTGAAACTACCGCATAAAAGGCTAAGACCTCAAATAGAAAATGGTAACTTCATCCCAGATTTTCTATTTCGATTCAGTCAAAAGCACTCAACACAATAGACCAAGTGCATAGAGTAACTGACACCATTTTGCTGCTTTGCAGTTTTTTTTAGACATTACATAAACAAGCCTTCGACAAATGGCTACCAAAACAATACGTATAAATTTTAACATTATCTGACAGATTATTTAGAATTAAACAAGAAAATTAATACTCTGAACGGGAAGACAGCGTCCTTGGACCCATTTTGTATTTGTTATATACTGTTCTTTTTACAGTAGATCAAGATCAAGAAATTCTCATAAAAAAACTACAAAATGCAGTAGTAGATTGAACCAGGCACTTGAAGATGCATCTTAATGAACTTAAATCTATCCAAGTTAACGTCATCAACAAAAGGCTAACAAAACCCATTCCTCTAGATATTAACGGAACCATTGTACCATACTCCATGAATATCAAATACCTTGGCATGGTCTTTGATGCCAAACTTAGGTGGAAAGAGCATGTTAAGAGGAAATGAACCGAATTGAATTTAAAATATTGACAGTATAACTAACTAATCAAATTTTGAAACCGGTGTGGCTTTATGAAATCCATTCAAATGTATCAAAATAAAATATTACCTGGTATGTTCGTAACACTGATTTTCATAGAGATCTTCAGATACCAATTACGAAGGAAAAGAATATATGTGGGCAAGCATTAAGCGAGGCTCTATCATCATGTGAATGTAGAAGCTCTTCAGCTGCTGGAAAACCAGTATCCTGTACGAAGACTGAAGAGTACCTTGCGTTATGTTGTGCATAGAGAGTATAGTGCACGGGTGATGTGTGGATATGTTTGGTAGTAGGGGACATCAATAGACCGACTTTCGTAGTCCAGGATATATATATATATATATATATATATATATATATATATATATATATATATATATAATAAAATAGAATAAAATATTTGGCGAAGCGGACGTGAAAATTTGTCAATCTACATGATTCTCGTATTAAAAAGTGCGGAGCACTCCAAAGTATGGAATAACTCCGGGTCCGACAGATGGCGACAGCGCTGTTTCGTCCTAATATGGGACTCGTCGGGCCACCGCAGTCGGTACAAACCATCATCTCGCCTTTGCATCGTATAAGCCATACTTATAATCAAAATACGGCAAATAAGACGACAAAGGCGACATCTCGATGGTCCACTTGATAATACAAGAACCATACAGACTATCAAAGTTTGTAAGAGAACCGTCATATGGTGGCGCGACGGTGAATTAAAACAGAAATATGTAAAATCGAGTACACGAAACGCGCTGCCCAAAAGATAGGGGTCGCATTTTTCGGTACTGGCAAGCAAGCATGCCGCTATTTAAGCAGCCAACGCCACGTGCCGCACCAAACGATCCCACCATGAAAGCATCGTTCAGCGTGTTTCAAAGCCAAACAAGTAAATAAATATGTAAATAAGTTTTTGTCCGTCTAATTTCTGTATGGTTCTTGTATTATCAAGTGGACCATCGAGATGTCGCCTTTGTCGTCTTATTTGCCGTATTTTGATTATAAGTATGGCTTATACGATGCAAAGGCGAGATGATGGTTTGTACCGACTGCGGTGGCCTGACGAGTCCCATATTAGGACGAGACAGCGCTGTCGCCATCTGTCGGACCCGGAGTTATTCCATACTTTGGAGTGCTCCGCACTTTTTAATACGAGAATCATGTAGATTGACAAATTTTCACGTCCGCTTCGCCAAATATTTTATTCTATTTTATTTTAAATTAGACGGACAAAAACTTATTTACATATTTATATATATATATATATATATATATATATATATATATATATATATATATATATATATATATATATATATATACATATACATATACATACTTATTCACCAAGTTAGTAAATATTAAGAAAGTGTCCTGTAACTGACAATTTCACTACTAAACACCATTTTTAATGTTCTCCCAATCAAACCCACCAAACATCTGGTTAATAAACGTGGTCCTAAATAAACAGTTCGGGCAGTATTCTAACTAGCGTCTTTGTTCGCACCCAAAGTTTACATAGAACAGATTTTGATTAATCCGTGTCAATTATTTTTAAACATTTTGTTTTACATTACTCCGGGGCTAAGTATGTTGAAAATTTCCTAAGTAAATTGAAATAAGTTGTTCGACAATAGATGCATTGTTAAAAGGTAGGTGTTTTGTTTGGGTCGCCTTTTCTCCGTGGCTTTCAACAAACATAATTTCCAGATCTGGCCAATAGTTTCATTGCAAACATTGGTCGTTTCAGAAACTAAGTGTATAATGTTATATTTCAATCTTCTTCGTTATCCAAATTTTTAAGTTACTCTTGTTATTCGCATAAAAGGGGTTATTAAATTGTAAACGTGAGATTCTTTAGCTTTGATCTCACGAAAGCGTTCGACTGTGTGAATCGTGGAAAATTACTGAATAAGTTGGAATTGTATGGTTTTCACGGTATGGCTTTAACATGGCTGATTTTGTATGGGTCCCGGCTCTATCATGTATGTTTTAATGATAATTGTTCAAAGAATTTGAAAATAATATCGGGAGTGCCACAAGGATCGGTACTTAGTTCTCTTTTTTTTTTAAATGTATATCAATGACTTTGCGACAATAGCTGTGGAGGGCATATTTACTATGTTCGCCGATGATACGACCGTTTCCGATGGTAACGAAAGGTTGAGTAGAATTATTAATTAACGGCGATTGCATGAATATTCAGGAATGGTGTGGGGCAAATTTTCTTACCTTAAATATTTCTCAATCAAAAATTATTTCCTTTAAACGTCAAATGGATTAAATAATCTTTGAATTCCAGATTATACTGAAACCAAGAGGTGTTTCCAATGAGCTAGGTATCTCTGTAACGAGGAATATAAGTTTAGCGTTAATCGCGGTTACGGTATAGTATTTGATTTTGGGGTTTTTATCCAGAATATCTATTCAACAAGATATTTTTGTTACAAAAGAGAGTCCTGCGTTTTGTGTTTGTTATGTATCTTCATTCTGAAAATAGCCTGCTTAATTCTCTCTAAGTATCAATGGTAAATCCAGAAAAATTCTGTACATTTAACACGTACAACACATATAACTGGTCAACTTAAACTTTTATATAGAAATCAATTATCTACAGACGTAGAGGGATTTTTATCAGTTTCCAACACACACTACATAAAATTGAATTTATAAGGGAAAAAAGTTTTTAATTGCAAAGGCCTATTGTGTAATAAGGGATAAGATAGGTTAATGTCAAGCTTGAGATTTGGGATGTAACCCCTTCGTGAGTCTGTTTGTGATATTCTATCTCGTTTATGTTATTTATCCGTATTTTTTAATTACATTATTTTTAGTGTTTGTTTGAAGGTCATAGACAGTGATGTTTCTTGCGAAGTAGTAGATATCTGTTGGACTTCCATTGTCTTTACTTTTGTTGAATATTACGACGTTTCGGCTAGTAGTTATCTCTAGCCGTTTTCAAGTGAAACTTGAAACACTTGAAAACGGCTAGAGATAAATACTAACCGAAATGTCGTGATATTCAACAAAAATAAAGACAATGGAAGTCCAACAGATATCTACTACTTACATTATTTTGGTTATGGTGTGTCCTTTTTATTTTATCTTTTTTATATTATATATTGTAAAATTTGACTTTTAATTTTTAAATTAATTGAGTTTGTGAAAATCGGAAATCCTGATGATGTATCGAAAGTCGGAAACTGGAGGAAAACTTAAGAAGTACTCACTAAAAATTAACAACTTTTTTACTAATTTTTTACTTTAAATTGACTGTTTAATTGGTGCATTTTTTCGGTTACAACAGTTAAACCAAAAGAAAATGCTTATGTGGAATTTGTATTCATACAGATTTCTTCAAAATTATCAGTGGTTTTTGATGCAAAATAAGTGACGAATTGCTTCGTTTGTAGGAATATTTCGAACTCCTGCAAGCAGCTTATGCAATTATATCGAAAGCAACTCTTAAGACTGTGACTGTTACTTTTTAAAACCGGCAGTAGTAGTAAGTAGTAGTAGTAGTAGTGTCGGCATGGATCACCACGGCGCGGTGCGTCGTCGTCTGCTTTGGAAGCAGCAACAAACGGAAAAAACGTTGGACTTGGAAGTCCGTTTCGGAGAATGGTGGCGCGTGCGGCCGGCACGACACAGGGAGAAGGTGGTAGCCCATCGTCGCCGTCGTCGTCATGCTGCGGAGGATAGCATGCCACAGCGCGGCGCGTGCCGTAATGTTGGTCTAGGTCAGGGTCTCTCAATGTTTTGTTCGTCCCTTTCCCCTCTCGTCGCATCGTGTTTTACCGGAGCCGCAGCTCATGGTCCTATCTGGCGACGGGACAATTTTGTCAGTCGAGTGCTGCATGTGTGTCTAACGGTTAACACCATCATGCTCGCAATCCCAATATAGGCAGAATTATTACTCACTTTAAGACGGAATTTGGACAGCGTCTTTTACAAAATTATAATATAGATTGGAAAGGAAGATCCGGGCATATCTGTTCTTAATAGAAAACGATGATAGCATGTCCCCGGAAAGTTGTAAACTGCATATGGTGCCTTGGTTGCATTAAGACTTCCAAAAAACTATAGTCTGTTCAAAAACTAGAGAGAGTAATAAATCATTTTTTACCCTTTTTTTTCTTCGCAAACTCCCTTAGTCCGTTGTCTTCGGCAAAATTTGTTAGACACATATATTTTTTATAGGGATGGGTTAGAAATTTTATAATCAAAAGTACCGGTTTATAATAATGGACCCTTTGGATTGGATAACAATAGATATTTGGAAGTGTGAAGTGTTAAAAAGGATTTTAATCATTGTCATAGGCGTCTGAAGGAGGTTTATTTTATCACTAAGTATTTATGGCATAAAATATTATTTCGGTCATAAGCTCAAAATAAAACTAAGTTGTTATAATAATATTATTTGTTTCTAATGATTTCTTAATAATTCACATGCATTACAAAATAGTGATAATTTTGCCATATTTAACACAAATCACAACTGTATTTTTATTATTTTTAGTTTTGGCATAGAAACCGTTTTAGGCACATTCAGACCAAAATGTAGCCTTATTGTCTAAAAAAATTTTAAGTCATGATTTTAAGTCATGATATAAAATACCCATTATCTTAAATACAAGAAGTTAAATATATACATATATATATATATATATATATATATATATATATATATATATATATATATATATATATATATATAAACAAATTCGTCCATGTAATATTAAAATTTTTTTGGGGCTATCGGGCATTTTATTATTAATTAAAAACACTTTTAGGACATTTAACGTTTCAGTTTATTTATTTCTTAAATACTAAAACGGGATTCAAATGTAACTAATTTTTATATGATAGTTAAAATTAATCTTACTTGTTTTTATTTCTATTGCACAGATATTTTAATTTAATTTACTTTAAGCTTATAATATTTAAATATAATTAAATACAATTATATTTATAGCAGTCGTCAGTTACCTGCGGCACTGGCGCAGGTACGTCAGAAGTTTCGGTGACAATTTTATTACTCTCTCTAGTTCTTGACTGGAGTATAGATTAGTTACATTCTTAGGCAAAGGCATATTTTTGTTTAAGTTGCACATTTTATCATGGTTTACAGGGCTGATAGATTTTCCATTGTTTACCCTATCAATAGTGTATTTTCCTGAAAAAAAACATTTTTATTTAAAGATATGTGCACTCTAATAAAAATAGTATTTCTTAAAAAAATGTATTTTTTTAGATATGAGAACATCGAAAACCTCTAAAAAATAATTTTTTACAAGAGTAAGAAGATTCTCGCAGTATCAATGTTTTTTCGTGCGACCATGTATGACAGACGCACTTATTTCTTTTTTTACGTTGAATGGGCAAATAGTAAATATACTTTTAATAAATTAAGCTACAGTTGATCTGTTGAATCGGATGAAACTTCAGATAAATGTAGATACCACAACTGATATCAAGAATATGAATAATAATAATTAAACCTATATAAATATAGGAATCGTAAATACTAATATAAATTATCCGAATCAACCTGTTAGTAATTAATTATACCTTATTTCTGATATTAACGAATAATAATTAGTGAGTTGCATGTCGAAATTTTCAGCAAAAAAAAAAATATACGATTTTTAACAATTTCCATCGAATTTTTATTTATTTGAATTTAAGAATTAATTAGTTAAATGCTTATTCTGAGGGCTTCATCAACTCGGGCTTAGATTCATCCTTATTTCCTTCCTTAAAGTTTGGGAAAAATTCCCAGGTGATCACATTCAAAGCACATTTTTTTAAAATTACTGTTTTTATCTCAGCTTTTCCTAAAATAAAACATCAATCGCTACTTATTTAAATATGTAATGTCATCGTGGATATGTTAATTGAAGTGGTTTTTCTATGAAGGATTTTTATCGCATTCTTGATTGCCGACGTTTGAGATAAGCATGAGAACAGAAACGTTTTTTTTTTTATTCTTAAAAATTAAAATGGAGATTATAGTGGATGAGCTGGACCATATTTTGGTAAAGATATATTGGATTTTAAAAATCGTCCTCCGATTTGGAATGCAAATGATACTTCGATACTTCTATAATATCGATACTTTTGCTGAAGTATTATGTAATTTTAGAACCACTTTTATTCCTATTTTAAGTAAGTATCCATATCTTTTGTAGTATCGGTATTGAAATCAAATATATAGTTGGCTCAACGAATTACCCCGTGGAATTAACACATTATCAGAACTGGGAGCCGTTGTGTGATTGCTGAATAACGTGATATTTTTGTTTATTTTTGGGAATATGTTCATAAATTGTGCGAGTTCTTTTATTTCTTGTTATACCCATTCTATAAAATCTTTTTTGTAAATGCAATATTTTTACTATAGTGTTAAAAATAACCTTAAATTTAATATACGTCAAATTTAATGATTTTATACTTTAAATCGTGAATAAGTTACACGTATTTTGAAATTAAAGCTTTGTATATTCAATTTAATTGAATGTTACCGTAAATTTCGATAACGTAATTGAAAACATACCAAATTTAATGTATAATTACATTAGATTTAATGTAAAAATTATTAAATTTAATGCATTAACATTAAATGTATTTAATAAACGGTTTATGAAATTAACTTCTAGCACATTACCTTAAAATTAATGTGTACTACTTGCTCTATTATACCAAATTTTTTCGGCAAAACAAGTAAACAGCCCTTATACAATTGAAGACGACGGAGAACCTGATTTGTCTAGAAACATGGGAGGGGCCGCATTCGAAAGAAAAGGTTTCATGCTACAAAGCTATCGATCGTTCGCCTTTAGCGCATGCGTACTTCTTCTGTAGAAGTATCAGTCCCATTTTTTTTATAGCCACACCTCGTATATACCTTATCCTTAACCCACCTTTTGAAGTAGAAGAGATATCAGGCAAACTGCAAGTTAAATTGTATTGTCTATAGGTACACTGTAAAAAGCAAATGCATTAAATTTAATGTAATTATACATTAAATTTAAATTTTGATCATTACTTTTTAAGGTGACTATGTACATTAAATATACAGCCAGTGTTCACTGAATTTAAGATATGTTATCACATATTTAATGTACCAACATTAATATGAGTTCAAGAAATTCTGAAATTTCCAGGAAAAGGTGGACATTTTCCCCACAGGAATTCATTGGTTCCCGTTAGTACGTGGCAGATATGTACACCTCACCATAAGAAAATTGAGTCCTTAAAGTAACTTATATCATACTAAACAAAAATTTCAATACAAGTTGCGCCATCTTCCAGAATCTCATGCAATGTACGTTGAATAATAATGTAAATTCCTTTAGTATTAGGGTTCATGTGAATTAATTTTAATGTACAATAGCCGAAATATCTTTTCAGTTACTTTTTGGAAATTTAAGATACATTTAATCAAGTTAATATACAACGAACTGATATTTGAGTAAATTGTTTTAAATTCAAAGTAAATGTAAATTATTCACGATTTTTGGTACAAAATCATTAAATTTAGTGTAGAATGGACATACAATTTAAGGTTATTTTTAACAGTGTACTTACTATTTCTTGTCGGAAATTAAAGTATGACTTGTCGCAGATGATGCTCTGAAGTTCCTTATTTAAAATATATTTCTTCATTGAACATCGAATTGTTTTTGAAATTCTGAATTCTAATAATTAGTTGCGAAATTACAAACAATCAAATTTGACTGTAAAACCAAATTTCAGTGTACACATTTTATAATTCGCCACCATTTATCCGAATTTTAGAAATAAGATGGGATTTAGATAGACAATTAAAATAATACTGTACTATTTGTCTCTTTGTTTTTTTTTGATACCCCATTTTGAAGGTATTTTAATTCTCTCACTCTGGCTTGTCTTTGGAATTCTAACACATGGTTCTGATCTGTGTTTTAATCTTTTACTTTCATAACCAATTATCAAATACTTATCCTTGGAGAAAATAATATACACTCTTGTTGCACAATTAGAAATCAAATTTTGAAAGTTACGTTTCTAGAACAGGGCAGAAGTAAACCTTATTTTAAAAAAAAAATATTTGCTACAACCATGAACTTTTTACAGAAATTGCTCACTCTCTCTCCATGTACGAAGTCGCTTACCTTAGATTTTTTTAAAGTTTAGAGTCAGACAGACCTATTGACTCTTTTTATTTCTGAGAACTCCAAAAGTTTTCGCTCCCGGACAGCAGGCAACTCCGAGGACTCTTTAAATCCCTGATAATGAATATATTGCTTCTTGTAGCTGTATTTGTATGGAGGTAGGTTCAGTTATCAAGCCTTTGGGTCCAAATGAGTTAAACAAATCTAAATATCAAAAATTACAAAAAAGATGGATTATATCTTATGGACTAAGGTAAAAAGCGAAAAAAAAAAGTTAATTTAGTAGTAATTTTTGCTATCGTTACAAATCAATTAGTTTGTTACATTTTAGATTTATTGATTTCCTTAAAAAGTTTTTTTACAAAAGAAAAGCAACATCAATAAACATTTTTATAAACTTCTCGCTTTGTACTTTTTAAATACATAGATCAGTGTTCAATAATTTTATTTGAAATATTAAATTGGACAATATTTGTTGGTGACTGGGCAGGTATGATTATTTTAAAATTTCATAATTTTAAAAAATCTGCACAATGAAGATCAAAATGATATATATTCTCATTTTATTGTTCGTTTACCGAGTCTTCGTCGACAGCAGCAACGAGTATACATCGGCATCGTCGCCGTCGTCGAGGCCAGAGGCTCCTCGAGGTGGCTTATACGGTTGTTGGCAGTTGGCAAGGAGGAGTTCCGAACGAGTTTCTCTTTGGGTCGATGAACCTAATCAACTCGAGCCGCTGTGTATTGTTGCTCGGGTCGGGTTTTAGAGAGATGCCATTGATATTTAATTTATATATATGAGTAATTCTCGTAAAAGCTGTAATCGGCATAGAAGTCGTAAAAATAAGTTGTCACTGATGTCCTTGAAAAAAAAATGCGTAGCATGGTATTTAATAAAAAAAGATTGGTTGGCGTCAAGTTTTTACATTTAACAGTAGAAGTAAAAAATAATCCTTATTATCTTATTTATTCACTCAGGTAACTTCATTTTAATGTTTGTATTTATCTATAAATCTATTTATAACGATTATATTATCCGTTTTTGTACGTAGGTCTCACCATTTTTTTAAAAAAATTTTCTTATCGTGCTAGTCTCATTCAACCAGCTCCAGCATGTTTTCTAATTTTATTTGAACACCTCATTTGTGGGTCTTCTCCTTACTTTTTTATGGATATAGATCCTATGTTTATTCCTTCATTCGTCTGCTTGTCTGACATGGCCATTTCCACTCATTGTTTTGGTTATATAATTCATATTCAGGCCGGTATTTCGGTATTCTCTGCACTGTTAAAAAAAAACCTTAAATTTAAGGGACATTCATTAATTTAATTGAATGGATTTGTACCTTAAATCGTGAATAAGTTACATGTACTTTGAAATTAGAGCTTTGCACATTAAATTTAATTGAATGTTACCTTAAATTTCAATAAAGTTACTGAAATTATTGGTATAATTACATGAGATTTAATGTAAAAATTATTAAATTTAATGCATTAACATTAAATGAATTTAAGAAAAGGTTTATGATGTTACGTTTTTATTTTTCCCGTCTAATTTCCTATCTAAAATAGTAATTTTTACGCTTACCTCCTTCATCATTTATGTGTTTTGTTTTTTTGTTTTGGGAACATATTTACAAATGAAAGAAAACGTTGGCAGTATATCTTGTTTATTTGAATTTGGTTCACAATTATACTATTTTAATTGATGGTCATTGTTTGATAGTCCTTGTTGTTATGTTTAGGTCCTAAAGCTTCTCTCCTTTGTACCTAAAACATAGAAAGGTATTAGTCTTGTACAGAGTGTCTCGGTATGGAATATTTAGTTAGAAATTCTTAATTTAAATTGTATTTTGCGGTTATTGTTACCTTCATCGAGAGATCGCGAGTGAGCAGATAATTATTTGGCTGCAGGATCGACAGATTTCTGAGTGGAAGCTCTCTGGGTCCTGTTGGGTCTTCTATGTCTTCTAGGCGGTTTAATTTTCCCATTGTGTCGGTTATCGTGCGATTGTGAGAGATTCTATTATGCTAAAAACGGAAAAACTACCTTAGTGTCAAATAAAAATAAACTTTAAGGTTAGAATCTACTCGACTTTTCTTGAGAGACGGTTTTACTTCAACAAAGCCTTTTTACTGATATAAATTTTTGAACGTACCACAATTTTCCTAGTTTTGCTAATAAAATTTCTTGTATCATTTTAAAATTTCATATTTTTATTTTTCATTGTTTTGAGGGCTTGTCAGTTGTCATTAACGTCAATATACAGATTCCTGTATCTTTTCCCGCTTTGGACGTCACTTAGCAATTTTGCTAGATTTTAATGTAAAAGATTCGGGTCTTTGACCAAATTTATAGTTAAAGGTTACTTTGTATACTTTAAAAGCTGTGTGCTGATTTGGTTTGGTCAGTTAATAAATAAAGTAGACTATCCGACATCAAAAAGTCTTTATTTATCTAACAAGACTTAAACTTATTAATTTACAACAATCTATTTTCTTTCATTATTACAAGTCTGTCTCTCCCCACGCTCCATTTTTTTTACTCTTACAAATTTGGCGCTGGTGAATTATGCTTCAAGCATTTTGCCTTAAAATCAATGTGAATTTTTTTTACAATGTTTCTAATGCTGTTCTTTGCTGTGTATTATTATGACATCATCGACGCATCTAAGATGGTTTAAATATTGTCCACATATTCTAATTCTTTTATCGTTCCAGTTCAATCTTTTGTTTATATCTTCTAGTGTCTTTCATATCCCTTTTTATATTTACTAAACGGCTTTGATTCTTTAGGAAGTTTTATTTTTTATTTTTTTTTGCCTTCTAGTGTAAATTAGATAAGTCGGTATATATTCAATAATCTATTTAACATTTTGCAAACAATATTTGACAGTCCATTGTTAGACGCTGTCAAACGGCATTTCAAAACACGAGGATTTTTATTGTCAATAGGTGGGAACTAGACTCTTTGCTAGAGTTCGCCTTGATATCCACGATATTCCATATTCGGTGCTTTAGTTCAACTTAGTTGTACATTGTGTCGTGTAAACTTTGTTCTAATCTTAAGGAATCTGCTTTTCCCTGGGGAAGGCCGTAAAAACATATTGTCTGTTGATTTCAGGTTATACCTTCAAATATGCAATTTTTATGTTCAGTTTTCTTGATATTTCTTCGGGAGATTCATGTTTCGTGTTGTAGAGATTTGAGTAAAATATCGTGATCTTTACAATTCCTTCTCTTTCGTTTATCTTTTCGCCATTATCATTTTTAATTTTGTTTATTTCAACTTTTCCTTGCCTTTCAGTTTTTCATATTTTTGTTTTCCATACTTTATCGATTTGTGCTTCTTGTCTTTTCATTTTTTTCTCCGTGTTGTTTTCCTTAGATCTTCTAGTTGATCAGTTTGGTTTTGCTTGTGGTATTGTTATGATTATATACAGTGGTGGAAAAAAGTATGGAAACTTTAAGAATCACGAGTTGTATTACTTTCTGCAAATTATTGCATCGTAGGCATAATTATAATGTAATGTAAAGCAATATTTGGTTAGTTTTGAAAGAAAATTATTTTCCGGGAGATTCACATTTTTAAATTATAAGGAATTTTCAAATGACAGTTGGAAATAAGTATGGAAACTTTTAAAATTTCCTCAAAAACATTTTTGTAAACATACGACTAACAGTTTTTTAGTATTTTGTTAGATACTTTTTAGCATCTAAGACTGCCTGGCATCTTCTAGGCATCGAGTCAACTAATTTTTAGAAAGTTTCAGGAGGAATTTGCTCCCACTCTAATAATATTAAACAGTCGTTGTTGATCTTTGGTATCGGAATGAATTCGAATACGGCGATCTAAGACGTCCCAAAGATGTTTAATTGGGTTTAAGTCTGGGGATTGGGATGACTACTCAAGTACAAATATATTTTTCTCACCAAACCATTGTTTTAATATTTTAAACGAATGCTTCGGATCATTATTTTGTTGAAATATCCACCGTAGTGGCATCTCTTCTTCTGCAAATGGAAGCATTGCATTTTCTAATATTTCTTTATATTGAAATCGGTCCTTTTTACCCTCCACTTGAATGACGGGCCTTATCCTAGATCGACAAAAGCAGCCCCAGACCATTATGTTCCTTTCTCCATGTTTCAGGGTAGGAATTTGGTACTTTGCCTTGAATCTTGGGCCAACCGGTCTTCTTCCATACTTCCTGCCATCAGGTCCAAATAGTGAAAATTTGTTTTCGTCACTCCAAAGCACCATATTCCATTTTTCTGTAGACCAAGAAAGATGAGCTCTAGCAAACTCCATTCGGGCCTTCCTATGTTTCTTTGATAGAAGCAGCTTTTTAACAGCAACTCTTCCATAAAGACCTCCATCAAGTAGACGTTTATGTACCGTTCTACTTGTCACTTTAACACCAAACTGCTCAGAGATTTCGTTTTTTGTTTGTCTTGATGTTTTTCTGGGGTCAAGATCCTTAAAATAGTTTTATCGATTCGAGAAGTAGTTTTACGAGGTCTTCCCGACTTAGGCGCATTTCTGACATCACCACGACTATCATATTTTTGTATTATTTTCGTTACGGCACTTTTAGAAATATTTAAATATTTTGCAAACAATGACTTTTTTCTCCCCACTTAAAATAAATTCACCATTTTTTATTTTAAATCACATGAAAAATAACGGTGTTTTGGTATGATAAATTAATATTTTCACACGATATTTGCACTGTAGGACTGAAACTGATTACTTTAAAACTAAAATATAAATAGTTTCCATACTTATTTCCAATTACAAATTCCTTATCGCAAAAAAAATATAAACAACATTTGTTTTTAGATTGTTAAACGCGATAATTATGTATATCAGTGGCATTTCTGCATTTTAGCGAAATGTAAAAAAGCTCTTGATAAATTCAGTATTAATTAATACGAACATAATTAAAAGTTTCCATACATTTTTCCACTACTGTATATTATTAAATAAACCTTTCTATGGGAAAATTAAAGACGAAAACCTAGAGTTACAGCTTTGAAGTCGGGTAGGTAAGAAAAATAATTGTGTCGTGAAAATAAACAAAAATTTTACATCGGGAAATGTTTAAAAAGGAACTACTATGTTTTATACCACTAAATTTAGTGGTATAAAACATTGTAGTTCCTTTTTCAACATTTCCCGAAGATGATTAACTACCACATAGTAACGGCTACCAGCATCAACTTTTTAAAAATTTTACATTTTACCTGTTTGTTAAAGAAAGAAAACGATTTTTTTATTCTTTTATTTTTAACCCACTTGGTTGGTCTATTGTAGATTTAAATCTATTATTGTCGAAAGTCCAAATCGACATTAAAATCCCAAAATTAAATATAAAATTAATGTTAATTTCCAATTATCTTCTAAAACATTCTTTAAACCAATACAGGATTTTTTTCCAGAAGATTAATATTTATTAGGTAAGAACTAATATGAGGTTATCTTAAGAGTTTTCCTATGAGATGTAAGTCTGAGCTTAATAATGCCTAATTAAAGCCTTCCCATCGTAGTGATTTTCTTTGCCTTTTGGACAATGTTGCACGAATATTCCACCGTCACTTTCAACACAATTTGTCTTATTGATTTGTCAATTCATAATCCTTTCAGTCATTTACAGTCCGGACGATATGGTTCATAGTGAATCAATAATTTTTCTTTAACGAATCATTTTCTCCACACACTGAACTGAAAATATCAAATTTATTTTAATCACTGACAATTATTACAGGCAAGAGCGTAAAACCTTTTTCTTTCTAAGTACTCTTGAATAGAATGTTTTAGCATAATGATACATTGTTCTCTTCTAAGCTACCCGGCTACTTGAATTATGCTTCGGGAAAATACTGTCCAACTTTCTTCGTTATTCTATGTTCGTATTTATACTACACTGAATTGAGTGGCTTCTATTATTATTTTGCCTATTTGGACAAAAGCCTTTCTATTCTTAAAATGGTAAATAATTAGGTCTTTTTCAACGATGCTGGTTTGTTCACGTTGGTGATATCGCACCACAAATTTAAAATCAAAGTTCAATAAACTACTGGCTTTTTAATAGCGTAATAAAATTTTTCTTGTTGTGCAATATGCAATATTAGTCTGTGCTGAAAATATACTATTTTCACTTTGATATTAAAAATAATCTTACCAATATTTTTAGTTCATATTTAAGTAAATAGTAAAAGGGTTATTAAACTACACGATATTCAGGATTCCTAACTATGATGTTAGAATGATAGAAATTTAAGGGTTCACCAAATACACCGTTTTCAATAAGTCCTGAATTAGTCGACGAGTGGTCGGCATTCGCTGGTATATTTGATAAATAAGGGAAACATTTAATACAATTTTTTCTTTACTCGCAATTTTCGTCCGTCACCAACTACGAAGACATGAGTTCGCATATTTGGCGGCACATCGACTAAGTATCGTAAATGCTATTATATCACACTAAACAATTATCTAATTAGTGCCCTAATCGAATAAGGGAGATCGGCATCGCTCGATCGCTCTAATTATGGCCCTTACACCACACTGAATTCAGCTGGGATTCCTGAATATCGATGGTCTAATAGGTCTTTAAATTTTGAGCAGCAAAAAAGTTATTGTCTTTTTGAATCTTCTAATTCCTTGAGAAAATAGTGGAACTGGTTGGTATACAGTAGCAAAGGGTACCTTGGAATGTTTTTCGTATTTGATTCTTAAAAAATAAAACATCGGAATTAATTCAATCTTGTTTAATTGCTGTTAAATTAAAGAGTATTTTTTTTGAAATTTTATTTATGAAAAACAATCAGTCTTAAATGTGCACCATCGGCTTCTTTGCAATCATTTAGCTTCAAACTGGAATTTTCAATTACTCGCGGGAGTATCGCTCTTGGATTTACGTGAGTTTCGTCTGTGATTTTTTGCTTTAGAACATTTAAGTTGGTTGGTAATGGATTGAAAACCTTACTTTTTAAGTAGCCGCATGGAAAAAAATCAACAGGTGTTAACTCTGGATTCCGCGGTGGCCACTCTTTCAAGGAATAAATCATGAAAGCTGCCAAAGACTTGTACGAAACGTGGGAAGTTGTTCCATCTTGTTGGAAAAATGTATTCCGGTTGTAACCAATCTGCTTTTGCATTTCTGAAGCCTAAAAAGTCCTAATTATATGACCATAACGATCGGAATTAACAGTCTGAGTGCGACAACGGTTATCCTCAAAAAAATAGGAACAGATTATTCTTTTCACTTGATATGGCAGCCCAGACGACAGCCTTACATAAGTGCAGAGGTTTTTGATGCAGTTCCAGCCGATTATCAGGATCTGCAATTTTGTTTGTTCCCGTAGCTGGTGAGGTGGAAATTCGATTCATCAGAAAACTAAATGTTATTGAAGCTCCTAAAACGATTTTTCATTGCCCTGCAGAATTCACGTTGTTTATTTGGATCATCGGGCTTCATTTCCTACACAATAACAATTTTGTAGAGGTAAAAATGTACACTCCCCTGCACATGTTTTTGCCATACCTAAATGAAAATCTGAAAACAAAAAGTTTTATAACTTCAAAAAAAACATAGGTATTAAACAATATCATAAAAAAGTAAAAAACCGGAAAAAATTTTTATGATGTTTGTACCGTTATAATTTCAAGTGCAAATATTGGAGAATACAAAAACCAAGACAGTTTGAAAGAGTATTGCTTCACCTTTAAAATGAGCGGTAGATCGTCCAATTTGGTCCATTTGAACCAAAGTTAGACACATTTTTGTTAGAAAATATGTTTTTTTTTTGAAACGTGTATATTTAAAAAACTAAAAATAGAAAAAAAAGTGTAAATAGAAAAAAATACGTGTTTTTGTGCAAAGAACATAGATATAGGTATAGTTTAAAAAAATGAGAGAAAATTTTTTTTTCCTTTTGTTATTACGCCAAAAGTTTCAGAATTGTAAAATTAATGAAAAACATGACGCGATATTTTGTTGAAGTTAAAGAAAAATAAATTGCAGAAAAGTCGAATATAAGTAGATGACTACAACGTTAGAAAATATATTAAGGAAGCTGGCTCTATTAATCGTAGACGTAATAGAGAATATCTTAAGAAAACAACTTTTAAAGAAGACAGATATATTGTTCACACTGCTTTACGTAATAGATGTTTCAGTGCTTCTGATATAACTGTGCAAATTAATAAAAATTTGAAAATTATAATTAATATATTATAATTTGAAAGTATAAGTACGTCGGAGACTTCATGAAAATGGAATTTTTGGACGACTTGCTACTAAAAAACCGTTGATAAGACTCGTAAATATGAAAAAAAAAATAAAATGAGCAAGACAACAAAAAATTGAAGCATTGCTCAATAGAAAAAGGTGCTTCTAGCGACGAATCGAAGTTTTTGGATCGAAAAGAAAAGTATATGTGCTTAGAAAAACAAATGAAAAGTTTTTGAAAGATTGTTTGGTTCCTAGGGTCACACATGGAGGTGATTCAGTAATGGCTTGGGATTGCTTAGCCGGATCCCGTGTTGATGACCCGGTAAAAGTAGAACGAATCTTGAAAATGGAAGGCTATAAAAACTTCTACACAAGAACGTATTGCCGTCTGATACTCGTCTAGTAGGTACTCCTTTTACTTTTCAACATGATAACGACCCCAAACACAGTAAATATCTATATAAGTTAGTTGGAGAGTCTTGAAAAAAAGAAGAAATTTAAAGTCATGGAGTGGCTACTACAGAGCCCAGATTTAAACCCGATAGAATTATTATAGGATGAATTGAACTGCTGTCCAAAAGCAACATCCGATATCGGTTTCTTACTTGTGGGATACAAGACGAGTGGAAAAAAATCAAGGCAGATACACTCAACATATTGATCTTGCGAATGCCGAGTATCTGCCAGGCCGTAATTAAAAGCAAAAGCTACCACTTTGATGAGGAAAATGTTGAGACGTAACTATTATACTATCTAACAAATTGATATTTACTTTTTTCGTTATAATTATTTGTTAAAATTTTTTGTTTATGTTATTTATTGGTTTAAATTTTGAATTCTATGCATATTGATATTTAAGAACTGACCGCTAATTAGTTAGTAATGACTGATATTTATTTTTGTTTTCATTAAAAGGCTTAGTACTAGTAAATGTAAATATGAATTAAAATTATCCCTTTTTTAAATAAAACTGTTATATCATGTAATTTTTTTCAGCAATTTTACAATTTTGAAATTTTTTATGTCAAAAAAAATAGGAAAACATTTTTTTCTCCGATTTTTTTGAAACTATATATCTGTGTTCTTTGCACAAAAACACGTCTTTTTTCTATTTACACTTTTAGTCTATTTTGTTTAGTTTTTTAAACATACGCGTTTCAAAAAAAAAATATTTTCTTACAAAAATGTCTCCAGATGGACCAAACTGGATGATCTACCGCTCATTTTAAAGGTGAAGCAATACTCTTTCAAACTGTCTTGGTTTTTGTATTCTGCAATATTTGCACTTGAAATTATAACTGTACAAAATATAAAAATTTTTTACATGTTTATGATATTGTTTAATACCTATGTTTATGGGTTTTGGAGATATACGTAATGGTTTTTTGAAGAATTATATCTAAATTTTAAGTTACCGTTGAAATTTTTAAGCTGCGACCATTTCTTTTGAAGTTATAAAACTTTTTGTGTTTTCAGATTTTCATCTAGGTATGGCAAAAACATGTGCAAAGGAGTGTAAATATTTGCGAATAATGAGATGGACCGTAGATCTGCGCAAATTTAGAGAAGCTGCGCAGGGCAGTAGAGATTGTCGTGGATTGTCTCTAACAGAATGGTGAACGCGGTCAACATTCCTGTTTGTTCTTGATGTCTTTTTGCGTCCAAATGATTTTTCCGGAATTGTGTTTCCAGTCTTCTCAAACTTGCGCATCCAATGCTTGATGAAATTCGCACTTGACACATTTCTCATGGTCGTTAAATTGAAATGTGTCCTGTACAGACGTCGAACAATAGTGTAGGAATCGCACGCAAAATATGCGCCGTGATTCCGTGGGACGTTCCAGCTCTACTAAACTTGAAAAGCCAATCAAGCATTTGACACTACTCCCCTCCCCCGCTATGGGTATTTTGCACGTAACAGTCAAAACAAAAAGGAAAAACATTCTGAGACACCCTTTACTTTAGTAAAGGAAGTTGGATTCTTCGAAATTAATAAGCTTCGAAAAACAAAGGTGTTTTTAATCTCTTTTGAGATTAAAACAAAAATAACGTATTAAACTTAATGTTACCGGTAGTTTAGTTGCTTTTGATCTGTTAATTTATTGCCACATTTAAAACGAATTATCCATACTTTATTTTTTTATACTTTATGAACTTTATGAAACCACGCATATTTTTAAAGATCAAACACTTTTTTAAGTATACGAGGTACTGTAAAATCGAGTTCATGTATGGGAATCTTGAAAATAATGTTTAGTTAAGAAATGTCCGGAAATATTCACAAAAATCTAATTATATTTCCATTATTACTTTTTTTTTATTAAACGATGGTGTCCTCAAATTCTTAGTCTAACATTTCCTTTCGACTAGTATTATCATGGTAATTGTTCCCTATTGTTGCTCGTAACTCTAAGTCCTAGCACACTTAATGTATATATAAAGTTTTTATAATTGACCTTGTTTTTAACGTTTCATTCGGCTCCGCTCGGACCGACCCGATGCAGTGACATCCACTTGAAATTCGCGTAATAAACGGTTCTGACTAAAGTTTCGATCGAATGCAACATTCCAACATATATCAGTCGGAACACGTTTTGGCACCTCAGTAGTCGATTTTTTTTTTGTTAAAACTTATCCAGGTAATGGGGAAAAGTTTTATATAATTTTTAAATTGAAATGTCATGAACAGAAGCGGAAAAAAAAATAGAAAATAAATATATCGAAAGGGGATGAAATTAAATATTTTTTAACTCTTGTAAAGAAGTTGATTTTATTTATCTTTTTGTTTTTCAAAATAACCCCTACCTATATTCGAATTCCTAACACTCTGTATAGTAACAATTTCTAGCACTCTGTATAGTAACAAACCCGTTTTGAAATAATTGGCCATAAAATTGTTGTTCATTTTAATTCTAATTGGTTTGATTTTTATATTAAAAATTATTAAATAAATTCAAACTATCAATGTCTTGTTGGTATTAGCAACGACAAAATTTACATGGTAACCATTGTTGCAACAGTTATTTATTTGTTGTGTCATAATGTACGTACGCTTCTAATATTACGTATGGTAAATGTATGTACTTATATGTATTATACAGAGCGTCTTAAAAAATAGAAATGAAATCGTTAGATAGAAGCCGCCAATTAAAATACATTTCAGAAAAATCTCGCCATACGAGCAACTACCATGAATCAACAATGGCTCCGGCACACGTTAAAGAGATCGGATTAGGTAGCACACTCGAGATACCTGCTTCCCAAGCCGGTTTCTTGGATTTGCATCAAAACCATTATTGATTCAAAAGGGATTTGTTTGGATGCCGGTATTTTTGTCGCCATTTTGAGTTGCCCGATTTTCGAGTTAATATATAGCCTGGACAACTCTATTAAAAGTGGATGATAATTGACCTGTTATTTTCGGTTTACATTTTTGAATGAAATTGCTGTGGTGGTCCTATATGTTTTGGTCGAAATTGGTCCAGTAAAATCCAAGATGGCGCTGATAATATAGCTTACAAAAAAATTTATTTTGTCCAATTTTCTCCAAAATTTTTATGGGGGAGTTTAGGGGTCATACATAACGAATCTTAAATTACTTGTAAAAAATTCAATATGACTGATTAAAAATTTTACGTTTGTTTGAAGCTTGTAGATAATGTTGAATATTGACTAAAATGTGGTTTTCGGACTTGCATTGTCTTTATTTTTGTTTATTTTTACGACGTTTCGATTAGGTTGTATCTCTAATCGATATGAAGTATATCAGTTGACACTTGATAACGATTAGAGATACAGCCTAATCGAAATGTCGTAAAAATAAACAAAAACAAAGACAATGCAAGTCGGACAACCACACTTTAGTTAAAAATTACGAATTTAAAATTAGTTTTAAGAAATTCAATATGCCGGACAAAAATTTTACATCTTCCGATTTTTTCCAAAATTGGCTTTGGGGATGTTGAAGGTGTAAATTACGAATTTAAAATTGGGTGTTCGATGATGTAGATTATGATTATATTAAGGGTTTAAAATGATTTTTTTGAAATTCAATATAGCGGATCCAATATAGTGAGTTGAAAATCGTACGTTATTCACATTATTTTTTAATTGGTATCAGCGGGTTTTGGAATCGTCAGTTACGAATCGGAAGTTAATTTTTTATGGCAGATACAATAACTCAAAATATTACACTTTTTATATTTTGTCCAAATTGATATTACTGGGTTCTTGGAGCGTATTATTACGAATTTTAAATTAATTTCTTCAACTTCAATATGCAAGATAAAGTGCACTAAGAAATTTACATGTCTTAAGTACTTCCAATACCGTTATAGCACTAAATATTTGTTTGGTACAATTTGATTCAAAATTGGTATTTGGAGAATTCCCAGAATCAAAGAATTTTTTGTTCAACTTGGTGTTTGTAGTCTACAACTTTGTATAAAATAAGTATTTTTTTGCGACCTTAGAAATTCGACTCAATTCAAAACTAAAAATCAAAAAATAAAATTTTCATTAAAAAATTGAACCGACTTCTGAAAAATCCTCAGGCAGAAAAAAATAATATACATTTGAAATTTTGAAATCGAGATTTTTTAATTCGGCGACAAATTAGTACTTAGTGAAACAAATAACTACTAACAAGAGATGCATACAAGTTACGTTAAGAAAGCAATTACAGATAAGGCATTTCACAATCTTTTTCTGCAAAGCACATGTTTCAAAAATTTCAATTTCATGTAAAAACGTATATTATTATTTTTTGCTTTTTCTCTTTTCTACTCCTGTCCAAACCAGCGTTCAGCAGTCATTGAACATAAATTCTTTTCATCCTGGTTGCATTCAGGTTTTCAGTAAAAATACGCAATATCCGAAATCCATGGATAAGCAGCTCCAGATATGCACTTCAACAGGGCATTTAACTGCTCTCTGAATAATTCTGTGCATTGCGCGGTAGATCAAGCATTTTAAACAGAATTAAAGGTCCAAAATGAAGATTTGTTAGTAAAAGTAAGGTTTGACAATATCTATCGATGTTCTCTTGTGTCCAAACTCAACAGCTGTTCTATAATTTAATGTCATTTTCTTCAGGTCGCATCGAGTAGTATTTAGGTCCATACGTATTCCCTTTTGAGCTAAAATACTTTGTCGTTGTTGCAGATTCGGAAGTGGTTTTTTAGGAATACTTGAATAATTAGCTTATCTTGATTTTTTGTACTCATATGTGTTAAACCATGATTTGGAAGATCATCGACATTTATTTCACTATCGTACTTTGTCACCTACTTTTGTATGAAAGATACATTTTTTCATGTGTTTTGTACCTGCATCACGAGTTATTTTTTTTGACCTTTTTCATGTCTATATGGAAAAATTGCTTCGAATCTTTTATATCTGATTGACTTCTTTCAATGCACAACGCGGATTTAGAGGCTCCAGTGTTTTTATTTATTTATTTTATTCAATACTTAACAGGTATATATACAAAATATACCCTATTACAAAGTACAGTACAACTAAAACTGAAACTAGCAAAAGTAATAAAAAAATAAACAACAAACCAACCACTTACATTCAACCCCGAGAAGCATCCGCTGCTGCCTATTAGAAAGATAGTCAGCAACAAAATCAGCAAGGCGAAAATGAAATCCAAACTCCTTTTTCATCAAAATTGTTTTGGACACGGAATCAAAGGCTTTGGCAAAGTCAATGTATACAACGTCCACCTGACCTAGTATTATTCAAAGCCTCCGACACGTCCTAGGTGAAATTAACTAAGTTTGTGACTGTGAATCTCCTCATAAAGCCATGCTGATGTATGCACGTACCAAGTAAATAGTCCCGAAGAGGCATGGCATTCAAATACGATTTTATGGAATGATTGTTTTTTAATTATGCACGAACAATGCTGTAAATTTATTTACATATTTTCACCAAAAGTTTAGGTTTTCCTTGTTTACTGATTGATTAATATCTGTTAATGCAACTCATATTTGTATTTTGCCATTTTATAATTCAAGTTCGCATTTCTGTATTTAAAGCTATTTTCAGTCATAACTATTTTAGAAACTCTCAACTTTAATTGTAACTTATCTTTAATTTTAGATTAACTCGAAAAACAGCTGGGCCGAATTTTTCCCACATTTCAAGTTGCCAACCCAGTGTGTCAACGGTTGTGTTGCCCTGAAACAAATTTACTTAAGGTAAGTTATCAATTGAAAAATAATAAATTGAAATAGTGAATGTTATATTTCTCAAGCACAAAATTAAATTTAACATTTATTTTGAACAGAGTTTCTAGAAGAAAAAAAGAAAGCAGATCTCATTTTCAAATTGTTGGAAAATATTTTAATAGAAAAAGAGAAAGTTCAAAATTAGGTAAAAAAATGATCATCAATCTGTTATATTTTTACTAAAATTAACTGGCAAATGGATGTTATACTCTGCAATGATTGTGTAATTGTATATTTAAAATTGATAAATAGTAAAAGGTTAGCCATCATGTAATAGTTTATCAAAGAGATTTTAGGTTAAAATAGAGATAATCACACACAAAAAAAACTCTGCCTCAAATTTCCAACCTTTTTATATATTTAATGTTTCACGAAATACTAATAACTGAATGTGATAGCTGATATTTTTGCGTGAATTTAGAAAAAAATCTCTACAACCAATAGAAGCTGAGATAGAGTTTTTTAAAATCATTGTGACGTTGTTTATTAACATTAAGGAATTATTTTAGCAGGAATTCACAGGGTCTTGCTTAAACTATCGTCTGCGGAAGTTTTCAACTCCATTATTTTAAAATTGTTGATGTGACAATAGTTTAAAGTCAGTGTGGGTGCGGTGGTGGGGGCTGCAGGCAGCTCGCGGGCGAAAACTATACCCTGACGTTTCAAATTCGTTTCGCCGGAAAAATTTGGATTATCTCGGAGAATATATTAGTCGTAGAACCTTCATTTTTTTTAGTTGTAGTATTACGATGAAACATGAATAATGAAATATATATTTTCCTGAAAAAGTTATTTTTAAACTTAACAATAATCAAATTGTTGCATTTTCATATATTTTATACGTAATAAATAATTATTGACATTGATATAACAGCATGCTGCAATTTATGACTTAATTCCGCAAGAGTTATTGAAACACGTAAGTTACAGATGTAAAAAAAGCCATGAATTACCATCATCATTCTGTAAATTCTCTCACCGGCTGATGTCTAGAAATACTAAATGTCGAAATCACCTTATTTCGAGGCTAATTCGACTGGTCTATGTTGTTTGCACTGTATTTCGAATTAAATTTAAAATTTTTCTATTTCTCCGTAAGGTTTCCGTTGAATGCTGACTACAATTTCTATTCCGACCATAATATTAAACGTTTTGATACACAATAAATAAATTCAACAAGAACAAAGTTTGCTAAAACAGTTTTCTCGACAGTAGTAAGACTTTTGTGAAATATAAATTTTAATGTTATGCAGTTTCTTAGAACAAATAACATAAACATTTTTTTTCTTTCCATGTATTTATCATTTATCTAGAGTTTATACCTTGTGGTGAAAAGATCGGATTAACAGTTTTTGTATACATAATACCAAAAAAAAAAATAGAACTAAGTTGTTATAATAATATTATTTTATTTCTATTGATTTCCTAATAATTCACATACATTACAAAATAGAGATAATTTTGCCTTATTTAACATAAATCACAACTGTATTTTTATTATTTTTAGTTTTGGCATAGAAACCGTTTTGAGTACTTTCAGACTATAAGGTAGTTATAATTTAAATACTTCTAAAATACTCATTATCATAAATACAAGAAGTTAATACTATATAAAAAAAATAAATTCGTCCATATAATTTAGGTCATTTTATTATTCATTAAAAACACTTTTAGGACATTTCACGTTTCAGGTTATTTATTTCTTAAACCATCTGCAGAATTACAATTAAACACTAAATGGGATTTAAATGTCATTAATTTTTATATGTTATAGTTAAAATAGGACTTATTTATTTTTATTTCTATTGGACTGACATTAATTAATTTTTTTATATGGATATCCGATAAACCCAAAAAACTAAAACAACATGTTAACTCTACACGCTTAAGAAAAAGACACAAATACAACAGTAAAATAATTTTTAAAAAAATTTCAGTAATTGCACTTAAATATATATAAAATTAAAGAGTGAAACACACTAAAATAAAGATATATAAAAAATATATAAACAATATGAGACAAAAAAATACAACAAAAACAAAAATTTAAATAACAAATTGTGTTTACACTGTGTTTGATTATGTGATCGAGTTTCCACATTTTGTTTTGCTCTTTTATTATAGGGATTTTTCCCAATTTTCCGCAGTAACTTTATTCAAAAAAATCTTTCAAAATTTCATTAAAATCACTAATTTTGTAGCTTGTGTTATTTCTAGCAATTCTACCTTTTACTTGAGCCCATATTGCGATATTTAATTGTTCGGAGATATTTCCTTCTCCAATGGACAGTTTCCGGACGATCTATAGTAACAGAACAGATTTCTTATTTGGTCTTTCCCAGCAAAAATTAAGTTCTGTGAGCAATTTCCAGAGCTCAGTTCTTTTAATTTCAGGCAAATCCCGATCTTCATTGATTTTGGTTAGAATTTTGTTGACGATTGGGACTTGTTTCTCATAATAAAATGTATGTACAACTCTTTTTATTGCAGTTTTTATCTCTTCTTCCAACGGGGTTTTTCGTCTTCCTGTGATCGAATGTGGCTTGAGAGCGCTAACAATTCCAGTCGTCTTTTTCTCCTTCAGCATTTGGTAAACATTAGATTTTCCAACTCTTGTCATTTTAGAACACATCTCAACAGAGCTTTTAACATTATTATTTGGATATCGATGTATTAAGGCAATCATAAACATTCATCGTGATAAGTTTTTGGTTGAGGAAAAAGTACCCTGGTTTAACGATTTTGAAATAAATATAGAGGGGGAAGCAGTATCTTTTGGGCATCTTACTAATCACAAATAACATATAAAAACAAGCGTAAACAAGATAAATCACTAAGGACACACTATAAGGTGTACTTTCTTTACTAACAGAGATTAAACTGAACTATGAGAAATTATATTGTTGCAGTAAATTCATAAAAGCTTATAATATTTAAACATACTTAAATAATTAGGTTTATGGCAGTCTTCAATTACCTGCGGCACTCGAGACGGCACATCGAAGGTTTCGGTGACCGTTTTATTATTCTCACTAGTTGTTGAATAGAGTATAGGTGAATTTTACAATTACAGAAAGCTAGTCAAGAAGAATGTAAATATCGCTTGTATTTTATGCATAATTTTGACTTTCATAAAGAGCAGAAACTTGCTTAAAAAGTTATTTCTTGAGAAATAATTAACAATTTCTTGTTAAGAGGCCCACGTTTTTTTCAATAAATATTCCAAAGTGGATAGGAAATTAAAAAAATATTTGATGCAAAACTTGGGTACTGGTTTTAAAAGGGTATTGCTACGGAAGATTTATTTAATATAGTATGGGTATGAGTTCTGATTATCCAATTTGCTTTCACTCCGCACACAATAACAAATAATATTAATAAAATAATGATCATGTATTAAAAATATCGTGTAATTTCTGAATTACTGTCGAGATTTGATACCGCAAGTCGAATGAATGGGAATTATCTTTTGAATTTGAGTGTCGATGCCGGGCCGGTGCGATGTGTGTTGTTATAGGAAGTGATATCGGTGGTCGTTTGGATCACGTGATCGTCGTCCCGCGTGTTGATGAGAGAAGCACAATACCTCGCATAGAGAGGACTATACGCTTCGTATAGCAATGAGCGACTGACTGGCAATGTTTTTCGCCTTTACGTCAGATCCCGATTCTCGCCAGACAAGCAGTCTGGGCCGGCGAGACCCACTGTCGTTGGGAGATCGAAAATTGGAAGAATGGTTTAGTTTAGATTCGTCTACCTACGTGCGTAGCAGCGTCACTTATTACTACTACTCGAGGGTCCTTGCATTGGCGAGGACGACGAAATTACGCCACTGATATGCTGCACGGCCCGCCTCCTCCTACGCTCTCGGATTTAGTTTGTTGTTTACTTTCCACATCTGATCAACCGAACATATATGCAATATTTTCTTTGAACGTGTCGCCTTACAGGTATAAATAAGACGTCGTAAGGTAAACTAAATAATACAGCTGATTTGCGTGAAAGAAACATTTTTTCAATGCATAAGGAAACTTACTATAATCTATTCAAGAACTAGAGAGAGTAATAAATCATTTTTGACCCTTTTTTTCTTCGCAAACTACCTGTGTTTTTTAGTCCGGTGTCTTTGGAAAAATCTGTTAGACACATACATTTTTCATAGGAATGGGTTAGAAATTTTATAATCAAAAATACCGGTCTATAATAATAGACTCTTTGGATAACAATAGATATTTGGAAGTGCAAAGTGTTAAAAAGGATTTTAATCGTTGTCATAGGCGTCGGAAGGAGGTTTATTTTATCACTCACAAGTATTTATGGCATAGAATATTATTTCGGTAATAAACTTAAAATAGAAAGTTGTTATATTTTATTTCTTAATAATTCACATACAGTGGTGGAAAAAAATATGGAAACTTTTAGGATCACGAGTTGTATTTTTTTCTGCAAATTATTACAGCGTAGGCATAATTATAATGTAATGTTAAGCAATATTTATTTGGTTAGTTTTTAAAGAAAATTTTTAAAATTTCATCAAAAAGCCTTGTTGTAAACATACGATTAACAGTTTTTTAGTATTTTGTAGAAAACCCTTTGCATTTAAGACTGCCTGGCGTCTTCTAGGCATCGAGTCAACTAATTTTTGGAAAGTTCCTGGAGGAATTTACACCCACTCTGATTTAATAATATTAAACAGTTGTTGTTGATTTTTGATATCGGAATGCATTCGAATACGGCGATCTAAGACGTCTTAAAGATGTTCAGTTGGGTTTAAGTCTTAGGATTGGGATGGTCACTCAAGTACAGTTATATTTTTCTCACCAAATCATTGTTTTACTATTTTAGACGAATGCTTCGGATCATTATCCTGTTGAAATATCCACCGTAATAGCATCCCTTCTAAAGCAAATGGAAGCATTGTATTTTCTAATATTTCTTTGTATTGAAATCGGTTCATTTTACCCTGCACTTGAATGATGGGCCCTATCCCAGATCTAGAAAAACATCCCCAGACCATTATGTTTCCTCCTCTATGTTTCACAGCAGGAATTTGGTACTTTGCCTTGAATCTTGCGCCAACTGGTCTTATATACTTCCTGCCATCAGGTCCAAATAGTGAAAATTTGCTTTCGTTACTTCAAAGTACCATATTCCATTTTTCTGTAGACCAAAAAAGATGAACTCTAGCAAACTCCATTTGGGTCTTCCTATTCTTTGATAGAAGCGGCTTTTTAACAACAACTCTTCCATAAAGACCTCCATCAAGTAGACGATTGCGTACCGTTCTACTTGTCACTTTAACATCAAACTGCACCGAGATTTCGTTTTTTATTTGTCTGGAGGCTTTTCTGGGGTCAAGTTTTGAGATCCTTAAAATAGTTTTATCGATTCAAGAACTAGTTTTACAAGGTCTTCCCGACTTAGACGCATTACTTACATCACTACGACTAACATATTTTTGTATTATATTCGTTACGTCACTTTAAGAAATATTTAAATATTTTGCAGTTAAGGACTTTTTTCTCTCTCTCCCCATTTTAAATATATCACAATTTTTTTTGTTTAAAATCACATGAAAAATAACGGTGTTATGGCATGATAAATTAATATTTTTACACGATATTTGCACTGTAGAACTGAAACTGAATACTTTAACCAAAATATAAATAGTTTCCATACTTATTTCCAACCACAAATTCCTTATCGCAAAAAAATATAAACATTTCTTTTTAGATTGTTAAACGCGATAATTATGTATATCAGTGGCATTTCTGCATTTTAGCGAAATGTAAAAAGCTCTTGATAAATTCAGTATTAATTAATACAAACATAATTAAAAGTTTCCATGCGTTTTTCCACTACTCTACATTAGAAAATAAAGATAATTTTACCATATTTAACACAAACCACAACTGTATTTTTATTATTTTTAGTTTTGGCATAGAAACAGTTTTAGGCATATTCAAACTAAAACGTAGCCTTATTCTCTCAAAAAATTCTAAATTATAATTTAACTACTCATAAAATGCCCATTATCATAAATACACGAAGTTAAACATACATAAAAAAATAAATTTCTCTATATAATATTAAAATTTTTTTGGGGCTATCGGTCATTTTATTATTGATTAGAAACACCTTTAGGACATTTAACGTTTCAGTTTATTTATTTCTTAAACCATCTGCAGAATTACAATTAAACACTAAAACGGGATTCAAATGTCATTAATTTTTATATTTATAGTTAAAATTGGACTTACTTATTTTTATTTCTATTGCACATCTTAATTTAATTTTATTTTATGATATGGAAATCCGATAGATCCAAAAAAAATAAAACAAACGTGTTAATTCCACACGTTTAAGAAAAAGACAAAAATAAAAAAATCATGGCTAATTGGACTTAAATATATATAAAATTAAAGAGTGGAACACACTAAAATAACAATATATATAAAAAAAAAAATAAAAATATATATAAACATTATACAATAAAATACAACAAAAAAAATAATGTAAATAATAAATTGTATTTACACTGGTAAAACATTACTTATCTAATTCGTAATCAAAGTCAGTGGAGCTATTTTCGCTCAAATTAATTATAATTGGTTCTTCTATCTCACCGATAATGTGATCGAGTTTCCACATTTTGTTTTATTCTTTTATTATATGGTCGACACATTTTGTCCAATTTTCCGCAGTAACTTTATTCAAGAAAATCTTTCAAAAGTTCAGTTAAGTCACTAATTTTTAACTTGTGTTATTTTTAGCAACTCTGCCTTTTACTTGAGCCCATATTGCGATGTTGCTTAATTGTTCGGAAATATTTCCTTCTCCAACGGACAGTTTCCGGACGATCTATAATAACAGACTTTCTATCCGGTTTTTCCCAGCAAAAATTAAGTTCTCTGAGCAAATTTCCAAGGTCAGTTTTTTTAATTTCGGGTAAATCCCGATCTTGATTAATTTTAGTTAGAATTTTGTCGAGGGTTGAGTTCTGCTTCTCATAATAAAATGTATGTACAACTCTTCTTATTGCAGTTTTCATCTCTTCTTCTAAAGGGGTTTTTCATCTTCCTGTAACCGAATATAGCTTGGAAGCACTAACAGTTCCAGTCGTCTTTTTTTCCTTCAGCATTCAGTAAATAGTAGATTTTCCAACTTCTGTTATTTCGGTACACATCTCAATCGAGCTTTTAACATTATTATCTGGATATTGATGTCTTAAGGCATCATAAACATTCATCGTGATAAGTTTTTCGTTGAGGAAAAAGTGCCCTGGTTTAACGATTTTGGAATCAATATAGAGGTGGAAGCAATATCTTTTTGGATATCTCATTAATCTCAAATAATATATAAAATCAAGCACAAACAAGATAAATCGGTAAGGACCCACTGTAAGGTGTACTTTGCTCACTGGCAGAAATTAAACTGAACTATGAGAAATCTTATTGTTGCAGTAAATTTATAAAAGCTTATAATATTAAAATATAATTAAATATAATTAGATTTATGGCAGTCCTTAATTACCTGCGACAATGGAGCAGGTACGTTGAAGGTTTCGGTAACAGTTTTATTAGCCTCTCTAGTTCTTGAATGGAGTATAAGAAATATGACAGTAATATGGTGCAAATGACAATGCTTTTGGTACAGTTTATTATACAGACTTTCTCTAATAACTTAGGTACCTTTTAAATAAAATAATTAGCCAAGGATGCGATATTGTATTGTTTGCCCAAAAACCTACAATGAAAGAAGCGTATAATATATCTTTTAGTATCTTTTGTTGTAAATAACAGCTTTGCATTCGCAATGTTTTAACTCAACTAACAGTCGACGTCGCTGCAAGGGCATAGAGAGTTCATTTGTTCTCGACTACTTCGGATAATTAATTTTTATTGGAATTTTTCTATGGGGTTTAAGTCAGAGCTGTATAACGGTTAGTTAATTAATGTAACCTATTTTTTTTTTTTTTGATACTTTTTTCTGAATGAGCTGTATTCTTGGGGTCATTGCCCTAATTATATAATATATATCTTAAAAATATGTTTAATAAGTGATGTCTAGGTCTATTGGGACCACATTTTAAAATTATGCGATGTCTGCATATTGCGTATTTTGATAGGGCGGGCCGAATAAAGGTAAGTTACTGTTATATTTTGTATGACAAGCCGTTCAGAGATATTTAACTATTCTTGAAATTGTAGACCTAAATTTAAAAGGCTTGCCTGCCTTGCCTATTCAAGCTAGATGGTTTAAATTGTTTTGGTTTTTTTAGTTAAAGTATTATAATTTATTGTAAAATAAAAACGATCTCAAAAAATTATACAAAGTTGATAAAAACTTACGTTTGATTTTTATTATTATTATTTTAAATGGAAGACCCTGTATTTAATATCGAATATTCTAATTTTAACAGTTTTTGAAACTGTATTAAGATGTTCTTTACCTATCTTCCATATATTTTTTAGTATTTTAGCATTTGCAATTTTATACATAAATTTGTTGCAATTTATTTTTGAAAAATAGGAATTGAGCGAGTTGACGTCATAATTTATCACATATAAAAAATTCTGGACACATTTCAAATGGGAACTTACCCAAAAAGAAAAGATTGACCTGATTTGAGTAATTGAGGAGCGTGAAGAAAATTGCTTGCTAGCATTAAGAACTTTTATAATTTCAGTAATTGTATTGAAATTTAAGGTAACATTCAATTAAATTTAATGTATAAAGCTTTAATTTCAAAGTACACGTAACTTATTCACGATTTAAGGTATAAATCCATTAAATTAAATTAATGAATGTACCTTAAATTTAAGGTTTTTTTTTAAATAGTGTACAATTTCAAGAATAGACCGTTAAAAATAAACCTTAAATTTAATGTACATTCATTAATTCAATTTAATGATTTTATACCTTAAATCGTGAATAAGTTACTTTTTTGTTGTTCATTTTAATATCGTTTACAACTTTGGATAAAATGGGTACATTTTTGTGACCTTGGAAACATTCCTACACTTCTGATGTGCTTATTTCAAATATCATAACAAGTTCATAACTAAAAATCGAAAAATTTTTATTAAAAAATTGATTGATTTCTAAAACTGCAACAAAAAGCAAAAAATGATAATATAAATTTTAATATGAAATTGAAATTTTGGAAGTCGGCGCCCATGAATCTCAAAGATGAGTTATTAAATGTAAGACAAATTAATGTTAGTTCGAAAACCGTCAAACAAAGATTAAAAGAAGCATTAAAGCCAAGACGACCTGTTAAAGTTCAACGTCTTATTCATCCTGCAAAATCATGATTTGCTATATTTAAGTCATATTGATACGATAACGTTCGACCACATATAAGTGACAAAGTGACTACCTCGATGCGGTTCAGATTCAAGAATTATATTGACTACCGTATAATCCCGACTTAAATCCACTAGAGTACCGTCATGTGGGATCAGCTAAAACGCAGCATTTTCATCAAAAAAATATTATTTGCCATTCCAAGAACCTTTAACATTTTCGTTTCACGTGCGTTCTTCTCATAAAAACTTGAAATTGATCACTTTAAAATGTGTAAAATCGACTGTTCGTTCTAGAAAAAAGTGTCTGTTTAAATGAGGTAATTTATCAAAATTTCTGTTTTTAAAGTAATCATTATAAAATATATTTTCTAGTCAGTAAATCATTATTCCTCGAACCGGTCCTGTTTTCTCTATTTGTGTTGGAAATTCTTTTCTATGAAGGTTGCAAATCTTTATAGGTATTTACCCTTAAATATGAATTTTTAATGTTTTTAAATTTGTAATCTCGCAGTGTGTAAAACTGATAAATGTCTGTCATAATAACGCACTTTCCGTAGTTTACTTGAATATTGATATGTGAAAAAATAAGATTGATGTCTTTCTTTTGTAAAGGAAATAGTTAATTTTTTACTAAATGTAATGAAAATATCACTCGTAACGAGATATTTCATTGTATTATTTTCGACGTCAGGTTCAAAGCGCACCGCACCAAAATGATTGTTTCTATTCTTATCAGCGCTGTGTTTAGCTTTGCTCGTCGAACGCGGACTCCGCGAGAGGAGTGTATGCCGATCGGTCGGTCACATTTATGTGTACATTCATTTAAGTTCCAACCAACCAGTCCGCATGGCACCCCGGCCGGCACTGGAGGAACGTCATAGAGCACCCTCGTGCCGGCGACCAAACCACGTGGTCGCGGGCGCCTATTCCCCCCTCCTCACCAATTCAGGCCTTCTTACGTCGCCTTAGACTAGGTCAGTGCGATAAGTGGCAGGTTGCATTCCGAAAATTGTCGCGCGTCGTGCCGCCACTGATATTTCACTTCACTTTACAACCGATTAGTCTCATCATCACACTCATCGCCGATTGCCTAGGCGCCGTCGGACCGTACGGATCTATTTTTTTTTTGTAAGCGGATGCATTGCGTTGGCTTAAATTCCAATGTGAACGTAAGGCGCGCATTAACTTGGCAAGCAATAAGTCGAGTATGAGATGTTTGCGTAATAGTAGAATGTATTTTAAACTGGCTACTATTCAGAATTAAGATCAGTCGGCCTACATTTTTTAAAACCATGTCGATTATTATATGTTCTTTTTTATATTCATTATAATCGCTCCCCAGTTATAATTGAACATAGCAAAGACAAAATACCTTTTACATCCATTTTTTGTTCGTTTTTGTACAACCAATTTATCTCTGAAATTATTTCTTTGTCGATATTTTGACACGTAATTGATAGCAATTCATAAGCCACCCAGTATGTGTTTGGAAACTATCCAAGTGCATATTGGATATGCTTTACATTAGGGTTTGGAATCAGTTGTTCACATTGTTATTTTTTCTGCAATTTAGCTCAACGTCTATACTCTATTCAAGAACTAGAGAGAGTAATAAAACTGTCACCGAAACCTCCGACGTACCTGCTCTAGTGCCGCAAGTAACTGAGGACTGCTATAAATCTAATGAAATATTATAAGCTTTTATAAATTTACTGCAACAATAAAATTCCTCATAATTCATTTTAGTTTCTGTCAGTGAGAAAAGTATACCTTACAGTGTGTCCTTAGTGATTTATCTTATTTGCGCTTGTTCTTATATATTATTTGAGATTAGTGAGATATCTAAAAGATATGGCTTCCACCTCTATATTTAATCCAAAATCGTTAAACCAGGGCATTTTTTCCTCAACGAAAAACTTATTACGATGAATGTTTATGATGCCTTAAGACATAAATATCCAGGTAATAATGTTAAACGCTCTGTTGAGATGTGTTCCAGAATGACATCTATTGTTTACTGAATGCTGAAGGAGAAAAAGACGACTGGAATTGTTAGTGCTCCCAAGCCACATTCGGTTACAGGAAGGCGAAAAACCCCGTTGGAAGACGAGATGAAAACCTCGATAAGAAGAATTTTACAGACATTTTATTATAAGAAGCAGATTCCAACCGTCGTCAAAATTCTAACTAAAATCAATTATGATCGGGATTTACCTAAAATTAAAAGAACTGGGCTCTGGAAACTGTTCAGAGAACTTAATTTTTGCTGGAAAAAACTAGATAGGAAATCCGTTCTTGTAGATCGTCCGGAAACTGTTCGTTGGAGAAGGAAATATCTCCGAAAAATTTAGCAACATCCTGATATAGACTCAAGTAAAAAGTAGAGTTACTAGAATAACACAAGTTACAAAATTAGTGATTTAACTGAACTGTAGAAAGATTTTTTTGAATAAACTTACTGCGGAAAATTGGAAAAAATGTATAGACCATATAATAAAAGAATAAAACAAAATGTGGAACCTCGATCACATGATCAATGAAATAGCAGTATCAATTAGATACGTAATACGTAATGTTTACCAGTGTAAACACAACTTATTATTTAAATTTTTGTTTTGTTGTATTTTATTGTTTAGTGTTGTTTATATTTTTTTTATATATTTTTATTTTAATGTGTTTCACC
This sequence comes from Diaprepes abbreviatus, assembly GCA_034092305.1. Classification (NCBI taxonomy): domain Eukaryota; kingdom Metazoa; phylum Arthropoda; class Insecta; order Coleoptera; family Curculionidae; genus Diaprepes; species Diaprepes abbreviatus. The sequence goes on from JASJET010000291.1 coordinate 924,056, forward strand.
CTTTAATTTTATATATATTTAATTCCAATTAGCCGTAATATTTTTATTATTTTATTATTGTATTTGTATCTTTTTCTTAAGCGTGTAGAATTAAAGCGTTTGTTTTATTTTATTTTTTTTTGGGCTATCGGATTTCCATATAATAAAGTAAATTAAATTAAGATGTCAGTGCAATAGAAATAAAAATAAATAAGTCTAATTTTAACTATAACAAAAAATTAATTACATCTGATTCCCGTTTTAGTGTTTAATTGTAATTCTGCAGATGGTTTAAGGAATAAATAAACTGAAACGCCAAATGTCCTAAAAGTGTTTTTAATTAATTATTATAACTTAAAATTGTTTGAGACAATAAGGCTACGTTTTAGTCTGAATGTGCCTAAAACGGTTTCTATGCCAAAACTAAAAATAATAAAAATGCAGTTGTGATTTGTGTTAAATATGGCAAGATTATCTCAATTTTGTGATGTATGTGAATTATTAAGATATAATTAGAGATAAAATAATATTATAACAAATTAATTCTATTTTGAGCTTATGTCATAAATACTTAGTGATATAATAAACCTCCTTTCGACGCCTATGACAATGATTAAAATCCCTTTCAGCATTTCACACTTCCAAATATCTATTGTTATCCAACCCAAATAGTCCATTATTGTAGATCGGTATTTTTGATTACAAAATTTCTAACCCATTCCTATGAAAAATATATAGTCTAACAGATTTTTCGAATGACACTGGACTAAAGAACAGAGGTAGTTTGCGAAGAAAAAAGAGGCAAAAATGATTTATTACTCTTTCTAGTTCGTGAATAGACTATATCTTTGGGCTAATACGAAGCATTTGCATGTAAATTTTTCTTGGAAAAAAATCAAATTTTTATCGACATGCATTAGTGGCGACTCGTGCTCTGCTTAATTTTTTTCCAAAAACATTTTTATTTTATTTATTTTTACTTTAAGAGGGGCGTTTAATAAAAACCGCTGTATAGACCCTCGCGTCTCGCTGGTCTTTGCAAAAACGGCGAACTTTGAGGATAATTAGAAAACATTTTTCGAAAGATGAAACTTTAGGCTAAAACCTAAGCTATTTTTCATGCCGAAATATTTCAGAATAACCACGTTATCAATAAATAAAAGTAACAACAATTTGCAACTTTGCGTCACAGATTGTGATAAAAAATGACTTAACATTTCAATTACGTATCCCTACATATATTCACGAAATGTCACGTCTCAAAATACCTTATTATGGGCAGTAAGCTTTCCCAATTGAAATATTTATCAGCTGTAAACATTTTTCCGCCATATTAAACTGTCCATAAAAAACTAAAATGTTCAGCTTCTAGCTCGCAGAGAGCGCAAAGTGCCGTTGTATGTTTGGTTGCCTGCACATCGCAAACTTTTTAGCAACGACCTTGGTAAAGAAAAATTGACTTACACAGTGTACCAAATACAAGTATTATTATTTCGTTTTATACGTTAGGGTTAATGTTTAGGTTTTTATTGATCGTCTATTAATAACGGTAAATATATTACTCTACTAGAAACCTCGACAACTTAAAAAACGAATAGGCCTAATTAAACACAAACACATAACTCATCGGGGAATTCAGTTTTTTCCTCTACAGAGGTTTTAATGACGGTAATAATAAATACCTTGTGCCACGTGTTTATGGGAAAACAGTTACCTTTCTATAATTTTTCCTCATAGATGGTAAACATATATATATATATATATATATATATATATATATATATATATATATATATATATATATATATATATATATATATATATATATGTTATGTCGGATATTCTCACGGGTGTCATGTGTAACCGAAGGTTTTCGGGCATCCCGTGTATGTGCTAAGTCCCTTTCAGCGAACGCTCGTAGACGCCATACAGTGAGATTTGAAAATGGTGAATGAGATTTCACCGAAACGTCAGCTGCCTTACAGTCCTGAAAGGGACTCAGCACATACACGGGATGCCCGAAAACCTTCGATTATATATATATATATATATATATATATATATATATATATATATATATATATATATATATATATATATTGGTATGCCGTGCGTGTGCCGAGTCCTTCTGAGGACTGTAAGGCAACTGACGTTTCGGTGAAATCTCATTCACAATTTTCAAAGCTCGCTGTATGGCATCTGTGGGCCCACAGACATAAGGTAATTTTAATAAAAACTACAATAAAATATGTAAGGTATGCTTTATTATACTTAAATATTAATCAAACCTTAGACTAACATTTAGTCAAATATATTTAGTACAAATAAAAAAAATAAGTTTTTCGTTACATTTCTTGCTTCACCAAAATGGCCACTCTTATTCTTAATTGTTCAAAAATTTTACTTATTCTTTTGATCAATGTTGTAAATTTTACTCCAATTTCTTTTTCAATAATTACAATGAATAGAAAGTCAATTTTACAGATTGTCTTTACTACTTTACATAATATTGTGTAAAATCTAGTCTACGACCCCGTAATAGATGACGAATGTCCAAATTCATTCAAAAAAAAAAAAAAAATTATATCCTAATCTCTAACATTGTCCTTAATGCAATATAGTTGTAAATTTATTAACAATATTTTAAGTGTTTTTAAAATATATTTCACTGTTTATCGACTGTAACTCGTTGGGAAGGTTAATAAACATTTTTACATATTTAAAGTTAGTCTACGAATGGGTAGTTATTGCACCTCTTATTTTATATTGATTGAAAACTGATACTTCAGATATATTTATGTTTAAAAAAAAGAACATTTATATGCATTTTTACTAAAACTTTAAAAAAAAAATTGCCAGAATGTTTTACATTCAGTTTCTTCTTAGGACAATTTTATAATGATATTCAAATGTAATATGAATTATAAAATTAGTAAATTTCATATTTTTATTTGTTAATAAATTTCATTCTATTTCACAAGTACAGCAATAGTTTTTTCCATACCGTAGATAGTGACACAGCCCTAAAAAAACTTCATACAAGAACTATCAAATCTTTATATTTTTAACCTTAATGTATCGTAAAAACACCCTACATTTTATAAAAGGAAATATATTTATTTATAGTTATTTTTAATTAAAAACATAAAATTAATCATAATTATAGCAATATATTGTGATGAGTTTTCCACTTTTTTTTTTCAATTTTGAAAAATTTTCACAATGTCTTAATTAAAATTTTTCTGGGCCCGTTACTGTTTTTTTGTGCTAATATGAAATGTTTTTATGGTTTTATAAGAACATTTATAAAACAAATTATGGAACCTGACGAGGGTCAAAAGTCAATGTTTAAAAAAATTTTTTAAAGTCTACGAGATATCTGGGACTTTATGTTTTACAAGAATTTCTGAGACTTTACTATGATTTCAAACAAAGATTTAATATTATTTCAAACTTTACTATTTTTCTGTGCTAAAGCTACTATATGGCAATATATATCTCAAAGATGTGGAGTATTTTTTCCACATTTCAAAATAAGTTGTAACCGTGTTTGCAATAAACTTATTCTTTTCTTAACATGGAATAAAAGCTTACAGAAGTTACTTATATAAATGCATATGACATTATAGACCAATAAGACCTAAATGTGAAAATGTATTACAGAATCATATTAAACCTAGTTAAACATAAGATATAAATTCATAATACACCAACGTAAAAACTTATTTCAAAATTGTAAGAAAATGTCATATACCTTTTTTAATATCTTAAGAGATTCGCAGTTTTACTAATTATTCATAAAGCAATTACTAATGTAACCTAACTTGGTGTTTTAAAATTCACTGTTCAGTAACTTAAAATATATATATATTTACTGCGAGATATTGTTGTATTTACTTTGAGCAAAATATTACTTGTTGTCAATTGAACCAGTGTTCAGTTATTTTTTTTCAAGTTGTTAAATATTACAGTTGGATAATTTATGGCTTCAAAATAAATTTTCAAATTGACACAAAAAAATAATTGTTACGTTGTTTGTGCGAATATAACACATATTGAATAAATTAAACATGGTAATTTCCAATTTATCTCCATCATATAGCAGATCGTTTTTTTGCCTGAAAATCACAAATGGCTTGTTATATTGTTCCTTGGATTTCAGACCTTTGCCTAGGTTATTTCGGACAATTTCGGACACGATACATTCTTTATAAAATTAAATTAGTTTTTTTCTTTCTAGGTGTAGTTCAATGCTGTCATTAATGCACACAACAAAGTAGCATTTTGTCTTTTTGGGTGATATTTAGTTGATCTTGAATCTAAAAATAATAAAGAGTACTTGAATATAAAATATTACAGAATGCAAATTAAAAATAAGCAGTTTTCCATTTCACTGGAATTATTTTTTAAATTCACAAAGCTCTGAATTAGCATAATAATAATTTACAGATAAGATCAATAATTTCCACTCACAGGCAGCAAACAAACAAGTTTCAAATAGGTATAGTATCTGTAATATATGGTTAAATAACTATCCTGGTAATAATAAATATGATTTCCACTAAGCCTAATCTGGTCTTGATAGTTTATGAGACAAATTTTTGGCTTTTATCGGTCTACAATATTCTCCATAGTTGTAAGATCTAGCTTTGAAGCTGAAAATAAATATTTCACTTCAACGAGAGCATCCTCAGACTCAATAACATCTAAAAAAAAATTAAGAGAAAAATTAGAAAAAAATTACTATTTTAATTTTTTTACAAACACGAACATTAAGCCTGTTTACTCTTTTGCATATAAAATGAGTTATAATATGTAAGAGAAACCTAATTTAATTTTATGATTTTTTTTGGTAATCTACAAAACAAATTTTTTATATAACATAGAGTAATGTAATGATTGTTATAAATACAGGGCTACAGTTAAAACATCATCTTTATCATATACTCAAATCCAATATTTTAGTGTGACTAGCCTGAGTAGTTAATTTTATATTTCCGTTACATATGGTGCCAATAAATTTTGAAACATAATTATTTAGATTAAGTGAAATGTACGAAAACGATGTTTCTTTTCTAAAAAAAAATTATACACTTACCCCCCATTTCTAGTTCGTAGAACACGATTCTGGTCTTGACTTTGTACTATTCGTCCTGTTTCTCGGAAAATACAGAATATCATATGTCACTTTAGGTTTAATTTATTGCAGTAAATACTTAAAATTTTGTTACATCCACAAATTTCACACTAATAGAAGCTTCTGTATTACATACAATTTCAAAAATTTGCACTTCTTGTATCGAAAAGATGAAGAAAAGCAACCAAAAAAAATTATCTGTTTCATCATCAGTGATAAAAGTTGTTTGGAATTGGGAATATTTGGCGTTTTTAGTAATAATTCATCAATTAATAGCCTTTACGAAACTTATTTTTATCTTTTCATTGAAAATGGATTTTTTTCTAAATTTGTGCAAAAATAGCTGGAATATAATTTATTTAGAAATAAAAGTGACTTCATGTGAAGTGAAACATGTTTTTTTTTGTGTTTTCCTGCAATGTGGGGATAAATAATGCAAAACCAAGGCCAGAATCGTGTTCTACGACCTCGAAATGGGGGTAAACTATCGGAATTTTTACAAAAAAAAAAAGTTTTCCTAGATATCACTTATTCAAAATAATTTCCAAAATGACTTGCAGAGAACAAAACAATCTGAAAATATTTAGGCATCTATAATTTTTTTTCCGCCTTTTACATATCTAGAAAAAAATAAATTATTATTGTACTTACGGATTGTTTTCCTTTATCCGAGCTCACTTTAGACTCGAGCCTCTTTTAGTTATTTACGGTTATTTACAAGTTCTTGATTTCGGCATCTTAAAATAAATAACTTAAAACACAGATACAAAAATCACACTACTTCCACTACGAACCAAAGCACCGGTAACGATAGTTATTATCGAAATATCACCCAAATCCATTGAAAATAAATTCCGCTGGGTCGCAAAATAGTGTCTTGATCCGGTTAACCGGGTGCGACGTAAGGGGTTAGTCCAATGAATGCCAAGTGCCGAACATTTACGAGGAAATATTGTGAAGGTCAAACATAATAAAAGAACAAGGGTTACTAAATAAGGCTTTTTATTTTATTATTTATTTGTAAGATGCTGTTTGTCATTAATAAAATTTTTAATGTTACTTTTGGCAATGAGACTATAATATAATATATCATATAGTTCTAAAGCTTTAATTATGTTTTAAATAAAGTATAAATTCATTATAAAATTTGTGGCGCCATTCTTTTTCATTTTTTTATTGGTACACTGTGGAATGAGGGGAAAAAATTATAATACTTCACACAAGATATAACGCCACCTATCAAGATTAAGCAGAAATAAGGTAACATAACCGGTACAAAAAGTTTCTTGTTTAAGAAAAATTATATTACTAAAATATTACACTGAGCGTCATCTATAATAAAAAAAAATAAAGAAATTTTGCTGATTTGCGCTTGTGCGAAAGTGATATTTTTCACGTGTAAACCCTCCTCTTAAACTATTTCGAGTACTTTTTCCATTATGAATAATTTGGACGTCTGGCAATAGAGCAACAACTTAAAAAGAGCTGATTTTCTATAATCGGAAACCCAGGATTGTACCATTTATTGATACGTCACAGTGAAAAAACGAATATCTAAAGGAGCTTATATGTGAGTGAGAAAGATGAAACTATGTATTAATATTTTCCGTATACAGCTATGATGAATAATAAGAATGCTATTAACTAAATTGATTAAATAACACACTTATTGCCAGATGAAAAGTGACATTAGTATTTTATTTCGGCGTGCCTGTTTGTTTTGTTTGCCCTTGGTGGTTTCTAAATATATATTTCATTTTGAATTTAGTTTCAATTATTTACTGTGGATTTACCGAAGTATTTACGTAATCTTTATTTTTTCACGTCGTTTTGTTACTAAAAGTCGTTTTATTCGCCGTTATGACTATGAGCAAAGTTAGTTTTTTTAAAGCATTCTTCTGTTGCGCTTTTTTTTTAAAGAAAAAAACTAATCAGAAAATTAGGAACAATTCTTTTTACCGTGACGTGAGTATTGGCATCACCTCTCTTAATAGTCATGAGCCACTACTACTGAAATATCAAAAACTAATTTTTAAATAGAGTTTTTTTTTGTATAGCACCAACTTTTCACATAAATGTCATTATTATTGTTTCAATTTTGCCTCATGTGTTCTCTTGGATTAATTGAAACCACGTCCTTGCTAAATTTCATCCTAAATATGGAAAAATGGCAGATCTACAAGACTGTGACATACAGACAGACAAACTTGATGAATCCATAAGAGTTCATAGTTGGCAAGGGAACCTTAGAAAGGTCTGAAAAGTTGTTCAAGTTAATGTCTTCGGTGGAGCACTATATAAAAAAATTTTTTTGTTACGATGGTTAATCATTTGGATACTTTAACTCGAAGAGATTAGTGGTTTTACTGGCGTCCTCTAATTTACATGTTATGCTGTATTGGTACTAAAAACGAACTTCACTGTAATAAACTATTATTTTTATTCGCGGAAGTACAAATTGTATAATAATCGAGGTGAAAGTGATTTAATGGCCAATTACGCCAATGTGTAGCGAACAGGCTTACTTTATTTGGGTGGAAAAAGAAATCTGGTGTGTTAATTAATTAGAAAATGTCCTTATAAATCCAAAGATATTTATTACATTACTAAAGCGTACAAAGTACAAAGTAAAGTTAATTTCACCAAAAACATTAAAGTGAAAAAGAGGGCAAGTTGTCTGTTTTAATTTGTTTCAGTAACATATTTATTGACATCTAAACAATTGCCAAGTTCTACTATAAACAAATGTACCATTTTAAACCACAACATAAAAGCAGCCTTCAAAATTCTTTTTTAAGGTTAAATTTTTGGTTTAAAAGTACTGCACTGATGCAGTCAGATGAAAAAGGATTTTTCTCGATTTCGATTTCTTAATATTTACTGCCTGCTAGCAGAATTCTTCTATAAACAAACTTGGTAGAGATTTCTTAATTGTACATTTACTACTGTTTTTTTTTGTCGAGCTAAATCCAGTTTATTATACTCTATCCTCATCGTTGGATTCAAAGAGGTTTTGGGTGTAAATAGAGACATGTACATAACGTAATTTCTAGAATCTATAGAATTTTTCGACCTATAAACAATTAGTTTTACTTAAAAGTCATTGGCCTCTACCTATAATGTTTGTCCAACAAATAGCTAAAATTCGTAACATTTTAACTTCTTGAGATTAACTACACAACCTGGCAATGCTGCTTAGTACTTATTCTTTCATTTTTGATTTCATTTTGGTTTTAGTTTATTTTTATAGCTATTTTAAATATTGTGGCTTGTTTGTAGAACGAAATTGACTTAAATTGTGAACAGAAGAGTTGTGTGGTGGAGTACTTTTTTGTGACATATTAAATGGTATAGTTTTTTCTTCACGTATTCACAAAATTTGTGGATGTAAACAATTGTATGGTTTGGAATAGGCTTGACGATTTCTGATTTTACTCTAAAGTATCTTTGGTTGTTTCAATTTAACACGTATATATTTTTTTCAGATATCTAGACCGGTGGGAAAAGGTTCACTTTCTAGGTGAAGAAGCCGACCGTGCCAGTGATGACGATGAGGAGAGCAGGCACAAGCGCTGGTCCGCACGGGCCTTGCACTCCGTGCCACATGCCTACAATTATTCTCAACACAATGTAGCAGGTAAGTAAAGTTGGCTGACAAAATTTCGTCGATCCTCAGAAGCAGAAACTAGACTATACTTTTCCGAAAGTTTTCGACAACTGAAGTCAGAATTAACTTGTTGCTTCGGGTTTTCGTGATATTCTAACTTTAATGTGTGAAAATTGCGGTTTTTAAAAATTATTAGTTTTCTCCTTCAAAACATTTCTATCTGTCTATCTATCTATTCAACCTTTTGCATCCAACTTTTGATGTCATCTTGCCACCCTATTTACGGTAGGTATTCCCCTTTTTCTCTTGAATTTCCGTGATCGCCACTCCATTATAATCTTATTCCATCTGTCGTGCTTCTGTCGGACATTATGTCCTGCAAACTTCCGTTTCCTATATGCTATTTGTTCTGTTACATCTCTCTTTTGTCACGCCTCGGATGTTTGATTTAGTTTTCTGTTTGAAAGTTTTATTTTAAGCATTTGTCTCTCCATTTTTTTGCGCTTACTCCGCTTCATCTATATCGGTCCTAGTTAGAATCCAGGATTGTGGATTTTCGTGAAAACTTTTTCCCCTTTAGGGACCCATGTCTAATAAACTGAATGGTTTTATCGGAATTTAATTTTGCGATGCCATTTTAACACCTAAAATCTGTAAACCCAACTATAAACAAAGCAATAAGTTTTGAAATTGCCAATATTGACTTGCCACGGGGATAGCCAAAGACAGTTCTGAGGAATCAATGGTGGGGAAATGTTACTGTCCAAAAAGGTTAGCCCGACTTGCTATCTACTGTTCTGTCTCGCTGTCTCGACTACTTGCTTGGGACAGTTGTGCTGACCTAATATTACCATGCACACGGAGACAATACTGACCTCGCTTGGCTACTGGCTTTATGTGCAACCAGCTTTAATGAAGTTTATCTGAAGTCCTATATTTTGGGATTCTACATCTAGTCTATTTCGTTTTTATTGTCGTATATCAGTACTATATCATCCACATATCTGAGATGATTCAAACATTGGTCATTTATTCTTACTCCTTTTTCACTCCAGTTCAATCCTTTAAACACATTTTCTAGCGCGTTCATAAATAGTTTTGGTGAGATTGTATCTCCATATCGCACCCTTCGAGCCATTTTACCAGCTTTACGGTTTTCACGTAACAATGTCCTTATGGTAGCGTTACTGTCAATGTTCGAAATAAGTTCACTATAGCATTTATCAATTTTACTGTTGTTTAAAGAATTTTTCACTGTCCAATGTTCGAGTTTATCAAAGGCTTTTTCAAAGTCTACAAATATCATAAAGGAATTTAATATTCATTAGCTCGTTCAACCAAAACTTTCATGGTTAATAGACGACCGCATGTGCTGAATCCTTTTCTAAACCCTGCCTGTTTTTTCGATTGATAGCTGTCCATTTTTGATGTCAACCGATTTGTTAAAATTTTCATCAGTAGCTTCATTATATTTAATAATGTAATTAATTGGACGATAATTCTTCAGTTCTGACTTATGTTCTTTCTCGTAGAGTAGGATTGTTACTGCTTCATTCCAGCCGATAGAAATTCTTTTCTCAATTATTATTTTATTCTTGAGGATACGCATGACATCTCTTATTATTTTCCCTACATTTTTCAAGAGTTGTAATCCCATCACTACCAGGTGCTTTGTTGTTCGTACTTCCCTTATGGCTCTCTTTATCTGTTCTGCAAGCAGTTTTCTTTTTTGCATCATATTCGTTTTCTGGGGATAATTGGATTATTACATCGGTAGTAGTTTTAAAAATACGACGAAAAAAATTACTTGTATAAAATAAGTTTGAAAAAAAATCTCTTACTAAAAAGTGCGGTGAAAACTATTACAGCTACTAAAGTTAAGTGAAAAAAATCATATTTCAGAACATTACTATGAAGAGAATAACGCTTGAAAAATTGCGACGAAAAATATTACAAGAATCAAAAGTGCGGTGAAAAAAATTACAGTAAAAATATTGCGACTAAGAGAATTTCACTTTAAAGAGTGCGATGAAAACTATTACAGCTATAAAAGAACGGTGATAAAAGTTACATATCAAAAAAAAATTCTTAAAATGTGGGACGTAAACTATTTTCCACCACTTACATTTTTTTTTCACAATTTTTCATCACTTTCAACCCTTTAAAGGTGCGTTGAAAAAAATGATAATGATTCTTTAAAAGAATAACATAAATTATACATCAAAAAGTGCGAAATTTTTCTTTAACACGATGGTGCCCATGAAGACAATGATGCTGAAATATGCAATGAAAAAAATATCGTCTAAAGATTTGTGGTGAAAAAACTACATTTAAAAACCACGGCGAAAGTCATCACTTCTTCATATATGCGACGAAAAGTCGAAGATTAACGGCTTAAAAGCGAGAAAAATATCTTTAATAAATACTGCGAAAAAAATTACATCATTAATAAATACGGCGAAAAAAATACATTTTTAAAACATGCGACGAAGGAAATTATATCTTTAAAATGTGCGGCGAAATTATCTTCACCGTATTGTAAGAATTATAATAGTTTTCGATGAACTTTTAAAAGTCTCATTTTTCAAAATTATAATAGTTTTTGTCGTACTGGGTGCTTATTTTTTTTTAGCTGCAGTTTTGGAATTTTATAAAATCATAGTTTACGCCGCACATTTTGAGACGATTTTTTTTTCACCATAAACTGCTTAGCTGTCATTATTTTCATACTGATACGTATATCGATATTTTTTTCAACTCTAAAATGTCAATTGAAATTTATTAATTTGACATAATAATCTGCCAACGGCTAACCATCTCTTTGTTCTTTCGATTGGTGGTATTAGTTTTTTCGTACAACCCATAGAAAATTTAATATGATGGTTCAAAGGTAAGGTTTCTTATCAGACTTTCAAACCCAGGTAAAAATAGCGGTCTCGAAGAGACGTCATTCTCTAATCGAATTTTAAAACTGTCATTTCCAAGGTGGTGAATTCAATATGGCGGACTAAAATTTTTATAAACCCGAATATTTTAGAGATGAGAAAGATATCGATATAAATCCAAGCAGGTTTTGAAGGCGAAAACTATTACATTGAACTACCATTTATAGTTTAACGAAAAAATTAAACTTGTTCTGTTACATAATTTCCAAAAAGCGAAAAAACCATGATTTTTTACCCGTTTAGGTTAGAATATCGCCACTGTTCAGTGCTGAAAAGTATGGTCTGGCTTCTGGTTCTGAAATATGTCGATCTGTAATTAGCGCTGGGAGTTTTTTTCGCAAAATATCTATGGGTATATATATATATACAGGGTGTCCAAGATAAGGATCCTAAGCATGGGGATCTCGGAAACAGTTGGAGATACGAGGTCGGTTAAATTAGAGAAAAGTTGCGCAATTTAGTGCTAAATTAAACGCAGTTAAAAAAATTTAAAAATTTCAAACACTTCCGGAGATTTCCGGAAAAAAACGAAATTTGGCAAAATCGTTTTTAATTTTTGCAGGCTTTATTTAAAGAGATATCAGAAAATAAAAGGTAGATTCTCATTGCCACTTTTTATTTTTTATAATATGGTCTAAACAAAATTTAAATCCGACGTTTCGTTTCTGAGATACCATCATGAACTTTCATTTTTTATATGGAACAAAAAAAAGTATCCCATGTATTTGATAGCATTTTTTATTACAAATTCAACGATGTATCACCCTTGCATATCGAATACGTAGTTCAAGTACTTTCCATAAGAGCTCCATGAGAGCGAGAGAGAAAGGTATATCAGTTTTATAAAAGCCAATGAACTACACACTTGATATGCAAGTGTGATACACCGTTGAATTTGTAATAAAAAATGCTATCAAATACATGGAATACTTTTTTTTGTTCCATATAAAAAATGAAAGTTCATGATGGTATCTCAGAAACGAAACGTCAGATTTAAATTTTGTTTAGACCAAATTATAAAAAATAAAAAGTGGCAAGAAGAATCTACCTTTTATTTTTTGATATCTCTTTAAATAAAGCCTACAAAAATTAAAAACGATTTTGCCAAAATTCGGTTTTTTCCGGAAATCTCCGGAAGTATTTTGAATTTTTAAAATTTTTAAATTGCGTTTAATTTAGCACTAAATTGCGCAACTTTTCTCTAATTTAACCGACCTCGTATCTCCAACTGTTTCCGAGATCCCCATGGTTAGGATCCTTATCTTGGACACCCTGTATATATATATATATATATATATATATATATATATATATATATATATATATATATATATATATATATATATATATATATATATATATATATATATATATATATATATTTGTTATCGATAATGATCAATATTTAGTTTTTTTTTGTAGCCCATCCCTAAGAATAGTATTTTAAAATTATAACTCTCAAAATTATCGTATCAAATTAGCTAATACAGAAATGAAATTTACTATTACTATTATTTTTAAAACTAAATATTTGGCAACAAAAATAATCCTTTACGTAATAAAATTGAAATTTTCTTTTTAAAATGATACTGATAAATTGTTATTTTAAAACCGAAAAATTCCAATTAAAAATATACTTTTATGATTCAACGAAATTCAATTTGATGTTTGCGATTTAGAAAATGACGACTCATTGTAGATTGAATTTTAAAGATAATTAGTTACGTATGTACATAAAATCATGATAATTGGAACAAATAATGACATTAAAAGATTGTAATTCAAGGTGACCTCCATTGGCAGTTGCGTTCAACTTATGGATAGTTGAAAATCTTCGATTATAAAAAGAAAAATAATCTTTTTTCTACTTTGTGATTAGGTTTGAAGTATAATTTCATCAATAAGATGTTCCATAAGCCATAATCTAACTGTAGTACGCAAAAATGATACATAAATAGACATGATTCTCCTAACCTTTTATCATACATTTTCTTTTCCTCAATTTGGAGAAATTGTTTACATGAAGTAGGTAAGCGCATGCTTGTAGTCATTTTTATTAAATCTTGGTTTGTGTTACATGCTCTTTTTTTGTAAATGGGCAGTGGTTATATTCAATTTCTGTTACATACAGAGGCGAGATGGCTGCTAAATTGTTTTTTTTTTTGAGAAATAAATAAATAAAGAAATATTTTATGGTTGTTTAACTGTCGTTAATATTTTTTTCTTCCTTTAGACCGTCAAAAGAAAAGACATACAGTTTATTTACTGTAAAATTCACTCTACTTCTCTCTCTCCATACTAGTTTCGACCATCTAATATTCTGGTCTATTCAAAATCCTCCTCCGAGATCGTACCGACAGTTTTCACTCTCTATTTCAAATTCTTTAGACACTTGTTATTTGTTCTTACTCTGTTTTTGTTCTTCCTATACACCTCCTTTATTATTTTATTTATTCTTTTTATCTATCTTTTTTTAGGCATTATATGTTTACTTGTCTTATCGCAAGTATTAAGTTTTGTGTATTTCTTCCCTTCCTGAATCCACATTGAATGTCTTCTATGTTATTCTCACTCCTTTTCCTTATTGTTCCCATTATGCTTGCTAATGCTCCGTTTTAATATATGGTCAATATCATTCTCGAATTCCATTATTTCAGTATTTTATTTTTTGTATAATCTCATTAATTAGTTTACTTGTCTTATTATTTCTTCTCCCATATAGTGTATCATTTCGGGTGTTATGTTGTCTACTCCTGTTATTTTTCTCAATTTCACTTTCTCTGTTATTTATTCTTGTATTGATCTTATATAGTATTCTGTAACACCCTTTCCTCATACCTTTTTTTCCTCTATTTTTTGTCTACATCTGTCAGTTCTTAAAAATGTCGCCATTTGTCCACTATTTTTTCTTCCTCTGTTATTATGTGTCCCTCTTTATCTTTTATGTTAATCATATCATACTCCTTATTTTGTCTTAGCTGTTTCAGTGTTTCTGTAGTTTTTTTTTCTCTAAATTCCATCCATACGTTCTACTTTGCTTTCGCAATTTTCCTTGTAAAATAAGTAAACTAAGAGCATAAAATACAGAAAAGGTCATTTGTTTTAAATATCAATGAAACAATTCATTATTAACAATAAATATTTTACAATGATTTATTATTAAGTTGAAGCTAGTCTGGGATTGAAAACAGTCGCGAATTCAAGGCAGTTAAAGTAGCGTATCAGGAAAAAAAATATTGTAGTTTCAGTTCTAATTAATACCTGGGTATATAATTCGTTATATACTTGCAATTTAAATATGAATTGTAAATTTGTTAGCTGTTAAAGAAACTAGATCAAAAAGTCTTCAGAGTATGTAAATGTATAAAAATGTATATGTATAAAAAAATCAATGACAGTTATATTTCATGGATTTTTTTTTATATTTTTTCTATTTGTATTTATTTAGTGTCGAATGTCTATGATGAATAAAAATAAATTTCGGTAAAATACTTCAAATTTTGTTACATATTTATCATCTTATAAAAGTTGTAATATGATAAAATTACCTCACCTTCAAGTTCAGCAGAGGTTTTTTTGATATGAGTAAGTGGAGTCTGTGACGCTGAAGGTGGAGCTCAAAAGTAACCCGTTTCAGACGAGTTGCATGAGCGCGCGTGGTGGTGGCGGTCGTGCAGGCGCGCGCGTTGCGAGCACGTTTCACCTTTTGATTTATTTTATTGCAATGTATTATTAGGTCAATGCAATCCAAACTTCGTTTAAAATCCTGGGAATAGTCGAAGTCAAGAATTGAAATAAAATCGATACATATAAATATACGGGTATTAAAAATAAGGCGACGATTTTTCTTTACTATGATATTACTTTATTAAAACTAACATATAATCATTCATGTTATTTATTGTCCAAATATAGAGATCTATTTTATATCATTCATTGTTTTCATCACTAATAATTTAATTATTTTCATCAATAACCAGATTTGTCGGGTAAAAATCATTGGGTTACTTTTGACCTTCATTTTCAGCCTCACAGACTCCATATGCCCGCATCAAAAAAATCTTTGTTGAAGTTGAAGGTTCAAAGATTGCTATGTATTTTCCAGGATTACGATCCGTTTAATAGTTTTCGAGAAAAAAAAAATTACAAAAATGACGAATTTTGTAATTTTTTTTTACATAAAATCACAAATATCTGTCGAGAGAAAAAATTATTTATTTTTGCGTTTTATCTGAAAAATGCTTCCGAATCGATTTTTTGGTTAATAACAATTGACGTCCCTCTCGGACAAAAAAATTTTATTAAAAAATTGATCAGAAAAATATAACAAATTTAATAATAATGGTTTCATAGACAAGAAATGCGAAAGAAAATTTGGTCGGTTCATGCTCTCCTTAGGGTGGGGAATCGCTCGCCTATTGAGCCCGAATCGCATCTTACAGTGGTGGAAAAAAAGTATGGAACTTTTAGGATTACGAGTTGTATTTCTTTCTGCAAATTATTGCAGCGTAGGCATAATTATAATGTAATGTGGTTAGTTTTTAAAGAAAATTATTTTCCGTGAGATTCACATTTTTAAATTATATGGAATTTTTAAATGGCAGTTTTAAATAAGTATGGAAACATCGTTGTAAACATACGACCAACAGTTTTTTAGTATTTTTAGAATATCCTTTAGCATCTAAGACTGTCTGGCATCTTCTAGGCATCGAATCAACTAATTTTTGGAAAGTTCCTGGAGGAAGTTGCGTTCACTCTGATTTAATGACATTAAACAGTTGTTGATTTTTAATATCGGAATGCATTCGAATACGGCGATATAAGACGTCCCAAAGATGTTCAATTGGGTTTAAGTCTGGGGATTGGGATGGCCACTCAAGTACAGTTTTATTTTTCTCACCAAATCATTGTTTTCCTATTTTAGACGAATGCTTCGGATCATTATCTTGTTGAAATATCCACCGTAATGACAAATGGAAGCATTGTATTTTCTAACATTTCTTTATATTGAAATCGGTACATTTTACCATGCACTTGAATGATGGGCCCTATCCCAGATCGAGAAAAACATCCCCAGACCATTATGTTCCCTCCTCCATGTTTCACAGAAAGAATTTGGTACTTTGTCTTGAATCTTGCGCCATCCGGTCTTTTTGCATACTTCCTGCCATCAGATCCAAATGGTGAAAATTTGCTTTCGTCACTCCAAAGCACCATATTCCATTTTTCTGCAGACCAAGAAAGATGAGCTGTAGCAACTTCCATTCGAGCCTTCCTATTCTTTGATAGAAGCGGCTTTTTAACAGCAATTCTTCCATAAAGACCTCCATTAAGCAGACGATTCTACTTGTCACTTTAAGACCAAACTTTTCTTTTTTGATTTGTCTGGATGTTTTCCTGGGGTCAAGTTTTGAGATCCTTAAAATAGTTTTATCGATTCGAAAAGTAGTTTTACAAGGTTCTTTCCGACTTAGGCTCATTTCTTACATCACCACGACTATCATATTTTTGTGTTAGTTTCGTTACACACTTTTAGAAATAGGACTTTTTTCTCCCCATTTTAAATAAATCCATAATTTTTTGTTTTAAATCACATGAAAAATAACGGTGTTTTGGCATGATAAATTAATATTTTTACACGCTATTTGCACTGTAGAACTGAAACTGAATACTTTAAAACCAAAATATAAAGTTTCCATACTTATTTCCAACCACAAATTCCTTATCGCAAAAAAAATATAAACAACATTTGTTTTTAGATTGTTAAACGCGATAATTATGTATATCAGTGGCATTTCTGCATTTTAGCGAAATGTAAAAAGCTCTTGATAAATTCAGTATTAATTAATACGAACATAATTAAAAGTTTCCATACATTTTTCCAATACTGTATATACAAGTTCCAAACATTTACTAGGTAATAATCACGGTGATCGAATGGATATGTTTGCCTTGCAGTCAAACGTGAGCAGGTTCGTGAATTCACGTGATAATTTTTTTAATAAATAATTTTTCATGTTGATTAATGAAGATTCCACCTAATTTTTTGCATTTGTCAAAAAATATATTTTTAATGTAATTATTGCTTTATAAGTAAAAATAGTATAAAACTCTATCTAGAGCTGAGATGTCGTTGTCGGTAATGCCTGAAAATGGCTAATAAAGAAAGGGGGTTTTATCATATGTTCTCGTTATTTAAAAGATCCGCTACGCTTATGGAGTGAAAATTATAAAGATAATTTAAATAAAAATATTAGATAAGATGATTATACGGTGCTGTTCGCCCAGCACTTCCGTTTTCTTTTTTTTTTATTTTCATACATTCAGCTAGTACTGCTAGGACAATGCCTTTGCTTAGAAAGCGCAAGACAACTGATCTAAATACTTTCCTTTCCTACATCCTAGTTAGGAATCCAAAATATTGTATTGTATAGCACCATTAATATTATAATTTCTATCATAATAAAGTTTTATGGGACATCTTTGTAGACTAAAAATAATGGCGCATCGTTTTAGAGTAAAACATAATAGCGACCAAAAATTTTAACAGCAATTCAGAATTTAACACTTAAATTAATATTTGTAAAAATGTTTAAACAAACTTCCAAATATTTGCAGTAGTTGAATTGTTAAAATTTTTTATACATATGTGTAAGTATTTTTCCCAGTATGTACACAACAAATATTATATTTAAACCAGTAACTAAATTCTCTTCTTAAACAATAACAAAGTAAATTTATACATTAAAAGCCAATGCAATAGACCTTATTTAATTTAATAAAGATCATGAGTTCTGTTTTATCATCTGCAAGAATTCAGAGAAAATAATAAGAGATATCCCGTTTTGTCGATCACAATGCTTATACGAGGGCGAATCAAATATGAACCGGACTTCTGTTTTAGAACATTTATTGGTACAGTAAATAAAATTTTAATTACACCGTATTTTTCTATATAATCTTTAATTCACACATTTTTCTCAGTGAAACGGAAGTGTTTTAATTCCGTCGTCAATGAATGAATCTGGTCGCGTCTGCAACCAATTGCACACGAACGTTTCTACATCCTCTCCGTCGTCAAAGCGATGACCTAGTTCTTCTTTGAGTGGCCCAAACATGTGTTAGTCACACGACGACAGATCGGGACTATAGGATGGATGTTCCAGTGTTTTCCAATGAATTTTGTCAAATTTTTCTTGGGTTAATGCACCAGCGTCGTCATGGAACAAAATTGCACTTCGAATAGGCATGTCTCGCCTTTTTCGTCGATAGGCCAGTTTCACTTCATTAACACTTGGTAGGAGTACGCAGCATTAGTTGTACGCCGTTGATGGAGAAAATCAACAAGCAATATGCGTCTGCAATTCCAAAAAATCGTTGCAAGACCTTCCACGGTGTCGCCACTCCATGCGTGCCTGCTTAGACTCCGAAGTGTAATGATGCACCCACGTCTCAACATAGATGACAATGTGCCTCAAGAAATCCATCCCCCTTTGTTCGATATCATGCCAAAAGTCTTTCACACACGGCAATACGGTCTGATTTCTGATCTTCCGTCAAGGAGCGAGGGACCCATCTTGCCAGCACTTTTCGGTAACCCAAATCATCTGAAATTATTGATTAGGCACAACCATACGATATTCCGACGTGTGCATCAATTTTCCATATTGTAAGGCGGCGGTCTCTTTCAATCATCTCACGGATCGCAAGAATATTCGTTTCATTGGCGCTTTTTCGCGGTGGGCGTGCATGGGTCTCATTTTACACCGACTCTCGACCATCGGAAAAATTTTTGTGCCAGTCGACGCAAAATTTCGGCAGGTTTTACGCCTTCCCGCGACAAAAATTTAATAATAATGCGTTGCTCGACAGACTTGTACGCCTCTTCCTCAGACATGATGCCACTAACAGCTAATCTGCTCTGGCCAGCTGAACTGATTTACTCCCTTCCACTTTACATCCCATCCAACATATATCAAGAAGTCACGTTACTCACTTCACCTCGGGAACGTTAAGAAAAGTCCAGTTAATATTTGATTTGCCCTCGTATCTGAACTCTTGCAGGTGATAATACCGAACTTACCTAGAATTTCAGTACTAGCAAAGATTATATTATAGATTATAGCTAGAGTTAGTAACTTTTATAATCTTTGGTACTGTAAGATAAAAATCCGAGCATAAAAAGTTGAATAAATAAGCAAAAAAAAAACTTTAACATATAGCAGCAACACAATTGTTTTTAGAGGATTAAACTCTGTTCTTTATAGGCTAATTTTTAGAGTTCATGACCTGATAAATCTGTTCCTGGCTACTACAAGAAAATATCGATCATACAAAGTTTGGTTATCAGCTAAAATATTTATAAACCTCGAAAAAATTTATTTCGAGATAATAAAACAAAATAGTTCTTTTTATTATTCATACAATGTGTCTTGCCTCTTATTACCGGAAAGCCGATAACGCCAGCCAAGTCATCATAACTACAAAATAACCGATATCACTTATCAGCCTAATATATTATTCAGCGCATTAAATGTGAAGCGGCAAATCCCAAATAATACATTTTTTTAATCGGGGAACTAGTGTCAGCAGCGGGTATTGATTTTTTACGAGTGAATTTATCGCTCGAGCTCTCGAAACTGCCCGAACTTGTTGAAGGGGAGCGTGTAACAAAGAGGTAAGGTATAATCATCTCGTTTCCTGCCCCTGCCGAGCCACGCGAATTGCACGGAGATCGCCGATCGTGCGCTGCCGAAACACTGTTGCCACGTCGGTGAAATATTGTTCGGTAGGTTCGTTGGTATTCAAAGTCGTTGTGTATATTGTTTTTTTACTTTTGAGCGGCATCAAGAAGAGTGAGAAAGTATTGTAGTCGTGAAAAGTTCGATTATGGGATCTTAATATTATGATTAATATATTAGCAATGATTTTTTTTTTCGGAGAATTTGGCAAAGTGCAAGGTTTCCAGAAGTGCGCTACTTAAAAAATTCGGTGTCTTTGGCCTACATCATTGCCACTGCCGATTAATAGCGGCATCCTTCATCGCGTTTGTTAGTTTTTATTAAACGATTTCATTTCGGAACGAATAAACTCAAGTTTAAACACATAATGTCGTACTTATATTGACGTCATCAAATCAATGACAGTCAAATCTTTGACTATTTAATGAAAATGTTCATTTTGTCACTCCGTTTACAAGGCAAATAACTTTCTCATGAATTATTTATGTAAGTAAAACGAAATACTACTGTTATTTTTTTAAATATTGACTTTCTATTGTTTTCGGTCGTGACAGCGATGTTGGTGTGGAATAACATTTCCTAAAAAGCAGGAAACGACGATCTAACTTGGCAACCCTCGCGCTAAGATGCGATGAAGCCAAACAAATCGTCGGTGGAGAGTGTGGCGACACGGATTAGGTCAATTTGAGATCGTGAGCAGCGCGAAAGCAGGCGGATTCCAAACATGTTTTGTAAATTACAGCCAGAAACCAAAACAGACGGTTCGGCATGTAAAAAGAAAGGCGCCGCGCGATAGCCGATTGATTGCATTAATCTATGCCGTTTACGGTGTTGCCAGGTGATTGATAAATTTGGGAAATGTATATGTATTCGCTATATATATTGATGATGTTGGCTTTTTAAGAGAATGAATCAATTAAGTTATAGCCGTTCAATATTTTTGTTAGGCGGTTCTCGAAAATCCAGTTTTTAACTGAAAAACTTCTAAAACTTGTATTTCATTACGTATTTGTTCACTAAGTAATTAGGTGGCTGTAAAGCTTCCCAAACACACGTAGTACTGCTAGAAACTTGAATTTCAGTAGTAGTTAAATTCTTTCTATTATTCTTTCTCATCTGTCGGCATCTACTAATCCGGAGAAGTACTGAACAAATTTGATACAATCCTTAGATTGTATCTTGATAAAATTCGTTTCACAGAGAACACTAAAAACAACCCGACAAATAATGCTGCTCTCTTTTCGGTGTTCTGTGAAATTACTAAGATCGTATTTCTTTTTTAATTTTTTGATTTCAGTTTATTTCTCAATATATATAAATCATTCACGTCGTATTAAATTGGTCAAGGATAGATTAAAACTAGGTTATATAATAAAGTATTTATAAGAATTAAAATACTTAACTAACATTGGACAATTAAATGGGAATAACACAAAGTACACTATAGCCACAACAATTATAAATAAGCGCCCTTCATTGTAACTTATGACTTAAATTCCATGAAGTCCTTGAGCGAGTAGAAATCATGATAAAACAAAAATGTCTTTAGTTGTCCCTTGGAGATGATTGTCTATTGTAGACCCTAACATATGCGTAATAGAGCGACTTCTCGTATAATGCTGTTTTGCGTTTTGGAATCTCGAAGTCACTCCCGTCCCGGATAGCACATATATGAATTTTCGGATTTTGAATAAAGTTGCTTTGATGTTGGTATGTATACATAGCACATTTTAGTATGGAATGCAGCGTGGGAATCCTTCTATTTTTAAAAATCGATCTACATGAGTCGACTGCAGCTGCGGATTGAGGGGGGGGGACAACCGTATAACATAATGTTATATACAAGATGATAGTATGCAAGTGCATTGTATGAAGTTAGAAAAGCTTTAGTGGCATAGTTTGCTTCATACTCCGACAAGACGTACTAAATACAAGCAACATTTTGTTTGCACTTTGTTTTATGATTCAATAGGTAACAGTGTTCGGTTTTTTTTTTAAGAATATATAACAATGAATCAGTTTTTTCTTAATATTCATTTTTCATTTATCCAGTGTCTATGCTTTGTGATATGAAGAACAATTAACAATTTAGGTATATACAGGGATATTATATGTCAACGATTATGACCCTAAAGGTCATTTCATTTGAAAATTCGTTCCTGGTAGACTATTTTTTTTGGAAATCAATAAGATGTCAATTATGATTTCAAATTCTCAAATTTTACCAACAATAAGAAAAACTTTTCTTATTTGGGAGCGTTTCCGTCATTACCTCAAATTAATTCAATTTAATCCCGTTTCTGCATATTTCCTTTTCCGAATATGTCTACTGATAATTTTCATTCTATCGCTTTCGAAAGAATCCCGAATGTTTATTAATGATGCGTGGTTGAGGAGATTTTGAATGCTATCTAATCGCACTTTTCGTAGTGAGATTTGAAAGGATAATACGGCGTTTTGTGAATAAGGTATTGTCGAGGAATGACCTTGAGAAATCTGATCGGCTAAAAGCTGTAGCGACTGAAGAGAAATAATTAGGATTGCTCATGCATTTATTGAGCCCATCTTAGTTTGCGTAGTAGGAGGTGATAAGCATGGTGGTGCTCATGAAACAAGGCGAAGAGTTTTGACTAGAATCCTTACAAGATTCATTTGCTACAGGGGCTTAATAAAGATGATCGTGCTCTTCAGAATGCATTTTGTGAAACAATGATGAATATATTGGAGATCTCTCTTTTTGTACTATATATATATATATATATATATATATATATATATATATATATATATATATATATATATATATATATATATATATATATATATATATATATATATATTTATTGATGTAAATACTTTCGGTTTAAAAGTTGAAGTTACCAGGCCTAATTGTACATACTGATTCAACATAAATCGAGCTTGGATACTAATGAGCCACGCTCAATATCCATAAAAGGTAATCTTTGGGCTGGTATCTTGAATGATAATACATTTATAAGCCCCTTTCTTTATTGATAATGATCGTAATGCTGCAAGATATAAAGAATCGTTCATAATTAAACTATACCAAGAATAAGAGAGGTAACTGCTGATAATTTTGTTCATACATGGTTCTACCAAGACGGAGCTGCCCTTCACTAGTTGTAGCATATTTAAATACTGCGTTCCTTCATTGGTGGATTGAAAGAACAGGCGAAATCGGGGAAATTTTTTACCGAAGTGATCTTGATCGAATCTTCTAATCTAAACAGAAAATTTTTTGCTGTACAATTTCTGAACTCAAAAATACAGGTTTCTATTTATAAAAAATGACTTTGAGGGTAATAGCAGTGACCAAGATTAAGATCACTACTCGATGCACCTGATCAAAATAAATAACTTTTCTCAGTACAAAATTTTCTGATCGGCTTTGATTCTCAAATCCTGTTTAACCTTAAATGACCTTAGAGTGACCTTTAAGATCATGTATCATTTTGCAATTAAGTCCTTTATTTCACGGGTTTCGAGAGCAGAAGGAACACTCGGTTGTAGCGAGTGGACTGTATGCAACTCACATCTGGGGAATGTGAAGTAAACGGTGAAAAGGTGGCGAACGCGTATTCTTGAAATGTTCATCACTCATATCCTCGTTCGCCCGATGGAAGGTAAGGGAACGGTGAAACATGCGCAAATGAAATGTCAGCCGCTAAATGACATATTTAACGCACGGATTTCAAAAAATAAAATAGAATTAAAAATTTTCATTTTATTTTTAGTTCTTCAAAATAACTCGCATTAAAAAAAATAATATGTTGACGAACCGTTTCTTAAGACGTTTTATTTTCAGAATGAACAGTTGAAACGTTAATTAGATGGTACCCCGATATTTTCAATATTTTCAAATTTTTTAATAAAATATCCTTAGAAAGTGGAATATGTTTGGCAAATATTAAGTAAATTTGAGATTACAGACATATAAAATTATTACAGGAGATTCTGTTCATAACTCAATTATATGAGCGTGCTATTTATAAACGATTTTCTAGGGCCAGGTCTGCCTATGGATTTAACATAAATACTTGTGTCCATAACAGGCGAGTATCTTGGTTTTAAACAGTTAAATCTAACATAATTCTTTTCAGGACACAACTTATAATAAATTTCAGAAATAACAATTTGTAAGCTATCTGAAACTTTTATTTAAATAAGTAACAAATTTTATTTATTTTAAATTATGTTAACTACAGCACTTAACTTAATTAGGCTGTGTTAAACACTATACGACACTACAATTAAATAAATGTTATGATTATAATTTATCGGGACATATAAATATGAACCCTACAGACCAACGACCAACATTTGATCTTCAAGTCTCTACAAATCTTTATAAAAATATATATATATATATATATATATATATATATATATATATATATATATATATATATATATATATATATATATATATATATATTAAAAGTTGAGTTTGAGATCCGCCAGTATCTTTAATGGATGTCTTCTGTCTGGCCTTTGGTTTCGGTCCCTGGTCATAAACAATTTCTCTATTATTGTTCAAGTTTCAGGTTTTCTTTCAAATTTAGTTGTTTGGGCAGAACATCTTGCATCTGGGCATTTTGTGAATTCATACAATAAATAACTGATTGGATAGTTTCTGTAGTGGATTGGGATGATAGCTTTTAGTTATACTACGTAGTGTAATTTCCACCGTTTCAAGGTTTATCAGTGCTGTTTTTCTTGATATCCCTTTTTCATTATTTATTAGAATCTTAAAGTACTTGGCTCTTTGTATACATTTTTGTTTAACAGTTCTAGGCAAAGTAGAAATATTGTAATGGAAATTAATAACTTCACAAAAATAATAACAACAGCACTATTTTTTTCTACGTTTGACGATTAATTTAAAGTACCAAAACTACTTTTTGTCTAATATGGCAACAAAATATGCTACGGACATTTTCGGTCTAATCGCTCAATTCAATCTGTCATCCATTTTATTTTTAGAAATTCTGTGGTTTTAACACGTTCATATCTGGCAACATTGGCTTTTCAAGAATACGGCTTTTACTGTCAAAAAATTTACATCGCCGTTCACATCACCTTTCACATCACTTTTTAGAGGATAAGGGCCCAGGTACATTGGCCAAACGCATTGTTCCCACCATATTTGATTCGCCATCTTCAATAAAGCAATGCAATTGCTCGTCGTATACATTCTATTTCAGCAGAATCATTTTGAAATGGTCACAAATTATACCGCCAGCATTGTTGCCAGCCCACAGCTAATTTTTATGAATGTTGTTTTATTAGTATTTTTATCAAAAAATGTACAACTCCGTTAAAAACTTGCGTAAGCGTTGCAACCCTAATTAAAACAAGCGGTTTATGTCGTCTGTATTCTAATTGATTTTAATATTGTAATTGTTAGATATTTTATGTAACTGTTTTGCAATTCAAATTATTATTTTGATTGATTGATATATTACAGACTGGTAAATAATTATTGTATTTTATTTAAAGTTTTAATTGGAATGTTGACTATTTTTGAGAAAGTGTTTAGAACCATGCATAAGTACTTAATGTGCGCCGAAAATATTTAAAAAATTTTTTTTTATACAACTAGTACTTTAAAAATCATAAATTTTAAATTCCGTTTCAAATTTCCCGCCAAAACACCAATACTTGTCACTTGACCGATGTGACGTCACACTGGTAAACTGACAAGGATATATAAATTTTTTTCGTAATTTTTGTGATATAAGATGAGTTCCAAGATATTTTAAGTGTTGTGCGGTGCATCAGTGCACAAGTACTACAATTAAAACACCTGAAAAGTTATTTATTCACGTTCGGAAAATAATAAGAAAATGTGGCTTCAGCTAGAACAGCACTACTCATTTTATTTTAGTTTTGAGCTTATAAATACCGATTATTACTATTACGATTTACAAGCCAAACGGCTTCGCACTCCCTCCAGAGAATATTGACTCATACCAGGTACACAATGATACCAGAAGTATGAAGCTCTGTGGAAACCCTTTCCATGTTATCGGGTCCTAGGTGACGTGGTCTGCTGTATTTCCCTAGAACTTTCGGATGGTTCGCGCGGTTGCAAAGAGAGTTGCTTTCTGCATCGGCTTATACAGATGCTCACTAAGGCCCAGTCCCTTGGTGTTCTGCAGGAAGCTCTTTGCTATCACTCCAGTTCATGAGAGTATTATGGGAATCGTCTGGACGCTGTTCATTGCCCATTGTCTTCCGATTTGCACCTCCAGATCTCTGTATTTGGCGATCTTCTCGTTGTACTTTGGCCCTAGGCTGTTGTTAGGTACAGCAATGTCGATTAGTGTAGTTCGCCTAGAAATTTTATCTATTAGTATAATATCTGGTCTATTATGAGGAACTGTCTGATCCGTCAGAACCGTTCGGTCCCAATATAACTTGAACTGATTGTTCTCAAGAATAAGCTCCGGATTGTATTTGTAATAAGGCACTTTTCCTACCTGTAATAAGTTTAACTTTTCTGCTAACTCTTGGTGGAGTATCTTAGTGGCTGAGTCGTGTCTTTCCTTATACTCGGTTGCGGCATACGCTTGGCATCCTCCAGTTATGTGCTGGATTGTCTCTGATGTCCGACAGCCATATCTGCATTGGTCATTTTCTATTGAGGGATCTCTAATGATGAACTTCCGATAGTTCTTCGTCGGAATAACCTGGTCTTGGATAGCTAACAAGAAGTCCTCCGTTTCCGGAAATATCTGTCCTGAAATCAACCAGTAGCTCGACGCTGAGTTGTCGAAATTGTCCTGATTGACCTAATTTGGATGCCGTCCATGAAGTGGCTTCCGTAGCCAGGCTTGTAACTTCTCTTGGTCTGTTTGGTGGTGAGAGGTGATATACTGTTCATTTAACTGTAGCGGCGTTGAATCGTCTGCCTCGCATATTGCTCGATGTAGTGTGGAAGAGTCCGCTAACCTGTGGAAATATGAACGTAAGTTTATTATTTGTTGGTCGAACTGTTTACCAATATCCACCAATCCTCTTCCTACTTGGTGTCTTGGAAGCATTGTACGTTCAATAGCACTCCGAGGGTGATGTTTTTGACCTTTTGTTAGGAGTGTCCTTATTTTTCTTTGCAGGTTTTGGATGTCCGTCCTGCTTCATTTTACGATTCCAAAAGAGTAGCTCAGCGCAGAGCAAGCATACGTGTTGAGCGCCTTAAACAAATTTCTACTATTTAAATTAGTTCATAATACCCGCCTTACCCTCCTGACAAATTCGGTTGTCAATTCGGCCTTCATAGTGCCATAGTCAATTATTTTAGCCTGTTTCATACCTAGATATTTGTATGTTTGGTCTGCTTCCATTGCAGCTATAGTTTCACCGTTCTGCATTTCAAAAGCCCCTGGTTGTACTTTCCCTTTAACGATGTTCAAAATACGGCACTTGTCAAGTCCAAATTGCATTCCGATATCCCCGGAGAACTCCTCTACAATTTTAAGCATTTGTTCCAGCTGGTTTCTGGTAGCAGCCATCAGTTTAAGATCATCCATGTATAGAAGATAATTCACTTTTACTCTTCGTTGTTATTTCTAATATTAAATCCGTATCTGGTTGAGTTCAAACAGCGTGATTCATTACAAGGCAGAACCACAATGGGCTAAGTGAATCGCCTTGAAATATTCCCCTTCGTATCGGAATGGTGTTAGTTTCGATGGTGTCGCTGGATATCACGTGCAATTGGATCTTAGTTCTCCAGGTTGACATGATGCGTTCTAAAAAGGAAACAAAATTATTATCGACTCTATACATTTTCAATATAATTTTGAGCCACTCATGTGGCCCTGAGTCGAAGGCCTTCTTATAATCCACGTATACCGATTATTACTATTATGTATTCATTATCACTTGCGGAGATAACAATTCTTGATAAATTACTTACATGGAGGTCTTCACATTTCTGCACAGCAGAAATTACTGTTTGTTGCGATGATATTGGCCACCATATAACAATCAATTATCTGCAAATTCGAATTATTTGCCTTAATATATCCACTTTCCATGACGAGAAAACTTCTTAGAATCATTTTCAAATAGAGTAGTAAGCATATTTCGAAGAAATTATTTGAAAATGACTATAAAATGTGAACTACGCAACGTAGCCCTTGACAGCGATCACGAATGTGACATAAAACCACAAAATTTATATGTCAAGTTCGTGACAGCGATGACGTTGACTGTATTCTTTAGAGTAATTATCAAATGATCATAGTGAAAAAAGTGAAACTGATAATCATGTTAGAATAGAATAGAATAGTTTATTCATGTTAGTCACAACAAGTGTATCATACGTCAAAGGTAGCATAAAATAAGTACAATAGAAATCTATATAGAAAGAAAAATTATTAAACAAAGATGTATATTTTAAGATAGATTAAAAATACAAATACAGTTTAAAGATTAAAATTACACAAATCATATGGTTAAAGAAAAGCATACAAGATGCAAGTTACAAAATAAACACATTAATAAAATATACACACTATAGCACGAGGCATCGTGGACTGAAAATAGTTTAGACAGAGTGATAATTCAAAAATTGTTCTGTGCTATAGAACGCATTTTGAACTAAAATACTCTTTATGGTTTTTTTAAAGTCACGTTCATCCATATATTTCATTTCTTTCGGTAATATATTGAAACATTTTATTGCCCACTATCCTGCCCCAGTTTGGCACCTCTTTAACCTCCAGTAGGTAGGAACAATGTTCCGTTTGTGTCTAGTCTCATATGTATGAATATCATGGTGAGGTTTATAGATCATAATATCTTTTTTTAAAATAACGGAGGTTTTCAAAAATATACTGTGCTGGAACTGTCAAGATTTTAAGATTTTTAAATGCCTCACGACAGTCACCTCTAAACTCAAGAGCTGTTAAAACTCTCATTACCTTACGTTGACTGGCAAAGACTCGCTTGGTGTCTGCTGCGTGTCCCCATGCCAAAATAGAATATGACAAGTGAGAGTGGAATAGAGAGAAATACGCAGTTCTCAATGTCTCCCGAGACACACTGTTAGAGAGATTTCGCAGAAGGAAAAGATACTTATTTAATTTTTTGCATAATAGCTCGATGTGAGGTTTCCAAAGTAGTTTTGGGTCCAAGTTCACTCCCAAAACCTAATATCGTTCTCATCCACTCCCTCATTCATATTTCCCAGATCTCTTAGTGAGAAGATGACCCTGTTGGTTTTGTTATTATTGAGGACAAGCCTATTTGCTGCAAACCACTCTTCTGCTCTCTGTTGTGCCTCCACAACACCCTCAAGCACCTCCCCACAGTACCAGCCGTACAGGATTTTGTGGTGTCATCGGCAAAAGTCTGTATTTCGCCCCAGAATCTATCTTGGGTAGATCATTTATATACAACGGGAACAATATTGGTCCCAATATCGAGCCATGAGGGACTCCTATATTTAAAACAATTTCCGCCGAGGACACCCCACCAACTCGCACGATTTGGACTATGTCTTTTAGATAAGATTTAACAAGGTTAATGCTGTTAAAAGAGAAGTTGTATTTTGCAAGTTTTTGCAGGAGGATACCATGGTCTATACAGTCAAAAGCTTTACTAAGATCGCAGAGAAGGACTGAGCTATATTGAATTTGGTGGTGGTGGAATGATTCCAGTATGTAGGATACAAGTTCCAATATACACAGCACAGTGTTCTTGCGCTTTCGGAAACCGAATTGAACTTCAGTAAAGCAATTATTCTCTTCCAAGAATTCGACTATTTGCAGTGCCATGCTTATTTCTACAATTTTTGAGACAACAGAAAGCAAGGATATTGGTCTATAGTTCTTTAATATCGGCCATACAATAGCTTTTTTAGAATTGAGGGAAAGGTGCACTCTACTAGACATATGTTTATTAGTTTCTTGAGAGGTACAATAATAAGATCTTTAACAGTTTTAATAAGTTTGATGTTCAGTCCGAATATGTCACTACTATTTTTATTATTAATACTATTAATCGTGTCTCGTATGTTATGAAATGTAGTTTCCCTGAAGGAAAACTGATTTAGTGGTTTTGTATATTCCAAGTCCATTGGGTTTAGCTTAGCATTGGGAATGTCTTTAACGAGATTAGTGACGATGTTTATGAAGAAATCGTTAAATTAGTTTGGATTTATATTGTGGTTTTTTGTATCTTTTTGTATGCCCCGCTGACTGTTTATTATTTTCCACATGGCTTTTGTTGGGTTACAAGAACCTCTAATCAAACTATCATTTGAATTGATTTTTGCTTGTTGAACTGCACATTTGTATTCTTTTTTAAATTGTTTATATGCGTCTGCTATATGTGTTTCCCTATACTGCCTATTAAGTTCTGATAAAAAGCTTAGGTGATTCCTCATTTCTCTGAGGTCTTTGCTGAACCAATTTACATTTTGGGGTTGATCTGTTCTTAGAATATAGTTTTTTTCAGGAAATGAATTTAGACAGGCTTTTTCAAGAGTAGTGATGAATAATCCAAACTTTTCGTCAACTGTCAAATTATCTTCAGAGTTGTTCTTTTGAATATGCATTTACTTGTCATTAGGTCGAAGTGATCAGGATTACTTCAAGTGATAGAATTGAATGTAATAATGACTCACGTGATCCATGGGGGATTTAATTACATTTTTATTATTAAATGAAAATAAAATTCTTTAAAAATAAAGAAAAAATTTTGTGTTTTTAGGATTTCTATTGTGGAAACTACCGTTTCGCGGCAAAATTATATTTTTATTTGAATACAGTCAACATCCCAATTATATGACGTATGTAAATAAAGAAATTTGATACTTTACCTCTAAAAGCAAAAAGTGAAGTTAGACATTGTTGGTAATCCTGTGCATATAAGTGAATTTTGTATGGAAATAAACCGAGATGATTCATAATAATTTTTCAGCTCAACCAAGTCCATTACAACGACATCTAATCGATGAATTCTGAATTTTTTGCACGCTTTCTTGTACGTGCTGACAATTACGTGCTGTAAATGCAGAGCGTGATCTATCGGTACATGGCGAATCAGCCAAAGAAGCCCTTATGTTCAAAAACGCTTAATTAAGTTGCCTATAGTCTTCTCAGCTGGGACATTTCTCACAGTAAAATGTCTTCGATATGGTTGTTGGTTTTCAAAGCTAAGTTCCAAATCATTAATCTTCGTAATATTTAGTTTTAAAAAATGACAAAAAATCACCTAGGAAGTTATGAACCACCCTATATTAATTTTCCTCGGAAGTTTAATATTTTAATCGACTTTACACTACGTCGCAATAAGGCATACAGTGAACCTAAATAATCAAAACACATCAAAGTAAGGTAATTATTTTAAATTGAAAAAATTGTAAGCAATTCAAAGTCTATATTTTGCATTTTTCGCGTTTCGGAGAATGGCAATTTTAAAATCGATAAGGCCATTTGCTATTTATTATGTGGCAACACTGCGAATTGCGAGGTGCAAACGGCACGCCGAGGGTGGCTGCGGTAGCAGCAGCACGGGGCCGCATCGGCCACGGAGGATTATTGATTCGCCCTGTCTAGTTGTCGTCGTTTGGCGGGGTCGGGGATCACGGCAGGGATTGAAGTGAGCAACGAACAACTTGTCCGGCGTTTAAATTTGCCACGTACCGGACACGCTGTTGAGTTGATGTTGTTGATGAGGAATCTTAAAGATTTTGGAGGGTTGCGATTACGAAGGATACGTTGTCTTTGCAATCTTTTAAAATCCATATTATTTGATTTTAAGTGCATAAACAAAATTATATTAATAATTTTTCTAATTTATTTTAAGGGGGATGGTCTCAATAGCGGGTGCTAAATCATGGGTATATTCAATAATTTGTTTTTGTATGAAAAATAAATTTATTTAAAAAAATTATGTACGTGAAGCTCCAACATCGAATAATTAGATTTTTTTTAAATGGCCGATTTCTATTAGTTCCTTTTCGAAGCATTTTTTCTCGCTCCGCGGCGTGGCAGCTAGCAGTCACAATTTTTGACCTAGAACAAAACAAAAAAATTTCCGTTAATCTATATAATAATACCTAGAAAAATACCTATGGAAATGTAAAAATGTTGATTTTTCCGAAAATGGCAGGCACTTGAAGTTAACAGTCGAATTATCAATGAAAAAATTCGTATAAAAATGTTTATAAAATAAAAAAATTTAAATCCATCGAAAATTATTTATGTACTTCTGTGCAAAATGCAATTATAAAGATGTGGTTAAAATTTAAATTCGATCAGATAAAATTTTTTACTAAAGCTGTTTTGAGAAAAACGCGTTTCAAGTTTTAGCTTTATTATTATTAGCTTATTTTTATTATGTTAAATGCTCGTTTAAGTCAAAAAAAAATCAATTTTTTGAACATTTTTCTGTGCTTACCCTTTAGAAAATAACATCTAAATACACGAGAAAAAAAAACAGTATTTCGCAAATTTTAAGTGATTAGTATTGAATTTTTATGAAAAAAAAATTATGATAAAAAATTGATGCCTAATGTTATTAAAATTAAGGATGTTTACTTTGAGGAGGTCTCATAATCGCTGCTAATATTAAATAAAAATATTATATCATGATGAAACTCATTCTTTTTATAATAGTTTTTGTCGTAATGTATAATATCGCGAAATTTCAATTAATTTTATCATGTAATTTTTGAGAATTTAATTTTCAAAAATGTAAAAATCTGTACAGAATCTTATGGAAAATCAGGATCTTGGGACTTTCCTTTGAATTATACTACTATTTGTCGATCAGATGAGGTTAACAAAAATTAAAAATTAGGTTTTGTAACATACTTGCTAACTCAAAAATTTCCTCCTTAACGTATCTTAAATATATTGATATATTACAATTTTTATACCACAAATCATCAACAAATATATTTCATTTCTATCACACTCGAATATTGACACGAATATACACATCTTCATACACATCTTGTGTAGTAAAATTTTCTCCTAATTTAAATTTTTTTTATTTATTTCTGACGCCATTACTTAGCGTTTGAGACTTACTAGTTTATTGTCATCTTTGCCATAAGAGATTCGAATATTATCAGTAAACATTATACGATTTTATAAACTTATTTATTATAAAAGAGTTTGGTTACTCTGCTTCGGAGATGAACATAAACAGTAAAAACGCAACGTTGCCATATCACACATTATTTACTACCAACTGATATAAATAAATCAAGTCAGGTTCCGTATTTAATTGTTTTTTTTATAATATTCTTATTTCAATGATATCTTATTTTTAAATTAGATTATTTTTTATTAGTATTATAAATTAATTTGACAGATATTGGGTACTACACTTCATTTCACTCAGGTGTAACGAATTTTAGCATTACTATGAATTCAACGTTGACACTTTTGGAACAAATGAGTTTCTGTGCCTACTAGATAAATAACATCAGCACATATTTTTTAAGGTGTTAATTTAAGATTATGTTCAAGCAATGGTGTTAACAAGATGTTTGAACTAAAAATGTATGTTTTAATTTTGAGATATTTCAAGTGATAGGCGCGAACAATCAAAAATTGCCTAAATCTATGCGGAAATAAAATTATTCCCTTAGATTGCATACCATTTTTGGTGTGATTTGCTTTATGTCATGTTTAATACATTCTTTTAGTTTGTCAGTATTAACCGGCTTTGTTACAAAAACTTTTTTCTTATGTGATCTAATAAAGAAAGTCTGATGAATTAAAATCTGGTAATTTTATCGGCCACTCAATCGTATCTCTTCTTTCAATCCATCTTTTGTGAAAAAGTAGAGCTGAAATTAGATCTTACCGAAGAAAATCGAGGTCCATAGGCCCACTGAGTTAGTTCATTGGTACTTGTGCATGTAAAAATATGGAAAACCTGAAATTATCATGGGATGTTTTTTCATCATGGATTATTAGACATTCTTTTTATAAACCTTGAATTTATAGACTTCATAAGTTAACGTAAAAATATAAAAAAATAAGACTATGAGGAGGTTATATACTCGTTATTACACCTTAGCTTTTCTAGGACACACAACATCTAGTTGTGCATTTTACACTGCACAATGCTTTAAAAGCAGCTTTCAAAATTGTAAATTGACAGATTGACGAAATTTCGATATATTTATTTTATTTGTTTGATAATTAACCTGCTCGTTGAGAAGATTATTTGAAAAATAGCTGTGTATTTTTCGGAAATGCGTCGATAAAAGACGACGCAGTAGCGGAGAGAGCACAAATTATTATACCTTCAGTTTGTTAATATGTTAATTATGAAAATAAAAAACAACGTACTTCTAAAATTTATATAGTAGTAAAAAAATAATGTAAATGATACATTCTCGACACAAAATTGGTAACTTTCAAACAATTTACTAGAAATTTGTAACCTTTTTTGGCCGAGTATCTATCAAATGACCCAAAAGTTCCTTTTAAGTAAGGCGATTTATCTGAACTATGTATAAATTGTTTGAAATACTTTATTAAGCCAGATTGATTTAAAAAAGCATAAAAATAACGTTTTAAAACTTGACTTAAAAAAGATGAAAATCTTTTGAGGGCAAACGATATTTAATTAGATTATGGTATTAAATTGATCTCAAAAGATCAGCTGTACCAACAATGCGGAATTCAAAAACCAGTGTGCAACAATTTCCAAAACATTCATTACTAAACTCTCACTAAAAACAAATTTTGAATTACCGTTTCTTAAACGGAATTTCTGTCTTGATCCGGAGATAGTCTTGCAAGATCAAATAGCCGAATCGTGTCTTTCCATAATCTTGGAAAATTGAGTGGAAACTCTTTTGTGGGCTAGTAAAGCCAATTTAATTAAAAAAGAGTTTAGAAAAATTACTAACTTAGAAACAACTAAGTAAAAATTAAAATCCTTCAAAAAAAAAAGTACAACCAGGCTTGACCACTTTTGGATTAGTGCGATTGAAATGTTTGGAATAAAAAAATATGCGAAATTATTTAGTTTCATAAAAACTATTGGAATCTTGTCGCATAGAAATGCATCTTTTGAATGTGGGTTCTCTGTCAATAAAGAATGGATTGTAGAAAATCAACAAGAGAAATCTTTAATAGCTCAACGCATAACGTGATGGATTAAACATACTTATGAATGTAAAAATGGCTCATAGTCGGTATCAAGCTGGTATAGAAAGGCAAAAACAAGAAAAGCGACAGGAAGGAAAGTATTCACAATGAGTAAAAAAAGTAGCTAAACTTAAAGAATTAAAGTTGAAGAGAAAATAGCTTATAGATGAAGTTAATGAAAAAAAAAGCAGAAATTGAACAGGAATTATTAAAATTGAAAAAGTTTTGATTACTTATATTGAATATTGAAAACGATATTATCCAAAAATCTATTTTTAACTTTATAAATGAATTAATGATTTTTTCGTATGAAAAAATCTAATTGTTAAACGTTCCAATAAAAAAATTATATCACAACATTGTTCGAGTTCTTTTTTTTCCTTAAAAGGTTTAAAAATCCATTTGGAAAACCTAGAAATATTGTGAAATTTATTACGAGACGCAGGACACTCTGTTGGATTGAATGGAGCAAATATAGATCATGCTAACCAAATTCTTTAAGACCAAAATAAAATAATACAAAGAAAACATCAGTAGTCATATAAAAACTTACATTGTCGGGTTCTTGAATTTTCAGATAAAATGGTTTGTCTTTTTAGTTTTATAATTTCTTTCTTTAATTCTCAATTTTTTAATTCGTCCACTTTACTTAAAATTTTGTATTTGTTCTATTTTTCAGACGACAAACGTGATTACAACCACATGGAAATCAATTTGTACAAAGCATCCGACTACGATAGGCTGGCTCTCTCGTTAATTTCGCCGCTACCTAATGAACAAGACTTTGCTATTAATGTGTGCACGTTACTTTCGAACGACAGCAGGCATACACTCAAACTGGAAAAGCATCCCCGGATTATCAATTACTTACTAGCCCACGCAGGAATTTTCAACCATAGTAAGTTATAATGGCCGTGTTCAAATTATTGAACTATTTTTAATTTTAGAAAAAAATGTAGTTGTAAACTTTTTCTAAGAAAGAATGACTGTTCAATTTGTAAAGATCCACTAGGTGCCACTTTTATACAGGGTGTTCCACCAGGAACCAATTCGATCTATACAGGGTGATTCAAAAATCGATCACGAAACTTAAGGGGGTGATTCTACTTGACAAAATAAGGGTAGACTTCATATATTTTTTTTTCAAAATGTCATTCGTTTTCGAGTTACAAGCCGTCCAAGTTCAAGTTTTTATTTTTTGTTTTTTGAATTACTCGCTTACAGGAAAACCGATTTGACTAATATTTGAAAGATAGGCTAAGTCTTCTGCGCTTCATCATTTTAGTAACAATTCACATTGATTGTTTGCCGCTAGAGGGCACTTTACCTACATTGAAAATTGTTTTTTTGTCATAATTTTTTAGTGTTGACAGCTACAGTAGTTTTTGGCATAATTTCTGAAAGACTGATGCCAGGCCTTTAAAAAAGGTGCTCTTTATTTACATCGCTAAACCCAACGGTTTAGACGTAAATCACCCTTAAAAATTAAGTGGTAAATTTACTTTTCTCATTTCATTACCACCAGCTACCAGGTAAATAGCTATCAAAGTATACTAGAGCTGTCAGTTTAACATCAAATAAATTCGCTTTTTAAACTATTTAATTTATAATCTTAAAAATAACTAATAATGGCTAATCAGTAAATATTCATATTATGGATTATTGCGATATACATTTAATTGATAAAAATTAATGAAACAGTACTAAACAAACTAAAAAAGATTCTCAAAATGTCCCCCATTTTCTTCCATACATTTCCTAACACTCTTCAAAAAATGTCGCCTAACTCGATGAAAAATTCCTGGTGTTTCTTTAATAATTTGGCACTTTTCGATTATCCTGAAGCGAAGATCCTCGACGTTGATTACTGGAATATCGTACACCAATTGTTTCAAATGACCCCAAAAGAAAAAATCCATAGGATTAAGGTCTGGTGACCTCGCTGCCCATGCCAATGGTCCACTTCGTCCTATCCATCGCTCAGGATACGTTGCATTCAAATACTGTCGGACACGTATACTAAAGTGGGGCGGAGCTCCGTCTTGGAGGATCCACATGTTGGCCCTTACTTCCAATGGCACATCTTCCAGATACAATGGGAGACGATTTTGGATAAAATCTAAGTATACGTCACCAGTTAATGGGCCATCAAAGAAATGAGGACCAATAAGGTAATCTCCTATTATCCCTGCCCACACATTTAGTGAAAATCTACGCTGATGTTTCGTTTCTACCACATTGTTTGGGTTCTCGTAAGCATATGTGTGGATGTTGTGTAGATTTGTTATGCCATCACGAGTGAAACCAGCTTCGTCAGTGAATAATATGACGCCAATTAATCGATTATCGTGTTCATACTTAGCTAGGATCTGATTGCACATTTCCAACCGTCTCGGCCGATCATCGTCATAAAGAGCCTGCACCTTTTTTTGAATGAAACGGGTAGAGTTGTTCTTCTCTTAGTATCCTCCATGAACTAGCCTGACAGAGCCGCACTTCATTCCCAATTTTTCTAGTACTAATACCTGGATTATCTTCAATAATTTCAAGCACTCTTTCTTCTTGTTGCACGTTTCTAGCAGTTCTAGGTCTTCCCCTATTTCCATTATAACTTTTAAAGGAACCACATTCCGCAAGCCTCCTGTGCACACTGGAAAATGTTTGAGCATGAGGGATATTTCTTTCCGGATAACTCTCCATATAATATCTTCTTGCCAACTCTGCATTACCATTTGCTTTTCCATAACAAAAATGGATATCACAATATTCGATATTTGAATATTGGTGATTAGCCATTATTAGTTATTTTAAGATTATAAATTAAATAGTTTAAAAAGCGAATTTATTTGATGTTAAACTGACAGCTCTAGTATACTTTGATAGCTATTTACCTGGTAGCTGGTGGTAATGAAATGAGAAAAGTAAATTTACCACTTAATTTTTAAGGGTGATTTACGTCTAAACCGTTGGGTTTAGCGATGTAAATAAAGAGCACCTTTTTTAAAGGCCTGGCATCAGTCTTTCAGAAATTATGCCAAAAACTACTGTAGCTGTCAACACTAAAAAATTATGACAAAAAAACAATTTTCAATGTAGGTAAAGTGCCCTCTAGCGGCAAACAATCAATGTGAATTGTTACTAAAATGATGAAGCGCAGAAGATTTAGCCTATCTTTCAAATATTAGTCAAATCGGTTTTCCTGTAAGCGAGTAATTCAAAAAACAAAAAATAAAAACTTGAACTCGAAAACGAATGACATTTTGAAAAAAAATTATATGAAGCTCTACCCTTATTTTGTCAAGTAGAATCACCCCCTCAAGTTTCGTGATCGATTTTTGAATCACCCTGTATATGAAAAACTAGATACAGGGTGTTTGGTACATCGATAGAAAGTTTGGGAGAGGTGATAGAGAATGTCATTTTGAATAATTTATGCCATATATGCATTAGTACAAAAATGCACGGTTGTCGAGTTACAGCACATTTTATAATTTTTCGGTTTTTTGGCAATTGGTAATTGAAAATTTATTGTTTATGACACTGGTATAATTTTTCGGTTTGAAATATTTTTTTTTCTTATTCTTTGGTCATACACTATAATAACAACAAGATGACTAAAATTAAAATAACACACAGAAAACTGTGCACTCAAAAATATTATTCATCTACGAAAATTCAAGAATAAAATATTAAATCCATTAAATTCAGGGAAGATATTCATGTTAACGAAGTTAACAATTTTCTCTATTTATTTTTATTTTCCTAAAATTACCAAAATCGCATTAAGTATTATTTTACATGTTATGTTCGAAATGTGAGCCATTATTTCTTATACATTTTCAGGCCCTTATTCTCACTTGGGTGGTGGTTACGCCTAGTCTCATTTCTTCCCTAAGTGTGACACCTGCTTCATTAATTCTTTCAATCAGTTGATTACGGTCCACTATTTCAACTCTATAGACAAGTTCTTTGATACGTACCCAGATGTGAAAATCTATAGGCGTCAAGTCTGGGGACCTCGCAGGCCACAATATGGGACCGTTTTTTCTGATCCAACGATTAGGGAATGTTTCATTAAAAAAATATCTTACGTCCAGCGGATAATGTGTTGGACATCCGTCATTTTGGAAGATTATTCTATCTTCAATGGTATTTCATCCAGGATGTTCGGCATTTAATTTCGTAAAAACACTACAAAACATAAATGTCTCCGTTTAAATGTTCAGGAAGGAAATATGGCCCAATGGCCCAATGAAAGTTCTTCCGATTACCGCTGCCCATACATTTACACTGAATTTGTGTTGGAAGAATTTTTCTTTTTTCATATGCGGCTTCTCATCAGCCTAATAATGCAGATTGTGGAAGTTGCTGATTCCCTTCCGAGAAAATTTCGATTCATCGCACCATAAAATACTTTTTAAGAAAAGTCCATCTTCCATATCAGCATTTATTAACAGGTAACGGCAGAACATAATTCTCCATGCTGGATCATCTTCTTCAAGGCCTTGAACCGGGGTGTAATGGAATGGATGTTTTCCTTCAACTTTCAAAACGTTCCACAACTGGTTGTTTATCTATTGGTGTTTTTTATTTTGTTTATGTTTATTTTAGAAATAACAATTACCGGCCTGGTGAACAGAAACACAAAAATTCATCTTTTAAGCGTTTGGAACATCCAATGCAATACATTGGATATTTTGTATTTTAATTAAATAAAGAAAAAGTGAATAGAGAAAATTATTAATTTCGTTAATATGAATTTCTTCCCTGAATTTAATGTATGTAATATTTTGTTGATACGGGTTTCGATAAACACACTGAAGGTAATACAGTAAACTTATTTTTAAAATAAATTGAATGCATGTATTTCTCTCACTGTTGGAAAAAAAACCTCTCTCAAATCTAAGAATGAAACTTGAATTTTCGTAGATGAATAAGATTTTTGAGTGCACAGTTTTCTGTGTGTTATTTTAATTTTAGTCCTCTTGTTGTTACCACAGTGTATGAATCAAAGAATAAGAAAAAAAATATTTCAAAGCGAAAAATTATACCAGTATCATAAAAATTAAATTTTCAATCACCAATTGCCAGAAAACCGAAAAATTATAAAATGTGCTGTAACTCGACAACCGTGCATTTTTGTACTAAGGCATATATGGCATAAATTATTCAAAATGACATTCTCTATCACCTCTTCCAAACTTTCTATCGATGTACCAAACACCCTGTATAGAAAAAATTTAAAAATTTGACAATATACTAATGTTGGAGGAAACCCGGCTAAAATATTTTCAAGATGGTGGCACTTCCGGTTATACCGGAAGTAGATGTCAACGTGCTCATTTTAAATGGAATACCCTATGTATTATTGCATTTTTGATTTCTACCTAAAATTCTAGATACATTCCGTATATAATGTTATATTCTTAAGTCTCACCGTTTTGGACATATTTAAATTTTTATGTCAAAAATGACGTTTGCGGATAAAAACTTAACTATAAATTTTTGCTGTAAGAAAGTCTTTATTATTTAATTTGGGTTAGTTTTCCTGTAGACGAAGATCGACTTTGGTAGTTTTTTTATAATATTTTGAAAATTATGAGTATAGAGTGGTCAAAAAAGAAGAATAAAAATTATATTTAAAAAATCGTCAAAAGTCAATTTTTTCAAATAGAAAGCACCTATTTTTATAATTTTATCGTATTAAGCATTAAAAATAAGGGTAACTTTGTATAAAATTTGTAGTTTTCAAAATATTGGTAATTCAACATTTTTCTATAGTAAAATGCTATACGGCTTTTAAGTTTTATTATTAGTTGGCCATGACGGGGAGACGTGGCAATAATAAAACAAGCGAACCCTACAAAACTGTCTGTATTTCTTGCTATTTGACATTTATTAGTAATAATCATGCCGGGGCGATTAAATTACACGCACGAAGATGATTTAAACTTATATATTATTTATGGAGAATGTGATAGAGTTATTTCAAGAACAGGCGATACATTCGCGATCCGATATACGCAGAAACAGAAACCAACACCACCAACTGTTAAAAGGATTATAGAAAACTTCAAGAACTTTGGATCCATAAAAGCAAAAAGAAATAGAAATTAACCAGTTGTTTATAATGAAAATATTGAAACTACAATTTTAGGATATTTCGCCGCATATCAAACAATATCTACAAGGCAAGTAACATTAGTCTGGATTATCTAAATCATCAGTTTTAAGGATTTTATGGAAACACAATTTTCATCCCTATGTATATTACATAGTACAACAATTTTTTTAGACTGATTTTCCACAAAGAGTGGAGTTCTGTTAATTTCTTTTACTTCGGTCGCAAGAAAATGCTGTTTTTTTGGATAATATTTGGTCGGACGAAGCCAAATTCACAAAAAATAGATTGTTCGACGCAATTCTCACTATTGGAACGACTTAAACGTACATCCATTTAAAGAATTAAATTTTCAAGAGTCTTGGCAGTTTAACGTGTATTGTGCTATAAGGAATGACGGGGGGGGGGGGGGGGGGGGGGTCGTCCTATAATTCTACCAAGATAATCTGAATGATAAGTTAGCCATTTTTAAAGATTTCTAGATACAAA
This sequence comes from Diaprepes abbreviatus, assembly GCA_034092305.1. Lineage (NCBI taxonomy): Eukaryota > Metazoa > Arthropoda > Insecta > Coleoptera > Curculionidae > Diaprepes > Diaprepes abbreviatus. The sequence goes on from JASJET010000291.1 coordinate 966,227, forward strand.
ATACGTTTTTTCACTTATATGTGAGCGCTACTTCGACATCTTGAGAAATTTAAAAATGACCTATTTAGATAACTTGCCGCTGACTGATCATAGAAATTTATTTTATCAACATGATGGGACGCCTCCACATAATAGTCATTTAGTTAACAAACATCTGCAAAACTTGTTTTATGATCAATGGATAGCCAAGAATCGGCCTCATCTTTGGCCACCTCGCTCCCCCGACCTAATAGTATTTGATTTTTTTTTATTTCGGGGACAATCAAAAATAAAGTATACAACACGGCATTAACCACTATGGAAGATTGCATGCAGCGCGTCAGAATAGCATTTGAGGAACTTAATCCTCAGTCAATAAGAAGAACCACCCATGAAGAATTCCTGCTTAGGTGCGAAAAATGTTTGGAAGTTCCAGGGCGTCAATTTGAACATTTATTCAAATAATTTTTGTAACTTTATTTTACTAACAACTGGTTTATTTTTATTTCTTTGAGCTTTTATAGAGCCAAACTTGTTGAAGTTTTTTATAATCTTTTTAATAGTTGTAGTGCTGGTTTCTATTTCTTCGGATATCAGATCGCGAATGTATCGCATGTTTTTGAAATAACTCTATAACGTTCTCCATAAATAATAAATAAATTTAAACAATCTTTGTACGTGTAATTTAATCACCCCCGGCATGATTATTACTAATGAATGTCAAATGACAAGAAATAGTGGCAATTCTGTAAGGTTCGATTGTTTTATTTTCGCCGTGCCTCGCGGTCATGGCCAACTAATAACAAAACTTAAAAGCCGTATAGCATTTTTATAATAGAAAAATGTTGAATTGCGAATATTTTGAAACCTGCAAATTTTTAGAATAGACAACCTTATACAAATTTACCCTTATTTTTAATGCTTAATATGATAAAATTATAAAATTACGTGCTTTTATTTGAAAAAATTGACATTTGACGATTTTTTAGATATAATTTTTATTCTTCTTTTTTGACCACTCTGTTCTAATAATTTTCAAAATATCATAAAAAGACTATTAAGGTCGATCTTCATCTACAAGAAAACTAAGCCAAATTAAATAATAAAGACTTTCTTATAGGAAAAATTTATAAGTTTTGGTCCGCAAACGTCATTTTTGACATAAAAATTGAAATATGTCCAAAACGGTGAGACTTAAGTATAGAACATTATACATGAAATATGTCTAGAATTTTACGTAGAAATCAAAAATGCAATAATATATAGTATTTCATTTAAAATAAGCAAGTTGACATCTACTTCCGGTATAACTGGAAGTGCTGCGGTCTTGAAAATATTTTAGCTGGCTGTCCCCCATGCACGTTAATACACTGTCAAATTTTCAAATTCTTCCTAAATATAGTTTTCCCACAATCGATCGATAAAGTTCCCGGAAAATCATCCTGTATAGTTTTCCATATACCGGGTGTCAACGAATCTATTAGACAAGTCATAATTTCTAGAGTATTATGTGTATCAAAATGAGAATTGGTACAGGTAAATGGTATATGAAGGGGAGAGTTTTCGCATATTTTCCACTCTCCGGCCACTTCCGGTTTTACCAGAAATGGCCCCGGTTTTGAATTTTTAAATGGAAAACCCTGTATATTTTAACATTTTTGGATTTCTGAGACATTTCTAGATCAGAATGTGGCATTTTAAAAACTTTTTACGTCTACTTAATTTTTTTAGAGCCACTTTTAAAATTGCATCTAGGTGGCCATGATCGGACGCAAACTAATCTAAGGGCCTTAGGTGATGTCAAAAAAATACAATCGCAAAGTTTTAGTTACTAATATAAAAGACAGGAATAAGATAAGTTGACAAAATTACGTTTTCATATCTATTAATTTTCAAATGACGACCCCTTTTTGACAACTACTTTTCGAAAAAAGCATTCTTTGACGAATCTAACGGTACTAATTTATTTGCGATTGGATTAGACATAAGAACAGAAATTAAATATTATTAAGCAAAATACTGGATAATTTATTTACTTATGACAAGTGCGCCATGGACAGCCATGATGCATAATAATTTGCAACTGTTTTTATCAAGTCTTCTTTGGAAAACAAAGCACTCACCTAAGTAGATAATGACAGTGACATACGCTCTAAGAACAGACGTAAAAGTTTCTTAATTTTCGTTAAGTTTAGTTTAACTTTTCGTTAAAATAATGTATACTCAAAGTGAAAAGTGGATATGTTATTAATATTTGGAGAGTGTCATAGAAATTCAAGGAATGCTGCCGAGTTGTATGCTCATAGATATCCGAATCGGCAACATCCAACCCATCAGTATTTTCCGTATGTCGAGACTCGTTTTAGGCAAATAGGAAATCAAGAGGCGGAACAGAGGTTTATCATAAATGAAGAGACTGAGATTAACGTACTTGCTATGGTTGAGGTTGATAAAACAGTTTCGTTAAGAAAAATTAGTCAAGAACTGCAGATAAGTTATGAATCAGCAAGAAAAATACTGAAAAAGCATCGATATCGAGCATTTAAATATCAGTTACATCAACATTTGTATACTGAGGATGGCGATAGACGGGTAGTGTTTTGTGATTGGCTGCTTCAAAATCATAGAGTTAACCCAAATTTTATCGATTTTTTTCTATTTTCCGACGAATCCCCATTTACAAATAATGATATGATCAATAAGCAAAATACTCGGTACTGAGCCCAACAAAATCAACATGAAATGAGAGAGGGCAATTTTCAAGAAAGATTTGGCGTCAATGTCTGGGCTGGTATCGTTGGAAACAGAATAATTGGGCCAATATTGTTTCAAGGTCAGTTAACGGAGGTTAGATACTTAAGTTTTCTTCAAAATGAAATCGAAAATCATCTCAATGATATACCTTTAGCAGTTTTACGGCGAATTTACTTTCAACAAGATGGAGCACCGCCTCACAATACTACAGAAGTTCTTAATTATTTAATAGAGCATTTTAATAATCGAATTATTGCAACCAATGTCCGGTACGTGGCGAGCCCGCTCACCGGATCTTACTGTGCTTGATTTCTTTGTCTGGGGATATGTTAAAGAAAGGGTTTACTATGGAGCAGCCCCAGCTACTCTTGAAATATTAGAGGAAAGAATTTTACGGGCATTTATAAGTATAACGCCCCAAATGCTACAAAACGTGTTGAGAGAAACAATTGAACGAGCTGAAATGTGTCGTGAAAAAGAAGGAATGCACTTTGAACATTTACTACACTAAACTTTTTAACAAATTCAGCTACTGTACTTTCAAGTATTTTAAGTGCGTCGTCTAAGTTATTAGTTTATTTTGTTAGTTTTTTGTAAATTTTGTTAAATTTTTAATCCAATTCCTGTCTTTCATACTTTGCGATTGTATTTGTTTGACATCACCTAAGGCCCTTAGATTAGTTTGCGTCCGATCATGGCCACCTAGATGCAATTTTAAAAGTGGCTCTAAAAAAATGAAGTAGACGTAAAAAGTTTTTAAAATATCACATTCTGATCTAGAATTGTCTCAGAAATCCAAAAATGTTAAAATATACAGGGTGTTCTATTTAAAAATTCAAAACCGGGGCCATTTTCGGTGAAACCGGAAGTGGCCGGAAAGTGGAAAATATGGGAAAACTCTCCACTTCACATACCATTTACCTGTACCAATTCTCATTTTGATACACATAATACTCTAGAAATTATGACTTGTCTAATAGATTCGTTGACACCCGGTATAGATCGAATTGGTTCCCGGTGGGACATCCTGTATATAGGTTATTCTCACGAAAGTTGACGAAACTTCTTGAAATGAAAAACCTTGAGTTTTGAATTTTTTAAATGTAATTTTGTAAACTTATCATGTGCGTTACACTAATTATGTTATACCATGCCTGAGCCTACGCACTGATATTATTGTTTTCGTGAGAATTAACCGGAAAAAATACATCATCATCTACCTTCTGTTATCTTCAATTCAAGAATCTCCTTCCTATAACAAATACCCTATTTGTAAATTAATACGTCTACATTATATTTCTTTTCGTTCCAGGCTCTCTTCGACAACTGTTTATACATTTTTACGGCGAAATCAGAAAAAAACCTATACATAATTTTTGGAATGACGTTCTCGAATCGGAAGAATTTTTGGATCTCACAAATGAAACTAACTTTTACACGTTAGAACGTGAACTTACAACACCCTGTGATACATTAATAAAGGATGATTTTTTAAAGTACGCCGATCTTGAATCGATGGACGCGACCAGTGATAAAGGATCGAAGAATGTCTGTGAAGTACGCGATACGGATAGTGAATGCGAAATAATCGAAGATAGTTTAAAACCGCCAAAGTATTTTAAATTTAAATCGGATCCGGCCGACGGGGAACTGTTTTGTTTAAGGCGAACTTTAGGTACTCAAGATTACGTTGGGCAACGAGTATTACAAATCGGTACTATTTTAAGGAATCTTTGTTTCATCGAGGATAACGTGCCCGTGTTGACGAAAAACCCCACTTTCGTTAGATTTTTATTGTTGTGTGCCGGCTCCCAATGGAATTCGCTGAGAAATTTGGGGCTCGATATGTTGGGTAACATAGTCATGGAGTTTGAGCTGAAAGACGGGCAGAGCGACATTTTAGGAGCCAGTTTGCTCAAAATTATCACTAAAAACTTGCAAAGCGAGGATCGGTCAGCTTGCCTCTCTTCTGTAGAAGTATTAAATAAATTAAGCCAAAACGAAAGAAACGAAGACTTGCTACTTCGGTCTTTAGAGTCTAGTGTATATAAAAAAATCTGTTCGTTCCTTAGTATTCACGATGTTATGTTGTTAATTTACACATTAGAATGTTTGTATTCTTTGTCCTCTCTGGGAGAGAGATCTTGTAATTTTATTGCCAATAATCACGGAGTGATCGATACTCTAGTGTCCCTCGTTACAGTCGAGGGTAAAAGTTACGGACCAAAGGCCTGTATTGGCATGAAGCTGGTGGAGACTATACCATCTGGTACCCAAGCGCAAGCACAGACGCAGCCACAATCGACACCCCAACAACAGACCAGTCAGTCTACTCAGCAAGTTTCGCCGCAACCATCATGCAGCACAACGACAGCTTCAGTTTCTACAAATTCAGCCAGTTTAATAAGTTCGGTAGCTACTTCACCTCCAGCGCCCGCAGTAACCCCTGTCAAAGTGATTAATAGTACTCCGGTTAGGACGGTACCTATGGCGCCTCAGAGATTGTTGACAACTCCTGTTTCTACTGCAGTTAAAACTGGTGAGTATTTTATTAAATTTTACTACCCGACGATAATATTGTTATAAGTTTCTCCCTCTCTGTTTCCACTAACTTTCTATAAGGACCGGTCTGAATTTCCCTAGTCCTTCTGCAAAATAGTCAGTATCTGTTGGACTTCCATTGTCTTTATTTTTGTTGAATATCACGACGTTTCGGCTAGTAGTTATCTCTAGCCGTTTTTCACTTGAAAACAGCTAGAGATAACTACTAGCCGAAACGTCGTGATATTCAACAAAAATAAAGACAATGGAAGTCCAACAGATATCTACTACTTCGCAGGAAACATCGTTGTTTATGACCTTCAAACAAATCTCTAGTCCTTCGTTACAATATTTTGAATGTGGCAGTGTACAGAATTGTTCTATATGTTTTTTCACATTCCAGTGACTACTGCTGTTGCTGTTACGCCGGCAAACCCATCATATCCACTGTACCAACGGTTACAACAACAACGCCTATTGTGGCCGCACCTCCAATTCCACCAACTCTTACTCCACAGCAGCTGATTCAACAACAGCACGCGCATCAGCAAGCGATTCATGAAAATGAACAGTTTGCTTTGGCCTGGTTGAGAGCTACTTACGAACCATGTGCCTCAGGAAACAAGTAAGTAATTGTTTAGTGGTTGTAAGCGATGTTGACGATTGACTAAATGGTGGATATCGGGCTTGCAAAATAAGTCTATTTAGTCAGATTTAGTTACAACGTTTTGGTTTTCTGAAACCCTCATCATCTTTTTTATTCTTATAACCGCCATATTAAATTTTAACTTATCAAAAGGTACTTAATTTCCTCTAAAACATTAATGCAAAAAAAAACATCGTTATAACCTAAAAATAACTAAAAACACTTTTTTTAAGAAAATTTAAATACCTATTTGACAAAACCGAAATTTTAAATAATTCATTTGCTTAAGAATAAAATCAAATTATTAACAATATTTCTTTATCCAAAGTTCACTTTAGGAGAAAATCTTCCAAAAGTATTAAAAAATCCTAATAAAAACCTTTAAAATTAAGTCAATCTAGCTCATTCATTGGGTTAATGCAGGCGCAGATCCGAGGGGGCGATCCCCCCCCTCCAAAAGCTTTGAGTTCAGGAAAATAGACACGATTTTGCCTCTTATACTAGGAATGTGTATGCTGCTCGCATCCTCCCCCCTGTTAACAACATGATTTTTCTTTTGCCCCCCCCCCCCGCTCTCTCTCTCTCTCTCCAAGAACTTCAAATTCAGAAAAATAGATCCGAGCCTGCCTTTTACACCATGTTGCTGATGTCTCCACCCCCCGTCGACAACTTGCTTTCGCTTGCCATACTGTAATTTTGTGAGATCATGTGGATCCGCCCCTGGATTATTGTAATATTTTTGTTTAGTAGGCTTTGAACCTGAAACAAATGACATTCTTTTTTTTTTTCTGTCATAAATGCAACTTTTAAGTTTTAAAGTGCGCGTTTTGACGTAACGAAAAAAAGTTAGATAAGTTAAAGCAGGGGCGGATCCAGCCTCTCTTTTTATGGGGGGGGGGGGGGCGGTGATATCACAAAAGTACAGTATGGTAAGCGAAAGAAAGTTATCGACAGAGGGAGGAAGACGCCAGCAACATTCCCATTTCTAGTGTAAAAGGCAGGGTCGGGTCAATTTTTTTGAATTCAAAGATCTTGGGAGGGGCCGATCGCAAGAAAAAACAAGTTGCCAGGAGCATACATATTCCTGGAATAAGAGGCAGAATCGGGGCTATTTTCCTGAACACAGCTTTGGGGGGGGGGGGGCAATCGCCCCTCCCCCCTGGATATTGTAATAATACGATTTATCTTTTTTAAGTATTCTCCACTATTTTTAGTAATTGGTCTGGTTGGCTGATTTGTTTATGACCAAACATTAACAGGTTAAAGATATCTTGTAATGTTATAAAATCAAATTATTCCTGCCATTCGAGAAGCTCTGTCAAATGATCAGTTTGATAATCTATGATTTCAGCAAGAGGTTACCACGCACATAATTCCAGGGAAGTACAAATATTTTTAATAGGGACTTTTGGAGGGGGGAGAGAAGTTCTTGGTAATATCATTCGAAATACCATTTATCGTGTAACCAGAGCCGTTTCGAAAAAATGTCAACAGTGTATTGAAAAAAATGGTTGACATTTTGAATCTTAGTACGATTATGTAGTTGGTAATTATTAAATAACATTTTTACAATAGGGAACGTAGTCTTATGGAGAGTGTTATTAGCTTGTATTTATTCTTAAGCAAAAGAATTATTTCAAATTTCGGTGTTGTCAAATATTCTAATTATTTTTAGGTTATACCATTATTTTTTTTGCATTAGTGTTTTACATAATGGTATAGAAAAAATTAAGTACTTTTCGATGAGTTAAAAATCCAACATGGCGGTTATAAGGGAAAACAAAGTTGAATAAAATCTAACCTAAGGCATTTATGTATGTTTGATTTATTTAACTCCTCAAAGATATCAAAAAAAACTTCCTCCTCCTACTAGGGATTTTTTTAAATAGACATAACCAAAGTAACAGGGCAAATAGATTGGTAGCCCCGGACCCATATTGACTGTGATGTTAACTAAAAAGATACTATTTAGTATATCGTTAATTCTACTTTTTGAGTTGAAAAAGCTTAAAAAATATTTAAGGCTTAATAAAGTTCCAAGTGGATGAGGTGAAATGTATTTTGGAAGATTCCAACGTCTATTAGAGCTTAGAATTAAAGAACACAGAAGGGGTATACATCGAGATCTGATATTGCAGAGCAACACCATATAAAATAGTTTGAAGCTACAGCAATGTGCATCGAACCGAACATAAAAAGAGTAGCTTACATAAAAATAATGGAATCATCACTACTTTATAACACAAATCGTTGAGATGACAGTGAAGCCAAATCTAACTCTTCAGGAGACTTGGTTCATATATAAACTCGTAGCCTTAGGGCCAAATTTTCAGTTTGTACTTGATTACGATTAGAGATAAAATCTAATCGAAACGTTGTATAAACAAACCAAAATATAGATAATGTCCGACAACTACATTTTAGTCAGTAATTCTTAAGAGATAGATTAAATTTTTTATTGTTATATTACAGTGTTACAAAAGTGAGTTTTCTAGATGGTCGATTACTGTTGGCTTTTGAGTTGAAAGTGTTAATTTTTTTTCAGAGTCGATCATCAAGAACTTTACAAACACTACATGAGTTCCTGTTCGAAAATCGGAAGGCGCGGCGTTATATCGCCTTTGCATTTTCCCAGATGCGTTAGGTAAGGTCAGAATTATTTTTAGCATAACAATTTCGGTTTGTGTACAGATTTTGAGCAGTTTAAAATTTTAAAACCCAAATAAAAAAACGGTAAAATATACAAGCCAACAAAAAGTTGGCTATATACAGTGACTAGCAGAATATGGAAAAAATATTTATTAAACTTTTCACCGGATTTAAAATATACCAGAGAGTTACTGTCCATCCTCAACCAGAAAATACACGGGATGAAATTTTTCCTCATATGATGTAACATTCCTGCGGGTCACTGTATTAATAGAAATTCTATGACCTCCTGTCTAACGGAGCGTTCTGATCCAATCGAGCCGATCCCATGTACTTTTATCCACTTGAAATCAACGTAATAACAGTTCTAACTGAAGTTTCTGTCGGATTCAACATTTTGTTGTCTCATAGAAACCTCAGTCACAACCGTTTATTACATGGATTTCAAGTGGATATAATCGCATCGAGATCGGTTCGTGCGGATCAGAAAGCTGCATTAGAAACAAGGTTTTTATCATTTAATATTTTATCAATAAAAAACTTTTTATTGGTTACTGTATTAGTAAAAATATAAATATTTTTTATTGTTGCTTATGCATTTATCAAACGCGTAGATATTCTAAAAGAACGTTCATCATTGCTTTTTATAGATCAGTATTCGGCGGAACGGTGGGCCCCAATCCGATGAAACCCACGAACCCCAACGACCCGCAGTACTATGAGGGTATCAAGGTGCGCGCGCAACCTCTTAAACTCAATATTCCCCCTCCCTCTCCGCCCCCAACTCCGATCCCTACGCCCGTAACCGTCCCCAAATCGGTGTCGCGCCGTAAACAGAAGGTTGCAACGGTAAATGTCAAGTCGACGACTTCCGCTGCACCCTTGGCTGTCGAGGCGGACCCCGAAGGTGGTTCCCAATCGTTATCTCCAGCGTCCCCGATCCTGAAGGCTCAGCTGAGCGCCCCACCAAAGCCACGGGAGAGCTCCTGTACTAGCTCCACGCTGGCAGCTCCAAGTGACTCTAAAGTCAGGTAATTTTCTTTATAAAACAGCTTATATGGTGAAGGCAGCGTCTTTGTCGAGGGTTAAATCTAGACGGTTCCAAAATTATTAGAAACACTGTACTTTTGTAATGGAAAATGTCGTTTTGGTAGGTTAACATTAACATGATCTTTTGGGTGATTGAATAGATTCAGTGGTGACATGCATCGGAGGAAACAGACTATTTTAGTTTTTGTATAAATATGGTAAAAAATTTGGGTTAATAGTTGTTGATATAATTATTATTATTGTAATCTATTTAAGTTGGGAATACCGTTCTAACCCTAAATAGTAGTAGCTCTTGAGGGCCAACACTTCACTGATGACTTGTTTTTTGGAAAAATTACTGAGAGCATGAAAAGACAATTTTTTAAAAGATCATTGTATATTACCGCCGGTTTAATATATAATTTTAAGATTTTTATAATGTAGTTCGGTTTGTTCACCCAGTTTTTTAATGCGTTTTTCCTAATTTTGTCTTGAGTTTTTTTCTCTTAAAATGTTATTTAATACTTAAAATGGGGTATAGCATATGTATCTAAACATCGATAGTATAAAGCATTGTTAGGCTCTATTTTGTTCTAAAGAATCAACTCGAGAGGCTCAATATTTGAGTTTATCACAATTCTTACTGATTGCTGTTTGGTTTCTTGAAAGGCTTTAAAAACTTTTTAAAAACAGCCCGGTCACACTCGTGACTTGCGATTTATACTCTCATACCATACGTGCCTAGAAAAATAAGAGATATTTCTAGAATTCCTTTAAATAAAATGGAAGCCATATTTCGACAGGAATAAACCCTCACTTCAGCAGCCACATAGTCGCGGTTTTTCAAAAAATACTAAGTAACTGTAGAACTTGAAGTAGATTGTCAGTTTGACCTTGTACAAATGGTTCGTCCATATTAAAAAAAAAAATGTTACAACTTACAAAATCACTTGCATTACTAATTTTCACAGTAAAATATAATACAGTAAAAAAAAAAAAAAAAAAAACTTAACTCTTGTTTATGCGCTATTTACACAGAATTAATAGAGGCAATGGGTGAACTATAGTATAGAGTGCTAACCACACGAATATGCACCCATTTAATAGACTGTTGATATATGTGACGGTATTCTTCTTAATTTTAACAATTTCTCCCAGTGTGACATGACAAGCAAGGTCTTGAAATATGGTTTGGTAGAAATGAGTTTTGTCAAATCTCGAAGATTAAATAATCTGTGTTGACATTTCAAGTAAAATTACAAAATTTCGTAATATTCAACGTATCCTTGATAAAGAAAGTATTTTGGATTTGATATGTTTTTTAAAACATCATATTCATTCAAAAACAAATTTATATTTTCCTAGAGATTGCACAACTTTCGTGAAAAAATCTTTGTTTTATTTTTCCACCCTGTAATTGATAAGACCAGATATTCATGAAAAGGCTAAATACCTCCTCCTTGAATGACGCCACTGATTCTATTCTTTCATTAAAATGTTTTTAAAATTCAAATCTTCTCATTAATTGCGTTATTTTAATGGTAATTTCATCTATTGTTTATTTATATTTCTTATAAAAGAAATGTTTAAGTAATGAAGGAAAATAATGAGAATAAGTAAGCTTTGTCAGTTAGAATGTACGATTATTTTAATCTTGGATATGTACGATGATATCTCGACCAATAAGAATATATAAAATATACTATTTGGTATAAATTAAACTTATTTATTTGCTTTTCTAATACCTCACTTTCTAGCCATCACTTCTTTGTTCATGCTTTTTCTCACTTCATATTCAGTTGTTGCCAATTTCCTAAGAAAAAGTAGTCATGTGAAATTACCAACATTTGATAATAGTCGGGGAGCACAGTAGGTTTTCGTAGTCGATGAAGAAACATGGCTTCACGTAATTTTTTTTAACATGTTTTTTGACCCCCTGATAACGAATATTGAGAGCGGATTCCCTAAAAATGGACGGTCACCGTAAGACGCTATATATATATATATATATATATATATATATATATATATATATATATATATATATATATATATTAATTAATATACAGTATGACCAATAAAGTCAGTATCATATGGGATTTTTTTTATTAATAGCTTTATTCGAAATTTGACTTTGGCAACAATTTCTGCTTCGATTGAGATAAAAATTACCCAAAAAATAGTAGTCACGTGATTAGCATTATCTGTCAAATTTTAATTTTGGTCCAAAAAAAATTCAGAAGTGGGGTTATATCTCAAAATATCGAAAAAAGTTATTAGAAAAAGTTTTTCTAAATGCAATTTTTAGCACGTAAAATAACTATTTTTGAAAACGTAATTTGTGTCTTAAAGTAATACACATTAATATTAAGAAAATAGGCTAATTCAAAAGACTCAAATTTTCCAATAAAAAAATTATAATATAAAAATTAAACACATTTAAAATTTATTTTCCACCTAATACAGACTTCACTGATGACACTGTGGTGTACTTGTTTGTCTTAATTATAATGTGTATTACTTTTATACACAAACCATGTTTTCAAAAATATGTACTTTATGAAATTACCTTATACAGGGTCAAAAGCAAATAAATAAACTTTTTTCGATATTTTGAGATATAACCCCACTTTTGAATTTTTTTGGGAAAAAAAATAAAATTTGACAAGTCACGTGACTACTATTTTTAGGGTAATTTTCATGTCAATCGAAGCAGAAATTGTTGCCAAAGTCAAATTTCGAATAAAGCTATTAATAAAAAAAATCCCATACGATACGGACTTTACTCGTCACACACTGTATATTTTTATTTATATATATATATATATATATATTTATATATATTCCAGATTCTTGAACCATAGATTATATCATTTTCTTTTTATTTTGTCTTTTCTTGGTTTTAGGTTAGAACCTAAACCCAAGAAAAGACAAAAAATAAAAAGAAAATTATGTATATAACAAATTATCTGATTATTTTTTTGGGAATTCATTCTTGATATTGTTAAAAAAAAACTTTGGTGGAGCCATGTCTTTTCATCATTTACGAAACCACACTGGGCTTCCGGACTATAATGTTAAATGGTACTTTACTATATTTTCTTGATTACAATAAAAGAGAGTCGGCTTTCTGTAGTCAGTTTTAGTCTTAAAATTGTGGAACTTTGTACATAAATGAGAGAAAAATCATCCAAATATTTATCCAAAGTTACACTATTTTGAGAGAAAAGTTTCCTTTAAATTTTAAAATTTCCCATACGGTTTGTTTTATATGTATGTAATTTTAACTTGATGTATATGTTACCGGCCAAACCCGATTTTAGGCCAAACTAATTTGTCCTAGGACAAATCGGCTTAACTAGTTTGGCCTAGGCGGAACTGAGTAAATTAATGATTAAAATTGAAAGGCAATTAATTAGATGAACAGTATTTATTCGAACATATATAGTCTTATTTAATTATAAGAAAAAGTATTGATTAGAACACTTGTACAAAACTATAACACAAAAATAAGCTAATCAGTACCTTATAATAAAAGTAATTTTTAGAGTCAAACTAAAATTAAAAACCAACTTATTTATTTTACTTCTTAGTGCAACATATAAAATATTTAATCTTTTATTTATTTTTTCCGGTTGTACTATGGTGGCAACTGAATGTTTCGTAGCTGTAGTCCTTAGTGAGTAACCTGCAATACAGTGTTTGCAATATTCCATGTTAATATTGTACAGCCCATTATTGTTTATTTTCAAAACAACACCAATAACATTTCTTAGGTCGCCCCTTCCTTTGTCTATATCAGGAATTGATATAGTCACATTATCTCCCACTTTCTCTGACAGATGCGATTTGTCTGAAGCAGATTTAATTTTTTAGCCGGTTTCTGAAGATTTTCAGCAGATGTTAGTCTTGCCTTTTGTATATCATCACCAATTTCAGAAGTTTCCGCATCATTGTGATAATTTGTCTGTCGATGCGTTAAATCAGTTCCAATAAGTTTTTGAGGGTCATCTTCATCTTGAATATGCTTTATTATTTCTGGTGATACTGATGTCGTTGAAAGATCAACTCTGGGTTCAACTCCAAACATAGTTTTGTAAGGCGATTGTTTTAAGTCTGAATGATAGGCCTTGTTTTTCATAAATTGTACATACGAGCCTTCTGACCATTTAGTCGATTGATTATCTTTTAGCCAACAACTAATCATGTTTTCGACATCTGAGTTGGTTTTCTTAACGGAGCCCTGACTGGCTGTAACATGGTTTTCCATGCATTAGCTTAAATTTTAGTCAAAGATCGTCATTTCACATATAATACGATTGACCTATCGTCAAAAATATATTATTCAAGTGGTAAGTAGCCTACCACTTCAGCTCGTTTAAATTCCAAAACGCAGATCAAAACAAACTTGGTCTAGATCCACCTGGTACCTATTGTTCATTTCAGAATATAAAATTTGCTTAGAACCTAAACTTCTCTTTTTTTTTTCGTTTTCTTTTCTTGACATGTTACACACATAGATAAATATAGGTTAATGATCTGTTTAGTGAAATTAACATATTTTAAAGATGTCTCAGCTAATAATTTTTCACGTTCACCGTGTTCAACAGCTCTGTGAGCTGCATCAATAACATCATACATTTCTTCAGCCGGAATATAATATTTTATGTTCCCTTCACTACGGACAGCAAGTTTTTTTAACAGAACCAAATAACCACCTTTGATGAAGTGGTGTCTTGATTTAAGCTTTTTCAGCCTCTTCCACTTGTAGGATAATATCTAAGTATTTATCCTTTGTTAAAACATTAAAATGAAAAGGTTTCATATTTTCACTTTACAAAATTTCTTTTAAAAACCACACTCTCCATTCTAACTGATCAACTTGAACACTAGTCGATGGCTCATCCATAATAACAATATCAAAACAACACAAAAGAGTTTAACTACATTCCAAAAATGAAATTAATACAGCTTCACAAATTGCACGTGTACAAGTCACAACCCGATTTCTCGTAATGAGTGAATAAACAACGAAAGCATGATAGAAAGGGGCAAGGAAGGGGAATCTCTTCGTTAACAGGATCCAACGTGTTTATTTTGTCACTTGGAACGATGCAATCAGTAAAGTATTTAGGCCAAACTAGATTTTCCTGGGTTAAACTAGTATATCCCGACACGCATGGGATAAACCGATTTGGCCTAGGACAAACTAGTTTGAGTTCAAATGGGTTTGGCCGGTAACATATATAATCCAGAATTATACACTAGTGGTAAAAAATAGAGCACAACTAGCTAGACTGGTTATTAAGTGGTCGAAATTCATCCTTATGGGTAGAATCAGGGATGTAGTAATAATTAACTCTGTCTAATAAAGAATAATTGATTGATTGATATCCAAAAAAAAGTAAATACATTTTTTCTTAGTTTTTTATGTAAAAGAAAAAAAATGCTACATGGCTAAAATTAAATGTTGTTAATAACGACTGATTACTTTTTTAATACGATATTTGTAAACATCTGTGTCATTTATTTGTCGCACAGTATGGTGTCAATAGAAAAAAATATTTAATGGTTATTAGTGGGGAACCTGAACTTTAGGATAACAGTGGAGCCTTTTTCTATCCTAACCTATTCAATCCTCTGTAGTATTAAAATTATTGTTTGTGTGTAAGATTTTGATTTGTTGTAGCAGGTGGTAGGTAGTATTTTTTCTGTGTTATCGGTTTGCGTTGCTTGTAAAATGCTAGTTATCCTTTTGGACACAAGATGGTTGCTGTGAAAATCTTTAACTAACATTTTATTTTTACTAACGTTGTTAGAACTGGTATGTGATAATACTTGATCCGTAGATATTAAAAATAAATATAAAGTATGGTTTGATACGTCAGTGCACTCGTGAGTTAAAAAAAATTAAATAATTTGTTATTTTTATATATGGACTCTTACGTAATTGATAACATTATAATACAGAGTGAAACAAATTCGATTAGTAGTACTGGAATTTCGAAAATCATTGTAGTTTGGCTTCTTTTCGATAACATTTGTGTTTAAATCAGACAATTCTTGCTTTAAATATCATTTTCTGGTAGTTGTTGAAATATAAACTGTCATTATTATTTTACTTGTCTTGTACAGGGTGAGTCAACGATTGGATGAAGTAGCTATGTGCCTTTTCGGTGAAATTAACAAAGAAACTATATTTATTGTTTGATACAGTTTATTTTTACGCAGATTTTAAAAATATTTAGGACTCTACAGGGTGAGCCAAAAAACTAGGACAGCATAAAGTTGTTTTAAATAGAACACCTTATATACGAATCGTATTTTCGATTTAGCTTATAATTTTAAATCTTTTTTATTAAGGGTTTACTATAACAAAACTTTATAGTTTCTGAGATAATTAAGTTTAAAGAAAAAAAGTCACATTTTCAAGCATCAATTCAATCCTAAATAACGTTTTCAATTTTGTGACAAATATATTCAAATTTGGAATTTAGCAAGGCCAAGGACAAGTTAACATAATTTTTACCTAATATTTGCAATAAAAGCTACAGGGTGTTGAACACATCGGCTCAAATTTGAACAAGTTTAAATGAATAAATATCTTTTTTTTTTAAATGGTAGACCCTGTATATTTTCATGTTATTTAATAGAGTAATAAAAACCCTAAAAGTTTTGTTCGATATATCCTATACCTATTTATAATAGTTTTTGAAATATTTCAGTTTTTCTTATTTTCCATACTTTTTTACAGAAATAGTCTTCATTATCATAGTAGCCATGTAAAATAATAAAAAGAAACTACAGAAACAAACAGAATGTGGTCAAATATGATGAAATACATTATTCGTTATATTACAACGGCAATAGTTTAATTAACCATAATGTGAAAAAATTAACACAACAATAACGACAAGGCAAATACATATTTACTTTTATACTAAATTGAAACAAAAAAAATTACCTATTAAATACTGAGATTAATTATTTCTTTTTAATAAGTGTTCGAATAAACAACCCTCTTGTGCAATGCACAAATTTAGTCTTTTTTGCAGATTTTCTCGGACCCTGGACAAAATTAGTGGCGTTATTGTTCTACAGGTATCCCTAATCCTGTTTCGCATATCATCCACTGTTGTTGGTGGATTAACATACTTATATATTAATATAACCCCATAAGAAGAAATCTAATGGGGTGATGTCGCAAGACCTTGGTGGCCACTCAATGAAACCCCCACGTCCAATCCATTTTTGAGGATATCGTTGGTCCAAAAACGCACGAACTTCACGATGGTAATGCGGAGGCGCACCATCGTGCTGGAACCACATACTATCGAGCTCATCCCTATCGAGACCTTGAAGCAGTTGGGGTAGTTCTTCTCGTAGAAAGTTCAGGTAACTATGGCCATTTAGTGGTTCATTAAAAAAGTGGGGTCCAATAATTCGATTATGATGAATACCACACCAAACATTTAATGACCAGTGGTTTTGATGTTACACCTCTCTAATCCAAAATGGGTTTTCTGTGGCATAATAATGCATGTTGCGTCTATTTACGGCACCGTTACTTCTAAAAGTAGCTTCATCACTAAACATTACCTTACATAATAAATTTGGATTTAATTGAATCTCCACATTTATTGTACGACAAAAGTTTACACGACTTTCAAAATCCTGTCCATGCAATTCTTGGTGTAATTCCATGTGATATGGATGTTACCTATATTTCTTGGTAGTACGATTAGCTGTGGATTGTGATGTTTCACATAATGCTGCTAACTGACTACAATACTTGTAGTTCTTTTTCTTCATTAGTTACTGGTTTGTTGACCACTTTACGTTTTGGATAATCAACAGTACCAGAAGAATCAAATCTTTGCATTAAGTTTTGAAAAGTTTGGGTATTAGGCTGGCGTCGATCAGGATACTTCATTTTGTAAATTCTTTGAGCAAGAAGGCAATTTTTTTGAGCCTCTCCTATTGTATAAATCATATCTATTAACTCATTCTTTGGAAAATTCATTTTACAATATAAGATGAATGCAAAAAAAACCAAACTACACTACATAAAAACCAAAAGAAGCGATTGCGGTTATAAATTTGACACACAGGAAAATGTTCTTTTACATTGTTTTTGCTATGGCTACTATGATAATGAAGACTATTTCTGTAAAAAAGTATGGAAAATAAGAAAAACTGAAATATCTCAAAAACTATTATAAATAGGTATAGGATATATCGAACAAAACTTTTAGGGTTTTTTTTACTCTATTAAATAACATGAAAATATACAGGGTGTATCATTTTAAAAAAAAGATATTTATTCATTTAAACTTGTTCAAATTTGAGCCGATGTGTTCAACATCCTGTAGCTTTTATTGCAAATATTAGGTAAAAATTATGTTAACTTGTCCTTGGCCTTGCTAAATTCCAAATTTGAATATACTTGTCACAAAATTGAAAACGTTATTTAGGATTGAATTGATGCTTGAAAATGTGACTTTTTTTCTTTAAACTTAATTATCTCAGAAACTATAAAGTTTTGTTACAGTAAACCCTTAATAAAAAAGATTTAAAATTATAAGCTAAATCGAAAATACGATTCGTATATAGGGTGTTCTATTTAAAAAAATACAACTTTATGCTGTCCTAGTTTTTTGGCTCATCCTGTAGAGTCCTAAATATTTTTAAAATCTGCGTAAAAATAAACTGTATCAAACAATAAATATAGTTTCTTTGTTAATTTCACCGAAAAGGCACAAACCTACTTCATCCAATCGTTGACTCACCCTGTACTATGTTTTTAAAGCTTCGGCAGTTGATCATAAGGCTGGAAGGTCGTAGTTTTAAATAAATTGTAAAGCACATTAGTCTAATAAATTACTTTGAAATTAATTATTTACATTAAACACAGAATTAAATGTCAGTCAGATAGCGCCGTTAACAGATATGTACTTTTTGAATGAAATTTCGGAATAAGTTGTGGAGTAGGGCCCGCTGGATTTCAAGAATTCTTCTTTGAGTTCTTGAATCGTCTTACTATGGTTCGCACAGACCTTACTTTATAAAAAAAACCTCTTGAGGAAGGAATCTAAGCTGGTTAAATCGCAACTTCTTGAATGCCAGTTTTGCTCTTCAAAACAAAAAGTGACATGACACAATAGTGTCAAGTCATTTTGACAAAATCATATCTCTGTTGCGTCGGTTTCATCTAATTCTAACCGCAAAAAGTTTGTCAATATACCACGATGACGACCGCCTTTTTACAGCCACCGCAATTGTTACTTTTTGAGGATGTATGGAAAGTTCATGCTGCATTGACAATGGTGGATCGCGATGGTCGATTATGTACACCAAAATTACTAGCGAATCGTTGCTGTACAGTCATGCCAAAATACCGTTATTTTTCATGTGATTTTAAACAAAAATTGTGGATTTATTTAAAATGGGGAGAAAAAAGTTCTTGATTGCAAAATATTTAAATATTTCTAAAAGCGTCGTAACGAAAATAATACAAAAATATGATAGTCATGGCGATGTAAGAAATGCGCCTAAGTCGGGACGACCTCGTAAAACTACTTCTCAAATCGATAAAACTATTTTAAAGATCTTAAAACTTGACCCCAGAAAAATATCCAAATAAATAAAAAACGAAATCTCGGAGCAGTTTGGTGCAAAGTGACAAGTAGAACGGTACGCAATCGGCTACTTGATGAAGGTCTTTATGGAAGAATTTCTGTTACAAAGCCGCTTCTATCAAAGAAGAATAGGAAGGTCCGAATGGAGTTTGCTAGAGCTCATCTTTCTTGGTCTACAGAAAAATGGAATATGGTGCTTTGGAGCGTCGAAAGCAAATTTTCACTATTTGCATCTGATGGTAGGAAGTACGTAAGAAGACCGGTTGGCGCAAGATTCAAGGCAAAGTACCAAATTCATACTGTGAAACAGGGAGGAGGGAACATAATGGTTTGGGGATGTTTTTCTCGATCTGGGATAAGGCCCATCATTCAAGTGCAGGGTAAAATGAACCGATTTCAATACAAAGAAATATTAGAAAATACAATGCTTCCATTTGCAGAAGAAGAGATGCCACTACGGTGGATAATTCAACAGGATAATGATCTGAAACATTCGTCGAAAATAGTAAAACAATGGTTTGATGAGAAAAATATTACTGTGCTTGAGTGGCCATCCCAATCCCCAGACTTAAACCCAATTGAACATCTTTGGGATGTCTTACATCGCCGTATTCGAATGCATTCCGATATCAAAAATCAACAACTATTAATATCATTAAATCAGAGAGGGCGCAAATTCCTCCAGGAAGTTTCCAAAAATTAATTGACCCGATGCCTAGAAGATGCCAAGCAGTCTTAGATGCTAAAAGGCATTCTACAAAATACTACAAAACTGTTTTTTGATGAAATTTTAAAAGTTTCCATACTTATTTCCAACTGTCGTTTGAAAATTCCTTATAATTTAAAAATGTGAATCTCACGGAAAATAATTTTCTTTAAAAACTAACCAAATATTGCTTTACATTACATTATAATTATGCCTACGCTGCAATAATTTGCAGAAAGAAATACAACTTGTGATCCTAAAAGTTTCCATACTTTTTTCCACTACTGTATAAATCAATAATTGATGGATGAAAATGGTGGGCGTATCGAAATTGAAGTTCTTATTGAGATCTCTTTATTACTAATATTTAAAATTTTCCTTTTTTTTTTAATTTCTCGAGGGTGTTACGTATTAACCTTACCGGATATGTCGCTGGTTAAAAAACTTCAATAAAAGAGTCTATTTAATCGGAAAGCGATATTGAAATACGAGGTTAGTCTGAAAAATTTCCGACCTAACGAAGAAAAAAGGCATTTTTCCTTCGAATTTATTTCTATTTTGATCATCTCTTTAACCCGTCCAAATAGTAGTTGGCGTTTTTTTCTGCAAAATAGTTGTTTACGAAGATGATGGCCCCTGCATTCGACGAGACTTTCTGTTTTCCGAGCACAATTTTTAGCCTAGGGAATAAAAAAAACCCCTTGTGGTTAGATCTGGTGAGGAAGGAGGGTGGTCAAGCAATTTAAACCGCAGTTCATGAATTTTCGCCACGACAACCTCTGAGATATGAGGTGATGCATTGTTTGATGAAACAAAAATCTTTTCCTCTTCAAATGTGGCTGTTTTTCCGCAGTTTCACCTTTCAGCTTATCAAGTAATAACGCGTCTTATGCTCTTGTAATAGTTTTTCTCTTTTCAAAATGATCTATTCCCGGTCGAAGGAAGAGTTTTTGCTTTTTTTGGAGCCGATTTTTCTTTGGCAGTGCACTGTTTTACCTATGTTTTTGTTCCTGGGGTGTAATGGTGTATCTAAGTTTCATCAATAGTAATTAATCGGCGCCAAAACGCTGATTTATTGCCTATAAACTGCGCCAACAGAGCTTAGCAAATGTTCATCTGAACTCGTTTTTGGTCCAGAGTGAGCAGTCATTGTACCGAGAGCACGGTCAGTTTTCTCATCCCTAAATTTTCATTCAATATGTGACAAACACGTTCTTTATATATGTTCATAGCCTCTACTATCTTTCTCACTTTAATTCGACTGTTGTCTAGCACCATTTGATAAACTTAAGCGATGTTATCATAAGTAGTTCCAGTTTTTGGCCGTCGCAAACGTTCATCGTCTATAAGCTGAGTATGGCCACGTTTAAATCCAGCTGCTCAAAGTTTCACGATGGTAAATGATGGTGCAGAGCCCTCATACACTGTGTGCAACTCGTCTTAAATTTGTCTAGGCATATTGCCTTTCAAAAATAAATATCTAATGACAGTTTGATAATAGATTGTGTCCATTTTCATAAAAACACTCTCATCGACTCACTAAAACAACTGCTCGTGCGAAATGGCTGAAATCGTTGCGAGTTCATTTCAACGCATGCGCGAATATATTCCCCAACTTTGTTTGACGAGTGCTGCCATCTTCATGTTGAGTTTGGAAACTTTTCAGACTACTCTCATAGGCGAAATTAATTTAATTGACATTTTTATTTTTCAAATTGTTAATTCAAAGTATTAGAAAATTTAAAGTTATGAAGAATTTAATATAGGTTATAAATAAATTTGGAAAGTTACTGTATTGATTTTTCATTTTTAAAATTTTTTAGTTTTCAATAGACGTGGTTTCGCCATCTGATTTCCATAACTGAATTCTAGTTTCATCCGTTATCTGAATATTTTTCCAATTCTAGATATTCCATTGAAGATGTTTTTAGCAAATTCTAATTGCTGATTTTTCTGCCTTCGGACAGCGCAGCGTCTAATTGGTGGCATATTGTTGTTTTCAATAGAAAAAAAAATCAACCGTGAATCACTCATTTGTTTCCCCACAGATAACTTATTTTACATTTTTAAAGTATGCAAGGAATTTTTGACAAATTTCTCGAGATAGAATAAACGTTGTTATTATGAATTAAACGTCAACATTTTTAAAACTAAGTGAACAACATCAGCATATGATACTAATTTAAAATTAATATCAAGTAAAAATTATAACAAAAAATATCCGATAATTTTATCCACGAGTATATTATTCTTCATAAAAGTTTTGTTAGCTCTAGATTTCTTATTTTTTAGGTAAAAAATATTTTTCATCTTCATTGCTTATATGGAGGATTTTTCCACGAAATATGTTTTCTTCCATTTACTAAATTTTAATAGGTAGATGTGTATTAATGGAAGCAAAATATATCCCTAGTCACTAAAAGTTATATTTTAATGGACTGTGAGTTTATTAAAACTTTATATGATATAAGTTTTGAAAAGGGGAAATTATCTTAAACCTGTTTTTTTTACGTAAAATATAATTTAAGTGAATTCCGATAAGGTACATTATTATATTAATTATTTTGATAAATTCAAAATTTTTATAAAACCAGCATGCTTAATATAGTCCACAGTACCAGGGCCTTATTTTGAAAACGATTAACACTCGTCTGAAACTTTGTAAGTGGCTTCATTTTAACGTAACCTACAACTTTTTTAGCTGCGAAAATTCGCGCAAATGGGCAGTTTTTAGTGTGGAAGGCAGAAAACATGTCAATTTAATGATGTATTAAAAAAGAATGAACAACCGTTTGCTTTCCACTTAAATCGTAAGATAACTATCTATAAAAAAAAAAAGGAAAAAAGTGGCCTATTACAAGAATAATGGACCGTTTGGGAGACCCCCGCCTCCGATTTGTCAAAATTACGAGGTTATGAAAATTGATCAACAACCAACTGATTTTCACAATTGTTCAAATAAATATTAGTTTAATTGATTGGTAGTACTGGCCTACAATTTTCACGGGCAGTTTTTTCAGACCTACACCTTAAACATGTCAATTTTACAAGATTATGTTTACTGATAAATACTTGTAGGCCACTTGTACCAACATGTCAGGTGAGCTATTTTGTAATCAAAAAATTTAGTGGCCTACAAAAATTTTGGATTGTATAGCGTAACCTACAAAAAAAAATAGAAAAATGAGATTTTTATAATTCCGCATATAAAAAAAAATATTTGATTGTTATTAATTACTTTGTATTTATATTTCTAACTGAATTTAGCAGAATACTCGTTTTATAGTTAATATTTCATATAAATTGTTGCGTGAAAATCAGCTGGTGGTTGATAAAATTTGACACCCTCCTTGTTATTCACATATTAATTCTTTCTGTACTTCATTTTAAAACAAAAAAAGAAATGGTTGTTCATCAGTAAATGTAACCTTGTAAAATTGACATGTTTAAGCCAGTACGATCAAGCAAACGGTTGTTCTTACTTTTTTAATACATCATTAAATTGACATGTTTGCGCTTTCCACATTGAAAACTGCTCATTTCCTAGAGTTTTCGCAGATAAAAAAGTTGTGGGTTACGTCAAAATGAACCATTTACGAAATTTCACAAAAGTGTTAATCATTTTCAAAATAAAACCCTGTATTGTGGACTAATACTTGATTTAAGAATTTATTCACGTCAAAATACGCGTTGCATATTCTACCCACTTCAAAAAAAAGATAATTCGTGCGCAAAAAATTAAATCTTTAAAAAACATTTTAAAGTTGGTTAAATACTTTCACAGTAACCTATGAATATTTTTTGTAGTTAATATTTTTAAACATTTTTAGTCGAAACTAACAGAAAGTAGATGAATTTTCGTATAACATTACTTAAGTGTTAGTTGCTGGCCCCTAATTCCTTTATTTTCATACTAAAATTATGTTTATCTTTGAGTTATTAAAGTAGCCATACTGGTCTTTATGTATTTCTAGTAAAAAATTAGATGTAGGTTTCAGAAACTACAGAATACAGACGCAAAACAGACAGAAAGATTTACTGGTTTGGTCAGTCTGTCAACTAGACTAAAAACATTGTTTTAGTGTATTTTAAGACTGTTTTTCTCCTGCTATTCTGGCTATTTTCTAAAAATTCTAGAAAATTTAGCGGGATTGTATGAGAAAGCTTTTTTAAATAACTCTTAACACCCATGCTGCAAATTATAAAAAAGGCATAGTTTTAGGAAACTTTTAAACTTTTTTTTTCACTAGTGACTGAGTTGTTGGTGGATCAATAAACCATTTCTTCTTAAAAATAGTACAGGAGGTAGCATTGCAAATGAGTTAATTATTTCATATCGGTTGGTAATCATGGGTTTGGGAGTAAAAGGGTGTCGAATTGGTCAAAACAAGCTTGTAAAATAATTTCATACCTCTTCAAACTTGGAGTACTGTTTATTACGAGTGTCTGAAATTAATAACAGCATTGCAATCTCGAAACTATAAGTTAAGTTTTAACCAATTATGTCATTAGGTTATTGGTGCTTGTGCATCGGTTCTGGTTTGTGACGTTTTGGACATATTAAAAAGAAAGTAAAATATTTTCTTAGATCTGCTATAACTTTTTTATTTCCCAATATTTTTTAAATTTGTTAACACTTCTGTATGGCCACTTTTAACGCAGAATACGGCTATTTAATCAAATTTTAGTTACAATGCTTCGGTTTTCTAAAACCTTCATCAACTTTGTTTTTCCTTATGACCACATTGGATTTTTAACTCATCGAAAAGTGTTTAATTATTTTTTTCTATAACAAAAAGTGTGAAAACTCGGGGTTGGTTGAGTGTCGAGGACCGTGGTTTGGAACCTATGTTAAACTGTAGGTTCCGTCACTAAAAAATCCTATGGATTAATGTGACCTTAATTAATAACTACTATTACTACTACTATGTGAAGCAGTAACACAAAAGACAATGTTTTATCCTAAAAGTAACTTAAACACTTTTTTAATAGAAATTTAAATATTTGACACACCGAAATTCATATCTCTGATCTGTCAATGTTTGGTCATAAGTAAATGGCCCAGATGATTTGCTAATAATAATGGCCAGTATTAAAACAGATAAATCGTAATTATCACAATGTTATTAAATACATTTTGAATTAAAGCATTTCACCAAAATGCTAATTATTTCAACCTAAATAGGATATTTCTTACCGATCATTCCACACCGCACATTAAAACCAAATCGTACTTGCAATCTTCGTGGTTCGCTTAATTGCGGGTTTTCAAGAGCCCAGTAATTAAAAACTCTGCAGTTACTAAAATGTGTTTCATCTGTTCATAAAACTTTATTTAGACATTTACTAACATACCAGTTCCAAAGAATGACTTTCCTATCAAAATCACATTCTTGAAGTGCTTGTACAATTGTTGGTTCATAAGAATGATATTTAGTTACTTTTAAAACATCATGAACAGTTAATTTTGGAATGATAAGTTCGGTGCCAGAAATTCTTGTAGACGACGTTGGATTGTCACTAAAATATTCAAAAATATTTCTTTACGGTTCGAGATTTTTCGAAACTACCAAACTCAGATAAGTTTCGAACCAGTTTAAGAATA
Organism: Diaprepes abbreviatus; assembly: GCA_034092305.1. NCBI lineage: Eukaryota > Metazoa > Arthropoda > Insecta > Coleoptera > Curculionidae > Diaprepes > Diaprepes abbreviatus. Next base: position 991,774 of record JASJET010000291.1, read on the forward strand.
AGTTCTTCTGGGTTACCATCGTTCAGGGTACATGTCAATATAATTTTTCCTAGGTCTTGTCGCATTTTTTTCATTTCTAATACTCCAGCATATCAAAATTTTCTTTATTAGAAATATTTAATCCTATTGTTAAAATATTTATTAAAAGGTCAAAAAGCGCAGTTAAAACATTCGTAAAACTTGGGTTTATGCCAGAGTAAAGAATTTCATTTGTTTCAGGTTCAAAACCTACTAAATAAAAATATTACAATAACCGAATCAATTTAGCTTGATTTAGTTTTTAAGTTCCTTATTAGGATTTTTTAATACTTTTGGAAGATTTTCACCTAGAATTAACTCAGGATAAAGAAATATTGTTATTAATTTGACTCTATTCGTAAGTAAAAGAATTATTTAAAATTTCGGTATTGTCAAGTATTTAAATTTTCATTAAAAAAATATTTTCAGTTACTTTTTTTTTGCATTAGTGTTTCACATAATGTTGTAGAAGAAATTAAGGACTTTTCGATGAGAAAAAAATCGAATATGGCAGTCATAAAGGAAAACAAAGTTGATCATAATTTCAGAAAACCGAAACGCGTAATTAAAATTTGACTAAATAGTCTTATTCTTAGTAAAAAATGGTCATATAAATGTATACAGACTTAAAAAATATTGGAAAATAGAAAAGTTACAGCCGATCTAAGAAAATGCAAAATTTTATTCTTTTTTTAATATCTCAAATTTGGAACAAACCAGAACTGGTTCACAAACATCTACTGGCATATTTGCCTGAAAATTTCCCCATTTAACCGCCTTTCTATCTCTTATAGTTTTCGAAATTGCAATGCTGTCATCACCAATTCCGGGGACACACACTACTACTTCGGTGGATGTATAGATGTCGTTCGATTGGCGATATTTTTCAATCTGACATTGAAAAGTCTGCAGATTTAATATCCTGCCGACACGTCTCGGAATTTATATTTTATATGGACAGTTGCTTTTGTGAATGTTGCTCTTGGTTCGATACAGCTCCCCTCTCGAGACCATCAGGTGGTCAAAACCCGTATGGAGCGAGAAGCAGAGCTGTATTTGCGGAAAATAAACTGTTTGTATATATTCTTTCCAGGCCACTATTTGTTTATTATGTTGGATCGACAAGAAAGTATTTTTGGTGTTCGCACATAGAAAGCGCGTTGTAATCATTTTGAAGGGCATCTGTTAATGTTATGGTTTTGGAAAATGGGCCATTTACAGTAACATCATGGTCCAAGCGTGATAAACAAGCAAAAACCACATCTAAAGCTGAACTGCATCTAAACCAGGTCAAGCTATCTATTTGGTAAGACTACGAAAGTGTTATGTATTTTGAGCTGTTTTCAAGAAGTGGGACGATCAATTCAAATGTTTAGTGAAGCTGGTTGAATAGATGAAAGAAAAACCAGAATTGGTAACGCAAAACCTCATACAGCCCAGATCTGGCATCATCTGATTACCATTTATTTCGAAGTTTGCAAGACCTTTTGAATGGTAAACCTTTCATAAATGATGACCTTAGGTCGCACTTTGATTCAGTTTTTTGCTTATAAGGACCAAAATTTCTATGAATGAGGAATCACTAAGCTTCAAGAAAGATGGCAAAATGTCATTGAATAAAATGGAGAATATATAATTGATTAAAGTTCATTCCTTGTATAAAAAAATTAGTTATATTTCACACTACAAAACCGAAATTACTTTCTTGCCGACCTGGTATAATCACTACACCAAGTTTGAAATGGGATGAAATTACTTTAAAAGCTTCTTTTTTTTTGGCAAATTCGACACTTTGCCTTGTTCTTTGACCACGGGTGCAACACACTCTTACTTTGGTTACTGCTGATACCTAAGCAATTATTAGAATTAGAAATTATTCGGTATGTAAATACCACCAAAAATGCAACGCTAACTCCCATATATTTTTTCAAAACTCCATACTCAATTGTTTTTCATAAAAATAGCAAATTTTGGATGAAAAATCAAATACTTGAATTTTTTAAATATGCTTTTCGTAAATGACGAATCATTCTAAAATGAAAAACATTTCTGCTTTTAAAGTTGGTTTTTAAACTGTGGTAGAAATCGTGAAATACTTATATATTGTCACAAACATAGATAATAATTCAGTGACACGATCTGATCTTTTACATCAAGATTTGATTAATTTCCTATCTTTGTTCCACACTTTTTACAAAAATAGTTATAACATTATTTCTTAATGAGTTACAGTCAATTTCTTTACAGGAATTTAAATGAAAAAAAGTCTTTTTGTTTTTCATCTAACTCTTCGGCTTATTTTTCTGAATATACATATTTTTGATTATTTTTCAAAACTAAATAACTTGATAAATCACTTCAAAATATAAAAACTGAACTTCATAAGTCTCTTATTCAAATTTTCTTCAAAATTTCGTACAACAGACAAAACAAACGCCTCGAATTGATTTCAGACAAAATAAAAAAAAAACATGAAAATATAATTAACATAGTAATGAAAAAAACAATATTCAGAACAAGATAAACTAAAACCAAATTTAAACTGACTAAAAAACTTAACCCAAAAATACATTCTGGCACATATAAAATACATACTATCGTTAGGACCGTATCAACAAACCGATTTTTCCTTCTGAAAATAATATATCAAATATCGAAAGTATTATTAAATTCCTCAGTTCTGAAAATAAAGAAATAATACGAAATAAAATATGCAAATTCTCACAAATTACAGAAACAAAATAAAATCTTCAAGGAAAAAACTGAGTAAATAAATTGCACATTGTTTAAAAGAAACAAAGAAATTTTCGATATATAATCCCAGTTTATATATTTTACACGCCGATAAATGTAACAAAACTGTAATAATGGAAAACATGAATATAATACAAGATTGAAGATCTACTATACTGCGTTTTCGGACTTGCATTGTCTTTATTTTTGTTTGTTTGTACGACGTTTCGATCAAGTTGCATCTCTGATCGTTATCAAGGATAAACTGAATTCAGTTTATACGGAATGCACTTTAAACAGATTCAGTAATTTTCACGAAAAGATTAAATTTAGTTCTGAAAAGAAAATAATAAATCCATAAATTTTCTAGATTGAACTACTAACTACGATCAAAATTTGGTCAGGAGTATAATTAAATTATGACTCTATACTCATAAGAAATACAAAATAAATGTAGTCACAGAATATAAAAAAGTAAAAGCCATATTAGCAAATTACAAATAACCCTGGAAATTTTTCGAGCTGATAATAAAAAATATAATACAAAAACAATATAATTATATACCACCAAGCACTGACCCAAAAGTGGGTCGCGTTAATATAAATATATATATATATATATATATATATATATATATATATATATATATATATATATATATATATATATATATATATATATATATCTGAAATCACATATCCAATCAGAAAATTTTAAAACACATATTATTCTTATTGCCGGAAAAATCTAATAATTTAAAAGACCTTCTATATGATATTCACCGTCATATCACATACAACAATACAGCACTAGCAAAACATGCAATTAATAATCTACATAATTTGGATTTTAATAATGTCGAAATAATAGAAAAAGAAAGTCCATAAAAGAAATGATCCACATAAAAAAACACCCGATACTATGAATTTCAGAGCTGAAAAAAGCTCTTGTTAAATTTTTTCTTTAGTTTATTTAGAACAATTCAACAGGCAGTAGTTTATATAAATAATAAAACTGCCATAAGAAAAATGTGACAAATAATTTTAGTTTATATAGTTAATTTAGCTGTTTACATGTAATTGGCCCTTAAGGTAAGAAAATTATAATTTAATGTCTAAAATTCTCCATTAAAAATACCATATTTTCGTTCTTTTCACTTAAAAAATGATTCTGAAAATGATTTAAATAAAATAAACTGAAACGTTCGATGAAAAAACAAAAGAGTATTAATATCATTTCATTTCCTGTAAAGAAATTAACCACAACCCATTAAGAAATAATAATTTTGTGTAATATGTATATATTAAAAATAGTTATATTTTGTATGGCATAATAAAGGTATATTAATTAATTAGTAACTTATTGTTTGTAGTTTTGTGCTCAGGTTACTTTATTCCTACTCTTTGGTAAACTTTTTTTTTAAATTTTGGCATGATGTATGGATTTGTGATGCTTTTATCCCGATATTCGATTAACATTTTTATCCCTTACTCAAAAAGGCAATGGCTCACCCCCACCTAAGCCATGCTCTACTAGGCAGCTCTACTTCTACAACCTCCACCACGTCGATGGCGACAACGATGACCTCCACTATGACCATGCCCATAAAGGTGGAACCCAAGCAGGAACCACAGGTTTATGCCGGTCAGAGTAACAGCAGTTCTCTAATAAAAAGCCTTCTGGCGACAAAGGTAAACGATGCATGCTTGTCCACAGTGAGCATGAAGACTGCCGCAACAGACTGCCAAAATGTAGCCCAGGTAACACACTAACTCGAAAGCGTAATTTTTAGTTTTTTTTTCAAGTTTCATAAAGATGCAGAGTAAACCGGTTGAAAATTGATTATGTAGGTAAATAATTGAACTAATGGCACAGATTAAAAAAAAACAATATTGATAATCACCTGCGGGTAATCTGATGACAGATACTTTATAATTATTCATATGATGAATATCTAAACATATCGATTTATAATAATGTTAAATTAGCTGTTTCCTTATCCTGCCTGTTGACGAGAATGCCCGTTAATGTACAATTAGCCGTTTATATCTTAGGAATAATCCACAACAACAAATATTTATCATTAAAAATTGTTTTATTGTTTTTTAAAATATTCTCTACTTCTATCGTCTTTATCTTTTGTTGAATATCGTGACGCTTCTTCTAGTAGTTGTCTCTAGCCGTTTTCAAGTGAAACTGAACAAATTATTAACCTACATAGTTATTTATACTAAAAGTAAATGCAATGAAGTATGACCAAGAAGACCCGGACCAGGTTAATGTCATACCATAGCAAAACTCCACATATTTTTTTGAACTCCTTACCTTTAATATCTATCACAAGTTCCCGAAACTCTCCAACTTCTGAGCTTGCCAAGTTCCTTCTTCCAATCCTGAAATCGTTACAAGGAAATACATCGTCCTGGTTCAAGAACTAGCAACATTTCGTCGAAGAAAAATGAAGACTTTTTTATTGGCTTTGACGTGAAAAGCCTTATATACCAACATTCCAATTAAATAATCGCTAAAGATCACAAAGAAGACACCTGAAAAAGATCAGACCTTAGCAAAAAGTCATCTCTATCAGTGCACGCCATCATGGATTTGCTGCAATCTTGCTTGATCAATTCCATTTCTAAGAAAAGAAAATTTTTTTCATCCAGGATGATGGGCTACCAAGAGGATTTTTGCTCTTATCGGTGGTCGCATGCATTTCCATGAAGTGGTTCGAGACCCTTGCTTAGATACGTAGACGACACTTTCATTATCTGGAAAGGAAACGAAAAAAAACTTCAAAATTTCCTTTCTTATCTCAATGATCTTAGTCCAATCAATAAAATCACCATAGAGAAAGCAGTACAAAATAAATTACCATTCTTAAATGTTTTAGTTGAAAGAAATGGCAGGCAAATTCGAACATAGAGCAAATCCACACTCAGGACAATACTATTCATCCAAGAACTCTAATAACACCAAACATAGTATTGTTAAAAACCTTGTAAATAGAGCTTTAACACTTTGTCGCTGCAACTATAACTTAATAAAAGAGATACCCAATAAATCTGGTGGATATGATATACAGAAATATTTCAAGACCGGGAAAGGACAAGGAACGAAAACCACTGTTCGCCATCTATGTTGGAGTCATTTTGGAAAAAATTAAAAGAAATGATATAAAATTAACGTTGTTGTTTTCAATTCAAATAAGTCTCTGAGAAGGCAGCTTACTAGTATCAAACCAAGAGTTCAAAAGGATATGAGGAACTGTGTATATCAGATACCATGTGAATGAGGAACAAGAAGACTTCTTGAAGTAAGCATCAAAGAACACCAGAAGAACACATCTCATGGAGAAACAAAAAAAATCTGCAACACAATTTGGTTTCAGAGATGCCATTGGAACAAGAGGAGGTCTTATTTTGTCTACGAGTTATATTTCAAAGATGCAGAAACGTCAATTGTGACATATACGTTTATATTATCAATTATAACAAAGCTTTCGACAGAGTCCAACATAATAAAATTATGGAAATCTTAATGAAAATCGGTGTTGAAGAATAGGACCTAAGAATTTGTAGAAATCTGTATTGGGGTTAGATAGCCAGCAACTATCAGAGTAGAAGGAGAAAATTCCGTCCAAATACAAATTAGAAGAGGCGTCAGACAAGAAGATCTGCTTTCTTCAATATTGTTCAACATATTCAGAGAAGCATTAGAAAATATCACCCCTGGTGAGCAGTTAAACAATATCCAGTACGCAAATAACACGGTTCTTTTTGATGACAACTTAGAAGGATTACAGCAATTACTGGATCTCCAAAAATTTACAACTAATTACGAATAAATCGCTTCTAGTCAATCAACAACTAGCATTAATGAATTCATACGATTCACAAGAGATTTTCTGTTTTGTTATACGGAGTGGAATCTTGGTCCATAACTGAAGCGATTAGTAAGAAGGTAAATGCTTTTGAGATGTGGAACAAATAAGACTGTGTTGGAAAAAATATGGAACTTCTGAACACGGTGAAGATCCGAAAATTATAATACCTGGATCATTTAATAAGATATGGTCTCCTACAACGCATATTACAAGGAAAGATATTGGGAAAGCGAGGATCAGGAAGAAGAAGGATTTCGTGGTTCAAGAATCTACGAATCTAGTTGTTGATGACAATTACCAATTTTTTCATACGGCAGTCAATAAAAGTTTAATAGCCAGGATGATCGCCAGTATCCAGAATGGATAGGCGCGTAAAGAAAAAGGTGTAACTAATGCTCAATCTCATGGCAAGTCATATGACGATCTTGCATTATCGATTCATGTACAGCGTCGATGTTTTCTTACACTACAACAGATTTGGGACGACTTTCACGCGACTCGTCCGTGAACACAATAGAAATCACTAAACCAGCGGCATACAGTGTAGTTTTTATAGATGCTTAATGACCATATAAAGAATTTGGTTCATTACTGCACTCTTGTTGAGATGAAACACGTCAATATTTGTGAAAAATGATCTCACGAAAATGGTCACAAATTACTTCAATTTTTTGGTCAAGATGTAATTTTGAAGTTACTGTAAACAACACAAATAGCGCCCATGTGTCAAAACGTTCTGGTTACAGATACAGTGGCGTAGCGAAGGCTCCACAGGGCCCGCGGCTTGGGGGAGGAGGCGCAGACCTCAAAAAAAATCGTCAACATTTGAACTCAATTATAGTGCTAAATTAAAAAGGGGGCCGCATTGAGATTTTCGGGGGGGGGGGGGGGGGCGAGCCTTCAGCTACGCCACTGTACATATGCCGTTTTAAATGTCAAACTTTACAGTGGATATGTCAGATATGCCAGTTCCCAAAATATAAACAGCTATACCTGCGTACTCATATATGAAATTGTTTCTTTTTAAAACAATTTTTAAGTAAATGTAAATTGATATATTCACGGGCAAGATTATCGTATGTATTCATGGTTTTTTTTTTGAAAAAATGTATTTTGAACGCTTTTGTTTTCGAATTTGCAAATTTTAAGAATACATTTACATTTGTTAGAAATTTTGTTTATCACAAAAAATGAAATCTCTGCGCAACCTATCGCTTAATTAGAAAGTTTTGTCGATATATTGATGATTCTTTTTAAAATGACTTTCCTATATAACTTCAATTTTTATTGTATTTATATGGTAATAGCGTAAATTGGACGGATGCCAGCTAAAAATAATATTTTTACGTAGGTGTAGCGATACATTAAATTATTTACTACGACCGGGATCAACAAATCTGTATCTACATTTTTTTTTAATTTTGATTACTGTGCCAGCTTTATTAACCAAAATGTTATATTGTTTTGAAAATCATTAAGTGTGGAATAATACGCATGGTATTTTTTTAACCCTTCAACTAATAAATAGTAGGTTTTTTCTTAATATTTTATACCTTATTGTAGGTTATTAGAAAAAGGATCCACTTATTGCCTTAAAAATTGCTATGTTTAATGGAAAAAAGTTATAATTTTGTTTAGCGTAAAATCGAAATTCTTTTAATAGTTCATCTCTATATAAGATATATTGCTCTTCCTCTTGGGCGTTATTAAAAATTGAATTTTTGTAATGGACTACAATATCTTGTTACACTGTGCTGATTCTGCAGTCGATTTCTTTTAAAATATTTTTTAAATACTTGTAAATAAAACACTCTTTGTTTTTTAATAATTCAATAGTTTAATGAAGCTAAACTCTACATATGTTTCGCCTTGTGAGGATTTTTCCAAAAGTACATTTAATACTAAAGTTAAAGATATTTGTTCGAATATATATATATATATATATATATATATATATATATATATATATATATATATATATATATGAAGTAAAATGCGAACAGTAAATGCAAACTTCTCTCCATCATATCCTTTCTGTGTTAGAGGTTGCACAGTTAGAATAAATTGTTATAAAACGCAATTTATCCTATTCCACCACCACCGAGATGATGGCCTACCTGTACCACCATACCGAGAAGAAAGTCAAAACTTACCCTCCCCGCCACAGTGATACGGCAGAGGTACATGTTTCGTCTCTACTAGACTCTACAACGGCATAATGTGGATATATCCACTGCTATTGCATCTCACACGGAGGAATCCGTGAAATCCGCATTAACATATATATATATATATATATATATATATATATATATATATATATATATATATATATATATATATATATATATATATATATATATATATATATATGTAATCGAAGGTTTTCGGGCATCCCGTGTATGTGCTGAGTCCCTCTCAGGACGGTAAGGCAGCTGACGTTTCGGTGAAACCTCGCTCACCGTATGGCGTCTACGAGCGGGGTCGTATTTATCCTCGAATATACTACTCAATTTCTTCCATATTTGCCCATATCCATATCCGATTTTTTCTTTTTAATTTATCAATTGCCACGACTATAGGTTTCAAGATTTTCAGATATTCCTCAGCTGATGTTTTAAAACCAATGTTTGAAACTTTTTAGTATATGGTTTCTTCACAAATTTTTAACAGTGTCTTCCAATGGCTTACGTATACATTTAGACAATCTGCCATACTGTTCCATCTTGCGTCACTCTGAAATACTAGTGCTTTTCCATCAGCCTGTTTGTACTTTACTCCTGCCAAGTAGTTATTTCTGAAATATTTAATGACTTGTGTAATATGTTCTTTAACGTTTAACTATTTTCAAGTATTTGCAGAGTAAGTTTAGAAGGTGAGCTGAGCATCCATATGTTATGACTCTTTCACTTGTCTTCTATAGTTTTTCTCATAACTGCCATATTCGCATCATTATCTGTTACAAACGATTTAACGTCACAGTTGTGTTTAGATTTATAAGATTAAATCAAGTGACAAACAATCTCAGTTAAATAATCGCCAGTGTGAGGATTTCCTGAAGTATCTATTGTTTCATATAAGAATGTACGTCCATCTTCAGTAGTTATTGTGGCACAGACTACAGGCCCTGTCCAGAAAGATCTCCAAATCATTTTGTTTTTCCATTATCATAAATTTGATCTAAAACGGTTGTAGAAATTGTTTTTCCTGACGGAGGGCTATAACCAGGTCGTAATATTTCGATCGCCCGCTACTGTTAGTTGCAAATACAGCTTTGGCAATTTGTATGTTTATTTCTTGCTTTTTATTTTCACGTGTTCGCACAGCGAATTTCTCTAAATTTGCTGAGGAACTGGTTTTTCTTTTCTTAGCATTAATTAGTGAATCAGTAAATTGTATTGCCTCGGGAAATGATAAACTTGCTGACAAATCTTTGCTTGGAAATGATCGTTTTTGATAACTATTGGTTGAACTTGTTGAAGCCGCACTGTTTGGAATATTTGGGTTGCTTGAGTTTTCATTTTCGTTATATATATATATATATATATATATATATATATATATATATATATATATATATAAATGTAAATACAAAAATGCAAACCTCCACGCTATTTTTAGTTTCACCATGAAATAAAAAAAAATACTTAAAAAGTAACCTACAACTGGCTACCAATAACCAACAAAACCTTCTTTCAACCCCAATTATAGATAAATATTTGACGAATTTGTAATGCTCGCCTCCTTAGATTTACAGTAATAAAATTAGGTTCTTTAAAATACAGTAAAATAGAGGGTATATATAAATATTAAAAAACATTTCTAACTTTAGTATCAAATATACTCTTGAAAAGCATTTCCAAGACGAAACATATTGTAACGAAAGACTAGGGTAATTGGGACGGGTCCTTATAGAAATATTGTAATGAAGGATTAGGAAAATTCAGCCGCGTCCTTATAGAAATATTATACCTATTAGTCATTATGGTTAGTTATGTTTCTAGTGAGATTATAGACTTTTAATCGACTATATTCAGTTGGTGTATATAAATAGGTCAAATAGGATTTAAATTTTTAATTGTTACAGTGAAAGGGTTAATAAGGAGTTATTAAAGAATGGAAAGTAATTGGTGAAAAGTGTTTTTTTATTCGAACCAAATGAGTAAATATAGGGAGAGAAAATCGTAACAGTATGTAGCGTTTAGCTCTACTAAACTATGCTAAAAAAAACAAGTAGTGTTTTATTTAGAAATACACAAATATACAATTGTGTTTTATCCAATTTTTTTTTCGACTTAATGGTGCTGTAAATTTACCGAGCTTTTGAGATAAAAAATATCAATATATATTTTGCGTATAGCCTCACGCAAACGGTTCATAACAAAATTGAAAATAGTGAGCGAGACTTTGATTTTTTACTTGCTTTGACGTAATCTTTTTGATCTTTGTTCTTTTTTCAATCTCCGATTAATGTTACTATGTTTCCATGTCAAACTCGTGTACTCATCGCCGGAAATGAACTTTAGGTCGGTGGCTGCATTGGAAATCATCTGAAAAGCGACCAACATTCGATGCTGTTTTAACGAAAATTCATTGTTTTCGCATCATGCGGGAAGCGACGTGTTTCATGCCTAATTTATCGAATAAAATAATATGGCATCGAGTTTTCGAGATTTCCAGCTCACGTTCTAGCTCTGTAACTAGTATATGACGAACTTTGAGGACCATAGCTTTTACCTGTGGTACGTGATCGTTATCAGCTAATGTTGATGGCATTCTAGGATGCGAGTCATTTTCGACGTCGTCTTTAATCAGTCAAAGATCATATGCATTATGCAAAGCTCTGGATCAGCCTTATTTAATATTTTCAACGTTTACGTGATGTTAATTTTGTTAAAAACGTAACATTTAATGCAAATTTCTTTTCTCATGATAAAAAGCACAAATAACGTACAATCAAAATCATTATAATTTGTTTACTAATGTGTGTATCAGTATGAATATGCACATGCGATTCAATATATGCGCGCAATTTAAATTCAAAAATTTCCAGAGATAAGGATTTGTACGACGAATTAAAGTTATCATGTATATAATTAGTTGGTCGAAACACAGTACCTTTGTTGTAGGAGAAACGTTGACAACTAATTGTCACCACAAGCATATACATCAAAATTATGCATTTTATTACCACACGTTGTAGTTTGTTACAAAATTTCCTCAGATATTTTTCTAATAACCGTGTATCCATTAATATTATAGACAATTCATTAACAGATTTTATTCTACGTAGGTCGCTGCTCGCCAACAAAGACTGTTATCTCAGCAAAGTACTAGTTCATCCGATAGCACCGTAAAAAATCAAAGTAGACTGGACGCTTTAAAGATGCACAGAATCAACGGTGTCCGACAGTTATTTACCGATAACGAAATCGGCGATCCTTCGGTGTCGTCCACGACCCAATTTGTTAGCACAATAAAGGGGAAAAAAGAACCTCCACAACCTCCACCTCCGCCTTTGGCACCGCTAAGTAATAATTTGAAATCCAAAACGCCACCGGTAATCAGTGAAGATAGTGATTCCCTCGGAAACCATTCACTTTCTTCGACGTCCGGCGTAGGTGCTGTGGGAGTGGTTTCCTCGACTGAAGACAATGACAATTCATTAACAAGTTTCGAAGGTTTACTGAACGGCATGCCCATCGTTGAAGAAACCCTTAACGAAAGCAGCAATTCCAAAGATTCTGTAAAAAATGTTGGTAGTGAGATAAGTATCGATAAACCGCTTAGGTTAGCCGATTTATTGGAAAAGAAGTTCGACAAGAGCCCTACGTTGTTGAACGGAACCCTGGGTAAAGATCTGAAACTAAGTAGTAACGAGAGATCGGAACTGTTAGATAACCATATTGAAAAAGCTTTAAGTAGAGATATCGAAATTAAGATCGAAATAGAGGATGTGAAACCGAACGTGCAAGATCTACTAATAGATAGTAAGCAAGGCCTCAAGCGTCACGCGACTGATCAAATTGTTGATGCTGAAGCTAAGAAACCTCACCTATCTGCTAACGTGAATGGAGCGAGTACCGCAGAAGTATCGGCACCCGATTCGTCGAGTCCCAATGGAGACGACCGACCAACGTCGGTCTCGACAGCAGCGGCGAAGTTATTCGCTGATTTTGCCGCGGATATTTTGGAAGATGAAGACGAGGAACAACTAATGCAGGATGCACAGGTTCCTGCACCACAATCAATCATGGACACTGGAATACAGCAACAAATAATTATGGACAATAATCAGCAAGTATTACTATCACAACCGAGGCAGATCATTGTGTCTCAGGGGCAGATGCATTCTTCTAATCAGTCTGTTGTTTTGTCTTCAGGTAAATTTGATTTAAAATTATTATATCTGTTGGGCTTAGTCTTAAGTTTTACTTGTTTCTGAAATAATTTTGATTTTTTTGGAAATACTTAACTTTTTACTTGAAATTATTCGTAAGAGCAACTCTGTTGTTCAATCGATGGGCCACAGTTTTTAAACCTATGCAGCCATTGTAAGAACATTCATAAAAAGTAACAAACAAATTTTAGCAGTAAGAACCTTCAGTGACTTATTTGACATGTTTATTTAAGGAACCCAATTAAAAACCCAATCTGGCCAAACGGTAATAGTTAATGCCGGAGTTCAACAAAGGCAGTCGGTACTGATACAGCCAACAAATACAGGGCAGCTACTACTCTCCCAGGGACTGCAGGGTCAGATGCAATTTGTCCATGGCTCACAACCAGGTCAATATGTTATTCAGACCAATACATCTCAAGGTAAGTAATATATATATATATATATATATATATATATATATATATATATATATATATATATATATATATATATATATATATATATATATTATATCACTAGTTTACAAAATTTAACTTTTTGTCTGTTGCCGTGAATTTTATGGTTAATAATATTCACTTATGACCTGTTTTTGTCAAATCTAACCTCAAAAATTTTTGTGCAGCTCGAGTTACTTTTTTTTTGATTTTTATCATTGACTAGCGACCCGCCCCGGCTTCGCACGGGTGCAATGCTGATACTAAATACACTACAGAAAAACTGTGACTATTTATTTTATTTTTACAATTATTACATCGGCCTCCGACGCGCTATTTATAGGCACGCTGCCTGCTGCCGCCCCGGTCGGCCAGTACCGCCGCAAGCGCTACTTCCCGCAATTTTAAATCTGTAATATCTTCGAAAATATTCATTTAAATCTTGTGCTGTAAAGGACCATATAGATCTATATTAAATCAACAATGTATTTAAGCTATTTAATTGGATAAGGATTAATGCTGTATTGGTTAAAATCGCTTCAAAATTTGCCATTATTTGTCGTAAAAAGTAAATGACAAAAAAATGTTATTGTGGGATATCCATGAGAGATAGACATATACCATCGCGGAGTTTTCTGTAGACCTTTTCAATGTGTACAAATAATTAGTACATTATTTTGATAAATCTCGTAGGGTTCAGCCTGCGTTTGCAATGTAAGCGGAAAAAAATATGATAATTAACGACATCACATTAGAAACCTCAAAAATAACAGTATTTCTCCACTATTTAATGGATGTTATTATACATATAAACCTTCCTCTTGAATCACTCTATCTATTGAAAAAAACCGCATCAAAATCCGGTGCGTAGTTTTAAAGATTTAAGCATACAAAGGGACATAGGGACAGAGAAAGCGACTTTGTTTTATACTATGTAGTGATGCGTATTTATTTATCGATAACGTGTGTATTTTACTATGTTTAGATTAGTATCTGAAGTTTTTGCGTTATGAGTAGTTCAAGGAGACGTTTAAACAATCCAAATCATTTTTGCTATATATGCGGAGAATATGTGTTTAACAATTGTAGAAAAGTTATATCAGAGTTGGTGAAAAATACCTATTTTGAGTATTTTGGGATGCTCTTCGATAAAAATTAAAAGTCTTGGGCTCCTAATTGTGTTTGTAAATCGTGTGTGGAATATTTAAGATTATGGAAAAGTGGTAAAAGAAGTGCCTTTAAATTTGGAACACCGACTATTCAGTGAGAACCACAAAATCATCTCGAAGACTGTTACTTTTGTAGCGTGAACGTAAACGGTCAAAACACTAAAAATCGAGCTAAATGGCAGTGCCCAAGTACTAGTTGTGTTCAGCGTTCAGTGCACCTTTCACCTGACTTTTCAGTGCCTAAAAATATATCTGAACCCTTAGAACAAGACAAGGAAGAACCAAGCTCATCACAAAATGATGCTTATTTTGAAAGTATATCAAATGAGCCAAAATGCTTCTCCCAAAATGAGTTAGATGGCGGTAGTGATCAGTCTTGGATGTTTTTCGAAATTTCTGCTAACAATGATGATGTCATCCAGACAAACCATCACATTTTCTTCCAAGTCAGCTCCAAGGACATTATCTACGATTTGTTGCCAAGTAGCAGAGGCATTGGTAAGCCAAACGGCATTCGACGAAACTGAAACAATCCACGGCCAGGTACGGTAAAAGCCGTATATTCCTTTGAAGTTTCACTTAAAGGGACTTGCCAGAAGGCTGATTTTATGTCAATAGAACTCAAATAATGGTAGTATATCAAATGAGCCAAAATGCTTCTCCCAAAATGAGTTAGATGATCTTGTAAGAGATTTAAATCTTTCTAAACAAGCTTCAGAATTGTTGGCATCAAGACTGACAGAAAAAAAATTAATTTCCTCAAATACTAAAATAACTTTTTATCGTGAAAGAGATAAAGAATTACGGCGTTATTTTTCAGAAGAAAAAGGTATTACCTTTTGTTCAGACATTAAAAACTTGTTGATAAAGTTGGGCTTGAAACAATAGGAACCAAACGACTGGCGTTTATTCATTGACAGCTCAAAACGTAGCCTAAAATGTATTCTATTACATAATGGAAATAAATACGCTGGGGTACCTACTGTCTACAGTATAAAGTTAAAGGAAGAATATTATAACATCTCGCTAGTCTTAAATAAAATACAGTACAATGACCATATGTGGCAAATTTGTGTTGATTTAAAAATGGTGAACATTCTTCTCGGCCAACAAAGTGGTTACACTAAGTTTCCCTGTTTTATATTTCTTTGGGACAGTAGAGCTAAACAAGAGCATTGGGTAAGAAGAAACTGGCCCTTGAGAAAAAATATGAAGCCTGGAAAGCAAAATATAGTCCAGAATTCACTAGTAACTCGTGACAAAATTATCCTTCCACCATTACATATAAAACTGGGCATCATGAAACAGTTTGTTAAATCATTAGATAAAGACGGGAAATGCTTTTCTACATTTGCCAAAAATTTCCTCAGCTCACTATGGAAAAGATTAAAGCCGGTATTTTTGATGGCCCCCAAATTAGACAACTTACAAAAGATACTCAATTTAGAAATTCTATGACTGAGTTAGAACTAAGGGCTTGGACAGCTTTCGTCTCTGTGATGCAGAATTTTCTCGGAAATAAAAAATCAGAAAATTATATTGAACTTGTAGAAGACCTTCTGTTACAATAAAAAAATTTGGGGTGCAATATGAGCATAAAACTCCACTTTCTCCATAGTCACCTAGACAGGTTTCCGGAAAATTTAGGAGATATGAGCGAAGAGCAGGGAGAGCGTATGCATCAGGACTTACGCGTCATGGAAGAGCGCTATCAGGGTTTCTGGGATACGAATATGATGTCTGACTATTGTTGGTCTCTGACACGTAATTTTCCTAAGTCGACACATCAGAGAAGAGCTTTAAAACGAAGTTTTTTAGAACTCGGTGATTAACTTGATTTTTAATAAATTTTTTCTTAGTAAAAATATACATGTTTTTTTCTGTTTTATACCTACATAGCTGAAACTCAGAAACTAGAGCTGATAAAAAAAGTCTACTCATATATTTGAAATTAGCAGCATATCATATGTAACCAACAACAGCTAAAATTTCTTCGGATGTACTGTAAACTAGTGTATTTATTTAATTATTTTATCTCTTTTATAAGCAGTTCTATGTGGAGTGTTCTGAGTATAGCACAGTTCACATTTTAAATATAAATTGAAAATAAAATTCGCCTTTATTTTTAAATCACTTTTTTTCATTAAATGCTTTCTAAAATATTTACTTTTATTAGATCGCAGAAAAAAATGTTCTTTTGCTAAATATTATTTTAGGTTATGTGGTAGCTCAACCCCAAACAGCTGTTGTTCACGGACAACCCCAAACTGTACTGGTGGCTCAACAGGGTCAAGCGACTGGGCCAAAAACCATCATTATTCTACAGCAGCAACCCACGGCAAGTGCGACTCATCATCAGAAAGTAGTCGTAACGCCACAAGGTCAACAAGTTGTTGTTACTCAAGTTCCTAGGCCTGTGGCCCAATCATCTTCGGTAAGTCAGTGTTGTAAAGATATACAAAACAGTATTAATGTAAGTTTCAAATTATAAGAGATGGCTTTATTTCAGGTGTCAAATAATAATATTCAACAAACTAAAGCAGTCAGGCCTACGCCGACGCCATCGCCGGCTCTTAGTACAACCTCCACGTCGTCAACAATAAGTAACGGAATTCGAGAAAAGCAAGAGGAATTTGCGCCGAAAATTAAAATTATTCGGGACCTTACCACAGCCTTTGTATGCGAATGGGGTGACTGTGTAATGTAAGTAGAATTTTTTTTACTTTCACATAAAATGTTTTAAAATTGTTACAATTTTAGATAAAATGCCTTTTTTTATTATTATTATTATTATTATGGTACTAACGTTTCTGTCATTTTGTTGTGATACTAATGTTTCTATCAAAAAGAAAAAAAGTAAATATAAGTTAAATTTTTTGGTAACATTGTTTTTGTAAATATTTTTACATATTCTGAAGTGTATTTTATTTTTAGCGATACGAAGTTTAAGTCGCCAAATCAAGTTTACATGCATGCGTGCGCAGCTCATTGTCCCCAAGGAGATGAGGAAGTTATCTGCCTGTGGGACAGGTGCGACAATCTGAAGAGGAAACGTTTCTCTTTGATGACTCATCTGCACGATAAACACTGTAATATAGAGGTAAGTTAATTTGATTGAAACAAAAGCGTTACTTCATTTTTTGGGCATTAAGAAAATTCCAAAAGGTTAGGTTTTAATCTATCTTTGAGAAAGTTATTTTCGTTTTATAAAATTGTATCAGAAGAGATATATATCTTTTATGTTAAAACATACAATCCGTGCATACTATTTTATCCTCTCGTTATGGGTCCGATTCATGTATTTGTGCAAAATTGAATGGTGTGCAAGTTTTAATTCTTTTAAAATAAAATAGTATTTGTTATAAAAACCAAGTTATTTCTTTTGAATTATTATTTTTCTTTTATTGAAGTAAGATTTGAGTAATGTTGGTATATATTTTCATTAAATAAGGTCGTCACAAAAACCGAATTCAAATAGTTTTTATATAAGTTTAATTAGACTGTCAAGGTTCTTGATTTGCCACTTGATTTAAATAAAAAAGGATGATAGAGACATCTCACTATTATATAAAGAGGAAACGTATGTTTGTATCTTGGCAGAAATCTCAAGAGCTACTAAACCAATTATAACCAATTTTCCACTGTAGTTATATTATGTATTCCGGATAAAAAAAAAAAGAAAGACTACTTTTTATTCTGGCCGCCAGGTGGTGAGTTGGCTTCTGTAGGTATTAAATATCAGTTAATTATTTTCTCTAGCAACCTAATTATCTACTTATATTGAAAATAATTCATTATTGTTTCAAAGTTATCTTTTCTCTGCCATTGTTTAGTGCCG
This sequence comes from Diaprepes abbreviatus, assembly GCA_034092305.1. NCBI lineage: Eukaryota > Metazoa > Arthropoda > Insecta > Coleoptera > Curculionidae > Diaprepes > Diaprepes abbreviatus. The sequence goes on from JASJET010000291.1 coordinate 1,010,253, forward strand.
GCGAAGCTGCGACAGGGTAAGATATAAAACGTTGTAGTCCTTTCGGAAGTTAATTTTGAGAAGTCAAATTAGGTAATGATCAGAATATTCTTCATTATCAAGATTTTTGTGAACTCAAGATCAAAAAAGCCCAAAAAAAAAAAAAACGTTGTACCACTTTTGCGATTCGTAGAATCCATCCCAAATATTTTTTGGAATTATGTACGTTCCCCAGTAAAGTGTTTCTTGATACAGTGTCTGCTGGTAATGAATCTGACATTGCCAATCCCTTCACCCAAGCATCACAATAAGTCAGTCTATTATTGAGAAATCTTTCTCATTGCTCGACACACATCAAGCTCAGAGACCTGACGGTATTCCTGACCATAATTCAAGAAAACGTCAGGGTTACCTCGACATAAATAAGAAAAAAAAACAAATAATATATTTAGCTTTTTAACTTACCATTTGACTATACCGTCGAAATAAAAACCAGAATCGAGAAAGCACGTGCCAACTTTATTAGAATGAAAAAGGTTATCTGCAGCAAAGATCTAACGTTAGCCCTGAAAATACGACTGACTAAATATTACGTATACAGTGTTCTATATTATAGAATGGAAGCATGGACTCGGTGTCCATCGAGAGGCAATGAGAAGACTTAACTCTTTTGAAATGTGGACCTATAGAAGAATTCAGAGGATTTCGTGGGTGGAACGAGTTACGAACGCCGAAGTGTTGAGAAGAATGGGGGAAAAAAAAAGAAGTCGAGATAACAGTAAAACAGAGAAAACTCAAAATCATTGAAGCTATTGCAGACCTTGTCGCAAAGCATTTTCTTAGTCGTTTTTTCAAAATTTTAATACTTGGGGCTTCTCTCACATTTTGGGGAATTCTTCGACAAGAAAGGAATCGAGTCATTAGCGTATATGATGTATACGAGGGGCTCCAGTATAGGACCCTAAGGGACTCTTCTAGATACGTCTACTCTCACTTTTAACACCTTTAACCTGAACAAATTGAAATTGGTCTGAGAGATATGATTCAAGAAGAGAAAGTGGAAGATCCCTTTACTCCGTAACGAGAGAGTTCTTCGAGCAGGCTTGCATGGTGTATACAATCAAAAGCCCGAGAAGAGTCTATGAAAAGACCAACAGCCAAATCTTTTAATCTAAAGCATCGATGGCGGATTTAGTAAAGTCACAAAGGGCAATCTATGTGCTACAGTTCTGAGTGAACCCATGCTTACCAGACGATGGTAACTTATTATCTATAAAGAAACTGGTTAACTGTAATTTAATAGCTATTTATAAACGATTTGGCTTCCCTCCTCTAATTTTCTTCTGTTCGCTTATAATATGAAACTGTTTAGACATGTATAATCTCTTCGGGACATGCTTCCCTTTCTGAGTGATTTCAACAAGTTTTCAGCTGGCATGAAGCAAACAATATAACTCTTAATATTAACAAATGCTGTTTTGTAAGATTTAGTCGTCTGAAGACCACAATTCCGGCTCAGTGTCTGTCTGTCTTGGTAACACTACGCTTACCGAAAAGTGTGGTTCAAAATTTCGGAATCTATTTGGACCTAAAGTTGACGTTTACGGAGTACTTTGAAAATATAATTGATGGACTAGATAGAATGTTGGGCTTTGTTAAGAGGAGCACCAAAAATGTTTTGCCTTAAACACATTTTATACTACTCTCGTTCATTAGATAATGGAGTAGTTCTCTAGCAAACAGAAATGATGCCAAATTGCTCTCTTGAGTAGCTCCAGTAATAAATAGTACCGACTTGTATCCTCGTAATTCAACAAATATATATAGTAATTTTAACGAAGTATGATAATAATTTTATTTTTCAGGCAATGAAACAGAGCCTGGTCAGGCGAAAAAAGATTTCGCAAGGTATTAGCGTGGAACCATCTCCCTCGGCGCCGACTACCCATCCGGGTTATGCGCCAGATGCGGCTCTACACGCCATTAAAAGACACGCGATGGACTTTGTTAATCCCAAAGAACTGCAGGTAAAGTGTTTTTCGATATATTATAATGTAGATTTTTGTTGTTATTTTGTCAAGGTACTATAAAATTGTAAAGTTATGAAGTATAAATGCGATTGTTTCTTTTATGTTACATGGAAACTTTACAGTTAAATACGATTTATCGATTATAAAATGAAATATTAGTTTGTACCATCAATTTTAATTTTTATGGCCTAATAGTGGAACGGGGCTTATTAGATTTGGAATAAAAAATATATATAGTGAATTTATTGTACCTTGGAGTAACTTAGATGTTACCGAGTCAGCCGTGCCGTCAATGTTACACTTAACCGGTATGATGTGGGAAAGTTGTTTTTATTTTTAGATTATATTAAATCGCAGCCATCTGCAAGTCTAATGCAGAGTTGACTGTTGATATTATGCAGTCTAGCATCATACTGGTATATGTAACTCGATAGGATTAAGGCATGACAGTGTGCTTAAGGTGACGGAATTTTCTATGAATTGTACTCTTGGCTCGATACTATCAAGGACGTTAAAAATCATGAAAGGACACTACATATGACTTGAAGCTGTTTTATTTGCTGCGATCGCCTTCAAAATTTTTTAACCCTTTTGAAAATATTATTAGTTTCACACCCCTGAACTCTACTGTTTTACAGTGTTTACATCTAATTTTGTATATTTTATTATTTTACCAAGTGCATTTAGGTGTGTATTAACAAAATACAGTTATTTTTTGTTATTTTTGTTGATGAATATGAAACTTGATTGGAGTCATAGGCTACCAAAAGGTTACTTTTTGACATAATTATTGACCCATTTTTTTGATTTTTGGATACATCAACTAGCATGTTCTGACATTAAGGCAGTATTGACTGTAAAATTTTTTAAACGGTTTGTCCGAATTCTAAAAGAAGGAGGTTCTAAATTCCACCGCTTTGAATTTTTTTATGTTTGTACGTCGATTAATGCAGAACCAATTTAATTGCACTTTCTTGCGTTTTGGAGGAAATTGGTGCAGTAAAATCCAAAATGGTGCTTATAATATCGCGGGCAAAAAAAAAAGATTTCTCCGACTTTCTCCAAAATTGATATGAGGCAGTTTTCAGGGTTGCACATAACGAATCTAAAATTATTTCAAAAAAATTCAAGATGGCGGATCCAATATGGCGTTCAAAAAATTGTACATTTTTCGATTTTGTCCAAAATTGGTACTGGGAAGTTTCTGAAAGTGTAAATAACGAATTTAAAAATATTTTTACAAAATTCAATATGGCAGATGCAATATGGCGATTTAAAAATTTTTTATTTTCGGATTATTTCCAACATTGGTATTAAGAGTTTTTGAGAGTGTAAATTAGGATTTGATTAAGGGTTTTTTTTTTTAATTCAATTTGGCGGATCCAATATAAGGGGTTGAAATATTTATATTAGGGGTTTTTTGGGGTCGTAGGCTACGAATCTGATCTTGGGGCGTATATTACGAATCTTAATTTTTTTCAAACTTAGTGTGCAGGATAAAATATTTAAGACTAAAAAAACTATGTCTTGAGTTCTTTCATTATCGGTGTTGGGGAATTTTGGGGGCCTAGATTATGAATCTAAAATCAACTTCGTAAAATTAAAAATAACGAATTTACTATGACAGACTAAATATTTGTGCAATAAAGTATTTCTCATTCAGTGACATATTGTCAGGTATTAATTTGGCACCGACTGCAAAAATTTCAATTCCATATAAAAGTTTATTTTGCTATTTTTCACTTTTCAGCGCCTGATGATGCGTGTTATACTCATAAATCCACGTCTTATCTCCCGTAATGATGCGTTTGATGAGTAAAGGGTAGAATTCAGCCTGGGAAATCCTGTCTTTGGCGATGACAACGCGGTAGCTTTTTGCAGAAAATTCAGGTCCTTTAGGACCGACTTTGCAGCATCACTGCGGAAACAGATCATTAACTACAATGTCCTGAACGTAAAGTAAACAATGTTTAAGTCCTGTGCCAGCTGTTTGATGAGTAAATTTGCGGTTACTGACCAACATTTCATTTTATTGATGTTTTTGTCGGTTTTCGATATCTTCGTTCGCCATTCTCGACGGACTCGCAACTACTTCTGAAGTGTTGACGCCACTGAAAAACGACTTTTCTTTAGTGTCATTGCCGAAACAGTTTCCGGGTATTTTCTAGGTTTTCGCACCATTGAATCCATTTTTGTTTTGAAACAGTAAAAAAATTTAAAACACGTCCAGAGGGCAGATGTACTAAAGACGACGTAACTTTTATAAACGTAAAGCTACGACGATAAAGTTTGGTGGGATAATCAATGATAGATGTGGCAACCTAATCAAAAAAAAAACAATTCAAATCAGTTGACTCAGAGCGTTACCTGGTGGTAATTCTAGGAACTTTTTGATTAAGGTTGTAAAATAAACTCACAAAATTATTTTAGCCTTTACTTTAATTAAAAATTTTCTTTTTTTTTTATTGGCAAAAGCACTCGTAAATCAAAAAATAATATTAGCAATAGAAAATTCAAATTTGGACAAACTATTTAAAAAATGTTATAACCATAAGTATAATACTGTCAAGATATCAAAAATTCCTCGATATCCTGTTTGAAACCAAAAGTTTGGGTCATTTCCTGTTGCTTCAAAAAGAGCCTGTCTGGCAGCTGGTAACTGATAGTAAATTTTATTTTCATCCATTAAAAAAAGAAAAAATGGCAGCCGGAGGGTAACTTCTTTGACACCTGATGTATACAGTGATCGGCAGAAATGTTGCGCCATATAGGAAAGATTTTTTTAAAAGTTTTTCCTACACAACTTAAACCAAAATACACAGAAAAAAGTTGAACATCATATATACTACACCTTAATTCACGCCTCTTTGTAATATTTGTAAAATTTTTCAATTTTTCTCTCTGCGTGCTTTGGTTACAGGATATGCAGACACTGCCTGTTATGTTTCAATTTTTTCAAAAAACTTATTAAAACTTTTCTCATATGGTGCAGTATCGCTGCGGATTACTATATATTTCATCTTGGAACTAGAATGACCTTGTTAAACCTTGTCAAGTAGTTGTATCTCTATTCAACTATTTTTTGTCGCACATTTAACTTAAAAAAAGCATGGAAAAGCAGGCAAAGTCAGGAAAATTGATAAACAGCCACCGTATGATCTTAAATTAATCGCAATCTTTTTAAATGGTTTTGTATAGCGAGAAAATTATCATCAAACATCAAGTGGTATGTGTTTGAGACTCTTTAACATTTTTTTTTATAAAAATTAAGTTTTCGACAAATGTGATTTGTATAGTAATATTTTTAGCATGAATAGAATGGAAAATAATCAAGTGTTAGGTATTTATTGTTTCTGTTCCACTTTTATAAATCGTGGATATAAAAAGGAACGAGTGTGTCCTTTTTCGAGTTTTAACGTCTTTGGTTACAACCGTACAGATGATGACCGTAAGGCTGCCGAAACGCGTCTACGGGGAGAGCCGGTGTGGAATCTGTAGAAGATATAGTGTACCTTTTCCAGGCTTTACTTAAACTACATATATAAAAAGTTTATTTAAATTCACCGTAAATAAAATGTATTTTATATTTGCGTAATTCCGTACCTTTTTATGGAATTCTTTTATTTTTATTTTAACGTTCTGTATTCTGTGACTCATTGGGTTTGACAAATTGGTTTATTTTGCACATAGATCAAAACACCTAAACAAGGCGGAACCACAACAATAAAAGTTCCACTCCCACCTTCAGATCAGGTGAGGAAATTATGTAATATTTCAGCTTATCGGTCATTATGGTTGATGTTTTATTTATTAATTAATGATTTTTAAACGCTTCTTGTACTTTGTGTTTTTGTCGTTGTTTAAAGAAGGACTAGCCTAGTTTTAGCACTAATTGAAATTTGAATATTTCCATTCCGACCTACACACCGTCCGGTATGTAAGCCGAAATAAACCAAATATTAGAATATTGTTTATGATAATTCATCTATTCTGCTGTCCAAAACAAAATTAGAGTGAACGCTGAAACTTAGAAAAGTATATTTTTATTCAGGCACTATCTTTAAGCAGAAAATACTCTTAATTATATTTTACTTAGTTTTTACTTTTTTGAGTTTCGGTCATATTATTACTTTATAAAAAAAAATTAACACATGTTTTTTTCTGACGTTTCGGTTTATTTTATTGATTAAACCATCTTCAGAGAATTACTGTAAATATGAAAAGGAATATGTAAATTTATGCTATATAAACTGAAAATTTTACTTTCTTACCTAATGTTAACAGGTGGTTCACTTGAACAACTTACATTTAACTATTTTATTACTTTAATACAATATTAAACACTTCTTATTTAATATAAATATAAACATAGAAAACTATTATTTTTTGATGCATTTTTTTTTCACATCTGGTTTGTTGTGCTTTTGACAGAGTACTACCAAAGGGTTTGAAGATTTCTGGAACATCTGCATATTTATTGCCCTATTAGATTCGTATATACATTACTCAGGTCATTTGTGTCCGTTCTGAAATTCATTGTCCAGGGTGTTCTTTTAATATGGATCATTTCTTTAATTGTTATTTTTTTGTAATTAATTTCTTTGTCTAAAATCTCCACGTTGTTAAAATCGATGTTGTGCATGTTATCAATTGCATGTTTGGCTAGGGCGGTTTTATTATCGTTATTGTGATGTCTAATGCTGTATTTGTGATTTTGTATTCTATTTTTTAAATACTGTTTGGTTTGACCGACATATGTTTGGTTGCAATCTAAGCAATTGATCTTGTAAATGACATTTGTTTGTTCGTCTTTAGGGATATCAGGTTTAAGTTTTGTGTAAAGGTTTTTGAAATTATTAGAAGGTTTTTCAGCTATTTGGATATCATATGGTTTTAGTACTTTTTTAATGGGATTAGTAATTTCTGGTATATACGGCAATGATATGTATTTTTGGGTTGATGGAACATTGCTTTTTGTTGGCTGATTGTTGTTATAGATTTTATCTACTCGGCTTTTTATTATGGGTTCAACAAATTTCTTTGGGTAATCGAACCCATAATAAAAAGCCGAGTAGATAAAATCTATAACACAAAAAGCAATGTTCCATCAACCCAAAAATACATATCATTGCCGTATATACCAGAAATTACTAATCCCATTAAAAAAGTGCTAAAACCATATGATATCCAAATAGCTGAAAAACCTTCTAATAATTTCAAAAACCTTTACACAAAACTTAAACCTGATATCCCTAAAGACGAACAAACAAATGTCATTTACAAGATCAATTGCTTAGATTGCAACCAAACATATGTCGGTCAAACCAAACAGTATTTAAAAAATAGAATACAAAATCACAAATACAGCATTAGACATCACAATAACGATAATAAAACCGCCTTAGCCAAACATGCAATTGATAACATGCACAACATCGATTTTAACAACGTGGAGATTTTAGACAAAGAAATTAATTACAAAAAAAGAACAATTAAAGAAATGATCCATATTAAAAGAACACCCGGTACAATGAATTTCAGAACGGACACAAATGACCTGAGTAATGTATATACGAATCTAATAGGGCAATAAAATTGCAGATGGTCCAGAAACTTTCAAACCCTTTGGTAGTACTCTGTCAAAAGCACAACAAACCAGATGTGAAAAAAAAATGCATCAAAAAATAATAGTTTTCTATATTTATATTTATATTAAATAAGAAGTGTTTAATTATATTGTATTAAAGTAATAAAATAGTTCAATGTAAGTTTTTCAAGTGAACCACCTGTTAACATTAGGTAAGAAAGTAAAAATTTTCAGTTTATATAGCATAAATTTACATATTCCTTTTCATATTTACAGTAATTCTCTGAAGATGGTTTAATCAATAAAATAAACCGAAACGTCAGAAAAAAACATGTGTTAATTTTTTTTTATAAAGTAATAATATGACCGAAACCCAAAAAAGTAAAAACTAATTAATAACTACACGGTCAACAAATAGAAACAAAATTATATTTTACTTAATAGGAAATGTTCCGTAGATTCCTAAGGTACCTAAATTTCGATTTTTTGAAGAGCTCTTTTTCTTTTGGACGGCAGTAGAATCATCATTCAAATAAATATTATTGGGAAATAAAATATAGTAGGTGTTTCAGTTAGTAATGTCGATTTTTCGCAAAATTTGAGGATTCGTTTTCAGAACAAAACGAATTACCTCAATAATCAAAGTATTGCCATCGTTAGCTATGGCTTTTTCACTTCTTTATGACAATGAATCGATTCCGCGCCAGAAGAACTGTTAGTTTTTTGAGGCCAACCATTCATCAAGCCAAATTTTCACTTCTTCGTAAGAATTTCAGGGTTGTTCTGAAAGTCCGTGCCGGTTCATAGGAAACCGATTTTCCTTATCTCTGGATTTTGCCCAATCCATGTAGACATTCGGAAATAATACATTGGGAAACATTCTATGCTGCTGCCAGTTGTTTTAAAGTTTCAGTTGAGTCTTCATCTAATAATTCTTGCAAAGCTGCATCTTCAAACTCTTTCGGTCAACCTGGACGCTCCTTATCTTTTACACCAAAATCACCACTTTTGAAGTCTTTAAACCATTTACAAGATAATAAACCATAAGTTTCAACCAACAATCGATAACTTTCAGCAGCAGTTTTCTTGAAATGAAAGGAAGTTATCTAATTTCCCCACAAAACCTCTTTACCTGGTACAAAATTCGACATTATCGAACCTATAAAGAACTATATTTTTTGCATGGTGACAACTGATCACAAACTGGCTTTTAATGGTGTATATTATTCTTTCGGAAGGCCATAGATGTATTAGTATATACCAACTAATCTATTAGTAAAATCGACATTATTAACCGAACCACCTATTAGAAAGTGCCTGCTTTCCGACTCGCACGAGTATGAAAAATAAGTGCTTTTTGCATATTTTTAGCGTAAACTCGGCACCTTCGTTTGTAACAGTTTTTTATTTCTTTTTTATATGTGTTATGATGCTTTTTGTTCGTAAAATTATCACCATAATTGCATGTATCACTCAGTGTCACGTTCTTCAACAACATAACATGACATTGCATGAAGACGTCTTGTTTTCCAATTAAAATACCGCAATAATCTTTATCGATATTAGTAACTTGGCAAATATAGGATGTTCGATAACACCATCACAAAACTTAAGGGGTTATCCTATGTGATAAAATGAAGGTAAAAAAAGCCATGTGTGCTAAAATCATGGACTTACACTTAAAATCCAATGTCAAGAGATATCCAGCAGGCACCCAAGACTCTACGGACTTCCAATTGCTAGTGTTTACATCTTGAAGAAGAGCTATCTAACTTCATGCAATCAAGTGTGAAAAGGTCGGAAGATGTAAAAATATTTGTATCCAAGCACTGATAGATGTAGCACTGAACCAGACAACCCAAAGAGAAGACTTCCCAATTTATGTACGTCAGACAGCTCCTTTAAGAAAGTCTATTTCCGATTAAACGATCAGATATTCAGACAAATGGATAGACAGGCATAGAAAAAGCTCTGAGACAACGCACGCCGATAATAAAGTAATAAAACTGCAGCAAAAACTGATTCAATACAAAAAACACCTAGCAACAATAGACATTCTTCAATGTATCAAAGATATATGAGATAAAATCGACAGACCACTCCGTACACACAACATTATAGCTGACAAACCACATAAAACAATAGGTGTTCATTTGTAGAAAATCTAAAAAAAAAACAAAAAAACAACAAACGGAACAATCAAAAAGTGTACAAGTGCGTACGCTGCACCTGCAGCAAGACTTCACGTGCCAAACCAATAGAAAAATATCTAGAAAACTAGAAAACATACTAAGCAAAAGCAATAATAAGACTCCGTTTTTCTCCAACATCAGCGACAAGGTACAAAATAAATTACTGCCAGCAAATCGCCAATATAGAATATTATAAGGCAAGTTAATTTAATAGAGTAAAACTCTAGGGCAGGATCGTTCTCATCTTATCCAACAGTCAGGTGCCGTTGAAAGCACTTGTATGTCATCAGATAACTCCAAAACAGTTTTGCAATTGTCTTTAAAACCTTACCGCTTTGGCAAAACACAACGTTACTCTTACGTAGATACCAGGACACAAAACAGAGATCTGCTGTCACAGTTGTTGGACCGGAACCAATATTTGGCATTACTAAGACTATTATTTGTGAGTGGATATCCTGGTGGATAAACCATCAACACTAGACTCACTGGAACTAGGTTGTGGGTCGCAGACACATCAAACTGTTGTTGAGCAAATGATCCAGCGAACTAAACCGCGAAATCTTGCGTTTACGCAGAAAACAAATTAGGCTGGGAACAGGACTAATAACCGGTCTCTGCAGCTTAAAGAAACATCTACACGCAAAGGTCATTTATAATGAAAAACCAATATGTAGACTATGTGACGAACAGGACGAAACAGCCTCACACATCATCTTCCAATATAAAGCTTTAATCTAGTGGATACACCTTCAAGGACCAATCAGTCCTGAAGGTTTATACTCGGAGAACCAACTAGTGAACTGGCTGCTAAACCTGATTTAGAAAACTAACCTATTCACCTAGGCGACACAATAAGTCACTAGGCTGCAGTGTAAGGGCTTCTCAGCTCTAACTTGCTATATCATTCAATCACTCAAACAGTTAATCAGTCGAACTCTGAATAAGAGAAATGATGCAGTCAACTTGGTAAATCCTTCTCAAGCGGTACCACAGTATACCGATATGATGCCTGATCCCACACTGACATCACCAGCTGCTCTAGATAAACCAAGAGGACAGAACAAACATCAAATAATGGATACTTGCTACCACCTTGTATAAAAGCTTGCTCCATTCGAAACTTTCTTAGTTTACCTTCAATAGCAAGCGCAGAAGATGCTAAATGAGATTTTAGCGAAAGGTTTGCCAATAGTCAAAACAGCATAATATTCAAGATATTTTATATACATACGTTACAAATAATTAACAGTCAAAAGTAAAATAATTAAATAATCGATTCGCAGTCAAGAAGTAATTTATTTTTGGATTGATTAAGTTGATATTTGTCATGAAGTCTAAGTCTGCGAAACGGTCTCATTCTCAAGTAAAACTGTTTCTTTGGTTAACCACTAGAAGACTACGTAAAAATCCAAGTTTATTTCTTTTCTTTAGCAAATCTGAACAAACTAAGGACCGTTTAGGAAATATTAATCAATCTCTTACTTCACATTGATGAATGTTTTTTGCACGTGTCAATTTGGGGCCATGAATGTCCTCTGTTGGCATCTTAGAGATATAGTTCTACTGGGGGATGAAAGCGATTCACTAGAGTTAGCCTTCGTGATTCACTATGTACCAACTATATTTTATTATATAGAATTGCCCCCTTAAGTTTTACGATGTTGTCCCCCGATTCGATTACCCGTGCAACAGGAATGTGGGTTTTTCAGAAGGAGTGGTTTTGGTATTTATATATTAATAAAAAAATAACGTATATAAGGTCTCAGCTAATTTAATTTAATGTACTAAAAATCAATATATAGTACAATTGCATTTAATTTTTTAAGTTTATCGAATATAAAAAACCGAAAAAAAAGTAATTTACCGTCCATTAAGATTGAGCGATGCAAATTCGATGCGTTAGAAGCAGTTTCCTTATTCCTTCAGAACTCGGGTTTGTTCTTTCTCATTTTTTGTTTTTTGCGAATTCATCTTAAATGATATATACAGGTTGGCGCATCACATTTCCGTCAGTTCATATACAAATAACGATAAAATATTTTTAATAAGGGGTTTGTAGGTCTATTGGGACTATATTTTAAAATCATTTTGAAATATACCCAGTGGCTTATAAAAAAAAATTTCACACCAAAGTTGTCAAAATTTTATCGATCTCTATGAAAACGGACTGAAATGTAGTGCGCTAAACCTATATATATATATATATATATATATATATATATATATATATATATATATATATATATATATATATATATATATATATATATATATATATATATACATACATATACATAAAATATAAACAGAATCGTTTTTTTTTTCGTGTTGGACTATCTGCGGAAATTAAAGATTTTATGTATTTTGAAACGGTATAAATGAAGCTTAAAATTGGACATGTCTATCGCTCTCCCTCTTACCGTTTATAAGTTTTCAATACTGAGTAACACACACACAGTATAACTAAAATAGCCAGTCGGTTAACTTGGCTTCGGGATAGCCTAAAAGGCCTAATGCCATTTTTAGCTTGAGTACCGCCACATCTTCGAGTTAATTAATGTTTTTACAATACCTGAAATTGCAGCGCTTGTTGCAGTCACAGAAAGCCTAGCGATCTAATGGATTAATTTTTGTGGAAATAGCTTCGACTTTATGGGTGTTAATTAAATACCTACCTTGTATTCAAGTAAAATCATGTTTTTCACTTTTGCATCACAAGATTATACGAGTAGTTTTTAAGTTATTTAATATTGCAAATTTAGTGTTGCTTGTAGGTTTTAAGTATTTGGTAAACGTCTTTGTGGAAGTGCCTCCCTTTAAAATTTTGGTAACGTCACGATAGGATGACAAACACAAATAGGTACTACTTCAAAGATGTTTACTCCGATGTAATTACTACGCATTTATGTATTTTTAGATTACATAAATGCTTTTTATATTGCAGGACGATAATGAGGGCCCAGTGACAAAAAGCATACGGTTGACTGCATCATTAATTCTCCGAAATCTGGTCATTTATAGTAGTAATTGTAAAAGGTATGTCGCACAAATTTCGGAAAAAATATGTATGTTAAAAATTATATTATGTAGAATTTTAATGTCGGAAAGTGAACCCTATTAAAACGTACTGTAATGCCCAATTTTGCCCGCACATCTTATTATTAGATCTAATATTCTTTTTAAGGTTCAATTACGTCTTATTATTGTTGTAACACATCTTTTACTTTCAATTATCTACTTGAAAAACGTATTTCTAAGATCTTAAAATGCAAAATAGTATTTACGAGCTATAACAAGTTGTAAATATTTATATGAAAAGCTGAACACAAGAAACGTAGACTTAATAGATAATGGGAATATTTTAGGCAGTGTGACAGAATTTCGGATAAAAAAGTTTAGGACCTAGCAGTCCTCTCTCAATAGCTCTTTAACTTATTTATTATGGCCATAATGAAGGAAGATCCAGGTCTGTTTCATAAGTTATAACCTTAAATATATATATATATATATATATATATATATATATATATATATATATATATATATATATATATATATATATATATATATATAAAATGTTGTAAGGTAGGTTTTCACGGATGGTGGGATGGTTTTTCCAGTTTTTCATCCGTTCGTGGGTAGAAAAATCTTCACGACGTTTCGCCTGGCATTTTCCAGTGATGCTTCTTTGATGACTGCTCGAATTGGAATGAGCGTGCTGGTCCTCTGCCTTTTTATAGTTTGGCACTTGTGCAAGGTATAACCTTGGTTCTGTTTAATTGGTTTCTTTGCTTTCCTGGGTCTGAGCCTCCTCTCGACTCGCTATCCTAGTTTTCTAGTGTGTTATTTTTGGTTGGATTTTGATTAGGGTTTCCCATGTATTTGAGATCTCAAAAATGTTCGTTTCTGCAATCTATGTTGAAACTGACCCTAAACTAACAGTTACAAACAAAATTACGCACAAGTTGCCTCTAAAGTAATCTAAATGTGACTGATATCAAATGTTAAAAGGAAAAACAAAACATATCATTGATAGAAGTCCTTCAAAACAATTATAACTCTCAACCAAAAATATTTTCTTGGCGACCAAATATATTGGTTGTTGTCTTCGTTGTTATCTGTCTCAACATTCAACTAGTTCTACAAAACTGTGTTATATATAATTATCTAAAAAGTTAAAGTAAGAAAGTTTTACGTTTTTGACGATACTAGTTTTCGATCTATAAAGCGATCCCTCAATATATGGTCCAGTCGCCATTGTTGTTTATAATTGACTTACATTGCAGAAGCATGCTGCTAACCAACTTATCCGCATAATTCAGCGATAATTTTTATCATATTCTATGTACTTCTACACTTAGTTGCATGTAAATTTTTTACAAAGTCGAACCTTTATTAAACCTCATACATTTTCAATAGGTTTTACATCAGGCGTCCAAGCAAGTCGCTCTCTGGGAAGTAATGGCTTTTTCTCTTTTCCAGTCCTGACAAAGACGACTAGGGTCTTTTGAGTTATTGACTTCTTGTAGTATCCGTCAGTCATTATTAGCGTCAAACCAACGTCCAGCAGACTTTATTAAATACTTTGCATTCACGTTGTAATTTAGGTTTTCAGTTAAAAATACGACCTGAATCCATGGGGAGAGAAGCATCCACAGGCATGATTTTTAACAGGGTGTTTAACTGTTCACTGAATAATTCTGTGTTGCGCGGTAAACCAGGCTTGCTTAACAAAACTCCAGGTCTAAAATTCGTCAGTAAAAATAACGTTTGATTTTCTTTTGTGCCCAGTGCGAACATTTTTTAATGTGCTTTTTAGCTAGCAAAGGTTTTTGTATCATTCTGTATTTAATGCACTTTTCATCAAGTCGCCGTCGAATAATATTTAGGCCAACACGTATCCCCTTTCGAGCTAAAATACTTTGTCCTTGTCGCAGATTAAGATGTGGATTTTTTGTTACACCTGAATATACCCTTTCACCCACTTTTATATGAAAGATACAAAATTTTTTATATATTTTGCAGCGGCAGCATAAGTCAATTTTAGGCCTTTTTCTTATCTACACTGAAAAATTGCTTCGAATCTTTTATACTATTTGGCACACATTATGAATATGTCAAGTAAAATTGACAAATATCAAGCAAGTAACTATGAATGCACAGCACGGAATAATTCGAGTGTTGGACGTAACAACTAAAACAGGATCAGAACAGAATGATATTCAAATACGTAGCAACATGTATTTATGGAACTAATTGTACATACGCCAATACGAGTGGTTGCTTTATTGACATTATCTATTAGATTTATTAGTTCTTCTATTCACTGAACATTTAGGACTATGTCGTCAGCAAGCATCAAATGATACCGCCTCTCACC
The DNA here is from genome assembly GCA_034092305.1 of Diaprepes abbreviatus. Lineage (NCBI taxonomy): Eukaryota > Metazoa > Arthropoda > Insecta > Coleoptera > Curculionidae > Diaprepes > Diaprepes abbreviatus. The sequence goes on from JASJET010000291.1 coordinate 1,025,424, forward strand.
ACGGACATTAATGCCTCTGTCTCTCCTGTGTATTGCTACCTGGACATCTTGCAACATCAGAGTAAATAACAGACAGCCTAACTTTTTTTATGGGGATTTTGTCAGATCTCTCGTATAATTGTTCAGATAGCTGGCTCTGTCGATTCTTGGGTTCGTTAGCACTTCTTCAGTTGCTCATAATTCAGCGGTGGCGAAGGCCTTTGTAAAGGCTATAAATGCTAAACATAGGAGTATGTTGTATTCCGTTGTTTTCTTTTCAATAGTGTCCATATTGTTTGTAGGTGTTTTTTGCCTAAATCCGTGAACTACTCTGTCAAACTCCTTCGAGAAATTCGTAGAAATACTGTCAATCTGTAGATTTTTCTCAAAGGCATTCAACTGATTCAGTCCTAACAGGTTAATAAATTTGTTAACGTTGACTTATCAACGCAAAGTGCATTCTGCTTGGATACACTAGCACTAGGATAAAAGAAATTTAACAAGAGAACAAAAAATTTTAGGATTATAGCTCGCTAATTTGCTTATAAATGAGTATGAAATTAGTAAATGATCTTAGAAACTTGTAACGTAAAAAAAATCTTAAGATGTTTGGGTAAATTGCGTGCTATTTCGCAGAGAAAAAAAAAGATGTTTAATATTTGTCAATTAATTTTAGGTACTTAAAATCATACGAGTCCCACCTAGCAAACATTGCTCTGAGCAACGTAGAATCGTCGAGAACAATAGCACAAATACTTTATGACATAAATGACGGAACGACCCACAGGTGACCTGTTTGTCAGAGTGAAAAAGTGTGAATGTGAAACGTGTATAGTAAATAAGAAAAAAAAACATGTAAATTATTTAAAGAAAATGTACAAATGTTAGTGTAGTAGGTTAAAAGCCTGTTGTTATTTTTATATAATTTACTAGGGTAAATGAAAGGCTTCTAAACCATGCAGAATTGTTTGGACCTTAATCTTAAATAAACACTAAACTGTTTTATATTTCTGTGCAATTTATTTTCGCAGTTATAGTCATACATTTGTAAATATTTTATGTATTTTGGGTACTTTTCCATCTTACATGTGATAGAAAGCACATTTTTTTTTATTTATTTATCAGTATTATCTGAAGGCGGAACGTTTTAAAATGACCTGCTAATTATATTGTCTTTCAGAAGCTTGTATTTTCGTAAATAAATACACCTTGTCTTTTCCCGTATGGTTCATTATTTTTATTCGCTGAAGCAAGGGCAACTAACCTGATAAAAAAAATACTAGATGGCAGCGTATGTGTATTTAAAAAAAATTGGTTGTACTTCAATTATTTAGACCGTTCGCAATCACAATTGATTGTTATGTATCTATAAAGGGATATATTATCACTGATTTTCAGTCGTTACAGTCGAGTTACATAATTTAGATTTATGGCGGTTTTTAATGTTTTTTAGTGAAATCTACACATTCAAGTTTTTTTACAAGCTTGCAATAAGTGCCTACTTCCACACAAATAGAAAGTGCTACTTTTCAAGTGTCATAAACTTTTATTGTATTGTAAATTAAAATGCATGCTTGTAAAAAAATTAAATTTTCCAGATTATAGTGACTTCGACCACGCCTCGGGTATCAAAATATACACTGGCTTGGAAAATGGTAATTTTTCGTACTGGTTACGCAAATATCTATTATCGAATTTAATATTCATGTGAAACTTCTTTCAAGAAATATTTAATGTGTAGTTTTGAATTTAAAATGTTTCTTGTTATACGGTTTTTTGATTAAACAATAAAAATTGATATTTCTAAAGTCGTCTTCACACTTGTAACCTAATCTCGTAACGTAATATCGAAACCAAGAGAAAAATGTATGATTCGCAGTGTAAATCAAGAAGGAATCTCGTAATATCAGCGGATCAATATCTTGATGATTTACAAGTTGATTGACAACTGGAGGCATGCCGTCAGCGGAACACTATGACAAATTTAACACTGTATTTTGACGCACGAAATTCGGGATTCATCTACAAGGAGCCTAACACGTTACATTACAAGATTCGGTTACATGCGTGCAAGCAGCTAAAAGTTGGTAACATCAAAGAATATTACGGTGTTCCATGTATTAATGTTACAGCGTGTGGACGAAACCACATTGCGTAAATTATTGGTATTTACTCATAAGTTTCTAAAAATCAATTCAAATTTGTTCGGCTGGACAGAATGTTGGCTACCTAATAACGCTCGTATACTCTTAACTTGAATTTCGAGAACCGTACATTCTTTCCTTGGTTTGTATTGACATTACGTTATGAGGTTCCGTTACAAGATTTGGTTACACGTGTGGACGCGGCTTAAAAAACATGTAAGTCATCATCGTTGGGCATCTCAAATGTTTTTCGTATTCAACATTTACTCATTGTTGCTTTGGTAACTCTGCCGTTAACTTCGATAAGATATTGTCGATGTTCGAATAGATATCCATAAAAATAAAAATGCTGTTCGAGAATATTTATTAATTTATTTATTTATTTTAGTTTTTTTTTATTATATTTATGTTTTGTGAGTTTACAAACTTGTAAATTCAGTCGTATAGTCTAGGATCGACCAAGTTCTCGCAATAACTCCTTAAGTACTGTGATTTTCAGTGGAAATCATTGTATTAAAATTCATCAATCCCAGCAAAAATTTTAATTTGTATTTTTTTATTAAATCACCATAATTTTTTAATTATTTTTGGGTAAAAATTCCCCCTACCCAATGAAAGTGTCTCAATTGTTAAAATGAGCACTTTAGCTTGAATAATTTTGATAAAGAACACCGCCTATCCTTATGGGAAATGACGTTAGATCAAATTTTCTCAAACTCGGAGAAAAATAGTTCTTGAGACGTAAAACAAAAGCTCTGATAGAAACAGAGTTCAAAACCCCATAGCTTGCGAGATATTTGAATTTGAAGACCAAGGGTTCTGAAGAAAAATTTTAAACACAAAAGTTGTAGGATTTTTCCTTGAACCTTTTGTAGTGATCGTGAGTTTGACTACTACAGCTCCTTTCAAGGTTTTTTCGAGGTCAAGTCGACTTTTTCAAACAAGAATCCACATTTTTTTTTATTGTAGAATCGAAATATACGAAAAACTCGTTTTATTTCAAGGTCAAGCGCTCTTTAATGGTGTAAAACCCAGAGACGGCTAAATAACACGGAAACTAAGGGGTTTGAAGAAAAACTTTGAATATAAAAGTTATAGTATTTTTCCTTGGGCATCTTAAAGGTCACCAAAGGAGAGAGCTTTTGTGTTACTACTCGAGAACTATCTTTTCATTGAGTCTGAGATAATTTGACTTCAAGCCAATTCCCATAAGGATAGTGCAAGTTTCTTTATATATAAATATTAAAATTTTTGTTGGCAATTTAATGTTAATGCTTACACGCTTATTTTTTTATGCTTCTTTTTTGTTTAATACTTGAGCTGATTATAGCAGATTATATATGTACATATTTGATATTATTACAGTCGTAATTGGACGTCTGATGACAGCAAACACTTTCAGGTATAGAGGTGTTAAAAGGGACGTCAATCCTTAACGTAAACATGCAGGGAATCAAGACAAATCATTTTAATCCTGCATACTCTTACACCAAGTCTCACAGATTTAAAAATGTTATCAATTTTCGTATTTTTTTTTTAAATAAATCCCCAATAAAAGACGTGAGAATATTTGGAACAGTTTTTTATTTTGCATTTCTAGGTATTTAGCTGTCTAGCTAATGCTTTATCTCCATGTAAATAATATTAAGTTACAATTTAGACAAGGAAAATCGGCAAAACCATCTTACAATTCTTATAATGCGAATTGAAACTATTGTTATTAGAAAAATATCAAATAATCTTCAAAGCCATTGCAATCGATGCTCTTTAGTTTGATTGAGCGTACAAAGACTTTCAAGCATAAGGAACAGACTCTACACCCGGTTTATAACACAAGTGGTTTAAAAACCTCAATACAACGTGAATAATTTGCCACACTACAAATAGTGAAACTAGGACTTGACACATTAGAAAGGGACAGAATATTCAAGAAATATTCAGAAGCACCCGAAGCCACAGTTAGAATGAGAAAACATTATTAGCCTATTGTTTACCTCAGATGATGTATGCTTTATCTATAAATAAGGGTTAAATCCACCATTGTGTTCAGAGAAAGTAAATGTCTTTTTCCTGACATTGTTCATCACTGCGTGTGAAATATGACTAGAACAATTATCTCCGATTATTACTTTTTGCAGATTTCTTGTTTAGAGTCGGGAGAAGTAAAGTAAAAAAACAATTTTTAAAGAGATTCGTGTTCAACGTCCCGTTTTTGTTTCTGCTGTCAAGAGGACTGTACCATTTTGAATCCCAACAGAATGGCTTCAGGTGAAAGTACCAAAGCTGAAAGGCTGGAAGGGAGTAGAACTGATTGTGTTCGAGGGAGACGACATCCCTAACGCTCACACAGTGATAATCTTTCTCCTCAGAAGCCAAGGAACAGCAGCAGAAAAGCTTCTACAGCATATAGAAGCTCTATACGATGGGATAAAAACATCACAATGAAAGGCTTTTAACCTAAAGGATGAAGGCAAATGGCGGAAATCGACGACCTATCCATCCATTCACTATCGGTTTGGGAAAATCCCCGTGCACAGGCCTCTAGAAAGAGAAGATGGATGAGAAGGAAATAGAGGAAGTGACTCCTATTACTTCTAGACACAATGATAGACTCTATACGCGTGGGGAATCACCACATCTCCAACCTTTATCTCGAACTAGCATCATCTGACGAGACAACAACAGAGGTTGAAGAAACTGAAGGAGGTGAGGATGAAGTGGCGACACCCTCATAGGAGGGAACGACACCCTCACCTAATAATAGAAAAATGGTAGGCATCAACATGGCCCAAGTGAAAGTCCACCATGCCAAGGGCGCCTCAGCGGTAATCGCTAGGACGTTCTTTAAAAACCAGTGGCAGTGGTCCAGGAATCCTGGGTCAACAGAACTTAGATAAAAGGATTACACTGCAAGGATGCTCAAAGGTCTCGGCAGCTTTCTGAATGTTCATTCGACCTCTTTCAATTTCTGCATATTTCAAAAAACTTGGAAATACATGATGATCCTATCTGTCGTGTGTATTTGCGAAAATTTTTTTTACGGGAATTCTTAAGATTATTTAATTTTTTTCTCATACCGATAGTTTTTTTTTAATTCCATTGAAAATTGTCCTTCACAAAAAATGTGATGGTTTTTATTGTTTCAATTGTAACTAGACGGATATACATCTATAAATACAATTAAATTTTTTGTAAAAAAATTCAACCAACTTCTAAAATTCGTTAAAAGTGAAAAATAACGATATAAATTTTTGACAAATTGTAATTCACTTAAAAAGATTGATAAATACTTTATTACGAATTGCTTTCTTACTGTGGCTTGTTTGTATCTCGTGTTAGTAATTATTTATTTCATTTAGTAATAATTTAGCGCAGACTTCAAAATTTTTAATTTCATGTAAAAACGAATATTATTATTATTCGCTTTTTAGCGCTTTTTTTAGAAGTTTGTTCAGTTTTTTTAATAAAAATGTTATTTTTCGATTTTTAACTTTGGAGTCGAGTTTCTAAGGTCGTAAAATAGTACCCATTTTATCCAAAGTTGTAAACCACAGTAAATTGAACAACAAAACCTTATTTGATTCTGAAAATCCTTCAAATATCAGTTTTAATTAAAATGATATCAAACAAATATTTAGTCCGCTGTAGTAAATCCGCTATCTTGAATTTTAGGAAATTAATTTTAAATTCGTTTTTTACACCCTCAGAAACCCCTCAATGCCAATTTTGAACAAGATCGAGATATGTAAAATTTTTAGTTCGCTCTAATGAATTTTAAAAAAAATAATTTTAGACTCTGTATGTGCAACTTCGAAAACTCCCCTATACTAACTTTGGAGAAAATCTGACAAAATTAATTTTCTTGTCCGCCATATTATAAGCGCCATCTTGATTTTTACCGAACCAAGTATACATAATATAACGTAAAAAATCTCATTTAAATCGGTATCGCCGTTTCAGAGTAATCAACATATATAAAAAAAGAACCCTCCTCCTTCTAGAAGTCGGTTACTAAAATAAAAATTAAACAGTATTTTTATGTGTTTTATTGCATTCTAAACGAATTCCCATCATTAGATAAAAAAAAATTAAAAATTAGGAATATAGACTTTGTATAAGCGTCTTTAGGAATAAAATGATTTTTTTTTGTTCCCCTATAAGGATTGATATCGCCGTTCGTAACATCTCGTGAAATTACAAGCTAATTTGAAATTTTTGATGGCCAAGGAGTGCTGTTATTTCCTGCTAGTTTGTTTAATTAAATTTTGTTTTCAGCGATAAGAGTGCGATATATATCTTATTTTTTTTTATAATTCACGAGGAAAATATTTTTTAAAGCATCAAAAAAGATTCTTCTTAAAGAATTACTTTTATGGTTTTAAAGAAATTTATAGATTTGATTTAAAAACAGCTTCTGAAATGAGATAATTCGCAGGTCATATTATTAATCAATAAGGTACTGAATCTCATAACTAAATTTCGTTGCATGCATGTGTACAACACGGCACACAACATTGAACATGTGCTTAGCATATCCATCTTAACCATTAAAAAAAAAACACTGTAAAATGTTTAAAATATTATCAATGAAAATAAACTGCATTTAATGTGTGTCTATTTTTTAACTTGTGTATTTTTGTTTTGGATGAGTTCAGCTGGAAACAGTTCGATATAGGACAATAGATCATTTTTAATAAAATTTCGTATAATAATGATACTTTCCTTTTTTCGTCGGCTGATGGAAGAGTTATCAACTAATTTGGCATTTGAGGTTTGTAAATTATGATACTGCAAATGGAAATCAAATTAAATCAAACAATACTTTATTGTATGAAGAACTCAAATGCTCTCATTTACATGTTGAAAAAAAAACAAGCGAACAAAACTACAATAAATCATACGTAGTCAATTCTTGTAACAAAATAGTGGACAGGAAAATCAACAACAATATATAAATTGGTCAAAAATTAAGTAAAGCAAGAGCATAAAGAATTCAATCTTGGGCAGATCACAAAGTGTCTTCGTAAAACTGGTTTAGACCAGGGGTTTCCAAACTTTTTCTGTTAGCGGCGCACTTACAGGTTTAGTACAACCTGCCTGTTACATAGTAGCAAACCACAACACTTCATTGAACACGACTGTATATGGACACTAATAACCAAGCACAGAAATGAAAACCACAATCTGAGGCTCATATATAGGTATATATTGAACTGATACATAAGAATATATTATTATTTCTTGCTTTACGTTGATCATTGAGTGATATTTTCTCTTTATTACAGCTACACCTGGAAATCCGGTTTCGCATAAATAAGATGTTGCAAAGGTAATGAGAATCCTTATAGCTTTTAAACTGAGAGTTGGATATTCATGTTTGACGGTTATCCAAAACTCCACCAAATCGAAAGCAACGAATTTTGTTTTAAGGTTGTTGTCGCAAGAGAGTTCAATGAGATCCTGTTCTTCTTGTGAAGTGAATTCTGGTGGAGCTCGAGTACGGAAAGGATCTTGGATCCACGAAAATTTCTCGACATTTTTTCCCCGCAAAGTATTTTGCAAACCATTCAGAGAGCTCCGAAAGGTGTTCCGTGAAAAGAGACAGCAAATCTTGAGAGACAACGAGCTCATTAGAGGACGCGTATTTATGCAAATGTGGGAAACAATCTTGACCGCCATCCTCATTAATTTTTCTTATTCACAACTGTAGTTTTCTCCTAAACACCGCAATTTTTACCAATAGTTCCAAGATAGGCATGTTATTACCTTGCAGCGACAGATTCAAGGCATTCAGTTTTTCAAATATATCGTACTTATATGACAATTTTATTTCGGTAAAGTATCTGGAGTTTGCATTGCCTTCCTTTTCCAGAAAAGTGTGAATATATATACATATATATATATATATATATATATATATATATATATATATATATATATATATATATATATATATATATATATATATATATAACGCTTACAACTTTGGACGTGTACAATCAGTATTGTTTTTCAATGAGAAACCTCTATTTTTTTATTGCAGAAATGGAAAGCAGAGAATTCCCCGTCCAATGACATAAATATGCTATATGCTTTTTTCACAACTAGGACATTTAAAGGTGAAACTCACTTGTCTGACTGAAAAACGCACAAAAGCTTAGAAACTAGACGCTTTAATGACAATATACATAAGTTTATGTAAAGAGCTTAACGCTTATGGCCTTGAAACTGACCTTGGAATTGAATTTCAAAACAAACTTTATTTTTTTAAATACAAACTCCTATTTTTTATTGGGAGGGAAAATTCTCAGTCCAACGATATAAATGATTTTGCCACATCTACATGTCATTTGAAGGTCAATCACACTTGTCTGACAGAAGGGGCTTCCTATTAGAAAAATAAAGATGACCTTAAAACACAAGTCCAAGGTCTGGGTTCAAGATTATAAACGTCAAGCATTTGCAACATAAAGAAACTTATGTCTCTTGTCATTACACCCCTTGGTTTCAAAGACTACGCGATTTTCTGTCGGACAAGTGCGATTGACTTTTCAGCGACCTCTACATCTGAAAAAAGCATATGGCATATTACATCACTGGACCGAGAGTTTTCCCTAATTTCCATTTTTACAATATAAATCCGAGATCAGTTTCAAGGTCATAGATGTTAAGCCATTTCAACATAAAGAAACTTATGTCTTTCGTCACTAAACTTGGTTTCTAAACCTTTTTGCGTGTTTCAGTCAGACTAGTGAGTTTGATCTTCAAATGACCTCTAGATGTAAAAAAATATGACATATTTATATAATTGGACGAGGAACTTCCCTACTTTCCATTTCTATAAAACAAAAGAGGGATTTCTATTTGAAGAAACAAAGTTGACCTTAAAAGGTCGTTGATATACGCATCCAGTCAGTTTCAAGGTCATAACTGTTTGCGTCCTCTATCTAAAATAAAGAAACTTTTGTCTCCTTAATTTCTGAGATTTTTGTGTGTCAAAATTAAAATGGGACACCGTATTATAAATATTCTGTTATAGATCGTATTTATTACTGATAATTTGACTTATAAAAGTATTTTTATGTAAATATTATGTTTATTTATTTATCTATAGCAGCTGCACATGATGGTGGGTTTTCGACAAAAAAAAGTCGTCTGAAAAACTAATCCATTATATGAAATTGCATCTGGTGTATCATTCGCCGAATCTTCGATAGATGTGGTTTCGTCTATATGGCTTCCATAATTAAATTTTAGTTTCATCAATCAGAATATTTTTTCAATTTTTCATATTCTACAAAACATGTCTTCTGACAAATTGTAATCGAAGAGTTTTGTGATTTTCGAAAAGACAAGGAATTTTTCTCAATCTTCATGTGACTTTTTTCGAAGTAATTTGTTTCACCTTTAGTATGTCATTTCTCAGATGCGAAAATGTCAACGTGCGACATTTCTCATCACTAATGATTATTCTTTTAAAAAAAGGATCGGTTGCATTGCGTGTGAGGTGCATATGGCAAATATTCATTCGTTGTGATAAGTGAATCTTTTTTAATTCATGTGGAACCTCAATATCGAGCTTCTTCGTGAACCCAAACATTTTATGTAATTTTAAAAAGGTTCACTTTGGTGGCTAGGCCAATACAAGTCTGATCACCGATGTGAACGGTCGCCGTATTTGGATGGGTCACCGCTTGGAAAAGATCTAGTGACAATGGTTCAGAAACTGCTTCAAACTGTAGGTCCATTCGCTAAATGGTCTCATCGATACATTTAAGCTTTCTGCAATTTCTTGAACTATATGATCTTTCTCTCCAATTATGGCTTTGATTTGGTTATCATCAATTTCCGTAGGTCGATCAGAACGTTGGTCATCTTTGAACGAAAATTTCTAGAACAGAATTTTTTTAACCAATTCTGACACGTGTGTTCTGTCATGCAATCAACATTATAAATTTCACATACATCTTTGTGAGCCTCGGCGGCTTTTTTTCCTTTACAGAAACAAAAAAGAAAAAATATGTCGAAAATGTCTTGCACTCCATGTTAAAGTTGACCCTAAACTAATAGCTACAAAGAAAATAACGCACAAGTTGCTTCATAACATAAAACTAACAGAAGTCGTTCAAAAAAAATTACAACTCAATATATATATATATATATATATATATATATATATATATATATATATATATATATATATATATATTTTTTTTTTTTTCTAATATTTTCTTGGGTATAGGTTTTTCATTAGAGAAACAAAGGACAACAATTTTCTTTCTGACGTTTCGCTCTACATAGCGAGCTTCTTCAAAAGAGCTTGGTATATTTATTTTACATCTTGAAAGTAGTTTTGTGTGTATACACACAAAACTACTTTCAAGATGTAAAATAAATATACCAAGCTCTTTTGAAGAAGCTCGCTATGTAGAGCGAAACGTCAGAAAGAAAATTGTTGTCCTTTGTTTCTCTAATGAAAAACCTATACCCAAGAAAATATTAGAAAAAAATATTTAACAAAAGGTTTAAGATACAAAAATAAATTATATATATATATATATATATATATATATATATATATATATATATATATATATATATATATATACAACCGAAAATACTTTTTTGTCGACACAATACTCATTTATCTCAGAACAACACAAACAAGCGAATATATTCGCCTACTAGATGAATAACATCAGCACATATGTGAATTTCAAGCAATATTGATAAGAAACAACATTCAGTACGTAATAAGGGACCCTATATATTGAAATTACTAAAAATTACATTGGCAATAATTAAGGTCAGAGGATTATGATACATAAGAATAAAATAACAGGTAAGCAAATTAATAAAATAATGTTCCTTACCTTTGTAACTAGACGTCCATTCCATTTGATAAAATAAAGTAAGTAACCATCACAGAAACGCTACTTCTATAGAAGAAACTTAAATAAAAACATTTATTCGTTAACAAAAATTTACAACCAACTAGATATATAGGTACTTTAACAATTTTTAAGATAATCCCTTCATCAACTGCGGACCGATACCCATTCTTGAGGCGATTTTAAGCTGCGATGCAGCGGCATCTCGTAAGGAGAATAAGTGAACCATTTCCATTTCGGATCTTGCAAGACCAATTGCCTTATTGAACAGGTCAATTGCAATGACCAAATTACCCCTAAAACAAAAAATGTATATTACTTTCACTTTATCCTTTGGAAATAATTCTAAATTTGAAAATATAGACACATCAATATACCGGGTGGCTCGCCACAATAACGTCGGTTTATATATAGAGAACGATAAAATATTTTTAATAAGAGATGTGTAAGTTTATTGACACCACATCTTACAATTATTGTGAAATATACAGAGTGATTCAAAAAAAAAGTTCCACAGTTGCAAATTTTGATGGCGCGGGCCAAATAAGATTAAATTACTGTTATTTAAGAGGCGTGTCTGCCTTGCCTATTCAAGCTAGATGTCTTAAATTGTATTGGTTTTTTAGTAAAATTATTACAATTTATTGTTAAATAAAAATGATCTCAAGAAATTATACAGGGTTGATAAAAACTTACATTTGAATTTTATTACCGTTAAGCGAAATAACTTTCTTATTTTAAATGGAATATCCTTTATTTAATATCGATTTTATATTTTAATGAGTGAATGAGTAGTATTAATTAACGACACATCAACCCGTTGGATTTTTCAGTTACGGGACCTACAGTTTAACTTGGGTTCCGAACTACGATCCTCGACACTCAACTAACCCCGAGTTTTCACTCTTTGTCAGTTTCGTGTCTATCCTCTAATGGTCTGACAACTTTTTTTTTAAATAAGTTGCCGCGTACAGGGCTTGAACCCGCGCTGGTCGTCCTTATCAGTCCTAGCGCCTTAAACGGTAAGGCTAATCCCACGCCCCTTAATTTTAATGATCTTTAAAATTGGACTAACGTTTTTTACCTATCTTTAATTTTTCAGTAATTTAGCATTTTCAGTTTTAGACCTAAGTTTTTTGCAATTTATTTTTGAAAAGTAGCTGACGATTCAATTCATTATATACAAAAAATTTTTTAACAAATAACTTAGTTACTCTTCTTCTTAGTTAAACCCTCAGCGTTGTTCGAGGTTATTTGTAAACTCTAATTATTAAAATGAGCACTTGCCTCCCCCTCGTCAGGGTAAGTCGGAGGCCAATTAATACAGTGTCTTGCATTGAAAAAGTACTTGAAAAAGTGGTTTATAATAATATAAGTTACGATATCAAAATGGAAACAGGCAGTCGATAATAAGAATTATGTGGTAGCCATATTCCTAGATTTGAAAAAAGCCTTTGAGATCATAGACCGAGATTTATTAATTAAAAAACTAAAATACTATGGTTTTAGGAAAAAGGTGATAAGATGGTTTGCAGAACACCAAAAAAACAGATTTCAGTACTTTCATTTGGGTCAAAAAAAAATCTACAGAGCAACAGGATTGCTTTGGTGTACCGCAGGGTAGTGTACTTGCTACTTTATCGTTTATAATTTTTATAAATGACATCAATTATGTTGAAGGGCTGGAATGTATTAATCTGATTGTGAATGGCACATTAATAGAGTGCAATGGACATGATTCTTTGAGGTAATTGAAAGGATACAACGATTGCTGAAAAGAATTGAGATATTTTTTGATATTAACAAGTTAAAACTTAAAGCTACTAAAACAAAATCCACGGTAATTTTTGGCCGTCAGAAAATAAAAGATCTCAATATTAAAAATTTTAAATTGCAAATTTATAAGGAGGATACTGAATGGATAAATCAAATAAAATATCTTGGCTTTATACTGGATAGCACAGTTTCATTGAAATCTCGTTTTGAATATATTTGCAAAAGAATATCTAAAAAAATGATTTTCTTCTATAGAATGACGGTGTTCAGGAGTATCATTCAACCTCATTTTGACTATTGTTCAAATGTTTTTTATTTGAGTGACATAGGTTCAATTTAATCTTTGCAAATAGACATGATGACTGATTTTGAAAAAATATTCCACGATGTTTTTACGCACCTACATAATACAAAATAAATCTTACTTCCGCAAAAAAATTATGTTTTGAAGGAAAAATTGACCTTTTTAAAATACAATTTAAAGTTCGCACCAAAACGTTAGAATAGTAATGGCGTCCGTCTGTGACGTCACCCTTTCGTAAACACTGGACAAGTTGTATCTTATTGGTTGTTTTGATTCATATTTTCCATTATTTTGTGCGATAATCATGAATTCTAATGTGTATCGATGGTGTGCAGTTCCTCCATGTAATAATACATCGATAAAAACTCCAAATAAGTTATTTATTAACGTGCCAATGAAGAAAAATATCAGAAATACGTGGCTAAATCTTGCAAGGCGAGACCCAGCTTCTGTATCTGTTAATTCAGTGATTTATTTCTGCGAAGATCATTTTGATGTAAGTATTGATTTTATATAAATAAGTGGCGAAGCTCGCAAACAAAATATATGTAAGGTAAATATTTGTCAATAACACTGTCGACCCCGTTTGAGGTTAGGTTTCATTTCTTTATTGCTGTATTATTTTTAAAGTTCCTAATTAAAAGTTTTTTTCTTTTTCCAGTTACCAAATGATATGGAAAATTATATACAGTACCATGTAATGGGTTCAGTTTTACAAGTGCGCATAAATTCAGGGTGTATACCCGCAAAATTTGAATGCTAACCAGGCAGAAGCAAACAAACTTCTGACACCGCTGAGCGTCCCTATGTTCTCAAAAAACAGAGAAGGTGTCTAACTGAAGAAAGTGACAAAGATGTAGCACAAACAAAACCACCTACAGAACATTTAGAACTCGCAGGCACTTCATCAGAAAGTTCAGGTACGTACCCATTGCTTTTTTATACCGGTAACCTGTTTTAGTGAATTCAAGTGTATATCTTTTCTGTTAGCTGGTTTAATCATAAAATTATAGGTGATCATGATTTCAAACAATCTTTGTGGTACCTATTATTATTATTATTATAATATTATAGTCTGTTGCAAAAATTATAGTACATAATAATATGTAAATAGTTACAGTTTGTTCACAGGTACTTATTTTTATTTTTTAGCTTTACACACAATTGAAGATCTAGAAGCACCTACCACTTTTCCGAAATCAGCTGATAAATCAGTACAAGTATATATATTATACAAATTCAGAAGTAAAGCTGTCCAGACTGAAAAAAACAGTGCACCAGTTAACCTCTTGGCAAATTTGAGCTATTGGCCTTGACAAATCCTTGTTCCATGACGTACTTTTGATAGCAGGAAACTGACACACTTGATAGTTTTATCCACAAAATATCTAATTAACGATGCAAATAAAGACAAATTCGAACGATAAAGGCGATAAACAATTATGACAGATGTGATGTTTACAAAAGCGTGACATCATGCGCTTCTGATAATGTTTACGAAAGCGTGACGTCACGCGCTTCTGATTGGTGTTCGATCTAATATGGCCGATTTCCATATTTTGTGTTTTCATTTTTACTAAAATAAATATAATCTCACTTGTAATCTAAAAATAAATGTGTTTTTTTGAATCTGTCTATCCTATATTATTACTTCAAGTCTTCGTTACAGTCATCATGCCTATTATGTATAACAGAGGTATGAAAACAATTCGAAGATGCAACCGTTACATACCAATTGAAATCATGCAGTCTACATTGAGTTGGTTTTCAGTAAGAGAAAGACTTTACTATGGTTTTTATTTTTAAATTAAAAAAGGGTATGTTACCTGCATATTTTAATGAATTTATTTCACAAAGGGGGCAATGTTAATTCATACTATACAAGAAATATTGAAGATATACAACCAATAAATATAGTACTATGATATCTTTATTTCACAGATGCATGAAGGAATTTAACCATCTTTCATCCAGAATTAAGAATGCAATAACAGTGATGGCTTTTAAGAGATTGCTAAAAGCATATATTTTATTGAATTGGAAGTCATTGTTAGTAGCTGCATAGACTAAAAAAAAATAATGTTGTGGTAGGGAAATTATTGTCTGTTTTAATTAGATTCATTGTAATAAGATTTTTCTATTTCAATAAAAAATACAACAGAAAATATTAAAATGATTTTAGAAAATTGCTTGCCAACATCAAGAATTATGCTCAAAAATATCCTAATAGACGTCATCCCAACAAGTGTTCAATAAAAAATATGCTCAATGTTTTTTGAAGAATAGGAAGTGTGGCTTATAAAAAACAGTCCGTCACAAACCAATAACCGGAAATGAAAATTAATTTTTAGTTATGGGATATCTGGTCGAAAATCCGCATACAAGTCACCAAAACATTTATGAAACTACAGGAATAAGTAGCCGTATCATTGAAATAATAAAAATACTCAATTTACTTGTACTTTTGGAGAATGTTCCACTGAATATTCAAGATTGGATGTGGCTGGAACTATCTGGATTTAACAAATCCTGAATTTTTCTAACAGGGATATATTAAAACTATTGTTTATGATATACCGTTAAAGACACCCAAAAATAAGAAAGAATGAATAAGAACAATGTTTCGCTTTATAACATCATATACATATGTTAGTTAAAATTTAACAGCCCTTTCAGAAAAGAGTTTGCTTATGCATTGAAAGAGATGGATATCAATATCAGTTTGAACATTTGCTAAACCATTACAGCCAGATTCACTAACATGGTTTAAATTTAAAACCGCCATAAATTGACAGCAGAGGGCTTAAACTGACAAGAGCAACAATAAGTCAAGCAAGTTTTAAACCCCTTAAAGTACAAGAATAAAAATCATTTGGTTTTTACTATTGAACCCGCAAAAATGGAGAACTTTATTTATTTTCGGGATACAACAATTTCTTTTACATATTGTAAAGCTTTAACATAAGGTTCTTATCCTTAATATCCCTAAATAATTTGTTGACATATGTAATATAAATTATGACAATATCATAAGCAAAACAAAATTGGGCGACTATAAGATTTAAATTTTATGGCAACTAGATCGGGCTTAACTCTTAAATCTTCTTAGTGAATCTGGTTGTTAGTTTTTTAATCTGATTTTGTTAACTCTAATAAAGTATGTATTCGCTAGTAATCTAGTCATGACTATTTCTTTTTTAACTGATCTGTGATTACATATCATTTATGTAACTAATAACAACGTGTGAAACTTTTTTTGAGCCACTGTGTATATTTCAAAATAATTTTTAAACATAGTCTCAATAGACCTACACATTCCTGATTAAAAATATTTTATCATTCTCTGTATATGAATTAATGGAAATGTCTTGTGCTATCCTGTATAAGGTAAAGTGGCTGAACAATGTTAATAATACTGAATCAGGCAAAACACTTTATGAACCCAAATGTGACAACTTCAATAAAAATAAAGCATCATCTGTACAAAATAAAGTCTACAAAACTACAGATACCTTTGAACTTCCACAGTTCCCAACGTCTCATAAGCAAACTCGCATTTATCATCAGTTCTAATGGCTTGTCTCATGAGTTCTACAGCGTTCTCTATTTCTCCCTTCCACTGTAACAAAAGTAACCCTCTATGCACATACACTGAAGCATTGTTGGCATCAATCTTCATTGCTTTTTGGTATAAGTCTTCTGCCTCTTGGAATTCTTGTCTTTCTGTTTGTACCTAAAAATAAAAGTTATATTCTGCAATAAGATGTTTATTAACATTTTGTATTATGTTGGAAAAACTTTGTATTTTTAATTGTCACTACCTTGACAGTATTATATATATTTTTTAAAGATTTGTAAATGAAAAACACATAAGTCAGTTAACACATTTAACATTTCATTAACAACCATTATATTAAAAAGTTAATAATAGTAACACAAGTGACCAAATGAAGAAATTTTTGTGTGTTGAATTAAGAAACACATAATATTTTTTTACATACATGATTTTTACATTAATTTTTGAGTTTGACGTGCTTAACCCTACTTTGTATCCATATATTAATTTCTTACTTGAGCAAATAAAATATAAGTTTCAGGACAACTAGGGAACTGTTCAATAGCTTTCCTGAAATCGCTTAAACTCTGCATTAGTAATCCAACATCCTGAGCCTGCATCGCGTGTCTGTAGTCTGTGTAACATTTTTGTACAACCGCAATTGGGAAATTTGGATTTAGTTCGACGGCCCTCTGGAAATCTTGTCGCGCTTCATCTGTTTTTTCAGTCAGTAGCTTTACTTGTCCTCTGTGATGAAACACATCTGTAATATTAAAAATAATGATAAAATTTACATAGTGCAGAAAAATGGGACAATAATTTATTTTGAATTGGACTCTCCTTTTACAATTTGATTTTCACTTTTAACTTTTTGAATAACACTGTAACTTGAACTTAAGATATCAACTTTATAATTAGAACGTAATTTATTGTAATTGCTCACTCAACTTACAGAGGAATGTAAATCAAATACAGGTATTTATATGTTTGGTTAATTTTCTTTGAAAAATAACTGGATATTATTCAGCATTATCTATATTTCCAAACTTGTTTATGATATTTGAGAAAAATGTTATTATAAACTGAATAAAGCCAGTCTTTTTACTAGACATCTGCATCGGTTAGGATAAACAAATATTAGCTTTGTTCGCGAAAAGGATTTAGAACCGATTCTGAACTAATACGCATGCGCAGTTGAAATAGTAACGTTTGCTAATAACAAAGTTCTGAATTTTTACTTACAATCCCACGTTCGCGGAGAAAATAATTCGGTTCGAAATCGATTCTGAACCAGTTCTACCCGTTCCAAGGATTGAACAAGAACTGTAAGTTCGGATTTTAATGTAGCGTCAGCTTTCATGCTGCGGCCGCAATGCGCAACTATTTGACAACTGTTTTTATTTTATTTTGGGTTTTTGTTTATGACATTTGTTGAATTTGATGTTCCAGTATATATTTTATTATATTATATTGGTTTTATTTTAATTAGTGTTAATCTACCTAGAATCTTAATTGATAAATTAAAAAAGTTTTATACCTTTTAGTTTAAACCTAAAAAATATATTTTTAGTGAATACTCCCATTATGTCGAATCATTTATCGTCTAGCAAAGAGGACTTAGAAGAAATTTTAGAGTTATTCAAAATTCCTAAAAGTGCTAATTATTTTGAGAAAATTTTGCCCCCCATTTTTAGTTAAGCCGAGAGAAATGGTATAACAACTGGCACATCGCTTCACTCACTTAAGAGTTTTATATTCGCAGGAAGGAGATTCCGAAAAAGTTACAACATTATAAAGTGTATTATGGTTAATGACTGAGCATGAGCTGTACGACAATCTTGACTTAATTCCGTACTAGTTCTGAATCGGTTCGGAAAGTGATCCGCGAACAAAGCTATTGTGTTCTAGAAATTATTTACTGCAAAATCTTCATTTTACAGACAAACAACTTGGAATATACATATACAAATGGGGTATATTTTTGATAATTTATATTTATATATATATATATATATATATATATATATATATATATATATATATATATGTTATGTCGGATATTCTCACGGGTGTGATGTGTAATCGAAGGTTTTCGGGCATCCCGTGTGTGTCGAGCCCCTCTTAGGACTGGGCAGCTGACGTTTTGGGTAAATCTCATTCATCATTTTCAAAGCTCACTGTATGGCGTCTACGAGCGAACTGACGCCTGCGACTCGGGTGCTGTCGGTCCCGTGTGTACGTCGGACGCGCTCGTTTTCCGAATGGTTCTGGCCAATCAGGTTGCGAGACCTGCTGCGCGTCATCGGCCCTGTTGCCAGTGTTTGGAGTTGCGTTGCCGAGTTGTAATCTGTTTCGTTACGAAGTGGTATTGGTTGATATTTTGTAAGCAGATTTTTCCAAGTATTAGGCACTGGCTGGCTATCATATCTGTTATTTAAGTTGTTGGGCCTCTTTGCAATTTCAATGGCTTCCCTTATAACTCTTGTGGACAGGTTTTCACATCTCGATAGCATTTTTGTTCCTGAGAAATTTATCTTATGTTCTGTGTTTAACCAGTGTTGGGCCAGAGCAGAAGTTGTTTTTTGCTTGACAGCGTTTATATGCTCGTCTCTTCTGGCGCTTATTTACGGTTGGTTTGGCCTACGTAAGATGAGCTGCATTCTCCGCATGGAATTTCGTAGACTCCCTGGTTTTCTAGAGAGATTTTTTCTTTAGGTGTTGGCAAGAGATCTTTTACTTTACGGTTTGTGGTAAAAATGGTTTCAATGTTGTGTCTCCTGAGACTAGCTGCCTTACAGTCCTAAGAGGGACTCAGCACATACACGGGATGCCCGAAAACCTTCGATTACATATATATATATATATATATATATATATATATATATATATATATATATATATATATATATATATATATATATATATAATGTATGTTAGATCATGGACGAATGGTAAGATTTTTTAAGAAAAACCTGTTTTACACTGTGATTTATAATAACTTTAAAATTTAGAAATTAAATGTAATGTAGGTAATGATATTAATTTTAAGACAGGTGATGACTACGAAACTCTCTCGACTAAGAGTTATGGTAATGGCTAAACTCATTCATTTAAGGAGCGCATATAAATTGCAGGTATTTATATTATTATTGAAACGCAATTTGTTCTTTCTCACACGATAATCGAGTCATGCTGTATCAGATTCCTATTGACAATAACAGGACATTATTCAGCATCTAGTCTTGTTTGCGACATTCGAGATAAGTATTATTTGTTTCAAGGTTGTAGACAATATTGAAGATTGACTAAAATGTGGTTATCGAACTTGCATTGGTTTGTTTTTACGACGTAACGACGAGTTGCGGGATACATTAAAACAAATTAAAAAAAAAAAGATTCTACTGGTTGTGATGAAATTTCTCTTAGGGTGTTAGAAAATCTTCCAAAGAGAACACTGGATGTTCTTGCTGGTGCAACAAATGTCTCCTTCCAACAGGGTAATTTTCCTTCATGTTTCAAGACGGCCGTTGTGATTCCTTTGCATAAGGGAGGTTATTTGGATGACCCATCCAACTATCGCCCTTTATCGCTGCTTGCCACGTTGGCCAAGGTTATCGACTATCAACTTGATATCACCATGTCAATTTAGTTTTCAGGCATCTAAAAATACTAATGATGCCATATTCTCGCTTCTTGAAGACATCTATATTAATATCAATGAAAGAGAGGCTGTTGCCGCAGTATTCTGTGATTTTTCAACTGTGTGAATCACAGGGTGCTTCTGCAGAAGCTTCAACATGGCCTTCGTGGTGTAGCTCACAGGTGATTTTCATCCTATCTTTCAGGAAGGTCACAGGTTCTGAGGATTGGCGACAACTTCTCTACCTTGTCTGAAGTGAACCATGGGGTACCTCAGGGAACGGTGCTTGGCCCCATTTTGTTTTTGTTGTATGTTAATGATTTAATAAATCTGAACATACAGGGGAGTTTTATGCTCTTCGCTGATGATACCACCCTTTTGTGGCACTTTAGAGACAGTGAAATGCCTAAAGATACAGTAAATATTGATTTGCGTAGAGTTCGGGAATGGTGCAACTCGAACTCTCTTTGTTTTATGTAAATGAAACTAACATATTAATATTCGATTTTGCATTCAGTAATCTTTCCTTAGACAACTAATTAATAGAAAATAAAAGTAGTACAAAATTTCTTGGAATGTTTATTTATTCTAGGTTTAAATTTGAGCATCACATATTGGAGTTAAATAAAAAACTAGCTTCGGACTGTTTTGCGGTTAGGGTGGTGTCTGCTGAGCTTGGTGGTGCATCTGCGAGGATAACTTACTATGCATTGTTTGAGACTCATCTGAGATATGGTGTGGCGTTTTGGGGTTTTTGCAGCTAGCAACTCTTGAAATCTATACTTGTGATTCAGAAAAGGGTGCTCAGGTACTTGTGTGGAGCCAGATATAGGGACCATTGTAAGCCATTGTTTGTACAGCAAAAAATTTTAACTGTTGCGATTTTGTTATTTTGTAGGTTTCATGTCTGGTTCATCGCAGGTATGGTGGAGAGGGTAACTTACAGTCATATCAATGTATTCCGTACAATAAAAGACAGAGCCTGAAATTTAATTCACAGCTCCCGATCCCTAGAATAACGCTGACCTAGAGTTCTATCATTTATGAAGGAAAAAAAATATATTATCACCATGATTGGCACTTTTCAATTGATGTCTTATTCATTGTCCGGAGGAATCTGAAGTGTACTTTGGTGGGGACGCCGTTTTATAGTTTGAAGGAGTATTATGCCGACAGGTTTTCTTGTTCAGAGTTTTGCTTTGTTTTATTGGCCTGTTAGTGGATTTGTCTTTCTATGATGATGTTTTGAATTGT
Organism: Diaprepes abbreviatus; assembly: GCA_034092305.1. Taxonomy (NCBI): domain Eukaryota; kingdom Metazoa; phylum Arthropoda; class Insecta; order Coleoptera; family Curculionidae; genus Diaprepes; species Diaprepes abbreviatus. The sequence goes on from JASJET010000291.1 coordinate 1,046,968, forward strand.
ACATACTTTCAATTAGATGCCACATCTGGTCGGATTTTAAAACCATAATTAAGTATTACTATTGTTTGCTAGATTAGTTTAGTTTTAGTTGGCTTTGTCAATAAGATCTTGGACAATAAAGCATATTTAATGATAATTTTATGTCATAAAAACAAACAAAAATAAAGATAATGCAAGTCCGACAACCACATTTTAGTCAATAAGTATTACTGTTATTTAAGCAGATTCAGCGTCTTTGCTAAACACTTGCATTCGTTGGGACAAACAAATATATTACACGAATCATTCACTGCACCTGTTGCAAGGTCAGTATTATAGAGATATATGTAGATAAAATAAAACTTTACTTTACCTGAAATATTGGAACCCAAAGCTGCAGCCTTATCAAAGTCAGCAAGGCACTCTTCCAACTTTTCAGTTTGCATATATATGGAGGATCTCTTTATCAATGCATTGACTTTTATTTTCAGGTCAGCCTGGTCCGATTCTATAATGTTTGTTAAATCCTCGACAGCTTCCTTAAACTGTCCGGTAAGGAAATAAAATGAGGCGCGCAAAGATATCGATTCGATTTTGTAGTTTGACTCTGCTTCGCTCAAGTTTAATTCTTCAGTGCAGGCTGGAATAACTTCCTCATATTTTTCTGTTGCAAAAGCTAATTTAGCTTTTAAAAATCCTAAATTAAGTAAAGAATTATTACAGGCAGAGGTTACATATTAACTGAATTTTGTTTAAACATTCACTTAAAAAAAAAAAATAACATCATATCTTTTAGTTATACTACTTATTTCTGGTATATTTTATCATCTTTCAATACCTTAGCTTAGATTAAGACTTTAAATTGAATGACTATTGCACTAGTACATTATAAATATATTTTTTAGAATATCTCTTTGCTCAAACAGAAATTTAAAATTTTGTTGCCATTAATTTGTACTAATAATTGGCCCTTCAGTTTTAAAAATATATTTCAGAGTTTTTTTCAAATTAAAGAAATTTGTGGGATGCTGGCAAAAAGGAATGATTTTTTTCTCTTCTTTTAAAACTAATCAAGATTGAATTTTATTGTTAGTTTTGATTTAATTTTTACTGCTATGCTGCACTTTTGATGCATAAAATACATCATGTTTGATGATTTGTTTATTAAATCAAAATGCAATACAGCTTTAAAATTTAATGAATTATTTTAGCCTTGACTCACCCAACAATTATTAAAGTGATAACTTCAATGACAAATAATAACGACATACAGATAAAATTTCTAACAAACAATATTGCTATCAATAATAAATATTTCTTAATGATTAATTAGAATCTATAATATTTTAATGGGTATTTACCACCAGGGTACTTAAGTGATTTTTTTTGTATAGTATGATAAGCAGAAACAATATTTTTTTATCTTCACAATAGTGAGCCATAAACTTAACAATAAAGTTAGAACTAGTAAAGTTTAAAATTGTTCTAATTATTTATTTTACAAAGTACCTATTCTTTTGAGAGAGACTATAAATTTGGAATAAACTATTTACTGTTTGGATGAAGCAAAAATAAAGGAAATTCACTTACATTCCCAAACAAACTTGGTTATTTTCAGTATTCAGATATTTAAGTTAACTACCTAGTTACTTATTCAGGTTGAGTTTATGTCTGTGTAACCTACCTTTTAGTTCACCCTGTCCTAATGGATCAGTTGTTTCTAATAGTTTTTTATAAACAGGGTCTTCTGAAAATGAAGCAAAATATGTCTTAATAAAGTTTTTGGATGGGATAACGGGAGTCCTGCTCTTCATTGCTTCAGATGCATTTTTCTTTCCAAGTTCTTTCAGAACTCTATCTGCCATCAAGAGTGCACTTTGATTGCCGAAATTCTGCAACAGGCATACTGAAGTAACATCATCAAGAGCATTCTCCCAGTCTTTTACCATTTCATAAGCCTTAGCTCGCCTAAAAATTTGTTGTATGAAAGCAAAAAAAAAAAAATTTTTAATTTAAGCTTTCCATTACTTATAAAAGTAAAGTGAAATTTGCCAAATTAACATACTGCAGCAGTAAATATGAAAAAAAAAATAAACTACCCTTATTTTTATGGTGCTATTATAAAATCTCACTTATTTATTACATGATGACATACCTATAGAGTGCTTTTTCATATTTATTATTAAGATCAATAGCTTTCTTACAGTCTGAAATAACTGAACTCCATTTTTTAAGCTGTTCATAGGCTGCAGCTCTGTTTTGGTAATATGTTGCTAAATCTGTCTTGTATTCTTCTGGAATGGTCTCAATGGCATTATTGTATGAAGCAATAGCTTCGTCATATTTTCCTCGTCTAAACATTTCGTTACCTTCAGTTTTGAATCTTTGTGCACGTTGAAACGGAGTTTCTTCTTGATGATTTTTGATTTCTTCTACTGTGTGAACTGTTTGATTTCTACTTGATTTCATATACCAGTAAGCTAGTCCTACGGCACCAACGGCTCCTAATCCAAGTGCAATTTGCCATTTTAATGTTGAAAATCCGCTACCGCTTGAGGATGCCATTTTTACACAAATTACTAAACAAAACTAATATTAAAATCTTTTAGTAAGAGCCGTTTGAACGGCCACCAAAAATGACTGAAGGCCGGGTTACCTCCTGTTTTTCTACTTCTTCATAAATCTTTGGATTTAAGAACTAGAGGCCATATTCTATGTCAAGCCTTTCTTGTTAGCGATATTCTTTTCATTTTCGATAATCACTATCATTTCTAGCCTTCGAGTATATACTATTGGAGGCAGCCTGTAATGGCCTACGCCCGTTACATGGCAAAGAGAGAGAGAGAGAGGGTCAATACTGAATTTATGCTATCTCTTTTACTCCGAAATGCGATTGGTCCTGTAAAATTCTATGTTGAAATTTTATTTTAAATATTTCTTTTTTATACCTCATAAATTACTGGACATAACCGTAATAATTTTAATTGTCATATTTTTAGGTGAAAAAAGCTGTGAAAATACAGACGAACTGATTGTAATAATCAGTTATCATAATTTTTGTCTTGCTCTTTACATGTCATTTCTACATACGTATAAACCCCAACTAACCTGGCTGATATTTATTGTTTGAGAGTGAATAGATTTGTTCAGTGTGCTTAAAGAATACATGGTACACCTGTTTGTGTCTTGGAAATTTGTTTACGCCAACCCAAGTTTAGAAAACTTTCATCAATTTCAACTTGATATACCATTCTGTGACGTTACTGTTATTTTATTTCTGTCAATCTTTTACTAAACATCAGTCTATCCATTATTTAATATTCAATTTTAAGAGAAAAATAGTAGAATGAATTATTGAATTGTTATTGGAATAATTAAAATTTTATGGTCGTTGAACATTTGACTCAAATGCCCGACTCTGACCGCCATGTTTTTTTTTGGCTCGTCAGTTGAAAAAAAATATTTGGGAAACTACGTGCGACCACCCAAAAAAAGCCAGAGTTTCATGTTCTACGACAATTGCTAAAACAAAATAGTAACTAAGTTCGTATACAAAAAAATACTTTCACTTTTTGGCCTGTCTGGGAACCAAAAGATCCCTGTTCGAGCTTATAATTCATTGTCCCAATTCTTTTGGGAATCCGAAAAGCCTGAGCAGTTTGGATCTAAGAAAAGTAAATTGTATACAATATTTTTCTCATTCTTCCTAAGTTAAAATTGTAAATAAAAATAATGAAAATTGTGGCCATAAAAATATTTTCCTTAATTCTAGAGAACAAAGAAGTTAGGGCAGGTTACTATTTCGAACATGTTTATTGTTGGCGGTACTGAGTGCTTCGCGAGCGTTACGGAGCAGAAAGAGAGAGGGCAAGTAGCAATACATGCGATCTTTTCTTCGCCGAACCCGATTGGCTGGCGCCACGCACTTGTAAAGTAAATGTACTGATCGTATAATAAACCGAAAATGTCCGGACCATGCTATTCACCATATTGGGGAAGGTTTACTTATAATAACAGTGAATACGCTGTCGCCGTAAGAAAATTGTACGGGCTAAATATAATGGGTTATCTCTAACTGAGAAGGGTAGCAGCAATTCGCATAGCTTTCGGAATTTGTATCGACATAAGTAGTTCAAGGAAATGGATAATAGAAAAAGATAAAATGATAATATTATATTTTAAACTCACTTGACTGATCCAATGCGTGTCAATTGATTATAATCTCTGGATGTCTGCGATACTATTGGTCGGTCATTAAAAAAAAGCAATATGTTGACGAACCGTTTCTTCAAAACGTTTTATTTTATGTTGATAGTTAACATGTTAATTAGATGGTACCCCGTTATTCTCTGTATTTTCTAATTTTTAATTAAAGTATCCGTGGCTCGCCCCGAAAATATGAAGTTAAGAAGTGTAGAACAAAACTAAACTTGCAGAGTATGACAAATACACGCACTTATAAAGTATATATACTGATCGTCAAATAAACAGAAAATGTCCGGACCATGCTATGCGCCATTTTGGGTAAGGTGAAGTTATAATAACAGTAAATACGCTGTCGCCACTGAAAAATTATAACGACTAAACGTAATCGTTTACCTCCCACTGACAAGGTTTGAAGCAATTTGCATACCTTTCCGAAATTTCATCGACATAAGTAGTTGAACGAAACGAATGGTAGAAAGAGATAAAATGACAGTATTACGTTATAACCTTACCCAACTTATCCAATTTGTATCGATTGATTATGTGTGGACGTCTGTCATACTATTGGTCGGCCGTAAAAATAAATTAAAAATTTTTGTTATATTTTTGGTTGTTAAAAATAACTAGTCCTTAAAAAAAGCAATATGTTGACGAACCGTTTCTTCAAAACGATTTATTAAAAAAAAACAGTTGAAATGTTAATTAGGTAGTACCCCGTTATTTTCAGTATTTTCTAATTAAAATTTCCTTAGAAAGTTGAATGTATCGCAAATTTCAAGTAAATTTGAGATTATAGACATACAAAATTATTACACTAAATTATGTTCATATCTCAATAGTATGAGCGTGCTTTTTAAAAATTGTTTTTCTACGGCTAGTTCTAATTATGGATTTAACATAAACACTTGTGTCCCTATATCCCCAAACGATCGAGTATCTTACTTTGAAACAATTAAGTGCAACATAATTGTTTTCATCAACACAACTTACAAAAAATTTGAGAAGTAATAATTTGTAAGATATTTAAAACTTTTATTTAAATAAGTAACATTCAATTTTAAATTCAAATAATGTTAAATGCAACATTTTACTTCCTTAGACTGTGTTAAATACTATACTACACTACAACTAAATAAATATTATTGATTATAATTTATTAGAACATATAAATTTGAACCCTACAAGCCAACAAACAAGGTCCTTCAGAATAAAAAGCTTATTTATAGCACGTTTGGTCTTCAAGCTCCTACAAATCTTCACAAAATAATAAAAAAAGTATATTAAAGGTTGAATAGTATCATTAATGGGGGGTCTTCGGGCTGGCCTATGGTTCCGGCCCCTGGTCGTACACAGTTCCTCTATCACCGGTCAAGTTTCAGGTTTTCTTTCGAACTTACTTGTCAGGACAGGAAGTCTTGCAATAATCGGCTAGATGTTTAGTGAATTCATACAATAATTGATTGGTGGATAGCTAGGACGATGGATTTTAGTAATATAACGATATAGCAGTGGTTTCTACCGTTTCAAGTTTTATGAGTGCTGGCTTCCTGCAATTACGGTATATAGGAGGTATGTATTCCTATTAAAGTCAGTACATTGCTTTATATATATATATATATATATATATATATATATATATATATATATATATATATATATATATATGAATTGGTTTTCTTGATATGCCTTTTTCTTTGTATATTAGACTCCTAAGGTATTTGGCCCTTTGTATACATTTTTTGTTTAACAGTTCCAAAGTGCCAATTGAAGATAATTTTGTGGTCTATATTTACACTTAAATATTTGACTGATGGCTTGGTGCATATTACTTGATTATTAAGTTATTTAAAATAAATTTAATCCAAGGAAAAACAAAGATTATTTCACAATAATAACAACAATGACACTATTTTTTGACTTTTGACGGTTAATTTGACGTGCCAAAATGTCACTTTACCCAAAATGGCACAGAGCATACTCCGGACATTTTTCGTTTGACAGCTCCATTACTACCTGTCATCCATTTATTTTCATAAATCCGTGGACATATAGCATATTCTCTCTCTCTCTCTCTCTCTCTCTCTCTCTCTCTCTTTTCTGGCGTAGAAAATTCGCGATGAATTCAATGCTGCCTCCAGTATATATGCTGAAAGACTATCATTGTCCAACTTATTGTTGATATTGTCGGTTAAACCATGTTGGTGAATTAAGGGGCAGTTTTTTAAATGGATTTTTATGGCCGCTGTGACTTAGGCTATGTAGCCGTCAGCGTCTCTCCTCTGATCCGCACTTTCACCTTCCTTGTTTCGGTAACCGGGTTTGAGAGACCATTTCTAATATAAAAAAAATCCGAAAAGATGCCTCATCCAAGAGGGCATGGATAATTCCATCGTCTAAACAGAATTGTAGGTCAGGTGTGTGACGGCTATAACAAAAAAGTCACTGTCACATGAGTGACTGACGAATCTTTTGCTTGAACTGCCAGATCACGAATTTGACATATAAAACAAGTACGTGTGCCGGTTGCCGAATTAATCGCTTGCCACAGGTATGTACATTCCCCTTCACTGATCAAAAGAACGATTCGCGAAATAAATTGAAGGTTGGTTACATAGTTCAGGAATTAATACCTAATAACAAAAAAAGATGAAGAAGTAGGTTATGTTATTAAACGTCAAAGATGTCTACGGCAATTTTTTTTGTAATATTCGCTTAAAAAATGAACTTCATAGACAAGATAATCGACAAAGGATCAGATTTAAACTTGCACGAACTACCAAATAACGCGCTCTTACCTATGTTGGAAGCTGAATATTTAAACTCAAATAGTAGTAGTTGTCCAACTGTGCCAACTGTCGATTATGTGCAGTTCAAAATTGAAGAATTTTCAAATTTGTTTAATAGTTCGTATCGAGTACCTCTTTTACATTGCAGCCCAACTCAAAAGGAAACATTAATTTATCTACTTATATCTTTAAAGAAAAACATTAAAAATGCACTTCAGGAAATGGGTAAAAGCTTAACAAGGAAAGAGTACAAATTTAGGTAAATGTTTTGAGAATAACTACTTTGTTATTGCTTATTCCTCACAAATTTAAAGGTAATCATATTTTATAAAACATTTTGTAGATGTGGCGTCTGTGACCAGCAAATTAATATAAAACTAGGTGAAAATTTTTGGAGTTGTTTACAGGATCATGAACATTTTGAGGAATTATATTATAAATTTTTAAATAATCAATTAGAAATCACTCAGGTTCAAGAAGAATCGAATTTACCAAGTACATCGGACAGTGAAAATATTATTCTTGAGGATTCTACTACTACTGGAGAATCAAATACAGATAGTGGCATAGAGCAACAAGAAATGGAACCATCTACAAGTGGCATGCAAAAGGTACAACTTAGTTATTATTTTGTATAAAACTATACCAAAGGTAAGTACCCTCTTAGACAAAAACTAATAGATTAATATTAATTCTTAAGAACTTTCAAGGGGTTTAAAGTCCTACTTTAAAGACTAAAATGGTAAAAAACTTTTTTGGTAATTATTTTGAATCAGTGAAATTAAGAAATCAGTGTTTTTTTTTTTGAAAAAATATCAATGTTTACCCTTTATTTTGAGGTAGTAGAACAGCTTCTGTATTACATCAAATTTCAAAAATTTGCTCTTTTTAAATTAGAAAAATCAAGAAAAACAAATCAAAATAAAATCAGCTGTTGCATTTGTCAGTCATGTGACTTGTTTGGAAAGAGGAATAATTTGTGCTGTTTCCTGAGCATAAATATGATTTGTGTTAAATTCATTTAATATATTTTTATTCTATTAAAGCTGTGAAGAAAAGGACCAGAAATATTTTTCCCTTCTTTGATTTTTATATTATTCATGATTTTTCCTCTAAATATTAAAGCTGTTAAGGGGATGATATTGATTGAAAATGCAAGAAGAAAGGCAGGAATTGTGTCCTGGCTGCTCCCTAACTTTCAAAGAAATCCACAGGGATTTACTGCAAATGGTCGGTGCGAAGAACACTGCCATTTAGCAGAATATTTGTTTTAGAAAAAATATTCCGACCAAAAGAACATGTACCATGATTTTTTTAAACACATGGGACAGGATTTCCCCCCTTTTGGTAATGAGAATGTGGAAGATGTTCTTTTATTCTGGGGCCAAACAGTACCCTTCCTCCATTGAATTTATAATTCTAAGTCATTTTTGAAAATCTTGGTCTTATAATTTTACTAACCATGTTGTTTTTTACAGCAACCCGCTTCACTACCAACTTGAACCTTTTCCAATATCTTTCTAATAATAAATAAATAAATAAATGTTTATTGACGGACCAGCCATTTACAAAAGAAAAAAATCAATACATAAGTATAATATAAAAATCTCTAGTATCACACACATGAACAGAAACATACAACAAAACATTGAACAAATAATAAGATAATTAGTCAAATACAAAACTATATAAACTTGAAGATACACAATATAGATAAAATAGGGTATAATATACTCATACAAACACAAAAGTTAAAATAAAGAGGTATACAGAAGGTGGGCAAATATAAAATACATACACTAAAAACAAGTTACCATCTATAGATAAAACAACTAGATACATATATCACAGTGCACTCTTTATTTTTGAGCTCAAGGAATTCAATGTATCATTAAAGAAATCGATATTATTTTCAAATTTATTCGCCTTAATTGAAAAACGAGTAAGAGATGATAACAAACCATAGTTTGTTCTGTGATAAGGAACACCAAACAGATTGAATTCTCTCAAAACTCTCTGTGGAACATTTATGTCTGTCATGGCTAATAATTCGGGACAATCTATTAATCCATGCAAAATTTTATAAAAGGTGCGCATATCGATGTATGTTCTCCTTTCCCTAAGAGGTATCAAATTAATGGCCTTAAGTATTTCTTCATATACTATGTCTTCACTTGGTATCCCCATTTTGAAACCCACAAATCTAATGAATCTCTTTTGCACTCTTTCAATCCGTTGAATATACTGCCCGTAGTAAGGAGACCATACCTGGCAAGCATATTCCAGGACTGACCTAACATAGGAACAAAATAATGTTCTAAAGCAAGCAATGTTATTAAAGTCATGCAAGGTTCTTTTAATAAAGCCCAGTAATTTTAATGCTTTATTAGTAATGTGATTCACATGAAAGTTAAAACTTAAATGGCTGTCAAAATATACTCCTAAGTCTTTGAGCTATTCTTTAGTTTCAAGTGATACACCACCAATCGAATAATCATATTGAATAACATGCTTAATGCGATAGAATCTCAAGACAAAACATTTGCTTACATTCAATTGCATATCATTTAAATTGCACCATTCCCTTACAGCATTCAAATCTTGAAGTCTCATACAATCTTCCACATCCTTGACTATTCGAAAAATCTTTAAATCGTCAGCGTATAAAAGACATTTAGAATGTTTCACACATTCAGTCACATCGTTGATAAAAATATTAAATAAAAGTGGAGCCAAATGCGAACCTTGCGGTACACCAGATGAGACTAAAATTTCGCTAGAAACAAAATTGCCAATTTTTACCTGCTGTCTCCTATTTGTTAGGTAGCTATAAAACCAGTGCAAAAGGTCACCAAATATGTCATATTTTTCCAACTTTCTCAAAAGTAGAGAGTGATTTACCTTGTCGAAAGCCTTAGAAAAGTCCGTGTAAATAGAGTCAATCTGATTAGTGTCCTCAATAGAATTTCTCAGAAACTGCTCATAAACAAGCAAATTACTTACAGTAGATCTACCTCCGACGAAACCATGTTGGCTTTCACTTAAAATAGATTGAAGTTTTGATTTGATTTTACTATCAACAATCATTTCAAATACCTTCGCAATCAAAGACATTTTACTTATTGCTCTATAGTTAGTAACTTCAGTCTTATTACCATTCTTAAATATAGGTGTTACAAATGACTTTTTCCAGATATCTGGATAAATGCCAGTTGCAACTGATTTTGTAAAAATAATATTTAAAATAAAGGCTAAAATAAACGAACACTTTTTTAAAAATATCACTGATATGGCATCAGGACCAAGAGACAAATGATCTTTTAAGCTACAAATTGCATTATAAACATCAATCACACTAATATCACAAGTATTTATAGATACAGACTTAGGTACATTAAAATTATATATATCACATTCTTTATCACAATAAACAGATGAAAAAAAATCACTAAAATATTCAACAGTCACATTCCCATCATCGGATGATTTATTTTTGTAAGACATAGTTTTGGGAATATCATAGGCGTTATTTTTTTTCTTTACATATTTCCAAAAATCTTTGCTATTTTGATTAATAGAATTTTCAGTTTGTGTGATATGTTCACGATAAGAAATTTCAGAAAGACACTTACATTCACGTCGCAAATAAGAAAATTCCCTGTAATCATCTACATTGTTGGTATTTTTAAACTTTTTGTGAGCTGTTTTTTTCCTAAGTATACATTCTTTAAGAGAATCGTTATACCACGATGGAAATACTGGCTTTTTTGATAACTTTCTTGGAACAAACAACTCAAAACTATGTCATAAAACAATCCCACATCTGTATTGATATTATCTGAACTTAAAGTCTGTGACCAGTCTAAGGTACCAAGAAAGATGTTACCCACCTCGATGTGGTTTTTGCTAGACAATTACATTTTTTAATAAATATATAAGTTTAGGTTAGTTTCAGTTTTCCAAACTAATTAAAATCAAGGTAACATGAACTAACCAAAAATTTTGATTGACTAAGATTAATTTTACCATCTTTTCTAGATTTCACTCAATCGAAATAATTACCATCTGTTGTTTCTAGTTTTTAATAATTTTATTTGTTGTTTAAGAAATATAATGTAATCTGTAGAAGACGTAAAAAATTATAAACGTAGGATAATGAACTGCACATCCCCAATGCCATTCCTAAAGTGCGAGAGAGAAAGGAATAAGAGCCTTAGCCTCACTCTCTAATAGGCGGAACGTGACACCAGGTGATCCTCAAATGTCGATAAATACTCTATCTGGTTGTTGTAGATGCCTGGTAAACTGGGCATCTAGTATCAACCTTCTCTGATCTGTCTATGGACTAACCCTAATTTCTGGGATTTCAATATTAATTCTAAATGCAGACCTCGTAAGGATTGATTTGTGAAATTATTTTAATGCACCTGTGGGTCAAAATTGTTATGAAGATTTGACTACTGAAGAACTACAAATTTTATTTATTCTAATTAAAACAGTTTCAAATATCAGTGTGTGTAATAACTCCATGAGTAGTAAAAACAGAAGGTAAGGGTTTTCACTACAGTGTGCTATTTTTTCACAGAGAAGATGATCTATAAAAAAAAAATAAGCGACTGAATTGAGTTCAAAAAAATATTGATTAAAAACAGTTTTAACTGTTTTTAGTAAGTTAAAATATAACAAATTAAAATTCAAATAGTATATTTCCACAAACATACATAGGATATATTGGAATTATCAGAGATAATTAAGATGACATAAAAACAATTTGACTAAAGTAACAATTAAAAAGTGAAATTAAAAAATTCATCCAATGAATAAAAAGGATTAAGAACAAGTAAGATCTTCAAAGTTTTCTTAAAAGGATTTTGGTTATTTATACCTTGTAAATGGGGTGGTAAATGATAATAGATTTTCAAAGAGGTAATATCAGGCCTCGTTTGAACCTGTTTTAATCTTACCACAAACACACTGGTTTGCCTTTGAACAGAACTGTCACAATCGCTTCCATTTACAACAGCCGATGTATTATCAGCAAAAAATGTTATGTAGCTGTCCCTCACAAAGAGCGATATAACATAAATAAGAAGGATGAACAGGATAGATTCCAGAACACTTCCCTTTGGGATGCCCTTCTTTATATTAGCCCATTCGAAGAAAAAAAGGGGTTGCCCAAGAATGAGAATTTTCAAAACATAAAAATTTAGATATGAAATTTATGTTTATCCATCATTTTTTTTTGTGAAAAAGTAGAAAATTGTCGCGAAAATCTCAACCTTCTATCTTTACTAATAGGGGAAATACCCCACAAATAAATACAAAACTGGATATTCTGTACAATGAAAAAGAATAATTAATTGTACTAGGATGAGTCTTAGATAGGATGTCATAATTTGTTTATAATGTAAATTGAAATTTACATACCTCAAAGAATATTAAGGTCTATTACCTTGTATTTTATTTGCAGACAGTTTTAGCTTCTCCAAAGAAAGATGACCCAGATGACAGTGTAAACAGTTTTCGTTTCAACTTTAATTTAAATTATGATGAAGCAATCGAATCAAAAATTTACCCTTCCAGCATTATGCTTGGTGTACGAAAATATGACAAAGTAAAGGAATTCTCCATGCAGAGAGCTGGCAATGCAAAAGCTGTGTGTCTAATTTGTCACTGTGAAATAAACGGTATGAGAGTGTCTAAACACATGTTGGTTAACCATACTATGGGACAAAAGCACTTAAAGGCTGCCACTACACCACCGATTTTGGAAATGCTTCAGTTTTATCATGATTTCTGGCATAAACAGGACCTACCTATTCAAGCACATCAAGTATACTTTAGACCAGATATAATACCAAATCTAAAGTGTGGGTTATGCTGTGAATCTTTCAATGCGGATAAAGTTATTTTGCATATTTTGTCAGACATACACAGAAGAAAAGTTCTCATGATGTATGAAAAAAGGATTAATTTGTATTTTTTGATAAATTTACAAATTCAAGTGTATGGTATAACACAAGAACAGTTTGATGCGAAAGAGAAAGAATTCAAAGAGAAAGAAGATGCTAAAATTAGGGAAAAAAAGCACAGGAAGAACTCTGATTCTGATACTCCTGATGGTAAGTTTATATCTGTTTTAATTTTTAAAATTTGATTGAAAATTTTTTATGTTTACTAATATTAGAGAATACAAATGTAAGGCAAACATTTTTTCGTGAAGTACTTGAAGATACCTAGGTTTTTTTCGGAAATAAACGGAATTTCTAGATTTAAACAGCCTGTAAATGTAAAATCCTAGTTTCTTTTTTAAGTTGGTACAACTGTAAATGACAATCATGTGTGGCCCTGAAGGTTATGTACCATTTCAGTTGCCTAGGGCATCTCGAAACTGAAGCAGGCGTCTGGGAAAGTGTGATGGAGAGATGTCCATCACTACTCATACAAACAGATTTCATGACGCCGCTCTTGAAACCCAATTACTCTTTTGAGTAAGACAGATTGGGAGGAGGAGCAAAATCTTCGGAGAAATGGATCTTGGGGGTTATAGATGGATGTCGATAAGATAAAAGAGCTGATGCCGGCGTGTTCGGAAGAGCACGAGAGTTAGAGAGTTCTACTCTCTCGAACAACGTGTGACGATCTTTGCAACGGAAATATATGCTATTCTGCATTGTGGCCATCTCTGAGAGGAACAAAAGAAGAAATGGGGTACAGTAGCGTTGCGATAATGGTACTGAAGTCCAGTGTCGTAACTTCGCGACTCGTGTCTGAGTGCAAGAATGTACTGAACAGTCTGACAAGGAACGGCTACACAATCATACTCGTGTGAGTCACATATCACTCAGGAATGAAGAAACGGGCAAAAATGGGGTCCGCAATTGAACCATTTCGACCCCAACCAATTCTACCCTGTCCTAAATGCCATTGGCAAAAGAGAACTAAAGTTGTTACTGAGAGTAAAGTTATCGAATCGTGAATTAGCACCTCCTGGAATGAGGTGTGCTAAAGAACATATAAGTGGACCTGTAAAGATTACTAAGGAGCTTTTCTTCTGCGCGAATTGTGGTGGGACTGTCGACAGGACATTGACATCTCAGAGGGCCACCTTCACAAGATTGGTGTCGCTGGTGACCTGAAGTGTAGATGGTGTTTGGAGGAGGATGAAACTGTTGATCATGTCCTCATAGAGTGCCCAGCAGTCAATGGAGATATTTCGGAGATGCAATTTTGTTACTGGAAGCAGTTAGACAAATTCAATTAACGAGGCTGTTTGGATTCGCAAAGGCGATCGGCCTCGAATGACCTGCAGTTATGGTGGGATGTAAAGGGCCCAATGACGCCTAGGCATCGCTGATCGAGTATCGTCAGCTTTGTTTCATTCTTTCAATCATGTGAAAGGACGCTACACACATTACCAAATGTTGGTCACTTATGAGATGATTATAACCATAGGTATATGAGTTTGACATGGAATCAAAAAAAAAACTTATTCAAACACTCTTTTTGGCCTTTTTTCTGTAAATTTATTAGGTAAACTAGCCAAGTGTGGAGTTTCTTTAGCTTTTTTCGAAGCTCTTAAAAACTCGTAATATGTAAATGGTTTTAGGTCTTTTATGGTTGACTTAATTAAATATAGTGCTGCTGATATATTTATATTGACTTTTTGTCAATAATTAGACATTTAAAGTGTTTGTTTCCAGAAGCAAAGAACACATACGAATTTAAAGATTTTATATACAGGGTGAGTCAACGATTGGATGAAGTAGGTTTGTGCCTTTTCGGTGAAATTAACAAAGAAACTATATTTATTGTTTGATACAGTTTATTTTTACGCAGATTTTAAAAATATTTAGGACTCTACAGGGTGAGCCAAAAAACTAGGACAGCATAAAGTTGTATTTTTTTAAATAGAACACCTTATATACGAATCGTATTTTCGATTTAGCTTATAATTTTAAATCTTTTTTATTAAGGGTTTACTATAACAAAACTTTATAGTTTCTGAGATAATTAAGTTTAAAGAAAAAAAGTCACATTTTCAAGCATCCATTCAATCCTAAATAACGTTTTCAATTTTGTGACAAATATATTCAAATTTCGAATTTAGCAAAGCCAAGGACAAGTTAACATAATTTTTACCTAATATTTGCAATAAAAGCTACAGGGTGTTGAACACATCGGCTCAAATTTGAACAAGTTTAAATGAATAAATATCTTTTTTTTTTAAATGGTATACCCTGTATATTTTCATGTTATTTAATAGAGTAATAAAAACCCTAAAAGTTTTGTTCAATATATCCTATACCTATTTATAATAGTTTTTGAGATATTTCAGTTTTTCTTATTTTCCATACTTTTTTACAGAAATAGTCTTCATTATCATAGTAGCCATGTAAAATAAAAAAAAGAAAGTACAAAAACAAACAGAATGTGGTTAAATATGATGAAATACAATATTCGTTATATTACAACGGCAATAGTTTAATTAAACATAATGTGAAAAAATTAACACAACAATAACGACAAGGCAAATACATATTTACTTTTATACTAAATTGAAACAAAAAAATTACCTATTAAATACTGAGATTAATTATTTCTTTTTAATAAGTGTTCGAATAAACGACTCTCTTGTGCAATGCACAAATTTAGTCTTTTTTGCAGATTTTCTCGGACCCTGGACAAAATTAGTGGCGTTATTGTTCTACAGGTATCCCTAATCCTGTTTCGCATATCTTCCACTGTTGTTGGCGGATTAACATACACCTTATTTTTAATATAATCCCATAGGAAGAAATCTAATGGGGTGATGTCGCAAGACCTTGGTGGCCACTCAATGAAACCCCCACGTCCAATCCATTTTTGCGGATATCGTTGGTCCAAAAACGCACATACTGTCGAGCTCATCCCTATCGAGACCTTGAAGCAGTTGGGGTAGTTCTTCTTGTAGAAAATTCAGGTAACTATGGCCATTTAGTGGTTCATTAAAAAAGTGGGGTCCAATAATTCGATTATGATGAATACCACACCAAACATTTAATGACCAGTGGTTTTGATGTTGCACCTCTCTAATCCAAAATGGGTTTTCTGTGGCATAATAATGCATGTTGCGTCTATTTACGGCACCGTTACTTCTAAAAGTAGCTTCATCACTAAACATTACCTTGCATAATAAATTTGGATTTAATTGAATCTCCGTATTTATTGTACGACAAAAGTTTACACGACTTTCAAAATCCTGTCCATGCAATTCTTGGTGTAATTCCATGTGATATGGATGATACATATATTTCTTGGTAGTACGATTAGCGGTGGATTGTGATGTTTCACATAATGCTGCTAATTGACGGCTACCAATATAAGGATTTTCCTGAACATTTAACAATACTTGTAGTTCTTGTTCTTCATTAGTTACTGGTTTGTTGACCACTTTACGTTTTGGATAATCAACAGTACCAGAAGAATCAAATCTTTGCATTAAGTTTTGAAAAGTATGAGTATTAGGCTGGCGTCGATCAGGATACTTCATTTTGTAAATTCTTTGAGCGAGAAGGCAATTTTTTTGAGTCTCTCCTATTGTATATATCATATCTATTAACTCATTCTTTGGAAAATTCATTTTACAATATAAGATGAATGCAAAAAAAACCAAACTACACTACATAAAAACCAAAAGAAGCGATTGCGGTTATAAATTTGACACACAGAAAAATGTTCTTTTACATTGTTTTTGCCATGGCTACTATGATAATGAAGACTATTTCTGTAAAAAAGTATGGAAAATAAGAAAAACTGAAATATCTCAAAAACTATTATAAATAGATATAGGATATATTGAACAACACTTTTAGGGTTTTTATTCCTCTATTAAATAACATGAAAATATACATGGTGTACCATTTAAAAAAAAGATATTTATTCATTTAAACTTGTTCAAATTTGAGCCGATGTGTTCAACACCCTGTAGTTTTTATTGCAAATATTAGGTAAAAATTATGTTAACTTGTCCTTGTCCTTGCTAAATTCGAAATTTGAATATATTTGTCACAAAATTGAAAACGTTATTTAGGATTGAATTGATGCTTGAAAATGTGACTTTTTTTCTTTAAACTTAATTATCTCAGAAACTATAAAGTTTTGTCATAGTAAACCCTTAATAAAAAAGATTTAAAATTATAAGCTAATTCGAAAATACGATTCGTATATAGGGTGTTCTATTTAAAAAAATACAACTTTATGCTGTCCTAGTTTTTTGGCTCACCCTGTAGAGTCCTAAATATTTTTAAAATCTGCGTAAAAATAATCTGTATCAAACAATAAATATAGTTTCTTTGTTAATTTCACCGAAAAGGCACAAACCTACTTCATCCAATCGTTGACTCACCCTGTACATCAGTTAATATCAATCATGTGATGTGCAGTAGTAGTTGAAATTTCGCCAGATGAAATGCTTTCCAAAATCTATATTATTGTGAGAAGGTTTTAAAAAATGAGTCCATTGCTCTGGTGTGACTTGCCCAACGAATTGTTGATGGTTTTTAGGCTTAGTGTTTTTTAATAAGTTCCTTGGATGTTTTTAAAACATTTTAGTCACGGAAATTTTCTATAATGAAAGAGCATTGTCGCCTGTTTAACGAGTAAAATAAAAGTCGATTGATAAAACTAATAATAATTTTAACTATACAGTTATTTTTAATAGATTGGAAGCCATATTTATAATTTATGTATTTTTTTTTGTATATAAACAAATAACAGTGGGTTTGTAAAAACTTTGCACAAGGAATCAAGGAATAAACGTTTAAGGGTGTCACAAAACATACTGGTCTTTATGAGAGCGTGAAGGCATTCATTAACAATCCCCGCTCCCCCGCTTGGTTACGTCACTGCTCTATTGATTATTTCTTATTACAGCTGTAATACAGTTTGTTTTGCAAGCTCGTTTTAAGACGTTATTTATCTACTAGCTAATAATCGTTATCATAATTTCTGGGAACGGCTGGCTATTATACTACGTTTTTGAGTACGTTGAATTTTTAAGATAAGGCATAAATTTAAATCATATTTATCAGTGATTTACTGCATTTTATCTATATTCTATAGTTATTTTAAGTGAGATAAACTACTGAAATTATTGCTTATCGCGTTCTTATTCACTTTACAAATTTTATCGCTATGCATTTAGGATATACAGCAGGGATTTTGTTCTACTTTGAATTGTAAGAGAAATTTTGTGTAAAGCTAAATTCGCCATCGTTTTGATAAATATATGAATAGCTGTTTATGTTTCGAAAATGACAAGCAAAAACAGACATTTATCATTAAAAATGGTTTTATTGTTTTTCAAAATATTCTCCGTGTAGAAAATCATTAGCCGCGCAGTTTTTCGTTGATGTACGGGAACAAAAAAAATCATTGAGTGCCAAATCAGGGTGGTAGGGCGGATGACCCGTCAGTTACTTTTTAGGTGTCCAAAAAATCACTTGTTTGAGCGGATGTGTAAGGGCTTGCATTGTCATATGAAGAATGATCGGTTAAATAGGTTTTTTTTCTACAGCTCTTTGACATAGGCGTGATTTGAGTTTTTCTTAAAAATGGAAAAACTGAAAATTCGTGCAGTGATAAAATTTAATAAAATTATATAATTATATATAATACAAAATTTATATAAAATAGGTTTGAAGAGAGATAAAATTCATTGGCTTGTTGAATTTAAACGTGATTGTGCATATATATCAGCGATGAGGACGCAACGGACTTCCAAAAACTGCTAACAATGAAGAAATTATTGATTATATACTTGATATGGTTTTGGATAATAAATAAATGACCACGTATGAAATTGTTGAGGGTCTAGGCATCTCGAACGAACTGGTATTTCATATTTTAAAATTAGTTTTTACTTTTTTGGGTTTCGGTCATATTATTACTTTATAAAAAAATTAACACATGTTTTTTTTCTGACGTTTCGGTTTATTTTATTGAATTAAACCATCTTCAGAGAATTACTATAAATATGAAAAGGAATATGTAAATTTATGCTATATAAACTGAAAATTTTACTTTCTTACCTAGTGTTAACAGGTGGTTCACTTGAATAACTTACATTTAACTATTTTATTAATTTAATACAATATAATTAAACACTTCTTATTTAATATAAATATAAATATAGAAAACTATTATTTTTTGAATGCATTTTTTTTTTCACATCTGGTTTGTTTTGCTTTTGACAGAGTACTACCAAAGGGTTTGAAAGTTTCTGGACCAACTGCAATTTTATTGCCCTATTAGATTCGTATATACATTACTCAGGTCATTTGTGTCCGTTCTGAAATTCATTGTACCGGGTGTTCTTTTGATATGGATCATTTCTTTAATTGTTCTTTTTTTGTAATTAATTTCTTTGTCTAAAATCTCTACGTTGTTAAAATCGATGTTGTGCATGTTATCAATTGCATGTTTGGCTAAGGCGGTTTTATTATCGTTATTGTGATGTCTAATGCTGTATTTGTGATTTTGTATTCTATTTTTTAAATACTGCTTGGTTTGATCGACATATGTTTGGTTGCAATCTAAGCAATTGATCTTGTAAATGACATTTGTTTGTTCGTCTTTAGGGATATCAGGTTTAAGTTTTGTGTGAAGGTTTTTGAAATTATTCGAAGGTTTTTCACCTATTTGGATATCATATGGTTTTAGCACTTTTTTAATGGGATTAGTAATTTCTGGTATATACGGCAATGATATGTATTTTTGGGTTGGTGGAACATTGCTTTTTGTTGGTTGATTGTTGTTATATAGTTTATCTACTCGGCTTTTTATTATGGGTTCAACAAATTTCTTTGGGTAATTGTTTTTCGCTAAAGTGTCTTTAACTTTTTTTAAATTTTGCGGTCTAAATTGTGGATGGGAAAATTTGATAGCTCTATCGATTAGTGCTGTGACCACACTCTTTTTGTATTTTATGGGTGCTACAGAATTGTAATTTAGGTATCTCCCTGACCATACCGGTTTTGTGTACCAGTTTGTTTTTATTTTACCATTGTGATCATATTGAATAGTAATGTCGAGGAAATTAATGGCTTTATTATTTTCTTTTTCTAATGTGAATTGTATTTTATTATGATAACTATTAAATTTATTGAGGGTGTACTGAACTTTGTCTTCCGGTATGCATAATATACAGTCGTCGACGTATCTTTTAAAGAAAAAAGGTTTGTAATTTAGTTGTTTAATTACACTTTCTTCTAGAAGTTCCATGACAAGGTTTGCTATTGTTGCAGATATTGGTGAACCCATGGCAACACCGTAGATTTGTGAAAAGAAAGAATCTTGAAAGCGAAAAAAGGTTTGCGTTAAACATAATTTGGTAGCTTCAATAAAATCATTTTTTGTTAATGGTGTGAAGTTTTTTATTTTTTCCCAATAATTTTCTATGCTTTGAATAGCTAAGTTAATGGGGATATTAGTGTATAGGGATACCACATCAAAAGATACTAATATGTGACCTTGAGGGATAGTTTTATTTTTAATATAGTCGCAAGTCAAAAGTAAAACAAACTAGATGTGAAAAAAAAAATGCATTCAAAAAATAATAGTTTTCTATATTTATATTTATATTTATATTAAATAAGAAGTGTTTAATTATATTGTATTAAATTAATAAAATAGTTAAATGTATTCAGTTTATATAGCATAAATTTACATATTCCTTTTCATATATACAGTAATTCTCTGAAGATGGTTTAATCAATAAAATAAACCGAAAAGTCAGAAAAAAAACATGTGTTAATTTTTTTATAAAGTAATAATATGACCGAAACCCAAAGAAGTAAAAACTAATTAATAACTACACGGTCAACAAATAGAAACAAAATATTTTAAAATAAATTGGGGTTCAAAAAGCTATTGACAAGGTGGGAGGTGCATTCGTTAACTTTGGACTAAACACGCATTAGAGTGAAATATTAATGACAAGTGTTAACAATGAACCTTTTATGTAGCTTCCTCGTTCTCTTGATTTGACGTTCTTAGATTATTATATATGAGGAACGATAAAAAACATCGTTTATTTTAATCCAGTGACAAAGATGGACGATTGTATGGCAAGAGTAAGGGACGCGTTCGAAAGTTTATCTCCAGATCAGTTAGAGGCCACCCATGACGAACTAACTCGGAAATTCGGAAAATGTTTGGAAGTTTAAGGTGGAAATTTTGAACATTTATTACAATAAGTCGTTTCTCTTTGTAGGTAAGGCCGTTTAGCATTTTTACAATACAAAAATGTTAAATTGAGATCTAATGAGTCTTGTGACTATGTATCTTTCTTTTCTACAGTACTTATCTTGCATTTGTTGAGCCGAAATTTAAAAAGAACTACCAATTGTTCTGGTCCTACATCAATCTTAGGAAGTCTAATAGTTCTCTGCCATCTGCTATGTCTTATCGAGGTCAGGAAGTAACTAATCCCACTGACATTCTAAATTCATTTGCGAAATTATTCAAAGAGTCCTCTATTGTTTCTACTCCTTATGTAGCTACTTCTAGTCATGGTTGCAATTCTTATCCTATCTCATTATCTAAAATAATGCCGAAAGACGTTGAGAAGACCTGTAAAGAATTGAAGACCAAGTCCACAGCGAATCCTGATTCCATCTTCGTTTGTCGTAAGGGATTGTGCTTCGGTGTTTACTGAGCCGTTGTCTATAATTTTTAATTTATGCATTCAGAATCAAAAATCTGTCCGGTTTTTAAAAAGGATGATAGAATAAGCCTCAACACAAAATAACCTGGCAAAATACCAGAGGACAAAATTCAATAATAGATTATGTGATATCAAATAAAGTTTTACATCCAACACAAGTATTAGACGTCCGTAGCTTAACATCTGCAGAAATAGGATCCGATCATAGATTAGTACTATGCAAATTAAGACTTAAAATACAACACAAAAAGAAAAAGCCACCGAATATTAAAAATAAATTAAACATTGAATCGGTAAGTGATGAATCAACCAAAGACTTGTATAAAAAGAGACTTGCAGAAAAGATCAAAGACAACTCTATTAAAGATTCAGATGATGTTGAAGAAAGCTGGGGAAAAATCAGAGGAAATATAGATAAATCGGCCGAGGAAGCATTGGGATACAGAGAAATCAACACAAATTCTAAGCCGTTAGCTAAGCACTGGTATACTCCTGAGGTAAAATCATTGGCAGCAGAGAAACGACAGGCTTACCTCCGATACAGAAATAACCAGTCAGAAACAGAACACAATCGATACAAAGAAATAAGAAACAGAGTAAACGCCGACATAAGACAAATCAAAAACGAATATTGGCGAAGGTTCACAGTAGATGTGGAACATGACTTGTACGGGGCACAAAAGAAGGTATGGAACATGATCAGAAGAAGGAAACAGGATATAAACGAATATACACAATCCCAAAAAATTTCTGAGCACGAATGGGAAGAACACTTTAAAACACTATATAGAAATACAGATCAATCACAACAGAACAACTACCCACCCGAAAATGCATCTGAATATGACGAATACACCAAGGAAGTAAGCCTCCAAACGACGAAAGACACGATAGCCAAATTAAAAACGAGAAAAGCCCCAGGACCCGACAATATTCCCAACGAACTAATTAAATATGGTGGAAATGCATTACACGAAGAACTAACAAAACTCTTTAACAAAATAATTAAAGACCAAGAGATACCCTGAGATTGGAAGAAAAGTATAACAGTACCTATTTTCAAGAAGGGTGATAAGAAAATCACGGAAAACTATAGAGGAATAACTTTATTAAATTCAATAATGAAATTATTCACCAAAATCCTTGAAGGTATAATAACTGACTATTGCAGAATATCAGAAGAACAGCAAGGTTTCCGCAAAAACAGATCTATAGTAGATGCCATATTCATCGTAAGACAGATAGCAGAGAAATCTATTGAATTTACTAAGCCGGCTTTTATGTGCTTTATAGATCTCACTAAAGCCTTTGATAGGGTGAAACTGGATGATATTCTGCAAATAATGCGAATTAAAGGCATCCCAAAGAATTTAATTAACATCGTTGAACAGCTAAACTCCAACACCACAACACAAATCTCAGTAAGCGGCAACCTAACTAAGGATGTACCGATAGCATCGGGCATACGACAGGGGGACTCTCTGAGTCCATTACTGTTTAACATAGTAATGGACCAAATAATTGAGAACGTCAAAAGAGCGGCACCAGGGTACAGAATGAATACCGGGGAAATAACAATAATATGTTACGCTGATGACGCCGTCATAGTCTCGGAAAATGAAGACGATCTCCAAAGACTTCTATTTGTATTCCACACCATAAGCAAGCAATTCAACATGAAAATATCCATCGATAAAACTAAGTCAATTGTAATAAGCAAAGTGCCCTTAAGATGCAAACTAGTAGTGGATGACAAACCAATAGAACAACTCATGACCTTTAATTACTTAGGAGTTGAGATATCCGCAAACCAAGACAGAACAAGAGAAGTAAGAAACCAAGTAAACAAGGCAAATAGAATCTCAGGAAGCCTGGCGGATATAATATGGCACAACACATACATGAGCAAGGACGCAAAAACAAAAATCTACAAGACCTGTATTGGACCGATAATGACGTACGCAATAGAGACGAGAGCTGACAACACAAAAACAAAATCAATTCTAAGAACTGCCGAAATGAAAGTACTAAGAAGAATATCGGGATACACATTAAGAGATCACATACGCAATTCAAGAATACGCGAGGAACATGGAATGCAGGATATAGTAAGATGGGGACGGAAGCGCAGAAGAGCCTGGAATGAGCACGTAGGAAGAATGGCGCAAAATAGGATAGCGAGAATCGCCCGAGATGGAACACCGGAAACCAGAAGACCAATAGGTAGACCACCTAAAAGGTGGAGAGAGTCCTGGATTTCAACATCGAATGAAATGAATGAATGAGTTGGAATAAACAGGCTGTAAGCCTATAACAAGAGGAAGAAGAAGAAGAATCAAGGTCGAAAATTATAGCACCATAGCGATAATGTGCAATTTTGCAAAGATATTTGAGCGGGTTTTTCAGGAACAAATATCCTTTTACATAGCGCCTCTTATGGTCAATCAGCAACATGGTTTTGCTTCTGGAAAGTCAACCGTGACCAGTCTTTGTACTATTGCGCAGTATGTCTCAGAGCGTATTGATTCTGGCACTCGAGTCGATGTCGTTTAAACAGATTTTTCCGAAGCATTTGATCGACTCGATCACGGTATTTTACTTTCCAAATTGTCGGATTTTGGTTTTATCTTATTAGATTTTTTGAAAACTGCCTATTAAGTCACTCTCACTATGTTAAATACCGTGGTCATAGATCTAGAAATTTTGTAGTAACGTTGGGTGTTCCTCAAGGATCTGTTTTCGGTCCCTTACTTTTTACCGTTTTTATTAACGATATCACATGTGGGCTGAATAACAGCGGCCTACTTTATGCAGACGATTTAAAGATATTCCGGGACATACGGAATCCTAGCGCTTGCTTAAGCCTTGAAATACATTTCATGAAATTAAATGCTTGGTGTCTAAAAAACAAACTGCCTCTGGACGTAGACAAGTGCAATGTTATGTCATTCTCAAGAAGTAGAATGCCTCTGCTGCATGATTATGGGATCAACGGGGCTTTTCTCAGGCGAGTTAACTGCATTAAGGATCTGGGAGTCACGTTTGACTAACCTGAACGTTGGGCTTTTTAGTGAGATCTAGTCATGAATTTCAGTCGCTTCAGGTCATAAGCACGTTATATTATTCTCTTGTACGAAGCAAATTAGAATATGTCTCAGTTATCTGGCATCCGTATTACCATGTCTTCTTTTCAGGTGCCATCTCCTATCGGATGATGTTGGATATCATCATTGCCACTCTCACTCTATTTGCCGCTACTCGAAAAAGTTCCACTGAGCTACAATTGAACCACTCTCTCAAATTTCTCAACCATGAAATTCTTCTTCTTCCGACATTTCTTCTTCTTTCTATTTTACCCTGCATGATCAATCTAAGCAACTCGTATCGCTGGCCAAGATATTGCAGTTTCTTTATTTTTATGTTAATTATTTCATAATTTTTTTCCATCGCTAGCAATACTTTATTTATGTGTTCTTGTTTTAGTGTCCAGCCTTCCAACCCATACTGCAGCACTGAAAATACATAACATCTTAAAATTCTCATTCTTAGTTCTAGAGTGTCTACTGCACAGAATGGTTTTCAGTTTTACAAACGCACTTCTTGCCATTTCTATTCTCGTTCTTATTTCTGTTGTTCGTTCATTATTTACTGTTATCCATGTGCCCAAGTATTTGTATTTTTGCACTTTTTCTAAATTCACACCTCGCAACTTTATGCTTGTTTGCATGTCTTTTTTTTTAGTTATTACCATGTATTTAGTCTTTTTGGTGTTCATTTTTAATCCGTGTTGCTCGCAAACGTTATTTGTTTCGTTCACTAGTTCATGGAGTTCTTCAGCGGAACTAACTGTGATAGCAGTGTCGTCTGCAAATCTTATGTTGTTTACAGCTCTTCCGTTTATTATTATTCCCTTACCTTTCGTTAACAGTGCTTCTTCGAAAATCGATTCACTGTACACATTGAATAGCAGGGGTGACAAAATGCATTCTTGTCTCACTCCTTTTCCTATTTCAATTTCCGGACTTGTTTCGTTATCTACTATTATTTGTGCGCGTTGATTCCAATATAGGTTAGTTATTATTCTTAAATCTTTGTTGTCTATGTTTTTTCTTCTTAGAATCTTGACTAGTTTTTCATGTCTAATTTTATCAAACGCCTTCTCGAAGTCAACATAACAAATGTGTATATCGGTGTTCATATCCATACACCTCTGTGAAAGCACATTAAGTGCAAACAACGCGTCTCTGGTGCCTATAACATTTCTAAATCCAAACTGACTATCATCTATCCCCTTTTCAAGTTCTTTATAAATGCGTCCGTGTATTACTTTTAAAAACACCTTGAGTACATGGCTTATAAAAGATATTGTTCTATATTCGCTGCAGTCTTTTGCATTTTTGTTTTTTGTAATAGCGCAAAAGGTGGAGAGTAACCATTCTCTGGATATATTCACCGTTTTATATACTGTGTTGAACAGATCTAACAATATATCATCATTCATGCATTTTAAGATTTCTACTGGGATTTGATCTGGACCTAGTGCTTTTCCATTTTTGTTGTTTCTTATAGCTGCTTTTATTTCATCTTTCAGTACCATGTACACTCTCATAAATTAGAAAAAATTCAGTATCGTTTTTTAAGATTCTTAAGCTTTAAGTCGGATGGATTTTACTAACTTTATACTACATCTCGTGAAAGTCTATTGATAAGATTTAATTTCACAACTCTGGAGATGCGCAATAACGGGGCTCGTGTATTTTTTTTTGTTTAAACTGGTTAATAACAAGAAATTACACTGAATGAAACTTTTAGTGTGTAAAATAAATATCCAACCAACATTCTGCTTTAAATTTATCGATTTTAAGGAATCCCTATAATAGTTCTCTATAATATACTTATATTTTGTCACTTTTTTCTTGTACTGTATATTCAATCCAATATTCTTGGTATAATTTTGTTATAAATAAAAAAGTGTAATAATAAAATAAAACTTAGGAGTAACGTAGTTCTTCACGGATGGGTACATGTGATTCAGTATTATTATGGGAATACATTTGTTCGCTCTTTCAGTTTTTTTTATGGAAACAGGCAAATTTCATTTGGCATCCTCAGTGATTTCTATTGTTTTCATTTTCATGTTCCAGGGATAACTAGATCTCCAGTAACCGAAACCAAGAAGTAACGTATTACAATTCTCCCCATTATACTCGATACGATCTCCTGAAAGATAAATTTGATATATTTTGCTGCAATTATTCTGTTATCAAATCGTTTATTTACAATTATCTGTGTTTGATTTATGAGCTTTGTTATACTTATTGTACTGTCTATATCACTATCACTACATAGTATAAAACAAAGTCGCTTTCTCTGTCCCTATGTCCCTTTGTATGCTTAAATCTTTAAAACTACGCACCGGATTTTGATGCGGTTTTTTTCAATAGATAGAGTGATTCAAGAGGAAGGTTTATATGTATAATAACATCCATTAAATAGTGGAGAAATACTGTTATTTTTGAGGTTTCTAATGTGATGTCGTTAATTATCATATTTTTTTCCGCTTACATTGCAAACGCAGGCTGAACCCTACGAGATTTATCAAAATAATGTACTAATTATTTGTATACATTGAAAAGGTCTACAGAAAACTCCGCGATGGTATATGTCTATCTCTCATGGATATCCCACAATAACATTTTTTTGTCATTTACTTTTTACGACAAATAATGGCAAATTTTGAAGCGATTTTAACCAATACAGCATTAATCCTTATCCAATTAAATAGCTTAAATACATTGTTGATTTAATATAGATCTATATGGTCCTTTACAGCACAAGATTTAAATGAATATTTTCGAAGATATTACAGATTTAAAATTGCGGAAAGTAGCGCTTGCGGCGGTACTGGCCGACCGGGGCGGCGGCAGCGTGCCTATAAATAGCGCGTCGGAGGCCGATGTAATAATTGTTGTAAAAATAAAATAAATAGTCACAGTTTTTCTGTAGTGTATTTAGTATCAGCATTGCACCCGTGCGAAGCCGAGGCGGGTCGCTAGTTATGTATATAACTTTAGGATTTATGTAACTCTGTTCTTGGGTCCTGTAAGGCAGTGTAAATAAATAAAATAAAATAAAATTGCCAATATTTCAAAAATTGTAAATTTTTGGAATAAACAATCTTATACAAAGTCACCCTTATTTTTAATGCTAAATAAGATGATATTTTAAAAATAGGGGGTTTATTTTCTTAAAAATCGAACGTGGCGGCAGTTCGTCGTGAAATACACTGTACAAGCGTGTATTTGTTGACATATGTAATATAAATTATGACAATATCATAAGCAAAACAAAACTGGCAGACTGGAAGATTAAAATTCCATGGTAACTAGATCGGGTTTAAATCATAAATCTTCTTAGTAAGTCTGTCTGCGCATAGAGGATTAACCTGAACTTATGCGATCCTAATATAGCTGATTCATGTTGTTGGGGTCATATTCCACTCATTGCATTTATGAGCCATTATCAGTATATATTTCATATGTATATGATTCTTAGTCATCAAATTTGTCCAAATAGTTTGTTTAGTCATCTATAGATTTTCTTTTTTCCTCGATCATTAGTTGCCACTTTTAAGCCATTAATACCTTTGAAAATCACGAATCTTGAGTTTATACCTTGTCAAATTGGAATTATCCGACGTCTCGCCTGTGATTGCACGAGACATCTTCAGGGATCTTTCCTCTACGAGATTAGAACACTAAATGACTATCGAGGAATAACAACCCGGTATTTATACCCGACTGGTGCTCAGCGAACCGTGATCCAGCGTTACAATCGATTTCCACGTGTAATGTAGTCTGCAACCTGCATCTCTATTAATATTATTTGGATTTTTACAAATTTCGATTGATGTTAGCGTCAGTTCCTGGTTTCTTTAAACGTAAAATTAGAGAGTAAAGCGAAATTTTTAAATATCCAAATAATATTAATAGAGATGCAGGTTACCAGTCTACATCACACGCGGCAATCAATTGTAACCCTAGATCACGGTTCGCTGAGCACCAGTCGGATATCAATACCAGGCTGTTGCTCCTCGACAATCATTGAGTGTTCTAATCTCGTAGAGTAAAGATTCCTGAAGATGCCTCGTGCATTCGTAGGCGAAACGTCCGATAATAATTCCAATTTGACACGGTCTAAGCCCAAGAATCACGTTTTTCTACTTGACCAAAGTCGTGAAAGCTTTTGTTCTTCATTAATACCTTTGTCAAATCGCCAATTTTAACATCTTTTTTTTTTTTCTAGTACCGCCTTTAAAAGTTGTTGATTCAATTCAAATAGCAAATATTTGACTTCGTTAATATTTATTTATCCTTTTTTCGGATGTGTGGTAATAATTGTTTCTTTTAGAATTTTTCTATTTTCGTGCTTGTAAAAACCATAAAACTAAAAAATGACATCGAGTCGGTACCGTTCATTTACGATGACGCCATTAAATGTCAGGAAATGGATTGTGCGCATGCCGATAATTGCGAGACTATGGGTGCATTCCACTAGGCGCTCACAACGCTCAAAATATTCCTTCAGTCGTTCCACATAACGACTACGGTCGTCGCGGTCGCGGCGAAAACGTCATTAATGACGTCATTCTTCTCGCTCACGTCAAGCTCACAACGACCCATCTGAAAAGGTGGGTCAAAGTGGACGTTCAGAATTTTGGCGCGGTTTTTTAAATTTAAAGATAATTGAATGTAAGAGTTTCAAAATTACAATGTAACATATGAGAAAAAAATAAGTATGATTTAGTTTAGATTCAAAATACACTGAATTAGATGGTGTAGTCCAATCCACAAAAGGTGTTACTGAAAAATACATTTAAAAAATGTAGTAATTATATGCAAGCACATTTATAGAATGTAGTAATTATATAAAATTTACCCTAAAATGACTTGAATTCTTTATCTCAATAACGATTAATAACATTCTCATAATCAATAATACGTGGCCTAAGTTTTCGCTTTTCCCGACTTTGTAAAACTGCATTCCATTCTTCATCTGGACTAGATGAAGTACTTTCTGAATCATGATTACGATCCACCATTAAATATCCAACTGTCACCACAAAAGATATTTTGATTATTTTTCAACGTAAATTACTTAAAGATTCCACTAAAATAAAATATAAGAAACTAAATAGTATTTTTCTTTAATATAAAGCAAGTTAACCAATAATTATAACAAATTATTAATATTAAAGCTTAAAAATTATAACATAACCTTTTCAAGCTACTGATTTATTTTCAAATCCGCCATTTGTAATATTTAATCCAACGCTTAAGACGTCCGCAATCCCATTCCACTTGGGTTTATGATTAGAATGCTCAGAAGCTAGTGGAACGGGAAAAACTGCTATCATGAGCGTGATCGTTGTGGGTGCTTAGTGGAACGCACCCTATATGTTTTGCTGTGTTTGACTTGAATGCCCTTTA
The DNA here is from genome assembly GCA_034092305.1 of Diaprepes abbreviatus. Lineage (NCBI taxonomy): Eukaryota > Metazoa > Arthropoda > Insecta > Coleoptera > Curculionidae > Diaprepes > Diaprepes abbreviatus. Next base: position 1,077,135 of record JASJET010000291.1, read on the forward strand.
AAAGTGAGTGTAAAGCACGCACTTATAAAGTATATGTACTGATCGTCAAATAAACAGAAAATGTCCGGACCATGCTATGCGCCATTTTGGGTAAGGTGAAGTTATAATAACAGTGAATACGCTGTCGCTACTGAAAAATTATAACGACTAAACGTAATCGTTTACCTCCAACTGACAAGGTTTGAAGCAATTTGCATAACTTTCCGAAATTTCATCGACATAAGTAGTTGAACGAAACGAATGGTAGAAAGAGATAAAATGACAATATTATGTTATAATCTTACCCAACTTATCCAATTTGTGTCAATTGATTGTTATGTGTGGACGTCTGTCATACTATTGGTCGGTCGTAAAAATAAATTAAAAATTTTTATTATATTTTTGGTTGTTAAAAATAACTAGTCCTTAAAAAAAGCAATATGTTGACGAACCGTTTCTTCAAAACGATTTATTTTTTGAAAAAAACAGTTGAAATGTTAATTATGTAGTACCCCGTTATTTTCAGTATTTTCTAATTAAAATTTCCTTAGAAAGTTGAATGTTTCGCAAATTTCAAGTAAATTTGAGATTATAGACATACAAAATTATTACATTAAATTCTGTTCATATCTCAACAGTATAAGCGTGCTGTTTAAAAATTGTTTTCTATGGTTAGTTCTAATTATGGATTTAACATAAACACTTGTGTCCCTATATCCCCAAACGGTCTAGTATCTTACTTTGAAACAGTTAAGTGTAACATAATTGTTTTCATCAATACAACTTATAAAAAATTTGAGAAGTAACAATTTGTAAGATATTTAAAACTTTTATTTAAATAAATAACATTCAATTTTATATTCAAATAATGTTAAATGCAACATTTTACTTCCTTAGACTGTGTTAAACACTATACTACACTACAACTAAATAAATATTATTGATTATAATTTATTAGGACATATAAATTTGAACCTTACAAGCCAACAAACGAGGTCCTTCAGAATAAAAAAGCTTATTTATAGCACGTTTGTCTTCAAGCCCCTACAAATCTTCACAAACTAATAAAAAAACTATATTAAAGGTTGAATAGTATCATTAATGGGGAGTCTTCGGGCTGGCCTATGGTTCCGGCCCCTGGTCGTACACAGTTCCTCTATCACCGGTCAAGTTTCAGGTTTTCTTTCAAACTTGCTTGTCAGGACAGGAAGTTTTGAAATAATCGGCTAGATGTTTAGTGAATTCATACAATAATTGATTGGTGGGTAGCTAGGACGATGGATTTTAGTAATACTACATAGACCAGTGGTTTCTACCGTTTCAAGTTTTATGAGTGCTGGCTTCCTGCAATTACTGTATATAAGAGGTATGTACTCCTATTAAAGTCAGTACATTGCTTTGTATACATGAGTTGTTTTTCCTGATATGCCTTTTTCTTTCTATATTAGACTTCTAAGGTATTTGGCCCTTTGTATACATTTTTTGTTTAACAGTTCCAAAGTGCCAATTGAAGATAATTTTGTGGTCTATATTTACACCTAAATATTTGACTGATGGCTTGGTGCATATTACTTGGTTATTAAGTTATATAAAATAAATTTAATCCAAGGAAAAACAAAGATTATTTCACAATAATAACAACAATGACACTATTTTTTGACTTTTGACGGTTAATTTGACGTGCCAAAACGTCACTTTTACCCAAAATGGCGCAGAGCATACTCCAGACATTTTTCGTTTGACAGTTCCATTACCACCTGTCATCCATTTATTTTCGGAAATCCGTGGTGTAAAGGCAGTGACAATGTTTCATGGTACGGAACCCTCGACGAGCAAGTTACACTCGCACCTGACCGTTTTTTTTTTCATTTTTAGGTCTGTACTCAAATATTGCTTATGTGGGATTTACCAATTACATTAAGTTCCGTGATAAAACATTTCGATGCAGATTGTTCATAATATTATTTCAAATACTTTATATAAAACGATAAAATATGTATTAAAATTGATAAGCTACTTAAAAAGCGATAAATCCTAGTAATTTTATGAAGTTCTATTGTTTGTTGGGTCTTATTCTATAATAATGTCTATTTTAAAATATTATTAGTGTCGGTGACTTCCCAGAAATTACCGGTGAAATTTTAACGATTTTACACACTGTTAACCTTTATTTTATTTTACCTGTTTTCTAACGAAACGATTCGGGATTAAATCGGGTACCCTATTTTATGTAGGTACCGTACTTGAATCAATATTCATTCTCTTAAAGTACTAGTTTGTGTGCGTTAGTTGCAGTGAAGTGAGGTCGAAGTCTGTTGTAGTTGATTGTAATATTTTTAGTTATGAATGGAACAGAAGGAATATTTGCGGCGGGTAAGTGTTAATTTTAGATTGTCGGGAATCCTAAACTCACAATTAAATGAACGTATAATAAATAGTCTATAAATATGCGTATAAAGGCAGTGTGTAATTTTAAAAAAATAAATATTTCAAAAACCCATCAATATAATGTCGCAGAAACTTCTTTTTCTAAGTTAAGAAAATCAAAAACATTTTGGTTTTTAAGTGTAATTAAGTTTCTATGTTCTACTAACGCTGTAAGTTAATTCTAATAAGAGTAAGAGTTTTTCGAATTATATACCTTAGAGTTTTTTGAAGGTATTGTGTAAAGTTTATTCGGGATTTTTCTAATTCATTTTCATATCTTTCGATTTGGTTCTCAATTTTGTACAGGGTGAGTCAACGATTGGATGAAGTAGGTTTGTGCCTTTTCGGTGAAATTAACAAAGAAACTATATTTATTGTTTGATACAGTTTATTTTTACGCAGATTTTAAAAATATTTAGGACTCTACAGGGTGAGCCAAAAAACTAGGACAGCATAAAGTTGTATTTTTTTTTAAATAGAACACCCTATATACGAATCATATTTTCGATTTAGCTTATAATTTTAAATCCTTTTTATTAAGGGTTTACTATAACAAAACTTTATAGTTTCTGAGATAATTAAGTTTAAAGAAAAAAAAGTCATATTTTCAAGCATCAATTCAATCCTAAATAACGTTTTCAATTTTGTGACAAATATATTCAAATTTGGAATTTAGCAAGGCCAAGGACAAGTTAACATAATTTTTACCTAATATTTGCAATAAAAGCTACAGGGTGTTGAACACATCGGCTCAAATTTGAACAAGTTTAAATGAATAAATATCTTTTTTTTAAATGGTACACCCTGTATATTTTCATGTTATTTAATAAAGTAATAAAAACCCTAAAAGTTTTGTTCAATATATCCTATACCTATTTATAATAGTTTTTGAGATATTTCAGTTTTTCTTATTTTCCATACTTTTTTACAGAAATAGTCTTCATTATCATAGTAGCCATGTAAAATAATAAAAAGAAACTACAGAAACAAACAGAATGTGGTTAAATTTGATGAAATACATTATTCGTTATATTACAACGGCAATAGTTTAATTAAACATAATGTGAAAAAATTAACACAACAATAACGACAAGGCAAATACATATTTACTTTTATACTAAATTGAAACAAAAAAATTACCTATTAAATACTGAGATTAATTATTTCTTTTTAATAAGTGTTCGAATAAACGACCCTCTTGTGCAATGCACAAATTTAGTCTTTTTTGCAGATTTTCTCGGACCCTGGACAAAATTAGTGGCGTTATTGTTCTACAGGTATCCCTAATCCTGTTTCGCATATCTTCCACTCTTGTTGGTGGATTAACATACACCTTATTTTTAATATAACCCCATAGGAAGAAATCTAATGGGGTGATGTCGCAAGACCTTGGTGGCCACTCAATGAAACCCCCACGTCCAATCCATTTTTGCGGATATCGTTGGTCCAAAAACGCACGAACTTCACGATGGTAATGCGGAGGCGCACCATCGTGCTGGAACCACATACTGTCGAGCTCATCCCTATCGAAACCTTGAAGCAGTTGGGGTAGTTCTTCTTGTAGAAAGTTCAGGTAACTATGGCCATTTAGTGGTTCATTAAAAAAGTGGGGTCCAATAATTCGATTATGATGAATACCACACCAAAAATTTAATGACCAGTGGTTTTGCTGTTGCACCTCTCTAATCCAAAATGGGTTTTCTGTGGCATAATAATGCATGTTGCGTCTATTTACGGCACCGTTACTTCTAAAAGTAGCTTCATCACTAAACATTACCTTGCATAATAAATTTGGATTTAATTGAATCTCCGCATTTATTGTACGACAAAAGTTTACACGACTTTCAAAATCCTGTCCATGCAATTCTTGGTGTAATTCCATGTGATATGGATGATACCTATATTTCTTGGTAGTACGATTAGCGGTGGATTGTGATGTTTCACATAATGCTGCTAACTGACGGCTACCAATATAAGGATTTTCCTGAACATTTAACAATACTTATAGTTCTTTTTCTTCATTAGTTACTGGTTTGTTGACCACTTTACGTTTTGGATAATCAACAGTACCAGAAGAATCAAATCTTTGCATTAAGTTTTGAAAAGTATGGGTATTAGGCTGGCGTCGATCAGGATACTTCATTTTGTAAATTCTTTGAGCAAGAAGGCAATTTATTTGAGCCTCTCCTATTGTATAAATCATATCTATTAACTCATTCTTTGGAAAATTCATTTTACAATATAAGATGAATGCAAAAAAAACCAAACTACACTACATAAAAACCAAAAGAAGTGATTGCAGTTATAAATTTGACACACAGAAAAATGTTCTTTTACATTGTTTTTGCCATGGCTACTATGATAATGAAGACTATTTCTGTAAAAAAGTATGGAAAATAAGAAAAACTGAAATATCTCAAAAACTGTTATAAATAGGTATAGGATATATTGAACAAAACTTTTAGGGTTTTTATTACTCTATTAAATAACATGAAAATATACAGGGTGTACCATTTAAAAAAAAAAGATATTTATTCATTTAAACTTGTTCAAATTTGAGCCGATGTGTTGAACACCCTGTAGCTTTTATTGTAAATATTAGGTAAAAATTATGTTAATTTGTCCTTGGCCTTGCTAAATTCCAAATTTGAATATATTTGTCACAAAATTGAAAACGTTATTTAGGATTGAATTGATGCTTGAAAATGTGACTTTTTTTCTTTAAACTTAATTATCTCAGAAACTATAAAGTTTTGTTATAGTAAACCCTTAATAAAAAAAATTTAAAATTATAAGCTAAATCGAAAATACGATTCGTATATAGGGTGTTCTATTTAAAAAAATACAACTTTATGTTGTCCTAGTTTTTTGGCTCACCTTGTAGAGTCCTAAATATTTTTAAAATCTGCGTAAAAATAAACTGTATCAAACAATAAATATAGTTTCTTTGTAAATTTCACTGAAAAGGCACAAACCTACTTCATCCAATCGTTGACTCACCCTGTACATTTAATAAATTATTTTTACAAAGAAAAAAATAAAACCATTTTTTTTTAGCGGTCATACATAGTTTTTCCAAAAAAAAAATTGTTACTTTTACATGTGTTTTCTGACCTATTCCTTCGAATTTTGCTACTTCCACTAAAACGCATTTGCACATCCTGAAACATGGCACATTTTGCATGACGCCGATTTTTATACAGTTTTTTGCGTAAAGCTTATGTAGAGTTAGCTCTATTAAACTACTGAAACATTAAAGAGCAAACAGTGTTTTATTTTAGAGTTACAGTTCCTGACATGTCCGAAATTTTGAAAGAACTGTAATTGTTAGGTTTTTTTTTAAACTAAAAGGGGAATAGCTTATGTTGTTGTTGGCACTCGAGAAGTTATCAAAAAATATTCTTTTAAAGACTGATTTTCAGGATTCGTTCAATGGCTGGAAAAAGTTTAACTACCTTGTTTTTGCTGTGGCAGAGTGCATGTGTGGACGCGAAAAATTTTCAAATTAGGCGCGCGGCGCTTATTTCGAAAATGTTGCTGCCTTCACATATCACATACAACATTCAGACAAAATGTCAGGAAATTTACTGAAAAGTCAGGGATATTGTCAGGAAGTCTCATTATTTGATCTTCTAACCCTATCTATACCCCTTTCTTGACAAATTGTTTCTTTCATTTTTCAGAAGCCCGAAAATTGGCGGGCCAGCCGAATGTTGTTACTCACAACATCATCAAATCAGTCGAGTCAATCGCAAGCTCTAATCCTCTCGATCTCTTGCCCAATAGAATGAAAGGAGATGTGAAATTTTTAAAAAGAATCACGAAACCGGACAAAACAACCATACGTTGTGATTTGTGCAAGTGTAACATCGAAGACAAATTGGATGAGATCCAGAACCATATTGTAACGGCGGCTCCACACAATGACTTGAAAAGGGTAAAATACAGTTATTATTGCGAAATATGCAACACTCGAGTGATGAGTGAAGAAGGTTGGAAAAATCATAATTTCACGGGACCTAGGTAAAGTTATTAAGCTTAATTTTGTGTTTAAGTTTTCCCCTTTGCCCTAGTCAGTTTTATGCAAAAATAAACAAAGTTAATTAGGGGTCAATCCATAAGAAATCATCCAAACCATATTACTCTACACTTTTGATTTTTCTAATTTTTTTACTAGTTACTCCCCAATATTAAACGAGTTCAAAACTATGGTTAAAAAAATTTTTCGGCTCATACTTTTTTTTTAAACCATTTTGTTTGCTTCGGAACCGTTTTTTGGCTAAAAACAAGTTTTGCGTTAATTCTGTTAATTTTAAAGATATCAAGACAAAACAAAAACCAAAATTACCAGAATATGCTGTAAATTTTTTGTCCTTATCTTTTGTATTACTTAAGTAGAGAGAAAAGTGAAAATTTCACAACTATAAAGTGAAAATTAACGTAACACTGGATTTTTAATGTTTAAAAATTATTAAAAGGAATAAAGATTCCCTTAGAATTGTATTTTGGCAATATTTAAAATTGAATATCTCTAAAGGGACTGAAGGAAAAATTATGAAATTAATACAGATTACGCCCCTGATATGAAATAAACATATGATAAAGACAGAGACTCAGCTGGTTCTAGAATTAAAGTGGTTCATACACATGCAAAATTTAACGGTAATTAATGGTAAAAATCCACTTTCATAATATTTAATGGTAACAAAATGTTTTTGTTATTCAATGAATTAACCAAAATAAATTAACATTAGAAAAAAAAACTATAAAATAATTTAAAATCATTATTTTTTAATGTTAATAAATGATAAATTAAAACTGTTTAACTAGAAATTTGCTGGGAATTCCTATTTCAATGCATCTTGGTTGATGTTTTTGATCCAAGTTCCTAAGATTTTCATGTCAATACTTGTTCTTTGCCTGTTAATACAAGAAACCTGCAAGTGAAGATTTGAACAGCTCCTTCCACTAATTCTAGCTAGAATTAAACTGATTAGTTCTTTTTTTAGTGAACAAGTGTTTTAAAAGTGTTGTATTAGTATCTGTCTAAAGTTTTTAGATTTTAAATATTTTCATATTTTCATGTAATAAGTGAATTGTACATTATTTATAATCCATATATATATATATATATATATATATATATATATATATATATATATATATATATATATATATATATATATATATTCTTGGGTATAGGTTTTTCCATTAGAGAAACAAAGAACAACAATTTTTCTTGACGTTTCGCTCTACATAGTGAGCTTCTTCAAAAGAGCTGGTATATTTATTTTACATCTACAAAATTACAAAGTTTTTTTTATAATAAACATATATCACAGTAATACACATTTATATTTTTAATTTAATTAAAATTAATAAAAATAAAACCTATTTTAAAATAGTCTTAAAGTTTAAAATTTTAAAACAATACAACAGGTTAAAATAGGTTAAAATAGTGAAAATTATAAAATAGTACATACCTTGAAAGTAGTTTTGTGTGTATGTTAAAAATAAAATTCAATTATTACAACTTGGTATGCAATTGCTATGGATAGATTTCTTTTTATAAAAAGCATATAGTTTCTTTGTATACAAATATACCCAATGACATCATTCCCAAAGTTTTGGAAAGAAAATGGGACGATTTAAAAGAACACACAACATTGACACTCTTATCTGTCAAACTTACAATAAATAATAATTATTTCCAGTTCAAAGATAGTTTGTACCAACAATTAGACGGTTGTGCTATGGGTTCACCAATCTCCACAACAATAGCACAAATAGTTATGGAATATGTAGAAGTATTGAAAAAACTGGATTTTAATATGATATTTTTTAAACGCTATGTAGATGACTGTTTGGCTGCTGTACCCGAAAACAAAATAGATAGCTTATTACAATATTTTAATAATTTCCACCCAAAACTGAAATTTACATCTGGAATGGAAATGGAACAGAAAATAAACTTTTTGGACTGAAATATACACAGAAATAAGACTGATAACAATCTTCATACAAAATGGTACACGAAAGATACTTGGTCGGGCCGGTATTTGAATCTTAACTTTCAACATCCAAATAAACACAAAAATAGTGTCATAATCGGTTTAGTTGATGGAGCTATAAAATTATCTTCACCCGAATTTCGCCCAGAAGTGCTAAAAAAAGTGGAAGAGACCCTAATAATGAACCACTTTTCCAAACTACTCATAACAAAAATAATTAAACAAAGAACCTTTTTACATTATAACACAAACAAAAAAAAATAAAATTAACAATACCAAAACACAAAACACTTTCATTGCATTACCGTATGTAAACCAACTGTCTGAAAAAGTAAAATATATTTTGGATAAGCATAACATAACAGTATGCCATAAGGCGAACAATTTACTAGGATAATTTTATACGAAATTAAAAAGCAAAGTTCCCATCAAAAAAAGATCTAACGTAATATATACAATTCCATGCCTAATCTGCCCTAAGAAATACATTGGCATGACGACACAATATATTGAAAATAGAGTGAATGGACACAAGTATATTAAAAACGCATCGACATCCTTACATAAACATGAACAAACATCTAAGCATGAATTTGATTTTAAAAACACCCATATTTTAGATACTGACAGAAATTATCTTAAATTAGTCATCAAAGAAATGATACACATAAAAAAGATAAAAATGTTGTAAATGTCAAGCAAGATGTCAAAAACTTAAGTCAGATATATCATAATTTGATATTTTAATAAAATATACTTGAAGCGACTCTATAATAAATATGAGTAATGATGCTTGGGACGATTTCATATACACTCATGCAAACGAGAGAACGTTATTAAAAAATAAATAATAATCTTTTTTCCTATTTTTTGCTTTTTATAAAAAGAAATCTATCCATAGCAATTGCATACCAAGTATCATAACTGAATTTTATTTTTAACATACACACAAAACTACTTTCAAGGTATGTACTATTTTATAATTTTCACTATTTTAACCTGTTATATTGTTTTAAAATTTTAAACTTTAAGACTATTTTAAAATCGTTTTTTTTTGATTAATTTTAATTAAATTAAAAATATAAATGTGTATTTCTGTGATATATGTTTATTATAAAAAAACTTTGTAATTTTGTAGATGTAACATAAATATACCAGTTCTTTTGAAGAAGCTCACTATGTAGAGCGAAACGTCAAGAAAAATTGTCGTTCCCTCCGGATAAAAACCAAGGCGGACTAACCTCCGGGTGTCCAAAATAACGGCATATATATGTGAAGGGGAACCTATTATATAGGTTTTTCTAGAGAGGGGTAAATATTTCTGAAAAAAAAATCATATATAATTTCAGAATAAGAACAATTCGTTATTCCTCCAAGTTGTATATACTGGAATAAAATGACGATGTAGTTACCTCCAATATTACTGTGATTCACTTGAGCGTAGTACGTGTCATATTTAAACATTTTCGTAGTTAAATTTACCTGTGGATGCTTCACTGGAATATTGATTTTACAGTAATCATATTAATGCTAATTGGGAATAGAATAAATTTGGATATTTCATTTATTTTTACTGTTTTAATAGAATTTATTAAAACATTTATAATATTGATCAAAAAGCACGGAGTTTAAAGTTTAGATTATGATAAAAGAATTTTTGTAATCCTCATAACAAACCCTCTTCTTAAATTATACCCGATATGATATATAAAATAAAAAAAAAAAGAGTTTAAGTTTGCTAAATTAAATTCGAAAAATTTATTAGCCCTAGGATTTTCGTTATAATATTTCTGTAAACTATAAGTAAGTCTATATTTTCTGTTTTTTTTTTATAATTTTTGATGGAGTAGTTTAGAAAATTAGGGGAAGAATGGTATTCTCGCATATTTTTCAGAATTTCGTTTTAAATATATTATTTAAAATTATAAAAGAAAATATTCTACACAACAAGCCCATTTAAATGATTTTCCACATGATATACAAAATTTAAAAAAATTAATACATAAAAATAATTTTTAAAAATCTATAAGACCTAGGACTTTCGTAAAAAAACTACAAATAAGGCGTCATAATTCCTATTAAAAAAAAATAGGTCTAGTAGATTCGGAAATAAGTGGAGATTGATCTATTTCCGCATATTTTTTGAATATCTTTTTGTTGTGTAAAATTGTGGAAAATAAAACTTGCATTCTTCATAACAAGCCCTTTTAAATGATATCCCCATATGAAAAACAATATTGAAAAATAAATGTCAATATAAATTTGTAAAATTAATTTTTAGATATTTATAAGACTTGGAACTTTCGAAATATTTTTTCTGTAAACTGCAAGTCAGACGTTATATTCACTAAATATTTTAAAATTTTAGTTGCTGGAGGGTAGTGGTCTTTCTCGCATATTTTTCAGAATTGCATTTTAAACGTGGTATTTAAAATTACGAAAAAAATATTTTTGCACACCTTATAATAAGCCGTTTTAAATGATAAAACACATGATATATAAAATGAAAAAAAAAATTGTGTATACAATTTTACCCCTCTCTAATCCTTATATCAATATTTTAAAGCGTTACAGTGCAAAATATTTTGGCCTATAAGATGTATTACCGTGCCAAATTTCAAGATTCCACATCATATTGTCTCTGAGTCTGCTGTGACAGGCGGACGAACCTGTGAGTGATCTGGTAAGGGTTCCGTTTTTCCTTTTAAGGTACGGAACCCAAAAGTAACAATTAGCCCATTTTCTAATTGTACAAAGTGACGTCCCTGAAGAATTTTTAAAAAGATTGTTATAGAAATTCATAAAATATGTATTGAATTTCCTTTTAGTACATTCTAATAAAATTTTATTCTAAGAAACATTTTTACTCAAAAACAATAGAAACCACTAGTTATGTTTTAAATATAACTCTAATTTCAACAGTGTAACTATATTCTTATTAAATTATTGGCATCAAGCGCTCCTAACGCATGATATCACGTGATAATTTGGATCCCTCCTGTCTTCCGATACTTCTTTTGGACGACATAGGCCTCCATTACAATATATTATTTGTCAACCTTATATAGTCTTGCCTAGCGACGTGTCCCACCCATGTCCATTTAAAAGTAGCAATGCGTTTTATCACATCCTCCACTTTCTTGCGTACCAAACATATTAAGCGTTCACACCACTTTTTAGAAACAGGTCCTTAAATTAGAGGCTAGCCTTACTTAATAAAACATGATAAAAATGAAAGTGGTCTTTGTATTCACGTAATTATCTGAGACATTTCCTGGAATTTTTTGATACAAACTCATAAAATAAAACTTTAAAAATATTATATGAAAACAAAACAGCATTTTTGTATATATTATTGATAATATGTAATTATAGTAGAAAATATTTATCTGTTCTTTTCTCCTGGGCCATTTTTAGTATAACTTCCTTCTAGCACTCGTATTGATTTTTTTTAGTATTTGCCTTAAAAATTTAAGACAATTTTAAACTAGCACGGAAATCACCTGTACATAACCTTAAATTTACCAGCATATCGGCGAGAAAAATACCTAATAAACAAAATTATTCCAATTTTTAAGCATCAGAAAAGAGGTAGATACGCTGAATATATATTCTGTATAACTCGGAGGGAATTACGTCTATATATATATATATATATATATATATATATATATATATATATATATATATATATATATATATATATATGACTTTTCAGTGTAATATATCGGTGTCTCATGGCCGGAGGGAACTACGTGTGGCACGTCTCCAGGGTACAAACGACACTAGCGCCGGTGGTGAACCATCGAACTTACTAGTCGAATCTGAGGTCATATATTACTCGAAGTGACCTCCAAGCATTTTTTCGTAAATCGATACAGACGACCTTGTAATGACCGATAGTAAAATATTATGTAGGGTTCGTAGTTACCTCCGAAAACGGAGGTAACTACGGTATATATGAGGGAAGTACGTACTCTATATAGGTATTTTGGAGGTACCAACGTTAAGTTAATAAATATATATATATATATATATATATATATATATATATATATATATATATATATATAATTTATGTCGGATATTCTCACGGGTGTGATGTGTAATTGAAGGTTTTCGGGCATCCCATGTATGTGCTGAATCCGTCTAAGGATTATAAAGCAGCTGACGTTTCGGTGAAATCTCATTCACCATTTTCAAAGCTCACTGTATGGCGTCTACGAGCGAATTTCGCGACGAATGGTTGCCAAAAAAAAGTAAGAGCCTAACAATTTTTTTAATCATAGTTTTGAACTCGTCTAGTATTGGGGAGTAACTGGTAAAAAAAATAGGAAAACCAAAAATGTTAAGTAACAAATTTTACTCTAGCTACTGGACTGACCCCATTCCAACTTTTTAAGAAATCAACACTGTTATCGTAAAACTCAATTTCATGATTTATATCGGTTTAAGTCAATAGCTGTAACTTTTTTTAGGCATGTAAATATGGCAGCAAGTCGTAAGGATAAAGTAACAGAATATGAATGTACTTCCTGCAAAACAGTCATTTTCGGCGATGAATTATCATTAACACGGCACTTGGCAGTGGGCAACAGAAGAAACAAACGAGAAAAAGGCAAGAAATTCGAATTTAATTGCGGCAGTACCAGTAGAAGGGTTGCGCAGTAAAACAACGTGTGCAAGTGTCTTGTTTTATTGTTTTAGGTGTAAGGCTACCGGATCCTGTTAAAGTCCTTTTCCGTTCGAAGGAAGATATATTGTCACAAGGTGCGGAGCTTGCAGCAAACGCTGAAGCAGTGTTAAATAACTCTTTAACCCGAGACTGCTGTGCCAGGATTCAGTTCGCTTTAGACGAACAATTTAGTCAATGTTCTGTTTATCCGTTTGGTTCTAGGATTTCGGGAATCGGTAATAAGGTAAGTATTGCTATGAGGATAATAATTCGTGTAAAAAAAACTACATTCATGGACAAAATTATTGAATATTTAGACTCTTTCCTAATTTTTTTTTGAAGAAATACATTTTGATCATTTAAAAACTTTGTACGAGGGTAATAGTATATTTCGGGAAGTGGCAACACTGGCGATGCTAGGTGTCATTCTGACACAGTTTTTATGAAGTTTGACAGTTTAGACGATATACGTAATCGGAACATTTTGACGTACGAACGCTATTTGTGTTGTGTTTGGTAATCATAGAAGCTCAATTTTGAATGATATATTACCATTTGTTTGCTGGATGTCTTCGGAGAATTGAGAAAAACAAACCGGAGACGACAGATCATTCTCCACCATAACAAAGCGAACTCTCTCGCATCGGATTTTTTGAGCATTCAAAACGATAAATCGATGAGTCATTCTCCATACAGTCCTGGTTTGGTACCCAGTGATTTCTTTTTGTTTCTGTACATCAACAACAAACTGCGTGGTCATCGATCGTTTACATCAGAAAAGGTGATTGATGCGCCCAAAAACCATCTCACATGTATTGATCATCGTAAAGAATATATTTAAAAACAATAAAACCATTCCAAATAAATAATAAATAAATAAATGCTCTGTTAATGGTTTAACTAATTTAAAAATTTACGATACTTGGTGATTTACAAACAGGTCTGTAAAACAGGTTAAAATTGTCAAAAGTAAACAAACAAATCAAAAGTAATCATTTACCTACAGTAGGTTCACAATTTAAGACTACACGAAGAACAAATATCCCTTTAAAAAGTGTTTGAAGACATGTCAAAGATATCCAGATCAACACGATCAGGGAGCAACTTGGTAGCTTAAAAGCACATTCTATTTAGTTGAGAAAAAGTGGAATAGTTGGTTCTATGAATATCCGCATAAAGTGCTTCCATCTATCGACTATTTCTTTGGGGTACATTAAAACCAGTATGCTTTAGTAATTCTGGAGAATCTGTTATATCAGGTCGGCAAGAAAGTAACTTCGGTTTTGTAATGTGAAATAAAACTATTTTTTTTATACAAAGGATAAACTTTAATGAAATATATATTCTCCATTTTTATTCAATGACTTGTGCCATCTTTCTTGCAGCTTCATGATTCCGCATTCATAGAAATTTTGATCGTTATGAGCAAGAAACTGAACCAAGTGCGATTTAAAGTTATCATCAGTTGGAAAAGTTTTTCCATTCAAAGAGTTTTGCCAACCTCGAAATAAATGGTGTCAGGGCTGTATGAGGGATGTGACATCTCTTTTCAACCAAGTTCCAATAATTTCCCACGAGTTACTAAAGATGAGTAAGGCTGATGGAACATAATTCCTTTGCGATTTGCCAATTCTGGCTGTTTTTCTTCGATTGCTTCATCGAGTTTCATCTAATTTGATCTGTCGCTCTTAGAAGCAGTTCAAAATACACAACACCTTTGTAGTCCTACCTTTTTTGTATGCATTTCGGCTTTAGATGTAGTTTGTGTACGATTTCAAATAAAAAAGTTTTGAGCACTTTAAATATTACCCAACTCTCTCTTGAGACTAATTTTGTCGACATTTTACTTTGAATTGAAGTTGCTTCCTGCACGCCATGAGTATAGATACAATACAGACTGTCACAGAGGCCTTGCTTTCAATGGGTTTAATTAATCAGTCTTAAAGTGACTTCTTAATATATGTACGTTTAATATAAATCTAAACGCCGTGCATACGTGTCCATTTATAATAAATAATTACTGGCACCTTACGTTAAATGGATTATAAAGTAGCAAGTTTATTGGAGATTGATTAAATTGAATTCTAAAGATTTTTTTTGGTGAGCGGAGCCCCCCGCGCCGCTGGCCCTGCGTAGGCTTTGCTACGCTACTGCATACTTATCGGTAATAAATTATAAAACAATAATTAATATTTTTACATAAAATAATCTTCTGTTTTTAAATCCATTTGAATTATCAAATTTCGTCAAAAACGCAATGTAAGGAAAACTCTGAACGATGACTGTCAATAAAATAATGTTTTGCCTGAAATCAAAAGAAAGTTTGTATTGATAAAACGAAATAACTCAATAGTCTCGGTTGTCTCTATCTTGCTAGATCCAGGGAACTTTGTGATATATAGGAAAAAAAGGAATTATATCTCTATTTTAGGGAATTTTTGAATAGGATACAAATAATTATTATATAAAAACTAATAAATAATGTTCCTTTTAACGTGTTGAGATCCAAAACAGCTTACAAATCTTGAATGCAGTTGTATATGTATTAAGAAATTTCGGTGATTTCCCATGCTCCATGGTTTTTAGTCGGTAAACTACAGGGAAATCCCGACCGCTTTATGTATTATGCAATTTTGATATAAAAATACGCAACGTTGCCGGACACATTGTGTGGGATTTTGCATCTTAAAGTTTGTTAAAGTCAAGCAATTGTTTGAATCTCTGTATTAGCCCGGAAGTAGTTAAGAGATTTAAATCAGAAATTTTGTATCGAGAGAACAAAAATCTAACATACATTTAAAAAAAGTGCGATGTTTATTTTTTAGAATAGGTAAGCGATTGGGTATATTAAGTACAGGGTGAGTCAACGATTGGATGAAGTAGATTTGTGCCTTTTCGGTGAAATTAACAAAGAAACTATATTTATTGTTTGATACAGTTTATTTTTACGCAGATTTTAAAAATATTTAGGACTCTACAGGGTGAGCCAAAAAACTAGGACAGCATAAAGTTGTATTTTTTTAAAAAGAACACCCTATATACGAATCGTATTTTCGATTTAGCTTATAATTTTAAATCTTTTTTATTAAGGGTTTACTATAACAAAACTTTATAGTTTCTGAGATAATTAAGTTTAAAGAAAAAAAGTCACATTTTCAAGCATCAATTCAATCCTAAATAACGTTTTCAATTTTGTGACAAATATATTCAAATTTGGAATTTAGCAAGGCCAAGGACAAGTTAACATAATTTTTACCTAATATTTGCAATAAAAGCTACAGGGTGTTGAACACATCGGCTCAAATTTGAACAAGTTTAAATGAATAAATATCTTTTTTTTTAAATGGTACACCCTGTATATTTTCGTTATTTAATAGAGTAATAAAAACCCTAAAAGTTTTGTTCAATATATCCTATACCTATTTATAATAGTTTTTGAGATATTTCAGTTTTTCTTATTTTCCATACTTTTTTACAGAAATAGTCTTCATTATCATAGTAGCCATGGCAAAAACAATGTAAAAGAACATTTTTCTGTGTGTCAAATTTATAACCGCAATCGCTTCTTTTGGTTTTTATGTAGTGTAGTTTGGTTTTTTTTTGCATTCATCTTATATTGTAAAATGAATTTTCCAAAGAATGAGTTAATAGATATGATTTATACAATAGGAGAGGCTCAAAAAAATTGCCTTCTTGCTCAAAGAATTTACAAAATGAAGTATCCTGATCGACGCCAGCCTAATAACCATACTTTTCAAAACTTAATGCAAAGATTTGATTCTTCTGGTACTGTTGATTATCCAAAACGTAAAGTGGTCAACAAACCAGTAACTAATGAAGAAAAAGAACTACAAGTATTATTAAATGTTCAGGAAAATCCTTATATTGGTAGCCGTCAGTTAGCAGCATTATGTGAAACATCACAATCCACCGCTAATCGTACTACCAAGAAATATAGGTATCATCCATATCACATGGAATTACACCAAGAATTGCATGGACAGGATTTTGAAAGTCGTGTAAACTTTTGTCGTACAATAAATGCGGAGATTCAATTAAATCCAAATTTATTATGCAAGGTAATGTTTAGTGATGAAGCTACTTTTAGAAGTAACGGTGCCGTAAATAGACGCAACATGCATTATTATGCCACAGAAAACCCATTTTGGATTAAAGAGGTGCAACATTAAAACCACTGGTCATTAAATGTTTGGTGTGGTATTCATCATAATCGAATTATTGGACCCCACTTTTTTAATGAACCACTAAATGGCCATAGTTACCTGAACTTTCTACAAGAAGAACTACCCCAACTGCTTCAAGGTCTCGATAGGGATGAGCTCGACAGTATGTGGTTCCAGCACGATGGTGCGCCTCCGCATTACCATCGTGAAGATCGTGCGTTTTTGGACCAACGATATCCGCAAAAATGGATTGGACGTGGGGGTTTCATTGAGTGGCCACCAAGGTCTTGCGACATCACCCCATTAGATTTCTTCCTATGGGGTTATATTAAAAATAAGGTGTATGTTAATCCACCAACAACAGTGGAAGATATGCGAAACAGGATTAGGGATACCTGTAGAACAATAACGCCACTAATTTTGTCCAGGGTCCGAGAAAATCTGCAAAAAAGACTAAATTTGTGCATTGCACAAGAGGGTCGTTTATTCGAACACTTATTAAAAAGAAATAATTAATCTCGATATTTAATAGGTAATTTTTTTGTTTCGATTTAGTATAAAAGTAAATATGTATTTGCCGTGTCGTTATTGTTGTGTTAATTTTTTCACATTATGTTTAATTAAACTATTGCCGTTGTAATATAACGAATAATGTATTTCATCATATTTAACCACATTCTGTTTGTTTCTGTAGTTTCTTTTTATTATTTTACATGGCTACTATGGTAATGAAGACTATTTCTGTAAAAAAGTATGGAAAATAAGAAAAACTGAAATATCTCAAAAACTATTATAAATAGGTATAGGATATATTGAACAAAACTTTTAGGGTTTTTATTACTCTATTAAATAACATGAAAATATACAGGGTGTACCATTTAAAAAAAAAGATATTTATTCATTTAAACTTGTTCAAATTTGAGCCGATGTCTTCAATACCTTGTAGCTTTTATTGCAAATATTAGGTAAAAATTATGTTAACTTATCCCTGGCCTTGCTAAATTCCAAATTTGAATATATTTGTGACAAAATTGAAAACGTTATTTAAGATTGAATTGATGCTTGAAAATGTGACTTTTTTTCTTTAAACTTAATTATCTCAGAAATTATAAAGTTTTGTTACAGTAAACCCTTAATAAAAAAGATTTAAAATTATAAGCTAAATCGAAAATACGATTCGTATATAGGGTGTTCTATTTAAAAAAATACAACTTTATGCTGTCCTAGTTTTTTGGCTCACCCTGTAGAGTCCTAAATATTTTTAAAATCTGCGTAAAAATAAACTGTATCAAACAATAAATATAGTTTCTTCGTTAATTTCACCGAAAAGGCACAAACCTACTTCATCCAATCGTTGACTCACCCTGTACATACTTTTACACTTTTTAAAGTTTAGATTTACTAGTCGTAGATAAAAAAAAACTTAAAAAATAAATCAAAAATTAATTAATTCACTTACGGGCGTAAAAGCAACCAATCACAGTGCGGCGACGTCACATGTAGGGCGTTAATTCGTTATTTTCAAATTCGGCGCCGAATACGTGAAATATGGTAAGGATAAAAAAAAGAGAAGAAATGTAAAATAGATAGGAATTCTATCGTAAATTAGAATATTGTAAATTGGAGATTCCAGTGAATTTACCTAGGAAAATCTAGGAAAATAAAATAAAACCATCTGGCAACAACTACGTATGGATATTCTCTCACTGGACCAACTGTATATGTTTACAGCTTTCGAACATACTCCTGTAGAAGTAGCATAACGTCAGAACTAGGGCCCGGTTGTTTGAACGCTGAATAACGTAATAATATTTTTATTTATATTTGGAAAGGTGTTGATAAACAGTAGATATTTAATTTCTTGGTACAGACATACCGATTTTATGCTATCCTTTTCTAATTGCAAAACAAAGTATGGATATATGGTTGCCTAAATTATTATTATTGTTATTTTCAATATGTAAACAATATCTAACAATATTTACCGATAAAAATAAGTTTTTAAATCCTCTTTTTGTTAATATTAATTGTAAACTTCGCATTTATAGTAATTTCTAACACTTAAAAACACCGAAAAAAGTCACGACAAGCAATTAAACTGAAATACAAGATAAGTAAATATTGTTCCGGACGGCCGGTCTCCAATCAAACTACACACCCTGTATTTTTTTAATCACTTTTTATTGTCAACCTTACTTTTGACACTTGTCAAATTATTTCAACTTGCGTCGACGAACTCTTAGAATATACTGACCAAGAAAGTCGATCTGGACCCTTTATATACCCTTTTGGTTGATACCGGAAGATTCCCTAATTCTCTAGAAGGATTTCCATACTACGTGGTGTGATAAAACTCAGAAAAAGGAATAATCCGGCGATTTCTAGACCTTCCATCATAGGCGTTCCATACTAAAAATAAGGAAATCGAATTCTCTAAAAAGTTCCAGACCTTATTTCATAGTCGTCTCCTGAGGAAATTAACAAAGGTAAAATTACTTAAATAAATTATAAACTTGTAGAAAATATATCTAAAACCCTATGAACTGCAAACACAAACTAATATTATGAAATGTGCAACGCTATAAAGTTCGTAACATTGCCCCCCTCTCAAGCCTTGATCGTCCCGATCAACCATCTTGATCTCGATAATGGGCCAATTTGTCCAGATGCACGACTTTCATCTTCGCATGAGGGCTTTTCTGAATTCGGTATACCAGATCATTTAGTCGAGTCACTACGTTTTACGGACCTTCCTAAGAATGGCCTGGAAGACGTTTTCCTTCCGGGGTCTCTTTCACCGTCGCGGTCCGTCTCAATGTACCTTCTCGTGGATGACCTGGAGAACGTTCTTCTTCCGTAGCCCCATTCGCGGTCACGGTCCCTCTCGTCACGTTCTCCTCGGTCACCGCGAGTACTCCTTCTATGTCTTCCGGAATGGTCCTTTCTTCTATCGTTTCCACCAACAGTAATTTCCGGGCAATCTCTGTAAAAGTGATCCTTGTCTCCGCACTGGTAACAACGCATGGTATTCGAATGGTACCTGCGAGCCTGATCCCTTCTTCTCGGTCTGGCATAAGTTACTCTAATGCGACAACCACATACTTCAACTCCATCGCAAGCCTTGACAGCAACTGCAGCATTTCTTTTATCTTTGTAAACAGCAAATCCAAAACAGGGAATACTATTACTTAACCAGACTTCTTTAAGTTCACCATAAGGAGCAAAGACTTTCTCCAAGTCGCTTCTTCGAACATCATCACCTATATTAGCAATATAAAGCCGATAGCCATCAGAGCCTCTGTCAGGAACATTATTGCGAGTACATTGGCTTTGTAGATGCCCCTCTTGACCACACTTCCAACAACGAATTCTATTTCTGCTACGAAAGGTTGTATTTTTGTTATCTTGTGTTTTCGCTTCATTCAAAAATTCTAGCAACTCCCTCATAAGCCTCATGAAAGTTTTCTCGTTAATCTTGCGATAATCTCGAGAAACATTGACTCCTCTTATGATTCGTTCTTGGTTCCTTGATGTCTGTTTGGCTGTTTCAAACTGAAGGGCATAAGCAAGAGCCTCGGATATTCTCTTCAGTCTGGCCATTCTTAGTGTCTGACTTGTTTCTGGGTCGCGTAAACCTTCAATAAAACTATTCACTGCTAACTCTTGCTTTAATTCTTCTGGGTATGTTGGGTAGGTCAAATTTATTAACCTCATGATATCCGCCTCATATTCTTGAAGACTTTCGTTATATTTTTGTCTTCTTCCTTGGAGTTGGGCTTTATAAACTTCTTGGAGGTGGGCTTCCCCATAGCGCATCTCCAGAAAACTAACAATGAACTCGCAATCATTCTGTTTTTCTTCAGGAATGTTACGTAGGACCTCCATAGCTTCACCTCGTAGTGCTAGAACAAGAGCACGTGCCTTTTCTGGTAAACTCCAGTTATTGCCGGTGGCGGCGGCTTCGAACTGACGGACATAGGTAAGCCAAGGTACCTTGCCGTCGAAGGTAGGTGGCTTCATCACACTAGTTGCAGGAACACCATCTACCTTTATTACACCTGTACTGGCTACTTTCTCTATTTGCAAATGTAATTGCTGCACCTGTTTGTGCATTCCTGTCATCTCATGTTGTACTTCGTCAAGTACGTCTTCTCTAATTTGTAGATGTAAATGTTGCATCTGTTTCTGGATTCCCGTCATTTCGCCATGTACGTCTTCTCTAATTTTGCTAATCTTCTGTTGCATTTCTTGTTCCATGTGCTTCATGTCTTCTTGATTTTTTTTTAAGTTCATGTCTCATGTCCTCTAGGCTTGTTTTTAGTTCTTGTTTTATGCTTTCTTGATTTTTCTGAATGTCTGCTCTCAGTTCTTGGTTCATGTTTTCCTGGCTTGTTTTCAGTGTCATCAATTCTTGTTTCATATCATCTTGACTTGTCTTTAATTCTTGTTTCATGTCATCTTGGCTTGTCTTTAATTCTTGTTTCATATCATCTTGGCTTGTCTTTAGTTCTTGTTTCATATCATCTTAATTTTTCGTCATATCTTCTTTCAATTCTTGTTTCATCTCTTCTTGGCTTTTCTTCATATCTTGAATCATCATCAGTATTTGATTTAAACCAGCCTGAAGTTGTTCTTCCATTTTTGCTTTCTGGCTTCTAGTTTCCACTGGCATACAATTTTAATTTACTTTTTTCCTTTTTCTAATTTTCTAATCTACACTAACCTCTTCTGGATTTGATCCACTTCCGACACCAATTTCTTCCGGACGGCCTATCTTCGGACACACACTGTATAATTGAACACACTATTATTTCAAAATATTTTTATTGTCAACCTTACTTTTGACACTTGTCAAACAATTTCAAGTTGCATCAACGAACTCTCAAACTAAACTGACTGAGAAAGCAGATCTGGACCCTTTATATACCCTTTTGGTTGATACCGCAAGATTCCCTAATTCTCTAGAAGGATTTCCATACTACGTGGTGTGATAAAACTAAGAAAAAGGAATAATCCGGCGATTTCTAGACCTTCCATCATAGGCGTTCCATACAAAAAATAAGGAAATCGAATTCTCTAAAAAGTTCCAGACCTTCTTTCATAGTCGTCTCCTGAGGAAATTAACAAAGGTAAAATTACTTAAATAAATTATAAACTTGTAGAAAATATATCTAAAACCCTATGAACTGCAAACACAAACTAATATTATGAAATGTGCAACGCTATAAAGTTCGTAACAATATGTTTATCTCTGTCAAACATCAAAAAAGCGTCTCCACCACCAACCATAAACAGCCTTCAAACAAATCTATTCTTGTTTAAATCTAGGGTTGGATCGAAGTTTAGAGCACTAATTTAAAACTATTTTCAAGCAATAGTGGTAATAGAGAAAATATTGAATAACTTTGTCCTCGAATATGTTATCAAAGAATTTTATTTGTTTGTAATTTTTTTATTGAGTATGTAACGTTTTAGGCTAGTGATTTGGACGTTTTTGTCGATACAGGAGAAATGTATTATGGTGAAGTAAACCAAGATCCTACAGAACAAGTTATTATGATAAGAAAAGCTTACAAAGCATTTTTTAAGAACAAAGAATATCATAATATTATTCAAGTACTCACTGCCCGTACGCCAATTCTTAAACTCCATCATATACCGACAGCGATTGACTGCGATTTGTCTTTTAAACATGGCCTTAGTGTTGAAAACACCAAATTTTTAAGGTAAAAGCACTTGTAATCATTTCGATACAATTTTAAAGAGATCTACACCCAGGATATTCAATTTATAAGATATATTTGTTGATTTGATTTCCTTAAAAACGTTTTAAAATTATTTTTAGGTTTTGTATAGAGTTGCAACCAATTATTCAACCCCTAATTTTATTGGTTAAAAAGTGGGCGGAACATATTAATTTCGAGAGCATAACTACCTATGCTCTGGCCACATTATGTATATTTTTCTTGCAAGTGAATGGATTTCTATTGTCTGTAGAGAAACTTAGAGAAATTAATAACACTGAGCCCAAAATTATAAATGGTATGCTTTTACATTATTTTTAATGGTAGTTCAAATTTTGAAGTTCTAGTTGGTTGTAGGAAGATAGATAGATGTTAGGAAAATATACAGTAAAACCTCTTTAAGACAGTTTTGAAAAGACCCAGCAAAATTCGTTTTAACGAGGAAAGCTTATTAAGCGTGAAGGGAAAAGATGAAATACATACATTCATAAATGCACAAGTATTTTGTGTATTTATAGTTATGTTATAAAGATCATTTAATAATAATACTATACGTATAATATAATTATTTCCATATCAAGAAATAGACGAATTTTGTATTTCAGTGTATATTTTTAAATTATTACTATCGGCCAAGCCCTTTCGGTCTAATTTAGACCATCCTCAGGGCTCAGACCCTAGAAACAAGAGAATATGGTCAGCAAATAAGTTTACTCAGTACTCACCAACCACACTCACTCGTCAAAGGGCACACCTTAACCCTGCCAGTTTGAGAACAGTGTCCAGTCGCCAGCGTAGCTTCCACACAGAACAACTCGTATACAATTAAAAATTGTATCTCTATCTCCTCTTTTAGCAGACATCTTCCTGGACAACTTGAAAAATGCATTAATTCCGACATTGATTTCTGAGAGCAAGATAATTAACTGGCTTCGTTATGTGGATGACTGTTTTACAGTTATTCTGGGCAATGAACAGCGGGCTATTGATGTTCTAAATAGTCTTAATTCTCTGCATCCTGTTCTAAAATTTACCTTAGAAATAGAAACCGAAAAGAAACTTAATTTCTTAGATTTAACTATCAGAAAAACCAATAATTCTCTCAGTTTCAAAATCTTTCGAAAACCCACCCAAACAGACCACATAATTCCTTCTAATTCTAACCACCCTTTACAACATAAAATCGTCTCAATAAACTGCTATGTTAATAGATTGCTCAACATTCCCATGTCAACGGAGGATTACAACATCGAGGTTAATATTCTGAAGCAAATTGCCATAAACAATGGGTATGAGCATAGTCATCGACAAATATATAGAGAAAATTAAAAACAAGAAAGAATCCCAAGAGGCTTACAGCTCGACTCCTTACAATGAAAGTCAGCAAGGGAAATTTTTCTCTCTCGTACTTAGGTCACTTCTCTAATAAAATAGCACGGACTCTAACAAACCACACTCAAAATGTGAAGATTTCATTTAAGAGTGTAAATCAATTCAGTTCCTATCTGGTCAACAACAAACAACTGATATCTCATATCCAAAAAAGTGGGCTCTATCAACTTTCTTGCCCAGACTGCCCTTCAACGTATATAGGAAAAACTATTAGACCATTAGCAGTCCGAATTAGAGAACATATTAACAAACCTCAGGCCTCTGTGTTTGGTCACCATATTAGTTTTACCAAACACAGTTTCTCTCCAACTCATAATAGTAAAATCTTATACCACTCCAGGGGTAATAACTCTAAAACCTTGGATTACAGAGAGGATCTTGAAATATGCAGGGAGATAAAGAGAAACCCCGACCATTGCCTGAATGTAAGAATGAACGACGTAAATGACCGCAACCCCATTTTCAAACTTTTTCCTTAAATCATTAAACAATTTAAATGTCTGGGAGCTGTGATTGCGTGGGGTGCAATCTTATAATAATTTTGATCATCTTTTTCAGTTTCAGACACTTCATTTTAAGTATATTAATAGTTAACACATTTCAACAAATTTTAACTACGCCTATGTTCGTGTAATTTGTTGCTTTTTTCAAAAATGGAAATTATTTCACGCTACTGAACCCAAGTGTTCGAAATATATCACAGAATGGCCGATAACAGTAACGCTGTAGATTAATAAACTTTAATTGCCCTTTCTTCCTGCCCTTTCTTTCTCGTTTTGCTCATTGTCAATGAATTATTCATTTGAAATACAATTGACAAGAAATTAAAAAATAAAACTCATACAGAAATAAAACTTATACAGAAAATCTCTACTCAGGCTTTCACATACTTGTATGTAATTTTAATTTTTGGAAAATTTTATTGCTATATTATGCTATGACTGTGTGTGGTTAACCTCACTCTTTTGGGTTGTTATTAAAAAAGTTTCTTGTTTTAATAATGTCAATGTACGCAGTGTGTTGAATGTTTTACTTTTAATTTTAATTTGGGAAAAGGAATTCTTTAAAAATTTTTAATTGTATACGACTTGTTCTGTGTGGAGGTTACGCTGGCGACTGGAGACTGTTCTCAAACCGTCAGGGTTAAGGTGTGCCCTTTGACGAGTGAGTGTGGTTGGTGAGTACTGAGTAAACTTATTTGCTGACCATATTCTCTTGTTTCTAGGGTCTGAGCCCTGAGGATGGTCTAAATTAGACCGAAAGCGCTTGGCCGATAGTAATAATTTAAAAATATACACTGAAATACAAAATCCGTCTATTTCTTGATTTCTTCGGTGTACAACCTGTTAATAACTTATTTATTATTTCCATATGACTTAAAGTAATCACCTATTTTGGTTTAACAGAGAGATTTTGATGTATTAGTAAGTACAGGACTTTCGATATAATTTAACTTTTAAAGTGCGTCTTCGCTAGTACTAGAAAAAAAAAAGATACATAACGCCTTGAATCAACTGCTGACAAAACCTGAGCGTTTGACAAAACGGGCGCTGACTCCTCTTCATCAACATCGCCATAGACTGCAACATTGTCATCGACGGAAGAATATTCTGTAGTATCATGGATTCTGTCTCTTCCAATACGATATTATATGCGTTATTTCGGAAACTTGCTATCTTGAGACAATTTTGTATAATTTTGGCCTTAATTGCTTCTCATGCCGCTGCAATATTTAGTATCGCATTATGCCTATTTATATATCGGTTATATATACCTATATCAGTTTTCTATTCGATGTTAGGCCAGCAGACAAATTTTCACCGTCTCTCGTTACTCAAGAGCAGACAGACCGCAATGGCACGTATTTCGTTCATAGAACATTTTCCTGCTTCACGTATTTATCTTCGGTTTGGGACGAGCTACGCTTGTAACTAACGAAATTTTTTAATCGCCTGTGAGACGAAATATTAACAATTAAAATATTCATAATTAACATGCTGGAGGTCACTACATATAACAGAATGCCAATACATATCTCAAAAACGGTTGTTACCATATTTTTTAAAAACTAAGGTAACGTAGATCCAAGAATTATGAATTTTTTAGAAAAAAACCCGGAATTTCTTGACCGCGTTCTTTAGAAAATAGAGATTTTTTTAAATAAAAATAATTTAAAAACATTTGACGCGTAGTGGGGTAAGTGATCACAACTTGGCAACGCGCGATAATTCAAACCTAAGTTAGTTAGGTTAGTTCTGCAGAATGTGACATTTTTTTAAATATATTACTCGATATTTTTATTTATTTTCTCATTGTGTTGGGATGTGAACATAAACTGTATAGATATGAGACTCACACTATATGAACGTTACTATACACAAGTTTATTCTATAAACCATTCAATATAGACATTTGCGGCGCTGCCAGATTTATTACATTTAAAATTATTACTGTATAAGAATGTGTCTGTATATTGAAAGTTAACGTGTGTTGGGTACGGTCTCGTACAAAAACAAAGTTCTTTAGGCCTGAGAATTTTTAACTTTTGGTACTAACTTAAAGGCTATACTTTTGTCTACGACTGTCGCGAGTGGACTACCTTAACATCGACTGCCGGCTTCTGCCCTGCAGTTTTACAAAACTTTCACTTGGCGAGGAAGTTTTGTATATCAGAAGTTACGACATGATTGCGACATCGTTTCGTCATTCCTGACTCTTCAGACGAGTGGTGTCAACTCGTAACGACGTGTGAATTGTTATGTCATATTGTTGTCTAACTGAGCGTTCGCTATCTGAAGTTGAATGTGATCTCAGTGCGTTCTTGAGTCCGACGACCGACTTCAGTTAAGAAGACACTACTTTTATATGTATACCGGGTGTCAACGAATCTATTAGACAAGTCATAATTTCTAGAGTATTATGTGTATCAAAATGAGAATTGGTACAGGTAAATGGTATGTGAAGGGGAGAGTTTTCGCATATTTTCCATTTTCCGGCCACTTCCGGTTTCACCGGAAATGGCCCCGGTTTTGAATTTTTAAATAGAACACCCTGTATATTTTAACATTTTTGGATTTCTGAGACAATTCTAGATCAGAATGTGACATTTTAAAAACTTTTTGCGTCTACTTCATTTGTTTAGAGCTACTTTTAAAATTGCATCTAAGTGGCCATGATCGGACGCAAACTAATCTAAGGGCCTTAGGTGATGTCAAAAAAATACAATCGCAAAGTTTTAGTTACTAGTATGAAAGACAGAAATAAGACAAGTTGACAAAATTACGTTTTCATTTCTAACTATTAATTTTCAAATGGCGACCCCTTTTTGACAACTACTTTTCGAAAAAAGCATTATTTGACGAATCTAACGGTACTAATTTATTTGCGATTGGATTAGACATAAGAACAGAAATTAAATATTATTAAGCAAAATACTGGATAATTTATTTACTTATGACAAGTGCGCCATGATGCATAATAATTTGCAACTGTTTTTATCAAGTCGTCTTTGGAAAACAAAGCACTCACTTAAGTAGATAATGACAGAGACATACGCTCTAAGAACTTTAAACTTAACCAAAATTAAGAAACTTTTACGTTTGTTCTTAGAGCGTATGTCACTGTCATTATATACTTAAGTGAGTGCTTTGTTTTCCAAAGAAGACTTGATAAAAACAGTTGCAAATTATTATGCATCATGGCTGTCCATGGCGCACTTGTCATAAGTAAATAAATTATCCAGTATTTTGCTTAATAATATTTAATTTCTGTTCTTATGTCTAATCCAATCGCAAATAAATTAGTACCGTTAGATTCGTCAAAGAATGCTTTTTTCGAAAAGTAGTTGTCAAAAAGGGGTCGCCATTTGAAAATTAATAATTAGAAATGAAAACGTAATTTTGTCAACTTGTCTTATTCCTGTCTTTCATACTAGTAACTAAAACTTTGCGATTGTATTTTTTTGACATCACCTAAGGCCCTTAGATTAGTTTGCGTCCGATCATGGCCACCTAGATGCAATTTTAAAAGTGGCTCTAAAAAAATGAAGTAGATGTAAAAAGTTTTTAAAATGTCACATTCTGATCTAGAATTGTCTCAGAAATCCAAAAATGTTAAAATATACAGGGTGTTCCATTTAAAAATTCAAAACCGGGGCCATTTCCGGTGAAACCGGAAGTGGCCGGAAAGTGGAAACTCTCCACTTCACATACCATTTACCTGTACCAATTCTCATTTTGATACACATAATACTCTAGAAATTATGACTTGTCTAATAGATTCGTTGACACCCGGTATATATATATATATATATATATATATATATATATATATATATATATATATATATATATATATATATATATATATATATATATATATATATCCAATCTAAGATGGATTCTAAAAATGATGTAGATACGAATTTTAGTACAAATTTTTGCCCAGATTCATGTAATTTTAATTTTTTCGTCCGCCATCTTGGATCCGTCATTTTGAATTTTGGCATTTTAATCATATATTTTAAATCAAAAACACTTTTAACACCCATACCGAGCATTTCACCAAAAACCCGTTCATAACTCGGCCGTAAGACAGGTTTATGAGGTCCTGTAAACGCCATATTGGATCCGAAATTTGTAATGTCTAATATTGGTGTAGTGATCCCCGCACTTACTTTAAACGTAATTAGATGGTATATTTTAAGTATTACAGCAATTTCATTTAACGTTTTAGGCTGGAAAACTATTACCTATACCTTGTCATTGGAAGAAACCAAAAGATATATAAAAAACTATCCTAAAACAGTGTATGAATTACTTCAGGAATTCTTTGATTATTACGCCAAATTTAACTTTAAGGATTATGTAAGTATATTTGAAATTAATTTGTATTTTATACAAGCTGTACATGTAAAACAATTTTAGTAGATTTAGTATAGTGACGACTTGGAAAACATCAGAATTACAAAACCAGTTTTTTTGATGAAGTGTTTATTCTAAGGTTGTAGAAAATATTGAAGGCATTTCTTGACCCTAATTTTTTTAATAGAAACTGATAAACTAGGTGCATACGCTGCAACATGATAGTTCAGCCTCTTTGTACTTTTAGTGAGTTGGTATTAAAAAGTAAAAGTTTTCGAAGGTTCGGTATATCAGCACTTCATGTGCTAAAAATTTCGTTACTATTTTTGATATATGATTATGATTGAATGAATGAACGAATGAAAAAGGGGTGGTGATACTAGATCATCGATGCCAATCGCCTTTGCGAATCCAAACAGCCTCGTTAGTTGAACTTGCTTAACTTCTTTCGGTAACAAAACTGTATCTCCGAAATATCTCTGTTTCAGTCCGTTGAGTGCTGGGCCTGAGAACATGGTCAACAGTTTCATTCTCCTCCAAACACCATCTGCATGTCGGGTCTCCCTCGACACCGATTCTATGAAGATGGCCCCTGAGGTGACAATGTCCTGTCTACAATCCCACCACAATTCGTAGCTCTTTCCTTCCCAAGGAGAGAAGCTCCTTAGTATGCCGTGCGTTAGGTCCAGTTATATGTTCCTTAGCACACCCTCATTTATTTATTTTTATTTATTTATTTATTTATTTATTGAATACAGCATACACAGCAGTTAAGCCAGTTACAGATACCTTTCTTAAAGTTAAAAACATTAAACTAACATTCCTAGTTAATATTATTGTCAATATTACATCTGAGCCTGAGAATCTAGCAATTTATGGTCAAGAATATCCTTATATCTACGTAAAGTAATACTACTTAAATCTACATCACTAACCTATGTATTAAAATAATTACACATTTTATATAGGGGCGAATTTTTGTAAGTATTTGTTCTAGGAAATTCTAGATAAAATGTTGGTCTTTGTCTTGTTCCACCATTATTTACCATAAATGGAAGTTGCAGCAATAGGTCTGGGCTATTTATTTTATTTTTTAAGATCTTGTATATATATACCAAATATATTTTTATACGTTTGTTTTCCAATGAAAGTCTGTTAAATATATTCAATAAGTCTAGGTGATTATAACCCTGAATAGGATAGTATCCAAATTTTTTAAAAAACATATACTTCAAAAACTTTCGCTGGACACGTTCTATGGTTCTACTCCACACTTCATATTGTGGTGACCATATTATACTACAGTATTCAAGTTTTGGCAGTACAAGACTGTCAAAAAGTGTCATGCAAACATCAACATCAAAATGTCTAGTAGATCTGATGATGAAAACTTGTGAGCTTCATTAATTTTATTTATTATATGCTCATTGAAATTCAATGAACTATCAAACAATACTCCCAAATCCTTCTGACAAGAAGTCCGTTTTAACACTATATCATTAACAGAATAGGCTTGATTTAAGACATTTTTATTCAGAGTAAAATACATTGACGAGCACTTGTTGTCATTAAGACAAAAACCGTTTATTCTACACCATTCAACAACATTATTTACATCCTGCTGTAAACAGTCACAATCATCAGCAGTCAATACTTCCCTAAAAAGTTTAAAGTCGTCTGCAAACAGTAATGCTTCTGAGTGTTTGATCACGTTACATATATTATTAAAGGCAATTAAGAATAAAAGAGGTCCCAAATTAGACCCCTGAGGAACACCAGAAATACTTCTATATACATATGATTTGGCCCCTTTTATTTCAACATACTGCTTTCTATCAGTCAGGTAAGAGACAATAATATTTATCAGATTCACTGTAACATTCAGTTGCTTAAGAGATTGTATTAAAAGGGTATGGTTCACTCTATCAAATGCTTTTGCCATATCCGTGTAGATTACATCAACTTGTGCTTTTTTATTAAAAGAGTTATGAATGTATTGTGTAAAAGTAATTAAGTTAGTTAATGTTGACTTATCTGGTAAGAACCCATGTTGGCACTCAGATATACTCTGCTTAACTTCATCATATATTCTGTTAAAAATCACTATTTCAAATAACTTTGACGTTGCATTTACTATGCTAATAGGCCTATAATTAGTTACTTCGTGCTTTACCCCTCCTTTGAAAGCTCATTCTAGGAGCTGCCCTCCACGATTCAATACATTTGCTTTCCAGCAACGATTTTAATTCCCTTTTGCCAATAGCAATTGGGACAGCTTGGGGTCCATACGGTTCAGTCGCCGAACCCAACTTTGCCAGACGGCCTGCTTCCTCATTCCCGCGTATGCTTGAGTGACCCGGGACCCATACGAGTCTGACTGTGCAGCCTTTCCTTGTCATACCATTTAGTACATTCTTGCACTCAGACGCCAGTCGCAAAGTCACGACATAAATTTCCGCTACGGAAATTGTCGCACGTTGTCCGAGAGCGTAGTACTCTCCGACTCCTTTGCTTCTGCCGAATACTCCGGCTCCAGCTCTTTCATCTTGTGGAGATCCATCAGTATACTACCAGGAGCCATTATACGGAAGATTTTGTTCTCCTTTCCAATCCTCTCTACTTGACATACATATCTCCAGGGAGAGGCTGGTTTTTAAAAGCGGCATCATGTAGTCTGTCCGCATGGGGAGTGATGGACACCTCTCTACCGCGCTTTCCCAGACACCTGAGTCGCCGCCCGTTCCAATTCCAAGATGTTCCAGGCAACTGAGACGATAAACAGTCTTCAGGGCCTCGTTCTTTATATATAAGTGAAGAGGAGGCAGGTTCGCCAGGACTTCCAGAGTCCTGGTGGGAGCAGTCCTCATCGCACTCAATATTCCCACACGAGCCATGCTCTGAACTTTGTCAATTTGAAGAATGTGTTTGCGCTATGATTATGATTGGCGTGTTCTGGGAGGGTTCCGCTTTTTGAGTGCTTGTTTTTTGTTTCTTTAATCTTACTTCTAAAAGGTCTTCATTTCTTTAATTTTAAAGCGACGAAGCGGCGGAATAAACATCTTATGCAACTATAAATGATTTAAAGCTTTCCTGCTCTACTAATAGGGCAGGGACTAAAACCTTAAAACGCATTGTTGTCATATTTCGCGAGCCTTAAATAGCAATTGCATTTAAAATAGCATGTACAGGGTGAGTCAATGATTGGATGAAGTAAGTTTGTGCCTTTTCGGTGAAATTTACAAAGAAACTATATTTATTGTTTGATACAGTTTATTTTTATGCAGATTTTAAAAATATTTAGGACTCTACAGGGTGAGCCAAAAAACTAGGACAGCATAAAGTTGTATTTTTTTAAATAAAACACCCTATATACGAATCGTATTTTCGATTTAGCGTATAATTTTAAATCTTTTTTATTAAGGGTTTACTATAACAAAACTTTATAGTTTCTGAGATAATTAAGTTTAAAGAAAAAAAGTCACATTTTCAAGCATCAATTCAATCCTAAATAACGTTTTCAATTTTGTGACAAATATATTCAAATTTGGAATTTAGCAAGGCCAAGGACAAGTTAACATAATTTTTACCTAATATTTGCAATAAAAGCTACAGGATGTTGAACACATCGGCTCAAATTTGAACAAGTTTAAATGAATAAATATCTTTTTTTTTTAAATGGTACACCCTGTATATTTTCATGTTATTTAATAGAGTAATAAAAACCCTAAAAGTTTTGTTCAATATATCCTGTACCTATTTATAATAGTTTTTGGGATATTTCAGTTTTTCTTATTTTCCATACTTTTTTTACAGAAATAGTCTTCATTATCATAATAGCCATGGCAAAAACAATGTAAAAGAACATTTTTCTGTGTGTCAAATTTATAACTGCAATCGCTTCTTTTGGTTTTTATGTAGTGTAGTTTGGTTTTTTTTGCATTCATCTTATATTGTAAAATGAATTTTCCAAAGAATGATTTATACAATAGGAGAGGCTCAAAAAAATTACCTTCTTGCTCAAAGAATTTACAAAATGAAGTATCCTGATCGACGCCAGCCTAATACCCATACTTTTCAAAACTTAATGCAAAGATTTGATTCTTCTGGTACTGTTGATTATCCAAAACGTAAAGTGGTCAACAAACCAGTAACTAATGAAGAAAAAGAACTACAAGTATTGTTAAATGTTCAGGAAAATCCTTATATTGGTAGCCGTCAGTTAGCAGCATTATGTGAAACATCACAATCCACCGCTAATCGTACTACCAAGAAATATAGGTATCATCCATATCACATGGAATTACACCAAGAATTGCATGGACAGGATTTTGAAAGTCGTGTAAACTTTTGTCGTACAATAAATGCGGAGATTCAATTAAATCCAAATTTATTATGCAAGGTAATGTTTAGTGATGAAGCTACTTTTAGAAGTAACGGTGCCGTAAATAGACGCAACATGCATTATTATGCCACAGAAAACCCATTTTGGATTAGAGAGGTGCAACATCAAAACCACTGGTCATTAAATGTTTGGTGTGGTATTCATCATAATCGAATTATTGGACCCCACTTTTTTAATGAACCACTAAATGGCCATAGTTATCTATACTTTCTACAAGAAGAACTACCCCAACTGCTTCAAGGTCTCGATAGGGATGAGCTCGACAGTATGTGGTTCCAGCACGATGGTGCGCCTCCGCATTACCATCGTGAAGTTCGTGCGTTTTTGGACCAACGATATCCGCAAAAATGGATAGGACGTGGGGGTTTCAATGAGTGGCCACCAAGGTCTTGCGACATCACCCCATTAAATTTCTTCCTATGGGGTTATATTAAAAATAAGATGTATGTTAATCCACCAACAACAGTGGAAGATATGCGAAACAGGATTAGGGATACCTGTAGAACAATAACGCCACTAATTTTGTCCAGGGTCCGAGAAAATCTGCAAAAAAGACTAAATTTGTGCATTGCACAAGAGGGTCGTTTATTCGAACACTTATTAAAAAGAAACAATTAATCTCAGTATTTAATAGGTAATTTTTTTGTTTCAATTTAGTATAAAAGTAAATATGTATTTGCCTTGTCGTTATTGTTGTGTTAATTTTTCACATTATGTTTAATTAAACTATTGCCGTTGTAATATAACGAATAATGTATTTCATCATATTTAACCACATTCTGTTTGTTTCTGTAGTTTCTTTTTATTATTTTACATGGCTACTATGATAATGAAGACTATTTCTGTAAAAAAGTATGGAAAATAAGAAAAACTGAAATATCTCAAAAACTATTATAAATAGGTATAGGATATATTGAACAAAACTTTTAGGGTTTTTATTACTCTATTAAATACCATGAAAATATACAGGGTGTACCATTTAAAAAAAAGATATTTATTCATTTAAACTTGTTCAAATTTGAGCCGATGTGTTCAACACCCTGTAGCTTTTATTGCAAATATTAGGTAAAAATTATGTTAACTTGTCCTTGGCCTTGCTAAATTCCAAATTTGAATATATTTGTCACAAAATTGAAAACGTTATTTAGGATTAAATTGATGCTTGAAAATGTGACTTTTTTTCTTTAAACTTAATTATCTCAGAAACTATAAAGTTTTGTTATAGTAAACCCTTAATAAAAAAGATTTAAAATTATACGCTAAATCGAAAATACGATTTGTATATAGGGTGTTCTATTTAAAAAAATACAACTTTATGCTGTCCTAGTTTTTTGGCTCACCCTGTAGAGTCCTAAATATTTTTAAAATCTGCATAAAAATAAACTGTATCAAACAATAAATATAGTTTCTTTGTTAATTTCACCGAAAAGGCACAAACCTACTTCATCCACTCGTTGACTCACCCTGTACATGGTTTCTTATCGATAATGGATGTGGCAACACACATACACAGAATGTCCATCTTGAATAGACTTGAAAACAATATTTCTTTTTGTTACACTCTGTATCAATATAATGATTTTTTTTTAGGTGGTCTGCCCTTTGCTTAGCATGCTCATAAAACGAACTTTATTTTCGGATCACCCCGAAGAACTACCTCCGGAAATGGCCGGCTACCTCACACAACTTGACGGCGAGGACCCAGAAGTTTTCAGGTCAAACTCGTGCATGTGCATTCAAGATCCATTTGATCTTAGCCATAATTTAACTAAGGCAACGCAACAGGGTATACTGGCAAAGTTCCAGAACATGTGCAAATTAAGCGTAGCCCATCTTCAATCGATCAAATAACTTAAAACTGTGCACTTATTGTATAAATATTGAAAAGAAATTAAATTGTCATATAAGTTTGACATTTTTTAAGTGTTTCTTGTGGATTTTTATCAGATATATGTTTTTAATTTAATTAATTATTTTTTTTCTATCATGATATATTTTTATGACAAAGGTACTCTTTGAAAATATATTTTTGCACTAGTGACTGTATTATAAACTTCATTTATATTATTATTAAAAGAACATTGTCACCATCGTGGCCTGCCAGAAATTCTACATGAGGTGCTTCTTTGATGGAATGATTGGGTTTACTCTGAATTTTTGACTGGAACATGACCAAATACCAACATATAAAATAAATCTTTGATCCCAACATTAAAGGACGGATGTATATAAATCCCCATAAGTCCATCTCCTCGTTCCCAATGTCTTTAGTGGGAGATGGAAAAGCGCTATAGGCCAATAAAGAAAGCGGGTTTTATGTAATTTTAAATTGATTTGACAGCAAGGATTTTCTAAACAAAATGTTAGGTTATAGTCATGTTTATTATCTGTAAATCAAGCTTTAAATACGAAGACGAACTTTTATTGAAGTTTATTGATCGTTTTTTAGGAATACATAAAATTTCATAAAAATTTGGAGTTCATCGATATTTTGGGAAAAATATATAAACATAACCATCCTCGAGGACATTCAAAATAACCAATAAAATGAAAGCATTTAGCGATGCGGTTTCACATTGTTGTGTTCATATTATACTCATTGCTTTTGCGTTGTTTGTCAAAAATTTACAGTAATAGAATCTAATCAAAGTATAATTGTTTTTATCATTCCAAGAAAAGGACTACGTTTATTACACTAGTGCAGGAATATGTTTTATGTACGTACCATTATCGAGTGAATTTGCACTATAGTGGAACAAATTGTAACATAACATAGTCAACATCGGAATTTAAATTAAGTTGATTTTTAAAAAATTGTTTGATTTTAATTGTTTGATTTTTAATCTGTTCTTTTAGCCAAGCAAGTATATAAAATTTATCTTTTAATATATTTTGAGTATTATTTTTCCAGAAAGTTGAACCCTATCAGAAACACGTAAAAAAAGGGTTGCTTGTCGAACATACGGTTAACGTTGTTAATTTCTTCGCAGTTTTAGTGCACGTTTGTCATTGGTTTAATTAGAAACATGTTCCCGCAAAATTTTATTGCAAAAGATGGACTTACGTATGTTATTTTATTTTTTTTTTATTTTAAAGCAGTGGTTTCTAACCTTTTTCTAATAATGCGACCCTTATTCCATGTTTTAAAGATGTTTGCGACCCTCCTTTCCCATCGGCCATATTTGATCAAAATAAAATAAAAAATAAAGGGTTAAAAAAACAATATTCTTTGTTTGACGACAAAATCATCATTTTATACTATATAATGATTTACAAGCTAAACGGCTTCGCACTCCCTCCAAGGATCATTCACTCATACCAGGCATGCAAAGACACCAAAAGTATGAAGCTCTGTGGGGACCCTTTCCATGTTATCGGGTCCTAGGTGGCGTGGTCTTCTGCACTTCCTACAAACTTTCGGACGGTTCGCGCGGTTGCAAGGAGAACCGCTTTATACAGATGCTCACTAAGACCCAGTCCCTTGATGTTCTGCAGGAGGTTCTTTGGTATCACTCCAGTTGTTGATATTATTATAGGAATCGTGTGGACTCTGTTCATTGCCCACTGTC
This sequence comes from Diaprepes abbreviatus, assembly GCA_034092305.1. Taxonomy (NCBI): domain Eukaryota; kingdom Metazoa; phylum Arthropoda; class Insecta; order Coleoptera; family Curculionidae; genus Diaprepes; species Diaprepes abbreviatus. The sequence continues at coordinate 1,114,380 of JASJET010000291.1, forward strand.
TGCGGATTTGCACCCCCAGATCTCTGTATTTGGCGATCTTCTCGTTGTACAGCGATATCGATTAGTGTAGTTCGCCTGGAAATTTTATCTGTTAGTATAATGTCTGGCCTGTTATGAGCAACTGTTTGATCTGTCAGGACCGTTCGATCCCAGTATAACTTGAACTCCTTGTTTTCAAGAATAGGCTCTGGATTATATTTGTAGTAAGGCACCTTTCCTACCTGCAATAGTTTTAACTTATCTGCCAACTCTTGGTGTAGTATCTTAGCGGCTGAATCGTGTCTTTCCTTATACTCGCTTGCGGCAAACGCTTGGCATCCTCCAGTTATGTGCTGGATCGTCTGTGATGTTCGACAGCCATATCTACATTGGTCATTTTCTATTGAGGGATCTCTGATAATGAATTTCCGATAGTTCGTCGGAATAACCTGGTCTTGGATAGCTAACAAGAAGCCCTCCGTTTCCGAAAACATCTGTCCTGAAATCAACCAGTAGTTCGACGCTAAGTTGTCGACATTGTCCTGGTTGACCTCATTTGGATGCCGTCCATGAAGTGGCTTCTGCAGCCAAGCTTGTAACTTCTCTTGGTCTGTTCGGTGGTGAGAAGCAATATCCCGTTCCCTCAGCTGTAGCGGCGTTGAATCGTCTGCCTCGCATATTGCTTATACTATATTATATATATATATATATATATATATATATATATATATATATATATATATATATATATATATATATATATGTTTTTTCTTATTTTTTTTTCTTGGATTTTTCTATTTGTATATTTTTTAAAGTTTTTGATTTTCTTGGGTGTAAAATCCGTTTTATTAATAAAACTGCATATGTTTTATTTGTTATGCATATCTATTTGACGTTTCGGTCACAGTTGACCTTCTTCAGAATGATTTTTTATAACAATAATAGAAACAAATTTTTGCTATATTATAACATAAAATGAATAAGTTAAATTTAAAACATATCTTATATAAGTTTTTGCCGAGGAACTTAGACTACATATTGTTAACACATGGTTCACTTTTTGACCAGATACTACAAAAACCTTGCTTTTTGTGTCGCATCTTTATTTAAACTGAAATTTTATTTTATGGGTTCCGGTGGTCAAGGGCTTGGATTTTTTTTCGCCTTAAGGGTCCTTGCCTGACTATTATTTTTTTCTTATTTTTGGAGTGATTTATTTTTGAGATCATTTTGTGTATATTTAATTTATTTTGGGGGTTATTTTAGGATATTGTAATATATTTTACTTAGGTGTTTTGTATCAGCTTTTGTATTTATAGATTTCTTATTTTTTTGAATTGCGATCATTTCATAAAATTCACGCTTTTTTTTATTGTTTTCTGTTTTGAGAATTTTTACATTTTCAAAATCAAAAGTGTGTTGTTTTTCTGTACTGTGGTTTGTCAATGCGGTCTTATTATGTTTGTCGTATTTGTGTCCATTAATCCTGTTTTTAAGATGTTGACTGGTTTGGCCGATGTAAACTCCGTCACAATTTTTACATGGGATCTCATATACTACGTGTGTTTTTTTGTCTTTAGGTATTTTGCATTTTAAGTTACTAAAGTTTTTTTTTAATAGATTGTGTCCTTTGTGACTAACAATTATATTTTGATTTTTGAGGACATTTTGAGGTTTTTCTGAGAGTTGTGGTATATATGGTATCGAAACATATTGGTTTTGTTGTTTTGTTTTTTGGTGTTGAGGGTTTTGGTTGTTGTTATTGTAAAATTTGTGTATTCTTTTTTTGAAAGTATTGTTTATAATTTTAGTGGGATAACTGTTTAGTACTAAGGCTTCCTTTGCTTTTTGAATTGCTTCGTTACGATATTCTGGATCGGATAATTTTATGGCACGGTCTGCAATTCCTATTACTACCGACTTTAGTAACTTAAAATGCAAAATACCTAAAGACAAAAAAACACACGTAGTATATGAGATCCCATGTAAAAATTGTGACGGAGTTTACATCGGCCAAACCAGTCAACATCTTAAAAACAGGATTAATGGACACAAATACGACAAACATAATAAGACCGCATTGACAAACCACAGTACAGAAAAACAACACACTTTTGATTTTGAAAATGTAAAAATTCTCAAAACAGAAAACAATAAAAAAAAAAGCGTGAATTTTATGAAATGATCGCAATTCAAAAAAATAAGAAATCTATAAATACAAAAGCTGATACAAAACACCTAAGTAAAATATATTACAATATCCTAAAATAACCCCCCAAATAAATTAAATATACACAAAATGATCTCAAAAATAAATCACTCCAAAAATAAGAAAAAAATAATAGTCAGGCAAGGACCCTTAAGGCGAAAAAAAATCCAAACTCTTGACCACCGGAACCCATAAAATAAAATTTCAGTTTAAATAAAGATGCGACACAAAAAGCAAGGTTTTTGTAGTATCTGGTCAAAAAGTGAACCATGTGTTAACAATATGTAGTCTAAGTTGTGATCCTCGGCAAAAACTTATATAAGATATGTTTTAAATTTAACTTATTAATTTTATGTTATAATATAGCAAAAATTTTTTTCTATTATAGTTATAAAAAATCATTCTGAAGAAGGTCAACTGTGACCGAAACGTCAAATAGATATGCATAACAAATAAAACATATGCAGTTTTATTAATAAAACGGATTTTACACCCAAGAAAATCAAAAACTTTAAATATATATATATATATATATATATATATATATATATATATATATATATATATATATATATATATATATATATATATATTAGTTTATTTTTGTATCTTAAACCTTTTGTTAATATTTTTTTGTAATATTTTCTTGGGTATAGGTTTTTCCATTTGAAAATCAAAAGACAACAATTTTTCTGACGTTTCGCTCTAACATAGTGAGCTTCTTCAAAGTTATGGTATTTATCTTGAATCTGCATAATTACAATTTTTTTTTATAAACATGTATCCCAGTAATTGTTCTACATACCTATTACATTTATATTTTTAAGTTAAATACAATTAATAAAAATAAAACAGATTTTACATCACTTTTAAAATTAAAACAAAACGATACACAGGTTGAAATAGTGAAAACTATAAAATAGTACATACCTTGAAAGTAGGTTTGTGCGTATGTTAAAAATAAATTCAATTATTACAACTTGGTATGCAATTGATATGAATAAATTACTTCTTATAAAAAAGCAAAAAATAGGAAAAAAGATTATTATTTTTTTTTAATAACGTTCTTTGATTTGCATGAGTTTATACCAAATTGTGGCAAGCATCAGTACATTATTTCTAAAATTTATTATAGAGTTGCTTCAAGTGTGTCATATTAAAATATCAATTTATAGTGTATCTGACTTAGGTTTTTGACGTCTTTTTTGTCATTTACAGCATTTTTATCTCTTTTTTTATGTATCATTTCTTTAATGACCAGTCTGTGATAATTTCTGTCAGTATCTAAAATGTGGATGTTTTAAAATCAAATTCATACTTAGTTGTTTGCTCATGTTTATGTAAAGATGTCGATGCGTTTTTAGTATACTTGTATCTATTAATTCTATTTTCAATACATTATGTCGTTATGCCAATGTATTTCTTAGGACAGTTTAGGCATGGAATTACATATATTACGTTAGATCTTTTTCTGGTAGGAACTCTGCTTTTTAGTTTCGTATAAAGTGATCCCAGTAAATTATTCGCCCTGTGACATACCGTTATGTTAGCTTACTTAAAATATATTTTATTTTTTCTGACAGTTGGTTTATATACGGTAATGCAATGAAAGTGTTTTGTATTGTGGTATTGTTAATTTTTTTTTGTGTTATAATGTCAAAAGGTTCTTTGTTTTAATTATTTGTTTTATAAGGAGCTTGGGAAAATGGTTCGTTATTAGGGTTTCTTTTACTTTTTTTAGTATTTCTGGGCGAAATTCGGGTCAAGATAATTTTATACCTCGATCAACGAAATGTAGATTCTTTGTATACAAATATACCTAATGACATCATTCTCGAAGTTTTAGAAAAAAAAATGTACGAATTTAAAAGAACACACAACACTGACACTCAATGAATTTAGAGTCTGTAAAACTTACAATAAACAATAATTATTTCCAGTTCAAAGATAGTCTGTACCAACAATTAGACGGTTGTGCTATGGGTTCACCAATCTCCTCAACAATAGCACAAATAGTTATGGAATATGTAGAAAAAGAAGCATTGAAAAAATTGGATTTTAATGTAATATTTTTTAAACGCTATGTAGATGACTGTTTGGCTGCTGTACCTGAAAATAAAATAGATAGCTTAGTACGATATGTTAATAATTTCCACCCAAAACTAAAATTTACATCTGAACTGAACATAAAATAAATTTTTTACACTTAACTATACACAGAAATAAGACGGATAACAGTCTTCATACAAAATGGTACAGAAAAGATACTTGGTCAGGCCGGTATTTAAATTTTAACTCTCAACATCCAAATAAACAGAAAAATAGTGTTATGATCGGTTTAGTTGATCGAGCTATAAAATTATCTTTACCCGAATTTCGCCCAGAAGTGCTAAAAAAAGTAGAAGAAACCCTAATAATGAATCATTTTCTCAAACTCTTCATAAATAAAGTAATTAAACATAGAACCATTTTACATATAACACAAACAAAAAAACAATACCACAACACAAAACACTTTTATTGCATTACTGTATATAAACCGTCAGAAAATTTTTTTTTAAGTAAGCATAACATAACGGTATGCCACAGGGCGAGCAATTTACTTGGATCACTTTATACGAAATTAAAAAGCAAAGTTCCCACCAAAAAAAGATCTAACGTAATATATGCAATTCTATGCCTAAACTGTCCTAAGAAATACATTGGCATGACGACACAATATATTGAAAAATGGACACATATACTAAAAAGGCATCGACATGCTTACATAAACATGAGCAAACAACTAAGCAGAATTCGATTTTAAAAACACCCACATTTTAGATACTGACAGAAATTATCACAAAGTGGTCATCAAAGAAATGATACATATAAAAAGGGATAAAAATGCTGTAAATGACAAACAAGATGTCAAAAACCTAAGTCAAATATACTATAATTTGATATTTCAATATCATATACTTGAAGCGACTCTGTAATAAATATTAGAAACAATGTAATGATGCTTGGCACGATTTGGTATAAACTCATGCAAATCAAAGAACCTTATTTAAAAAAAAAATAATAATCTTTTCTCCTAGTTTTTGCTGTTATAAAAAGTAATCTATCCATATCAATTGCATACCAAGTTGTAATAATTGAATTTATTTTTAACATACGCACACAGCTACTTTCATGGTATGCACTATTTGTAATTTTGTAGATTTAAGATAAATATATCATAATTTTGAAGAAGCTCACTATGTAGAGCGAAACGTCAGAAAAACTGTTGTCTTTCGATTTTCAAATGGAAAAACCTATGCCCAAGAGAATATATATATATATATATATATATATATATATATATATATATATATATATATATATATATATATATATATATATATATATATATATATATATATATATATATATATATATATATATATATATATAATTTTTCTTAATTTTGTATTTTCTTGGGTTTAGGTTCGTTCTATAATTAATAAAACACAAAACGATTGACGTTTCGCCCTTTATTTAAGGCATTTTCAAAATTTTTTCCTAAAAAAATATATAATTAAAATACATCAATATAAAAAACATATTTTACACATTTTGGAAAACAAACAAGACACTTAAAAACAGTAGTCAAAAACTTTAAAACATTTTAAAAATATTTAATTTTACCAGTACATACCTTGACATTTTGCTGTTCTGTTTCTAAATAAACTTTAAATTTTCATCGTTAACTGAGGATACGTGGAATGCGAATGTGTTTTATTTTTTTAAATATTTTTTATATTTTACAATGTATATAAAAAAATAAATAAGGTATATGTTTGGTTTTATGTTTAAGAGGATATTCTATTTTTGATTCTTATTTGACTGGATCGAATATTTAATGGTTTTGTTTAAATTAGGTTTGCATAAATGTGGCTCAAATTTCCTATATCTGTTCTGTCGTTAACAGTGTTTTTATCTTTTTTAATTTCAATCATTTCCTTTATCTGTAATTTTTGGTAATTCATATCTTTGTTTTTTATAATGGTACTGTTATAATCAAAAGTGTGTTTTTCGTCCTGTGTGTTTGTTTAACGCTGTTGAGGCGTTTTTAGTATATTTATGGTCATTTAATCTGTTCTTCAGTAATTGGCTCGTCATGCCTATATATTTCTTGGGACAATTTGTGCAAGGGATCGAATATATTATATTTGATTTATTCATTAGAGGAGTTTTACTTTTTAAATTTGTGAATAATGTATTTAATTTATTATGTGACCTGTGGCATACGATAATATCATGCTTTTTTAAAATGTATTTTATTTTTTCTGACAGCTTACTAGTGTAAGGTAATGCCACATATTTCTGCTGTTTATGTTCTATGTTTTTTGTTTTTACGTTGTTGTAAAACTTATATGTTCGTTTATCAATTATTTTGGTGATAGTCTTTTCGTTGAAATTATTATTTATTAGTGTCTCTTTTACTTTTTGAAGTATTTTTGGTCGGAATTCTGGAGATGTTAGGGAGATAGCACGATCAGATAGACCGATTATAACGCTGTTTTTTTTTGAGTTTTTGAATGATTAGAGAAATAGTTTAGATATCTACCTGACCAAGTTGGTTTGGTGTACCATTCAGTTAAAATTTTGTTTTTTCTGCGTATAAGTGTCATATCTAGAAAATTTATTTTATTATTATTCTCTGTTTCGGATGTGAACTGTAATTTTTCGTTGAAACTGTTAAACTCTTTGAGAATTTAATTTATTTTATTTTGTGGTACGGCTGCTATGCAATCATCGACAAAACGTTTGAAAAATATTATATTAAAATTTAATTTTTCTAAGACTTTTTCCTCTAAATATTCCATTACTAGCTGAGCAATGGTAGATGAAATTGGTGATCCCATAGCACATCCATCGAGTTGTTTATAAAAGGTATTTTCATACTGAAAATAATTTGTATTAAGAACGAGGTCAACAGCATCCATAAAATTATTTTTTGATAGCGTTGTATGTTTTTTTAAAATTTCCCATTTTTCTGCTAAAATAGTGTGGACAAGTTGATTTGGTATGTTTGTATACAAAGATATAACATCTAGCGAAATGAGTCTGTAATTTTCAGGTAGGTTTACTTTATCAATAAATTTTTTAAAGGCGAATGAATCTTTAATCTTGATTTAGAAACAGAACAGCAAAATGTCAAGGTATGTATTGGTAAAATTAAATATTTTTAAAATGTTTTAAAGTTTTTGACTACTGTTTTTAAGTGTCTTGTTTGTTTTCCAAAATGTGTAAAATATGTTTTTTATATTGATGTATTTTAATTATATATTTTTTTAGGAAAAAATTTTGAAAATGCCTTAAATAAAGGGCGAAACGTCAATCGTTTTGTGTTTTATTAATTATAGAACCTAAACCCAAGAAAATACAAAATTAAGAAAAATGATATAATCTATGGTTCAAGAATCAAGAAAATAAATATAAATATATATATATATATATATATATATATATATATATATATATATATATATATATATATATATATATAAACGGATCGTCGTTCCCTCCGGGCAAAAACCAAGGCGGACTAACCTCCGGGTGATTGTCTTAAATTATGCCCAAAATAACTGCATATATGTGAAGGGGAACTTATTGTATAGGTTTTTCAAAAGAGGGGTAAATATTTCTGAAAAAAAAAATCACATAATTTCAGAATAAGAACAGTTCGTTGTTTCCTCCAATATTACTGTGATTAACTGGAGGGTAGTACGTGTCATATTTAAACATTTTCCTAGTTAAATTTATCTGTGGATTCTGTACCGGAATATTGATTTTACAGTAATCATATTTATGCTAATTGGGAATAGAATAAATTTGGATATTTCATTTATTTTTGCTGTTTCAATAAAATTTATTAAAACATTTATAATATTGATCAAAAAGCACAGAGTTTAAAGCTTAGATTACGATAAAAGTATTTTTGTAACCCTCAAAACAAACCCTCTTAAATTCGATAATACTCGACATGACATAGAAAAAAAAAAAAGAGTTTAAGTTTGCTAAATTAAATTCGAAAAATTTATTAGCCCTAGGATTTTCGTTATAATGTTCTTGTAAACTATAAGTAAGTCTATATTTCCTGTTTTTTCTTATAATTTTTGATGGAGTAGTTTAGGAAATTATGGGGAAGATGGTCTATTCTCTCATATTTTTCAGAATTTCTTTTTAAATATACTATTTAAAATTATAAGAAAACATTATTCTACACAACAAACCCATTTAAATGATTTCCCATATGATATACCAAATTAAAAAAAAAATTAATATGTAAAAATAATTTTTAAAAATCTAAAAGACCTAGGATTTTCGTAAAATTTTTTTTGCAAACTACAAATAAGGCGCTATATTCCCTATTTAAAAAAAAAGATCTAGTAGATTCGGAAATAATTGGAGATTGATCTATTTCCGCATATTTTTTAGAATATGTTTTTATTGTGTAAAATTATGGAAAATAAAACTTGTATTCTTCATAACAAGCTTTTTTAAATGATATCCCATATGAAAACCAATATTTGAAAATAAATGTCAATATAAATTTGTAAATATTTATAAGACTTGGGATTTTCCAAATATTTTTTCTGTAAACTGCAAGTAAGGCGCGTTATATTCACTAAATATTTTAAAATTTTAGTTCCAGGAGGGTAGTGGTCTTTCTCGCATATTTTCCCGAATATCTTTTTAAATGTGGTTTTTAAAATAATAAAAAAAAAATATTGAAATCGGAGGCGTCGAGTTAGGACACCTTCTTTGTAAGTCTCGTGATACCAAACATATTAAGCGCTCACACCACTTTTTAGAAACAGGTCCTTAAATTGGAGGCTAGACAATATAACGTTACTTAATAAAACATAATAAAAATGAAAGTAGTCTTTGTATTCACGTAATTATCTGAGGCATTACACAGAATTTTTGGATATATTATTGATAATTTGTAATTATAGCAGAAAATATTTATCTGTTCTTTTCTCCTGGGCCATTTTTTAGTAATACTTCCTTCTAACACTCGTATTGATTTTTTTAGTATTTGCCTTAAAAATTTAAGCCAATTTCCAACTAGCACGGAAATCACCTGTTCATAACCTTAAATTTACCAGAATTTCAGCGAGAAAAATACCTAATAAGCAAAATTATTCCAACTCTTATGCATCAGAGGTAGATACGCTGAATATATATTCTGTATAACCCGGAGGAAATTAAGTCGTATATATATATATATATATATATATATATATATATATATATATATATATATATATATATATATATATATATATATATATATATATATATATATATGACCTTATCAGTGTCTCATGGCTGGAGGGAACTACGTGTGGCACGTTTCCAGGGTACAAACGACACTAGCGCCGGTGGTGAACCATCGAACTTACTAGTCGAATCTAAGGCTATATATTACTCGAAGTGACCTCCAAGCATTTTTTCGCAGATCGAAATAGACGACCTTGTAATGGCCGATAGTAAAATATTATGTAGGGTTCGTAGTTACCTCCGAAAACGGAGGTAACTACGGTATATATGAGGGAAGTACGTACTGTATATTAGTATTTTGGAGGTACCAACGTTAAGTAAATATATATATATATATATATATATATATATATATATATATATATATATATATATATATATATATTGTGTTATGTTCTTCGTAGGATTATGGTCCGTTAATAAAAGGGGTTCAAAACGTGATCATGGTGTCATATTTTCTATTTTACATTTTTTAAAAATTAACGTTTCGGTAATTTATTTTACCTTCGTCAGAATATAGTGTTTAGCTTGAACAATAATTCACGAACAAACACTGCACTCACTGTGTGTAACTCAGCTGAGTATTATATTAAATTGGAAATATAGATTTCATAAAATAACAAAATAAAGATGAAAACGTGCGTCATCTTGAAGTTAGAGTAGTACTCTACCATCGATGTGAGAGCTCAAATACAATAGATCTGAATTGACCGACTAGTCAGCAGCTTTTCCTGAACCATGAAGTTGTGTTTGTGGTATAGGTAAGCTCTAATAATGTGTAGTAGTTTCACTAAAACTGCAAGAGCCAAGAAGATAGCTCAGACTTCCAGAGTGTGTTTGACACAGTGAGATTTAGCATAGTTACTAATATGGGACAGCAGCAAATCGTGGGCGAAACGGCCATACGCTACCAAAATAATCCGTCCGCAGGAGTCCACGATTAAGTTATGTCACAAAGGTACTCCAACCAGCTTCAGTAAACATGTTTTATCGATATAGTAGAGGCACTACTGCGCACCAAGATTTTCAATGAAGATGGGACATCAATACTCAAAAACATTTATATATATAAAAATTTTATTTAAAACAACCTTTTTCATATAAAGTAATTTCTTATTTTATCTGTTATAAAAAAAATGCGTGATGTATAAGATTCATACTTTGGGAATGGTATAAAATATATAACGGAGAATTATTGAGCAATCAAAACGCAATATCGATAAGTGAAGAAAAGATGGCAGTGTACCTGAATAAATAAACACATATTTTTTGTGAACAAACAAGCGCCTAGGATGTATTTTAATGCCTTACATATGTTGTCCACACTGTCATTGACACTTATTACATTGTTTAACTGTTAAAATTAAAATATGTACACCCTTAACGCGATTTAAGGCAAGGTATTGCGTATTGTTTACCCAGCAATTTCTCCAAAAAAACGGTTTCCAGCTGCGACTTATTAGCTATCAAACAACTTTTAATGAGTATATCAACGTTAGATCTCTTTAAAATTACAATAGGTTAACAAAAAGCACTGCAAAGTCAACAGTTATATATATTTTGGTTTAGTTATATAGGGTTATTTGTTATAATATAAGGTCACTTCGATTCAATCACCAGAATTACAATAATTAAATGCTCAATCGTCAATTTCTAATCATTTATCCGATGATTGAATTACCCCCCTTTTAATATCACAATGTTATCTTATCTACTAGTTCAAACACAACCCAAATATCAAGATGTAGATCTATAGAAAAAAATTAAGTAAAAAGTATTCGTTTTATTCTTATAAGGATAATATGTTTTTTTATCTAAAACATACTATATGCATCGTGAGCTTAGAATATGTAGGTTCTACACTGTAGACCGGCTGAAGTAAGTTGGCAAAAAGTTTTTCCATTTGTCTATAATACATTTAGTGTTGCCAAATTGTGTTTAGTTCGTGAGATAACAGGGAAGATAAGAAGAAGGCTGAAATTCAAGTGAAAAAATTAAATGATCACTACTCTTTCTCCTCTATAAAATAGCGACACCAGTTTTCTAAATTGACGATTAAAATTTGAGATGTCGCTACGAAGTCACTTTTCTATTTATAGTTTGAAAGGAAATTTAATTTGCTTCTCAATCATCCATCACACGAGTATAATATCCTATGTTTTAACTCTAAAAAATTCTATTTATTGAAAAAATAAGTTTTTGACGTTTTTCATGCCTTTCCTATTAAATCAGAAACTAAACGCAATTTGGCAACACTGCAAACGTATTATGGAATCGTAAAAAACAACTTTTCTTCACCGTAACCGATCTCGTAACACCTTGTAGAGTAGAATGGATTGGGTGTTTCTAGGGGAAGTAACATCGACACATGGAACTATTTCAGGTTAAGTTATTCCGCATGCATGGCTTACCGCACACGTGACGCTACTTGACTCTAAAAGCTACGTTTTAGAATGGACTTTTTTGCGTATACTGAAGACTGTTCTGTGAGTATTTTATACTATACAAAATGATAATCAATTACTGGGAAATTATTAATCAGCAAATTGGAATTATCAATTACTCTATCAATAAATAATTTCGAAACCAAAATTATCAATTAATGAAGTAATGCATTATTTCTACCAATATCAATTAACGAAGTAATTCATAATTTCATTTTTGAAATTATTAATTGCTGGAATAAATTATTAATTATTTTTGTACTGGGTAATTTGAAAAATGAAAATTTCAATTACTCTGGTAATGGATAATTTTATTTCTAAAATTATCAATTATTTCGTCAAATAATAATTTCAAAAATTACATTATCGATTACTTTGTTAATTGATAATTGTGGTAATAAAATTATTACTACTTTATTACTTGATAATTTTAGGAATCAAATTATTAATTATTTCATTAAATGGTTTATCAAATGATAAAGTAATTGATAATTCTACTTTGTGGATTAATGATTATTAAATGATATTCCGATTTTGGAAATTATCCTTTACAAAATTCAATGATAATATTACCCGATAATATTACTAAAAAAATATTTAAAAAAATTGCATTATCAATTACTTTTTTAATTGATAATTGTGGTAATAAATTTATTGCTACTTGATTACTTGATAATCTTAGGAATTAAATTACCAATTATTTCATTAAATGATTTATCAAATGATAAAGTAATTGATAATTATACTTTGTGAATTAATGATTATTAATTGATATTCCGATTTTGTAAATTATCCTTAAAAAAATTCAATAATATTACTAAAAAAATATTATTATCGATCTCTTCTCTATCGCGCAAGTGTAAAATATTTTTTGTATTTTGTGAAGTGAAATAAAAAATTTTGATTTGTTCTTCCTTCTACTTTGATGGTTCATTCTGGTAGATTAATTGTTACTAATTCATTCACTTTTCTGTTTAAAAGAAACCGACCTACCTATTTAAACTAAAAGCTAATATTTTTATATAAGGAGAGAAAATGAGAATGAGCAAACCATTCTACTTCAAGTTATATTAGCAAAAAAGTGACAATTTTTGTTATCTTACTGTATCAACACCTCCTGCAGAGTTTCTTATATTTTGACACGTGATCAATCGTTAAATTTAACCTTACTTTTATCAAATGTTGACTCACTCTGTACAGGTTAACATCAATAAAAAACTATGTAATATGAATTTAAAGCTCTTGATTAAGAGTAACTAATTTTAAAATATATAAAAACGTGATAATAATAAAAACTTTATACTGTACTGTGCTTTTATGATATTAATGATATTTTTTACGTGAGAAAACAAAGTGATGTCGCAGTCAAGCACGAATACAATTCAGCTTAGGACGTAAAAATAAATTAAACATCACTACATAGTATAAAACAAAGTCGCTTTCTCTGTCCCTATGTCCCTTTGTATGCTTAAATCTTTAAAACTACGCACCGGATTTTGATGCGGTTTTTTTCAATAGATAGAGTGATTCAAGAGGAAGGTTTATATGTATAATAACATCCATTAAATGGTGGAGAAATACTGTTATTTTTGAGGTTTCTAATGTGATGTCGTTAATTATCATATTTTTTTCCGCTTACATTGCAAACGCAGGCTGAACCCTACGAGATTTATCAAAATAATGTACTAATTATTTGTACACATTGAAAAGGTCTACAGAAAACTCCGCGATGGTATATGTCTATCTCTCATGGATATCCCACTATAACATTTTTTTGTCATTTACTTTTTACGACAAATAATGGCAAATTTTGAAGCGATTTTAACCAATACAGCATTAATCCTTATCCAATTAAATAGCTTAAATACATTGTTGATTTAATATAGATCTATATGGTCCTTTACAGCACAAGATTTAAATGAATATTTTCGAAGATATTACAGATTTAAAATTGCGGGAAGTAGCGCTTGCGGCGGTCCTGGCCGACCGGGGCGGCGGCAGCGTGCCTATAAATAGCGCGTCGGAGGCCGATGTAATAATTGTTGTAAAAATAAAATAAATAGTCACAGTTTTTCTGTAGTGTATTTAGTATCAGCATTGCACCCATGCGAAGCCGGGGCGGGTCGCTAGTACTGTATATAACACTATGAAGAAACAATAAAATAATTTCTGAAAATTTACTTGATATTTTGGTTGTGTTTATATTTATATTTAGTTTATACAATCTAAGTACAGGCAAGAAAACTAAAATAATGATTGAAGTTACCAGTATTCATAATACATTTGTCTTTCAGAACTATTAGACTAGAGGCATAAAAAACTATTTAGATCGTCAGATATCGAGTAGGATTCCCGTAGGTGAGTCGAGTGAAGCAATTTCATAATTTCAATATAAAAATCATCTTTTAATTAAGATAACAGAAGATGAACTGTTAAAGTATCGGATAATTTAGAGTGTGAATGAAATATGAGAAATAATTTTTGTAAATAAGGCGTAGTTCTAAAAATGGTTACATCACCTTTCTTTTTAGTTTCTGATACTATTGATGATGATACTGATGTCCTTGTTATTTTTTCACACGGTACATCTTATGATTTCAGTTAATTAACTGATTTTTATTGTATATTCCAAACTGACCATCTGAGTTGTAAACTAAATATATGATTTTATCTTACGAGAAAACCGTTCCAGATTATGACAAGGTGCTAATTTTGTTCTTATGTTCTTATTACCTAATTTTACAATTATATACACTAATTATATATATATATATATATATATATATATATATATATATATATATATATATATATATATATATATATATATATATATATAAAGGGTTTTCCAATAAGAGGTGTCATTTTGAAAAGCCCGCTATTTCGGTAGATGTCACTTTTGAAGCTGTAAGTTTTTGACGTTTGACAAGTAGAAACTACGCCATAAATAAAGATGGAACGATACACGCTTCAACAACGCATTGAAATTATTAAAATTCACTATAAAAATGGTGAAAATTTGGCAGAGACGGTTCGTAAAACTCGAACATTTTTGGGTCGTCATGAAGCACCTTGTCGGAGCGCAATAAAGAAATTGGTGAAAAAATTCGAGCTGTTGGGACAAGTAAGTTATGTGAAGAAGAAAACCCGTGCACGTCGCTCAAGAACAGCCGAGAATATTGCTGCTGTAGCCGAAAGTGTTGAAGAAAACCCAGGTTTGTCCATTCCTCGTCGTTCTTTGGAATTAGGGATTCCACAAACGTCATTACACCGTATTTTGCATAAAGATTTGGGTCTTAAGGCTTATAAAGTTCAGTTAACGCAAGAACTCAAGCCGGCCGATCATCAACAACGTCGTGCCTTTGCTGATTGGGTTTTTGAAATGCATGAAAATGATCCGGAATTCCATCGAAAAATCATCTTCAGTGATGAGGCCCATTTCCACCTCGGTGGCTTCGTCAACAAACAAAATTGTCGCATCTGGGGCTCGGAAAACCCAAGAGTTATTGTTGAAAAGCCTCTCTATCCTGAACGTGCGACTGTTTGGTGCGGTTTATGGTCCGGCGGGGTCATTGGACCTTACTTTTTCGAAAATGAGGCTGGAGCAACAGTTACGGTGAATGGATTGCGCTATCGAGAGATGATTAATGATTTTTTATGGCCGGAATTGGATGGTATTTATCTGGACCACGTTTACTTTCAACAAGACGGCGCTACGTGCCACACAAGCAACGAAACCATTGATCTTTTACGGGAAAAGTTTCCGGGCCGTGTTATCTCTCGAAGAGGTGATCACAATTGGCCACCGAGATCTTATGATGTGACACCTTGCGATTTCTTCCTTTGGGGCCACGTGAAAGACAAGGTCTACGCCAACAGCCCAGCGTCGATTCAAGACCTCAAAGATGGAATTCGTGAGGCTATCGAGGACATAGGGCAGCCACTTTGCGATTTGGTTATGGAAAATTTCATGAAAAGGATATGGTCCTGTAGGCATGGTCGTGGTGGTCATTTGGCTGATGTTATTTTCCATCATTAACGGCATACCTTCCTCTTTATAATGTAATAAATATCCGATCATTTATCTTAAAAAATGGCATTTTTCTTTGAATATCAAAATAACACCTCTTATTGGAAAAACCCTTTATATATATATATATATATATATATATATATATATATATATATATATATATATATATATATATATATATATATATATGTATATATTACAGCATAATAAGTATCTTTTAAAAAGTTGATGCTGGTAGCCGTTACTATGTGGTAGTTAATTATCTTCGGGAAATGTTTAAAAAGGAACTACTATGTTTTATACCACTAAATTTATTTAGAAAACAGTGACTGCAGTTTCAACTCACAGCGTCATTTTCAAACTGAATTACAAAGGTAGACTAAGTATTCAATACAGAAACATGAGAAAATTTAACAATAAATAAAAACTACCTGAGAAATTACATTATTACAAAGGGGAAGTACTAAATTTTGGGAACTAATTATTATTTGGCGACAACAAATAACGGAGAAAACCCAAGTTCTGTCTGGTCATTAAGCAAATATACATTTTTATTTTTACTATGTTTATATATTTCTAAAGATTCAAGAATATTTAACTTTTGGTCCTTTGTTGAATAATGTAAAATGTCAGTGTTGTTGCTTAAATTAGGAAAACTGTGGTTGTGTTCTAAGCAATGGTTGGCAAAGCTCGAGTCTATTTTTTGTAGACTATATGATCGGTAGTATTTTGAAAAGCGAGTTTTAAAGCTTCTACCACTTTGTCCAATATACAAGCTATCACACTCTAAACATTTTAACTTATAAACTCCTGATTTATCAAATTTATTAATTTTATCTTTAGCATTGTAAAGGATAGTGGACAGATTGTGTTGAGATTTAAAGGCTACTTTTATGTTATGTTTGGAAAGAGCTCAGTCGTTTCATACATAAACAGCCCCATGAGAGAATTAAGTATAAAACTAAATTCTTTCTTCAAACAAATAACCAACTTTAAACCAAGTCACAGTTTAAATAATTCAGTAGATCTCGTCCAAAAACTAAAAAACGTAAAGACCCCAGATAACTCCATACTAGTTTCTTTTGACATAAAAAGCATGTTTTCTAATATTTCAACAGATGAATGTTTTATACTAATCCAAGAAATATTACAGGAATGAAATATAAATCCAATAGTTACTACTGAAATCTTGTTCTGTTTTGAATTTTGCCTATCACAAACCTATTTCCAGTTTAACAACAAATTTTATTTACAAAATTCAGGCCTACCAATGGGTTCTCCTCTTAGCCCTCTCCTAACAGACATTTTCATGTCAAACATAGAAAACAAAATTCTTAATTCCTTTTAAGCAAAAAACATGTTCAATTTTTGTACAGATATGTGGATGATGTTCTAGGCACTAATAGACAGCTTCAAAAATTCTTACAATACATTAATAATTGCCATCCAAAAATTCAATTTACTTTGGAAACTGAAAATAACCATAAAATAAATTTTCTAGATCTCACCATATCTCACCTCAATAATCAGTGTAATTTTAAAATTTTTAAAAAACCAACGTTTACAGGTAATACTATATCTAATGACTCTTTTCACCCCTTACAACACAAAATGGCTGCATACAATTCAATGATATATAGAGCATTCTCTTTGCCTCTCTCTGAAGAAGATCTTCAAGAGGAACTAAATATCATTGAAAGGATTGCAATATCAAACAATTTCTCTCAATAAACCATAAAGAAATTAATAACTAAAAAACAAAAACAACTAGCCTTTTGTTCAATATATCCCAAAATAAAAAATGATAAAGATAGGTCATCTTATATATCTTTGTCATACTGTGGTACCCTATCAGAAAACATAGCTAATACTCTTTCCAAACATAACATAAAAGTAGCTTTTAAATTTCAACACAATCTGTCCACTATTCTTTACAATGCTAAAGATAAAATTTATAAATTTGATAAATCAGGAGTTTATAAGTTAAAATGTTCAGAGTGTGATAGCTTGTATATTGGACAAAGTGGTAGAAGCTTTAAAACTCGCTTTTTGGTAGTAATTTGACAAGTCGAACGGTACCCAATCGTCTACTTGATAGAGGTTTTTATGGAAGAGTTGCTGTTAAAAAGTCGCTTCTATCAAAGAAGAATAGAAAGGCCCGAATGGAGTTTGCTAGAGCTCATCTTTCTTAGTCTACAGAAAAATGGAATATGGTGCTTTGGAGTGACGAAAGCAAATTTTCATTTGGATCTGATGGCAGGAAGTATGAAAGAAGATCGGTTGGCGCAAGATTCAAGACAAAGTACCAAATTCTTTCTGTGAAACATGGAGTAGGGAACATAATGGTCTGGGGATGTTTTTCCCGATCTGGGATAGGGTCCATCATTCAAGTGCAGGGTAAAATGGACCAATTTCAATATAAAGAAATATTAGAAAATACAATGCTTCCCTTTGCAGAAGAAGAGATGCCATTACGGTGGATATTTCAACAGGATAATGATCCGAAGCATTCGTCTAAAATAGTAAAACAATAGTTTGGTGAGAAAAATATAACTGTACTTGAGTGGCCATCCCAATCCCCAGACTTAAACCCAATTGAACATCTTTGGGACGTTTTGGATCGCCGTATTCGAATGCATTCCGACAGCAAAAATCAACAACAACTGTTTAATATCATTAAATCAGAGTGGGTGCAAATTCCTCCAGGAACTTTCCAAGAATTAATTGCCTAGAAGATGCCAGGCAGTCTTAGATGCTAAAGGGTATTTTACAAAATACTAAAAAACTGTTGGTCGTATGTTTACAACAACGTTTTTTGATAAAATTTTAAAAGTTTCCATACTTATTTTCAACTGTCATTTGAAAATTCCTTGTAATTTAAAAATGTGAATCTCACGGGAAATAATTTCCTTTAAAAACTAACCAAATATTGCTTTACATTACATTATAATTATGCCGACGCTGCAATAATTTGCAGAAAGAAATACAATTCGTGATCATAAAAGTTTCCATACTTTTTCCACCATTGTATATTGATGTATCTTTTGGAGCCATTTTTTTGTTGGATAGATTATTTTGATTCCCACCTCTTTGCCCCTGCATTTCGTAGTAGTAAAAAATATTAAGCTGTTTATTTCTAAAAGGTCAGTATTTTTAACGATATTTCTTTCAGTTTTCTATTGTAAAATGAGTACGAAAGCCAAGCTAGATTAAAGTTGTGAACGGTTTTCTCGCAAAAACTTAATATTTCCAATTAAATAATCTAATTTTACACTTAAAAAAAAAAACAATTAAACTTTTAAAAATTACACATAATGTTCTATAAATAATTCGGTTTATTAAATAAATTAATGTTAAAAAATTCGGAATCGGTTTAAAGTAGATAAATTCTTTCGTATCTATCTAAGATTTAGCACCATAATGTCTTCGACTACATTTATAACGCGTTAGATTCCTTTTTTCTTAACTCTCATAATTTTTATGGTTTTAATTTCATTTTAGAGTATGTTCGTTACAAAAGTACTCAACGACTCTATAGCAGGTTTGGCATTAACTATCTCCTGTGTC
The DNA here is from genome assembly GCA_034092305.1 of Diaprepes abbreviatus. Taxonomy (NCBI): domain Eukaryota; kingdom Metazoa; phylum Arthropoda; class Insecta; order Coleoptera; family Curculionidae; genus Diaprepes; species Diaprepes abbreviatus. The sequence goes on from JASJET010000291.1 coordinate 1,133,926, forward strand.
GTAATAGGCAGTCGATCGGTTACTTCTCAAATCTCCAGCGTTGCTCGTGGCATCGTGGTAAACGCTGTTACCGGAAAGAATAGAATCTCTTTTTCTCACTAAAGATGAAATTTGTTAATTAAGAAAATTAATAACGTGATGGTTTGGAAAACCAGAAGAACTTATCTTGAATTATAATATTGTGATCACTTTTATATTTCTGGGACATTATGAAAACAGTTTAATATACAGGTTATATATACAGGGTGAGTCAACGATTGGATGAAGTAGGTTTGTGCCTTTTCGGTGAAATTAACAAAGAAACTATATTTATTGTTTGATACAGTTTATTTTTACGCAGATTTTAAAAATATTTAGGACTCTACAGGGTGAGCCAAAAAACTAGGACAGCATAAAGTTGTATTTTTTTAAATAGAACACCCTATATACTAATCGTATTTTCGATTTAGCTTATAATTTTAAATCTTTTTTATTAAGGGTTTACTATAACAAAACTTTATAGTTTCTGAGATAATTAAGTTTAAAGAAAAAAAGTCACATTTTCAAGCATCAATTCAATCCTGAATAACGTTTTCAATTTTGTGACAAATATATTCAAATTTGGAATTTAGCAAGGCCAACGACAAGTTAACATAATTTTTACCTAATATTTGCAATAAAAGCTACAGGGTGTTGAACACATCGGCTCAAATTTGAACAAGTTTAAATGAATAAATATCTTTTTTTTAAATGGTACACCCTGTATATTTTCATGTTATTTAATAGAGTAATAAAAACCCTAAAAGTTTTGTTTAATATATCGTATACCTATTTATAATAGTTTTTGAGATATTTCAGTTTTTCTTATATTCCATACTTTTTTACAGAAATAGTCTTCATTATCATAGTAGCCATGGCAAAAACAATGTAAAAGAACATTTTTCTGTGTGTCAAATTTATAACCGCAATGGATTCTTTTGGTTTTTATGTAGTGTAGTTTGGTTTTTTTTTTGCATTCATCTTATATTGTAAAATGAATTTTCCAAAGAATGAGTTAATAGATATGATTTATACAATAGGAGAGGCTCAAAAAAATTGCCTTCTTGCTCAAAGAATTTACAAAATGAAGTATCCTGATCGACGCCAGCCTAATACCCATACTTTTCAAAACTTAATGCAAAGATTTGATTATTCTGGTACTGTTGATTATCCAAAACGTAAAGTGGTCAACAAACCAGTAACTAATGAAGAAAAAGAACTACAAGTATTGTTAAATGTTCAGGAAAATCCTTATATTGGTAGCCGTCAGTTAGCAGCATTATGTGAAACATCACAATCCACCGCTAACCGTACTACCAAGAAATATAGGTATCATCCATATCACATGGAATTACACCAAGAATTGCATGGACCGGATTTTGAAAGTCGTGTAAACTTTTGTCGTACAATAAATGCGGAGATTCAATTAAATCCAAATTTATTATGCAAGGTAATGTTTAGTGATGAAGCTACTTTTAGAAGTAACGGTGCCGTAAATAGACGCAACATGCATTATTATGCCACAGAAAACCCATTTTGGATTAGAGAGGTGCAACATCAAAACCACTGGTCATTAAATGTTTGGTGTGGTATTCATCATAATCGAATTATTGGACCCCACTTTTTTAATGAACCACTAAATGGCCATAGTTACCTGAACTTTCTACAAGAAGAACTACCCCAACTGCTTCAAGGTCTCGATAGGGATGAGCTCGACAGTATGTGGTTCCAGCACGATGGTGCGCCTCCGCATTACCATCGTGAAGTTCGTGCGTTTTTGGACCAACGATATCCGCAAAAATGGATTGGACGTGGGGGTTTCATTGAGTGGCCACCAAGGTCTTGCGACATCACCCCATTAGATTTCTTCCTATGGGGTTATATTAAAAATAAGGTGTATGTTAATCCACCAACAACAGTGGAAGATATGCGAAACAGGATTAGGGATACCTGTAGAACAATAACGCCACTAATTTTGTCCAGGGTCCGAGAAAATCTGAAAAAAAGACTAAATTTGTGCATTGCACAAGAGGGTCGTTTATTCGAACACTTATTAAAAAGAAATAATTAATCTCAGTATTTAATAGGTAATTTTTTTGTTTCAATTTAGTATAAAAGTAAATATGTATTTGCCTTGTCGTTATTGTTGTGTTAATTTTTTCACATTATGTTTAATTAAACTATTGCCGTTGTAATATAACGAATAATGTATTTCATCATATTTAACCACATTTTGTTTGTTTCTGTAGTTTCTTTTTATTATTTTACATGTCTACTATGATAATGAAGACTATTTCTGTAAAAAAGTATGGAAAATAAGAAAAACTGAAATATCTCAAAAACTATTATAAATAGGTATAGGATATATTGAACAAAACTTTTAGGGTTTTTATTACTCTATTAAATAACATGAAAATATACAGGGTGTACCATTAAAAAAAAAGATATTTATTCATTTAAACTTGTTCAAATTTGAGCCGATGTGTTCAACACCCTGTAGCTTTTATTGCAAATATTAGGTAAAAATTATGTTAACTTGTCCTTGGCCTTGCTAAATTCCAAATTTGAATATATTTGTCACAAAATTGAAAACGTTATTTAGGATTGAATTGATGCTTGAAAATGTGACTTTTTTTCTTTAAACTTAATTATCTCAGAAACTATAAAGTTTTGTTATAGTAAACCCTTAATAAAAAAGATTTAAAATTATAAGCTAAATCGAAAATACGATTCGTATATAGGGTGTTCTATTTAAAAAAATACAACTTTATGCTGTCCTAGTTTTTTGGCTCACCCTGTAGAGTCCTAAATATTTTTAAAATCTGCGTAAAAATAAACTGTATCAAACAATAAATATAGTTTCTTTGTTAATTTCACCGAAAAGGCACAAACCTACTTCATCCAATCGTTGACTCACCCTGTACAGTTATATATATATATATATATATATATATATATATATATATATATATATATATATATATATATATATAACCTGTGAACGGGGTTGATCTTCAATTGGGGGTTGTCACTTTTGAACCGCCACTAAACTCGTAGGACCAAAATTTTGACAGTTATCAGTTTTCAAAGCTAAAACTCGATTTTTTAGATACATCAAACAATTATCTTAAAAAAAGGTGTTTTACCTTTATTTCGAAAAAATCAACCATTTTCGAGAAAAAGACAATTTGTATGCGTCCAAAAAGAGTCAAGATATCTTGAGTTAGAAGAACTCGTTCTAGATTAGGCCAATGAAACTTTCCAAGAACAACTGCTCTTACAAAAATTTGGAGAAAATCCATATTTTACTAGAACTGTTTTATTTGCGGACGAAACCAACTTCACAAGTGACGACGTTATAAATTCTCATAATTTACACGTTTGGCATGAAGAAAATCCTCATGCAATAAAACAGACTAGGCACTAACAAAAATTTGACTGGGCTCTTCGCTATAACTTTTAAGAAGATCGTTGGATGGATAAAGGCAGACCAGTGCTATTGCCACCGAGAGGCCCTGATCTAAATCCATTAGATTTCTTTTTTGGGGGAGAATCTTAAAGGACTTGTTTATTCAACCCCGGTAAATATCAGAGAGGACTTCCTCGAAAGGATAATCCATTACTACAATCTTACTTGAAATGATCCCGGAGCATGCCAAGAATAACAATTTCGAGTAAAACTAGAAAAAAATCTGCAAGATAAAAAAGTGTATTGAAGTACGAGACGCCTATTGTAATTTTATATGGACTGTAGAAGCCAACTTGTGGAGTGTGATGATTTTTAGTTATTGAGTTTACCTGTTTCTAACGGAGTATCTCAGGGTTCAATCCTAAGCCAAGTCATTTTTATATTATACGTGAATAATTTCCCCTATCACTATGAAAACATTAAAGTGATACAGTCTTGATGGTACAACTTTACATACCGCCCAATAAAACAAACAACTTTCCGAGAATGTTACTAACATAAGTTCAAATAAGACAAAAGATTGGTTTCAGACCAACGATTTGGCATTTAATCCTGAAATGATAATTTTTTTGCAGTTCTCACTGAAAAAAGACTGATAATTAACATTTAAAGACTTTATAGCAAAACTAGGTTCTCAATTATCTAGTGTTATCTTCTTACTGAGAACTCATTTCTTGAGATAATGAGACAAAACTATATGGGCCTATTCCACTTCCAAAATAAATTACTTGCAGTTAGTTCAAACAGATTATTATTATTATTATATATATATATATATATATATATATATATATATATATAGTTTTTCTTTTTTGTTATCGACCGGACCTTAATAATTTTGGAAGGAGTTTATCGGGTTGCGGTCTGTAGGATAAGAATAATTAACTCATTTTTCTTTTAATACTCAATATTTCGACATTTATTTATGCCTTCTTCAGGAGTAAAAACTAAAAATCAAACACGCAACAGGTAGTTCACAAACAGTTAAACAAAACTAATATGTAATTAAAATACTTACAAATTAGAGTTTCCTTCTAAGAAATCAACCCTAAACACACTCAACATCTAAAAAATGCATTTAAAGATCAAAATGACTACAACATCAAAGACACTTTTACGTTCGTTAATAACATTAACGGACTCATACTACCTCCAAACTATGTACTAACTTCTTTGGATGTTGTCTCACTATTTACAAACATTCCTGTTGACTTAATAGCTGGCATCTTAAATTCAAAGTGGACAATTATCGAACAACAAACCACTTTAACCAAAGATAATTTTCTAAAACTAATCAATTTCATATTTAACAATACATATTTTATTTTTAACCAAACATTTTATAAGCAGATTTATGGCACACCTATGGGTTCTCCAATAAGCCCAATTCTGGCAACTATTGTTTTGGACCATTTACTAGACAATGTTATACCGACTTTGCCGTTTCAGTTACCTTTTATATACAAATATGTTGACGATTTGATTTGCGCGGTTCCTTCCGACAAGATTCATACTCTTTTAGATACATTTAACTCATTTCATGACAGACTTCAATTTACCATAGAATTGGAAAAAGAAAACAGTGTCCCATTTTTAGACACAAAAGTAATTCGAATGTCGGGCCATAAGTTAATTCTTGATTGGTATATGAAACCGACTGCATCCGGTAGATTTTTGAATTATTTCTCAAATCATCCAAAAATTCAAAAATTTAACACCGTTATCGCCATGAAAAACAGGATTGTCCATATTAGCGATGAAACTTTTATAAAGGATACTTTGAGAAAGTTTTTTAACATCTTCTTAAATAATGGTTATCCCAGACACATCCTCAACAAACTCATATACAACTCCAATATATACCAGGGCCCAATTGAAGATTCGCCAATACAATATAAATATAAAAAGTTACCATACTTTGACAAACTTACACAATCCATTACGTCACTGTTTAAAAGTTTTCCTGAGATTAGAATAGCTAATTACAACATAATAAAAACCGGTAACTTATTCTCTAAAGTTAAAGGCAGAACACCACTGTTAATGAACAATAATGTAATTTATAAGATGTCATGTTTGGGTTGCCAGGGTTGTTACGTGGGTCAAACTGGACAGTGGCTCAAACAGCGGGTTACCCAACACAAAAGCGATTGCCGATTGGGAAAAAACACTTGTGCTGTAGTTGGACACTATTTGAATACAGGTCATCACTTTGATTATAACAACATAAAAATTTTAGAACATCAAAACAATTATAAAAGTCGTCTATTCCTTGAAATGTATCATATTAAAAAAACAAAAAACACCATAAACTATAAATCTGATACTAACCAACTTAGCAACATCTACTGTAATATTTTAAATTTAATCTAAACTGTATATACTACCTTAAAAGAAAAATTTTTTGTTATCAGAAAGAACCCTTTTTCGTCTCGTTAATAATAATGATGTATCACTGTATAAATATACAAACCGAAATGTTTTATTGATGTTTTACACTTCGTACGATGTTGAGTGTGTTTAGGGTTGATTTCTTAGAAGGAAACTCTAATTTGTAAGTATTTTAATTACATATTAGTTTTGTTTAACTGTTTGTGAACTACCTGTTGTGTGTTTGATTTTTAGTTTTTACTCCTGAAGAAGGCATAAAATAAATGTCGAAATATTGAGTATTAAAAGAAAAATGAGTTAATTATTCTTATCCTACAGACCGCGACCCGATAAACTCCTTCCAAAATTATATATATATATATATATATATATATATATATATATATATATATATATATATATATATGTGAAGTAAAATGCGAAACAGTGAATGCAAACTTCTCTCCATCATATCTTTTCTGTGTTAGAGGTTGCACAGTTAGAATAAATTGCGATAAAACCCAATTCATCCTATTCCACCACCATCGAGATGGTGACCTACCTGTACCACCATACCGAGAAGAAAGTCAAAGCTTACCCTCCTCGCCATAGTGATACGGCAGAGATACATGTTTCGTCTCTCACTAGACTCATCAGGGTACCGACATGCACCTGGCTGTGCAAAGGACAGATCGGAAGGAAGCATGCGACACTGAACGCGGCTTCGCCGACCTCTCGTCGGATGGCTTATATATGTTTATACGGCTTTCACGTATCCGTGAAAGCCGTATAAACATATATATATATATATATATATATATATATATATATATATATATATATATATATATATATGTATATATATAAATATATAGTTTTCGAACTACCAGTTATTTTTGCTTGTATAGAATAGCATTATGCTTGGTCATAAATTAAATACATGTTACATGTTAACTTTACTCTGAATTATTAGATTCGTTGGCTTCTAATGATAATCAGTATTAATTAAATAATTATATAGTGGTAAATTATGATTAAATTTCGTTTAGTATATAGTAATTTAATTTGTTAATAACATAGAGCTTCATTAATAGCGTATAATGTGTAATTATTGCTATTACTAGGATATGCTTGATTCAAGATTTACTCAAAAATACTTAATTTTTTTCTCCTAAAGTCTCTAAAAAATTGAATTTTAGCTCTGAAAATTGACATTGATTCCCTTGGTAATATAAAATGTTGCTTATGGGCCAGATTCGTTAGTCTATCGGTTATACAAGATGCCAAAATTTCATGGAGTCAGCTCAAAAACTACAACCCAAAATGTACATCACTGGGTAGCCCTTTTTGGCCCCATACGCTTCTTATGAGCCACTTCAGGAAAAGCAAAATTAAACGCAACAGTAGGGTTATTCTGGCGTCTTCTGTACACCTCGGAGACCCTGTATATGAAATATTAGTCTCATGTGCAGAGTATAACCAAAATAACGGGAAACTTGTCTCAACAAAAAATTCATTTATAAAGTCGCTACAAAATATGTCTGTGTTCTTTATCAAAGCTTGTTGGATAATATTAACATAATTACATATATAACTTTTTTTTTGTTTAAAAAACAATATACCGTGTGTCCAAAATTTTTTAATTTACACTGCGCGCGCGTGTATTTTTTTAAAGTTGGTACAGCTGTAAGTGACCATTGTGAGATTTTAATAGACTACACACACATCGGTAAACAAATTACAATGGTTTTGGTTGGACGTTGTTTTACCATGCCCAAATCAATTAAACAAACGGTAGAAATATTAAATAATACTTATCCTGGGAATAGTTTATCAGGTGAGAATCAACTATAAAACTTAATGGACATCAATTGGGCACGAAAACGCTTGGGTGCCTACATTATTATGTTTTAAGTACAGGGTAAAACTCTGGTTAGAATTGGTGTTAGAATTTTTAAAGATCAGCTTTGGCTGGTATAAAGCCCGGTTAACTTAACGATTATATTAGTTCTTCTGTTCCCATGAGTATAAAAATGAAACATTATTTCAGAAATTTTCTTATACATGACTTTTTTTTAATAATTTAAACCTATTCCAAAAATAAACGTAACAAAATTATTTTGATTCGATATTTAAAATACGAAGAATACTAAAACACTTACCACTCTTCTTCTTGGCTTTCTCCGACTCATTCTTAATAATAATCTCATTCACTTTATACGCCTCCCGTTTTATCCTATCATTCAATTTCCTACTGACGTCAGGTATAGTCCATTCAACTATGTTCATAACAAAACTAACTAAATTTTGATAGACGACGATGAACGCTAATCGAGCAGCCAAAATATGCCAGTATATCAGCGGTCTTTTGTATTTCATTTCGTGCTCGGGTGGATTTCTGTATTCTGCGTATCGACAAATAGTTGCGTTGAATAGGGACGTTTCTGGAGCAGTTCCTAAAATAAGGGACAGTGGTACTCATTAATATATTATTGGGATCACGCTTATAAATGATTATATTTAAGAAATATCTTTTAAATAAACCTAGATAATAAAGACATAATAGTTACTCGTTTTTCATGTGTTCGTGTACAATCAACAACTTCTTCCCCAATACGGAGAGGATTGTAACGGAAATTATTCAAACGGACCAACGGTATGAGAATTTCATTTTCCAAGAAACGACAAGCGTCGTTTAAAATGGAAAAAATGGATTTATCTTAAAAGTCTTGTCTCCAGTGACTGTAGCCAAGTGTCTCGTTTTACAAAAAAAAATTTTATCTGGCATATGCCAAGTTTAAATTAACACAGCGTATGAAGTAAATTTCTCAATTATTCAAAATACTTATCACAAACTATAAACCATCGAAAAAGCAGAGACGAAGCATAAACAATAGACGAAATTCGTGAAATATTAACACATTCAGTGCTCCCAAATTATTAAACATTTAAATGTTTAATAATTTATTTAGGAGAACGATGGTTTAGCATTAATGAAAAAACTTCTAACACTCTCTTTTGGACTGTACAGGGTGAGTCAACGATTGGATGAAGTAGGTTTGTGCCTTTTCGGTGAAGTTAACAAAGAAACTATATTTATTGTTTGATACAGTTTATTTTTACGCAGATTTTAAAAATATTTAGGACTCTACAGGGTGAGCCAAAAAACTAGGACAGCATAAAGTTGTATTTTTTAAATAGAACACCCTATATACGAATCGTATTTTCGATTTAGCTTATAATTTTAAATCTTTTTTATTAAGGGTTTACTATAACAAAACTTTATAGTTTCTGAGATAATTAAGTTTAAAGAAAAAAAGTCACATTTTCAAGCATCAGTTCAATCCTAAATAACGTTTTCAATTTTGTGACAAATATATTCAAATTTGGAATTTAGCAAGGCCAAGGACAAGTTAACATAATTTTTACCTAATATTTGCAATAAAAGCTACAGGGTGTTGAACACATCGGCTCAAATTTGAACAAGTTTAAATGAATAAATATCTTTTTTTTAAATGGTACACCCTGTATATTTTCATGTTATTTAATAGAGTAATAAAAACCCTAAAAGTTTTGTTCAATATATCCTATACCTATTTATAATAGTTTTTGAGATATTTCAGTTTTTCTTATTTTCCATACTTTTTTACAGAAATAGTCTTCATTATCATAGTAGCCATGTAAAATAATAAAAAGAAACTACAGAAACAAACAGAATGTGGTTAAATATGATGAAATACATTATTCGTTATATTACAACGGCAATAGTTTAATTAAACATAATGTGAAAAAATTAACACAACAATAACGACAAGGCAAATACATATTTACTTTTATACTAAATTGAAACAAAAAAATTACCTATTAAATACTGAGATTAATTATTTCTTTTTAATAAGTGTTCGAATAAACGACCCTCTTGTGCAATGCACAAATTTAGTCTTTTTGCAGATTTTCTCGGACCCTGGACAAAATTAGTGGCGTTATTGTTCTACAGGTATCCCTAATCCTGTTTCGCATATCTTCCACTGTTGTTGGTGGATTAACATACACCTTATTTTTAATATAACCCCATAGGAAGAAATCTAATGGGGTGATGCCGCAAGACCTTGGTGGCCACTCAATGAAACCCCCACGTCCAATCCATTTTTGCGGATATCGTTGGTCCAAAAACGCACGAACTTCACGATGGTAATGCGGAGGCGCACCATCGTGCTGGAATCACATACTGTTGAGCTCATCCCTATCAAGACCTTGAAGCAGTTGGGGTAGTTCTTCTTGTAGAAAGTTCAGGTAACTATGGCCATTTAGTGGTTCATTAAAAAAGTGGGGTCCAATAATTCGATTATGATGAATACCACACCAAATATTTAATGACCAGTGGTTTTGATGTTGCACCTCTCTAATCTAAAATGGGTTTTCTGTGGCATAATAATGCATGTTGCGTCTATTTACGGCACCGTTACTTCTAAAAGTAGCTTCATCACTAAACATTACCTTGCATAATAAATTTGGATTTAATTGAATCTCCGCATTTATTGTACGACAAAAGTTTACATGACTTTCAAAATCCTGTCCATGCAATTTTTGGTGTAATTCCATGTGATATGGATGATACCTATATTTCTTGGTAGTACGATTAGCTGTGGATTGTGATGTTTCACACAATGCTGCTAACTGACGGCTACCAATATAAGGATTTTCCTGAAGATTTAACAATACTTGTAGTTCTTTTTCTTCATTAGTTACTGGTTTGTTGACCACTTTACGTTTTGGATAATCAACAGTACCAGAAGAATCCAATCTTTGCATTAAGTTTTGAAAAGTATGGGTATTAGGCTGGCGTCGATCAGGATACTTCATTTTGTAAATTCTTTGAGCAAGAAGGCAATTTTTTTGAGCCTCTCTATTGTATAAATCATATCTATTAACTCATTCTTTGGAAAATTCATTTTACAATATAAGATGAATGCAAAAAAAAACCAAACTACACTACATAAAACCAAAAGAAGCGATTGCGGTTATAAATTTGACACACAGAAAAATGTTCTTTTACATTGTTTTTGCCATGGCTACTATGATAATGACGACTATTTCTGTAAAAAAGTATGGAAAATAAGAAAAACTGAAATATCTCAAAAACTATTATAAATAGGTATAAGATATATTGAACCAAAGTTTTAGGGTTTTTATTACTCTATTAAATAACATGAAAATATACAGGGTGTACCATTTAAAAAAAAAAGATATTTATTCATTTAAACTTGTTCAAATTTGAGCCGATGTGTTCAACACCCTGTAGCTTTTATTGCAAATATTAGGTAAAAATTATGTTAAATTGTCCTTGGCCTTGCTAAATTCAAAATTTGAATATATTTGTCACAAAATTGAAAACGTTATTTAGGATTGAATTGATGCTTGAAAATGTGACTTTTTTTCTTTAAACTTAATTATCTCAGAAACTATAAAGTTTTGTTATAGTAAACCCTTAATAAAAAAGATTTAAAATTATAAGCTAAATCGAAAATACGATTCGTATATAGGGTGTTCTATTTAAAAAAATACAACTTTATGCTGTCCTAGTTTTTTGGCCCACCCTGTAGAGTCCTAAATATTTTTAAAATCTGCGTAAAAATAAACTGTATCAAACAATAAATATAGTTTCTTTGTTAATTTCACCGAAAAGGCACAAACCTACTTCATCCAATCGTTGACTCACCCTGTACATATTCCAGAGCCCTCTATTACATGGGCTAATTCAAACGAACAATAACACAGGGCAGCGATGAAAAAACTTTTTCAATAATTTTAACTAATTCCTCTCTTATTTGGTGTGCTGATTCCAAATATAATAATAAAAAAGTTGTATTACCCAACAATTTCTCACATTTGAATATTAAATAAAAATAAATTTTATTATTCAAAACGTATAAAAAATATTTTTATTCATTTAAATATTATTAAGTTGGCAATACATTTTAGTGTAATAAGGTTGGCAATAAAATCAAATGTTATTAGGTCGGTAGTTCTGATAAATTACACGGCTGTTTGTTTTCTTCTAGTTAACAAACTCGCATTGCAGTGTTTAACCTATGTGCTTTTTATTCACACTTTAATATGGATAATCGTGATTGTAAAAACTCTTCTAACGCTTTTTGTCATATATGTGGTGAGTTTGTAATTAAAAACCTCAAAAAACATTACTGACTTTGTAAAAAAGTATACTTTGCATATTTTACGGCAGGGCCGGATTTGGGGAAGGGCAGATGGTGCTACTGCCCCGCGGCCTCCACAAGAGAGGGGCCCCACAATAGAGATAAAAAAATATCCAAATTTCGACGGGTTAGTAACTTTTCCTTTTTTTTTCCCAAACAGTCTTTTTTCTCATTTTTACCGACAATACTTGTACAAACATAATAATATTGTTCCGAATATTAAAAACAATACATCCATAGATGTTCACTACATTCATTGTTGAAATAATTTTATTTGTTGGCAATAAATTTTTGAAAGACTTGACGGAAAAAAATTGTTCATTTTATTCGGAAAATAATTAGGGTCCTCCGCTTCTTCGTTGCCCCAGGGCCTCCAGACTTGCAAATCTGGCCTTGTTTTGAATGTTGGGTTCCTCACAAAGTGTGTTATGTTTTTATCGAGGATCTTAGGAAATGGTATAAGAGAAGAAAGTTTTTAAATTTGCAATACCCACGATTGTTATATTTGCAACATAGATGTTTCTGGAATTAACTTTAAAAATAAGAAAGTAATTGTCTATCCTAATTTTACTTAAGTTGATCGGCCGGTAGAACATGGACCGGGACTTCCTGTCACTGTGCCACCTGAGTCTATTGATGACGTTTTACAGTCCAGTCTCAAATTTAATGACAGTGAACCGAATGATGATGAATTTCAATGTTCTCCAGAAAATTTAAAACCACAGTTGTTTACACAAGCTGGGTTAAATGATTTAGTGAGAAATTTGGGTTTAACTAAGGAGAAAGCAGAATTACTTGGTTCCAGACTAAAATAAAATCATTTATTGGAACCTGGAACATGTATTTACCATTATAGAACAAGAGATGGACAGTTTGCGCAATTTTTTAGGCAGGAAGAGGATTTGGTTTACTGCCATGATATTGACAGTCCAATGAATGAATTTGGTATTGAGTACAGGAAGGAAGAATGGAGACTTTTTATAGACTCATCAAAAACTAGTTTAAAAGATGTCATTACATAATGGAAATACTTATACGTCACTGTATGTTGCTCATTCAGGAAACTTAATATAATTTTACAGAAAATTAACTATACAGCTCATGATTGGATGCTGTGTGGAGATTTAAAAATTGTCTCCATGCTCCTTAGTCAACAAAAGGGATTTACAATGTTTCCCTTTTTTATATGTGAGTGGGACACCAGAGCAAGGGATCTACATTGGTCCAAAAAACAATGGCCCGTAAGACAAACTTTGACACTCGGAGAGAAGAATATTAGTAGGCCCCAAAAAAGATTATTTTACCACCACTACACATAAAGTTGGGCTTAATTAAACAATTTGTAAAAGCTTTGCCTAAAGATGGTGATTGTTTTAAATATTTGTGTAGAAGATTTCCTCATTTATCAGAACGTAAACTGAAAGAAGGGATTTCCGTTGGGCCTGATATTCGTAAACTGATGTTCGATCCCAACTTCGAAGTAACGATGAGTACAAAAGAAAAGGAGGCTTGAATATCATTTAAAGAAGCTGTGACTAAGTTTTTGGGCAATGTGAAAGCCCCTAACTAAGAACTTATCTTAGCTAATATGATAAACAAGTTCAAAAATCTTGGTTGTCTGATCAACCTTAAAGTACACTTCTTGTACAACCATCTTGACTTTTTTCCTGGAAACTTAGGTGATGTGAATGAAGAGCAAGGGGAACGATTTCATCAGAAGATAAAAGAGATGGAGAAACGATACCAGGGACGATGGAATATTAACATGATGGGTGATTACTGTTGGCCACTTCACAGAGAACATCAAAATTCATCACATCGGAGAAAAAGCTATGCAAGAAACTTTACAGAGAAAAGAGAGAGAAATACAAAAAAAATAAGCACCTAATATTCGCATTTTAGTAATTTAATATTATTATAAGTAAAAATTGTAATTTATCAAAAAAAACTACGATTTTTAATTTTTATATTCAATTTTCCCTATTTTTTTTTTTAATATATAATCGATGTCATATTGTAAGAAAATTGTGGGTGATGAAAAAAAACTTTTCAGTAGACACTACTGCGTATTCAATATATTTTCGATAATTTGTTAAACCTAAAACCTGGTCAAACTCTTTTTATATCCCGATTTTTTACAGGTGTAGAAAAGTTTTTATACATAATTTAGAATACAATAAGTTTGATATATGATTTTAGCACATTTATTTTGAACACTGAATACCAATAAGAATTTCAGGCTTTTTGAGGTTCGCCCTACAGGTCTTTATCTCTTATTTTAAAGAAAAATAACTTAGAACTGATGCAATATCAGTTAGATTATGTGAAAATAGGCAGATGAAAATTATAATTATATTTTTATTTTACACTTACCGGGTTTAAAATCAGTTGTATTAAAATATGCCAAACTAAATTCAAGATAACCATCCATTGTGTGATTTGGATTTACTCTTAACATATACACCATTTTTGGAATAAAATGAGAAGAGAACGCAATGATAACGGCATTCGAAACAACAGCTATCCTTCCTACAAATGCTAATATTTGGTACCTAAAAAGGGAAGAAACATTATAAAAAATGGGTTATAATGATATAGAATGACATTAGAGACTTCTTATTGATCTTTTTTTTGCTACCATATTAATTGCCACCATATAAAAATCTTTGGCTCCCATTTAATTTTTTTTTACTTCGGGGTTAACTTAAAAACATTTTTATTACAATACTTATTAACAAATTAATAGAAAAAGTTATAAAAAGGAAATCAGTTAAAAAATGTATTATATATTTATTAATTATAAGTATCTAATCATAAAATAAATAATACATTACTATAAGGAACTTCAGTTATTATAACTATGTTTGAATTAGGAGGGGGGACAGTTTAAGGAAGGACTCGGAGAGTTTTTTGATGCGCCCTTGCAGAAATATTATTTTAATGTGACAAATCATCGATATTATAAAGTAACGAAAGAAATATATCGATGAGTTATAATTGGTTAGTCATTTTTCTTGTATTCTTGTATATTCTAGTTGATTCTATAAATATATAAATAGGGAAGTAATCAAGGGGTCAAAATACAAATAAAAAACTTTGCTGGAGCCATGTATCTTAATCGGCTACGAAAACCGACTGAGCTCCCTGACTTTTACCGTTTTTCTCGTATTCAAACATATTTATAAAAATCAACAAAATGTTCGCTGACTAATTCTACAGTCGATTTCCTTTACATTACGCGAAATATTAAAATTTACGAAACTGAATTTTCTTATCAAAAAAGTTCAGGAATACGTAGAAAGTTATGATATACTTAAATTTATAACTTAATTTTAATCATTATATTTTCTTGTAATATTCTTAAATTAAGGGGTTTTATATATTTAAAGAAAACCTAACGTTTTGAAAAAAAAAATCATTAGATTTTTGCAATGATGCAAAACTATAAACTTTCACGAAAAGTCAGTTTAAAATATTTTAGACAGATTTTACTTACCAAACTCCAATATTCTTAACTCTGTGGGGCACCGACCGTCGATAGTATTTGATGAATTTTTTAGCATCCAGGCGCATTTCCAAAACATTATTTATAAGTGCGAATAACGGTGCCAGAGGAAATGCCGTTACGAATATCGTGACGAATCCATACTGTAACACTATCAGCAAATTTTAAATAAGTTTTTGTAGCTTTAAAAATAGAAAAAATATACTCGTGAAGAGTACCTAATGTTCTTATAAATTTTTTAACTTAAATTAACTTAAGAATTATTAATAAAAAAAAGAAACTAAGAATATAATTGGCGTAAATTACCCATTTCCAAATATTCTGAAAATAAACTTCGAGATTCAAGATCGGACAACTTGTAGTCCTCAGTCCATTGGTTACAACTAATAAGAAGGTCTTCATTTTCTGCTTTTTCTATTCCAGTTGTAACCACAAAGGTTTTATACATTTTGAAACAGAGCGGTATAAGCATTTCTAGTATGGTGTTCAAGGCTTGATTGCCGATCATTATTATCGCCAGCTGTATTGTTAATTCCATCAGACAACCGCCTGGATTACACTAAGGAATAGAGAATATATATATATATATATATATATATATATATATATATATATATATATATATATATATATATATATAGATTGTTAGTAAACATAAATTTTGTATTAAAAAGTGCGGAGAACTTTAGAACGATGGAAAAACTTCGGGTTCGAAAATAACGACAGCGCTGTTTTGTTCGCATTGGGACTCATCACGCTACTCCATTCGTAACAATCCATCACTTTGCAGTCGCACAATATTTACTATTTTCATGCCGAAGAAACAGCAGGTAAGACACGACAGTGACATCTAGACAGATCACTCAATAACACAAGAGCAAAGGTAAAGTAAAAATAGAGTTTATCAACATCGATATACAAAGTATGCTGCACCAAAGGGAAGAGGTCGCAATCTTCGGCATTGGCGTGTGTCCGCACAGCCGAAAATTTTGTTTTTTAATTTAAATATTATACGGACGTTAAATTTATTTTTCTTTTATATTTTTGTTGGCTAAAAAACACGCAGCGTCCTCAAAGGGTGCGATTTATTTTACCGTCGCGCCATTGTTAGAGGGTGTTGTTCTTGCCTTATTGAGTGATCGGTCGGGATGCCGCTGCCGTGTCTTAATGAGTCCCAATGAGGACGAAACGGCGCTTTCGTCATTTTCCGAACTGGGAGCTTCGCCACTGTCTTGAAGTTCTTCACATTTATTAATACGAGAGTAATTTTTACCAACAATCAGTGTCCGCACCATATATAATGGTAAAATAAAGCGTTAATGTGTTTTAACTAAACTTGCATCATATTCTTTTCTTATGTAGCTAAAAGGGATGGAGAACGGAACATCAATTGTTGGGGTATTAAAAATTGATTACGAAATAGAGAAATCTCGAGATTATAAAATAGAGAAATCCCGACGACACAAAGTACATTTTATAAAGGATATTGTGCTTCATAACGTTTATCAATTCAGTGGCAGCTCCTCAGAGAAGGCATGGGAGGCTGAGCCTCCCCATACATTTTTGAGGAAATTAATCTAAAGCGAAAATAAACACTGCATAATTATTTTAAAATCTTATCTAAAATAATAGCTATTTTTACTTTTTTTGTAATTAAATTCTAAAGCGGGAATAAAAAATTCATAATTACAATGAGGTCTTTTTTAGGTTTGTGTTGAAATGTGATGTCTGAATTTTTACAGGTTTTCTGATTTTGAAGTTAGGTTTGTTTTGTAGTGTTCTGTTTTTAGAGGTTTGAATGTTCTTACAAGTAAGAACAAAGAAGCGGCAGGCCTATATAAGCCTAAACAAGTTGGACGCCTAAATGACACTCAAGGAAACTTAATAATAGAAGCTGAGCGGAGAAGAAACACTTGGATGAGATATGTAGAGGAAACCTTTAGAGATGAACGACACAATGACACAAAAAACACAGATTGTATAACTGGGCCTCCATTTACAATCGAGGAAGTAAGAACTGCTATAAGAGGAACCAAGGATGGCAAAACTACAGGACCTGACAACTTTTATTCAGAATTTTTAAAGTTAATGGATGACAACGGGACAATATGGCTCACAAAAGTGTTTAATAATATTTATAATACTGGAAAAGTTCCCCAGAGTTGGTTGAAATCAACATTTGTGACCTTACCAAAAAAACGAAATGCAAAAAGGTGCGATGATTATAGAATTATAAGCCTTATGAGCCACCTACTTAAGACTTTCCTAAAAATCATCCACAAGAGATTATACAAAAAATGCGAAGAACAACTAACACGCACACAATTTGGGTTTCGCGATGCTCTGGGTACACGGGAGGCACTTTTTGCTGTCCAGGTCTTGTTCCAAAGATGCAGAGATGTCAACTGCGATATATATGCATGCTTTGTGGATTACCAGAAGGCATTCGATAGGGTAAAACACGACGAGCTTATATCAATACTTGAAGAGATCAGCATAGATGATAAAGATCTGAGAATAATCAAAAATATTTACTACAACCAAACTGCTAACATAAGAGTAGACAACCAGTTGACAGAAGCAATCTCAATAGAAAGCGGAGTACGGCAAGGATGTATACTGTCCCCGATACTATTTAATGTTTATTCTGAGCATATCTTCAAACTAGCCTTGGAAGAATGTGATGAGGGAATACTCATCAACGGTGAACGTCTGAACAACATCAGATACGCAGACGACACAGTGGTATTCGCAGACAGTCTGGAGGGATTGCAGATGTTGATGACAAGTATAACTGAAGTAAGTAAGCACTATGGGTTAGATTTAAATACAAAGAAGACAAAATATATGGTCATCAGCAAACGCCCAATCCTAAACAAACAACTGACCATCAACCAACAAACAATTGAAAGGGTTGAAAGCTATACATACCTTGGCACCAATGTAAACAGTCAATGGGATCACTCATTGGAAATAAAACAACGTATAACAAAAGCCAAAGCAGCGTTTACAAAAATGAGCACCGTCTTCAGGGGCCGTGATCTGCCGCTGAAAACCAAGGTCTTCATACTGCAGTGCTATGTTTTTCCAGTTCTGCTCTACGGAGCAGAGGCTTGGACACTCTCTGAAGCGTCCATTAAAAAACTTGAAGCGTTCGAGATGTGGTGCTATAGGCGCATCTTAAGAATCTCCTGGGTCGACCGAGTCACAAATAATGAAGTCCTGCGCAGAATGGGAAAGGAGTGCGAAGTGATCAAAACAATTAAAAAACGCAAATTGGAATACTTAGGACATATTATGAGAAATGAACAGCGATATAACCTCCTCCAATTAATTCTGCAAGGGAAGGTGTACGGCAAGAGGGGGGCCAGGACGAAGACGAATCTCTTGGCTCCAAAACTTAAGAAAATGGTTCAACATGAGCACGACTGGACTGTTCCGCGCAGCTGCCAACAAAGTAAGAATAGCCATGCTAGTCGCCAACATTCGGAACGAATAGGTACCGCAAGAAGAAGACAAGTAAGAAATAAAAATGAGCAAAGAGGAGAGTATGGTGATATAGCTGATTGGCTGATAATTAATAATTTTAGCTTGTTTAACATACAAACCAAATACTATATTGTGAAGTCTCGAGAAACCATGGCCTAATTTAATTACTCTAAAATCGCCCGATACTCATCAAACCTAATTAACGTTAGATTTGACCCCCTCAATTCTAATATCCGCAAGTCGCCACTGTTTTAATTACTCTTTCATTTTAAGGAGCGTTAGATTCCTCTTGAAATCGTGAGATATTATAAGATTGATCAAAAAATAAAAATGTGCAGCTGCTATAAACAACTAATAAAACCACGTTTATTATTATTTTAAGATAAAAAATAATAAAGTATTAGTTTTATTCTATCTTACCTCTTCCTGACGATAACCGAACACTTTATTGTACTTGGCAGGATACCCAACGAACTTCCCCTTAAAGAAAGCAATATAAAAAATACACGAGTAGTAATTCACGAACTGAAAAATGTAAATCTTTAAAGCTAAACTGTCGTCGAACTCGGTCTGCGTCCTCTGCAGCTCCATCTCCGTCAGCCACACCGCAAGTCTGTCATAAATCGTATTCAAAATGACAATACAAACTAAGTTTATCAGTCCCGCCGTCACTGGCACCACATAAATTCTGTAACTCGTCTTGTCTTTGTATAACGCGTCCGACGTCAGCAACGACATTCTATAAATCACTATGCCGACCACAATTCCTAATGCTATTAAGGCCCAAAACACAGCTACGGTGAAGCTTAGAATTATAGATGGCAGCTTGACGCGCCAAAAAGGCACTACTGGCTCTTGAAGTTGTGTTATGACGTTCAGCTTTCTTTTTTTGGCGTTCGATAAACGTAACAGGTACTCGGGTCGGGGCGGTTCGGCTTCTAGATCGAACCCCGTTAAGCCCCATCTGTGCGTTACTTCCGCGCTATACCTAAAACGATAATCGTTTCCAAAAATGTGTAATAAAACGAAAATTAACTGCTAAAAAAGTTGCTCATTTTTATATTACCAAAACTTACCTTTTCCACAATTCAAGATATACCGCTCCCCAAATGGACATAAACACAGCAAAAAATATGGTAGCGGGATTATCTACAACGTGCTGGATTTTCGAGTACGTACAGCTTTGGCTCAATTTCCAATAATCACAGGTTCTATCGCACAACGGGCACATCGTGATGTCCAACGTACAAATATCTTGACTTATAGTATCGGAATGTAAAGTCGTTATTCCGTATATAAAGCATATTATTCCCACTATAGCTGCTGGTATTAACATGTGCGTATAAAAACCTAACCAAGTGAAGTAGAGGGCGAACTTTACTCCAAAATAGTCTTTTATTTCGTCTATGGGTTGGTACTTAATCAATTTTGAAACGGAGGCCCATTCGTGGAATAAAAGGTGACGTTTTGAACCTGGTTCATCATAGTCTCCCTAAAAGAATAATTGTTTAAAAAAATCTGTGTAAATTGGCATACGAACATAGAAACGAGTTCTTTTGCGTAAGTTTTAAATTTGATCCTCAACTGACAACCAAATGACAAATAAGCAAACTTGTACAGGGTGAGTCAACGATTGGATGAAGTGGGTTTGTGCCTTTTCGGTGAAATTAACAAAGAAACTATATTTATTGTTTGATACAGTTTATTTTTACGCAGATTTTAAAAATATTTAGGACTCTACAGGGTGAGTTAAAAAACTCGGACAGCATAAAGTTGTAGTTTTTTAAATAGAACACCCTATATAGGAATCGTATTTTCGATTTAGCTTATAATTTTAAATCTTTTTTATTAAGGGTCTACTATAACAAAACTTTATAGTTTCTGAGATAATTAAGTTTAAAGAAAAAAAGTCACATTTTCAAGCATCAATTCAATCCTAAATAACGTTTTCAATTTTGTGACAAATATATTCAAATTTGGAATTTAGCAAGGCCAAGGACAAGTTAACATAATTTTTACCTAATATTTGCAATAAAAGCTACAGTGTGTTGAACACATCGGCTCAAATTTGAACAAGTTTAAATGAATAAATATCTTTTTTTTTTCTAAATGGTACACCCTGTATATTTTCATGTTATTTAATAGAGTAATAAAAACCCTAAAAGTTTTGTTCAATATATCCTATACCTATTTATAATAGTTTTTGAGATATTTCAGTTTTCCTTATTTTCCATACTTTTTTACAGAAATAGTCTTCATTATCATAGTAGCCATGGCAAAAACAATGTAAAATAAACTACAGAAACAAACAGAATGTGGTTAAATATGATGAAATACATTATTCGTTATATTACAACGGCAATAGTTTAATTAAACATAATGTGAAAAAATTAACACAACAAACAAGGCAAATACATATTTACTTTTATACTAAATTGAAACAAAAAAATTACCTATTAAATACTGAGATTAATTATTTCTTTTTAATAAGTGTTCGAATAAACGACCCTCTTGTGCAATGCACAAATTTAGTTTTTTTTGCAGATTTTTTCGGACCCTGGACAAAATTAGTGGCGTTATTGTTCTACAGGTATCCCTAATCCTGTTTCACATATCTTCCACTGTTGTTAGTGGATTAACATACACCTTATTTTTAATATAACCCCATAGGAAGAAATCTAATGGGGTGATGTCGCAAGACCTTGGTGGCCACTCAATGAAACCCCCACGTCCAATCCATTTTTGCGGATATCGTTGGTCCAAAAACGCACCAACTTCACGATGGTAATGCGAAGGCGCACCATCGTGCTGGAACCACATACTGTCGAGCTCATCCCTATCGAGACCTTGAAGCAGTTGAGGTAGTTCTTCTTGTAGAAAGTTCAGGTAACTATGGCCATTTAGTGGTTCATTAAAAAAGTGGAGTCCAATAATTCGATTATGATGAATACCACACCAAACATTTAATGACCAGTGGTTTTGATGTTGCACCTCTCTAATCCAAAATGGGTTTTCTATGGCATAATAATGCATGTTGCGTCTATTTATGGCACCGTTACTTCTAAAAGTAGCTTCATCACTAAACATTACCTTGCATTTTAAATTTGGATTTAATTGAATCTCCGCATTTATTGTACGACAAACGTTTACACGACTTTCAAAATCCTGTCCATGCAATTCTTGGTGTAATTCCATGTGATATGGATGATACCTATATTTCTTGGTAGTACGATTAGCGGTGGATTGTGATGTTTCACATAATGCTGCTAACTGACGGCTACCAATATAAGGATTTTCCTGAACATTTAACAATACTTGTAGTTCTTTTTCTTCATTAGTTACTGGTTTGTTGACCACTTTACGTTTTGGATAATCAACAGTACCAGAAGAATCAAATCTTTGTATTAAGTTTTGAAAAGTATGGGTATTAGGCTGGCGTCGATCAGGATACTTCATTTTGTAAATTCTTTGAGCAAGAAGGCAATTTTTTTCAGCCTCTCCTATTGTATAAATCATATCTATTAACTCATTCTTTGGAAAATTCATTTTACAATATAAGATGAATGCAAAAAAAAAAACCAAACTACACTACATAAAAACCAAAAGAAGCGATTGCGGTTATAAATTTGACACACAGAAAAATGTTCTTTTATATTGTTTTTGCCATGGCTACTATGATAATGAAGACTATTTCTGTAAAAAAGTATGGAAAATAAGAAAAACTGAAATATCTCAAAAACTATTATAAATAGGTATAGGATATATTGAACAAAACTTTTAGGGTTTTTATTACTCTATTAAATAACATGAAAATATACAGGGTGTACCATTTAAAAAAAAAGATATTTATTCATTTAAACTTGTTCAAATTTGAGCCGATGTGTTCAACACCCTGTAGCTTTTATTGCAAATATTAGGTAAAAATTATGTTAACTTGTCCTTGGACTTGCTAAATTCCAAATTTGAATATATTTGTCACAAAATTGAAAACGTTATTTAGGATTGAATTGATGCTTGAAAATGTGCCTTTTTTTCTTTAAACTTAATTATCTCAGAAACTATAAAGTTTTATTATAGTAAACCCTTAATAAAAAAGATTTAAAATTATAAGCTAAATCGAAAATACGATTCGTATATAGGGTGTTCTATTTAAAAAAATACAACTTTATGCTGTCCTAGTTTTTTGGCTCACCCTGTAGAGTCCTAAATATTTTTAAAATCTGCGTAAAAATAAACTGTATCAAATAATAAATATAGTTTCTTTGTTAATTTCACCGAAAAGGCACAAACCTACTTCATCCAATCGTTGACTCACCCTGTACATATTTCATTGTTATAATAGGTGATATGTTGAAAATAATGTTCTACAAATAAGGCCAATATGGTACTATGAATAGTGTTATTCGACAGGATGATTAGAAGACATATGAAAAAACTAAACCAAAAAAAAGGTATGTAAAAAAGAGGAAAAAATATTGCAGTGTGGAATGTTCAGGTTAGTTCAGGTTCATAATCAATAGCCTTATATTGTTTGCTTAATAATAAAAGCAAAAATAATACCTCTGACTCTAATTCAAAACTAAATGCAAATGATTTTAATCACCACTTTTGTTCAACTGCTAAATGTGTGATGAATAAACTTGAAAGTTCTCAACAGCCTTTTGAAGATTACCTAAAATCTATGCCATTGAAAAACATCCCGCCCTTTAAATTTCAATCAGTTAGTTTTAGTGATGTCGATAAGGCCATTTCAGAAATAAAAAATAGTAACAGCACAGATATTGACGGAATTAACACAAAAATTATTAAAAAAATTAAGGGTATAATAGTTCAGCCCCTAACAATATTGATAAATCAATCTATACCTTGCAGTACATTTCCTAAAGTTTTCAAAACTGCAAAGGTGGTACGCCTCTTCAAGAATAAGGGCTCCATTGATGACTGTAACAATTATCGCCCCATATCTTTATTACCAATCTTGTCAAAAATCTATGAACGAATTTTGAAAAATCAGGCTAATGATCACTTTGAGTCAAACAAATTATTTGCCTTGAACCAATTTGGATTCCGAAAGAACAAGACCACAATTTTAGCTATTGATCACATCACTAGTAATGTTTTACAGGGCTTTGAAAAGTATCTTGACACTCTTGCATCCTTTTTAGACCTCACAAAGGCATTCGATTGTGTCACACATAATAGCATTCTTCTAAAAAACTACCATTTTACAATTTTCAGGCTGATGCTATTCAGCTACTTAATTCATATCTGTTGGATTATGATCAGTATGTTCACTTTGGGCAGTGTAATTCTAAAAAACAATCCCTAAGGTATGGTGTACCTCAAGGGTCGGTATTAGGCCCCATCTTATTCGTCATCTATATAAATGACCTGGCATACTGTAAGGGTAAGGGAGTCAACACTGTTTTGTTTGCTGACGATACAACCTTTTATATAAGTTATCACCCTTCAGAGATTGACAATCTTGATTACCAAACTTCAGAAAAAAAACTATTTCAATGGTTTCGAGCCAATCGCCTATCTTTGAACAACTCCAAATCACAAAATATTAATTTTACTCAAAGGAATAAGAGTGAAATTGTACCGTCCTTTTTACCTCAATGTGCAATGGAGGTCAAATTTCTGGGAGTACACCTAGATGTAGGACCACCTTCTTAATCTCTCAAAAAAATTATCCCGACAACTGTTCCTGTTCAGGAGTCTTGCACGGGTAACTTCCATAGAAACTCTTCTGACAGCATATCACAGTAACTTTCATTCTCTTTTGGCTTATGCTATTCTTTCCTGGGGTCATTCTTGCCATACTGATAAGGCATTTGGACAACAAAGAAAATGCATTCGTATTATCTTTGGGTTTGGTTATAGAGAAGACTGTCGAAACTCGTTTAAGAATTTAAAAATTTTAAGTTTACCTTGTGTGTACATTATGCAGTGTTTGTTGTACGTTAAACAAAATCTTGATCTATACAGATCAAATGAAGATATTCACAACTATCCAACAAGAAACAACAACAATCTTGTACCAGACTTTGGCCGGCTTGAGAGATCCAGTAATGGTTCAAGATATCTAGCAATAAAGTTCTACAACTGCGTGCCATCTAGAATTAATGCTCTTAACTTCAATCAGTACAAAAAACAAATCAAGAGCTACCTTGTGCTGAATGCGTTTTTTTTTTCGTTTGAAGAGTATTTCGAATCTAATTTTATTCTGTAGTACTGCCTTTGTCAGTTGTTAGCTTCTCTTGGCTTTTTTTTACCAAAACTTTCTTCTTAAGGAAGAACCAATATTGTGTAATGTTTTATTTATATTAATGATAATAATTAATTCACAAAATTTTAAAATTTTATATATTCGACTTGTAAAAGTACTATTTGTATATTATTACTAATAAATTATCTTATCTTATGCTGTTAAACTAAAGTCTCCCTGAATTCTAGCCAAATTTTCCTGTTTGTGTCACTTGTAGCCTGGCCTGCCACTGTTTCTACAAGCTTCGATGTTATCTACCTGGTTCCATTTTAGTTGTAGAATGGTTTTAACAGGATCTCTCATTTACGTTTTTTTCTGATTGTTGTATTTGGAACTTTGTTTCTTAGGGTGACTCTTAAAATGAATTTACCAAAAGCTGCCCAAGATAGACCTATTTATGTGTTTGGCTGCTTCAGCTGACCAAGATCTCGTGTTCTAAGTATTTAAATATGTGTACTTGCTGGATTCCTTCTTCGCTTATTTTTATAGCGTTATTTAATGCCATGAAATGTGCTTCATATTTATTAATTTTTAGTCCAATTCCTGTCGAAACTTTCTGCAGTCTATGCCCATAATCTGGGCTTGCAGCATGTTGTCTGTTATTAGGGCAAAATTGTTACGATTTTCTCTTTTAAATCGCTTACCACGTTCAAGTAAAACATTTTTCACTAAATTACTTCCAATATTATATTAACTACTTTTTGACTCTATTTATATACCAACAGAATTTATTAAAATATTCTAGAAATTACCAGAAACATACTAGCACAAAAGTCGAGAACTACTGAGAAATAGGGTCAATAAATGAAAATTTATCGATATAATATTTCTTTCGTTATATTATAATAAATCATCAAAATAAAATTTTTCTATCAGAGCGCATCCAAAAGCTTTCCTAGTCTTTCATTACGATATCATCGCCACAACAAAGATGGTTAATCTGTCTTTAAGATGTAGTAGCATGCATGCATATATATATATATATATATATATATAATAAAATATTGGCGAAGCGGACGTGAAAATTTGTCAATCTACATGATTCTCGTGTTAAAAAGTGCGGAGCATTCCAAAATATGGAAAAACTCCGGGTCCGACAGATGGCGACAGCGCTGTTTCGTCCTAATATGGGACTCGTCAGGCCACCGCAGTCGGTACAAACCATCATTTTTTAACACGAGAATCATGTAGATTGACAAATTTTCACGTCCGCTTCGCCAATATTTTATCCTATTTTATTTTAAATTACACGGACAAAACTTATCTACATATTTATTTACTTGTTTGGCTTTGAAACACGCTAAACGATGCTCTCATGGTGGGATCTTTTGGTGCGGCACGTGGCTTTGGCTGCTAAAATAAGCGGTAGGCTTGCTTGCCAGTACCGAAAAATGCGACCCCTATCCTTTGGGCAGCGCGTTTCGTGTACTCGATTTTACATATTTCTGTTTTAATTCACCGTCGCGCCACCATATGACGGTTCTTTTACAAACTTTGTTAATCTGTGTGGTTCTTGTATTATCAAGTGGACCATCGAGATGTCGCCTTTGTCGTCTTATTTGCTGTGTTTTGATTATAAATTCAGCTTTATACGATGCAAAGGCGAGATGATGGTTTGTACCGACTGCGGTGGCCTGACGAGTCCCATATTAGGACGAAACAGCGCTGTCGCCATCTGTTGGACCCGGAGTTTTTCCATATTTTGGAATGCTCCGCACTTTTTAACACGAGAATCATGTAGATTGACAAATTTTCACGTCCGCTTCGCCAATATTTTATTCTATTTTATTTTAAATTACACGGACAAAAACTTATCTACATATTTATATATATATATATATATATATATATATATATATATATATATATATATATATATATATATATATATATATATATGTTGTTGCGTAGTGTTCACGGGTGAGAACATGTGATTCAGTATTAATCCGGGAATACATCCGCTCGTTCGTTTGGTTTCTTGTAGAACTTTGTAGACGTTTCGCCAAAATTTCATTTAACATCTTCTGTGCTTGTTGGATGTAGATCAACTGTTGAGACTTTTTATACTAATAGCTTTATTCCAAATTTGACTTTGGCATTAATTTCTGCTTCGATCGAAATGAAAATTAACCAAAAAATATTAGTCATGTGATTAGCAGTATCTGTCAAATTTTAATTTTTTCCAAAACTGGGATTATATCTCAAAATATCGAAAAAAGTTATTGGAAAAAATTTTCTAAATGCAATTTACGATTTGTCTATTTTCTAAGTTTTTTCTTAAGAATATTTTTTTTTGCATTCTTTCCTGATATTTATTGATCCATCAGGTCTTACTACGCGATGGTAGATCCCAATTGAGGATATATTAGGGACACTAACGTCTTTGATGATACTTTTCTTATTGCTGATGATAACACCTACTGCGTTCTTTGTTTAACCATTTGGACTCGTCGAAGTTTCCTAATCCATGTCAGCCTATAGCCGTTTCAGCTTCACCTTCTTTGTTGCCAATTTTTGCGTTAAAATCACTAATAATAATAATAATAGTATACACGTTACACAACTGAGGGAACGGGATATTGCTTCTCACCACCGAACAGACCAAGAGAAGTTACAAGCTTGGCTACAGAAGCCACTTCATGGACGGCATCCAAATGAGGTCAACCAGGACAATGTCGACAACTTAGTGTCGAACTACTGGTTGATTTCAGGACAGATGTTTTCGGAAACGGAGGGCTTCTTGTTAGCTATCCAAGACCAGGTTATTCCGACGAAGAACTATCGGAAATTCATTATCAAAGATCCCTCAATAGAAAATGGCCAATGTAGATATGGCTGTCGAACATCAGAGACGATCCAGCACGTAACTGGAGGATGCCAAGCCTTTGCCGCAACCGAATATAAGGAAAGACATGATTCAGCCGCTAAGATACTACACCAAGAGTTAGCAGATAAGTTAAAACTATTGCAGGTAGGAAAGGTGCCTTACTACAAATATAATCCAGAGCCTATTCTTGAAAACAACGAGTTCAAGTTATACTGGGATCGAACGGTCCTAACAGATCAAGCAGTTGCTCATAACAGGCCAGACATTATACTAACAGATAAAATTTCCAGGCGAACTACACTAATCGACATCGCTGTGCCGAACAGCAACAACCTAAGGTCAAAGTACAACGAGAAGATCGCCAAATACAGAGATCTGGAGGTGCAAATCCGCAGACAGTGGGCAATGAACAGCGTCCACACGATTCCCATAATACTGTCAACAACTGGAGTGATACCAAAGAATCTCCTGCAGAACATCAAGGGACTGCGCCTTAGTGAACATCTGTATAAACCGATTCAGAAAGCGGTTCTCCTTGCAACCGCGCGAACCGTCCGAAAGTTTGTAGGAAGTGCAGAGGACCACGCAACCTAGGACCCGATAACATGGAAAGGGTCCCCACAGAGCTTCATACTTTTGGTGTTTTTGCATACCTGGTATGAGTGAATAATCCCTGGAGGGAGTGCGAAGCCGTTTGGCTTGTAAGTCTGTATATTATGGATCAAATAAATACAATCCATTTCAAAAATAAAAATACAAACACTATTTAAAACAGTCAGAATTAAAAAACTTACAAATCTAAACAAGCATTAAAGTGCTTCAAAGACAAGTATTGACAATATTAACTAATTTTTCAAGAACTGTAAAATTTTCAATTTAAAAACATTAACAACAACAATAATAATAACATTAACGGACCAAACAAATACAGTCCATTTCAAAAATAAAAAATACATACACTATTTAAAACAGAATCAGAGTCAAGAAACTTACAAATCTAAGAATGCATTAAAGTTCTTCAAAAGACAAGCATTGACAATTGACAACATTAACTAGTTTTTCAATTTTCAATTTAAATACATTAACTGGCAAATGATAAATATCAATGTCAGTAGAAACTGAATTCATTTCCCTACACATTCGAGAAATAGGACTGTTAATGCCATAATTCGTTCGATAATATATCACTTCAAACAAATCGTGCGCTCTAAAAGGTCTTGGAGGAACCGATAATCCAATATTATTGAGTAGTTCGGGAGAATCAATACAAGAGTTAACAATCTTATAAAGTAGAACGAGGTCAAGATATATGCGCCTCACACACAATGGTAGCAACCTCAAAACATTGGCAGTATCATCATATACAGACCGCTCCTGCTGCATTCCCTGTTTAAAGGCAATGAAACTTAAAAACTTTCTTTGTACTCTTTCCACTTTTTCTTTGTATGTAAAATAATGAGGTGACCAAACTTGGGACGCATATTCCAAGACTGATCGAACTACAGAGCAGTATATCACTTTAAAACAGTCTACGCTATTAAAATCCTTAAGCACTCTCTTTACATAGCATATTGCATTTTTTCTGTGTTTAGAGTTGTTATAATATTTTTGTAGGAGTTTTCAAACTCATCTTCTTGTGTGGGTGACGCATACACTTAAATGAAATGAAATGATTACCTATCACGTCCCAATTAGCCCCGATGGACAATATAGTGCAGCTCTCGACAGGTTCTGTTCGATAAAATATTTTTAAATGAAAGATGCTTCTTTCGTAAGAATATATTACTGAACCGACAGTATATCAAAAGCAGAAGTACAATGTGGATCGAGGCAATAGAGAACTTGATCCTCTTTTACGTTAATATTTTTGGTGCAATTGTTACCTAGACAATCCATTCATTCTATCATCACAATAAATGCAAAAGATCTCGTTCATCGTTTAATATAATTTATCAATGAAATCCTTTTTATGTCTGTTTATCTTCCTCACTGCATTCATATGCTAGATTTACACTTTATTATTTTATAATTGGTAAGGTACTTTTTTCTCAATTATAATTTTAAAACATCTTACTTACATCATGCAATGGATAAGCTGCTTTATAGATACCTTCAGCAATAAGCTGCTTTATGCCCTTGCTCTGATCTTCAGAGCCAAATTTTTCTCTCTCCAAAATATAAGATATTACTGTTATTTTAACAGATGTATTAAAAAAGTCTGGTGCGTCCACGTCAAATCTAAAAAAAAATATATTATTGTCCGGGCCGAGGGAGTCCTAGTCGCCCCTTTAATTTATATGGATCTACCCAAGTATTTTGAGCTTCTGAACAAGAATTTTTTGGGTAGAAGTCCGCCAAAGTGGTCATAAGATTGTTATTAACAAATAATTGTTTCAACTTTTAAAAATACAATTTTCGCAAAACTAACTCCGAGTGATTTTAAGCAAAAAAGATCCTTACAAATTTTTACCCATGATGCCTAGTTTCCAAAGATAATTAATGTTGAACATTTAAAAAATGCTATTTTTGCGGTTTTTGAACAGTAGTAACTTTTGACTAGTGAACTTTTTTTAATGTTGTTGGCAGCGATCAAAAATTCTAATCAATATCTACAAGTTAAAATGACACACGGACAAGTTACGTCTTAATAGTTTATTTCGGCTTTTAACAAACAGCTTTTTGACCGCTTATGTGCATGCGCGGTAGTGTGTGGCGCGCAGGGAGAAGGCTACTACTACTACTAGATATATAATCGAGATAATATTTTATTTGTTGATCGAATGCAGATCGTTTTATGTTCCTGTTGATACCAATCGGTACCAGGCGCGGATCCAAGGGGGGGGGCGATGTGGGCGATCCCCCCCCCCCCCCAAGAGCTTTGAGTTTAGGAAAATAGACCCGATGTTTCCTCTTATACTACAGTTTATTTAAGAACTAGAGAGAGTAATAAATCATTTTTTATCCGTTTTCTCTTCGTAAACTACCTGTGTTCTTTAGTCCGGTGTCTTTAGCAAAATCAGTTAGACACATATATTTTTCATAGGAATGGGTTAGAAATTTTGTAATCAAAAATACCGATCTATAATAATGGACTAAAACGTAGTCTTATTCTCTCAAAAAATTCGAAGTTATAATTTAAATACTTACAAAATATCCATTGTCAAAAATACAAAAAGGTAAACATATATAAAAAAATAAATTCGTCCATATAATATTAAAATATTTTTGGGGCTATCGGTCATTTTATTATTAATTAAAAACATTTTTAGGGTATTTGACGTTTCAGATTATTTATTTCTTAAACCATCTGCAGTATTACAATTAAACACTAAAAAGGGATTCAAATGTAATTACTTTTTTATGTTGTAATTAAAATTAGACCTACTTATTTTTATTTCTATTGTACTGATATCTTAATTTAATTTACTTTATTATATGGAAATACGATAGTCCCAAAAAAATAAGATAAACATGTTAATTCTACACGCTTAAGAAAAAGACATAAATACAATAATAGAATAATAATAAACTTACGGCTAATTGGAATTAAATATATATAAAATTAAAGAGTTGGACATACTAAAATAAAAATATATAAAAAAAACATATAAACAACATTAAACAATAAAATACAACAAAAACAAAAATTTAAATAATAAATTGAGTTTGCACTAATTAAAACTACGTATATAATTCCTAATCAAAGTCATTGAAACTATCTTCGCTCAAATTAATTATAATTGGTTCCTCTATCTCACCGATCATGAGATCGAGTTCTCACATTTCGTTTTATTCTTTTATTATATGGATTTTTTCCAATTTTCCGCAGTAACTTTATTCAAAAAAATCTTTCAAAAGTTTAGTTAAATTACTAATTTTGTTAATTGTATTATTTCTAGCAACTCTACCTTTTAATTGAGAAAGATATTTACTTCTCCAACGGACAGTTTCCGGACTATCTACAGGAACAGATTTTCTATCTGGTTTTTCCCAGCAAAAATTAAGTTCTCTGAGCAATTTCCAGAGATCAGTTCTTTTAATTTCAGGTAAATCGCGATTTTCATTGATTTTAGTTAGAATTTTGTAGACGGTTGGGATCTGCTTCTCACAATAGAATGTATATACAACTCCTTTAATTGCAGTTTTCATTTTTTCTTCCAACGAGGTTTTTCATCTGCTTGTGATCGAATGTGGCTTGGGAGTATTAACAATTCCAGTCGTTTTTTCTCCTTCAGTATTCGGTACATAGTAGATTTTCCAACTCCTGTCATGTTGGAACACATCTCAAAAGTGCTTTTAACATTATTATCTAGACATATAATATATAAAAACAAACGCAAACAAGATAAATCACTAAGAACAAACTGTAAGGTGTACTTTGCTCACTGACAGAAATTAAATTAAACTATCAGAATTTTTATGTTTCAGTAATATAATGAAATATAATTAGATTTACGGCAGTTCTTAGTTACCAGCGGCACTGGAGCAGGTACGTCGGAGGTTTCGGTAACAGTTTTATAACTCTCTCTAGTTCTTGAATAGAGTATAGGAATGTGTGAACTTGCGATCGCCCCCCCCCCCCCTTCCCAAGAGCTTTGAGTTCAGGAAAATAGAACCCGTTCTGCCTTTTATATTAGGAATGAGTATGCTGCTTGCATCCCCCCCCCCCCCCCCCGTTGACAACTTGCCTTTCTTGACATACTGAACTTTCGTGATATCACCGCCCCCCCCCCCCTCCCAAAGAGAGGAGCTGGATCCGCCCCTGAATTGGTACACCTATAATGAAGCAATGAGATTTTGATGAACAGTGGTGTAATAGGCACTGCATAGAGTAAAATTCACATTTATTTTGGATTGTGTTTTCATATACGAACAAAATTTGCAACAAGGTATGCCCCAGCGACTGCATCGACATGATTTTGTACTGCAAGCAGCACATGCCGTTATCAACTTATCTGCCGGAGGAATCAGAATATTAATTTTTTTGGGATCAAAAAATCATCTTCTCGGATAAAGACAAATAAAGTTGGGTCTAATGTATCCATATATAACGACAAACAATGTATCTGGATAAATACAATGTAAAATGCTCTAGGAATATGCAGTCGATATTCTCCAGTCTGATATCGAAAAGTTGGCAGGTTCTTAATATCCTGTCGATATGTCACGGAATTTATTTTTTTATAGACAGTTGTCTCCTGCGAATGTTGCTCTCAGTTGGATACAGCTCCACTGACGAGATCATAAGGTAGTCGAAATGACCAGAGTGGTATTTGCAGGAAATAAACTGTATGTATTCTTTCTTTTTTTCTGCTTGAAAGGAGAATACATATAGACAACTATTTAAACATGACAGAGAGATTCATTTATTTCTTACTGAAATCACGATTTTTAAAGAAATACATGCAGTATACAGTGAGACCAGTAAAGTCCGCATCATATGAGATTTTTTTTTATTAATAGCTTTATTCGAAATTTGACTTTGACAACAATTTCTGCTTCGATCGAATGAAAATTAACAAAAAATAGTAGTCACGTGATTAACATTATCTGTCGAATTTTAATTTTTTTTCAAAAACAATTCCAAAGTGAGGTTATATTTTAAAATATCGAAAAACGTTATTAGGAAAAGTTTTTCTAAATGCAATTTTTAGCTCATATGCAAAATTTCAGCTGTATAAGATAATTCAGATTTTTTGCCCATTTTTTGGAAATTGTACCACTGTTGCAAATTAAGACTCTACACGACCTACATAAAACTTCTTAGTTTTGACAATGCTTCATTCCAGACATATTTTGTTTAAAGTAGCGTCATATTAAATGAGTGTTTTTTACAAAATCTAAATAGGACTATTAAAATTTGGTCCCATGTGATGCAAAATTTATTTCTTTTTGACCCTGTATCAGGTAATTTCATAAAAGAACCATTTTTGAAAACGTAGTTTGTGTCTAAAAGTAATCCCTCTGGCGTACTTCTACACAAAAATTTTTTGTTCAGGGGTTCAAAACATAAAAAAACTTTGGTAAGTCCATATAAATTAAAGGGGCGACTGGGACCCCCTTGGTCCCTACACTATACATCTAAAAGCTGACTTTTTATATACTCTACGAGTGTAACAGCTTTACGTTTGCTTTATAAGTGCATCGCTCTTAATTCATAAGCAAAAATGTAAGAAAAAGTCGGAAGGGTGTTTCAATAAGAACTCGAATTTTAAATAAATTAGAAAACACATTATTTTAACAATTTTTTTAGAAGATTTATTAATTTAAACAAACATAGTAATTATTTACATTAAATATGAAATAATGTCTGTGAAATGCCTATCACAGCTCCGTTGGTAGTACATATTCTTTTGATGAAATTTCGTAGTACATAAGTTTTGGAGTAAAGGTCCCTGAATTTCACGAATTTAGGGTCCAATTTCTTCTTTGAGTTCTTGAATAATCTCAGAATGGTGTACAGGGTGAGTCAACGATTGGATGAAGTAAGTTTGTGCCTTTTCGGTGAATTTTACAAAGAAACTATATTTATTGTTTTGATACAGTTTATTTTTACGCAGATTTTAAAAATATTTAGGACTCTACAGGGTGAGCCAAAAAACTAGGACAGCATAAAGTTGTATTTTTTTAAATAGAACACTCTATATACGAATCGTATTTTCCATTTAGCTTATAATTTTAAATCTTTTTTATTAAGGGTTTACTATAACAAAATTTTATAGTTTCTGAGATAATTAAGTTTAAAGAAAAAAAGTCACATTTTCAAGCATCAATTCAATCCTAAATAACGTTTTCAATTTTGTGACAAATATATTCAAATTTGAAATTTAGCAAGGCCAAGGACAAGTTAACATAATTTTTACCTAATATTTGCAATAAAAGCTACAGGGTGTTGAACACATCGGCTCAAATTTGAACAAGTTTAAATGAATAAATATCTTTTTTTTTTAAATGGTACACCCTGTATATTTTCATGTTATTTAATAGAGTAATAAAAACCCTAAAAGTTTTGTTCAATATATCCTATACCTATTTATAATAGTTTTTGAGATATTTCAGTTTTTATAATTTTCCATACTTTTTTACAGAAATAGTCTTCATTATCATAGTAGCCATGGCAAAAACAATGTAAAAGAACATTTTTCTGTGTGTCAAATTTATAACCGCAATCGCTTCTTTTGGTTTTTATGTAGTGTAGTTTGGTTTTTTTTTGCATTCATCTTATATTATAAAATGAATTTTCCAAAGAATGAGTTAACAGATATGATTTATACAATAGGAGAGGCTCAAAAAAATTGCCTTCTTGCTCAAAGAATTTACAAAATGAAGTATCCTGATCGACACCAGCCTAATACCCATATTTTTCAAAACTTAATGCAAAGATTTGATTCTTCTGGTACTGTTGATTATCCAAAACGTAAAGTGGTCAACAAACCAGTAACTAATGAAGAAAAAGAACCACAAGTATTGTTAAATGTTCAGGAAAATCCTTATATTGGTAGCCGTCAGTTAGCAGCATTATGTGAAACATCTCAATCCACCGCTAATCGTACTACCAAGAAATATAGGTATCATCCATATCACATGGAATTACACCAAGAATTGCATGGACAGGATTTTGAAAGTCGTGTAAACTTTTGTCGTACAATAAATGCGGAGATTCAATTAAATCCAAATTTATTATGCAAGGTAATGTTTAGTGATGAAGCTACTTTTAGAAGTAACGGTGCCGTAAATAGACGCAACATGCATTATTATGCCACAGAAAACCCATTTTGGATTAGAGAGGTGCAACATCAAAACCACTGGTCATTAAATGTTTGGTGTGGTATTCATCATAATCGAATTATTGGACCCCACTTTTTTAATGAACCACTAAATGGCCATAGTTACCTGAATTTTCTACAAGAAGAACTACCCCAATTGCTTCAAAGTCTCGATAGGGATGAGCTCGACAGTATGTGGTTCCAGCACGATGGTGCGCCTCCGCATTACCATCGTGAAGTTCGTGCGTTTTTGGACCAACGATATCCGCAAAAATGGATTGGACGTGGGGGTTTCATTGAGTGGCCACCAAGGTCTTGCGACATCATCCCATTAGATTTCTTCCTATGGGGTTATATTAAAAATAAAGTGTATGTTAATCCACCAACAACAGTGGAAGATATGCGAAACAGGATTAGGGATACCTGTAGAACAATAACGCCACTAATTTTGTCCAGGGTCCGAGAAAATCTGCAAAAAAGACTAAATTTGTGCATTGCACAAGAGGGTCGTTTATTCGAACACTTATTAAAAAGAAATAATTAATCTCAGTATTTAATAGGTAATTTTTTTGTTTCAATTTAGTATAAAAGTAAATATGTATTTGCCTTGTCGTTATTGTTGTGTTAATTTTTTCATATTATGTTTAATTAAACTATTGCCGTTGTAATATAACGAATAATGTATTTCATCATATTTAACCACATTCTGTTTGTTTCTGTAGTTTCTTTTTATTATTTTACATGGCTACTATGATAATGAAGACTATTTCTGTAAAAAAGTATGGAAAATAAGAAAAACTGAAATATCTCAAAAACTATTATAAATAGGTATAGGATATATTGAACAAAACTTTTAGGGTTTTTATTACTCTATTAAATAACATGAAAATATACAGGGTGTACCATTTAAAGAAAAAGATATTTATTCATTTAAACTTGTTCAAATTTGAGCCGATGTGTTCAACACCCTGTAGCTTTTATTGCAAATATTAGGTAAAAATTATGTTAACTTGTCCTTGGCTTTGCTAAATTCCAAATTTGAATATATTTGTCACAAAATTGAAAACGTTATTTAGGATTGAATTGATGCTTGAAAATGTGACTTTTTTTCTTTAAACTTAATTATCTCAGAAACTATAAAGTTTTGTTATAGTAAACCCTTAATAAAAAAGATTTAACATTATAAGCTAAATGGAAAATACGATTCGTATATAGGGTGTTCTATTTAAAAAAATACAACTTTATGCTGTCCTAGTTTTTTGGCTCACCCTGTAGAGTCCTAAATATTTTTAAAATCTGCGTAAAAATAAACTGTATCAAACAATAAATATAGTTTCTTTGTAAAATTCACCGAAAAGGCACAAACTTACTTCATCCAATCGTTGACTCACCCTGTACATGGAGCTTCCTTCTTTAAAACTCCAGAGGAAAAAATTCAAATAGATTGGGTTTTCACTAATAATTTCAAACTGTACCGCGACATTTTTTTTAAATTACAATAAATACGACTGACTTAACAACTGAGAGACGAAAATGGCGAAATATTTAAAATTCAAGATCTTTTTGAGACATCCTTAAATACAGTTAATTTAACAAATAAATACAAAAACACTCGTAGCGTTACAATCATGCAAAAACGTATTCTTTTCTACATATAACTTACAAATAATTCTTATCCTTACTAAATTCAGCAGTCAGCTGATACTTTTTGGTCGGGAACTTCTCGGGATCTAAGGTCACTTTAAACTTTTCTAAACACGAATATACAGCCGAGACCACGATATTATCTTTCGGAAGTTGCTCGTCATTCTAAAATAAACAGAAATATGAAATAATACGATCGTAAACAATACTCATTTTAATGTTCAAAGGATTTAAGTGATACTTTTATAAGATGAAAAGGAAGTTTCTGAAAGGACTGTATACATTGGGTAACCTTATGTTAATAATGTTTTATGGAGGTAATTAAGGACGTTTGTGTTCCACAGTTCGTGCTTTGGAAATCAATGTAAAAAGAATATTTCATTTATAATGGACGTATATTTACTTTTAATCCAACGTACTACACTTGATGTTCATTCTACATTAAATTGAATGATTCTGTACCAAAAATCGTGAATAATGTACTTTTACTTTGAATTTAAAGCAATTCATTGAAATATCAGTTCGTTGTACATTAAGTTTGATTTAATGGTATCTTAAATTTCAATAAAGTAACTGAAAAGATATTTAAACCTCTGTACATTAAAATTTATTCATATATATCCTAATACTAAAGGAATTACATTATTCAATATTCGATAACGTACATTGTATGAGATCCCGGGAGATGGCGCAACTTGTATTGAACTTTTTGTTTAGTATGATATAAGTTGCTTAAAGGACTCTTATGGACAGGTGTATATGTCTGCCCCGTACTGACGAGAACCAATGAGTTCAAAACCGGTCTATAGGAAATATGTCCACCTACGTATCTCAAATTCAATGAACACTTCCTGTATATTTAATGTATATAATCACCTTAAAAAGTAATGATCAAACTTTAAATTTAATGTATGATGACATTAAATTTAGTGGAATAAATTAATTCAGATTAATGTAAATTATTAAATTTAACGCACTACATTAAACGCATTTAATAAACTTTTGTGAAATTTGTTTCTACACATTTACATTAAATTCAATGCATTTCTTTTTTACAGTGTACACTGTTAAAATAACTTTAAATTTAATGTACATTCATTAACTCAATTTAATGATTTTGTACTTTAAATCGTGAATAAGTTATATGTTTAAAACTTTATACATTAAATTTAATTTAATGTTACCTTAAAACTCAATAAAGTAACAGAAAACATCAAATTTAAGGTATAACTACATTAGATTTAATGTAACAATGCATTTAATAAACGATTTATGAAGTTTGCTTCCAGCACATTACATTAAAATTGGCGATGGCGAAAAGTCCTTGTTCTGGATGAAGCTACACAACGCTACGAAGAAATCAAAGCCAAAACTTTGTCAGAAGATCATTTTCCATAAAATAGATAACATATGCAACAAGTTGAAAGAAAATATGGCGAGGAAACACCGAAATAAACTAGAAAAACTAATATCACATCCACAACCGACTCTACCTGAAACAACTTCAAGAAAAACCATCATAAACTTATCTTCAAGAATACTTTCAACAGCAGAAGAACAACTACTAAGCAGTGGAAGCAGGTGGAAAATAAAATCATCTTTGGACGACCAGAAAAATCCAGCTCAAAATATCTCCAAGCTAGAAGCATCAGCCTTAAAACAACTTCGTAAGGATGAATCCATAATGATTTTACCAGCGGACAAGGAAATGCAACGGTGATAATGGACATCGTAACGTACGACCAAAAAAATCGGAGATATCCTGGAAAAAGGAAAATATAGACAATTAGCTCGTGACCCCACTAAATCTATAGAGTCAAAAATCTACAGAACACTAAGGAAATACCAAGACTATATACCTGATAACCTACGATCGGCGCTCACACCACATTACAGTAAGTCACCACATCTTCACGGACTACCAAAAATTCATAAAACGAATATACCATTGAGGCCAATAACCAGCTCCAGAGGATCCACAACAAATGCACTGGCGAAGTTCCTTTTAAAAATCATACAAACTTTAGAAGGTAAGACAAACATATACGTTAAAAATTCTACACATTTCGTGATCATTATTAGTAGCATCAATCTAGCGCCAGACGATAGGCTAATAAGCTTTGATGTGAAAAGTCTGTATACTAATGTACCACTAGAAATAATCAAAACTAAACTTTCAAATGACACTACTTTATCAAATTGAACCACGTTACCACTGGACGGGGTGATGGACCTTACGGAGTGTTGTCTGCGTAGTGCTTACTTTCAAGTAAAGGACACGTTCTACGCTCAGGATGACGGGCTTCCGATGGGTTCTTCACTCTCTCCAGTCGTCGCCAATATATATATATATATATATATATATATATATATATATATATATATATATATATATATATATATATACAGTGCCTTCATTTCAAAACGAACCATCCTTAATGACTTTGTTAAATAGAAAAATTTAAAAAAAAGAAAAAACACGTCAATTTAGATATACAGGGGGAAGTTTAATTTTGCATTTGTTAAAAGTCTGTCAATCACCTCCTCACCTCCAGCTAACCTCACTTTGATATGTCAAATGGGAACCCCCACCTTGTGACACATCATTGTAAGCAGCATAAAATTGTCTATCCAACCGTATAAAAAAAATTAAATCGGTTGACGTACAAGCGAACAGTGTGCAAAAATGTCTTGTAATAATGCATAATATATCGGCCTCGAACTTTGGTATGTCAAATGATTACCCTATAGTGTGATACATCATTTTAAAGGGCATACTATCTCCTATTTATCCAATAAAAAAAAACAAAATCTGTTGATGTACAAGCGAATAGTAAGAAAAGATGTGTGGTAATAGTAGACACCTTATCACATTAAACTTTATTATGTCAAATGGCTACTTCATAGAGTAAAATATTATTTTAAATTTAAAATAAATATTTTTTTAAAATAATAAACAGTTAAAATATTTGCGAGAAAAAAACTAAGCCTGTTTTAAAATTCATCGCAAAATTCATTGCAGTCTAATCAATCTAGTGTATTTATTTCAATGATATTTTTTGCGGTACCTGATAGGTACAAAAATCACTGCAATAAATAAAATTTTTAAGATCTTTAAACACCAGTTGTTTATTATTGTTAAAATTGTCATTGTGACGCCTAGTTGAAACGTGAATATAAATGGTGTATACGCTAGCCGAAAGAATAGAAATAATTTTTCTCTATGGAGCTGAAGATCGGTGCGCTCGTAGAACCGCCAGAGCATTTAACGAGAGGCATCAAGACAAAAACGTGGGCCATAAATATATACTCGAATTGGTACGAAAGTTTGAAGAAACGGGATCCGTTTGTAATAAAAAATATATTGAGAAAAGGGTTGTAGATGAAGCATGCCAAATCGAGGTACTAGGACAGTTTGCAATAGATCCAACTTTATCCATGTCAAAGGTCGCAGATTTAACCAACATTTCTGCTGGCTCTGTGCATAAAGTTTTAAAACAAAATAAGTTTTTTCCCTACAAAATTCAAATTCTTCAAGAACTCGGAGAAGACGATTTTGATAGGAGAATTCAATTTTGCGAATTAATGTGCCAACGAATTGACGAGGACCCCCATTTACCTAAGAATATCTGCTTTAGTGATGAATCAACTTTTTTTCTAAATGGACTGGTTAACAGACATAACTGCAGATACTGGGATAATGAAAATCCGCACCTTTTCCGAGAAGGGCATACTCAATATCCCGAAAAAATTAACGTGTGGGCAGGAATTTATGGCAATGAAATCATCGGGCCATTTTTTTTGGAAGATAATTTAACTGGGCAAATTTATTTAAACCTTTTAGAAAACACAATATACCCTGCCATTGTGCAATCTTTAGAAAATCAAGTGGATGAAAATGCTGTTATGGTACTAACCGCACTACGCTTTGGCAATTCGAGAGTGGCTTGATGAACATTTTCCAGGGACGTGGATTGGCAGACGTGGTGCAATTGAATGGCCAGCACGGTCTCCAGACCTAACCCCTCTAGACTTTTTTCTTTGGGGGTATTTAAAAAGCAAGGTTTATAAAACCCCACCTGAAAATATTGACGATTTAAAAGATCGAATTGTTCGGGAATGTAGAGGAATTAGCAGAGAAACCCTTGCCAATGTTCATGGGGAATTTCAAAATAGGCTTTTTTATTGTCTCGCTAATAACGGCGCACATTTTGAACATTTAATAAAATAATTTTCTTCAATTGAATAAAACTGAATAAACTGCTTATATTTAACACACATTTTTGCATCCTAATTGCCTATAACGTCTATTAACTTAATTTTTTTTGACATCGTTGGATAGCAGATCGTACGTCCTTTAAAATGATGTATCACACTATAGGGTAATCATTTGACATACCAAAGTTCGAGGCCGATATATTATGCATTATTACAAGACATTTTTGCACACTGTTCGCTTGTACGTCAACCGATTTAATTTTTTTTATACGGTTGGATAGACAATTTTATGCTGCTTACAATGATGTGTCACAAGGTGGGGGTTCCCATTTGACATATCAAAGTGAGGTTAGCTGGAGGTGAGGAGGTGATTGACATACTTTTAACAAATGCAAAATTAAACTTCCCCCTATATATCTAAATTGACGTGTTTTTTCTTTTTTTTTAAATTTTCCTATTTAAGAAAGTTATTAAGGATGGTTCGTTTTGAAATGAAGGCACTGTATATATATATATATATATATATATATATATATATATATATATATATATATATATATATATATATATATATATATATATATATATATATATATATATATACAGGGTGATTCAAAAATCGATCACGAAACTTAAGGGGGTGATTCTACTTGACAAAATAAGGGTAGAGCTTCATATAATTTTTTTTCAAAATGTCATTCGTTTTCGAGTTACAAGCCGTCCAAGTTCAAGTTTTTATTTTTTGTTTTTTGAATTACTCGCTTACAGGAAAACCGATTTGACTAATATTTGAAAGATAGGCTAAGTCTTCTGCGCTTCATCATTTTAGTAACAATTCACATTGATTGTTTGCCGCTAGAGGGCACTTTACCTACATTGAAAATTGTTTTTTTGTCATAATTTTTTAGTGTTGACAGCTACAGTAGTTTTTGGCATAATTTCTGAAAGACTGATGTCAGGCCTTTAAAAAAGGTGCTCTTTATTTACATCGCTAAACCCAACGGTTTAGACGTAAATCACCCTTAAAAATTAAGTGGTAAATTTACTTTTCTCATTTCATTACCACCAGCTACCAGGTAAATAGCTATCAAAGTATACTAGAGCTGTCAGTTTAACATCAAATAAATTCGCTTTTTAAACTATTTAATTTATAATCTTAAAATAACTAATAATGGCTAATCAGTAAATATTCATATTATGGATTATTGCGATATACATTTAATTGATAAAAATTAATGAAACAGTACTAAACAAACTAAAAAAGATTCTCAAAATGTCCCCCATTTTCTTCCATACATTTCCTAACACTCTTCAAAAAATGTCGCCTAACTCGATGAAAAATTTCTGGTGTTTCTTTAATAATTTGGCACTTTTCGATTATCCTGAAGCGAAGATCCTCGACGTTGATTACTGGAATATCGTACACCAATTGTTTCAAATGACCCCAAAAGAAAAAATCCATAGGATTAAGGTCTGGTGACCTCGCTGCCCATGCCAATGGTCCACTTCGTCCTATCCATCGCTCAGGATACGTTGCATTCAAATACTGTCGGACACGTATACTAAAGTGGGGCGGAGCTCCGTCTTGGAGGATCCACATGTTGGCCCTTACTTCCAATGGCACATCTTCCAGATACAATGGGAGACGATTTTGGATAAAATCTAAGTATACGTCATCAGTTAATGGGCCATCAAAGAAATGAGGACCAATAAGGTAATCTCCTATTATCCCTGCCCACACATTTAGTGAAAA
This sequence comes from Diaprepes abbreviatus, assembly GCA_034092305.1. Lineage (NCBI taxonomy): Eukaryota > Metazoa > Arthropoda > Insecta > Coleoptera > Curculionidae > Diaprepes > Diaprepes abbreviatus. The sequence continues at coordinate 1,177,471 of JASJET010000291.1, forward strand.
TCTACGCTGATGTTTCGTTTCTACCACATTGTTTGGGTTCTCGTAAGCATATGTGTGGATGTTGTGTAGATTTGTTATGCCATCACGAGTGAAACCAGCTTCGTCAGTGAATAATATGACGCCAATTAATCGATTATCGTGTTCATACTTAGCTAGGATCTGATTGCACATTTCCAACCGTCTCGGCCGATCATCGTCATAAAGAGCCTGCACCTTTTTTGAATGAAACGGGTAGAGTTGTTCTTCTCTTAGTATCCTCCATGAACTAGCCTGACAGAGCCGCACTTCATTCCCTATTTTTCTAGTACTAATACCTGGATTATCTTCAATAATTTCAAGCACTCTTTCTTCTTGTTGCACGTTTCTAGCAGTTCTAGGTCTTCCCCTATTTCCATTATAACTTTTAAAGGAACCACATTCCGCAAGCCTCCTGTGCACACTGGAAAATGTTTGAGCATGAGGGATATTTCTTTCCGGATAACTCTCCATATAATATCTTCTTGCCAACTCTGCATTACCATTTGCTTTTCCATAACAAAAATGGATATCACAATATTCGATATTTGAATATCGGTGATTAGCCATTATTAGTTATTTTAAGATTATAAATTAAATAGTTTAAAAAGCGAATTTATTTGATGTTAAACTGACAGCTCTAGTATACTTTGATAGCTATTTACCTGGTAGCTGGTGGTAATGAAATGAGAAAAGTAAATTTACCACTTAATTTTTAAGGGTGATTTACGTCTAAACCGTTGGGTTTAGCGATGTAAATAAAGAGCACCTTTTTTAAAGGCCTGACATCAGTCTTTCAGAAATTATGCCAAAAACTACTGTAGCTGTCAACACTAAAAAATTATGACAAAAAAACAATTTTCAATGTAAGTAAAGTGCCCTCTAGCGGCAAACAATCAATGTGAATTGTTACTAAAATGATGAAGCGCAGAAGACTTAGCCTATCTTTCAAATATTAGTCAAATCGGTTTTCCTGTAAGCGAGTAATTCAAAAAACAAAAAATAAAAACTTGAACTTGGACGGCTTGTAACTCGAAAACGAATGACATTTTGAAAAAAAATTATATGAAGCTCTACCCTTATTTTGTCAAGTAGAATCACCCCCTTAAGTTTCGTGATCGATTTTTGAATCACCCTGTATATATATATATATATATATATATATATATATATATATATATATATATATATATATATATATATATATATATATATATATATATATATATATATATATATATATATATATATATATATATATATATATATATATATATATATATATATATATAGAATGGTTCGAAACTCATGACATAAAAACGGCCATAGTAAAACCGAAAGTCTGGTTGAGATATGTCGATGACACCTTCATCGTATGGAAAGGCAAACAAGAACTTACTGATTTCTTGAAACATCTAAATACCATTCGACCTACAATTAAGCTTACTATGGAAAAAGAGGTAAATGATCAATTACCCTTCCTAGATGTCATGGTGAATCTTTCAAACGAAATTATTAAAATTTCAGTATACAGAAAGCCAACACATACTGGAAAATATCTTAATTCTAGTTCTAATCATTCTGTTGTAACAAAACGGGGAATTATACGCAACCTCTATAATCGCGCTATATCTATATGCAAGAATGCCGATTCATTGGAAAAAGAAGTGGAAAATATTAAATCCGATTTATAACAGAATGGTTATCCTTTAAAACTAATTGACGATGCCATAAATAACTTCAGAACAACGGACATTGGACAACAAGAAACACATTCCTTCTTCACAATTCCGTACATTAAGGGAACTTCGGAAAAAATAAGACGAATTGCCAGTAGTTATAAAAACAGTCTTTAAATCAGGGAATACACAGAGCTCATTTAACAAAAACAAAACCAAAAACTACCGATAAGAAAGATTGTGTTTACAAAGTTCCATGTGAGTGTGGTGAAATGTATATTGGAGAAACCAAACAATCACTAGAAGTTAGAATTAAGGAACTCATAAACAAAAAGAGGAAACGTCGAGATCAGGTATTGCAGAACACGCCTGGGATAAACAACACCATATAAAATGGTCTGAGCCTGAAAAAAATAAAATGTATAGAAGCACCTTACATTAAAAACAATAATCATTAATAAACCGAGTGTTGAAATACCTAATTTTTGGCAACCACTAATTTGTTACATTAAATAATTGAGGTGTGTACAGTGAAGCGAAACTTTGCACTTCAATTGACACAGTCCCTATATAAGCTCGTAGTCTTAAGAGAAAACATTCAGTTTATACTTGATAACGATTAGAGATACAACCTAATCGAAACGTCGCAAAAATAAATAAAAATTAAGACAATACAAGCCCGACAACCACATTTTAGTCAATGAAAATTAATGTAAAATTTTCTTACAGTGCAGGACAGTTAGTTAAGTCATTTAATTATTAATAAACAAAACAAAGGCCGCAACCCTTCTTTTAGGGATCTTAAAATAAAATGAGGTTTCTGAAAAGAAAAGATACAGCCTTATTATAGTTAGTTTTTTGAAAATTTCGAAGCACACGCCTGGATACGTCCGAAAACTATTATAAAGCATTCTTTTAGTAAAGAAAAAAATAATAATATGAAATAACTAAAAAGCACGAAATAATAAGTAACAAAAAAAAAATCATTCTTAAATGAACAATACACTCATGGACACAATTAATGTATATTTTTTGTTTTTGCAAACAAGCAATTACGAAAATACATAAATATTCGATAAGTTTTTATACGAGTCTACCGGGTGTCAACGAATCTATTAGACAAGTCATAATTTCTAGAGTATTATGTGTATCAAAATGAGAATTGGTACAGGTAAATGTTATGTGAAGAGGAGAGTTTTCGCATATTTTCCACTTTCCGGTCACTTCCGGTTTCACCGGAAATGGCCCCGGTTTTGAATTTTTGAATGGAACACCCTGTATATTTTAACATCTTTGGATTTCTGAGACGATTCTAGATCAGAGTGTGACATTTTAAACACTTTTTACGACTACTTCATGTTTTTAGAGCCACTTTTAAAATTGCATCTAGGTGGCCATGATCGGACGCAAACTAATCTAAGGGCCTTAGGTGATGTCAAAAAAATACAATCGCAAAGTATTAGTTACTAGTATGAAAGACAGGAATAAGACAAGTTGATAAAATTACGTTTTCATTTCTAACTATTAATTTTCAAATGGCGACCCCCTTTTTGACAACTACTTTTCGAAAAAAGCATTCTTTGACGAATCTAACGGTACTAATTTATTTGCGATTGGATTAGACATAAGAACAGAAATTAAATATTATTAAGCAAAATACTGGATAATTTATTTACTTATGACAAGTGCGCCATGGACAGCCATGATGCATAATAATTTGCAACCGTTTTTATCAAGTCTTCTTTGGAAAACAAAGCACTCACTTAAGTAGATAATGACAGTGACATTCGCTCTAAGAACAAACGTAAAAGTTTCTTAATTTTTGTTAAGTTTAGTTTAAATTTTCGTTAAAATAATGTATACTCAAAGCGAAAAAGTGGATATGTTATTAATATTTGGAAAGTGTCATAGAAATTCAAAAAAAAAATTAGAGCGTACGTCACTGTCATTATCTACTTAAGTGAGTGCTTTGTTTTCCAAAGAAGACTTGATAAAAACAGTTGCAAATTATTATGCATCATGGCTTCATCGCTGTCCATGGCGCACTTGTCATAAGTAAATAAATTATCCAGTATTTTGCTTAATAATATTTAATTTCTGTTCTTATGTCTAATCCAATCGCAAATAAATTAGTACCGTTAGATTCGTCAAACAATGCTTTTTTCGAAAAGTAGTTGTCAAAAAGGGGTCGCCATTTGAAAATTAATAGATAGAAATGAAAACGTAATTTTGTCAACTTGTCTTATTCCTGTCTTTCATACTAGTAACTAAAACCTTACGATTGTATTATTTGACATCACCTAAGGCCCTTAGATTAGTTTGCGTCCGATCATGGCCACCTAGATGCAATTTTAAAAGTGGCTCTAAAAAAATGAAGTACACGTAAAAAGTTTTTAAAATGTCACACTCTGATCTAGAATTGTCTCAGAAATCCAAAAATGTTAAAATATACAGGGTGTTCCATTTAAGAATTCAAAACCGGGGCCATTTCCGGTGAAACCGGAAGTGGAAAATATGCGAAAACTCTCCCCTTCACATACCATTTACCTGTACCTATTCTCATTTTGATACACATAATACTCTAGAAATTATGACTTGTCTAATAGATTCGTTGACACCCGGTATATAGTGTGTAAGTCGCTTGTTTAACCCTTACTTGCCATACTTCTGTAGAATCACGTACTTGTCACATTGGGGTCTTTTGGACCCCAGTGTGGCAAGTAAGGATTAAACTAATTTTCAGGAAATTATCATTGGGTCTTATCTATTAATGAAGCTTTTTTTTTTAATTTGCGAAAAGCTGTGGTTTTTACGAGGTAATTAATTTAATTAAGGTTATTATAATACACGTTAAAAAATATCACATTAATAATTACGTAGTAACTTAATAAAAAAATGTTAGACAAGGTTATAACATCACAAAATTGTTTTTGAACATAAAATACTTACGTACGAACATTTATACACATTTTAAATGACAGATTTCAATTCACGGTTCATAGTTTTTTTTTTTATTTTATGTCCAAGTGAATAATTAATTAGTTAATTTAAGTTTTTCAAATATTTCCAAGAAGTCTACTTACATCTTTAATTGGCAGTCTGAGTTTCAAAATTTCAGCATACTGACACAGAACTTCTCGGGGAACATGCAATTTGACAAAGTGTATTCTTTGGTTCTCTTCTCTTTCCAAAATAAGCCCGGTATTTTGAAGATTTGTTTCGAATATCTGTCTACTTTCCACGTGCTCTCGTTTTCCTTGTTCATCGTAGGCCAATACGAAATCTACAGAGAGTTCCGAGTTTGAGAAAGATCTCCATCTCTACAAAAATGTAAAAAAGAAACTTACCAACGTTGGAACAACGACAGGATGATGAAGGAATTAATGTATAATCCATGTATAGTAATACTTTTCTCTTTGGTTGTATATAATTCTAGTAGAAGTATAGATACGTATAAAATTAAATATATTAAATAAAAACAAAAATTGAATGGTTGTATGCAATGATGCTGAAAATAATAATTTTTCTTTTAAGAATGACTAGAATTGACGATACTCATGATCAATTATCACAAAAATGTAGTTTATCTAAATATTTTATTGGATCTTCCCGATAATAGGTAAACATACACGGTATCCGGAGATAATATCAAAAATGTTAGGAAGATTATTATTCTATTCGATACAGTACAATACAAAAGAGGTAGTAAGTTATTTAAAAATATGTGAAAATGAATACAGGGACTTAAAAAAAAATGTCGGTTTACTAAAGTCGATGGGAGCAATTCATCTAAAATATTTCAAGATCGTGCCACTTCCGGTTATACCGGAAGTTGATACCTTCTTACTTATTTTAAATGACACATTCTATAAGACATATTTCATGTATAATGTCGTAGACCTAACTGTTTTTGACATATTTTAAATTTCATGTCAAAAATGGCATTTGCAGGCCCAAACATAACTATAAAATTGTCTTATATGAAACCCTTTATTATATAACTGATGTTGGTTTCCTTCTAAAGGGGGACCTACTTTAGTAATGCATTTAAAGACGACCCAAGTTCAGGTCGCTCTACCGATGACCAAATCCAAGCTATAATTGAAGACAATTGTCATTGTTTAAAAGGTTGTAGAGAGGTGAAATGCATCGCACCCGATAAGAGGACCGATATTTGGGTTCTCTATGAATTGGAAGAAATTCACTTAATACAACAACTTAGAGAAACTTTTTTGAAAAGAATCATCACTGGTGATGAAAAATGGATCATTTACAGTAACATAATTCGAAAACGATTATGGTCCAAGCATTCAAGGAGGGCTTGAATACGCTAGGAAACGGTGCCAAATGATGGGACTAAACATCAGCCCCATCAAAACCACCCTAGTAGTCTTCACAAGGAAAAAAAACCTTAATCTGAAATCCATCAAAATGGATGGGAATGTTATTGAGTGGAAGTCAGAGGTTAAATATCTGGGACCGACCTTAGATAATAAATTCTTCTGGAACAAGCACGAAAAAGAATTAATTAACAAGGCTACAAAAGCCTTGATGATCTGTGGAAACTTTGCGGGAAAAGAATGAGGTACATACCCATAAATCCTGCAGTGGGTATACACTGCAATAGTGAGACCAATCATCGCATATGGGGCAGTGATCTGGAACAAAAGAACCAGTCTGGCTAATATGAGAGCTAACCTTTCGAAAGTTCAAAGACTGTTCTGTATATATAACCGGGGTAATAAAATCCTGCCCAACGGCCGCTATGGAAGTTATCCTAAATCACACACATCTACATATACTTGTAGAGAGTATGGCGAAGAGGACAATTTATAGGATGATGAGAGATGAGATCATAAAACGAAGGCCCAATCTCTTATCCAAAAATCAACAAATCTGGAATAAGTAGCAGCGTAATGCTGGAACAACGAGAGATAGAAGAAGAAAGCGGGCGATCCAATTATTGGACGGAGCTGCAAGGATTGAGACAAACTACGACCAGAAGACATTCAAAGAATGCATAAGCTTAAGTAAAAACTAACTAAGAGCTCTGACAGAGATCCTTTCAGAGTGCAGAGTTCTAAAAAACACTAAGATGCGGTTCTTGGTACCCACCTTGAAGCCTTCCAACATCACAAGGTTCTTGAGGGAAATAGGAATGGAGGACCTGCTCTAGCCGATAAGGTAACTCTTACGACTTGGCAGCAGTAGGGGAGCACATAAATCTACCAGGTCGCAGCGTACAGACCCAAATTCCACATACATACATCGTCCAAGCGTGATGAATCAGCACAAACCACATCTAAATCTGAACTGCATCCACAAAAAGTCATATTGTCAATTTGGTAGGGCTACAAAGGTGCTGAGCTACTTCCAAGAGGCTGGACGATCAAATCAGATTTTTATTGCCAACAATTAATGAAACTGGATAAATCAATTAAAGAAAAACAATCAGAATTAACAAACTGCAAAGGAACTGTGTTCCATCATAATAACAACGCGTGGGAAATTATTGGAGCTTGGTTGGAAAGTGATGTCGCATATCCCATAGAGCTCTGACCTGGCTTCATCTGATTATCATTTATTTTGAAGTTTACAAAACTCTTTGAATGGTAAAACTTTCACAAGTGATGATGATCTTAAATCGCACTTTGTTCAGTTTTTTGCTGACAAAGACCAAAATTCCTACGAGAGCGGAATCATGAAGATGGCAAAAGTCAATAAACAAAATGGAAAAAGACATAATTGAATAAAATTTATTCTTTGTATAAAAAAAGAGTTTTATTTCATACTGCAAAACACAAAATAACTTTCTTGCCGACCTGATCTTATGCAGAACATACATTCTGGTGATGCACCAAGTAATGTTCTGCAATTGATATATGAAACAATTTGGTCTGATAAATTTTATTTTAGAAGTGTTGGTATTTTCAACACCCATTGGTCGTCAGAAAATCTTCATAACATTTATGAAAGGGAGCAACGAGGGAGCTTCTGATTGGGTATCGCGTTTTATCTTAGGAACACAGATTAGGTACCGAATTTATGATAGGGGCCTCGCAGCAACCTAATATCAAGAAATTTTAGAAGACGTTATACCTGAATTAATAGAAAATGTTCCCTAATTTTTTTTAAGATGGATTGGTACCAACGGGCGTGTTAGTTGGCCCCCCAGATAGGCTGATCTATAAGTTCTGGATTTTTTATTATGGGGCTTTTTATAAAACACGATTTATAAGACTCGACATCGTTTGGTAGAAGAACTGCGCAATGCAACAAATTTGGATTTTTAATTTTTGCAAAACAAACCTGTTATTATGTTAAATGCCTTAAGAAAAAATTGCAGAAATGTGCCAATTCTGTAACAGGGAAAGTGGTAACTATTTTCAACAGTACTTAAAATAAAATATTTCAGTTAGTGTTCCGTTTGGTTAATTTATTTGTTTTTTTTTTTTAAATAATGAGGTTGGACATTGTATTTTGGGAATGTATGAAGTCTAATATATAATAAAAATTGCCTTTAACTATATTATAATAAGTTTGATATATAACTCAAAATCTGATGCCTTTAAAAAAACTAAGTGCGCCAATGGATTTTACGTAAAAAACTCTAAACAAGCCCGTTTTTTACGTTTTCATTGACCTACCAACTAAAATACGATGGGACGGGGGGATTGTAAAGGGAAAATCTTCATTTTGGACCTATATATTAAAAACAGAAAGAGAAAAAGTAATATAGGTTTAACAAAATCAAAAGTATATCTTTAATAGTAACAGAGATGCCCTGCGGAAGTATCGAAAATAAGACATTTTGTACATATTGCCGTAATTCTTTTAAGTCTATCTTGAAAGCGGTCGTCTATACGACCTTATACAAAAGTCATAAAAATATTTAAGGAAACATAATTTATACAGGGTTATTCACCCTATACGGTGGTCTAATATAGTTACTTTTTAAAATTATTTTCATATTATATAGGGTGTCCCAAAAGCTCTGAAAGTATCAAAGTTGTGTTTTTTTTTAATGGAACCCTCTGTATATTATTGCATTTTTGGATTCTCCGATCAAAATAAGTGCCTATTTTAATAAGATTTATTGTACCTAAACTTTAAGGGTTTTTAAATAATTTAAATTTTGACAAAACCTAACCTAATTTTCATGTTTCAAATACTTAAGAAGTATTTCAGTTATGTACTCGAAATTTACAGTGAAGTGTAACAATAAATCATATTTTATATCCCAATTTTAATAAACTTGCTATATTATAGTGTGTCCAAAAATTAAAACTTATCAAATAAGAACTTTAAGTTGCTATAACTTGATTAATTTAAATAGAACACTATACTTTTTAATTTACCAGAAAATGTACCTTTTAAATACCTATCGAATGGTATAACGGTGTTCTATAGCTAAGTCTTCGCGTTTTCACAGAATACTGCAAATAATCGTTTTCTGTATCATTTTGTGTTTTTTGAATAGATGTTCTAATGTATCTAGTTGCCTAAATATGACCCTAAATAATCAACCACCCCTTTGTTCCCACGCCACTGGTCGCAATATGGATCACCTAATATTTTGAAATAGTGACCTCCATTAACACTAACTTATACCTAAATGCTCATTTCTTTATTGTAAGTAGATTCTAGTAAGAATCATTTTTATGGACTGCGGACCTATGTTCACATGAACTTTTTTTGTATTTTTTTTTTATGTAGAATCACACTTTAAGATTTGTCATCATCATTTCCCGACACACGGTTTATAAACAAACTCCCTTCTTGCTGCATAAAAAAAACATCCCTTATTAAAGAAAAAATATTCAAACCGTGGAAAACACCGTAAAATATTTATGATAGAAAACGCCTTCTATAATAAAATTTTATACAGACCAAATCCTCCATAAATTACGTATTTAATCGACAAACACTATCGATAATATCCCAGGTTATGTAAAGATTAATAGCACTTACGACCATAATGAACCAATTAAAAACGCCTAAATATAATCGTTAATTTGCTTTTAATAAATGGTATTTATTTCTATTTATCCGATCGGATTATACTGAATTTAGTTTATGTAATTTTAAGAAAACTAGTTGTGTGTTAAAGTGTAAAGTAAGATTATTACTATTAAGTGTGTTAATCATGATATTGAGAAACATTTATTTATAGATAGATACAGTGGCGGCAAAGAATATATTCAGTGGTGTAACCACCGGTTACAATTACAGTTTATTATTTAATACCATAACATGCAGTGCGGTCAAAGATCTTTTCCCCCATGTACAGAAAGCGAAATGTAATGTTTCGGAGACAAGCGCTAGACCAGTTTCTATGTATTATAATCATTTTTGGAATAAGTTTTAAAATCACAAAAATGGTTTTAGCAAACCATTCACTCTCAAAGAAATAATATTATACTTCACTAAAGACTGAGCATTTGCCAAGTAAATTTTCTCGTTCTTATATTTACAACGACTCTAAAAGTGGGCCGGTATGAAAATATTTTTGATTGTCTCACATAGAGAGCGTTGTAATTGCTTTGAAGGACTTCTGTCAGTATCTTGTTTTTTTCCTTGGTACATTTGATATCAGTCACATTTAGGTTACTTCAGAAACAACTTGTTCGTCATTTTGTTTGTACTTGTTAATTTCAGGTCAGTTTTAACATGGAAGTTGGGTTTTGTACTTGTTTTATTTTAGTTTTGAGCTTATAAATACCTATAATTACTATCATATATTCATTATCAGCTGCGGAAATAACTATTCTTGGTATATTACTTACATGGAGGTCTTCACGCAGAGAGGAAGTTACTATTTGTTGCGAAGAAACTGGCTACCGTAATTCTCTGCAAATTCGATCTATTTACTTTAATAAACCCACTTTCCATAATGAAAAAATTTCTTATAATTGTTTTCAAAGCAAATTTCGAAGAAATTGCGCGGAAATCACTATAAAATAATGTTAAACAAGCAATGTAACTCTTGACAGCGATGATGTTTGCTAATAAGTGAAGTCAAGCACTTTGATTAGTGTTCGTTGTCACGTGACTTTGATTATTAAATAAAAATTAAATTCCGTAAACATAAAGAAAAATATTGCGTTTTTTTTTTAAGATTTCTATTATGGAAACTACCGTTTTGCGGCAAAATTATATTTTTATTTGAATACTAAGGTGCTGTATATTTTGAGCTGCTTTGTTTTATTTCATACTACAAAACCGAGATTACTTCTTGTCGACCTGATAGTATAACAAACTGCATGGAACTTTCTCTTTAAGATGCATATATAATGTAACTAATCAAGATATTTATCTAAATGAATACCTAAAAGTTTACTATCGTCGTTGAATTGAGGCTTTTTTTCATAGAGATATAGTGGTGCCAAAATTTCAACTATTTATGTCAAATAATTTCGGGGAAAATCGGTTGTAACAGACAGAATGACGGACACCGAAATGTTCAGATATTTCAATTTTGGTAAGAATCCTAAAAGCGTGCCACTCAAAAACAACGGGAACGTTTAAATTTTGATAGGAAGTTCCACGTTAAAATCCAATTGCTGGACTGAATGCAAAAACAGACGGTAGTAAATGAAATCGCTCTGAGACAATGCACTTGTTTAATTTGGACCGCAGACAAAATCTTTTGGAGTTAGTCAAACAAATATATATATATATATATATATATATATATATATATATATATATATATATATATATATATATATATATATATATATATATATATATATATATATATATGTTATATCGTAGATTTTCACGGATGGTAGAATGAATAGTTTGGTTATTCCGGGTTTCAATCCGTTCGTTCAAAAAATCGTTTTCACGACGTTTCGCCAAAATCTCATTTGGCATTTTCAAGTGCGGTTCGTCTCGTTACTCGCTGAGAACTGATGGTGGCCTCTGAAGAATTTCGAGTTTTGTTTAGTTGGCTCGCTGCCTGATTGGGTGGGCGGCTTCGTAGGCTCCTCCCCTCTCCTGAGTGCGATATACTTTGTTCTTGTATGCAGGTCTCTCGTGTACTAGTTGATTTTTGTTATTTTCTTTCTTGATTTTTTATTAATGTTTTCCATGTAGATAAAAAATTTATAGCATCGTCTCGTTTATTTAGCTGTCCCGCTTTTTCGATTTCTAGGGCCTCTCTTATGACGCGTACCTTGTAGTTCTGTTGTGAAAAACTCCGAGCATCTGACTAAAATGATCAAAAACATTCACCTCGAAGAATATGACATCTTAGCAAGCCTCGACATAAAATCGCTATATCCAAGCATACCATTGGATGAGGCTTTGGACAAAATCGCCATGAACGAGGATTTTCCAGACTACACAATTGAACTTGCAGCACACTGCCTAAAAAACACATACTTCATGTTCAATAACCATATATACAAACAAACAGATGGCGCACCTATGGGGTCCTCGCTTTCACCACTCATAGCCAACCTTTTCATGATATATTTCGAATAAGAGGCACTGCAAAAGGCACCTTTAAAACCAAAATTTTGGAAACGCTATGTCGATGATATTTTTATAATATGGCCACATGGAAAAGAACACCTGGACGATTTCCTCATATATCTTAACAATATCCACCACAGAATCCAATTCACGCTAGAAATCGAACAAGAAAAGAAACTTCCTTTTTTGGACCTGCTATTAACTAGGAAACTCAACAACACCTTGGGCTTCAGCGTATATCGGAAACCCACACATACTGACCGATATCTCAATGCAGCGTCACATCATCATCCCTCTCAAAAGCAGGCAGTAGTCAACACATTAGTATCAAGGTCTCTCCGCCTAACAGAACCTGACACAAAACAAGACGAAATAAGATACATTTCAACAGCTCTAGAACGGAACGGTTTCTCACAAACAGACATAAAGAAAGCCATAAAAAGACAAGAAAGGACTACAACAAAGACCAAAGACCAAGATCAAACAAGGAACAAAGCCATAATACCATACATAAAAGGAATAACAGACAGAATCGGAAGAATCTTAAGAAAACACAACATACAGCCCATATTTAAACCACAAAAAACAATAGCCAACATCCTGGGAAATCCCAAAGACAAGACCAACCTTGAAAATCATGGCGTTTACAGCATTCCATGTGCAGATTGTCATCAAACTTATATAGGACAAACAAACAGGCGCATATCAGCAAGAATCCAAGAACATAAAAACAGCCTCAAAAACAAACAGACAACCTCAGCCCTATTTCAACATCACCAAACAACCGGACATACCATCGATTTCGAAAAAACAAAAGAAATAGCACCGGTACAGAACTACAAGGTACGCGTCATAAGAGAGGCCCTAGAAATCGAAAAAGCGGGACAGCTAAATAAACGAGACGATACTATAAATTTTTCATCTACATGGAAAACATTAATAAAAAATCAAGAAAGAAAACAACAAAAATCAACTAGTACACGAGAGACCTGCATACAAGAACAAAGTATATCGCACTCAGGAGAGGGGAGGAGCCTACGAAGCCGCCCACCCAATCAGGCAGCGAGCCAACTAAACAAAACTCGAAATTTTTCAGAGGCCACCATCAGTTCTCAGCGAGTAACGAGACGAACCGCACTTGAAAATGCCAAATGAAATTTTGGCGAAACGTCGTGAAAACGATTTTTTGAACGAACGGATTGAAACCCGGAATAACCAAACTATTCATATATATATATATATATATATATATATATATATATATATATATATATATATATATATATATATATATATATATATATATATATATATATATATATATATATATATACAGGGTGATTCAAAAATCGATCACGAAACTTAAGGGGGTGATTCTACTTGACAAAATAAGGGTAGAGCTTCATATAATTTTTTTTCAAAATGTCATTCGTTTTCGAGTTACAAGCCGTCCAAGTTCAAGTTTTTATTTTTTGTTTTTTGAATTACTCGCTTACAGGAAAACCGATTTGACTAATATTTGAAAGATAGGCTAAGTCTTCTGCGCTTCATCATTTTAGTAACAATTCACATTGATTGTTTGCCGCTAGAGGGCACTTTACCTACATTGAAAATTGTTTTTTTGTCATAATTTTTTAGTGTTGACAGCTACAGTAGTTTTTGGCATAATTTCTGAAAGACTGATGCCAGGCCTTTAAAAAAGGTGCTCTTTATTTACATCGCTAAACCCAACGGTATAGACGTAAATCACCCTTAAAAATTAAGTGGTAAATTTACTTTTCTCATTTCATTACCACCAGCTACCAGGTAAATAGCTATCAAAGTATACTAGAGCTGTCAGTTTAACATCAAATAAATTCGCTTTTTAAACTATTTAATTTATAATCTTAAAATAACTAATAATGGCTAATCACCAATATTCAAATATCGAATATTGTGATATCCATTTTTGTTATGGAAAAGCAAATGGTAATGCAGAGTTGGCAAGAAGATATTATATGGAGAGTTATCCGGAAAGAAATATCCCTCATGCTCAAACATTTTCCAGTGTGCACAGGAGGCTTGCGGAATGTGGTTCCTTTAAAAGTTATAATGGAAATAGGGGAAGACCTAGAACTGCTAGAAACGTGCAACAAGAAGAAAGAGTGCTTGAAATTATTGAAGATAATCCAGGTATTAGTACTAAAAAAATTGGGAATGAAGTGCGGCTCTGTCAGGCTAGTTCATGGAGGATACTAAGAGAAGAACAACTCTACCCGTTTCATTCAAAAAAGGTGCAGGCTCTTTATGACGATGATCGGCCGAGACGGTTGGAAATGTGCAATCAGATCCTAGCTAAGTATGAACACGATAATCGATTAATTGGCGTCATATTATTCACTGACGAAGCTGGTTTCACTCGTGATGGCATAACAAATCTACACAACATCCACACATATGCTTACGAGAACCCAAACAATGTGGTAGAAACGAAACATCAGCGTAGATTTTCACTAAATGTGTGGGCAGGGATAATAGGAGATTACCTTATTGGTCCTCATTTCTTTGATGGCCCATTAACTGGTGACGTATACTTAGATTTTATCCAAAATCGTCTCCTATTGTATCTGGAAGATGTGCCATTGGAAGTAAGGGCCAACATGTGGATCCTCCAAGACGGAGCTCCGCCCCACTTTAGTATACGTGTCCGACAGTATTTGAATGCAACGTATCCTGAGCGATGGATAGGACGAAGTGGACCATTGGCATGGGCAGCGAGGTCACCAGACCTTAATCCTATGGATTTTTTCTTTTGGGGTCATTTGAAACAATTGGTGTACGATATTCCAGTAATCAACGTCGAGGATCTTCGCTTCAGGATAATCGAAAAGTGCCAAATTATTAAAGAAACACCAGGAATTTTTCATCGAGTTAGGCGACATTTTTTGAAGAGTGTTAGGAAATGTATGGAAGAAAATGGGGGACATTTTGAGAATCTTTTTTGGTTTGTTTAGTACTGTTTCATTAATTTTTATCAATTAAATGTATATCGCAATAATCCATAATATGAATATTTACTGATTAGCCATTATTAGTTATTTTAAGATTATAAATTAAATAGTTTAAAAAGCGAATTTATTTCATGTTAAACTGACAGCTCTAGTATACTTTGATAGCTATTTACCTGGTAGCTGGTGGTAATGAAATGAGAAAAGTAAATTTACCACTTAATTTTTAAGGGTGATTTACGTCTAAACCGTTGGGTTTAGCGATGTAAATAAAGAGCACCTTTTTTAAAGGCCTGGCATCAGTCTTTCAGAAATTATGCCAAAAACTACTGTAGCTGTCAACACTAAAAAATTATGACAAAAAAACAATTTTCAATGTAGGTAAAGTGCCCTCTAGCGGCAAACAATCAATGTGAATTGTTACTAAAATGATGAAGCGCAGAAGACTTAGCCTATCTTTCAAATATTAGTCAAATCGGTTTTCCTGTAAGCGAATAATTCAAAAAACAAAAAATAAAAACTTGAACTTGGACGGCTTGTAACTCGAAAACGAATGACATTTTGAAAAAAAATTATATGAAGCTCTACCCTTATTTTGTCAAGTAGAATCACCCCCTTAAGTTTCGTGGTCGATTTTTGAATCACCCTGTATATATATATATATATATATATATATATATATATATATATATATATATATATATATATATATATATATATATATATATATGATTCAGCATTAATTCGGAAATAAATTCGTTCTTTTATTTGGTTTCTTGTAAAAACTTGCAGAAGTTTCATCAAAACCTCATATCAAACGAAAACTGATACCATGAGAAAAATCCAGCAGATCCTACTAGAAAAATACCTTGATGGCCTCATGCAACCATGTGTAAAAAAGGATGCATCTTAAGTAAAAAACTCAAAACAATTCTGCATTCCGTAAAAGGTGACAAAGATGACATCATTACAAGCTTCGATGTATAATAAAGGGTGTTTTTTTATAGAGGTATAGAACTTTTAAATTGAATAAAACAAAAATGAATTTTTTAAATTGACATGAAATTTACTTTATTCGAAAGATAACCTTCTGACATTATAATTTAAATATGACTTCTGGCATATGACCGCCACGGTTGGCTCGGACGTAGTCTAATCTGGAGGTCCAATTTTCGATGACTTTTTCCAACATTTGTGGCCGTATATCGGCAATAACGCAGCGAATGTTGTCCTCCAAGTGATCAATCGTTTCGGGCTTATCGGCGTAGACTAGCGACTTCACATATCCCCACAGAAAATAGTCTAGCGGCGTTAAGTCGCACGATCTTGGAGGCCAATTCACGAGTCCGAAACGTGAAACTATGCGGTTACCAAACGTTTCCTTCAATAAATCAATTGTGGCACGAGCTGTGTGACATGTTGCGCCGCCTTGTTCAAAACCACAGCTCCTGCACATCATGGTTGTTCAATTGATGAACGAAAAAGTCAGTAATAATGGCTCTATAGCGGTCACCATTGACTGTAACGTTCTGACCAGCATCGTTTTTAAAGAAGTACGGACCAATGATTCCACCAGCCCATAAAGCACACTAAACAGTCAGCATACACTTGAGGATTATCATCACTCCAAATACGGCAGTTTTGTTTATTGACATATCCATTCAAACAAAAGTGAGCTTCATCGCTAAACAAAATTCGCTTATGAA
Source organism: Diaprepes abbreviatus (assembly GCA_034092305.1). NCBI lineage: Eukaryota > Metazoa > Arthropoda > Insecta > Coleoptera > Curculionidae > Diaprepes > Diaprepes abbreviatus. The sequence goes on from JASJET010000291.1 coordinate 1,194,340, forward strand.
AATTGGGATCAACGGCAAGGTGATCGTGTGGCTTCAATTCTTGCACGAGTTGGATTTTGTAAGCACGCAAACCAAGATCTTTCCGCAAAATCTTCCATAAAGTGAATGGACACATATCCAATTCCTGTGGACGATGGCGGATAGACTAATTCGGGTCTTCCTCTACGCTACGCTCTACAGCAGCAATGACTTCTTCTGTACGCACTGTACGACGTCTCTGTGGATGCGTATTATCATTTAGAGTAAACGTGGTGCCAAAAACGTTCCATAGTTAGTCGAATTAATTGCTCTGATGGACGATTATGTTGACCGTAAAATGGACGTAGTGCGCGATACGTATTTCGAATAGAACCATGATTTTCAAAATAAATTTGCACAATTTGGAAGCGTTGTTCAGGCGTCAGTCTATTCATGTTGAAGTTCCAAACCAAACTAAACATAAATCACTTGACAGCTGACAAAATGACCGCCAGTTAAAAAAGTGTTGCCAACTTAAAGTTCTATACCTCTATAAAAAAACACCCTTTACTTGCATCCGAGTATATCGATGATTGAAGTACTCGGTCAGATCGCCCAGAGAAGATTTCTTAACGCACGTTATGTACCTCACCAGATATTGCCTTCAGAACACACATGTCTTATTCGACGGCCAGATATACAGACAGAGAGATGGCGCAGTCATGGGCTCATCACTATCTACAACAAATCTCTTCATGATCTATTTCGAAACAAAAACTCTTGAAGAAACCCACCTTAAACTAAAACTCTGGTATCACTACGTAGATGATATGTTTGTGACATGGCTCCACGGCAAAAAACAGCTCAACTGCTTTCATAATTTTTAAAATTCTATCCACTGGAAGATACAGTTGACTCTGGAACTTAAAGAGAAAAAATAGCTTCCGTTCTTAGAAGTCCTAGAGACCCTGACAATGGATGTACACAAGGAGTCCGACCAACGAGGCCTAGGCATCGATGATCAAGTATTTTAGAGAGTTATTCAAGCAACTTGGTACATCATTTCTCTTAGGAGATGTCATGCTCTAGTAAACGTCATAATTCATCGATATCAAGCTGTTACAGCCAATAAAGGATATATAATTAAATATTAAAATCGTACTTTAATTATAGAAATGTTTTTTTTAGTAATATATGGAATTAAAGATACAAAAAAAGTATATACTTATCGGATAATGTTGTTATTTTAACCACGAACATGAAGAAAAATTTAACATTCTGTAGCTGGACACAAAATCTTAATTAATTTGCAATGCAATAAAAAAAAATCGGAATAGTTATAACATGGTTATTTAAATGTAAGTTATATTTTTACTGCTATTATTTTGACCACAACTGTACATATAACAAAAAATGAATAACGCATTGCAAAAGAATTCGCTGACTCTCTCAGTCTCTGAATAATCACAAACGGAAAAGCAATTAAATGTATCATGTGATTAAATCTTAATGAACGCTGTACAACCGGAAAGAGAGAAAAGTGCATATTAATTCTAGCCTGGGAGATAACATATTTTGACTTTGTTAAAATATTATACATTCGTATTGTTATTTTTTGTCATGATAGAGTTAAATACGACGATCATTAAATAATACATTTATAACCCACGGATCGTGTATAATATTTTATTCTACATCAAAGTTCCTATGCAGGTCCGGATTTGGAGGTCTGGAGGCCCTGGGGCAACGAAGTAGCGGAGGCCCCTAATTATTTTCTGAATATAAGGAACAATTTTTTCCCGTCAAGTCAAAATTTATTGCCAACAAATAAAATTACTTCAACAAAAAATGTAGTGAACAAATATGGATATATTGTTTTTAACATTCGGACCAATATTATTATGTTTGTGCAAGTATTGTCGGTAAAAATGAGGAAAAAAAACTGTTTGGAAAAAAAAACGGAAAAGTTGCTGATCCGTCGAAATTTGGATTTTTTAAAATTTCTATTGTGGAAGCCCCTCTCTTTTGGAGGCCTCAGAGCAGTAGCCCCGCCTGGCCTCCCCTAAATCCAGCCCTGTTCCTATGAAATAAATCCAATTGGTTTCGAAGATCAGCCAAGTCATCAAACAATAATGATAATTTGTCAACATAGTATGGCTTGTCAGTCTGTAACGTCAAATAAAAATTCTGTAGCCGTAGGTCCAGTAAAAAAAAAAGTGACTCCCGGTGCGAAAGAGAAAGAAGTAATGAGGGGAACACCCTGGCTCATTCTAATAGCCAAAGTAAAGTTTGCATATGACCATTACCGCATCACGACGCCTAGCAGGAAAAATATTTACCTGTAACAAAATAAAATGGACGGGAACTTTTCCAGCCTTACTACAAAGATGCCTGGAAATAATACACCCCCTACTGATGGAGCTGTTCAAGTTCAGCTGCGCCTTAGGTTATATATCTCAAGCATGGAGAGGAATTGGGGTGACGTTCATACCGAAAACGGGAAGGCGTCCATCGGATAAACCGTAATAGTACCGTCCAGAGGAAGCTTTTAACAACGCATCACATGAATCCGTAGTCAAAGCCCTGGAGGTAAGGCAAACGGAGCCTCTTCTAACAATATGGATTCAATCAATGCTAAAAAGCAGAATCATCATTGAATCTATCGCCAACGAAGCGGTGATAATCACTACAGTCAGGGGATGCCCCATGGAGGAGATTTATTATCTCTACTGTGGTCCCAGGTCGTGGACAGTTTGCGGATAATCTAGTTATCATTATCAGAGACAATAACAAAGGAACTATTACAAGCCTTATGCAAACTGCCTTAAACCAAATTAGCACCTGATATACGAAGGAAGGACTACACGTTGATCTCCAAACAGTCCTCGAGCCATCTATCAGGATACGAAAGCTAGACATCAATGCTTCAATTTTAAATAGAACAACACCGAGCTTTTCCAAAGAGGTTAAATATGTGGGAGTAATAATAGACAGGAAACTGACCTAGAACAACCATATTGAGAAGTTGGAAATGCAGTCGAATCTGAAAATGTTCTTATGGTTATCACCAAACCTATGCTCACATATGCCTGCTTAGTATACTGGCCCAAGATACAACAAGTAGCAGCTAAAAAAAAGACTACAAAAAATACAGAGGTTAGTGTGTGTAGCACCAATAAAGGCAATGCTGAACCTCATTCCACTGTGATGAGGGTGACAGCAACGAATGTCGTCAACCTATTCCAAAGTGAAAGCAACAAAATTGAAAATTTTATTGACATATGAAGATTCTGGATACAATTCCAACAGAATTCATATCGAAACCAACACATAACATGTCTATCAGGTACAGTTGTACTATGAACTAAGAAGTAGTAACTGACTGCTACCAAGTAAACGGAGAAACTAGAGAAGGAGTCAATGATATGGTTTACTGACGGATCCAAGATGACAGAAGGGGTTGGAGTGGGAGTATCAGGCCTAAGTTTTAAGCTTGCCAATTTCCTAGGAGACACCTCCACAATCTTTCAAATTGCGCTGACGCAAGAAAGAGAAAATATATATATTGTGAGATAGCCAAGCAAGGACTAAAAGGTCTCAAGTCAAACACTTAAGAGTCTAAATTGACTTGGGACTGCAGGCAAGTCCTAAATCAATTTCTAAGGAACAAGAAGGTAACCCTGATGTGGGTGCCAGGGCATAAGAGAGACGCGAAAGCCGACAGATTCGTAAAAGAAGGAGCAAAAATTCCTTTTCTTGGTCCGGAACCTCCCTGTGGACTATCAAAAAGCCACATAAAGGAGGAGCTCCGAAACTAGAACAAAAACAGAACAAATTAAGGTAGAATAAGACTCTCGGTCTCCGACAAGTGGAAAAATTTATAAAACTATCACCAAAGAGTGCAAAAATACTTCTTGATCTCCCGAGAAGAGATATTCGAGTAATAACAAATATCTTCACATGTCACTGCCTGCTGAGATACCATCTCAAAAAAATGGGTAAGGCTGACAGTGACATTTGCCGTTTCTGCGATGAAGCAGCTGAAACAGACGAATACCTGCTATGTAAAAGCATTGTCACTGTTCTACAAAATATCTACTTCCCAAAAGAATAATAGACTTCATGAAAAATCTAAATATCCCGGGCTTGTATTAGGTCAGGGTAATATATCAACGTGCTGTAGAAAGGCCAAGAAAGTCTTAACGACCCACTTGCAATTTACAATCTCTCCAAGATCTTTACAGTCAAAATTCACTTGGTGGTATTGTATGATGCCCTTTGTTCAGCCCGATAGAGATAGGCTGTTTTCATTATTACTCCTTTCTCCCTCTCGCATCGGGAGCTACGTTCTCTCTATGAGGCCTGCGCTTTATGGCAAAGGCAGCGAAATTAACCTCAAAACTTTTTTGGCAGTTAGGAAATATTTGACTTGCGTTTCGTAAAGTAATGCTGCGTATACACCAAGCCAATGAAGGGGTTTTGTCGGCGTTGGTTAATTGGGTTTGTACGGTTGGAACAAAGAATTTCCAAACAAAAAAATGCTTACATAAAATTATTAAACGCAGAGGCGGCGCGGTATTGTCATAAAGGGGACAAGAAACCATACTTAAAAATGTGTATGGTATATTCAATGTATATATAATTGTTTTACAAATTAACCTTGAAATGCTTTTATAACATATTACATACATACATTAAGTATTTTCCAAGAATGGAATTCAGTAATTTATTTAATTATATATTTAGTATAAACACAAGTTAAAGTTAAAAACAACTTTAAATAAAGGTTACTCAGCAACAAAAGGATGTTAGCGGCAAATCCCACCTTCACTATCAAACTATATTAAATATTTTAATGCTAGAATATATACAATATTGGACAAAAGTAGAGCTACAAAGCGCATTTGTTCCTTTGAATTAAGAAAAAACTACTTCTAAGCTTGTGATCACTAGCTAATTTTAAGAAATTATTATCTTCACAAGCTTGGTAATATTTCGCAACATTTTGGTTAATTTTGAACAAAATGTATGTGGATAAATCAAGAAAGTTGCAGGAGGTAACGGACAAATATAGAAATAGGCTAAAAGCCTAAGAAATTATCCTAACATGCATAAATGGCTATTAAGCGCACAAGGAAATTTCATACTAAAGGGTCTAGCCGATTAAGAGGGTAGAAACTGCCCCCTTGGTAATAAAAAAATAAAAAATATCCGGTTGTTCTATATCAAAAAGTAGCTAAACAAAAAATTTTTTTAGCCACTTTTATCGTCACATAACCTCAAAAAAACCCGTCTTTTTTCATTTCTTGACGATATCTTCGGTTCTAATCATCGTAGAAACGTCTTTTTTTTTTCATTTTGTAGGTTTTTTTGTTACCTACAACAAGATATTTTTTACAAAAAATTTTGGCGCGAATTTCAAATTTTTAAATTCAAAAAAATAAAAACTAGGACAATAGCATGGCCGAAAAAAAAATATGTTGTTGTTTAGACGCCAAACTATGTCCATGAATTTTTTCACATTTTTAAAAGTGGTGAAACATAGTCAAAATCGCAAAAAACGGCATTTGTTAGCATTTTTTCCCATTTTTATCGAGTTTTGAAGCATGAAATTTCCCTATAAATCCTCAGTTGTCTTAAAACTATGTACTTTCTAAGTCGAGCAGCCGTCGAGGAAGCATCACTTGAAAATGCCAACTGAGATGTTGACGAAACGTCGTGAAGATATTTCTACTGACGAACGGATTGAAAACCAGAAAAACAACAGTACACATGCCACCATCCGTAAAAACCTATGATACAACATATATATATATATATATATATATATATATATATATATATATATATATATATATATATGAAAAAGTTGTTTTATTCTCCTTACGACCGTTAAGAAAGGGGACAGACAGTATATTCTCTGCGAATTCCACTCTGGTTCACTCTCCATACTAGTTTCGACCACCTAATGGTCTCATCAGTGGAGCTGTAACGAACCGAGAGTAAAATGCACAGAAAACAAATGTCTACTTAAAATCCCCATATCGTAAAGTATCGGCAGGATATTACCTGCAGAACTTGATGCCGGACTGCTATCTTAAACAGTACAAACGAACATCTGAATATACCCCGGAGCGGTAGGAAATTTATTAAAAATAAACAAATTCACGGTCTATATATTTGAAAAAGTTGTTTTATTCTCCTTACGACCGTTATATATATATATATATATATATATATATATATATATATATATATATATATATATATATATATATATGAAGTAAAATGCGAAACAGTAAATGCAAATTTCTCTCCATCACATCCTTTCTGTGTTAGAGGTTGCACAGTTAGAATAAATTGTTATAAAACACAATTCATCCTATTCCACCACCATCGAGATGGTGGCCTACCTGTACCACCATACCGAGAAGAAAGTCAAAGCTTACCCTCTCCGCCACAGTGATACGGCAGAGGTACATGTTTCGTCTCTCACTAGACTCATCAGGGTACCGACATGCACCTGGCTGCGCAAAAGACCGATCGGAAGGAAGCATTAACACTGAACGCGGCTTCGCCGACCTCTCGCCGGATGGTGTATATATGTTTATACGGCTTTCACGGATTTCTCCGTGTGAGATGCATTAGCAGTGGTTATATCCACATTATGCTGTTGTAGTGCTGAAATCACATTCAGTAAACGTACAACTATATGCAACTCCGTATGTAAATGAGAAGAGTTGGTCATACTTTATAATTTTTTTTAAATACAAAGTAACATAGAAATAAATTATTTAAGTTCATATATATATATATATATATATATATATATATATATATATATATATATATATATATATATATATATATTTCTTTATTTATGTAGGCCGATTACTCCGGAACAGCTGTACCAATTTAAATGAAATTTTTTGCGTTATGTTAAGGAAGTTTCTGCAGTAGTCCCATATTATTTTGGTGAAAATTTATTGCGTTAAAAATAAAACGCAATGATATTTCCAACTTTGCATAAGGTGACATTAAATTTCACATTATATCCCTATAGACATGGTATCACTAATGAAGTTAATTCTATGAAAAACAACTCCATAAAAAAAGGATGCCTTTGCCATCAATGATCTAGGGAATTTTCAAACTCCCTATATCACATGATCGATATAATTTTTATGTCATTTGTCTGTTGTTTTAGTACATTGAGTGCACCATGCTTTTAGTATATTATAATACCGGGATTTTTACATTTTTGGAAAGTGTCGTTCTACTTTTGTCAGATAGTATATATATTGTATATACATAGCCAGTCAAATTATAATCCATGCCTTACAATATGTTATCAACATTTAATTTTTTTACTGCTTCATTTTAACTTAGTCATAAATATTAGTATCAGCAAACTTCTGAAGAATAATGAAAAAATAAGAAAAAACATGCCTTCAAAACACTTTACTTGAACATAGGTCAAAAAAAATTTGTTAACGAAAAATTACATCAAAAAAGTCTTCATACACTAACAGTTCTAGCTCTAACTTCTAACTTTTTTGACTAATTTTGCAGAATTAACATGCACTCCAATAAATCTCTTTTTGGCACTCTAAATATAAATTTTCTCGTCATTTTTGATTGAATATGTCTTCCCAAAGTGTTTAATGGAGACAACAAACAAATACGACTCATATAATTTGTATGAAATTTGCATTACATTATAGAGGCCATAATAAAATACACAAAAATTATAGTCCTAGACATTATTTTAGTAATTATTGCGATGACGCAGTTCTGATCGCCGACAATATAAACGACCTCCAAAAACTCATCAACATAATAGGAGAGCGCTGTAAATTAATGGGCTTTAACATCAATACAGGAAAAACAAAATTCATCATTATCTCAAGGAATCCCAATTTATTCCAAAACGCCAACATAAGATTCAACGCAGTACCCATAGAAATAGTCACCAAATTTAAATATCTGGGCACATGGATATTCGAAGAATGGACTTCTGACAATGAAGTAAAATGTCGCATTGAACAGGCGCGACAGGCTTTTGTAAAACTCAGGCGAGTGCTTACGTGTTCGGATTTTGACTTGAAATTAAGACTGACGTTCATAAAAGGTTACGTATGGTCAATACTTCTTTATGGTGTGGAGGGTTGGACATTAAAGACAAGCGCTATCAATAAATTAGAGGCTTTCGAGATGTGGATATACAGAAGAATCCTTAAGATATCATGGACAGCGAGAATGACCAATGAAGAAGTTCTCTCGCGTATTGGGAAAGAACGTGAACTATTCAATACAATCAAGAAAAGAAAGACGGCCTATCTTGGGCACATCATGCAAAATGAGAGATACCAATTCCTACAGTTGATGATTAAAGGCAAAATCGAGGGCAAGAGAGGAATTGGAAGAAAGAAGATGTCCTGACTCCGTAATATCAGACAGTGGACGGAGCTGCACGAAAAAAAGAAATGGAAAATGTAATCGCAAATATCCATTAGTGGATATGCATTTGAAGAAGAAGAAGAATTGCGATTAAGTGAAATCTAGGAAAGCGATTTTTTTCTCAGTAATTCTTCTACATCCCTCTATTTGGAGATCGTGTTTAGTTTTCCACTATTTTTTACAGAAAACACAAAGAAACAGTTTTCATTTCAAGGGCAATTTTATTTCTTGAAAAAACATTGAACTTTTTTAATTTTTTTTTTAATTTAAAAATAAATGTAAATTAATCCTAATCAATTGAAATTTCAGATCAGTTCAGGTTTAACTTGATTTCAGTTACCTTTAAAAAACTAAACTAATTAAAACTGAATCTAATCAGAACTAATTTAAACTGATCTAAACCAACTTAGATATATAAATTAAAACATGTTAATGCCTTAATTCTTAATCCTAATTGGTTCATTAACCACTTCTGAAAACCGTTAATATTTGGAGGGAAAATCCTACGTAATATAAAATTAAAGAAGGGAAAAATAAAGTTTAAATACAAAAAAAAAGAATCTGTGTATATGCATTACACAGAAACCATATTTATGCTATGGCAACAGTGCAAACTATCCCTATTTTGAGACAAGCGACGTTGCTAACAAATGTAACCCGCGATTTTGTTTTTAAAACTTTTTAGTCGTTTTTCTTAATTTTTCGATTAAAAAGTGCAAATTTATGACGTTATATAATACAGAAGATTCTGTATGAAATTTGTGTAACAAAATTTCACAGATTTAGTGGCAAAAATTAAATCAATTGTGAATTGTGTTTTCTGGAAAACCAAGGAAAAAAATGTGTTAAACCAAGGTCAAAATTGTGTTCGACGACCTTGAAATAGGGATTATATAAAGAAACTTTCAAAAAAAAAACGTTGCTTTCCTAGGTTTCATTTAACTGAAATAATTACCTTATGGTCCACAGTATAAGCTCATAAGCGAATATTGAATACGTGGAAAGACCAGGGCGATGATTCGACACATATAATAAAAAATTAAAATGATTGCCGCCTATTGGTTAACAAGAGATTCAGAAAATTCCTAAAAAATGGAGAAACATGCTATAAATAATACCAAACATAAAAAACAACGATGAAGAAATATTAGATTTCATGAAGGGAAGGAGAAAGTATGGGAACAATATAGAGGAATATAAAAAGAAGCAAAAGGAGATAAAACAAAAGATAAGTGCAGCTAAGGAGAAGTGGATGGGAGACAGATACAGATAAATGGAGGCACTAGGGAGAAAACATGATACGTTCAACATGTATAAGAAGGTTAGAGAAGTTTCTGGATTGTTCAACAAGAAGACCTCTAATATACTAGTAGACACAACAGGCAAACCTCTTATTAATGATCAAGAAGATATAAGAATTATATGAAGATCAAAGACGAAACATATTAGACCATATGCAAGGACCTGAAGGACCGGAAATTCTGAAGTCAGAGGTTCTTCACGGCCTAAGAAGTAAAAAAATCAAGAAAAGCGTCATCCCAGTGGAACTCTTCTAACTGATTCATGAATGGATATATTGGTTAAGTTTTTTTACTTCTGTATACAACACTGGAAGAATGGCTAAAATCTGTTTTTATAACACTACTAAAAAAACAACGTGCCAAAAGATGTAACGAATACAGGTTAATAAGTCTCATGAGTCACACTTTGACGGTTTTCCTGAGCACTATTCATAGTAGAATAAGAAATAAATGCGAAAGCTACCTAAATAAGATCCAGTTTGGGTTTAGAAATGCCCTTGATACTAGAGAAGTGTTATTTGCTCTAAATATACTTCTTTAAAAGTGTCGAGACCAACGTAAAGGCATTTTCGTATGCTTTACGAGAAATCATTTGACAGTGTAAAGCATGTAAAGTTCATAGATATATTGAAAAATGTTGGTGTTGATGGCAAGAATGTGCGGATTATAGAGAATCAATATTGGTGTCGAAGAGTAGTGGTAATGGTAATCTCACCAAAGAATGCCAACTTAAGAGAGGCATCAGACAGAGATGTATTCTCTTTCCACTGCTGTTCAATTTATATTCAGACAAAATTTTTAAGGAAGCCCTACATAACATTTGGGCTTAAAATCAACAGCGAACTGAAAAATACGATTTATTATGCCGATGATACGGCCATCATAAGCGATGGCTTTCAGGATCTACAACAACTCTTAGATTCTGTCAATAGGGTTGGTAAAATGGGACTCAACATTGCTAAAACTAAATTTATGGTTTTCGATCGTCTGTCATATCCAGATGCCTTGCTGCCAATAAAAGGACAAATCGTTGTTGAAGGGGTCTGAGTCTCCTACTTCCAGTACTTTGGATGTTATATAGCTTGACCTAGATAAACAAATTGAATACAGGTTCGAATCAGCACAACTTTTCTAAAAATGAGATCGCTTGTCTGTAATGACAATCTAAATTTAAAACTTCATCAAAATGTTACATCGGGTCAGTTTTGTTGTATAGAGTGCAGGTATGGACACTAAAAGTTGCCAAGATCAATCGTTTGAAGGCATTTGAAATGTGATTGCATAGGCGAATGCTTTGAATACCCTGGATAGCTATGCTGACTAATATAGCGGTTTTAGATCGGGCAGATGCCATCCGTAAATTGCCGACAACTGTAAAATGTAGAAAACTAGCATATCTTGGCTATATTCTCAGAGGGGATTGGTAGAGAATTCTTCAATTGATAATGAAGGGGAAGATCGGGGGTCGTAGAGGTGTTGGAAAGAAGCAGATCTCCTGACTCAGGGACAGGAATACACAGTGCTGAACAGCAAAGAGCCATGATAAACTAACCCCTGTAATTGCCAACCTCAAGGGGACTTGACACGGCAAATGAAGAAGAAGAATTGCCTTATTTTATAATCTACAGAGATGATTTTTTTTATGTAATTTTTCATTGTCAATATTGCTTTATTTTTGATGATCATCAAATATTGTGTTTCAAATGCATTTAAAAAAATTCCTTAGGTTTTATGTTAAATCAAAAATGAAAAAAAGTAAATATTGAAAACATATTGTAGCGCATTGAGGCTTTTTTGACTGACTGTAAATAATATTTTTCCAACGGTTAAGTGTTAAAAAATTACACTTTGCTCTCCCTATAATAAAATCCATAGTTTAGCCTGATTCAGTCATGAAAATATTTGCGGCGCAAAAATATTTCATTCAATCCATTATAACCTAAATAAAGGAATGGGCATGGGAACATATTTATTTTAAAATAATAATTCAAGTTCCATTGGTTATGTTTATGTGTGTGTGTGTGTGTCAATATCATAAACATTAGATTATGCTTCCTGACTGCCGGTTATTTTCAAAGTGCGAGAGAGAAAGATTGAAAGCTGTATTCTCTTCTCTGTTTAATGGGCGGAGCATAGAAGTATTTGACTGCGTTTGGGGATCACGTGGACCTATACTTCCTCTATTAGAAAGAGATGATAATACGATTTTCAATTTACTTTTTCTCTCGCACTGCGGAAATAGCCGGCAATCGAGAAGCGCAGTCTATCTATCTATCTTATGTCTACGGTCAGTATTTAGAGAATTAACGAAATAATAGAAAAAAAAAAAGAAAGTAAAAGTGGTGGTGGTACTAAAATTATTCCCAAAACCTTTAGCAGTGGCGAAATAAGGTAAAAGAGATAATCAGTAGGCAAAATAAAGTTAAACCTCTCATGCAGCAAGTTAACCTTCTAAAATTCTATATAAACGTCAAATACCCTATCTCTCCACTGTGTGTAGGTTCTAATGTTTTTATTGCCTGAGACCTTGTGCACTCCGTCGTGGAGGTTTGTCATTTCCATGGTGTCGCCGTCCAGATCGACCGCCGAATGATATAAGGTGTTCCTAGACAAGGCAATGTAGTCGTTATTGTTTAGTCTGCGTCTGCTGTGGGAGGAGTTCACTGAGATGGTATCGAAGAAGTCGTCTTCGTCGGTGACATCCCCCATGCTAGAAAATTAGTTAGAATTAGAAATTTAATATAAATATTAATACAGTGTGGACGTATAACTCCCTCTCATGTTAACTTTTTATTTAAACTATCAGGAAAAAATAGTGTTCATCCACTTTTAATAGTAAGAAATAATAATTTGTAATTATCAGGGAGCTATTTTATTATTATTTAATAGAAAAAAATATTAACTTTTTATACAGTGACCGGCAAAAAGTGCTCAAATCTTTGACTTTAATGAATTTATTTTATTTCGAAAAAATTCTGCATGCCCCAAATCAAAATAGGACTCATAAAATCCGGTGAAAGTCTTATAGTATACGAGGGAGAGTCAAAAATTTGAAATTCCGTTAAGAGTAAAGTACCCCCATTTTTCACTTTAGAAATATTTTATTAAGAAATGTTTATATCTAAAAGTTACATGCAATTATGAAACTTTGTTCACTTTGGACAAAAAATAAGACTTTTTTTAATAACCCTGTATAAAAAGTAGATCGCAACCATATAGAACGTACGTGAATCTTATATTCTGACGACTTTGTTAGACAAAAGTGTAAATATTGTAAGATTAATCAATTGCAGAAATATATATGACCTTCGAAAATAAAAACAGAAATATATTGAATATAGTCGCTGCACACCGTATTTTATTTTTTGAGCGATCAAAAAAATTTAATCTAACTTATTTTGTTTTAGTCCGCTCTATTGGTTTCGCCATATTGAATCCTGAAAAAATACTTTTATATTCATAATTTACACCCTCAAGAACCCCCTATATAAGTTTTGGAGAAAATCGAAAAATGTAAAATTTTTAGGACGCCATACTGAATCAGTCAGATTGGGTTTTTCAAAAAATATTTTAAACTCGTAATTAACACTAACAAAAATCCCCCAATACTGATTTTAGATAAAATCGAGAGATGAAGAATCTTTAATCCGCCATCTTTATTTTTTTTTAAGTAATTTCAGCTTCGGAATGTGCGATCCCTAAAAATCCCTAATATCAATTTTGAAAAAAAAAAAATAGGATAAAATTAATTTTTTATCCGCCATATTGGAACGTCTTATTGAATTTTTTAAAAATAATTTTAGATTCGTTATGTGCGACTCCGAAAACTTCCCCATACCAATTTGGGAGAAAATCGGACAAAATTGACTTTTTCATCCGCCATATGGGATCCGCCATATTGAATTTTTTAAAAAGTTTTGTATTTGTTATGTGCGACCCCAAAAACTCCCCCTCGCCAATTTTGGAAAAAAATCGGGCAAAATTAAATTTTTTTGTCTGCCATATTGATTTTTTTTTTAAATAATTTCAGATTCGTTGTGTACGTCCCCGAAAATTCCCCCATACCAATTTTGGAGAAAATCGGACAAAATTAATTTTGTCAGCGCCATCTTGGATTTTACTACACCAATTTCGTCCAAAAAAATATGGGATCACCGCAGTAACTTCCTGAACGTAACATAAAAAAGTTCATTCAAATCGGTGCTGCCGTTCCGGAGTAATCAGTGTACATACATAATATATATATATATATATATATATATATATATATATATATATATATATATATATATATATATATATATATACAGTGCCTTCATTTCAAAACGAACCATCCTTAATAACTTTGTTAAATAGAAAAATTTAAAAAAAAGAAAAAACACGTCAATTTAGATATACAGGGGGAAGTTTAATTTTGCATTTGTTAAAAGTCTGTCAATCACCTCCTCACCTCCAGCTAACCTCACTTTGATATGTCAAATGGGAACCCCCACCTTGTGACACATCATTGTAAGCAGCATAAAATTGTCTATCCAACCGTATAAAAAAAATTAAATCGGTTGACGTACAAGCGAACAGTGTGCAAAAATGTCTTGTAATAATGCATAATATATCGGCCTCGAACTTTAGTGTGTCAAATGATTACCCTATAGTGTGATACATCATTTTAAAGGACGTACGATCTGCTATCCAACGATGTCAAAAAAAATTAAGTTAATAGACGTTATAGGCAATTAGGATGCAAAAATGTGTGTTAAATATAAACAGTTTATTCAGTTTTATTCAGTTGAAGAAAATTATTTTATTAAATGTTCAAAATGTGCGCCGTTATTAGCGAGACAATAAAAAAGCCTATTTTGAAATTAACCACGAACATTGGCAAGGGTTTCTCTGCTAATTCCTCTACATTCCCGAACAATTCGATCTTTTAAATCGTCAATATTTTCAGGTGGGGTTTTATAAACCTTGCTTTTTAAATACCCCCAAAGAAAAAGTCTAGAGGGGGTTAGGTCTGGAGACCGTGCTGGCCATTCAATTGCACCACGTCTGCCAATCCACGTCCCTGGAAAATGTTCATCAAGCCACTCTCGAATTGCCAAAGCGTAGTGCGGGGGAGCTCCATCTTGCTGGAAATGCAAATTATTTTCATTTAGTACCATAACAGCATTTTCATCCACTTGATTTTCTAAAGATTGCACAATGGCAGGGTATATTGTGTTTTCTAAAAGGTTTAAATAAATTTGCCCAGTTAAATTATCTTCCAAAAAAAAAATGGCCCGATGATTTCATTGCCATAAATTCCTGCCCACACGTTAATTTTTTCGGGATATTGAGTATGCCCTTCTCGGAAAAGGTGCGGATTTTCATTATCCCAGTATCTGCAGTTATGTCTGTTAACCAGTCCATTTAGAAAAAAAGTTGATTCATCACTAAAGCAGATATTCTTAGGTAAATGGGGGTCCTCGTCAATTCGTTGGCACATTAATTCGCAAAATTGAATTCTCCTATCAAAATCGTCTTCTCCGAGTTCTTGAAGAATTTGAATTTTGTAGGGAAAAAACTTATTTTGTTTTAAAACTTTATGCACAGAGCCAGCAGAAATGTTGGTTAAATCTGCGACCTTTGAGATGGATAAAGTTGGATCTATTGCAAACTGTCCTAGTACCTCGATTTGGCATGCTTCATCTACAACCCTTTTCTCAATAGATTTTTTATTACAAACGGATCCCGTTTCTTCAAACTTTCGTACCAATTCGAGTACATATTTATGGCCCACGTTTTTGTCTTGATGCCTCTCGTTAAATGCTCTGGCGGTTCTACGAGCGCACCGATCTTCAGCTCCATAGAGAAAAATTATTTCTATTCTTTCGGCTAGCGTATACACCATTTATATTCACGTTTCAACTAGGCGTCACAATGACAATTTTAACAATAATAAACAACTGGTGTTTCAAGATCTTAAAAATTTTATTTATTGCAGTGATTTCTTGTACCTATCAGGTACCGCAAAAAATATCATTGAAATAAATACACTAGATTGATTAGACTGCAATGAATTTTGCGATGAATTTTAAAACAGGCTTAGTTTTTTTCTCGCAAATATTTTAACTGTTTATTATTTTAAAAAAATATTTATTTTAAATTTAAAATAATATTTTACTCTATGAAGTAGCCATTTGACATAATAAAGTTTAATGTGATAAGGTGTCTATTATTACCACACATCTTTTCTTACTATTCGCTTGTACATCAACAGATTTTGTTTTTTTTTTATTGGCTAAATAGGAGATAGTATGCTCTTTAAAATGATGGGTAATCATTTGACATACATATATATATATATATATATATATATATATATATATATATATATATATATATATATATATATATATATATATATATAGTCGACGAATTCTTTTAGAAGTCGGTTAAAAAGTGTAAATATTATGTCAGATTAATCAATTTCAGAAATAACGTGGCTTTTAAAAATAAAAACAGAAATATATTAATTATTTTCGCTGCACACCGTATTTTATTTTTTGAGCACTAAAAATAATTTAATCTCACTTAAATTTTGTGATACACGTAGACTTAAACCATTATCCAAATTGTATAGTTATTCCTAAAACTACAATTTTTTTTATTCGGGTTTTAAGAGTGATAGTCACAACAAAAACCTGAACAATAAAAAATATTTTTTGTACTTATTTTATTTGCATATTTAATCTAACTAGAATTGTGTAATACCCTTTAACTCAAACCTTCGTTCAAATAGTATATTTACTTCTAAAACTCCAACTTTTTTTTATTCAGGTCTTAATCATGATCGGAATAAAAAAAACCGAAAAATAAAAAATATTTTTTGTACGTCCTAATTTATTTATCACTCAAATAAAGCTCAATATAATGTTGGACACAAATATAAAAAATGCATATTTTTCATCTAAAATATAATTATAATAATTTTTATTTGTCAAAATATTTTTGAAGATAATTTACCTGATAACTATCAATGGACATAACTATTAAATAAAACTATTCATATTAACAATGATAACTTTACATTTCAACGCGTCCTCCTCCGTTTTCTAGACATTTTATAGTTTTAATGTTGAATTCTTTCGTTACATCCTTTGAAAAGGCGGGATTGATTCGAGAGATACAGTGTCTAATAACATTTTCCAAATGATCCAATTTTCTAAAAGGCCGATATTTATACATTTTATTTTCTTTGAAATACGTACTTCTTTTCTTTCAGACAAAGGCATCACAGGAACTTCACTTACTGATATTATAACATTTAAACTATTTACTTCGGTAGTTACAGTTTTTCGATGAGGAATCTTGTAATTATTTTACACCCATCCACTCAATTTCAATTGTAAATATTTTGATTACGTCTATTGTTCAAAATATCTGTTGTGATAACTTTTTCCATAAATTAAAATTATTTAAATTTTTTTCCTGTAAAGACAACCTTTCACCTTCCATTTCGACAATATAACCAAATAAATGGCATCTATTTAATTTCTTTTTTCACTTGTTTTCATGGCTACTTTGATCTTAGCTATACTGATCATGAAAAGGATATTATATTATATTATTATTTATGCTTCACATTTGGAGAAAAAGTTAACTTCGTATGCATTATAAAAGAAAAATATATGTTGAAAAATATGTGTTTTTTTCGATTTTTTTTTTCAAAATCATATTGAGTTTTACTTTGGTGGCAAATAAAATATGTACAAAAATATTTTTTATTTTTCGATTTTTTTAAGACCATCATGACTAGAACCTGAATTTAAAAAAAAAATAGTTTTAGGAATAAGTATACCATTTAGAAGAGGCTTAAGTGTACGTGTATCACAAAACTTCAGTTAGATTATATTCTTTATAGTTGCAATCTACTTTTTTATACAGGGTAATCCAGAAAAAATGATTAAATTATATTTTTTATCAAAAGTGGACACAATTTTATAATTGGGTATAACTTTTAAATTGAAGCATCTTTTCTTTATAATATATATATATATATATATATATATATATATATATATATATATATATAGTAAGAAATATAACCTGAACAAATCTGAGAGGGACTTGGCACATGCACGGGATGCCCGAAAACTTTCGATTACACATCACACCCGTGAGAATTATATATATATATATATATATATATATATATATATATATACAGGTCTGGAAAATCCACACCAGAAACTGGACGTTTCTTAAGTAAAATAAAGAAAATACTATATTATTCATCAAATCAGAATGAGACAGAAGATTAAGCATAGTAAGCGTCGACATACGTGTAAATTACCAGTTTGGCCCTCGGATAAGGGATAATACAATGCTGGCGCGGTGAGAGTGGGCGGCAGCATACGCCACGCCCTAGCACAACAAGAGGATTCCAAGTTATTTGCTTTTATTCGGCCGTCGAAGCGTAAGTACCGTGTTTCGCGCCAAATTTTTTTGTTATAATGGTAGTTTATTCCACGGAACAAAAAGAGCACATTATTAAGTTGTACACTATTTTGGTAAATAATCGGCAGATTTGTATCTATGTGGGAAAATCATCCTGTTCCTTGAAAATTTAGAATTTCGGAAATTATAAAAAAATTTGAGACAACCGGTTGTCTAACAATTTGTAAAAAATGCACTGATAATAATGAGGAGCAACCGGTTCCTCAAATTACTGAAGAACGAGCAAATCGGGAGACTGACTTTTGTAGTTTAGCAGAAATTAATTTTCCTTGCAATAGTACCGTAATTGCCTAAGAACTTGACATGAACGCTCGAACAGTTCGGAATATTCTAAAGCTAATAGGGATATAACCTCTGAAGTTTTGGCAAATACGCGAACCATATTTTACAATAGACTGGGTTATTGTCTCGCTCAAAGTGGAGGCCTGTTTGAACACCTCTTGTAGACTTTTAGGTGTTTTTGTTGATTTAAATTGAATTTAATTATTTATTTATTTATTTACAATTATTGAACGTGTTACTTTTATTTTTTACCAGAATAAAAGTTTATTTTTGATAATGATTTTTAATTTTAAAGTGGTCTATTAGCTTATTTACTTAGAAATTACCATTGCGTTTCACTAGTATTTTTATTAGAATAAATGTTTATTTTGTAACAGAAATATCAATTTTCTTTACGCTCAACGCCCAACAAAAACTAATTTTTTGTATTTCGACTATTTGATGTATTTAAAACAATCAATGTATCAAATAGTCATTAAATATTCCAAATTCCGTAGATTACGTTATAAGTTTAGACGAAAAGTAAATACACCCTCTCATTCGTTTCAAGGTACTGCTCGTTTTCGTGTCGCACGGAATTTAGCGGGGGTAATATTGCGGTAGGCGTTCCCTACGATCTTCTGTCCGAACTATCTGAAAGAAGTTAGACGGGCTTAGTGGGTTAGAATTTGAGAAACGGCCAAAATAATTTCTAGTAAAGAAATTTAAAATAGAAGTTTGGCTATAGTAACGTTTCTATTAAACCTCGGTAATATGAACGGCCAGTCTTTTCTTTCTAAAGTTTCGTCTCAGGTTAAAGGCAACAGTGTTGTGGTTGCGTCGCGCCCAGTTATATTTGTGCGCCGCTCTTCTATTTGACATTGGATTGTCGAGAAACAAATATCAACGATTACAAAATTGGGCTAAACAGAAAGGCAGTAATATATTTTCGCCGTACTCTGGTGTGTAAAATACAAAAAAAAAACATGTTATCCACAGGACGAGTATCTAACTTTTACTAAATCAAAAACCGTGGTTAAATTCCAAGGCTTACTGGATCATACAGTGGATCGAATTATATTGCTTAAAATTAGACGCCCTTGAACAAATCGATAAATTAGATTTGTAGATATGAGTTTCATTTGCAAATGGGGCTTCGATGGAACGTCAGGTCAGAGCCAATACAAAATGAAATTCACTGATCCGACTATTTCTGATACAAACTTATTCCTAACCTCTCTTATTCCACTTCAATTAGCAGGTATTAACATGCAAACTCAACAAGAACAGATTGTGTTGTACAATTCCAAACCCTCGTCTACTATGAATTGCGGGCCTCTGAAATTTGAATTTATTAAGAAAACCGAACAAAAGTCTTTAACGAAAATAGAAAATTATGAACTCGAACCAGACAACTTGCGCCATATAATAGAGTTTTCTTTGCCACCCGAGCTTCAGTACAGTACAACTTATCTATGACGATGATAGATGGCTAGGTGAATGCTTTGACTGGAGCGAAATCGGTCCAACGTTGTTACCTCTGTCAAACAACAACACTGATACTGTGTCTCAGTAAATACAGAGTATTTCAAGCTACAGCCATTATAACACGAGTAAAGCGAAAACTGATCCTCCGGTTTCTCGTCATTTTGCAAACTATTGGAAGCGGACATTAAACTGCAATAGAGCAGTTTTGGGAATACAAACTTCAAACAGCAAGATTATTCTTCAAAGGATATTCTTGGTACAACATTCCAACCGGAAGCCACAAATGACTTACTTCATTGACCAGACATCATTTGCAATATTACCGATAGGTAAACTATCGAAAGATGCACAAAAATCAACGGACAAGTTGATAAGAAACTATCGTCTAGACTTTGCCCGAAAATCTTCTCGAGAAAAAATATGGAGGATGTGTTCCAAAACTTTTGGCGTCGATGGATCCTTACACTGTTTTTGACATAGTAAGGATTCGGATAACAATTCATACATATTGGAGAATGAGAAAAAAGCTGTTAACCAAGAAGGCAGTGATTAAAAAGTTCTTTTTATTATTTTTTTTTACAGTCGTATTATTTATTCATTTATGTGAATCAATAAATATGATATTACTTACAAATTATTTGCATTGGTATTTATTAAGAGGTCTTAAGCATAGAGGAAAAAGTACTTTCGCCTTTTTAACTATTATCGATATCCATGTATTTATTATTATAGTATTATATTTAAAATGTACCTTGAAGTCAAGCGCAATATTTTATTCATGGAAATACAATTATTCTTTTTATTTTATTTTTAAAGCGTTGAACCACATTAGACGTTTTTCGAATTTATTTTCATGATTTTAAAGATTCATTTTGCTATGTTAGATCCTTTTTTTTTAAGAGGTTCTGTTCTCGACTTTCCACATCTGTATATATATATATATATATATATATATATATATATATATATATATATATATATATATATATATATATAATTACCTCGCCTTTGCATCCTATAAGCTGAATTTAAAATTAAAAACAGCAAATAGAAAGGCAAAGGCGACATCTCGATGTTTTGTACCAAATGCAATGGCCTGACGAGTCCCATATTAGGACGAAACAGTGCTGTCATCATTTTTCAGACCAGGCGTCTTTCCATTATTTTGGAGTTCTCCGCACTTTTTAACACGAGAATAATGTTGGTTGCCGAATTCTACGTTCGCTTAGTCGAGATTCATTCTATTTAATTTTAAATTACACGGACGATATATATATATATATATATATATATATATATATATATATATATATATATATATATATATATATATATAAAAATCTGGCGTACACGGTTGCCTCCACTATGCAAAAATATCAACAACTTGAACCCCGATATACGGAACCTAATTTGCAATTTGATTTAATAATTGTCCTTGACCTAAAAATTTTACAATGAACCAAAAAATATGAAATCTTGCGGAGCCAAATTTAAATAAATTTTGTATAAAATTATACATGGTACTATATGCAATTTACCGTACCGTTTATGTTAATCTCTACAGCGGAAAATTTAAACTTCACCTATACCGGCAACCTTGCTTTAAATAATAATTGATAGCGGTAATATTTGTAGATAAGGTGAGAGTCAAGAAAAAGTTATTATTTAAGGAGTATTTTTTGTTCATATTACGGAGTAATAATTCGGAATTCAAGCCCAAAAAAGAAAATATCAAAAAGTTTTCCGCCTTGCTTGTGTCTAAAGCTTTTTTGAAGTCGCGAAAGTATCATATTAATAAATTCAACGACGAGGTACTATCAGAGGGTTGGGATGATGAAAACTTAGGCTATCATTATTTTTCTTGTTACAAGGAATTTTTTGTTATATATGTAATTCTCCTTTCAGGCAGAGAACAAGAAAAATATATGTACAAACAGTTTATTTCATGCAAATACCTCTCTGGTCTTCTCTCCATACGCGTATCGATCACCTTATGATCTCGTCAGTGGAGCTGTATCGGACCGAGAGCAACATTCGCAGGAAATAACCGATATATGAAATATAAATTTCAAGGTATATCGGTAGGATATTGCAACCTGCCACCTATCGACATCGATGTCAGACTGAAAAATATCGCCAGTCGAATGACATCTATGAATCACTGTAGTAGTGAGAAATTTTTTAAAAATGATTTTAAAAAAAATTCAATATGGCAGATCCAATATGGCGGACAAAAAAAATTGATTTTCTCCGATTTTCTCCAAAATTGGTGTGGAGGATTTTTCGTGGTCGCACATTGCGAATCAAAAATATTTTAAGAAAATTCAAATTGGCAGGTCCAATATGGCGGATAAAAATTCAATTTTGTCAGATTTTCTCCAAAATTGGTACAGGGTTGTTTTCGGGGTCGCATATAACGAATCTAAAATGACGGAAGAAAAAATCAATTTTGTCCGATTTTCTCCAAAATTGGTATAGGGGAGTTTTTGGATTAGCACATAACGAATCTAAAATTATTTTTAAAAAAATTCAATATGGCATATTCAATTTGGTGAATAAAAAATTAATTTTGTCCGATTTTTTTCAAAATTGGTATGGAGGAGTTTTTGCAATCGCACCTTACGAATCTGAAATTATTTTTAAAAAATTAAATATTGCGGATCCAAGAGAGTGGATTAAAGATTCTACATCTCTCGATTTTGCCTAAAATCAGTATTGGGAGATTTTTGTCAGCGTTAATTACGAATTTAAAATATTTTTTGAAAAACTCAATCTGGCAAATTCAATATGGCGTCCTAAAATTTTACATTTTTTGATTTTCTACAAAACTGATATAAGGGGTTCTTGAGAGTGTAAACCATGAATTTAAAAGAATTTTTTACATTTTTCGATTTTGTTTAAAGGTAGGACTAAATCGTCTTTGAGGATGTAAATAGCGAATATAAAATTATTCTAAGAAAATCTAATGTCAGATCCAATATGACGGGTCTAGAAATTTTAAATTTCCGAATTTTATCCAAAATTGGTACTAGGGGGCTTTGAAGGGTTTAGATTTAGATTAGATTAAGACGTTAAAATATGGCGGATCCAATATGGTGGGTTGAAAATTTTACCTTATTCACATTTTTCAGATTTGGTATTAGGGAGTTTTCGGGGTCGTGTATTACGAATATAAAGTTAATTTTTTACAACTATTAGATTGATAAGATATAATATGAGGAACTGAAAATTTACATTTTCCGATTTTGTCTAAAATTGTTATTGCGGGGTTCTTGGGGCGTATACAGTATAAAATATGCCAGGCTAAGAAATTTATGTCTCAAGTTTTTTAAATATCGATATTAGAAGGTTTGGGGCCAATATTACCAATTTAAAATTAACTTGAAATTTAAGATAGTGGATTTACTATGACAGACTAAATATTTGCTTGACACAATTTCACTGGTATTTGGAACACTCTAAGAATCAAAGAATTTTTGGTGGTTCATTTTTAGGTGATTTACAACTTTTGATAAAACGAGTACTTTTTTACCATTTTAGAGTCATTGCGAGGTACACTAATCTCGATTAGTACTTAGTCCAAATAATTTATGGATATCATAATGAACTCAAAACTAAAAATCGAAAAATAAAATCTTTATAAAAAAAATTAACCGACTTCTAAAAGTGCGCTAAAAAGTGAAAAATAACTAGAAATTTTTATATGAAATTGAAATTTTTGAAGTCGGCGTCAAATTATTCCTAAATGAAATTACAATTATGTCATGCGAATCACATTTTGTCAGGTATTAGTTTGGCGCCGACTTCAAAAATTTCAATTTCATATAAAAATTCCTAGTTATTTTTCACTTTTTAGCGCACTTTTAGAAGTCGGTTCAATTTTTTTATAAAAATTTTATTAAACAAAAATGAAATTCCTTAAAAATAAAGAAAAATATTGTGTTTTTAGGATTTCTATTGTGGAAACTACCGGTTCGCGGCAAAATTATATTTTTATTTGAATACAGTCAACATCCGAATTGTTTATAACAAATTAATGGATCATAGTTGAGAGGGGAAAATATAACAAAATATCACCAAGGATTGTCTTAAGTGTGATAACACAGTCGGAATCTTGACAGTATTTTTGTCACGAAAAAATCTTTTTTGATTGGTCTATAGAAAAAATTAAATAAATTAGTATATTTGTTATCATAATTTAGTAATGTAGTGTAATGAATTACCAACAGTAAAAAGGTATTGGCGGAATAATTAATACAGTTGTACCAAGCATTATTACGACTTAAATAAATTATATTTATTATTGTTATTTACATAACTTGTTTTTCTAATTGCAGTTGTTACGAAGTTAGATCCCACAACCAAATTAAGTCTTAATGATCAATTTTACAATGTCAGGCTTTTATTTAAATACAAAAGATTGTATAAAATTTATGACCAGTTTCAAAAAAGTAGGTCATTAATTCGGGAGGGTAACTCTTAGTTAGTTTGGTTTCTTTTCGATACTCGCAGACGTTTCGCCAAAATTTAATTTGGCATCTTCCATCCTTGCTGGTTGAAGCCACTGACCTCTACTATGGACCCCTACTCTTGTCGGCTGCTAAAGCCAAAAAATGGCAAACCATGGGCGAAAAAATGCGTCTCTGCCCATCGGGCGCCAGTCTATTGTTGGACGTTGATCAGATAAGGGCATGCGCATAAGCGACTTCCTATTATCGATCGGTTGTTTCGTAGCGCCATCCGTAAACAGCACAGTATCGGCTCAACGCCATTTTTGTGTTTATTTTTGCTTTGTGAGTTGCTTGCGATTTAAACGAATTTATGGCGTTTTAAGTGATTTATTTTATTTGTTTTTGTATTTTTATTTAATATAATGGAATGTGTACATATTTTATTTGTTTTATTTGCCTTTTTCTCTATAGGGTAAAAAAATAGTGTTGCTTTACAACGTTTTTGGATTTATAGTGTTTTTGTATAACATTAAATTTTCAAAACATGTAGTATGATATATTTTTAGCACTTTCCAAATGATTACTAAAAGATAAACTGAACTTTTAAGCAATCAATTCTTTAAAAAAATCTGAAAATTCTCACCAAATCATAGAATAGTTTATTCTATCATATGAAAAAAGTACATTCATCAATATGTCAAGAAATAGTACAATTTCTCCATCTATTACATTACTTACATAAATAAAAACATACATCCTCAAAATGAAGTTGGAATATTTTAAAACATACATATATAACTTACAATAATTATAATGCATTATTATTTTGTTATATACATAAAATATTTCAGTACAAGGTTTATCGGCTATTGGCTCTATAATTTCTAAGCTCTGTTTCAATTATTTTTTCAAATTGTCAACGACTTTTCTCCAGTTGCTAATTTGCACGATGTCCATATTTCTGCATAACTTCATCCACCTTATATTTAACCGATGTTTCCACCCAGCTAAAATGTTTTTTTTTGTTCTGCAGCCATTCTATGACTTATTATTTTGTATGTCTGAAGAT
The DNA here is from genome assembly GCA_034092305.1 of Diaprepes abbreviatus. Taxonomy (NCBI): domain Eukaryota; kingdom Metazoa; phylum Arthropoda; class Insecta; order Coleoptera; family Curculionidae; genus Diaprepes; species Diaprepes abbreviatus. Next base: position 1,219,824 of record JASJET010000291.1, read on the forward strand.
TGAGGACATGACGTTAAAAAGCGTTGTTCATTATTAATACTGGTTTTGGAAGTAAATTCAGATTAGTTATGTCCGTACTCATTTCATGATTCATGTTGTCATGGCAATCCCCACTTTGAAATAGTCAAATTAAAAATTCATTAATATGTTAACAAAAGCAAAATATTACGAACTAAGTTAGACAAATGTGAATTTCTTTTTTTGGTATTTTTTTATTCACCCCCAGCAATGACCTTGTTTACTTATTTTATTTCAAATAACATTTTCATCATTTTGTCGAAAAAATTAATGCGATACCATTACGGCAGAAAAACATTATTATATAAAATTATTTTTAAATCCTGCATATCCGTAAAAAAACCCATTTCGTATCAATATTTTCTTAAAAAATTAAAAAAAAAAAGATAAAGAAAAGAAGGTCATTATTTTTTAATAATTAGAGAATAAATTGCCGGACCTTCAAATTGTTAATTATTCACTCCCACCCTACAACAAGAAAGTTAACGCACACAGACGGAAACAATAGATTAGAGAAATAGTAAGATACATTTTCTTCACAATTTTACTTTCACAGTATAAGAAATGACTAACCTAACTCCCATCAGTAGACCGGATTATTCCCTTCTGCTTCATATATTATTTGTGCCCATATGATGTGACTCAACCTTGATAACTTGCTTAATTTAGACACCATTTATGACTAATTGAACTAACTAAATGGATTTTCGAAGTTCGGTCCTGTCGATGGTCACATGATTATTTTGTAGTGCGCATGCCGACATCTGATCTACGATGTTTACATTTTATTGTCGGAAATTTGCCGTTTTTGGGATTAAACTTTGCGGATCTGTAAATATTTTATATATGGTTGAAGCTCAACAGTTGACCCTCCCATCAAGGCGCAAAATTATACTGTTTTTAAATTATGTCTGCGAAATAAAAATCAATCGAAGAAAAATTTCAGCTTTTCGATGGTGTAGTCAGATTGTTGACAATTTGGTGTTTTAATCTTGAAAAAAAAAATCAAAACCTATTGACAATTAATAAGCAGTTCAACATTTATCGTTCCATTCTGGAAAATATCTATATATTTATGTAAAAAAAAAACTGTGTTCGATCTAGATTATCAAAACGATTATTAATAATGCCGTTTTCCAGATATAACATGTTTTGTATTTTTTTTTAGATGAAAACATCGAATTTTCAAAAATCTGACTACATCGTCGAAAGGCTGAAAAAAAAATACATCGAAAATATCTATTCCAAAATTTCCTTCGATTCTTTTCAATTTCGTATATACGAATTCTTAATTTCTATGAAATTATAAAAATGTTTTAGGGCAAAAAACACTGCTGTTGTGAAGCAAGTATTACTCTCTACAAGGCACCTTCTAGAAAATTTTAAAATGAAATCCCAAGTTTTATTTTTAATGTTAAGAAATGCAAAAGTCTATCGAAGCGATTATTTGACCTCAAAACTGCCTGACAATAAAGCTTTTTTTGTACTAAGTATTGTTTTTAACCCATCGTAAAAAAACTTACTACTACAAGATAATAAATTAAAAACCTTGACACTAACCATCCAAAATTCAAAAATAACAAAATTTGACCGCGTGTTCGTATTAACCTTGATAACTACATCGATATACAGGGTCTCCGGGAAAATATGGGACATCTCCCGGATATGAAAAAAAAACACGTGAAAGCAATATGTAGTATTGCTTTCACGTGTTTTTTTTTTTCATATCCGGGAGATGCCCCATATTCATATACACATTTTTTGTATAGGCCCCCTCTTTGGAGATATGGGCTCCCATGGAATCAAGTTTTTTACACATAATTATTGAACCACCAGGAATATTTCATTTTTTTTTAATATGATGTATACCAAGTAAGACCCTTCAAATTACTATCCCAGAAAGTGTTATTAATTACTCACAGCTGCAGGGACGGACTAGCTGTGATAATCATGACCCCATTTTTTTACGCCCTGTATGATAAGACTTTTGGATAACGTTTTTTACATACCTTTAACTATTGACTAAAAATTAAGTATTCTTCATTCATGTCGTTAATCCTAACCGTTTTCGAAAAAACGTCATTTTATTTACACTGTTAGTCCCCCAACTTCTGTCGGGTTGAATATGAAAAGAGGAATTTTTCTCTGTCACCATAGTTTCAATAAAACGTTAAACTAACTGCTTGGTTAAAAACTTCAGAAGAGGGTTCAACATGGGCTCCGTGAAGTCCAACACACTCGCGGGCACGTCGAGTACTGCTCTACCCGCCACATAACTCAGCATTGTTCCTTATTTGATTATAATGAAACGTGATGCTCTATAGAAGTTCTTCCCTATTATAGACCGGAGTGGAACACATCGAGGTTTTGAAGTGTCCCCACAGATAAAAATCCACCGGCGCTAGGTCGGGAGATTGAGGAGGCCCTCCTCTAATACAACGTTTTGGATAGACGTCATTCAGATGCTTCCACACAGCAACGCTAAATTAGTATATGTTTCGATGGGTTTCAAGTGGTAAGTGCTCTACTAAATCGTGAAAAGCGTTCTGCAGGAACTCCAAATAAAGTACTCCATTCAGTCGTGCCGGCAATACGAATGTTCCAATCACAAAATTTCCAATAATTGATTGGAACTGAGTTGTGTAAATTTATGATATCATTTTTGCTAAATTCTGCTTCATCCGTGAAAAGAATAGTGCTAATGGAGATTACATCATTTCGTTGCTGATCCAATAGCCAGTTTGCAAACTGCATTCTACGGGGAAAATCTTCAGGAATCAGTTCATGCACGTTTTTCAAATGATATGGATATAACAGCTGTTCTGGAAGAACTTCATGTACTTTTGTTTTCAACGTATTAAACTGCGCTGATAATTTTCAAGTACTCGTTGAAGAAGTGTCCTCTACAGCATTTAAAATATTTTCCTTTAATTACGCACTGTTTTTCCCCGACCAGCATCAGTACTTCTTTTCCCAAAATTTCCTAAAATTATGAAGAAATTTAATAATATTACCTTCTAAAATAGAATCGCCTATCATTCTCCCTTAGAGGTTGGTCAACTCGCTGAAATGTTTTCTAATCTGGAAGGGTACGATTAAAATATCTGTCGTGATATAACCTCCTGGCTTCCAAAGCATTGCAAGATGCATATATGCATATTCAATAAACGTGTATTCCATATTTCGAATTATTTAAAGTCAAGACCGAGCACTTTATTCGCTTCCATCCGTCAGCCTATCATAGTCCACATAACCAGATTTCCAATAGTTTGTAAATCGTTCTCAACGCGCTTGTTTATAAAATAATTGGTCTCCCGATCAATTTATATCTATGGTATTTAGCAGATTCCGCTTTAGAGCAATGTAAAACCGATCCACCTTTTCATGAAACAATTATCGGAAACCTAAAATAACTAGGAGCCCTATCCTCGACCATGCAATGAAAAATGTCGAATTTTGTATTTTTGACGCAGTTATCACCCGCTTCGCTTCGTGGAAAGTAAGCAAATTGGGTAAATTGTACTAAAATTAAACGTCAGAGTTGACTATTATTATATAAGGTATAGAACAAGTGATCTGAATTTTCACTTCATACTTTGATAGTAATTTAAATTAGTAATGTTGCCAGACATTGAACATGCCTATAATCCTTTCTTTAAATGTGAGTACCTCTCGATTCAAATTTAATTAAAACGAGAAATACTCAAATTTAAATTTTTCTCCTTGGCTTTGCGTTCTAGAGCATACAACCCCCATTCAAACTAAATTTAATAATGGTTAAATATTAGGACAAATACGTGCACAAACATAAAAACGCCCAAGGTAACAGCGGGAATCGAGCATGTTCCGCGCTGGGGAGATACCATCATTCAGAGTCCTTATTATCATGATTTTCAAACCCAACGGCTTCGTACTCCCTCCAGGGAATATTGACTTATATCTATGTCTCTGGGGACCCTTTCCATGTTATCGGGTCCTAAGTGATTCATAGATTTTTGTAAAACTTTTCTGGTTATTCATTTTCTCAATTATCATATTATATAATTAAGATAAATTGAAATATGTGTTAACATTAAATTTCAAGAGGCTTATTTATTATTTTTTTTTCATTAATCATACTCTTAGTTATTTGATTATCATAATTAGGTTAGTTTTTGGGTTAGTTGAACAGTCGTCAGATATTTGTAGCTGCCGAACTGAACCTCGCACTTTTGTACATCGTATATGTAAAACAATGCATTGTAATTATATTATATTTTGGTACAAATGTACAAATAAATATTATTATTATCATGATACAAACGAAATAGCTTCGCACTCCCTCCAGGGAATATTGACTCATACCAGGTATACAAAGGTACTAAAAGTATGAAGCTCTGTGGGAACCCTTTCCATGTTATCGAGTCCTAGGTGACGTGGTCTGCTATATTTCCTACCAACTTTCGGATGGTCCGTGCAGTTGTGAGGATAACTGTCTTCTGAATCGGTTTATACAGTTGCTCACTAAGGCTCTGTGCCTTGATGTTCTGCAGAAGGTTCTTTGGTATCCGTCTAGTGGTTGATAGTATTATGGGAGGAATCGTTTGGACGCTGTTCATTGCCCACTGTCTGCGGATTTGCACCTCCAGATCTGCATATTTGACGATTTTCTCATTGTATTTTGGTCTCAGGTTGTTGTTGTTAGGTATAGTAATGTCAATTAGTGTAGCTCGCCTGGATATTTTATCTGTTAGTATAATGTCCCAATATACCTTGAACTCATTGTTCTCAAGAATAGGCTCCGAATAAAGTATTTTTCCTACCTACAATAGATTTAACTTATCTACTAACTCTTGGTGGAGTATCTTAGCGGCTTAGTCGTGTTTTTCCTTATACTCGGTTGCGGCAAACGCTTGGCATCCTCCAGTTATATGCTGGATTGTTTCTGATGTTTTACAGCCGTATTTACATTGGTGATTTTCTATTGAGGGATCTCTGATGATGAACTGATTTTCTTCGGAATAATCTGGTCTTGGATAGCTAACAGAATGCCCTCCGTTTCCTGAAATCAACCAGTAGTTCGATGCTGAGTTGTCGACATTGTCCTGATTGACCTCATTTGGATGCCGTTTATGAAGTGGCTTTCGCAGCCAGGCTTGTAACTTCTCTTGGTCTGTTTGTTGGTGAGAAATAATATCCTGCTCCTTCAGCTGTAGGCGTTGAATCGTCTGCCTCGCTAACCACTTAATATTATTATTATGATTTACAAGCCAAACGGCTTCGCATTCCCTCTACGGATTATTCACTCATACCAGGCCTACAAAGACACCAAAAGTATGAAGCTCTGCGGGAACCCTTTCCATGTTATCGGGTCCTAGGTGACGTCTGCTGTATTTCCTACGAACTTTCGGACGGTTTGCGCGGTTGCTAGGAGAACTGCTTTCTGCATCGGCTGATACAGATGTTTACTAAGGTCCAGTCCCTTGATGTTCTGCAGGAGATTCTTTGGGATCACTCCAGTTGTTGACAGTATTATGGGAACCGTTTGGACGCTGTTCATTGCCCATTGTCTTCGGATCTGGACCTCCAGATCTCTGTATTTGGCGATCTTCTCGTTGTATTTTGGTCTTAGGTTGTTGTTGTTAGGTACAGCAATGTCGATTAGTGTAGTTCGCCTAGAAATTTTATCCATTAATATAATGTCTGGTCTATTATGAGCTACTGTCTGATCCGTCAGAACCGTTCGATCCCAATATAACTTGAACTGGTTGTTCTCAAGAATAGGCTCCGGATTGTACTTGTAATAAGGCACTTTTCCTATCTGTTATAGGTTTAACTTTGCTGGTAACTCTTGGTGGAGTATCTTAGCGGCTGAGTCGTGTCTTTCCTTATACTCGGTTGCGGCAAACGCTTGGCATCCTTCAGTTATGGACTGAATTGTCTCCGATGTTCGACAGCTATATCTGCATTGGTCATTTTCTATTGAGGGATCTCTAATGATGAACTTTCGATAGTTCTTCGTCGGAATCATCTGGTCTTGGATAGCTAACAAGAAGCCCTCCGTTTCCGGAAACATCTGTCCTGAAATCAACCAGTAGTTCGACGCTGAGTTGTCGACATTGTCCTGATTGACCTCATTTGGGTGCCGTCTATGAAGTGGCTTCCGTAGCCAGGTTTGAAACTTCTCTTGGTCTGTTTGGTGGTGAGAAGTAATATCTTGTTCCCTCAACTGTAGCGGCGTTGCATCGTCTGCCTCGCATATTGCTCGATGTAATGTGGAAGAGTCCGCTAACCTGTGGAAATATGAATGTAAGTTTATTATTTGTTGGTCGAGCTGCTTACCAATATCCACCTTCGTCCTTGGTGTCTTGGAAGCATTGTACGTTCGATAGCACTCCGAGGGTGATGTTTTTGTGCTTTTGTTAGGAGTGTCCTTATTGTTCTTTGCAGGTTTTGGATGTCCGTCCTGCTCCACTTTACAATTCCAAAAGAGTAGCTCAGCGCAGAGCAAGCATACGTGTTGAGCGCCTTAAACAAATTTCTACTATTTAAATTAGTTCGTAATACCCGCCTTACCCTCCTGACAAATTCGGCTGTCAATTCGGCCTTCATAGTGAGATGGTCAATTCTTTTAGCCTGTTTCATACCTAGATATTTGTATGTTTTGTCTGCCTTCATTGCAGGTATAATTTTTCCGTTCTGCATTTCAAATGCTCCTGGTTGTATCTTACCTTTAACGATGTTCAAAATACGGCACTGTCAAGTCCAAATTGCATTCCGATATCCTCGGAGAACTCCTCTACAATTTTAAGCATTTGTTCCAGCTAGTTTCTGGTAGCAGCCATCAGTTTAAGATCATCCATGTATAGAAGATGATTCACTCTGATTACCTCTTCGTTGTTATTTCTAACACTAAAGCCGTATCTGGTTGAGTTCAAACGGCGTGATAGTGGGTTCATTGCAAAGCAGAACCACAATGGGCTAAGTGAATCGCCCTGAAATATTCCCCTTCGTATCGGAATGGTGTTAGTTTCGATGGTGTCGCTGGATGGCACTTACTATTGGATCCTAGTTCTCCAGGTTGACATGATGCGTTCTAAAAAGTAAACAAAATTATTATCGACTCTATACATTCTCACTATAGTTTTGAGCCACTCATGTGGCACCGAGTCGAAGGCCTTCTTATAATCCACATATGACAGAGTCAACAATCAATTGTTCCTTGCATCCCATTGCTCCCCTCGTGCATCCTTTCTGTTGAGTTGCGATGATGTTATTTTGCTCACAATGTGCATAGATGCGTTGGGTCAAGCAGGAGGTGATCACCTTATACAGTGTGGGTAGGCAGGTGATCGGCCTATACTGGGTCATGTGTGTTATGTTGATCCTTTGGTAGGAGGTATGTAATACCTTTGGTCAAGAACAATGGTATTTTTGCTGGGTTAAGGAAAACATCATTAATAAGATTAGCCAGCTGATGGTGCATACACCAGAACTTTTTGAGCCAGTAGTTTTGGATCCCATCGAGACCTGGAGCTTTCCAATTAAAGGAATTTCTTGATTATTCTTGAAATTTCCTCGGTGGTAAACGGCTCAAACTGCATCTGGCTGTAATCTTGGCAGATTTGGTGTTCTTCATTGATCCAGCCAGCTGCGATGTTACAATCGGCTGGTGTGGAAAGTTGGTTTCCCCAGAACTCTTCTACCTGCTCTCTGTTGGGATATCTATTATCTGCTATATTAGGTGGAAAGTTTAGCTTACGGTAGAAGAGCGCATTGTCTCGTTTTCGGTCGTTACTGGTCTTGTACCTCTTTAGCCGTCCTGCAATAACAGAGAGCTTCTGTTTCAGCGAATCAAGGCATTGTTGAGCAGTAACATTCGCTGGATCTTGTTGCGAATGATATCGGACACGATTCATGATTTCATATATTATTATTATTGTTATTATATAACTCCACTAGACTTTTTCTCTGAAGTTTCAACGTAAGAAAGTTTTATTTGATGAAGCGTTACAGCGTTTTTAAGAACTACTACAGTATTTAAAAGAAATGATATTACCAATTTTCTACTTACATGTTTAAGAAGTAAACACCCAATTTTTACATTAATTCACCATACTGCAAAGTTAGTTTTACACGAACGAAAAATACTGTCAGTTACGTTCCCATTTTAGTGTGATTGCAGCTAGATAAATCACCGCAGGGTAAATAATTCATTAACTAGTGCATATCAGCAGAAATACACAAAAATTTTTCCACATTCGATCAAGATTCACTTGCATGAGTAAAATTTACACAAATGCTTATTTAATACAAGATTTTGTCGTTATCAATTACGTTCAAAAAAGTTAATGCAAAATGCAAATAATATTTGTTAAATACAGAGTCGTTTGCTATCTAATTAGTGAATAAATGTTTCCAATGTTAATTACTGATTTCCGTCAGTGTCGAACGAAGGTAACCTTGTGCCCGGGCTAAATGTTAAATATTGCATTTTCACCCAGGGTTGGCAATTATCACTCATGATACTTGGTGGTTATAAAAATCTATAAGATATATGCTAATTGTTTCCATTTTTTCCGTGACTTTATTTCCTTTAAAAATTGGGGTTTTGTTTAATTTTTTCCATAAAAATAGTCCTCCCTTTTTAGATAGTAAAAATATACAGTCTGTTCCACGACGAACCCCTGCGAACGATTTCTCGGAAAATAGACTTTAGAAAATTTTTTAAATCCCATATCTAAGCCCAGAAGTTTGCTTCATTTGGAAAATTTTAAATCACTAAGAAGTAAAATAAAAAATACATATTTGTCTCATACAAAACATATATTCGGGGGGTGGAGGATAATATTAAAAGGGATCCTAAACATTTTTTTAATTTTATTAAATCGAAAAAGGAACTACAGGGTATTCCAAATAGTATGTCTTTTAATAATAAAGAAATTAATACTTTATCTGATATTTTAAATGCTTTTGCGGAATTCTTTAAGTAATCCTTTTCTTCGGTCAGTCCGATATCCGTGGATGATTCATGTTCCGTAGATTCCATCTTTCCTATTGTTCATGTGTCTGATTTCACTGAATGTGAAATAGTTAATGCTATAAAGAAGCTTAAACCTAAATTTACTACAGATTCGTCCTAGCCAAACCACTTAAAATACTATATAATAGGTGTTTAAAATTAAACAGATTTCCTTCCATATGGAAATCTTCCACGGTTTGTCCTGTTTTTAAGAAAGGGGATAGATCTGAAGTTTGTAATTATAGACCGGTGTCTATTATATGCAATTTTTCTAAAATATTAGAATTTTTACTTCATGATTCTATTTTTTCATTAACTAAAAATTTAATTACTCCATCTCAACATGGCTTCTTTAAGGGTAGGTCGACGACAACTAATCTCATGATTATGACTCAGGATATAGCTGAGGCTATTGATTATGGCTGTCAGATGGATGTTGTTTATTTAGACTTCACAAAGGCATTTGATCGTTTGTACTATTCCATCTTACTTAAGAAATTGTCATTATTTGGATTTCACTAATAACGTTACTTAAATCATATCTCCATAATCGTATTCAGTATGTTGAAATTCGCGATTCTCGCTCAGTATTTCAAGTTCTGGTGTGCCGCAGGGATCAGTACTGGGACCTTTATTTTTTAATATTTTTATTAATGCCATTGTTTCTGTTGTTGACACGGATATTTTATTATATACCGATGATATTAAGCTATATAAGAGGATAAATTGCTTACAGGATTGTGTAGAGCTTCAATCGAACCTCGAACAGGTTAGCAATTGGTGTTCTGAAAATTATCTGCAGCTCAACGTGGAGAAGTGTAATGTTATGACTTTCACTTCGAAATTTTCTTCATTTCGATATGAATATTCGCTGAATATCGTGCTACTTTCGCGGGCAGATCTTTTTAAAGATCTCGGAGTCATTTACGATCCCAAGCTTTCATTTTCTTTTCATATGAATAATATCGTTTTTGAAACCTCAAAGGTTTTTGGGTTTATCTTGCGTTGTACTCGCGATTTTAATAACACTGACATCATCAAATTACTGTATTTCTCATATGTGCGGTCTAAACTAGAATACGCGTCAGTTGTGTGGTCCTCAGGCTACAATACCCAAGTCAATACTTTGGAGAGGGTCCAAAGAAGGTTTTTGAAATACTTCAATCTTAAGAGTTTTGGGGTTATCCTAAGCAAGATTTTTCACATGAACTATTGCTTCAGAAATTTAACTTTTCATCTTTAAAAGTACGGCGGGAATTTTTCTTACTAATAATTCTTTATAAAGTACTTAACAATTTTATTGACTGTCCTAATATTTTAGCTAGAATCAACTTAAGTATCCCTCGTATAAATTGCCGAAATTTTAACGTATTTTATCTCAAAACTCTCAGAACTAACGTGCTCAAATTTTCGCCTCTATATTCCATGTGCAACACTTACAACAAGAGTAATAGCTTTGCTCATCTCTATGAACTGTCTGTCGGATTTTGGCACATTGACTTTGGCATCTCTTTCTTTTTTCTCTTTTTCATCCTTAACTAATTTGTATGTTAGCCTTTGTATATGAAAGTAGATAGCATAACATTGTATTATACATTTAATGTTAGAATTAATTATTTTTAGTTAAATTTTTATTTGTATTTAAATTGATATATATATATATATATATATATATATATATATATATATATATATATATTTTTTTTTGTGTAATCACTGCCTTGTAGTTGGGTCTCAAGACCTGTAGGGCAGTTATTGTAAATAAATAAATAATGCTTTGTTAACTCTATTGGAGCCAGAAATAAAGACATAATAATAATTATTATTATTATATGGGGAACGATAAAAAAACATGGTTAATTCTAATCAAGCGATAATGATGGAGGACTGTATGGCGAGGGTAAGGGACGCGTTCCAAAATTTATCTCCAGACTCAATTAGAACCATGCTGAACTAACTCGGAGTTGCGAAAAATGTTTGGAAGGTCAGGGAGGAAATTTTGCACATTTATTAAAATAAGTTGTTTCCTTGTATAGGTAAGCCGTTTAGCATTGTTACAATACAAAAATGTTAATCCCAACCTTCGACAAAATTCTAACTAAAATCAATGAAATTCGGGATTTACCTGAAATTAAAAGAACTGAGATCTGGAAATTGCTCAGAGAACTTAATTTTTGCTAGGAAAAACCAGATAGGAAATTTTGTTCTTATAGATCGTCCGGAAAATGTCCGTTGGAGAAGGAAATATCTCTCTCAAGTAAAAGGTAGAGTTTCTAGAAATAACACAACTTACAAAATTAGTAATTTAACTGAACTTTTGAAAGATTTTTTTGGATAAAATTACTGCAGAAAATTGGGAAAAATCCGTATAGTAAAAGAATAAAAGAAAATGTGGAAACTCGATCTCATGATCGGTGAGATAGCGGAACCAATTATAATTAATTTGAGCGAAGATAGCTTCATTGACTTTGATTACGAATTAGATATGTAATATTTACCAGGGTAAACACAATTTGTTATTTAAATTTTCTGTAACATATAAAAATTAATTACATTTGAATCCCTTTTTAGTGTTTAGTTGTAATTCTGCAAATGGTTTGGAAATGTAAATGGAAATAAATAAACTAAAACGTCAAATGTCATAAAAATGTTTTTAATTAATAATAAAATGACCGATAGCCCCAAAAAAATTTTATACTATATGGGCGAATTCATAAGTACTTAGTGATAAAATAAACCTCCTTCCGACGTCTATGACAAGGATTAAAATCCTTTTTAACACTTCACACATCCAAATATCTATTGTTATCCAACCCAAATAGTCCATTATTATAGATCGGTATTTTTTATTACAAAATTTCTTACCCATTCCTATGAAAAATATATGTGTCTAACAGATTTCGCCAATGATACTGGACTGGAACACAGGTAGTTTGCGAAGAAAAAAAAAAGGATAAAAAATGATTTATTACTCTCTCTAGTTCTTGAATAAACTATAGTATAAGAGGCAAAATCGGGTCTATTTTCCTGAACTCAAAGCTCTTGGGGAGGGGGGCTATTGCAAGAAAAACAAGTATTTAAAGATGTTTTTGGTAAACAAAATTTCTTGAAAATAAACCATTATAATTATGCACCGTTAATAATTATCAAAACATAAATGATAATAAAAGTGCCGGTCGGTAAACATACTTGGGCCGCAGCAACATTCAGCAGTTTTTCACCAAATCGTTTGTCTTTCGAATAGAAATAAATTTAAAAAAAAAAACTGGTTACGTGCGTGTCGAACACATTTTAACTTTGTAATTGTTGTTTACGTAGTTAGTTTTTAAGCAATTTCGCATCATGTCTGACTTTGAATAATATACAGCATATGCATTAAAAATGTCATTGCAAAAGATAAAATTTTTATTGGAAAGCACATCGAAATATCGGAGATAAAAATTTTAACATGTTTCTTTTTTATCACGTCAATTAGCAAACGCAATTTTACCGCTTTTAAACAGCTAACAGATAAATAATATGGAATGAATGAAGAACCACATTTAGCATTTATTGATCAGGGAAGCCTTAGAAAAACTAGAACCATTGATACTAAGGACAATAAAAAAGTTATAAGAAAGATTCAACCAATCGGATCCATTACCAATATCAAAGGGCGGTAGGCCGAGTCATAGTGTGTCGCCGATCCTGTATAATCTGGAAGTTACATTTACATAGTCAAAAGAAGCCAAGAAAGGAGTATGCAGTTATACAGGTTGGTTGAAAAGTTTTGAAAGCGACACCTATTACCCAGTACAGGAATCAAAATTTATATATTATAAAGTTTATTTCTACCTGTCAATTCATTCTTTGTTTACAAGCCATTTGAAGTTGACGTGTCAGTGAATTTTTATACAATGGATAAACCGAATATATGATAAAATTCTTTGTTTTGGAAGGTTTATCAGCAATAGAAATTCATATAAAAATGGTGAAAGCGTTACTGGAATCTGCTCCTTCATTTCCAACTGTACATCGATGGGTTTTAGAGTTTAAACGTGGTCGTACAAGCGTTGAAGATGAACTACGTAGTGGACGTCCAAAAACTGCAACAACACCAGAAATCATTGAGCAAGTCTATAATGTTTGTAAAGATCCAAAGCATGAAATTGCTGATTCCCTAGGCATCTCCGACGAACAAGTACTCTATATTTTACATGAAGAATTACGTATGAAAAAGCTATTCCGAAAGATAGTGCCACATTCGTTAACAATTCAACAAAAACTGAATCGAAAACAAATTTGTAAGCGCAATTTGGAGCGTTTTAAGCAGAATAAAACCGATTTTGTGCGTCGTTTTGAAATTGTGGATGAGACTTGGATTTACCATCTTGATCCTAAACTGAAACAAGAACGTTTACAGTGGACTGAAGCTGGTTGTTCAGCTTCAAAACAGGTCTAGTCAGAACGATCGGCAAAAAGGGTTATGGCATCAGTTTTTTGGGATTCAAAAGGGATTTTGTTGATTGATTAAAAGGTAAAAAAATTAACTCTGAGTATTACTGCAACCTTTTGGACCAGTTGGATAAAAAAGTTCGTGAAAAAGAAGAAAAAAATCATTTTTCATCAAGACAATGCACGTCCTCACACAAGTATTTTGACGATGGCTAAATTGAAAGAATTAGAGTACGAATTGCTTGAACACCCACCGTATTCACCAGATTTAGTTACCTCCGATTACTACCTCTTCAGGAATTTGAAACATTTTCTTGGTGGAAAGCGTTTTTCGTCGAAAGAAGAAGCTATTGCAGCCGTGAAACATATTTTGCAGAGATTCCAGAAAATCATTACAAAGATGGTATAAAATTATTGGGGGACCATTGGAATGAGGGAGATTATATTGAATAAAAAAATTAATTTCATTAAAAAATGCACATTCTTTCATTTTTGCTTTCAAAACTTTTCAACTAACCTGTATATCGCATAAAAATAAATATCAACGAAAGTAATAAGTGGTAGTTTACTCCCATGCTTCGAAATATGGATTTTTTTTTGCATGTATTCCATTTTGGGGTATGCAGTAGCCGCTTTTGATTGAGATTGTAAATTAAAGAACCCCGCGTACCAATTTCAAAATTGGTGAACGAATTGTAAACAATTTCAGCCAGATTTACTAAGAAGGTTTAAGACCTAAACCCGATCTTGGCTGCCGTGAAAAATAGATCTTCTATCTTGCTTATGATATTGTCATAATTTATTCATTCATTCATTCAATTACATACACTACAGAATGATACATTCTAAATGGTATGGCAAACGATAAAGAACAATAACAAAAAACAAAAAGAAAATACAAACATTGGAACAAAATTCACAAGAAAAAAAAAAGAATTATGTACAACAAAGTATATCATTTAAACATTATAATCGTTTTAATCCTTCGCTGTGAGTCCTTGAAAATGTCACAGTCCATATAAAATCGGTTATAATTAACCATTAATCTATTTATGAAGGTTTTATGAAGATGGACTGGCCGTAGTTGGTCCGATGATAGCTCTTCTGGAACAGCCGTTGCAGCCTAGTACGCCTTGATGGGACCCTAAGATTAATCTCGCTCAGCAATATGTCGCAGTCAATTATGTTATTTAATATTTTGAACAGGAACAAAAACATAGCTTCTCTTCTTCTGCTCTCCAGACTCTTGAGTCCACACAACATCAGTCTTGTTTCATAAGCTAAGCCGTGTGATGGAAAATGGTGCTTATATAGTAGATATTTCGTGAATTTATTTTGTACTCGAGTCTGTTTTTGTGGGTGACATAGTTGCGAGTCCATATAATTGAACAGTATTCCAAAATGCTGCGAACAAGCGAGTTGTATAAGCAAGTTAGAGCTCTAGTGTCATTAATATGTCTCGAGTTTCGCTTAATAAAACCCAGCATTCTTAGAGCCTTGATCGTGACGCTGTCAATATGAGCGTTGAATTGCAAATCTTTCGTGAAAATTACTCCCAAGTCATTGATAGATTCGACAGGTTGACCCAGTATTTCATATGAATTAACAATTGGGTGATCGCACTTAAAGAAGCTCATACATTTGCATTTGGAGACGTTGATTTTTAGATGATTTGAAGCACACCAGTCGACGAAACAATCTAGATCAGTTTGTAAGTGGTTATGATCTAAGTTAACAATACTATAAAATTTCAGATCATCGGCGTATAATAGGACCTGAGAGGAAACAAAGCAGGAGGTAACGTCGTTGATGAACAGAAGAAACAGAACCGGTCCAATGTGTGACCCCTGGGGGACACCAGAAGTAGCCATTACTTCACTGGATAGGGACCCGCACACCTCCACGCGCTGTCGTCTATCGCTGAGATAAGATTTGATCCAGTTTAAATAATTTCCCGTGATACCGATCTCAGACAGCTTCTTGAGTAGCAGTAGATGATGAATGCTGTCAAACGCTTTAGACAAATCGGTGTAAATTGCGTCAATCTGATGCCCTTGTTCAACGGATTTGACTAGGAAATTCTGATAAATTGCGAGGTTCGTTACAGTGGAACGTCCCTGATAAAATCCGTGCTGTTCAGGATTGATATATCGCTTGTAGGTATTAAAGATTTCGTCGGTCAGAATTGACTCAAGAAGTTTAGGAATTGCAGACAAGATTGAGATTCCACGATAGTTTGCTACATCACACTTATCACCTGATTTAAAAATAGGTAGAAGGATGGAAAATTTCCATACCGTCGGGAAATAGCCGGAGTCTAATGAACGCTGGAATATCCTTTGCAGTGGTGTGGCAAGAGAAGTTGAGCAGTTTCTTAGCATTATAGTAGGAACACCGTCCGGACCAGCTTTTTTAGATATATCAAGCAGATTTAGTTTTTCTAAAATTTCCTCAAGGCAGAAGTGGTGCTTAGAGAGAACGCCGGCAAAACCAACCGCGCCAGCACCATCCAATCTCGCATCAATATTACTCCCGGAATATGCCAATTGGAAATGTGACGCGAAGGCCTCAGATATGTCTTCAGGTCTGTCCAACATTGATCCATTGTACCTCATCTGAGCAGGCAGACCCGAGTCCTTTCTTAGGTTGTTGACAAATGACCAAAAGTGCTTAATATTTTGTGGTATAAGGTGTTCGGTGATTTTATATTGATGAATTGATGAATTTATATTAGATATGTCAACAAATAAACGCTTATACGGGGATATTAACGATAAGAACTTGGTAATAAAGCCTTGAAATATGTAAGAGAAATAGTTGTATCCCGAGAATAAATTCTCCATTTTTGCCGATTCAGTAAAAAAAGAAAATGATTTTTTATGCTTGTATTGTTAGGGATTAAAACTTGCTTGACTTATTGTTAATTTTGCCAGTTTAAACACTCTGCTGTCAATTTAGAACAGTTTTAAGGTTAGATTATGAAAGTGAATTAAGGGGTTTATTTTTAGTGAAAAATTTGGAAAACTGTTTACTCACCTTTTTTCTCTTTTTAAATTGTTAAGGTTAAAAATTTGAACAAATTTGCCGGGATGCAGTATTAAAAAAAAGACACTTTTGAAACAAAGAATAATTTTAAAATTTTTTCAACGATATGCAAACATAGAAAGCGCATATTTTTAATATAATATGCATGAATGAAATTATAATGAGTAAAAATAAGTAAATTAAAAAAAATAATGAGAACTTGGTTGGTGTAATTTCTATTTTTAGCTGAAGAGTAACACATGACCTTCGTTCTATTACAAATATATTTTAAAGTTGTTATCTTTATTGTTTAGCTTCCAGTTAAAATATTTCTGGTGAATACATTCTTTTATACTAGTATTAAGTAATAAAATATACAGGTGTAGACATTTTTTTTATTTAATATTAGACGTTTTGTATCAGATATGGAGAACAGAGTAAATAAATACTAACGAAATGCAAAAAGGTGCGATGATTATAGAATTATAAGCCTTATGAGCCACCTATTTAAGACTTTCCTAAAAATCATCCACAAGAGATTATACAAAAAATGCGAAGAACAACTAACACGCACACAATTTGGGTTTCGCGATGCTCTGGGTACACGGGAGGCACTTTTTGCTGTCCAGGTCTTGTTCCAAAGATGCAGAGATGTCAACTGCGATATATATGCATGCTTTGTGGATTACCAGAAGGCATTCGATAGGGTAAACGACGAGCTTATATCAATACTTGAAGAGATCAGCATAGATGATAAAGATCTGAGAATAATCAAAAATATTTACTACAACCAAACTGCTAACATAAGAGTAGACAACCAGTTGACAGAAGCAATCTCAATAGAACGCGGAGTACGGCAAGGATGTATACTGTCCCCGATGCTATTTAATGTTTATTCTGAGCATATCTTCAAACTAGCCTTGGAAGAATGTGATGAGGGAATACTAATCAACGGTGAACGTCTGAACAACATCAGATACCCAGACGACACAGTGGTATTCGCAGACAGTCTGGAGGGATTGCAGATGTTGATGACAAGCATAACTGAAGTAAGTAAGCACTGTGGGTTAACAAAGAAGACAAAATATATGGTCATCAGCAAACGCCCAATCCTAAACACACAACTGACCATCAACCAACAAACAATTGAAAGGGTTGAAAGCTATACATACCTTGGCACCAATGTAAACAGTCAATGGGATCACTCATTGGAAATAAAACAACGTATAGCAAAAGCCAAAGCAGCGTTTACAAAAATGAGCACCGTCTTCAAGGGCCGTGATCTGCCGCTGAAAACCAAGGTCTTCATACTACAGTGCTATGTTTTTCCAGTTCTGCTCTACGGAACAGAGGCTTGGACACTCTCTGAAGCGTCCATTAAAAAACTTGAAGCGTTCGAGATGTGGTGCTATAGGCGCATCTTAAGAATCTCCGGGGTCGACCGAGTCACAAATAATGAAGTCCTGCGCAGAATGGGAAAGGAGTGCGAAGTGATCAAAACAATTAAAAAACGCAAATTGGAATACTTAGGACATATTATGAGAAATGAACAGCTCCAATTAATTCTGCAAGGGAAGGTGTACGGCAAGAGGGGGTCAGGACGAAGACGAATCTCTTGGCTCCAAAACTTAAGAAAATGGTTCAACATGAGCACGACTGGACTGTTCCGCGCAGCTGCCAACAAAGTAAGAATAGCCATGCTAGTCGCCAACATTCGGAACGAATAGACACCGCAAGAAGAAGAGAATGCTATCTTTAAAACAAATGAGCCTCAGCGTAGAGTGGAAGGGTTACGTTCTTTACCACTTTCAAATGTTGTCAAAAGTCTTTACTTCTTATCATACATGAGGTCGCTCGCTGTATTATACAAAGTTTGTCAATGCACAAAAATATCCAAAAAGCCACAGAAAGGTGTTTTTCTAGATATAATATTATTTGTTATCCAAAAAGAAGTTATAAAAAGTTAGTATTATTACCGAAAACTTACACTTTTTACAACATATGGATCAGCAAGAAAGTATTTTCGGTTGTCACACATAGAGAGCGTTGCAATTGTTTTGTGGAGCTTTTGTCAGTATCATAGTTTTTGACATTTGATGTCAGTCGTCTTTAGGTTAGTTTAGATGCAAGTTGTAGATTTTTTTTTTGCAACAGTTAATTTAGGATCAATTTTAACATAGAGTGTAGAAACAAACAATTTCGGCATATTTTATTTCTTTATTTCCGTAAAGGAAAGAAAGATGCTGATGCTTCCAAAAAGATATGAAGTTTATGGTGTTGATTGCATAACAGAACGCACGTTGTTTATAAGCATTATCCTTCCAAGCAAAGAAAACGAGACAATATATATACAAACAGTTTGTTTCCTGCAAATATAACTCTAGACCTCTCTCCATACGCGTTTCGACCATATTATAGCCTCGTCAGTGGAGCTGTATCGAACCGAGAGCAACATTCGCAGGAACAACTGCTATATAAAATATAAATTCCAAAAACGAGGATGGTTCGATAACTTCTCGGCCTGAAACAGAGAGGGCGCTAGTAGGATCAAATAACTGTAATATTCTGTAAGCATTAACCTTGAGATGGCGCCCTGCAAAGTTTCAGATGTTTGCATTCAGTTGCTTGTTTGTGGCGATCGAGTGAACACATAAGGTTCGATATTTTGTGAAAGATGGGTAAAATTGAAGTTCGAGCGGTTATAAAATACTTTGTTTTAAAGGGCCTAACTCCTACGGACATTAAAAATGAGTTAGATTCTACTTTAATGGATTCTTCTCCTTCGTTTTCGACAGTAAAAAAATGGACTGCTGAATTTAATCGTGAAACTGACGAAATTGTCACAAAAATTCACAATGTCATATTTCATGACCACCGACGGAAAGTAGGAGAGTTTGCTGGTATAGCAAACATCTCGATAGATCGAGTCCACTACATTTTACATGATGTTCTTGGCATGAAAAAGCGTTCTGCGCGATGGGTGCCGCGTTTGTTAGCAGTCGACCAAAAACGCCTTCGAATTAACACTTCGCAAGAGTGTTTAGACTTATTCGGACGCAATCCTGCCGAGTTTCCTCG
The DNA here is from genome assembly GCA_034092305.1 of Diaprepes abbreviatus. NCBI lineage: Eukaryota > Metazoa > Arthropoda > Insecta > Coleoptera > Curculionidae > Diaprepes > Diaprepes abbreviatus. The sequence continues at coordinate 1,239,379 of JASJET010000291.1, forward strand.
ACGTTTTATAACTGTAGATGAAACATGGATTCACCATTACACGCCATAGACAAAGCAGCAGTCTAAACAGTGGGTGGGAGCAGGTGAAAGTGCACCAAAAAAAGCAAAAACGGTTCCGTCTGCAAGAAAAATCATGGCAACAGTTTTTTGGGATTCACATGACGTGTAGCCTATAGACTATTTAGAACAAGGCAAGACCATCATGGGGGAGTATTACGCTTCACTACTAGACCGTTTGCAGCATGTGATTAAGGCTAAACATCCACATCTTGCCAAAAAAAGTGCTCTTTCATCAGGATAACGCGCCTGCACACAAATTTATGGTTGTTGCTGCAAAACTCCATGACCTACGTTTCGAAGTGCTTCCATATTCGCCGAATCTGTTTCCCAGCTATTACTTTTCTTCTCAAACTTGAAAAAATGGCTCGCAGGACGAAAATTCCCTTCAAATAACAAGGTCAAGTGAAGTACAAGGGGACTATGTTGAAAAATAAATAAAAACATTTTCAAAAATATTTTGTTATCTGCATCAGGCCGAGAACTTATCGAGCCATTCTCGTATGTCGGTAGGATATTAAAAACCTGACGACTTCGATGCCAAACTGAAAAATATCGGCACTCAAATGACATCTGCACAATCAGGTGATTGTATAGATGTCGCACATGTCAAAATTGGTTCTGGTCGACCTACTGAATTTGATGATACCAAATCAAAGCTACAATTAAAGAGAATCATCATATAACTGTTTGAGAGATTGCACAGAGGTTAAGTGTATCGCACACACCAACTGAAAATCACTTAAAGTTTCTCAGACTCGTTAAGAGGCTTGATATTTGGATTACTCATGAATTGAAAGAGATTTACTTAACACCACAAATAAATATTTGCCATATGTATCTCACGCACAATGAAACCTACCCTTTTTTGAAAATAATCATCACTAGTGAGGAAAAATGGGTCACCTACAGTTAAATTGCATCCAAATAAGGTCGTGCTGTCAATTTGGTGGGACTACAAATGTGTTCTGTTAGAGCAAGAGCTGGCTGAAAAACTTGGCCGATCGAAAAACAGAATAAAATGTTTTTAAAATTTTAGTACTCATAAAAACCATTCATAAAATCATTTGGTGCCTGGGCAGAACTCATGCACAAATATTGTATATTCTCTCTTCGGAACATTAATTATACCAATGGAGTAACAGCTTGAAATTATTCTGAAAATATAGTATTTACTGAGTAAAAGAATAAAATACGTTTGTGCCTCGTTAAATCTTTTTTTATTTTTGTCTCATTTCAGTACCTATCGAGAAACAGCTTCAAACCACAACCAAATTAAAGTTGAAATATTATTCTATTAGAAAAAACATTTGTGCTTATTCAAATCTTGTGCTATTGGCATAAAACATTATCCTTTTCTAAGTATCATGTTATTACTATCTATATAGGTGTCCTTCATAGGTATGCTGCGCGCAGGTCCTATACTTTACTATGCTTCTGAGAAAGAGATACACACTACGAAACTATCAAAATAAAGGTGTTTTTTGTGTGGTCGTATTGATAATTTAATAGATTTCAATGAAGCTAATTTCGGAAAGTGTAAACAAATGAAAATGTTTCGTGAAAAAAAAAAGCAATTTTAATATCATATTATTTTTTCCTTCAATTTAAGACACAGAAAGATATAATCGTAATAAAATTGATACTGTTGTGAAACCTAACATCTCGCCATTATTTGCCGACAAAACTTGGCTAAATAGGAATCCAAGTTTTGTAGAAAGCATGACAAACAGGATGTTTGGGAAAGATACCGGTGGATCCCACTGATGAGTCCACCACCGGTATCGGGACGAAACATCCATACATTTTCGGTGGTCGAAAATCAGATCGCTAGTCATATGTCCTTTCCATCAGGGGCATGACTATTTGCGACAATACACCTTACACAATATTAGGGCAATCCCAAAAGAGACCCAATGATTTGCTTTAAAAAATATTGAATTCAAAGTAGATTCCTTCAATTAAGGACACAGAAAGATAAAATCGTAATGAAATTGATACACCTTCCACAATATTAGGGCAATCACAAAAGAGATCCAATGATCTGCTTTAGAAAATATTAAATTCAAAGTAGCTTTACTTGCTTTTCTAACAGAATATTGGTGTAATAGTAGTGTGGCATCATTTTTGAACAATAAAAAAGTTTATGCAAAATCAAAATTTCAGTAAGAAATAAAGAAATCTATCTGCCGTATTTAAATAGTTGTTTATGTGTATCATCCTTTCAAGCAGAGAAAAGGAAAGAATATATTGTTGTATATATCTGTTTGCAATACTTCAAAAACGGATATTTATCAGATCACCATGGATCACATTACACGTGAAAAACACCATTTCACCAATTTTCAAATACGATTTCCTTTTCAAATTCACAGTTCAAAAAGCATTAGTGCTTATGGAACGAAATCCAGCATTTTCATTCGTTTATTTTAACTTTAAAGGCGTGGCCTAAAAGTTACTATAAAACCCGTCGATCACAAGCATCGCTCTTCTCGATTCAACATCCATCAGAAGCACAACAAGCAACGGCCGTAGCGGTTACCAGTTCCAGTACCTTCATACACCAACCACGATGATCTTTCTGAAGGCACCGAAGTCTTCAAAGAACGTCCAGTCTTCGCTTCAGTAAACATAAAATCATATTCTCGGAGTCTTTGGGCGTTTAGTAGCTATCACTTGCACTTAGATAGTGAAAAACCAAAGATTCAAGAAGATTTTAAAGCGAAATGCAAACAACTCGGATTAAATACGGTGTCTGGGAATTCCCCTTGTATAAAACATAGTGTTGGACTTTAGGTAGTATCTGCATACGAACGCCTAGGTAAGTTTTCACAACTACAGGGCCCTCAGACACTACAGCTCGAAAGTCGGGGGTTATTCGTAATTGTATACACGAACTGGTGTTGCAATTACGGATCACCGACACAAACTTCTCGATTTAATTCGAATTAAACATGAGTTTCCCAATACTCAAACAAAACATAACCTCAAATTCACAAATATGGTATAATTTCCTATATCATATTTTTTCCAGAAAACTTCATTCAAATTTGTCCAAAACAAATTTACTTTCATTCATTTTAACACTCCTATAATATTATTTTATAATATTATATTCAATTTTCGCTTAGATAAAATTTTCATATTTTTTCTAAGTCCACAGTTACTAGTACTGTTTTAGCACATTGGTTAACCATACATTTTTCACAGCGTTCTATTACCCATATTTATTTTGCGGATTTGAACACAAAACTTCTTTTAATCTGTTCCTTGTTACCCCTACATTTTTTAGCTATTTTCCGATATATTTCAGAACATGAAAACGCCTTGTTTTCGGGATTGTTGTGGGAATACCCGGGAAAAAGGTCGGTTTCTGAAATATTATTTTGGATTTTATTTATCATCCCTCTTCAGCGATTTTAACTGCGGGAATTAAAAGCAACTTATGACATGATTGAAGTGATAAGATGTATCCCTTGCGAGAGTTAAATGGACTGTTACATTTACGACGTTTAGGAATGGATTACAAGAAAAGATATGTACAGATAGTTATAGTTACACACACATCATACGTTAATTAAACGCATGGGTATAAACAACGCTAAAACATTTCAATTGCGGAATAATTTCTATTCCTAATAATTAATATGCGCATTACCTTACATCCTTGTAGCGGATTTTATATACAGATTTATGAATCATTTTCATGCGGAACGTTGTACAACAATTCTCTTTGCGGAAATTTTATCACAAAATTTTTTCCAAATTTTCTTTGCGGAAAATACGAAACAAAAACAAAAGGTCTATAAACCCATACACTTGCAAGTTCCCCCTGACTAAGTGTTATTCACCGTAATGCTTAGTTTACCCAATTCTTGATTTTCTCTCAGAATCTCAACCTTAGAGCATTCCACGCTCAAACATACATCATGCTTTATGCATAGCAGACAAATGCTTATTTTTGGAAGCAAACTTTACTTCAATTTCCGAAGTAAACAGAAGAAACCAAAGCCCCTTTTATCATTCACTCCCCTTTGCCCCGGTGAACGAGAAGAAAGGTGAGGCGGCCAGATTTCCTATCTGGTCGGGTGGTTTAGGAGGGACTCTCACCGCACCCCCCTGCGTTGCGGTTCAATAAGGTAGAAAAAACTTAGAAACGACTTTTCACTTTCTAAATCTACCTTATAACAACGACAAATAGCGACCTGGTGGAGATGAACCACGATAGCGCTCGTTACAGGACCAAACACGCATCACGTTATGGTCTAGCGATATAAATTTATACTTGGAAACGCTTCGCCTAAGATTGTTATAGTCCCTGCTTTATGAAGATATCGCACACTATAGCCGTTTTAGGAACACCATCAGACAAGTCTGGCGCTTTTGACGACTGACTGAAATCCGGAAAGCTCGATTCAACACGCGTTCAGCGACAAAACCACACCCAAATATAAAAAAGGAGGCGTTCCTTAACGCGATAATATAAAAACAGTTTGTTTCCCGCAAATACAACTCAGGTCCTCTCTCCATACGCGTTTCGACCACCTAACGGTCTCGTCAGTGCAGCTGTATCGAACCGAGAGCAACATTCGCAGGAAATAACTGCTATATAATATATAAATTCCAAAGTATGTCGGTAGGATATTAAAAACCTGCCGACTTCGATGCCAGACTGAAAAATATCGTCAGTCGAACGACATCTATACAATCTAGCCATTTAGAATGTATCATTCTATAGTGTATGTTGTTGTTAAATAAATAAATAACTTTTTAAATGTTCTGTTTATTTCTGAACAAAAGGTACAGTGCTAACATGCAGCAAACAAAAGAATTTTATCCAGCCATTAGACTTTTAGCTACTTAACCTGCATATTTTTATTGTAACTGACCTTTGTGGAGAAAACATTTTGAATATAATAAATTTCAAGACAAATTTAATATATTTTTAAATGACCGAGGGACTGAGTCCAAAAATATGTTTGCAAACTTTTATTGCCTACTAAATAATTCTAAAATAGACTAGATAATTATTAAATTATTTATATGTTTTTTTAGTGACTCTGGCTCTAAATAAGATATCTTATCGAAGGCCTTGGGTGACATATGCTTATACATATAATAAATGAAAAGTAAGTGAGGGCAACCTATCTAACTTTTCGAAACAATAATAGTCGTTTTACTATGAACAAGGATATTATGTTATGAAGCTTAGTTACAAAAACATAGAAACAGGTATCTATTTTGTATATACACAATTAGTCATGGTAATGAAAGATGTAGAGATAATACATTTTAGGTATATTTAACCATTAAATTTCTTAATTAGTCAAAATAATTATATCATGGAGTTATTAAAATAAAATAATATTTTACTTATCAACTAATTTGATATCCAAAATTTAAAATCTTTGAGAGATGTTATTAAACTCATACGAATCTGAATATAACTCAATCCTATATCGGAAATATGAGTTTCAGTTAATATTAACCATATATATGTCCAGGGTAGTGTATCAGCCTACTAGGTATAATGCATGCTTGGATAATGTTTTTACGAATATAAGTAGTAATTTTGATTTTGAGGTTATTGACCCAAGTATGTCGGATCATTTTGCTATTTTATTTAATTACAAACCTAAAAAACCATCCATAGCAAATAATGTTAGGGTAACCTATAGACCGATTACGGATCTAGGGCTCTTTAATCTCTATAATGATATCAGTAATACCGATTGGTCATTTGTTAATAACACATCATTCTCTCCTAGTATACAGTTTGAAACATTTATAAATTTAATAAAGGATGCCTGTGAAACATCGTTTCCTGTAAAAACAAAGCTGGTAAACAGGAATAATTTTGGAAATTCTTATAAGATCCACTGGTTTAATGAGGAGTTGAGGCAGATGAGGGATACCTTAAAGTTTCTAACTCAGCTGAATAAAACAAGTTCAGTCTTGGTTACCCATGATATGCTAAAATCTTTTCGAAGGGACTATAAAAATAAAATTGAAAAAAGCAAAAAACAAGCGAACAGTAAGCATATTAACATATCAAAAAATAAGAATAAAGCAGTATGGGATGTTATTAAAAACAACAACCCCATTATTGACAAGTCAGTGACTGAAAAGTTAAATGCTAACGATTTTAACATCTTCTTTTCACATATAGCTGAAAATATAGTGCAGAATATTCCGAATTCAATCTCCAACTCACTTGGCTACCTAGACTCCCTAAATATAAATAGCTCGGGTCCAACATTTCACTTTAATGAAATTACTTTTAATAATCTGAGGGATGTAATGTCTAACCTTAATAATAGTCCTAGTAAGGACTGCTTTGGTTTAAATATTAGGATACTCAAGACTATAAAAAATATTATAATATACCCGCTAACTAAAATTATTAACAACTGTATAAAATTAGCAGTTTTTCCCGAATGTTTGAAATTGGCTCGTGTGGTGCCAGTTTTTAAGAAGGGAGCCTGCGATGATGTTGCTAACTACAGGCCAATTTCAATTGTGCCACTATTTAGTAAGATCTTTGAGAGTGCTTTAAAAAATCAGATGTGTGACTATCTTGAAGACCAGTGTTTGTTCGATCCATGTCAGTTTGGTTTTCGTTGCAACATGTCAACTACAGTTGCCATAAACCATCTAACTTCGTACATTCAAGAATGTTTTGAGGGAAGAATGTATGTCCGGGTCTCTTTCTTTGATTTAACAAAAGCTTTCGACTGCGTGTCCCATGATCTCTTGATACAAAAGCTTTATAAATATAACTTTAATGATTGCACAGTCAATCTTATTAAATCTTACTTATCAAATCGTCTCCAATATGTAACATTTGGTGGTGAGACATCAAGCCCGAGTCCAGTCATTCACGGTGTGCCCCAAGGCTCAGTTCTTGGGCCGTTGTTGTTTCTTTTATATGTGAATGATATTAGCACATGTATTTCAAATGAGGGTACAGCTATTATTTTGTTTGCTGATGACACAACGGCACTCGAGAGAGCGGATGATTTGATAAATCTTAGTCGACAAATGGAGAGCACGCGGTCGGATATTCAGCAATGGTTTACTGCTAACAAATTAATTCTCAATGAGACCAAAACCCAGACAATGGATTTTTCACTGTGGGCTTTGAATCTAAGTGAATCGGCTGTAAGGTTCTTGGGCGTATATCTTGACCCTAAACTGACATGGAAGCGACATGCTGAACATCTTATAAGTATTTTAAGCAGAAATACATTTATATTACGTAATCTGAAAAACCTAGTATCTAATGATGTTCTTGCGAAGGCTTACTATGGTCATATCCACTCACATCTTAGCTACGCTATCCTGTGTTGGGGACATTCATCGCATGCTTCCGGGGTATTTGCCATACAAAGGCGTTGTATAAGGATCATGTCTGGTCTGGGGTTCAGAGAATGTTGTAGGGCCAGTTTTATCTCCCTTGGCATCCTTACTTTGCCATCTATTTATATCATGAATTGCCTTATGCATATCAAAAAGAACGCCGATAGGTATAACTGTAATAGTGATTACCACAACTATTACACCAGGGGCAGGAATTGTTTTACTTTAACTTATAGTAGAACTGCTAGAGCCAGGGATGGTGGGAGCCAGTATGGGCTGAAATTTTTTAATGTGCTTCCTAATGTTGTTAAAAACCTTGGTACACAGCAGTTTAAGTCCAAAATGAAAAACTATCTGAAGATAAAAGCTTTCTACAGTATTGAAGAGTTTCTTTTAAATAATTTCAATGATTTAAAATGACAGAGAAGCACGGATGATTTCCTCAATGTACTTGTTGTTTGTAAACTTGAGTTGTTGCAAAAATTTTGTTTTTTTTTTTAATAATTTTAGACTGATTTGTTGTTGTCTTCTTAATGTTTTACTATATTATGTAGTTTTATTTTGACTTGTGAAAATACTTTTTGTATGTATATCACGAATAAACATTATTATTCAGTATTTTTAGAACTTTCCCGTACGACAGTGATCAAGTATTCCTCCACCTATTTTTCATGATCCTGATGCCAATAAAATAGGATATTCATTATCTACCACAAAATATTTACAAAACGTGGATAAATATTTGCACTTTAGGATTGTTATATCATAAATCTTAATGGAGTAATAATTTGAACTTTCACACGAACAGGAACCTTTGTATGATTGTTGAAGTATATTTCAATCTTAATACCTAATTTAAATTTAGAAAAATTATACAGGTCTACAAGATTGTAGTTGTTGAGCAGCTGGGGATATTTTCCAAGTAATTTGCTGCGTAGAACCCAATCCGAAGTAAGAATTGGTCCATCACGTCAGGATTTTGAGATATTTAAGGTTATGGAACTGAATTTTTTTTTAGATTCTTTTGAAACTATGTACAGGACGCACAAAATTTTTTTGTCCTTTTTTTCTTAATTGCATTATTTAATACTACTCTTATCCTTCAAAATAAGCTATTGGGCAGTCACCTACTATTTTTTTACAAAGTTACGACCATTTTAAGTTATGAAATATGCCCCAACAACGTCATAAGTATTCATTCACAAAAACCCTTTGAGGTATATATTTTTCGACTGTATACATTCTCTTCAAAATTTGTCCTTGGTGATTTTTAGGGTCACTGAGTAAAATGTGAAGTCAGAATATTGAAATTTTTATTTCCAAGAAGGCGGATTCAAAATGGCGCATCAAAATTTACAAAAAACGATACTGATATCCAAAAAATTCATTTGAGGGTTTTCAAAGTCGTCGTTTAAGATGGTGGATTCAAAATGGCGGATCTAAATGTGCAAAAACGATATTTGCCTCTGTGGCGGCTCTAGGCCCCTCATACTCTTTTGTCAAAGATATTTTCTATACCTTTTCATTTTACTATTTGTTATATTTTGTTATCCTGTTGTATAGATTCAATATTCTTTATAGTTCATTTTACTACGCTGCACTGAAAACGTGATATTTCTTACTTTGCTAAAATAACCTATACTTTTTCGCACAATGTAAGAATTGTACCAATAAACCAATCGGGCCCTTTTACGGTCATTGATGGCTCGGGATTTCCAACTACTTGCAAACAGATGTGTACTCGGGATTTCCAACTGTTTGCAACAAAATGTGTACGGTGTTGCCATTTAGGCGGAATTATTTACAAATTTCTGAATCACAACTAATAGACCGCTGAAAAGTTGGATAACGTGACAACATCGTACGATACTAGTAAATTATAGGCAGATCCGTTTAAATACCCTCAACTTCCAAGTTAGAGGTCTATTCTATTCAACTCCTATTCTCTTCTATTCTATTCTGCTCTATACTATTCAACTCCTATTCTCTATTCTGCTCTATACTATTCTGCTCTGTTCCATTCCTGCTCTCTACTAGTCATACTCCGTTTACAGTGATTTCCGTTTTCAGTGCAAGCAACAACATAATAAACATTGTTAAACCATTTAAAACGCGTTGTTATTTCACACTTACACGCATACTAAAAATTATAAGTTTAGCGCCCAACAAAAACGCTAAACCTCTAAAAACCTATATGGCTATAACTTTGCAAATCGTAGGTGACTGCTCAATAGTTTATTTTGAAGAGTACAAATAGTATTAAATAATGTAACTATAAAAAAAATGTGTATACCGCACATAACCTCAAAAGAAGCCAAAAAACCATAGATATAAAAGTTAAATATATAGATCGCAGATCATATAGAAGCAAATTGGTCCACGCTTAAAAAGAGACAGGGCATTTTCAATGAGTAGTATCTCTCTTCCTAATGGCGAATCTAAACCACGATATCTCAACGTCACCCCTATCACCTGACTGCCATTAGAAAGAGAGGTACTGGTCATCGAATTCGCTCCGTCTCTTTTTAAGGGTGAGCTAACTTCCTTCTATAGGATTCGCAATCTATATACTTAACTTTTATATCTTGATGAACTATTTCTGACCTAGGATTAGTACTCTACACAGCAAATTACTTCAGAATGACCCTTAGTTGCCCAATAACAATCATGACCCTATTTTTTGTAGACCTGTGTGTTATTATTGTCAGGCAGTTTTTATAAACTTGCAACCTTCTGAAACAGATAATTAGGTAGACAAAAATAATACTAGTTTAATAGTTTCTAAAGAAAGAATAAGAGCAATATTTCTCTTTGCAAAATTACAAGTCATAAAAACAATCATAAAAGACATGTGATAATAAATTTACATTAAATTTACACTAGAAAAGAGTATGGGATGCTTACCAGTGAGATGGTAACTTAGAATATATGGTTACTTCTACAAGGACCAACTTTTAATGACAAGGTAAAATAACTTCACAGCTGATATTTCAAAAAAAATTAAGACTCTACTTTTATCATTTATTTGCTTGTACACAAATATTTACCAAATCTTAACTGATATGATTTTCATAACAATTTTTCTTTAACATTTCGACAGCTATAATTTGCAAATTAAGTAATTATTTAATTATGCTACAACCAGCCAAAATTAACTTTTTTTTGTCTAAACAAATGTATTTTGGGACACAGAAAATGTACCCACCCACCTCAGCAGTTAAGTTATCAGCAGATTATTTACCATTTCCTTTCTTTATTAACATATTTGGTAAATCTAAGAAAACGACGTTGTTTTGAAAACAACACTTACAGAAAAAGATTCTGGCCTTCGTTTTCCACTATTTTCCATCACTTTCCAGAAAAAAAAACAAGGCGCTTATATTTCTGAAGGGAACACCAAACTTTCATATTTATTTTGAATGGTACTTGTTAAAATGCATTGTATGTAATATATTTCAACTATTTTTGTACAAATTTTAGCAAACAAATTAAAAAAAATTTTCAAAGAAAAAGTAAAAAACAATTCGTAAACGTCATGGATCATTCTACTACTGAAAACGCGAAATTTCTACTACTGAAAACGCGAAATATTCGTTGCGACGTTGCCAAATATAACATATTTTCATGGCATACTCATATAATTTGTCCTTCATGGTCAACAACATAGTTAATTTTTTGTAATTTAAAAATAAGGGTATAATTAATGTTAACCAACTAAAATTTTTAGTTAGTTCAGGTTTAGCTTGGCTTTAGTTAGTTTGGAAAACTGAAACTGACATAAATTGACTTAGATACATTAATTAAAAAATGTTATTGTACAACAGAGACTATATGGGCATGGGACAATCTCTGCCAGGAAAGGATATGGGAAAGGTCCAAGTTAGTAGGGAAGCAGACTGTTTAGTATCTGCTGCAAAAAAATATGGTTAGTAAAATTATTGACCAAAATGTATAAAAATGAATTAGGATGATAAATTCAATGGAAGAAGGGTATTGTTTGGCAGCAGAATAATAGAAAAAATAGTAGGAAGAATTAAATAACCATTTTAAGCAAATTATTAATAATTGTAGCTTGAAAAATTACATTTATACTTCAGTATTTAAGCTTTCTAGAGTAGTTCTAGTTAATAAGAAAGGTGCTCATGAGGGGATGTCAAACTATCGTCCTGCCTTCATATCAGTAATCAATTTTGGCAATGGAATGTCTACAGTTGGTGCTCTTAACAAACTGATTTCAATTATTACAGGTGCTTTAGAGAGAGTATGCTGTTGCCCTGCTGTGTGATTTAACAAAAGCATTTGACTGTGTTTCATCTGACTTGGTAATAGCCAAACTGAGGTATTACAATCTTACTGAAAAAAGTGTTAACTTGCTTTACTTCTATTTGACAAGCTGCTTTCAACAGGTAGAATAAAAGAATAAGGTTTCCAGTTGACACATTGTTTGGCGGGGCTCAAAGGTCACTATTTCGGCCACTTCTCTTCATCATTTTCATTAATGATTTAGTAGTTTGCGAATCGAGAGCTGAATTCATTTTATGTGCAGATACCACGTCTATTTTGGAGGAAAAAAAAGCTTCTTAGTTGTGTCTGGCTGGTTTTGTGCCGACAATATTAACATAAATGCAAGTAAAACTGAGAGAATGTTATTTACACTTAATACATCATATAGTATTGAAAATAATCCAGGATGTGCTCTATTTCTTGACGTGTATTTGGATAAAAATATTGACAGATTATTAAATAGCATAGCATCAAACCTATATGTACTGTGAATCTTGTGAATGCTGTCTTGGAGAGTGTTCTTTTCATAACTTTTCATCCCCTCATCCAGTCGTTAAAATCTTATGCACTCTTTGCCTAGAGACAGGCGGCAAAAGCAAGCAGGATGTTGTCTTGCAACGAAGGGCGGTAAGGATTATTAAACCTTTGCTTTAGCATGCTGAGTGCAGGGATATCTTTAAGCAACTTTAGATCATGACAACACATTCTATGTATATATTTGAATGGTTAAAATATATTAGAAACAATTTAAGTGAGTACATTAGATTGGACGATATACACAGTTTTCAAACTAGAAATGCTTCCAAAATGTTTAACAGCCTTTCTAGGGATGTTAGAGAGCTACCTGTGAAGGTATTCAATTCCTCTTAAATCAAGTATTTTACTTCCTAGAGGAGCTTTATCATTTTAATTTTAATAATGTCAATTTTAATTATTGTTAGGTCAATTTTATGCAGGGCGCGTCACTTTACCTTCTAGTGTTTGTGTGTATAGTTAATCATTATTTTAGTTGGTTTATTTATCTGTGACATATTACTGATTGTAATTTAGGTTTAGGTTGACATATGTAAACATTAATGTAAAAGCATAAACAAAAATCTTTGAACTTTTTTTCTGCACTTTGTTTCCACTCAATACTTTCTGCTAACAATGACAAAAGCAATATGATCTTAAAACCATTAATATATTAATATTTGGAGGGAAAAACATGCCTAATACAAATTGAAAGGAAAGGGAACAGACAAAAGCAAAAATATGAGGGGAAAATCGTGCATAATATAAAAAAAAAAACAAAGAAGGGAAAAAATCTTGTTCAGTTACTTTTCAGAAATCACATATAAGCTCTGGCAGCAGCGCCCTTTCCAAACAAGTGTCCCCACTATTAGATATGACAGGCCATTTTGTATGGATTTGTTTTTCGGTCTTTTTTTCTTGATTTTTCCCATTAAAACAGAACAAATTTATGAAATTTTATATAATACAGAAGCTTCTATTAGTGTAAAATGTGTGGTTGAAACAAAATTTTACCGATCTAGTGGGAAAAATTGAACCTAAAGTGAAAAGGAACTTTTTCTGCTTTCTGGGAAAGTGAAGAAAAATAGTGGAAAACCAACACCACAATCACTATAGGGGTATGGGTCAAAATTTTTTCAAAAAAACGTCTTTTTCCTAAATTTCAATTACTCGAAATAGTTATCTACATATATTCCAAAAAAATAATTCTGTAGCTATATATTTGTTTATGTTGTAGTCTTAACCAGTTATTTATTTTAAATGCCTATGGTTGGGTAATTCACTCCCACCAAATCTGACCAAATTAACAGAAAATAAATAAGTAAGTAGGGCAATAAATCTTTAAAACAAAAAATTCTAGCTGGTAAGCATATATTTCCTTTAAAATTGGCAAGCAGAGTTTCATGCAGAAATATAATACCTTAACCTAATTAAAAATGAAGAAAGCAATATATACCATTTTTATCCAGGCAAGTGCATGTTAGGTGCTGTTCATACATTGTGAAGATGAAATCAGTGCCTTTCCTATATGACTGGGATTTGACCATGACCACTACTTTAAATTTCTAGATGCAAGTCTTACCTAACACTGACACCAAAATCGAACTTACAACAATTTAACAACACATTGTATTATATAATATTTTTTTTGGACTAATTAAAAAATAAAATATAATCTCCTATTTCCTGCAGGACCTCTAATAGCCCACGCAAATGGTAAAGAACTAGCCATAACTGTCAGACCACAAAATACTGTCAGACTGACACACTGCCAGCTGATTTTGACGCTTCCCTACGTCGTTGCCACTTCTCCAAACTTGATGGATTTAGTACAATTTGAAATTTACAACCCTGGCACTAACTAGTTAGTGGATAGCCGGATAAATGGTAAAACGAATATTTGCACGATCAAGGAAATATGTCGATAATTCCAAAAATGTGGAACAATACTGATTGGTTCAATATGACATAATCTTCTCTGATTGGGTACATTGTCATATTTAACCAATCAGAATGGATTTGATTATAGACTTGGCGTTGATTTATAATGATAATTTTGAACGACGTTTTAAAACAAATTACTGAATTATTAAGTTTTTTTAATATTGCTTGATTTATCCAATTCCAAGTATCGATACTGTTTTATTGGTGTCGGTATTGAAATCAAATATATAGTTGGCTCAACCAATTCTCCCGTGGAATTAAAATATCGTTAAAACTAGGATTTATATGTGGAAAGATGATAAATAGGGCGAGTTCTTTTGTTTCTCACTACCCACACCAATACCATGCTAACCTTTTTTAATTACACTATGTACACTAGTAGAACACGCTAATCGGCCCGTTAATTCGAGAATAACGTAAAGGTGTATGATTGCCGAAGTTATTATATTATTTTTAATTAATATTCAATACTATTTAACGATAAAAATAAATTTTTACATTCTGTTTTTGTTGATATTATAAATTTTGCATATGTAGGAATTTACAACATATTTTTTAAAATATTACAAGCAGAAAAAAGTAAAATCAAAATCAGATAAAATATTTGTGTCTGTCAAACATCAAAAAAGTCCCTCCTCACCGATTATGAACAATGTCCAAACAAATTTATTGTTGTTTAAATCTACTGATGTAATCGAAGGTTATTTGTAAAAAATGTTTTATAAATCTTTCGATACCGATATCTAATAGTATCGATACTTTTTGGGAAAACATCGACCTTCGAACATACCCCTGTAGAAGTAGCATAACGTCAGAACTAGGGCCCGGTTGTTTGAACGCTGAATAACGTAATAATATTTTTATTTATATTTCAAAAAGTGTTGATAAACAGTAGATATTTAATTTCTTGGTACAGACATGCCGATTTTATGCTATCCTTTTCTAATTGCATTATTTAAACGAGTATCATCGGTACGTCCTTCGAACATACCCCTGGGTACGTCAATTCTGAAAACAAAGTATGAATATATGGTTGCCTAAATTTTTATTATTGTTATTTTCAATATGTAAACAATCTAACAATATTTACCGATAAAAATAAGTTTTTAAATCCTCTTTTTGTTAATATTAATTGTAAACTTCGCATTTATAGTAATTTCTAACACTTAAAAACACCGAAAAAACTCACGACAAGCAATTAAACTGAAAGACAAGATAAGTAAATATGTTTATGTCTGTCAAACATCAAAAAAGCGTCTCCCCCACCGACCATAAATAGCCTTCAGACAAATTCATTGTTTATATCTAAAGTATGATCGAAGACATCGACAAATATCGAAACCGTGTAAAATGTATTGAATTGGTATCGGTACTTTTTGTATCTGTAACTAGTTTGGATATTTGTGTTGGATATATTTTATTACCGTATAGCATAAATTTAAACAGTTTTATTTTCAACTTGAATCATCCTTCGAACATACCCCTGTAAAATTAGCATAACGTCAAAACTAGGGCCCGGTTATTTGAAGGCTGAATAACGTAATAATATTTTCATTTATATTTGAAAAAGTGTTGATAAACAGTAGATATTTAATTTCTTGGTACACACATACCCATTTTATACTATCCTTTTCTAATTGCACTATATAAACGAGTATCATATGATAATCGGTACGTCAATTCTGAATACATAAAGTATGAATATATGGTTGCCTAAATTATTATTATTGTTATTTTCAATATGTAAACAATATTTACCAATAAAAATGAGTTTTTAAATCCTCTTTTTATTAATATTAACTGTAAACTTCGCATTTATAGTTATTTCTAAACACCGAAAAAAGTCACGACAAGCAATTAATTTGAAAGAAAGGATAAGTAAACGTTTATGTCTGTCAAACATGAAAAAAGCGTCTCCCCCACCGACCATAAACAGCCTTCAAACAAATCTATTTTTGTTTAAATCTAGAGTATGATCGAAGGAATCATCAATCTTCTTGAACAAAAACAAAAATTTTTAATATATTTATTTTAGTATGAAAAGATATAGAATAACAAAAGTAATGTAACGATGACACCTATTTTAGCAAACCTATTTTATACATACAAAAGCTAAAAGCACTACTTTCATTATCTGTGGCATTCAGTTGTAAAATCGTATAGATTTAAAAAAAATAAGTGAGATTATCATCTGCTTTGCAAAATTTTTCTAAAAAATATTATACATTATTCATAAAAACAATTTTTAGCTTATATAAAAAAACGAAATTTTAACTTAGTGGAATTTTGCGTTGTAAATATTGTAAATATCAACTTTTTGTTTACATGAATGACCTGTATATTTTCAGGAACTTATTTAACAATAGCTATTAATTTATAATAAAAGCTAAATTCTTTTAAGTCACATTATCAATGATCAAAGTGATAGGAGTAAATGACAGTGAGCATTTTGCATATTTTTAAATATATATTTAGTCACCATCTCGTTAGAATGATTATATTCGTTGAAAGTGACAGAACTGAAATTGATCATTTTCAAAATGTGGTTCTAAACTTAACCTAATACCCAATGGAAATGTTTGAATAAGATTGATTCTCAAAAATCTCTAGATTTTTAGACTGAGAACCATACTTAAAAATTGGTCATAGTGAATAGTAATAAAACCATCTTGATCAGTATCATATTGACGGAAAGCTGCTGTCAGGGTCTGAAATGCAAAAATAAATCAATTAATATCTTTGATCATACACTACTGCAGGCAACATGCAATGGTCCACGTATTACACGACAAACAAAGAGAGGTCTGGACAATCATGTTTCAGACCAAGAGAGATAGCATGATTCCGTATTCGCCTTCTCTCTCTTTATCGTGTAACGCACGCAGATCATTACATTTTGGATGCTGCCTATACACACACGCTAAAGAAATCAACGAATGTCAATCCATTGTTAATAACCATACAAATCAGAACAAGGGCACATCAAAAAAACTTAATATTTATATTCAAAATGTTACAGGGACTTAAACAAAACTTGCAGTTTTTTCATTGAATATAACGTTAAGCAATTATGATGTTATTGCACTTATGGAAACATGAATGACCAAATATACAAATGCAGCGTTAGAGCTAAACAATTACACTGTTTTTAGAAAAGATTGGGATTTAGAGGTGACTGGTAAGAGTAAAGGAGGAGGTGTGCTTTTTCACTATTGAGAATAATATTAAATTGACAGGGTTAATTATTAACTCAGAATCATATGGTCATGGAGAAGTATGGATAGTGGCTTCACTTAACAATCAGAACATTTTGTGTAGCTTGGTGTACTTTCCTCTAAACTGTGCCCCTGTTAAGCATGAGTGCCATTGTGATGTAATACAACGTTCTGTTTAGGGCTGTCAATTTGCCAGTAATTACTAGCATTTGCCAGGAATAATTAGCTGTGCCAGGGATTTGCCAGGAATAGATGTCTTGTACTCAAAAATTGATAAAATATTTAGGCGAAATGTACATACAATTGATGGCAAGTGTATGAAAATCGATAATATGCCCCATCTTTAAAATTAAATCTCTACTATCTCTTTTTGCTTCTCACATGTAGTTATTTTTTTCTTTATTTTATGGTTTTGCAGTCTAAAATTTAAAGAATGGACAATCTTGTTATCATCTGCCTTTCTCTAATATTCAGTTTAATTGAGCAATATCAGTTTTTTCTTATCACACGCATTTTGCCAGGAATTGCCAAGAATAAATATAAAACTTGCAAGTATTTTTCTGTGGAACATTTGACGGCACTGGTTCTGTTTCTCTGCATGATGAAAGTGTTACCAGAACTGTTTTTCTTTGATAACCAATCTAACAGTAAAACTCATAAAAACAATGCAGCTGGTGACCAACTGACAGCTTCTGTTGCTTATTCCAACTTGTATCGAATTAATAATACTACTAATGTAAATGGGGTACTTGCACTATTGATTGATCTTTCATTGTTCTGGAGGAATCTGAGATGTACTTTGACATAGAGGCAATACTTGAAGGAGTGTTATACCCACAGTATTCAGTGTTTCGTTTTATTTTAATAACATTTTACTAGTTTTATCTGTGTTATCATTTTAATATGTTTGATGTTTATTACTAACATTCATCTTTTATGATATTGTTTTAAACTGTATATACCTTCTATTTTATGTTTAGTTACATCTGGTCGGATTTTAAACCACGCCCAATGTTTATTAATTAGTTTGAATAAAAATAAAACTTATTTAATAATAATAAATAATAGTTTAACCGAAGGGAGACAGTCATTTGCTGGTTAAATAGACCGGGAGATGGTGACAGGTGATGTTCCCCCAACACAAAAGTATTTTACAAATGGGAAGGCAATTTTCATTAGGATCGGAAAGCGTGCAATGGCCAAGAATCCTTCTATCTTCCTTGTTTTAGGGTTCATTATCAATCCTCAAAAAGGCATGCGGTATAAAATGGGAGAACGTTACTTGTCGTCATCTCCCCGGTTATATTAAGGGGAACTTGGGATTGGGATTTAAAATTATGCAAATGGAATTAATAATTGCTTATTCTTAATTCTTGCACATATGCAGATAATACAGGGTGTCTCGCAACCATTAGAATATCTCGAGAAAGAATGCGATTTGAATCTTGCAAATTTGTATAATGATGTTTTCGGTGACGCACTCTTCAGATGAAGAAATAGCGATATTGTGTGACTTCCGCTTATACCGGAAGTTGTCAAGAACTTACTTATTTTAAATGGGCCACCCTGTATGTGATATTTTTTTTGGTATTTCTATTAACAAATATTTTTTGGCCTCTGATACATACTATAAAAAATACAATAAAAATAGAAACGACCGCAAATTTTTTGGAAGAGAGCCCGATTATATTATTAAAAATATGCGTGGTGGGGGTGTACTTTTAGCCGTAACGAGTAAATATAGGTCTTCTTTAATTAATTTAGATTTTAGAACTGCACAAATAGATTTGTTAGCTGTCAAAGTACAATATAGTAAAGCTAGTATAGTACATATATTAATTGTGTATATTTCTCCTAGTTGTACTTTTGTAGAAAGAGAAGAACTTTATTTTTATATAGAAAGTTTAGAATTTATGTACCAAAATAAATTTATAATTTTAGGGGATTTTAATATCACGAATTTAAGTGAGTATTATATAAGTAATTTCAAGGACCAGCATATTGAAACATTATTAAATTTTCAAGATTTTTTGAGTGTACACAAAGTAATAGAGTTCTAAATGATAACAGCCATATATTGGACTTGGTTTTGACTAAATTTAACTGTAGTGTCTTTGAGAATACTTGTGGCTTTGTTAGCAGTGATACTCATCATCCACCATTAACTTTGGAAATTTTCTTAAAACATCCAAAACAAAAATATTTATCAAATAATAGCTGTGAAAAAAATTTTAATTTTAAAAAAGCTGATTTTTATGCTATGTATCAGCTATTTCAGAACACTAGTTGGAATGAACTTGAATCTTTTAATGAAGTTGATTTGGCAGTTGAATGTTTTTATGAGATTATTAACTCTATATTTGAAATTTGTGTACCAAAAGTAAGCCCATGTACAAATCGAAAATATCCAGTTTGGTTTAATAGGTCAATAATAAAAGATATAAAAACAAAAGATAAGTTAAGACTTCAAATTCGAAAGACTGATAATTTAAATGCATACAGGCAATTTATACAGCTTAGGGCCAAAATCAAAAGAGACGTTAAAAATGCATATAAGCAATATTTAAACAAAATTCAACATGATATAAATAAGGATTCAGGGTCATTCTGGCAACATATAAAAAATAACAGAAGTTCACCAAACATTCCTGCTAAAGTGTTTTTAAATGATGATGAGTATGCTGATGGCGAGGGTATAGCAAATGCATTTGCATCTTATTTTAGATCTGTATATGTTGAGGGTGACCTGCGCCATGTTGAGCGTACTCAGCTTTATGAAACTACTGAGATTTTTTCTTTCCATCATATTGATTACAGTGATGTGTGCGAGGCAGTCAAAAACCTTAAAATCAATAAAGCTGTGGGACCTGATAATATACCATCTTATATAATAAAGGGTATGATAGGATTTTTTGCAGAACCACTGAGAATATTATTTAATATGTCTTTGAATACTAAAACTTTTCCAAAAAAATGGAAAGAAGTCAAGATTTATCCAGTGATTAAAAAAGGTGATTCAGCAAATATCCAGAATTATAGACCAATAGCTATTTTATCATGTCCAGCAAAAATTTTTGAGTCAATTATATACAAGCACATTTATGCTTATGTTCGTAACAAAATAACTGATAGACAACATGGATTTCTTAAAAATAAATCAACTTCTACAAATTTATGTAATATTACTCAATATATAGCGGATAATCTGGATAAGAAATTCCAAATAGATGTTGTATACACAGATTTTACAAAGGCTTTTGACAAGATCCCACACAGTATTCTTTTGGATAAGTTGGATATAGAATTTGGCTTTGACAGTAATTTACTTCAGTTTTTTCAATCTTATTTAAAGCATAGACAGCAAAAAATTTTTGTTAGAGGATATAGGTCAAATTATTTTATTGCAACATCAGGTGTCCCGCAAGGATCCAATCTGGGACCACTACTGTTTCTTTTATTTATCAATAATTATCAATAATCAAATTCTTTATTGTTTGCTGATGACTTAAAATTATACAAAAAAATTGAAAATATACAAGACTGTGAAAACCTTCAGGATGATTTGAACAGAATTTATCGTTGGTCACTAAAATATGGTCTACACTTTAATATCAGCAAATGTAATGTACTCAGCTTCACAAGAAAAAAAAGTAAAATTGATTATGATCATAGAATTAATGGAGAAGTTCTGTCTCGAGTTGGTGAGATGCGGGATCTTGGTGTTGTTTTTGATTCACAACTTGATTTTAAAACGCATATCAGTGAAATTGTTAACAAAGCATATAAAATGTATGGATTTATAATAAGAAACTGCAAGAACTTTAATAATTTAAAATGTATTTCAACGCTTTATGTTTCCTATGTTAGAACCACCCTAGAATATTGTTCTATTATATGGAACCCCTATTGCTCTAATCATAAACATGCCATAGAAAAAGTTCAAAATAAACTATTGAGATACATGTATTACAAGCAAACTGGCACTTATCAGCTACACATTCCAAAATTCGATATTATGAAAACATACAACTTAAAGACATTAGAGAGTCGCCGAATTATGGCATGTTTATTATTCTTGCATAAAATTATTAATGGTAATATTGACGACCCTGATTTGCTAGCTTTGATTAATTTTCATGTACCGGCTTACCCAACAAGATATCCTGTGGTTTTGTATGTCGATGGAGCACGTACTAACTATTATTTAAATTCTCCTATTATAAATATGTGTAAATTGTATAATGAAATAAGGCAACAGTGTGATATATTCAGTATAAGTCTCAATAATTTTAAAAATTTGCTCAAAGAAATATTGTAATTTTGCTTTATTTTTCCTGTAATTTGTAGTTGTTATGTACTTGTATTAAGTGATTTTGTAAACCTTCCTACTCTGTAACTGGACATATGTCTGTAGAGTTTGTAAATAAATAAATAAATAAACAAAGCAAAAAATGCATTTGAGAAAAAAAATTACTCAAACATTTATTTTTCACCGATTTAAAAAAAAAAAACTTATCAATTTGATATATATAATTTTTTGAATTTTTTATCCACCCAAAAGTTTTGACAGGAGCGATGTATTTTGATGAAATTTTCAGCAAATTCCAAGGGGTTTCTCTGAAGTAAAATTCAATCGATTTGGATTGAAGTCGCGTGGTAACGGAGACCAATTAGCGACTGGACCGACAGTTTAAAGCGCGTTCCGCACCGCTGGCACTGGGTCTTCCAAAGCGGTCACACAGTGATCAGACATGGAATGGCCTAGCCATCGAAGTAAACCGCCGCCGCTCTTCTCAAATGGTTTCATAAAAATATTTCCGAGATAGGTTTATTGTAAGGGGGTTAAAAACTGAAAAAATCTGTTTGTTAGTGAACTTTTTACCCAAGTTCATTTTCATATACATTTTTATAGGACAATGATCGCCAAAAAGTGCCAATTCACATATAATTAATTTAAAAATAAACTCTTCTAGTACTACGGCACCGACTTTAACAAATATTAAGATATAAGTAAATCTATAATTATTAAATTAATTTCATATAAAACAGTGTGGCATTATTTCTTCCTGAAAACTGACCTTATTAGAAAGAACCCTAATTTTTATGATTGATTTGGAGTTACGAAAGTTTTTTTAGAAAACCAGCGCAGCTAATTTAATTAAATAAAGATCCCGCACAGCTTAATGATATAACAAACTTACATGTAATGTTATACAGGCCTGAATAAAATCATCAAACAAAATTGTTCCATTTCCATATCTGTCGAATTTTCTCATCAACGTTTCTACTAATCCATCTGAAAGTTTGTACCCAAAAGTTGAGAGAGCTGTTGAAAGCTCGCCTTTATCAATATTGCCCGAATTGTCCCTGTCGAATGATCTGAAGCAATTCTGCCAATCGGTAACATATTTCCAAAGTGCTCCGAAATCTTCAAAACCAATTTGTCCTCTGTTTTGACGATCAAACATTCCTAAGAGGGAAAAATAGACTGATAAACTTTACTTTTATTATTTGTTTTGTTATTATTGTTTATTATCTTGTTAATGTCAGAAATCTGTAACATTATATACTGAGGTGCCATGTTGGTATAGTCAATCGTGTCCAAATACTGGTCCTCGTCAAGCTTGTAGAGGGGTGCAGATTACGGTATCGAATTAAGATCCCAGTTGTGTGGAGGAAGCGGGATCATTAATTACAAATTATTATATTTTAAAGCTTTAAGTTGATGGAGCTCATATTATACCCTATTTTAATCAAAACTGGGAGTTGAAATTTTTGGGGTAGCAAATTATCACTTAGTTACATAATAGAAAAAAAAAGTTTTTAAAATATGAGCCAGTTAGTTAGAATTTTTTACAGGCATTATCATAAAAATAACATTATTAGTAATGATAGAAATTATATAAAAGGCTATAAATAATATCTATTTTTGTTTCAAGTCATAAAATAAATTTCTTATCTTATTGGGGTTTTATCGTAAATAAAGAATACTTCTTCTCAATTTAATTTATAAAATAGGTTGGTTAGTATACATACCTATCATTAACCTTACAGTTTCAGGATTAAAAGGTTTCCAGGTCCCATTTGACAATGCTTGTTGTAATTCCTCAGTATTGATATAACCACTTCTGTCTCTATCAACGCTATGGAAACAAACAAAGAATTAATTAATCACAGCAATTTTTTTTTTTTTAAATTACTTTCTAAGATCTACATAAGGTGATTAACTATTCTGCACGTCTTTTGAAGTTGATACCGCAAATTCCCAAAATTAAGTTAGCAAAAATTCTTCAAAAGCATTTTTTTACCGAAAAATATTGATTTTTCTACATTCCCAAGTTTACATACACGCGAAAAAAATACAAAAAATCCGGTTTTGTTAACAATTTTCTCACAAATCCACAAAATAATCTTTATTTCTAGGTTTCGTATTTTAAAACCAATTTAAGGGAGTAATTATTATCGATAACAAGACTGTCGTAACTAAAACATACATATAATGCATCAAAGAAGATTAAGGTCTAATGAATTTGCTGTTTTAGTAGTGTTTACAAGTGGCTGAAATGTACATACAATGTGGCACAAGGTTTGATTAGGAAAGAGGATCACTATCTAGTTACAACTGTCAGAGAAACCGCATATTCTTGGCTTCTAAAATGCATTCAAAAATTGGGATTGATGTATGTCTATCTATTATTAGAAGAAGGTTGTGTTCGTGACCACATTCCGAAGGTATGGTTACTAGGAATAGCAACAACATGGTATCCTTCATTCTCCTTATTTGCAATCCGTTTGAGCCTGTCTGGGACCATTTCCAAAAACAACTCCATTCTGTAATCCTCAACCTCTAACTCTTGAAGAGCTTGCTGATGCTTTGAAAGGAGAATGGTATATTATGGATTAAAATACTATGATTGAGTATGCCAAGAATGGTGCAAGCGGTTTTTACATCAACAGCTCAACCTGTGAAGGATTGATTCTGAAGTTTGAACAGCTGAAATTGTGACTTGTGTTATTTTAATAACTTAAAATTCTGTTACATTTTGTGGCCATTTTTGGTATTGTTTTTGTTTACAGTTACATCCCTTATTGGTACTTATTATTTGAATAAATAGTTATATTGCTAATGGTATTTTGATTTTTTTGAAAAATTGAATTATTCACTTCAAAAGCCGCGCAGTGTAATTACAAAAAAAAAAAAATTGGGGAAATAACAAAAAAAATCGTAATTCACATTTTGAAAAACTTACGCAAAATGTCAAATTGAATTCTTTTTACTTATAAAACATAAGAAAAAATCAAAAATGTATTTTTTACTATAATATTTAAGGTTACCGTTTAAACAAAAAAAAAAAAAAAATTGTAACTGGTCAATTAGAAAAAGTCAGGAAACTTAATAATTTTTGCTAGCTCCAATTGTGTGGATCTGTAATAGTCAAAAAATTTAATTATCACCCAAGTATACCTGGAATTGAACAGAAGGTGATATTTCTTTTTAAATTATGACCTTACCTCTGAAAGATTCCCCAAAGAAATTCTTGTCCTGGTCCTGCCATTTTTATTACTACAACAAACACTAATAAAACTTAAATAGAGTGACAAATTTAGTACTGCACTATAAAATTAACACTTATTGCTAGATAAAACTAATCCCACCCTTTTATATACAAAATGTATTTAAGCGGTTAACACTGACAAACACGTCATGACAAGGTCAACATACCAAGAAATTAAACAGTGATGCCAAATAGTACTATTTTTGACGTTGACATTTACTGCGAGTACGGAATTTTAGACGATAAATGGGAGCTATAGTTTTTAACCAATTATGGCGAATAAAATCTGTTTTCCTTATTTACTTGCAAACTTACCTTAATATATTAACCAATCAAAATTGTACTAATATAATTTATTTTAAACATTCTCGGTACTACTGTGACGTTTGGTTAAAACCGATGACGTTTTGGCAAATAGAATTCATTGAAACCGGTAACTGGTGAGTAATATTGCGCAAAGTTTGTTTTCCGAAAACAAGTTACAAGTTAGTTTATAAGCCACCCAGTTTTCGGAGATATCAGATTTTTGTTTCGTGCCAGTTGTAGATATCGTCAGTTTTTTCGAAAACAGATTAAAATATGGCCTTTCAATCACCTATGCCGAACAGAGAATTTCTGTGGGACGTGTTTCAAAGGTAAATAAAAGTAGCCCATTAAGTTATGCAAATTATATTTGGTACAATAAAAAATATTTAAAACTATTAGAGTATATTTTACAAATCTGCTGTCAATAGTTATGTTTACGACCTCTTAGGTCTTATTTAACAAATTTTGCAGATTATTTTTATAATGAATATTATAGAATCTAATCTCAGCCATACGAATATTGAAGTCCTGCAATGAATTTTGTGAATACTTGGATCCATTATCTGGGATTAGTTTCTTATTGTCATTAATTTTGTGATAATTATTGTTGATATTGTAAAAAGCTATAGTCCTCCCTTGGCTTGTAAGATTCTATAAACATTTTGACCTATGGTGGACATTGTTTACATTGCATTTAACTGTGATTTACCTTCCAACGCTTTAACCTTGGCTTAAGATGTTTCAAGGTGCTTGTGCTTATAGCGCACCACAACTAAATTAATGTTATACTCTGCTTATAGTATCAGACAAGCCAGAATTTACCTTGGGTTTATCTCTTCAGTAACAAAAATTCATATTTTCTCATTACCGTGCCTGAAGTGGTGTGAAAATCTCTGTTAGAATTCCAATATTGTTGTTTATTATATTCTATAATGTGTATTTTTGTTATTTTAGGGTCGACAGAGACAGAAGTGGTTTTATTAGTGCAGATGAACTGCAACAGGCTCTGTCAAATGGGACTTGGAGCCCATTTAATCCAGAAACTGTAAGACTGATGATTGGTAAGTAGCTTTGTAACATTTTCCAGTTGATTTTTCTATCTACAATTAATTTTTTTTTATTTAAATTTAGAGTTCTTAATCAACCTTTAATGAAATTTGGTGTAATGAGCAATTAGTGATAGTACCAAGCTCCAAGTAAACATGGTGTTTCCATTTATCTGAGAAAGTTGTCATTTTCTGAAATACTGAATTTATGTTTGTTAACAGTAGTTTTTACATATCTCAAAAAGTCACCAGCTATACCTAGTATTATGGTTAGTTCATACTTCCAAAAATTATCAACTACCACTCAGAATTTCCTCTAAACTAATCTGTATACTATGAAATAAAAATGTGTGGTTCATACATCAAAACTTACCAGTTAGTAAAAATTAAGGATGACTAATCTAAATCACCTATAAATATTCTAACGTAAAAGTAAATATCACTTTTTTGCTTTTCAATTGTGGTTGTTTAACTTTATTCTAAACCGTTTCAACTATTTTATACCACATTTTGACTAAGATTTATTTGTTTATAATGTTATTTTTTATATTTTTATATACTCCAAAAGTTTAAAGTTGACCAATTTCTTAGTTGATAATTGATGGTTGCTAACTTTTATTTGGGACTATGAACAGATAAAAGTAAAGTGAGAATTAATAGTGACAATTCTTAGTGGTAATTGATAATTTTTGGAAGTATGAACTGCCCATTATAGTCAAAGTGGTGAAAGAAATTAGAAATGACATATGAAATTAGTAATAAGCCTGAATGCTTTTAGTTTATATAGCTTTTATCAGTTGGTACAATATTGATATAAAATCAAGAGCAAACTTTAAATTTCCTTTTTAATTTGAATAAAATCATTCCAACAAAAAACATTAAAGTATAGGAAAATGCAATTTGTATTTATTTGCACAAGCAATTTTGGCTACTATGGCGCACAACGATAATTTACTGATTTAGGCAAATCTTGAACCCCATTTATCAATGATCAGTATCATTTTTATGTCATTTGTCTGACAGATTCACCAGCACGCGAACTCCGTAACAAGATAGAAATAGAAACAGAAAAGAAATAAAGAAGAAAGAAAATTTCTTTCTATCAACGGAACCTACTCTCTAGGATATTTTCCTTAAAACTTCGGGCTAGTTCGCATAGAAATAACTACAAACTACCATCTCTAAAAACGTTTATCTATTCTAGGGACTTTATAATTAAAAGAAAAAAATACTAAACATATTTACTTTGTAATTTGTTAGGTTAATTGACCAAAAATTTTTACCGTGAAATCTCCAATATTATGTTTTAAAGTATTTAACTCTAGACCTTTTTTTTTTTAAATAAATTACCTATTAGGAAATATGGATCCGATATTTATGTATTGTGTATAAAATATTGAAGAGTAGAGGGATATTTTGTGGGCTCAACCGACATTTAGCTGAACCCTATCAGAAGTTTGTGCAGCTCAGTAAAACGGAATTAAAGACTTTTTCAATTGGATATATAATGTGTATATATTTATTTATTTTTTCTTAATTCAGCTCTAATAATTTATTATTGTTCTGATTCTTAACGTTAAGAAATAAACAGAAATAAAAATAATTATTGCTATTTTGATATTTTTTCTTATATAACGTGTAAATCTATACTTTTAGCTAAATAAAATATAAAAACACATTTATGAACTTCATTTCATTCTTAGAAACAAATATATTTCACATTTAACATAACCACAAATTCAAACATCGTAAATCAGGAAAAAAATGAGACAAACTTATACAGCATTTAAACTGCTTTGAGAGACGGAAGAATAGCAACAAGCTAAAGACTGTTTCTATTTCTATAGCACGATTGTTTGTTCGGACATACCCGACCGTTGCCGAATGTGCTTATAGAGTAAGTTTTGAATGATTTTCCATAATAGAAAGAAATAGCAAAGAAATTTCTTTTCTATACTATTACAGAGTTCGCGTGCTATAATTTTGGCTAAATAAAATATAAAAACACATTTATGAACTTCATTTCATTCTAAGAAACAAATACATCTCATATTCAACATAACCACAAATTCAAACATCGTAAATCAGGAAAAAAATGAGACAAACTTATGCAGCATTTAAATTGCTTTGAGAGAGACAGAAGAATAGCAACAAGCCAAAGACTGTTTCTATTTCTATAGCACGATTGTTTGTTCGGACATACCCGACCGTTGCCGAATGTGCTTATAGAGTAAGTTTTGAATGATTTTCCATAATAGAAAGAAATAGCAAAGAAATTTCTTTTCTATACTATTACAGAGTTCGCGTGCTATACTTTTGGCCAAATAAAATATAAAAACACATTTATGAACTTCATTTCATTCTAAGAAACAAATACATCTCATATTCAACATAACCACAAATTCAAACATCGTAAATCAGGAAAAAAATGAGACAAACTTATGCAGCATTTAAATTGCTTTGAGAGAGACAAGAATAGCAACAAGCCAAAGACTGTTTCTATTTCTATAGCACGATTGTTTGTTCGGACATACCCGACCGTTGCCGAATGTGCTTATAGAGTAAGTTTTGAATGATTTTCCATAATAGAAAGAAATAGCAAAGAAATTTCTTTTCTATACTATTACAGAGTTCGCGTGCTATACTTTTGGCTAAATAAAATATAAAAACACATTTATGAACTTCATTTCATTCTAAGAAACAAATACATCTCATATTCAACATAACCACAAATTCAAACATCGTAAATCAGGAAAAAAATGAGACAAACTTATGCAGCATTTAAATTGCTTTGAGAGAGATAGAAGAACAGCAACAAGCCAAAGACTATTTCTATTTCTATGGCACGATTGCTTGTTCGGAGATACCCGACCGTTGCCGAATGTGCTTATAGAGTAAGTTTTGAATGATTTTCCATAATAGAAAGAAATAGCAAAGAAATTTCTTTTCTATACTATTACTGAGTTCGCGTGCAGTTCTTTCCAAGCAGGTTTTTATATTAATATAAAATCTTTGCACTAAAAATAAGCTTAATTAGGGTATTCGCGAGAATGGCAGAATAAACGTCTTTCAAAATAATTTTTTTTTACACTTACACACCTCAATTTAAGGTAATATCTTAAATTTGTGAACCCGTAATCATACCAACTTTTTTCTTTTTTGACCTCCAAAACCTTCATTTCATAATCAAAACAACTGGATTGGGTTTAAAAGTAAAACCTTTTTAGTGAATCTGGCCAGTAAGATTTTAAACTAATGAAGCAGCATTTTAAAACTGTTTTATTTGTTTTTTTTTTGTCTTCAATCATATTGCAAGTGAAAGTTTCTTAGAAATATTAAAATATAAATTGTTATGACGGAATTATTTGTTACCATTCTGTTTTATATAAAGGTGACACCATAATTTTTTGATAAGATAAATGAAATTTATAATAGATCATGCATTTTTCCCAGAAAAAATGATTTTTTAATGTAAATAAAAACCAAATAATACTATTTAATTTTTGCGTAATATGCTGATAACTGATGTTTGATTTGTGAGATATTGCCACATTATTTAAAAGGTTTTTCACGGCTCAAAAAGTCGATTTTTTCTTGTTATTGTATATTGTATATAAAGACATGAGAACAATTAGATACATTGCATAATCTCATTTAATAAAACATTGATTTTAATAAACTACCAGCCACGACTAACAAACCGGAATTACTGTAAAGTAGTAGATATCTGTTGGACTTCCATTGTCTTTATTTTTGTTGATTATCACTACGTTTCGGCTAGTAGTTATTGAAGTGATTAGATGAATAATTAAGGTATGGTCCTGTGTGCGTGGCTTTTCTGTAAACCGAAGTTCGAATTTGTCGGTCATTTCTTTTAACCAAGACGTCTAAGAATGGTAATTTATTTTCTACTTCTTTCTCCATGGTGAGTTTAATAGTTGGGCTGATAATGTTGAGATGAAAAAGGACTTTTCGAAGTTCTTCGTCGTTTCTACTCCAAATAATAAAAGTATCGTCTAGAGAATCTACGTACTAACACCAAACAAGGAATTATAAGAAATCTCGTAGATAGAGCCTTAACTCTCTGCAACTCCAACGAGAGCGTGATGAAAGAGATAGATTACATTAGAAATGATCTGACAGCCAACGGATACCCAGTATATCTAGTGGATAAATTTATTTATTTATTTATTCAACACAAACTCTACAGATACATTAGATACCTAATTATAGAGTTACTATTCTAGTACAACACAGAAATAGGACAATATCGACAAGGAATGAAGAACGAAAACCAGTTTTGAGCATCCCCTATGATAAAAGCATTTCAGAAAGAGTTAGAAGGATAGAAAAACGATATAAAATCAACGTTGTTTTCAATTCCAATAACTCTCTGAGAAGTCGGCTCACTAGGGTCAAACCAACAACTCAAAGGGACATGAAGAACTGTGTATATCGTTACATTAAGTGTTTTGAAGTCGTCCTTGATTACTACACCTGTTTTTAACAATTTCGAGGATATCTGGATTCAGCTCAGTATATTTGACACTAACGTAATAATTGGCTGCGTATACATACCTCTCCACTCACCAGATGAAGCTTATAATTCATTTTCAAACACCTGCGAGGATCTACGTAACAAATATCCAAATCATAAGTTCTTGATTTGTGGGGATTTTAACCTTTCACACGTCAAATGGATTTATGAAGAAGAAACTTTGATACCAGCAGAAGTTAACACTCAAAACGCCGAAGCTATAATCGATACAATGTATTTTCTCGAACTTGAGCAAATCAATTCGGTATATAATGTTTTGGGTAGATTATTGGACTTAATTTTTGTAGGAGATTCTATTAGAACCGTTGTGACCCGCTGCTCACTTCCACTCCTATCCATAGATGCCTATCACCCAGCAATAGAAACCTTACTGCACTTTCAATGTATCAAAAAACTTAGCAATAACAGCACAGTAACTGTTTATCAGTTTCGTCAAGCGGACTTTGCTGATCTGAATCATTTTTTTGATTGTGTTGATTGGACCTTTATTTCTGATACCGCTGACATCGATACTATTATTCGTCACTTCTATGACACTCTTTTTGAAGGAATCGATTTATTCGTTCCTAAGAATACAATACCAACCGAGAAATATCCAAAATGGTTCGACGGTGATCTTCGTAAATCCATAGCGCTTAAAAATAAATTATACATGAAATATAAATATTCGCAGCTTCAATCTGACTACGAAGCTTATGCCAACGTTCGACGTGAAGTGAAGTTCAAGACCGATTTGTGTTACCTCCTTTATATTTCTAACACCGAACACCTTATACTACAAAATATTAAGCACTTTTGGTCATTTGTCAACAACCTGATAAAGGACTCGGGTCTGCCTGCTCAGATGAGGTACAATGGTTCAATGTTGGACAGACCTGAGGACATATCTGAGGCCTTCGCATCACATTTCCAGTTGGCATATTCCGGGAGTAATATTGATGCGAGATTGGATGATGCTGGCGCGGTTGGTTTTGCCGGCGTTCTCTCTAAGCACCACTTCTGCCTTGAGGAAATTTTAGAAAAACTAAATCTGCTTGATATATCTAAAAAAGCTGGTCCCGACGGTGTTCCTACTATAATGCTAAGAAACTGCTCAACTTCTCTTGCCACACCACTGCAAAGGATATTCCAGCGTTCATTAGACTCCGGCTATTTCCCGACGGTATGGAAATTTTCCATCCTTCTACCTATTTTTAAATCAGGTGATAAGTTTGATGTAGCAAACTATCGTGGAATCTCAATCTTGTCTGCAATTCCTAAACTTCTTGAGTCAATTCTGACCGATGAAATCTTTAATACCTACAAGCGATATATCAATCCTGAACAGCACGGATTTTTTCAGGGACGTTCCACTGTAACGAACCTCGCAATTTATCAGAATTTCCTAGTCAAATCCGTTGAACAAGGGCATCAGATTGACGCAATTTACACCGATTTGTCTAAAGCGTTTGACAGCATTCATCATCTACTGCTACTCAAGAAGCTGTCTGAGATCGGTATCTCGGGAAATTATTTAAACTGGATCAAATCTTATCTCAGCGATAGACGACAGCGCGCGGTGGTGTGCGGGTCCCTATCCAGTGAAGTGATGGCTACTTCTGGTGTCCCTCAGGGGTCACACATTGGACCGGTTCTGTTTCTTCTGTTCATCAACGACGTTACCTCCTGCTTTGTTTCCTCTCAGGTCCTATTATACGCCGATGATCTGAAATTTTATAGCATTGTTAACTTAGATCATAACCACTTACAAACTGATCTAGATTGTTTCGTCGACTGGTGTGCTTCAAATCATCTAAAAATCAACGTCTCCAAATGCAAATGTATCAGCTTCTTCAAGTGCGATCATCCAATTGTTAATTCATATGAAATACTGGGTCAACCTGTCGAATCCGTCGAATCTATCAATGACTTGGGAGTAATTTTTACGAAAGATTTGCAATTCAACGCTCATATTGACAGCATCACGATCAAGGCTCTAAGAATGCTGAGTTTTATTAAGCGAAACTCGAGACATATTAATGACACTAGAGCTCTAACTTGCTTATACAACTCGCTTGTTCGCAGCATTTTGGAATACTGTTCAATTATATGGACTCCCAACTATGTCACCCACAAAAACAGACTCGAGAGAGTACAAAATAAATTCACGAAATATCTACTATATAAGCACCATTTTCCATCACACGGCTTAGCTTATGAAACAAGACTGATGTTGTGTGGACTCAAGAGTCTGGAGAGCAGAAGAAGAAAAGCTATGTTTTTATTCCTGTTCAAAATATTAAATAACATAATTGACTGCTACATATTGCTGAGCGAGATTAATCTTAGGGTCCCATCAAGGCGTACTAGGCTGCAACGGCTGTTCCAGGAAAGCTATCATCGCACCAACTACGGCCAGTCCACCTTCATAAATAGATTAATGGTTAATTATAACCGATTTTATATGGACTGTGACATTTTCAAGGACTCACAGCGAAGGATTAAAACAATTATAATGTTTAAATGATATACTTTGTTGTACATTATTCTTTTTTTCTTGTGAATTTTGTTTCAATGTTTGTATTTTCTTTTTGTTTTTTGTCATTGTTCTTTATCATTTGCCATACCATTTAGAATGTATCATTCTGTAGTGTATGTAATTGAATAAATAAATAAATAAATAAATATCTGATACTGCTTTGTTTAGGCGATAGAAGATGTCAAACTTATAAGAAAATATTAATTATTCCCAGATTTCTTGAAAACGTAATAATTGAATTTAATGATTTTTGATGTGTGGTCTAACATTATGACGTTTTCGAGTAGTATAGCGACCAGCTATAAAGTTATGTAAATGTTATAAAAGTATCTCGTCACTTGAAAACATCACTTCTGATTTTTTATGTCGTTAACGTTATGACAACCTAGATAATGCAGCTCATTGGAATGCATTTGCAAAGGCAAAATTGCAAGAATTACCTTACGAATTACCTCATGATCTACCTTATTCGCCAGATTTAGCACCTAGTGACTATTTCTGTTCCCCAACATGATGAATTGGCTTACAGGAAAAGGAAAATATTGAACTAGCAAATTATTACTCAGATGAATGAGTATTTTGAGGCGTTTGATAAAGATTATTTTTCTTGAGTATCGTTTCTATAAGTGTATAGAGTTGAAAAGAGATTATGTTTGAAAACAAATAGACATATTATTTTAAAATTATTTATTTCGTTCCAAAGTAACTTTCTTATCAAACCACCCTCATATAGATATCACAAGAGATTTCTCTGTGTTTATAAGTAACATATTTTTAAATTTTATTTAACTAATTTTATTATTATTAATATGATATTGAATTAAAATTTAGACTATCTAGTTCTTCAAAATAGTACATTTTTTGATTGTTACAGGAATGTTTGATCGTCACAACAGAGGCCAAATAAGTTTCGAGGACTTTGGTGCGCTCTGGAAATACGTAACAGATTGGCAAAATTGTTTTAGATCATTTGACAGAGATCATTCGGGGAACATTGATAAAGATGAACTTAAGACTGCCCTAACATCTTTTGGATATAGACTGTCGGACAATTTGGTAAGCACAATGGTCAGAAAGTTTGATAGACATGGAAATGGAACTATACTTTTCGACGATTTTATTCAAGCTTGTATTGTTTTATATGTAAGTATCAATGATTTTTTATAATCATTTTTCATGTTTATTTACCTATCTTTAGTAATTATGATGGGAATAGAGTATAGGAGCTGGAACAATCAAATAATTAATTATTTGTCTCTTATCTAAACTTAAAAAGTTCTGTATAAAAAATAATACTTTCCCTATCTGTCTGAAGGTGGCACGCTGACTTAGAAGAAGAGTGATATATCCGCCATCAGAGAGTATATTGTTAGAATATCCTATACTATTCTTTATTGTTATTACAAAGGACAAGAAATATGTAAAAATAATTTAAAACATTACTTATTTATCAAATTTTTTTCAGACTTTAACTTCAGCATTTAGACAATACGACACAGACCAAGATGGATATATAACTATTCACTACGAGCAGTTCTTAAATATGGTATTTGGTTTAAAGATTTAAACAATGTGCTTTTACTAAATGCAAGAGATTTGATCTGTCAAAAAGGTCTATTTACTGCTATTTCCCGCCATAATAACATAGTTATTTTTATATATTTGTGGTGGTTCCAAGGATTATATATTTTAAGTCAACCTGGTTGAAATTATCGATATTAAAAAAATTATTTAAGTTAGCTTTTTTTACCGTTAATAAACACTGTCTTAGTATTGATTGTGAACTGTAGTAATGTGTCTATTTAAGACAATCATTTCCATATACTTAAAGACAATATTTTTGCTTGTATAAGCCATATTTTCTTCTCATATACATGTATTACAACATGTTAATCATTCTTGAAGTTTGAAAACTTCTCTTTTTGCCAGGTAAAAAAACACTTTATGTTATATGCACTGTTTTGTATTAAAGGAGACTGGCTTGCTTTATTTGTCGTTATAAGAATGAAATTTTCAAGGTCTTGTTACTACTAACCTCATAATGATCGAAAGAAAATATCCTTTTTCAAATCGTGGTTTTAGTATTAACGATACGTCTAGACTTGAACGATTTAAGCTTGTGCTACTAGAATTTTAATTTTACCGGAGCAAGTGGCCTTTATTGTTGTAAAATAAGTTTTATTTTTTGTTTAATGTAATGTTAGTGTTGTCTTTAGACTCCTACCTTATTCGGTGTACTCGATTTGATACAGTATACAGTTTATTTAACATTCCATAAAATTTCATGTTTCATAATATATCTATCTACATATAGTGCTATTATTGATAGCCTGGATGTGTAAGCATCATAGAAGCTTGACCTGCTGCCCTCTATAAGTTGTTCAATTAGCTAAAGCCTATTTTTTATCCTTGTGCCTGTAAAGATGTTCAAAAAGTGGCCGTATTTACAACGAAATGCAACAGTGAGTCTGAATAGTATAGAGAGCAGCAAGTAGTACTTTTCCTAGAGAAAACAAGCCAATTATAGACCGTGTTTTTACAGTAGGGCTATATGTATGTAAAATATTCATTATAACGTACTGTACCTGTAGGGTATTTGGCTAAAATAGGGTTTATGTCTGATATTATCGTTGTGGTGACGTCACGATGTTGTAAATAAACAATGATTTAAGGTTAGGTTTGATTTCAATTTTTAACAAATTGGATTATAAATGATGTGCAGTTCCACATTATATCAGTAGTACTTCCATTGAAACTCGAGAAAATTTATTTCTAAATCTTCTGTCGATCAAAAAAATGAAGATCACATGGATGCAAATATACAGGGCGCTACAAATTTGAGTCTCTATATGGTAATATCCATAAGTTTCTGTCAAATGGGGGCAAATTAGATTTGACAATTTTTTGTTTACTACATCGTGACGTCACCGGCAGTCTAATTAATCACAGAGTGTTTTTGACACTTTTACGGATGGTGAAAGTGTTTGAAAATTTTAAATTTTGACTTTAAATTTATATACAAATAACTCAATATTTTTCTTGAAAAAAATTAGCACAAAATGACCATCTAGGAAGTAATAATTGGTAATTCAAACTATTTACAGTTTATTTTAAATATTGTCAAATACCCTATTATCAAAATGTCCCTTTACCCGTATTTGAAATATAATCGTTGCCAAACTATTAAATGTAATATATCTGTTTATATACAGGGTGGGCAGATTTTAATGTTTTTATAAGCTAATTGAAAAACCGCCACCTGTACAAAAAATCTGACCCCCAATTCTCGAACTCTTTTTTGGAGAAACATATGAATGCGAAACAGATCATGGCTATCTTGATTCGTTTACGTTCTATAGGGCGATTTTCAAATTTGACCAAATTCTAATATGGTGTATAGTTTGGTTATTACTTAAGATATCAAAAAAAGGAAAAAACATTGTATGAGCACTTTTTTATGTAGAATACATTGGCGCTCTTATTTATTTATTTATTTTTAATTTCTATTTGCCAGAAATGAGATACAACTTAAAGTTGTATTTTTTTTAAATGGAACACCCTATATATTTTTAGCTTAATATTACTCAATGTTGAGTAATTTTAAATTTTTTAATTATGGAACATACAGCAGGTCATTTTTGATATTTACATGTATTTTAAGTATAATAAATTTAAAAAACCTGTATATTAGTAATATCAGTAAAATTCTAATTAAAGCAAATGTTCAAACTCATGCCCGTTATTTCGAACACATAAATTGCACCTTTTTATAACATTCCGAACTGCATTATGAATATTTCATATTGTTATTGGTTTTCTTATATACTTTGTCTTTAATATGTACTCAAAGGAAAAAATTCAGTGTCATCAGATCTGGTGATCGTGGTCGCCACCTCACTGATCGATTACTTCGTATCCCATTATTTCCAAAATTAATATTTAATAATTCTGAAACGGTTCTGCCATAATGAGGGGGAGCACCATCTTGCTGAAAGAAGAGAGTTCTTGCTTCATGTAAAGGAAGATTGTCCAAACATTCGTCGATTAGATGTCGATTTAACATTACGTAGTACCCTCGACCATTAAGATTTTCTTGATAAATGTTATAAGTTAAAATACTTTCCAATTTCCAAGTAAAGCACATCAAACGTCAAAACCAAACCGTCCTTGGGAGCGGAAGTCTACGGTACGGTGAAGGTTGATATCAGACCAGTAATGTTCGTTATGCCTGTTGAAAATTACAGAACTGCTAATGTAGACTTTATCTGTCTCCTAAAGAATAATGGATCTTGCAGGTCTTTTTAATGATACTATAAACAAAACTGCAGTCGGCGTTGATAATCACTTAGTTGCAAATGTTGTATTTTCCTTATTGCATAAGGTCGAAATTTATGTTTATTTAAAATATTTATGGCACGACGTCTTGAGACTCCAGAATCAGCTTCAATTTTACGGCTTAAAATTAAAGGGTTTGCAACCGCCATTCCAATTACATTTATAGCCGATTCATCAGCATCTTGAATGTTGTAATTTTTTGGTCTTGGTCTGGTAAATATCCCATAATTGGTGAGATTTTTTTTTAATCTCAAAAAATAGACTTATGAGATTGTCTTCTTTCTGGATAACGACTGAAATATGTTTCAGATGCAATATCAGAATTGTTATTGTTTCGAATAAAGCATTCTAACATATCACATTTTTGGTAATTTTCGAAAGGACATTTTTCACTTTCTAAGATTTTATACAGCGTAATTATGACGACTGAAACTAATGAAATATCCTTAAACGTCAAACGAAAAAACTTTGATTTAGATGGCATACGTCTACTGAGATAAAATAATTCCTTATTTAATTTTTTAAATTTAAAGCAAAATTTTGTAATGGTTGAGGACTTACGATAATAAGAAATATCAACTATAATATATCATTTCAAAGGATTTCTTAAGTAATAACCAAACTATACACCATATTAAAATTTGGTCAAATTTGAAAATCGCGCTATAGATCGTAAATGAATCGAGATAGCCATGATCTGTTTTCGCATTCATATGTTTCTCCAAAAAAGAACTCGAGAATGAGGGGTCAGATTTTTTGTACAGGTTGCGGTTTTTAAATTAGCCTATATAAACATGGAAATTTGCCCACCCTGTACAATACTGAAATTTTTGTTGTGATATTTTTGGAGTCTTATAGGTACGAATTTACATTCTAAAGTGTAAATGTAGTATGGGGTCGTTAACCATTTCTTTATTTATCTTTTTTTCTTAATTTTTTTTATCAAGATATTTAGAAAATCGAAATTCTCGATTTTTACTTATATTATTTTTTTATATTTTACACAACAAGCAAAGCATTTTCCCCGAATAAGATTTTCTAAAAAATATTTTTTTTAATGGGGTGTGGCTATAAAATCACGATACATTTTGGTGTTTGCGTCTGATGTAGATGCATCGGTCTCGTTGTTTTATAGCCACACCTTGTATGGCTGAACGACCTCATTTTATGATCAGAAAGTGAAATGGTTTGCGTAGTAAACTGGATTTTATAGTAATTCACCACCAATAAATTTAAAAATATTGAAAATTCAAATTTCTAATCTTTTTTAATGTTTCCTAGAGATTTTTACAGGATATTAGTGTTTCTCTTTTTATCTAAACAAATAATAATATTCCCTATAGAAAATGTATTTTTGTATTTCTTACTGTAGTTATTTATAAAATACTTAAATTTTTATATTAAACATGTTACGCAGGATATTTCAAAATAAAACCTTATTGTTTCAGGGTTATGTTTTTCTAATTAAATTTTGAAATATCCTGGATATAACTTGCATTAAATGCGTTTTGAATTTGGTGTTAATGATAGTTATTAAGTTTGTATGTTGTTGAAAATATTACTTTATTTAGGGCTTTGTTACACAAAGCGTTTACTTGTTTATTCTTACATGGATTTCTATAAAACACAGCAAGAAAATGATTAATAAATGTACTGTTTTTAAATAACTATGTTGAATTTTATTTAATTACACCTTAAGTAGTAGTAAATTCAATAGGGAGGTAAAGTTTCTTTGCATGGGAATCAAACAGACCTGAAAAACAGGAATATGTTGTAATACGAAGGACATGTATTACAGAACTAAAATAAATGAAAATACGGGAAACTTTAACTTATAAGTGAAGCAATAAATGGAAAACAAAACAATCCCTGATATCACACAAATATGTGACAACAATGAAAGCATCACAGATTCCAAGATCATATCCGAATCGTTTAACAAGTATTTTATAAGCATCGGAAAACAATGTCATAGGCAATAAATTGTCCAGAAAACCCTTATAAAACCAAAAGTACTGCTGACTCATCAATGTTTCTAAGATCTACAAGTGCAGATGATGTTTCTATGCATATCAATAACTTAAAGAACAATTGCACATCAGGCTGTGATAAAATTTCGGCCAGGACACTTAAGTTTCTGCATGAATGCATTAGGATGCCTCTTGTTCATATAATAAATTTAATCTTTAAATCTGGAAGGGTTCCCTCCCATCTTAAGGAATCTGTTGTCACCCCGACCTATAAATACGGTGATAAGAATTGTGTGGGAAGCTATAGGCTGGTGAGTGTGATTTCCAATATTGCGAAAATATTTGAGAAATGCTAAAGACGCGTCTTAGATTTTCTGAATAAAAATGATGTGCTGTCAAATAACCAGATTGGATTCTGAAAGGGTAACAGTATAATAGATGCAGTGTTTGAGCTAGTAAATAGTGTCACGGAACATTTGAGCGGTATTGCTCTTTTCTTTGATCTGGCTGAGGCTTTTGACACGATCTCCCACGCTCTTCTCGAAATGTTGGAAGCATGTGGAGTGAGGGGACTTGTGTCTGAGGTCTTCCGAGATTATCTCAGGGATCGTCCCCGGCGGGTCAGAATTGGGAAGACTATCAGCGAAGCTGGAATGGTGGAGCATGGCATACCACAGGAAAGTGTGATCGGACCTGTTTTTTTTAATTTGTATATCAAAAATGTTTGCGGTTTTACTTTGAATGGGAAGATAATGTTTTATGCTGATAATACTGATGTGGCCTTTTTTGCTAAAACATGGGAAGAGGTAAAAGAAAATCTAAAATCAGGCTTTCAAAGAAGTACCTTTTAGATACCATTAAACTAAGTTTGAGTATCAAAATAACACATTATATTGCTTTTTTCCTAACCGAAGCGAACAGACCAAATTCTTCTCAGATAGTCTTGGAGAGTATAAGTGAACCTCTGCAGGAAACTGCTAGCACTAGATACCTTGGTGTAGTAATTGATAATCATCTCAAATGAGATCAACCTAGTTAAAAAAAAATAAGATGTTTAATTCATAAATTCTATAAGTTGACAGAAATTCTGTCAAAAAATAATCTAATAGGAATTTATAGAGCATTTGTTGAGCTATGACGCACTGATTTGGGGAGGGGCATGTAACGGTCATCCAAAGCAATTAGCAATTATGTGAATTTATATTGTGAAAATTGTACTAAAAAATCAAGATTGTACTCTACTATGTTATACGATGAGGAAATTTGTAACATGAAGTGCCTGTAACATTATCACAGTTTGTAATTTTATACATCGTAATGCAAGATTTGCAAACTTAATAATATCTCATGTGTACGGAACGAGGGGTAACACCAATAATTTACTTAACACCAAATATTGTGGAAATAATCATGGGCATCATTTTGTTTCTTATATTGGCTCTAAATTGTATAATATACCTGTAAATATACGTGATATTACAAGAAGGAAACAGTTTAAAAAGGTATTTAGAACATTTTAAATAAATACATAAATAAATAATAAGCTTCATTGTTGTAAAGAAATCAATCTTGTTAACAAAGCACTATGCAGAACAAAGTTAAAAATAAATATAAACAAAAACATATGCAACAAAAAAATTGTGACAATAAAAATCTTAAAAAACATAGATCAATGAAAACAATAAACACGTGTTTAAAGTCAGTAATAAAAATAAACAGTATAAATAAACAAAAATCCATAATTAACAAAACAGGTTCCTAAAATAAAATAAAATACATGTCTACTAAATTAATTTAAAAGTTTACAGTCAAATAAAATAAAGTAAAACGAGACAAAAATAGCCATAAAATTACACCATTATACACATTTTGAAAGCACAAACACACCTTGTTAAAAATGGTCAGCAATATATTCTTCCAGTGAATAATACGGTCGTGTCACAAGAAAGCCTTTAAGTTTTTTCCTAAGCAATTTATCATCCATAATATTTCTATACTTTAGAGGAATTTTGTTATATATTTTAATTCCCTCAAAAATTAGAGATTGTTTAGTGAGAGTAGTTCTGGGAATGGGCAATGGCTGGCCATTATTACGTATATTATATGGGTTTGGAGTTGAATAATTTTTTATGAATCAGTCCCACTATTTCTAAAATGAAAATACCTATCACTGTTAACATTTTACCTTGAATAAATAAAGGCCTACAATGCTCCTTCATTTTTATATTAAATAAATAACGCACTGCTCGCTTTTGTAAGACAAGAATCGAATTTAATAACTGCCGACTACAGAATTCCCAAAATGCAATTCCGTATCTCAAATGAGATTCAATCAACGAAAAATGCACTGTTCTAGCCACATTTGAATCTAGTTCCCTTGACACTGTTCGTACCGCATAACACTCGGCGGCCAACTTCTTATTTAATGCCATTATGTGGTCAGTAAATTTCAACTTATCGTCAATAAGTATACCTAAAAATCTAGTCACTAGCTTATTCTCTATAAAAGGATTACTATCACAGGTGAATTTGAAACTTAACACGTTGGTTGTTCTCAAACAGTCATCTCTTTTTGAATACCTTTTTAAAGTGATCAATGTATTTTACTATTGTAATATTTGTTTTAAGCTTTAAGTAATTTTAATATTTGTTTTCATATTTGCACTGTTGTAATCTTCTGTCTTGTCTATATTGATTAACGTGTACATCTGATTATGTGGTATCTTTTGTTAACTAGTGTAGAGCTTGATACTCACCAATAAATTGTATACTAGGCAGTTATATTTTTTGCCATGTATCTTTGTTGTTGATTGAACTGATTGGTGAATATGCAGTCATGTTGAAATTGTATTTGCTTATTCTTAATGTACATACAGGTATTTCATACCTAGGTGCAACACAAATTCTGTGATTTGTCTAAAATTTTGATTAAGACCAATGCAGTATTTGTTTGTTTATTGTAACTTAATATTTGTGAAATTAATTGAAATTGTTTGTATACTCGCCAGTGGCAGATCCAGACATCTTTTTTTTTTTAGAGGCGAGTAGGGTGTAGTGGCGTATTTAAGAGTATGTGCGCACTCCGCAGATTTTTGAATGCACCCTACTATTTTGCACCCCTCTATATCCTTCGTATTTATTCATTTTCATCAAGACACTCGAGGACGATTCCCACCATACTCGTATACAAGACGGTACAGTATGACAAGCGAAAACGAGCTGACAGAATTAATTCAATGTGCCATAAAAAACTGAAAACTAACATTTACTTCTATTTCACATAACGCCGCGTCCACATTGTGTGTGGCATGCGAAAATAATTTGTGCGCGCATATATAATTTATGTGAGCTGCATACAAACGCACGCAAATTTTTGCCGCATGGCACACACAACGTATAAAGACAGTCATAAATTTTAAGCGACGCTTAATTTTCGATCCACTATTGTCCCTCTTTATTAATAAAATTTGAGATATGCCACGGTTCACTGCAAGGTTTTTTCTTTGTAAAAAAAGCAATTTTGTATTG
Organism: Diaprepes abbreviatus; assembly: GCA_034092305.1. Lineage (NCBI taxonomy): Eukaryota > Metazoa > Arthropoda > Insecta > Coleoptera > Curculionidae > Diaprepes > Diaprepes abbreviatus. The sequence goes on from JASJET010000291.1 coordinate 1,282,568, forward strand.
TGCAATTAATATGAATCACTGACCATGAAAAATAAGTTAATAATTGTAAAATTAGTTCAATTTTTTGTAGCAAATATTTACTATAATATTGTAATGGAACAAATATTAATTATTTTACGCTGTTCAACGTGAACTATATTCTGTTAAAATGAATAATTAAATAATCACTCTGTGAATAGATTTCTCGTGGGAATAGGGTAGTATATATTTTTTATCACTATCCAAGAAAGTCTAAAGGAAAAATAAATCAGTCATCGAACTTAACTTTTATTATCTTAGTCGTTTAAATGTTTTTTTTTTAAATACCCAGATAGCACAAGATTTCCATTGGATATCCAGAATAGGTACATATAATGTCCTGTATGTCCATGGACCGTTTATGGATGTCCATTAGATGTGATGACCTGTAATCTATATGGACGTCCATATCTGGATGTCCATTGTAAATCCATCAGACGTCCATTAATTAAATTTCGGGTTGTCGGTAAAATCGGATACTGTTATATCGGCCTGTAGAATTGTCATTTCTTAACCCGCCGGCCTGCCATGATCACACCGATTATTGTGTTGACGTCGAGCTAAAAAAGACCTTTGGAGTTTTAGTTGAGCTAAAATCAAGTGTGCTTTTTATTTGAAGAAGATGCCACCGTTAAAGGTAAGTATAATTATTTTTAATTTAATGTTTTTAATTATACCAAAAATTACCGAACGAAACTATAGACATGCCCGACGAAAAGCTGATAATTTAGTATCAAACTCGCACAAATTTGAAAGTGAACAAAATATTCAGTATCAAAACATGTATGTTAAAATATAGCTTTTGTAGCTATACTTTTTCATACAATTACTTATTTAAATGGAAATTACTACAAATAAGTGCAAATATTTTGATAAGCCAATGAATGTTGTATCTTGTTGGTTAAAATGGAGCACAGATAGAGTTGTAAATTTGTGTTATAATAAAACTGTAAATTTTAGAGAAAATTCTCTCTGACAAAGTCATTATTGAGTAATCAGTCTAATAAGATTGCTGGCATTAATAAATGTTATCAAAATTTATAATGGAATAAAAGCTACAGCAAATTTGAAGAATTATATAAATTTTTTTATGACTATTTTGGATTAAACGCTAGTAAAAGTTTACATTGATGTGTATTTTTGTGCAGTATAATTGTTTAAAAATATATAATAAAGTTTTGACAGTTCGACTCTAGGTTTAGACTTATAATTTAATTTATTTTAATTATTTTTTAGATGAATTTTCCACAGATTGGTCCAAATAAAATTCCTATGTGAAAGCCAATTTGTACCAAATTAGAGAGGATAATCAGGTAATCTTAAATAGGGAAAAAAACAAGTATCTACAAAGAATTTTCTGCAGGAGTTCAACTATTCTTTTACTTAAGAAAATAATCAGCTGCCTCAAGTCACATAAGATCTTCAGGACAATTTAAACTTCAAAGATGCAGTAAGTTTATTACACTTCTTCTGAAATCAAAGCTGAAACTTATTCGAGTAATGCTTCTTTATGTGTATGAGTCTATTGATAAAAAAAAACTTAATTTACAGGATTATTTTATATATATTTTTTTACTTTGATTTTTAAAGTCAAAAATATTCTTAGGTTAGCATATGTGGAATTAACGTTTAATTATCTCAAAAAAGTAATATAATTTTAGGTTTTACAATTAGCGAAAATTGGAGGAAATTATACCTATTAACTTATTAAAAGATATTTTATTGTAACAATGACAGATAGCCTTTCCAAGAATTATACATATGATGGAACAGTAAAGTGCCCTTTAAAGAACTTATGTTCACTATTTGTAGGTAAGTTACCACTTAAATATAAAAATTTGATGAAAAAAATCTCTCTGTTTTATTTGTCAATATCGTAAATAATAAGAACAAATTAGGTGTCAGATTTCACACGTTGAACTCTAGATCCTCTTGTTCTGATAATACCCAGACAAAAAGTGTGTTAAAATTTTTTTTCTGGCCAGTTGGTTTAAGCACTCTAAGCAATAACGATGCATTTGGTTTTATATATATATATATATATATATATATATATATATATATATATATATAGAGAGAGAGAGAGAGAGATATTTAAATTCCTACAAAACCATAAAATACTGCATCATTTAACGTTAAACCTTATTAATTTTCAGCTGCGGTAGAAGAATGGGGGGCCGATAAAAAACAGCCGAAGACGAGATTAGACAATGGCAGAAGAGATTAAATGACAGAAATAAATCTAGAAAAAAATAATTATTGTAACAATAAAAAGTCTTTATTTAAATAATTGGTATATTTTCTATTACCCAATTGAAATTGTACCTATTACTATGGAACCAGATAACTTATTCATAGCGATCCTTCTACAGCTTGAACAATTTAAATCAATTGAAGCTATATTTTTTAGCACTTGCAATTCGACTAATTATAAAATTTTATATTCTTATATAGTATTGTATTAAAAACTTGACAATTGTAATCAATAAGTGTAATATGTGGATCCAGTTCCTGTTACCTGGTTCGCTAATGTAATTTATATCTGTTTAATTTTTGGGACTAATAGAGCCATCTATGGTTACTTGTTATCGACGTTTTGATGACATGAGTGGTCTGTGTCTTCAGAAGTGCAGATTAATTAGGTACTGTAAGCTCTCGGACCCTAAGCAAATTCTAAAAATATCTTCCATTCACGTTATATTATCCAAAAAGCACAATACCATCGGATAATATGTCCACAATCGGATCAAGAATGTACAATATATGGACATCCAAAATTAGTCCTATTAATATCCAAAAATGATCCATACTTGGACAATATATGTAATCCAAAAAGACGTCCATGAGTGGGACAAACGTATAGTCTAGTGGATATCCATAGGATGTTGGTGGACAAATTCTGGACATCCCATGGATACCCAGTATGTCCAGCTTTGGATAAACGATGGATATCCAGTGGACTGAAGTGTGCTATGTGGGTAAGAGCAATTATGTTGGTTTTTCGTAATTGATATAATTTTAAGTTTCTCATTGTAAATAGTTAGTTTTTTCTATTTATTTTTGTTAATAGACTAAGTGTTTTGAGAAACTTGCTTTGTTTAATTTTAATCAAAAACCTTCTCGCGAATTGACGTGCGGATGTACTGCTGTGTGAGCTGTTAACAATAGATGTCATCTGTCCAGCTAATTAGCAGCCTTGTCTGAGTCCTGAAGTTCTGAGTTATGGTAAGCTTAAATATCCGTAGTTGTTTGGTACTAAAGCTGCAAGAGAGAAGGTGTACGTCCAGATTTCCAGAGTGTCTTTATTACTGTAAATTTTAATTATAGGTTATCAAAATAGTTACTAATTAATATGAGGCAGAAAAAATGATTATAGATGAAATGGTTAATGCTACCACAATATATTATTTGCAAGAGTCTATGATCAAATTCTGTCACAATATTACGAAGCCTCAAACAATATTTACTAAAATATCTAAAACATGATAAAATATGACGCGTGTCAATTTTGGTTTCTCTTAAAGAGCAGGTTGGTAGAAAACATTTATCAAAAAGGTTTCAATTAAAAAACAAATTTATTTATAATAAATATTTTTATTTATATTTTTTAATAGGTACAGTCTTTTTAACGATATAATGTTTTAACAATATCACATCGGTAGATATTCATTTCTTTGAATCTAAACTATTTTTCTGGAAGATATTGCAGCATGTTTTTTAGGTGATTGTTCAGCATGTCATCGGGTGGTCCTAGTCCAAGAATTATCCAAGCAGTGAATGCCAGAAGGGCTCGCCAGAGCGATAAGTGATTCCAAGTTTGAAGTTCAGCAAATGTTATCTAAAAAATGTTTTTGTAAAAGTCGAGCAAAGTAAAGCATTTTTAGTTTTTGGAAATTGGACCTTTAATTATTTCTATTTGCGGATGTTCAACATGATATAGTGTCCAAGAATTTAATAAAGAGCGAAACTTTTCACGGCTTCGGTCAAGTTGAAAATCATGGTCCTTGGGTTTAGACCGTGTCAAATTGGAATTATTATCCGACGTTTCGCCTACGATTGTAGGAGTTATCTTCAGGGATCGTTATCCCAGGAGATCAGAACCCTGAATAATTATCGAGGAGCAACAGCCCGGTCTTTATAATCGACCTCTAAGATGTCGTGATGAAAATATAATTCCAAAATCGTTGCAGATAAAACACCACATAACCTCCAGAAGTGCCGAGAATATCTACAAGCACGCAAGCACGGCCCTCGTTAGAAAAAGGATCAAGATTATTCGTCGTGATTTGGATACAAATGCCCGAAATCTCTATGAATTACCATTAAGATTATCGTCTCTAATGAAACCGGAAAAATTTGCAACGCTGAATAACATCATCTTCGTCCAAGCAGAAAGAATCCGTCAACAAGTCACTATGAAGCAAAAAAGAAAATTCGAAGAATTTTTGAGCAACAATAATCGAGTAAGCACACCAATGAACACAGTCGTCAATTTGTCAAGTATACAACTTACCGAAGCAGAGAAAATCACCTTAACCAAAGGACAGAACTTCGCCATCACTCTAAGGCGCATACCAGTAGAAGAAATACCTTCTGGTGTTAAAGCCTCCATTAGAATATTATCATCAGAGCAAGTAGATACCCCACTTCGGCAATGGAGTGTATTCTGGATCTGCCTCCGCTACGCATAGTGATTCAGGCAGAGGCAAGAATGGGACTTCAGCGACTAAATCACTCAACAATAAAATCGCAAAGGACGATGTCAGGACACAAAAACATATGTAAAAAAATCAGGAGCCCTGAGTTGGGAATGGACACGGACCATATGAACTCGAGCTATCGTTATAATATACCGTTTGAAGTCACAATAGAGGATCGAATGGCAAGTAAAAGAGAAAGACCGGAAACATTCTCGGGTGCAAGTATCTGGTACACTGACGGTTCAAAAACTAGTGAGGGCACTGGAGCTGGGATATATGGGCTACAACTGGGGAAGGAATTAACCCTTCTCCTTGGGAAATACCCAACAGTATTCCAGGCAGAAATATACGCAATCTTACGGTGCGCAGACGAGATAAACAGGAGAGCTTACAAAGGGAAGCAAATCTTCATTTACTCTGACAGCCAGGCAGCCCTAAAAGCCCTCAAGGGCCAAAAGGTATCATCGAGGCTGGTTTGGGAATGTCAGAGTGAGCTGGAAATTCTGGCAAAAGACAATAGAGTTATGTTAAAGTGGGTACCAGGACATGAAGGCATACATGGAAATGAAAAAGCTGACGAGCTGGCTAGAGCAGGGTCGGCATCTCAATACATGGGTCCAGAACCGGCCTTTGGGGTGCCGCGGTGCGCGGCCCGGGAAGCAGTCATAAAATGGATCAAAAGAGAACATAAAAACCACTGGATGACCAGACAGGGTTTAAACCACAGCAAGCTATTTATTGGGAATCCGAACCCGAAACTGGCAAGGAAATTACTACAAATGAGTAGAAACCAATTAAGGACTATTACGGGTATAATGACGGGACACATGGCCGTCAAAGTATATCTGAATAGAATGAATCTATATAACGGAAACCTCGGCTGCAGACTATGTGGACAAGCCGAGGAAACCGTGAAACATATCATATGTGACTGTGAGTCACTGGTGAGATTTAGACAACAAACTTTCGGGTCAGTAAGATTGGAACCGAGAGAAATATTCACTCACTACTTAGCAGGACTGTACAGATTGAGCCAGGGGGCTAGGTTGACAGATAGGCTGTAATGTCTAGGGTGAACACAATAGGCCTACTCTGGTCGCAGTGCATCCGGCTTTAGGACGGACCCGGGAATATAATAATTAAAAAAAAATAAATAAATAAACAGATACCAATCGATACGAAACAGCAAATATTATAAAACACCCACAGCCACCTAAATCAAATATCTCATCAGCGGAAAGGAAGGCTATTAAAAAACTGAACGAGAACAACACCATCTTAGTTCTCTCAGCTGACAAAGAAAATGCAACTGTTGTCATGGATAAGGACAAATATGCTGAAAAAATAAACCAGCTCTTGGACGACAATACTTACAAAGTCATTGGGACAAACAAAATCGAAAGGAACCTAGTCTCACTCCAGAAAAAAAGAAAGTCGTTAAACTAAGCAGCTCCAAGATTCCACGTCTCTACGGATTGCCTAAAATACATAAAGAAAATGTACACATATTTTCAATCGTCAGCGTTGACGAAATGTTCCAATAGATGATTCAGCTTCCATAATATCGGACATATTACGAAACAACATGGACTCCACCCTACTAGAATTAATTAAAGCATGTCTGATTTCTACTTATTTTACTTTCCAAGGAACTTTATACGAGCAGACTTTGGGAGTGACCATCAAATCAAATCAAATTCTCTTTATTCAATAAAAAGTTTTGTGGTACCGGTGAAAAACCAAAGACTTGAATGAATGGCGTCAAAGTTAAAATACAATAAAATAGCTAAGTTAAAAACATTAAATCTAAGCATTTACATAAATATTAAATGAAGTAACATTCACATAACATCCTATTATCAGACATGACACTTAAAATTCATTTAAAAAAATGCAAAGAACTCATTCTGCGTATATGGTTCAATATGAACCAATAAATCAAAAACTGTTTTCTTAAAATGTTTGAAATCCTCATCCAACTTTACCGCGATTGGCAGAGCATTAAAAAATTTAATCGCCAAGAAATCAGGCCTTTTTTCTGCCACACTAAGTCGATGCTGTGGGACATTATATCCTATATATCTAGTGACAAAGTAGTGTTTAACTTCATGCTTCTTAAACTTGTGCTTGTTTTTAAAGAGAACAGGCATTCGTAAATAAAAATTGCTGGTAAAGTTAAGACACCTAAGGTTTTAAATTTTCCCTTGCAGGAATCCAAGTAACCAATGCCAGAAAGTATATGAACTGCCCTTTTCTCACTTTTAAAAGCCCTTTCTGATGCACTACTCCCACCCCAGAACATCACTCCATAGCAAAGAGTTGAATATACATTTGCAAAATATACAATTTTTAAGTCTTCCATGATCAAATATTTTGACATTATTCGTAAGGAGTATGAAGCTGTGTTTATCTTATTGCAAACCTCTGATATAAGTTTTGAGCAACCTAGATTACGATTAATATAAGTTCCATGGGATCTCCACTATCACCTGTGGTTGCTAACATATTCATGGAAGCTTTCGAAGAAAACGCCTCGTCTTCTGCTCCTTTAAAACCTAAATTTTTGTGCAAATATGTAGACGATAGTTTGGTCGCATGGCGCAGAAAACCTCCATAATTTCCTGGATCATCTAAACTAACAACACCCTAGCCTAAAATTCACTATGGACATTGAATCACCCTTTCCTTTCTGTACTAGTACAACGGAAATATAATGGCAAATTAGGACATTCTGTGTACAGAAAACCAACACATACAAATCGATATCCCAGTGCAACGTCACACCATCATTCTTGTCAAAAATAATTCGTCATAAACTCTTTGATACATAGAACACTTTCAATATGTGACGAACAATCACTGAAATCAGAAACAGGAAAACTGACTAATGCTCTGAGAGGCAATGGATATTGCGCTGAAGATATAAGACGTTCTATTAATAAATAAACCTAACTCCTCAACAAAATGTCATAAATGTACCTCCATGGACAGTGTTGGCTTATTTTACATACACGCAACCACCGACAAGATTGCCAGATTGCATCGAAAATCTAATATTCGGACAATTTTCAACACATGTAAGAAGGTTGGACAATGTTTGAAATCTCCAAAGGATGCAGTTCCATTTCAAACAGAAGACGTTTACAAGATACCTTACTCTTGTGGTAAAGTGTATGTAGGTGAAACAGGATGGTCTATATCCATTAGGCTTAAGGAGCATGAAAGATGTATAAGAAAGAAACAAATTGTACAAGCTGCAGTAGCTGAACACTAGCATTGCTCAGGTCACACTTTTAATATAAAAGAAACTAAGGTGCTAGCATCAGTGCCTGGTTTCTTTAAATGTAAAATTGGAAAATTAATCGAAATTTGTAAATATCCAAATAATATTAAGAAAGATGCAGGTTACAGTCTATATCACACGTGGAAATCGATTGTAACGCTGGATAACGGTTCGTTGAGCACCAGTCGGGTATAAATACCGGTCTGTTGCTCCTCAATAGTCATTCAGTGTTCTAATCTCGTGGAGTAAAAGATCCCTCGTGAAGTCGTAGGGGAAACGTCGGATAATAATTCCAATTTGACATGGTCGAAACCCAAGAACAATGATTTTCAACTTAACCAAAGTTGTGAAAGCTTTCGTTCTTTATATATTGTATTGGCTATAGCTTACCGATTAATTTTACCTATAATCCATAAACTTTATGGACTATCGCAGACTTACACTGAACTATACAAAAACTATATCGGGTGTAAAAGTTATGATTAAGTCTTATTCAATCCTAAACACCTTCTTCAAATTTCAGTGTTCTCTTACCTGGTCCTCTTCCGTTGTATTATTTTCTGCTACAAGAACAGTGTGATTTCCACCCACACTTCCAATGTACGTGTGATTTCTATATGCTAATAAAGATAATTTTTCGTCGTAGGTGGCCGTCGATAAATGAACTATCAGACAAATGAGGTAAGTTATGACGACAAGCGAGCATTTTTTGTGCTTGAAAAATTCACTTAGGTCGTTGGAATTGAGGTGACCAACATCCATTCTAAAATATAGAAAAAAAAAACATTGTTGATCAAAATTTTCATATGACGAAATTTCTAAAAAATCTAGTTCAGTCAATAAATTAAAAAACAAAAAAAAAAACAAAAAGAGCACAATTATATCTCATAGACGTTCAGAAGTTGTCCGATTTCTATATTTTGAACGTCTTAGAGATATTCTTTGATGCTTGCTACATGTCTTATGGACATACCTTTATAAAATGATAAATGCGAGTGTGACTCGTTCTGAACCAAATACTATCTTAAGTGAGTAGTAAGTTGAAAGAACCCCGCACAAAACAAATGGAAAAGGGGGACAGTTTAATGGGCTGAAAATGTAGTATGTTATACTTTATGATATCTTGATCAAAATCTCTTATGGGCACAACGTCCTAAAATGCTCATATAACACGTTACTCTCATTCAAGAGCGGATCTAGGATTCTTTTCTGGGGACACAGAGGCAGGCGGACAAAAAGGGTATTAATTAAAATAGGGGGTTTACATTAAAAAAATGACTTTTAACGATTTTTCAAGTTAATATTTAATGTTAGTTTTTTATCACCCTGTGTTTATTTATTATCAAAATATCAACACGGCCCACTAAAGTAGATCTTCTAGAAGGAAACCAACCCCAATTAAATAATGAAGGCTTTCATATAGAACAAATTGATAGTAATGTTTAGGCTTGTAAAGGCCATTTTTGACAAAATTTAAAATATGTCACAAACAGTGTGACTTAGGTATAAATAATAAATAAATAAATAAATGTTTTGTTAACGGTCAGGCCATTTAAAAATTTACAATACTTTATAACTTACAAACAAGCTTCCAAATAGATAAAAGAATACTAAACAATAAACAAACAAATTCAAAGTATCCGTTAAACTACAGTAAGCTCACATTTACGACTACATGTAGAACAGTGAGAAGTAAAAATTTGCACTACAGATATCGCTTTAAAAAATTTTTGAAACTATTTAAGGATATGTTAAAAATGTCCAGATCAACGTGATCATGGGATAACTTATTAGCTAAAATGCACATTCTATTTAGTGGTGCATAGGTGAAGTAGTTGGTTCTATGAGTATCCACAGAGAACACTTCAACCCATCGACTACTTCTCTGAGGCACATTGAAACCAATATGTATTAGTAATTCTGGAGAATTTATTATACTATTAACGATTTTAAATAGATAAAGTAAGTCAATGTATTCTCTGCGATGTTCAAGAGGCTGCAAATTTAATTGGAATTGTGAATGAGGGTAGTTGATATTTTCTTTAGGAACACCTAATTTATAAGCTACGAGTCTTAAAAAGCGCTTCTGCACCGTTTCTAGCTCTAATTTGTGTACATTGTAGAAAGGTGACCATATTGGTGAGGCATACTCCAATATAGAACGCACAACACTGCAATAAACATTTTTAAGACAAATAATATCGTTGAAGTCAGATATATTCCATGTAACAAACCCTACCAATTTCATTCCCTTATTCGTGATATTAGGTATACGCTCTTTAAAAGTTAACTGACTATCCCATATTGCACCAACATCAGATATAGAATCGGTCAATTCCGCAGACACACTGTTAATCTTATAATCGTACTCAATTAAAGTCTTCTTTCTAAAGAATCGCACTGTCTTGCACTTTCCAATGTTAAGGTAAATCTGTTAGTAGTACATCATACACTAAATGCATCCAAATCAGACTGCATATCAATGCAATCCTGCAGAGATCTAATGCACTTAAAAATTTTAAATCATCAGCGAAAAGCAGTGCCGTTCCATGCGAAAAAGACTTGACGACATCATTCAAAAACAAGTTGAACAGAAGAGGGGCCAAATGCGCTCCCTGAGGAACCCCAGACTGTACCCTTATTTCACGCGACAAGTAGTTCTTATATCTTACAATCTGTATTCTACCCGTGAGATAACTTCGCATCCACGAAAGGAGCGGATCTTGAATACCAATAGATTTCAGTTTAGTTAAAAGACAAGTATGACGTACTGTGTCAAACGCCTTGGAAAAATCAGTACATATAGCATCAACCTGGCAACGATCCTCCAAAGTACATAGCAAAAAGTCAACATAAATCAAAAGATTTGTAACTGTGGACTTCCCCTTACAGAAACCATGTTGTTCCGGAACTACATAATGTTCAAAAACAGTTATTAATTCATCAGTTAAAAGAGAATCGAATATTTTTGAAAATATGGACCATTTAGAAATTGGCCAATAATTTTCTATATGTACTCTATTTGAATTCTTATAAATAGGGTAAATATAACCTCTCTTCCACTTATCAGGAAAAATCCCACTTTGAAGGGACAAAAGATATAATTTACTCAAAATAAATAAAAAGATACATTGCCATTGTTTTAAAAAGAACACTGTTATATTACCAGGACCAGAGCCCAAGTTGTCCTTTAATGTGTTTATCTTATTAAAAACATTAGTGGGTGAAAATGTACAAGTTGAAAAATTTATATTAGAGTCACAATGAAAGTTAAAAGCTGTCACAGCATCGTGATCATATATATATATATATATATATATATATATATATATATATATGTATGTATATATATATATATATATATATATATATATATATATATATATATATATATATATATATATATGAAGAATGATCGGCAAATATGTTCACTATCGAATTTGGCTAGTTGTAATGTTATATGACATTGTAAGTGGAAGAGTGTAACCACCCTTCTTCATTTTTACATACTTCCAAAACTCTTTCTTATCACCACCCAACAACTTTTGCAGAGAATAAATGTATTCTTTATAATTCAACCTAGATACGATCTTACATTGAGATCTTAAGTTTGAGAATAACACATAATAAGTCTTAGAGTTAGTAGTCTTAAATCGTTTATGAGCAATCTTTTTATTAAATATCAATTCTTTAGGTTTAGAACTAAACCAGTTAGGAAACTTTGGATTCTTTGATTGCTATTTGGGAACAAAACATTCAATAACGTAATTTACATACTGATAAAAATAGTCTACAGCAATATTGATATCTAAGTCCTGAAATAGTAGTTTCCAGGACATTATATATGAAATATGTCTATAATTTTGCATCTAATCTAAAAATGAAATAATATATAAGGTGTTCCATTTAAAATAAGCAAGAATGCATCAACTTCCCGTATAACCGGAAGTGCCACCATCTTGAAAATATTTTAGCTGAACATTGACTTTAGTAAACTGCCAAATTTTAAAAATTTTCCTAGAAATAGATTGCGGCAGTTTGTTGCGGGACACCCTGTATATATGACATTATGTGATTGAACTATATATTACGTCTGAGTACTTCTTCATTTTATCTTCACAATAAAGGTAGAAGGTTTCGATTCTCGTTTGTAAAAAATTACTTCTGTTTTTTCTCATTGTAACTGAAATTTACTTACCTATCAAACACTGAAATTAGGCAGAGCACACACAGCGCAAAAAACAGTCCCACATAGATATCACTATAGTAAGCGTAATGAACTAAAAAGGCATGATCTTGTGTTTGAAAGTTACACACTATATACAGCCAATGTCCCAAACCTAGTCCTCCTAGTAGGCCGTGGCAGAGGGTTGATAAGCGCATCCACCATTTTTGGAAACTTATTGCTACTTCTAAGGGAAAACGGGAGCAAAATCTAAAACAAAGTAAACTTGTTTTTGTGTTGTATCTTTTGTAAATATTTCCTCACTAGTTATTGATTTTACATTAGGGGAAAGATATTATGAAAATTAGTTAGTTATGAAGACGCTTTATACCCATTTGAAATCGTTTAGTTCTACCAGTCATTGCCATTTGTCTAGTTTGGACCTATGTGGTTGTTCACTTTGTATGGGGTTCCCAAGACAATTATCTGTTTTGGCCTTCCCTAAATTTGAACCTGCCCCTATTATTATCTTTCCTAAATTTCTCACAAAACACCTACTATACTTACTTTTTATCCAAATTACTTATTGAATCCAAATCCTGGGCAGTCTGTCTACTTAGAGGTATAGTATTGTGCCTAGTTGTTTCTTCGAATCTAGATTTCTTTTGAACATAAATTTTGTCAGATCTTCTGGGACTTTTCCTCATTTTTTCCGATTTATTTCCAGGATCTTCAAGTGTATTTTCGAAAACGTCATCTTGAAGTTCTTCTAACGCTAAGGTTATGTCGTTTTTTAATTGGTGGTCTTCATCCCTGAAATGAAAATATAGGTGTGTCCATAAAAATGAACGTAAGTAAATAATATTAATTTTAAGTGTTTCTTACCGTGTTCTATTTTTATGTTTTCTTTTGGATGTGTTCCCTGTAGAGCCCGGCGAAATATCTCTTCTTTTTTTCTTACTTTTTCGCTTCTCTTTGGGAATCATCATTTCTCTACTATCCCCGATGCCAGTCTCGGAGTCACCGTATCTTTTTTTCCGCGATTTCGATTTCTTGTTAGAGCTATTTAAAATTTCTTCGGGGTCTCTAGAACTGTACAGGTCTTGAATAGCATTGTAAGCATTTCTTTCGTCTATGTCCATTTGCGAATATTCTTTACGTTTTCGGTAATGTTTCTTTTCTTCAGGACTTAATAATTCTAAATTACCTAATAAAAAATAAAATAAAAATCAGATTCACATAATTAAAAGTTTCTCTTCCTTTTCTTCCGGCAGATCTATTTTCGAACGCGTTCCATCGAAGCTAGTATCGACCAAAAGGAAAAGAAACAAATCACATTATAATAGCAATAGAGAATGTTGTCGGTGAGATATAAGATACATTTTTCGGTGTTGGCTTTAAATATAATCAAGAAACGAAAATGATATATTAGATAGTAATAAATGCGGAACTTAGCAATATAACAATCAGAGCAGTTAATCGTCCTTCCTATGGAGCATTACAGTGAACAGTTTGAGCTAAATAAAGCTAGAGGAACCCTAAAGAAGCTGAAGGGAGGAGGAAAATGGAGGGGGGGGGGGAGGAGCCTTCAAATACTGAGACGCGAGAAATCCATATTTGCTTTATGGACTTGTAGTCGGTGAGCTTTTGGGTGCATTTGAAGCTGTTACTGAAAATACTATATTGAATATACACAATCGTGACCCGTCTTAAGAAATACCAGCTCCAAAACGTATATACCCACATAATGTTTCAGAAACGTTTCATGCAGGGATCTAAACGTTTCAGAAAGGTTGTATTGAAACGTTTCAGAAATGACGATATGACAGAAGTAAATATTTCGGAAAGAATTCCAAAAAAGTTTTGACAATATTGCATGAAAACTTAATGGAAAAATAATAAACGTTTCCGGAAATATTTATGGAAGATTTAAGAAATATTTTAACCCACTTTAATGCGAGCTACTTAATACTTCTGGAAAAATTGACTCAAGTTTTTAAAAATGTTTCAAAAACAAAAAATTTTTTGAGTGAGGTTTTCATTTGCGTACTTAACACTCGTGAAATATTTCATAAATATTTCGTTTGTAAAAAATTAAGATTTCGCGAAATATTTTTGAAACATTCTATATATTTTAAGCTTATATCTAGAAGAAACCAATTGAAAAAGCCTTACAAGGATTTTGCTTTGTTCTAGTTAGGAATCAAAAGGACTACTTCAAATTGCAAGAAACTACCAGAAAAAGGTGGAAACTTTTCCCATTGGTAGTATACCGCCATCTGTAGACTAGTCTTGAACTTATTGGTTCTGGTCAGTACAAAGCAGCTCAGTACCAATAAGAAAAGTGAATATTTTAAACAACTTATATGACACTAAACAAAAAGGTCAATACGAGCTGTACCATCTCTCGGAATATCACGCAATCTGAACAAGAAAATCTCTTGCGAGATCTATTTAAACAACAAATGAAAAATAGAAATATTTCTGAAAAGGCTTATGATACGTTTGATGAAATGTTTAGGGAATTATTTGGAGACCTGTTTTGCTGTCTATATGTCGAACTCATAAAAGCTGTTGAGAAACACTGCGAAAATATTTAGAAAAGGTTTCTTGAAAGCTTTTGGAAGATGGTTTGTATAGCGTTTTAGGAAACGATTCATGGAATGTTTCCTAAATATTTCCTAAACATATCTTAACTCGTTTTTGAATTCATCATGAAACCTTTTAGTAAATATTTCGCAAAGGTTTCAAAAACGTTTCTCTAAACATTTATGAAAAGGTTTATGATACGTTTCATCAAACTTTTCTTGAAATGTTTATGGAACCATTTAGAAATCTTTTTTGCTTCTTATTTGTCGCATTCATAAAGGCAGCTTCGAAAAGGTTTCTTGAAAACTTTCAGAAGATGTTTCTTAAATATTTCCAAAACATATCTTGATTCATTTTTATATTCACCATGAAAGTTTTAAGTAAATATTTCTCAACCGTTTCAAAAATGTTTCTCTAATCATTTCCAGCCAGATTCACTAAGAAGGTTTAAGACTTCAACCTGATCTAGTTGCAATGAAAAATATATCTTCTAGTCGACCAGTTTTGTTATGCTTATGATAATGTCATAATTTATGACATATGTCAACAAATAAACGATTATATAGGGATATTAAGGACAAGAGCCTTGCAATGAAGCCTTAAAATATGTAAGAAAACTCGTTGTATCCCGAAAATAAATAAAATTTTCCATTTTGCCTGTTCAGTAGTAAAAGAAAATGATTTTTTATGCTTGTATTTTTAGGGTTTAAAACTTGCTTCATTTATTGTTAATCTTGTCAGTTTAAACACTCTGCTGTCAATTTAGAACGGTTTTAAAGTTAGACCATGTTAGTGAATTCACTGAAATCTTCAATGAAATATTGTCTCAATGTTTTCGTCACATTTCACGGAACACTATATTTTAACGTTTTGGGTTTATTTCTGAAATGTTATAGAAAGTTTTTGTAAAGATTTCACTGAAACCTTCAATGGAAATGTTTTATCCATATTATTGAAATGTTTACGAAATATTCATAGAAACGTTTTAGTGAAATTTTTCTTGAAACATTTCGTCTTATGTGGGTAAATGTTACTTTGATTCTTACCTGATAATTCTTCTGGAATTTTTTCGTCTTCGTAAAAACTCAAACTTTGAGGTCGGGATTCTGTAAAGTGAGAGTGTTTGATGACATCCCGTTTCATTTCCGATTCTATTAGAGAGAGAATTTTTGTGTTTATTTGAGTTTCTCCGTCGACAGAAATATCCCTACTTGGAGTATGTACAACTGAAAAATTATAGAATAATTATTAGAAAATTATTAATTAAATAAAATAATTTTTTTTAAAATAAAGTTAAACAGACTTTAAAAATTTGTACTAAAATTTAAAAAAAAAATTAAAATTGTATTATATTTTAATTAACATAATAATTTGAAATTTATTTGTTTACTTAGTACTTTTTTGAGATCGGCGCCATAGTAATTAAAAGGATTATTTTAAAATTAATTGTAAGTAGATGATTATTTTTAAGCTTCTTCATTTTTTGAAGAGACATGGCTCTAGCAAATTTTTTCTATATGTATTTTGACCCCCTGATTACGAAGATCGAGGGGGATGCTCGAAAAATAGTCAAAATAATTGTTAATAAGTAAAATTTTTTGTAAAATTAAAATTATTTTCTCTTTCTGGCCGATTCTGAGCGAGAAGTTGTCGTCGAAACTTGTATAATCACCCTGTAAATATATCTTTGATAAGATGCTAAGAGATGGCGCCACCGGCATTCGGAAAAAAAGGAACAAGAGGTGATTTTGGAGAACGGCGCATCGAATAATAAAAGCGTGAGTTTTAAACTTTTATTTTGAAGAAGTTTTATTTATTTGTTTTATTATTGTTTAAAAGTGAATCAATAAAAAGTTACGACTGGGTGGGAGTGTTTAACTTCACTAATATTCCTATAAGTGAGTCTAATTGTTAGCTTGAGCTAGCTGGCGCCCAAGAACAAGAAATTAAAGGAAAATCGTAGACAAAGTGTCTCTACTACACACAACAACCATAAAAAACTATAACATTTTTTTAGATGACCATGGTCCCCATTAATAAATAGGCAATTACAATAACCTGAATTAATAAAAATAATTTCTGTTTTTCCATAACTGAAGAAGACACTCTGTGTTGAAAGAATTGTTATGAATAATGTAATATAGTGGAAATTCACGATTACTTTTTTTGTGTTTAACATTTTCCCACCAATTAGGCACTGTGATTAAGTTGTAGGGAAACAGATTTAGGCCCGGAAAAGAAGCGATTTGAGAGGTAAAAATGACTTTAATACTGCCTGTGGTCTGATTGAAGACATAGATAGGGGAAGGTAGTAGAAATGAGGTCTCATCTCGTGTCTCAACAAGTTTTGGTTGGAACATTGTTTTTTTTTTTTAACAAATAGGTCGAAAAATGATTTTTCCCCAGTTTTTTTGATTTTACCGAAAATCTAAGGGATTTAGAGAAAAATGTTCCACTAACGAATTGTGCGTTTTGAAAATATCTTTAAAATGCGTTTTTGTTTATCCAAATTAGTCTGTAAACAAAAAAGTTATTGCAAAGTAAACATTAAAAATGGCTTAATTTTCAATGGTTAATAACTTTCTTAATATCTATTGAATTGTTTTCAACTTTTACCAGAATGTGAGTTTTAAAGTGCTTAAAAAGTATGCGGAAGTTGGGCGCTGTCGGTCCAATAGTTTTTGTAAAATTGCAATTGTTTATTAGAAAAACGAAAAAAAGTGACTATTTTTGATTGGCTGTACCGTCGTCTAGGAAACTGCTACAGAGTTCTGTCAGTGCTCATTCTCTTCGTAAAGACTTAAGCTATCATGTAGTAAAAAAAATGGATATTTTTCATATTTTGTTTATGCAAAATCGTCATGAAGATATGGGTAGTTTTTCGCTTATAAATAAATTAATTGACAATCGCATTTTTCGTCCGATTTATTAATGAAGCATATCATTAAAAGCTGGTAAAAAAACACTATTTTGAAAAAAAAAAGTTGATGAAAATGACATTGTACAAACAAAATAAATGAATATGTCTTAATTGTTTCGTATTTATAAAAGATAATTTAAGGTGTATTATTTATGTATTTATAATGACTTTTTTCTTTCTGTGTAATAATAGACAATAAATATTAATACATATGTGACAAATTATTTAAAACGTGGTTGTCTTGTGTAATATAATTTCAAAAATTCCTAGACTCCTGAAAAATATTGTAGTATTTTGTATAATTGATCACCTGTATATGCTATTGAATATATTATGCAAGAATATTTATCATTTATATGTTTTCATATTAGTAAATTCAAAAATTTTTCTTCATTTTGCTACATTTATAAAATATACGTTATTTAATGATAATTATGATTTAATGGATTATTGTATAACTTTTAATACAACCTTATTTTATAACAATAACATTATTCAAGAAATGTTATTTCAATACAATAATAAGAAAATTCAAATTTTAGCACATTAATAGTTCATATATATGTAATAAAAGCAAAAAATGCGAAATCTTGAAAAATATAATTTTTTGGGGGTAGGAGGGGGCTGAATATAATTGTTCATAAAAGTAAATATATATATATATATATATATATATATATATATATATATATATATATATAATAAAGTATGTAATCGTTTTCAATGAAAAAACATGTAAAACAAATAAAAAAAAAATTAGATGTAAAAAATTCAAATTTGGGGGGGGGGGGTGGAGAAGGTTGAACATGTGCCCAATATTATTTTTTCGATGAGCTACCCCAAAAAATCAAAGAATGAAAGCTCTACGTTATTTAGAAGCGGAGATATTACTAATTTTTCAAGCGCGCGTCGATTTGAAGACGCGCTCTCACTTTGTACTCGGTGAGATTGATGTTTTCATATTAGTAAATTCGAAAATTTTTCTTCATTTTGCTACATTTATAAAATATACGTTATTTAATGATAATTATGATTTAATGGATTATTGTATAACTTTTAATACAACCTTATTTTATAACAATAACATTATTCAAGAAATGTTATTTCAATACAATAATAAGAAAATTCAAATTTTAGCACATTAATAGTTCATATATATGTAATAAAAGCAAAAAATGCGAAATCTTGAAAAATATAATTTTTTGGGGGTAGGAGGGGGCTGAATATAATTGTTCATAAAAGTAAATATATATATATATATATATATATATATATATATATATATATATATATATATATATATATATATATATATATATATATAATAAAGTATGTAATCGTTTTCAATGAAAAAACATGTAAAACAAATAAAAAAAATTAGATGTAAAAAATTCAAATTGGGGGGGGGGGGGGGGTGGAGAAGGTTGAACATGTGCCCAATATTATTTTTTCGATGAGCTACCCCAAAAAATCAAAGAATGAAAGCTCTACGTTATTTAGAAGCGGAGATATTACTAATTTTTCAAGCGCGCGTCGATTTGAAGACGCGCTCTCACTTTGTACTCGGTGAGATTCAGTTACCCCCTCCAACTTACCTTATCTGGCGTCCAGCATGTACCCTCAGTTTAGCGATCTCCTGAAGGGTTGATTGTGTATAAATTAACCTCAATTGAATGATTTCATATACTTTAGGCTCTTATTAATGAACTGGAAAAAATTCAGCTCTTAATGTAAATAAACAATTGCGCTGTGATTTTTTGAAAAAAAAATTGCTAACTCGGCTCCTATTGGTCGTAGAGACTTTTTTTTTTAAAATTCTTGTTTTTTATCAGTTTTTCAATGATATGCTTCATTAACAAATCGGACAAAAAATGCGGTTGTTAATTAATTTATTTATAACGAAAAACTACCCATATCTTCATGACGATTTTGCATAAACAAAATATGAAAAATATCCACTTTTTTTACTACATGATAGCTTAAGTCTTTACGACGAGAATGAGTACTGACAGAACTCTGTAGAAGTTTCCTAGGCGACGGTACAGCCAATCAAAAATAATCACTTTTTTCGTTTTTCTAATAAACAATTGTAATTTTACAAACACTATTGGACCGACAGCACCCAACTTTCGCACACTTTTTAAGCATTTTATTACTCACATTGTGGTAAAAGTTGAAAAATAAGCCATTTTTAATGTTTAATTTGCAATAACTTTTTTGTTTACAGACCGATTTGGACAAACAAAAACTCATTTTTCTCTAAATCCCTTAGATTTTCCGTAAAATTCAAAAAACCGGGGAAAATTATTTTTCGACCTATTTGTTAAAAAAAACAGTGTTCCAAACAAAATTTGTTTTGACACGAGATGAGACGTCATTTCTACTACCTTTCCCTATCCATTTCCGCAATCAGATCGCAGGCAGTATTTAAGTTTTTTTAACACTCCGTTTCGTGGGGTAATTGTAGCTCTTTATAACCGAGGACATCGTAAACACGTATCGCACGACTTCTCAGGAGAATTCAATCTACGGTAATGAATATTTGAAAAAGTTACCAAGGGACTAAAAATTTCGTATGAAGACGTTTTTTGATACTTAATCCTACGCGAAATCGCACGCATTCTAAAAACGTGCTTACTAAATGTAAGACAAAGTAATATTAATTCGAAAACTTTTCTTTTTTATATTATCATTTTTAGTTTGATAATAACAGTTAGCTCAAAATAATTCAGTTGTAATATTGATATCCGAATCTCCTTTCTTCTTTTACTATTGCGTAAACAGAGACAATAGAATATTCATTTACCTATATTTAGACATAATTAGATATAAAAATTTAATAAGATACTAATTTAGCTCTGAAACTTACCACTATAATTTTCATTCTTATCGCTCTTGGGCACATCCAAATTATCTTCAGAGTTCGCATAATCATTATCCGAACTTGTCGCAGATTTAATTTGTTTATGCACTTGTGCCACAATTTCTTGCTTCATATTTTCTTCCCTTTGTTTGTGTTTTCTCGTCCGTGGCGACAACTTAACCGTATTGCTCATTGTGAATTTTCTGTAAATTCACCCACGCAATATGGTATCGATCGAACACTTTCGTAGGGTCACGACCTTTTCCTTATAGTTTTTACTACACTACAGTTTTTAAAACACAACATTTTAATGTATTTGTTTTTTCTGGGTCATCGATTATTACATTTAAAACCATAACCATCTGGAGTGGAGTAATTATGGAAGCGTCCAAAACGCTGCGGAGAGAAAAACAACTGAAACGCTTACGTGCGGGCGCACGATGGTGCGCAGGTTCGCTCCACTTTTTTAGCCAGGATTAGAAATACTTGTTGATGTCAAAGGTCGTCCAATAACGGGTATTTTTTTGGTAAGTTTGCGTGGTCAGGAATAAGAAATACAAATTTCTGTTGGAGCTCCTGACAGGAATCTTAATGTATAATGGAAAATTGTATTTTTAATTTTACTTTTAGAGAAAAACACAATAATTCCTATAAAATCAAGATCTTAAATTCGAAATTTCTGTTCAAGTATCTTTCTTACCTATGAATATCTTGAATTTATAAGAGGGGTAATCGTAATATTGTGATGCCCCGAGACTAATTTTATTTTTCAAAGAAGTTAATAAATTAAAAATATTAAAAATATTTCACAAGCAAAAATTTATCCAAGTTTATAAAAGGAAAAGTCGGATTAAAAATCTGTTTTAAATAGTACAAGTATTTATTTAAAAATTCAACAAAAAAAAACTTTATTAAATTTAAAATAATTTAATTTAAAAAACTGAAGTTTAAAAGTCAAAAATAAAATAATAAAAAGTTCTAAAATATCAAAATAAATCCCATTTTGTTGTACTGAACCGGATTAAATAAAATTCAAACACTTTTAGAATCAGCATCACTACATAGTATAAAACAAAGTCGCTTTCTCTGTCCCTATGTCCCTTTGTATGCTTAAATCTTTAAAACTACGCACCGGATTTTGATGCGGTTTTTTTCAATAGATAGAGTGATTCAAGAGGAAGGTTTATATGTATAATAACATCCATTAAATAGTGGAGAAATACTGTTATTTTTGAGGTTTCTAATGTGATGTCGTTAATTATCATATTTTTTTCCGCTTACATTGCAAACGCAGGCTGAACCCTACGAGATTTATCAAAATAATGTACTAATTATTTGTACACATTGAAAAGGTCTACAGAAAACTCCGCGATGGTATATGTCTATCTCTCATGGATATCCCACAATAACATTTTTTTGTCATTTACTTTTTACGACAAATAATGGCAAATTTTGAAGCGATTTTAACCAATACAGCATTAATCCTTATCCAATTAAATAGCTTAAATACATTGTTGATTTAATATAGATCTATATGGTCCTTTACAGCACAAGATTTAAATGAATATTTTCGAAGATATTACAGATTTAAAATTGCGGGAAGTAGCGCTTGCGGCGGTACTGGCCGACCGGGGCGGCCTATAAATAGCGCGTCGGAGGCCGATGTAATAATTGTTGTAAAAATAAAATAAATAGTCACAGTTTTTCTGTAGTGTATTTAGTATCAGCATTGCACCCGTGCGAAGCCGGGGCGGGTCGCTAGTCTGAAATAAAATTGAAATTTTTTCAAGTTCAATTTTTAATAACAGAAATCGACCGACCGCTGGTTCTCGCATTTATAAAATAAAAGGATTTAAAACATTCCGGTGTGGAGTCTTCGAATCCCGTGCCTTTGACGTCAATAGAAGTCGCGTGATCCGCAGGTGTTCTTTTGCTTATGTTGCATTCATGAGATTCTAAGTACGCAGATTTAGGATGGTAGGCGATCAAATTGTTTACACATTCCTTCACGAAATTCTCTGGCTAGCAATTAACTGCTGTCAGTAATTAATTAAGAAATATTATTTATTGCTGTTTTTCGCCGAGATTTCTAGCCAAAAGTCACGTTCCACTTATAAAGCAAATTCTTAAGCTGCCAGGTTTTAATTAAAAATATTGATTTATGTATATTTTTCGCAAAATCAGCTAGCCAAGACACGTACACAGAAAAAAAGTCCCGTAGATCGCGACGTCACTAAGTGATATAAATACAGCCCGAATTTATTGCAAGAGGCAGTGTGATCTCAATCTTGGAAAGAGTTAGTTTAAAAAGTACTTAGACAGTGCCAGTAGAGCGTTTCGCAGTACGGTGAAAAAAAATTGTTTTAAATACGATTTTAAATATAATTCTCACAGTAAAAATTCTAAGTGTTTTGTAGTCTAGTAAACAGTCAATATGGGGTTTAAAATGGGGTAAACCAAATTTTTAGCTCGCCCTGCGTAGCCGCGACGTGTGGGTAAGAGAAATGCGGACTATAAAATATAGTAACTAGTAGGAAAGTGAGCGTTTTTTCTAATTTTAATTTTGTTAAAGATAATATAGAAGAAAATGATAGTTGCTCCCTAATTAAGTTAAATTATCGTTGATTTCTTTTTGTAAACTAGTGCCGCTCGTACATAATTTTAATAAAACTTGAACTAAAAAGGCTATCAGTGTTTTAATGGTAGAAAAGAGTTTATAAAAAAGTTCAAAGCAGTAGTAAGTACTCTAGGACCTCGTCCCGCTGAAGACGCTCTAGCCCTTCGAGAAGTTGGAAAAACTATATGAAAGAAGAAATAAAAGAGGGACTAGGCGTTACAATATTATTATATTTACCACTGTATGATAACTATGGAAGGAAAAATTTATTTGATGTAGTGTTATAACACAACAGTATCGTTATAGGCTAGAGCATAGATGCCATTTTCTCCGGATTAGTGTACTCTTTGTACGAAAAAATTAAACCAACATCTCTCTCCTTCATGTTACTTTTACTTAATATTAAAGTACCGTTTTAAAAATTAAAACACCACCAAATGCATTAGAAAATTGTTTATTATGAGTTAGAAAATTTACATAGAAATCAATAAGTAATAAAGAAATTAATAATCCGGAAGCCCAGTGGGTTTTCCTAGTCCATGAAGAGATATGGCCCCACCAAAGTTTTTTTACATGTATTTTGACCCTTGATGGTCAGGACATTTGTTATAAACAAAAAACAATTTTTTAATTGATAACAATTTCTTTGTTTATAACAACTTATCTGCCATTTTTCGGGGATCCATCCTTGGTATTCGTAATCGGCTATGAGAGCCCATTGGGTTACCATACTACTGGCTCTCGTTTAGGCCGTATGGTCTTTGCTCAACAAAACAACAACGGTAGGAACACAATGAGAATAATATAGGGAGGAAGAAATTGATTTATTGTTTACGGACATTAAAATACCTTTTATATGAAAACAACTGAAATCTATATCCCCTTTATCATTAAAGTTAGTTAGATTAAATATTGATGTTGCGGTAGCATTACTTCAGAATGCCAGGAATAATAATTAAACAATAGGCCATTCTGAAAAGGTGCTGTCGAAGCGTGAAATATTCTTAATTGAATAAGTATAAATATAGAGGATTGTTTAACATTTTTCCCATTATATATCCGTAAATCTCAATCTTAAAACTAAATGCTATGGGATATAATTTGTTCGTAGGATTTTTTTTTTTGATCCATGCTCTTCCAATTATCGAAATATGCAAATTTACATTGCAAAAAGATATTTTTTCAAGCCAGCGACAAGTAGCGTTAAACCCAAACAATGTTTTTAACCTTTAGGAATATTAAATTTCGCATTTCAACAAATAAATGCTTCAAGAAATGTTTCAGACCGATTAAATAGTTTTTGAATAATAATTTTTTAATCCAGCTTCATAACCCCATTGGATTTTAATAGATCGAACAATTAGAAAAACCTAGGGAGTTTTTTGAAACCCACTCTCTTGCTTTTGCTTATAACCAAATTAAATAACTCTCTTAGTGATGAACGAAACGTTTTGAAATATATATATATATATATATATATATATATATATATATATATATATATATATATATATATATATATAAATGAAGGTATTCAAAAAGATGCTTCGTTTAATGAAAGATTCGTCCCGATCCGATTAATAGCTTACAAGATATAACTTTTTATTTTAGGTGGTTTAGCCAAAAATATAGCTTGACTTTAAAGTTAGTAAGCTATTAATTGGGTCGGGACAAATTTTCCGTTAAACGAAGCGCCTTTCAGAGTTCTTTCAACCTGAATTAATTTAATAACATTTTGTTCAATAATCGCAGAGTTAATCAATTTGTCTATAAGCTAAAAAGAGGGTGATTTTCAATAAATGTCTTGGCTTTCCCAATTATTCGATCTCCAAAAATCCAACCGGATTTCTAAATTTGAATCGTTTTATATATATATATATATATATATATATATATATATATATATATATATATATTGTCGTATTATTCAACATCTTACCACCATCCTTCGGTCAGATTTAACTTCAAATAAGAGATCCGAACATAATAAGTGCGACGACGGGCGGGTGTCTGAGAAGGTGTCAGTCGGAATCCCACTGACGAGTCCTACGACTAGTGATGTGAGAATACGTATTAAAATAACCGAACAATTCGAATAGTAACTTAATCGTATTAAACCGAATAGTTCTTTGGCATCCGGAATGCGGAATTCGGAATGTGATGTGCTTCGGTTCTATTGAAATAAATGGAAACATAGTGTCAGAATAAGAATAATTTCATCCTTGTTTCGTTTATAGTAACGCATAAGTATGTCTTGGTCTTCGGAGCGACAAGAAAACGAAGATCGATTGCTACGAACGGTGCTCGTTTCATTCGTATTAGTTCGTACTGTTTCGGGTGATGTGGGAATACGTATTGAAATAACCGAGCAATATTCGAATAGTAAATTAATACGTATTAATTTAGACACTTTCCTGGCATACGGAATGTGATGATACCGATGATTTTTTATATAACGAACGATGCCCGATGGAAACGGATGTCACGGACGCTGCGGCATCGAATACACTTGTTCGTTCACCAGTGCTGGAGATGATTATTATTCTATTATTTTAGGTGCAAGTACTTTTGATGACGCAGAGCATAAAAATATATTTTAAAGTTATAAAATAAAAATTCATATATATATATATATATATATATATATATATATATATATATATATATATATATATATATATATATATATATATATCACTACATAGTATAAAACAAAGTCGCTTTCTCTGTCCCTATGTCCCTTTGTATGCTTAAATCTTTAAAACTACGCACTGGATTTTGATGCGGTTTTTTTCAATAGATAGAGTGATTCAAGAGGAAGGTTTATATGTATAATAACATCCATTAAATAGTGGAGAAATACTGTTATTTTTGAGGTTTCTAATGTGATGTCGTTAATTATCATATTTTTTTCCGCTTACATTGCAAACGCAGGCTGAACCCTACGAGATTTATCAAAATAATGTACTAATTATTTGTACACATTGAAAAGGTCTACAGAAAACTCCGCGATGGTATATGTCTATCTCTCATGGATATCCCACAATAACATTTTTTTGTCATTTACTTTTTACGACAAATAATGGCAAATTTTGAAGCGATTTTAACCAATACAGCATTAATCCTTATCCAATTAAATAGCTTAAATACATTGTTGATTTAATATAGATCTATATGGTCCTTTACAGCACAAGATTTAAATGAATATTTTCGAAGATATTACAGATTTAAAATTGCGAGAAGTAGCGCTTGCGGCGGTACTGGCCGACCGGGGCGGCGGCAGCGTGCCTATAAATAGCGCGTCGGAGGCCGATGTAATAATTGTTGTAAAAATAAAATAAATAGTCACAGTTTTTCTGTAGTGTATTTAGTATCAGCATTGCACCCGTGCGAAGCCGGGGCGGGTCGCTAGTATATATATATATATATATATATATATATATATATATATATATATATATATATATATATCCAAAAAAAAGTTTTATTAAAGAAATTAAAACAAAATATATATCATAAAAACATATAAATTTAACGTTAGTTACAAAAACATATCTTAAATTGTTTTTAATAAATGAAATAATCCAAGATGGTTTTCTTTGAAAATAATATGTAAAATATATAAACAAAACAATAATTTTGAACTTAGGTAGAAGTGGTACGTCGTTTTCGCAAAATTTCTTGCTGCTGACTTCCGTTCATAGTTAAAAGAATTAAAGAGCCAGGATTATTTTTTAATTCTGTGGATTGGCTTATACATGGAATCTCATCTTGGTAAAAAAAACTTCAGGGATATTTTTTACTGCTTGGAGTTTAACAAAACCTGAAATATGAACTTGAGTCTCATCGGTAATATTATTTTTATTCATTTCTTCATGGTACAAAAGTGGACGTATTTCAGAAATATATATTTTTTTAAATTACGAATAGTATTAAAATATTTTAATTTTCGATTACACAACCGACATAGGGGAAATTTACTATTTGATGAATTGACAAAAAAAAAACGATTGATTTTTGTGCGGGAGCCATGATATAAAACCTAAACTTTGAGGCGGCGCCTATGTCTAAAGTTTTACTAAACCACTGTTGTCCAATTCTCTATCTAGAGCCGCGAGGAGTTCGATTCGTATTAATTCGTAATGTTTCGTCAACATTCCACAATTCGTATTGTTAAACAATCCGAATATTACATTCATCCGCATCCGTATTATTCGAATATCAAAATCATCCGAATATTTACAACACTACCTACGACTGGCACCGGGACGAAACACCCACAGAATTTTTCCACGAAGCGCAAATTAGAGCCGCCAGGGGTCGGCCTAACTGCAACAATATATATATATATACATATATATATATATATATATATATATATATATATATATATATATATATATATATATATATATATATATATATATATATATATATATATATATATATAATTGGCAACGACTTGAAACCACTGACCTCTACTATGGACCCCTACCCTTGTTGACTGCTAAAGCCAAAAAATGGCAAACCATGGGCGAAAAAATGCGTTTCTGCACATCGGGCGCCAGTCATATTTTTGGACGTTGATCAGATAAGGGCATGCCCATAAGCGACTTTCTATTATCGATCCGTTGTTTCGTAGCGCCATCCGTAAACAGCACAGTATTGGCTCAACGCCATTTTTGTGTTTATTTTTGCTCTGTGAGTTGCGTGCGATTTCAACGGATTTATAGCGTTTTAAGTGATTTATTTTATTTGTTTTTGTGTTTTTATTTAATATAATGGAATTGTACATATTTTATTTGTTTTATTTTCCTTTTCCTCTATTTTTCGTATAACATTAAATTTCCAAAACATGTAGTATGATATATTTTTAGCACTTTCCAAATGATTACCAAAAGATAAACTGAACTTTTAAGCAATCATTTCTTAAAAAAAATCTGAAAATTCGCACCAAACCATAGAATAGTTTATTCTATCATAGGAAAAAAGTACATTCATCAATATGTCAAGAAATGGTACAATTTCCCCATCTATTACATTACTTACATAAATAAAAACATACATCCTCAAAATGAAGTTGGAATATTTTAAAACATACATATATAACAATTATTATAATGCATTATTATTTTGTATATACATAAAATATTTCAGTACAAGGTTTATACTTTAACCAGAATCGGCTATTGGCGCTATAATTTCTAAGCTCTGTTTGCAGTTGCTAATTTGCACAATGTCTATATTCTTGCATAACTTCACCCACCTTCTATTTAACCGATGTTTCCACCCAGCTCAAATGTTTTTTTTTGTTCTGCAGCCATTCTATCATTTATTATTTTGTATGTCTGAAAATTGAGGACATGACGTTAAAAAGCGTTGTTCATTATTAATACTGGTTTTGGAAGTAAATTCAGATTAGTTATGTCCATACTCATTTTATGAAATTGTCATGATTCATTTGGTCATGGCAATCCCCACTTTGAAATCGTCAAATTAAAAATTCATTAATATGTTAACAAAAGCGAAATATTACGAAATAAGTGAGATGTGAATTTCTTTTGTTGGTATTTTTTTATTCCCCCCAGCTATGATCTTGTTTATTTATTTTATTCATTTTCATCATTTTCTCGAAAAAATTAATACGATGAGAAAATATATGCTCCGTTCACCGTTACGGCAGAAAAATATTATTATATAAAATTATTTTTAAATCCTGCATATCTGTTGACAAACCCATTTCGTATCAATATTTTCTTAAAAAATGAAAAAAAAAAGATAAGGAAAAGAAGGTCATTATTTTTTAATAATTAGAGAATAAATTGCCGGACCTTAAAAATGTTAATTATTCACTCCCACCCTACAATAAGAAAGTTAACGCACAAAGATGGAAACAATAGATTAGAGAAATAGTAAGATACATTTTTTTCCCAATTTTACTTTCGCAGTATAAGAAATGACTAAACTAACTCCCATCGGTAGACACTGACCCGATTATTCCCTTCAGCTTTAGATATTATTTGTGCCTATATGATGTGACTCCCAGAACAAGAAAGTTACATGACACCGACTTCTTTACTAAAGATTGCAACCACGGTTGCAACTTTGATAACTTGCTTGATTTAGACACCATTTATGACTAATTGAACTAATAAAAAGATTTTCGAAGTTCGGTCCTGTCGATGGTCACCTGATCATTTTGTAGTGCGCATGCCGACATCTGATCTACGATGTTTACATTTTATTGTTGTAAATTTGCCGTTTTTGGAACTAAACTTTGCGGATCTAATAAATATTTTATCTATGCTTGAAACCGGTTAAAAGTTTGAAAAAAGTTCAAGCTGGATTTTATAATTGCTAAATTCAAATCGGTGATCGTCGGAATCATAGACATAGTGTCGGAATATATGGTTTTGACATTCGTAGGTTTTGGGTTTAGGCAAATATTATTATAGCTAACGCAATATAGCTAACGCAATATAATAATCTTTGATTTAGGTTATGAACAAAATATTTATTTATCTTTGTATACGTATAAAGAAAATTAAACAAGCTATCGTTGCTTTAAATTCAATTTATTACAATATGTTATACAAATTTTTAAAATATTTCTCAAGTAGTGTTTAAAATAAAGGGGTAGGCTTAAAATTAGTTTTAAAGGCGCTTCACTTTCGATTCGGCTTGAAGCCATCGATATAAACGCAATGATAATAAAATAATTATAACACATTTTTCTAACATTGGTTTATTTTGCAGTGTTTGTACGTCGAGTTGGATTAACAAATTACTATACATAAATTATTTGATTGATCAGGTATTTTTCTATTATGCAACAAACAACTTATTTTTGATAATTTGTGCTTTAAAATGAACACTTATGAAGGTATTATGAAAGAAAGAGTTAAAAAACGTCAATATTTTACAACGAAAGATTGAAAATACCACTCATCTCTGGTATAAACATATGTGGTATTCAAAAGTGTTGTGAGTTGATTCCGGTGAAAATTACTACATAGTAAATGCTCGTCTTTTCGGATGCACTACCGCCTCTCCGAATAATAAGAGTGGGGGCATCATTTCTTGAAAATGAGTCATTCATAAAACTGAATTAAAGCAATGAAATACGTAGTAGCGGCACCAACTAACCCCAATAATACACCTGGTTGAATGTCAAAAAAATCTATTGCTGTAAAAGTAATACGATTTTTGGAGATATAAATCCATAATGCCTGAAGTTCTTTGTATTCAAAAGAAGAGTGTGGGTACTTTTCTTGCAACTGATAGCATGTGGTTATAAGGTCTTGATTTCTTTTTGATACTTCTACACATGTCAATGAGATTATAGTCGGTGGTATCTAAAAAACAACATGCGATATGCAATTTCAAAAATACTAGATCTGATCAAGTGCATGTCTAACACGGATTACATTAGGGTTCTAGCTTAGATTAATAAAAAGAGAGGATGCCATGAAGTTTATTACTATATTTAAGCGGCAACCATTTTATATGTCGCAAACTTCGAACATACCCCTGTAGAAGTAGCATAACGTCAGAACTAGGGCCCGGTTGTTTGAACGCTGAATAACGTAATAATATTTTTATTTATATTTAAAAAAGTGTTGATAAACAGCAGATATTTAATTTCGTGGTACAGACATGCCGATTTTATGCTATCCTTTTCTAATTGCATTATTTAAACGAGTATCATCGGTACGTCCTTCGAACATACCCCTGGGTACGTCAATTCTAAAAACAAAGTATGAATATATGGTTGCCTAAATTTTTATTATTGTTATTTTCAATATGTAAACAATCTAACAATATTTACCGATAAAAATAAGTTTTTAAATCCTCTTTTTGTTAATATTAATTGTAAACTTCGCATTTATAGTAATTTCTAACACTTAAAAACACCGAAAAAAGTCACGACAAGCAATTAAACTGAAAGACAAGATAAGTAAATATGTTTATGTCTGTCAAACATCAAAAAAGCGTCTCCCCCACCGACCATAAATAGCCTTCAGACAAATCTATTGTTGTTTATATCTAGAGTATGATCGAAGGTCGCAAACAAAGGATTGGATTATAAATGGTTTTTAGTGTTCTTATAAGTAAAAAGTTGCAGTGCTTGATAAAAAGAGTAAACAATATTATGGTGAATAGTTCAGGTTAGTTCAGGTTAAAAAAGCTCGGGGTTACTTTTCCCAGGTAAAAAGGATAATGGCGTTTTAAGTTTTTTTCATGGAATTATACATATTATTATATGTAAACTATTTTTGCACTAATTAATAAATTTTGTGGTTGCTAATAGCACCAACTTTACAAAAAAAAGTTCTTAGAAAAACTTAAAAGAGAATATAAAATTTCATAATCACGATGTCACGAAGATAGAAGTAATTTTTATTTCATAGAAAAAAATTATATATTTTGGACGAAACTGATGCAGTGGAATCAAAGACGGCGCTGATAATATGGTGAACAAAAAAAATAATTTTGTCTGATTTTTTCCAGTACGGTGGTCGCAGATAACGAATCTAAAATTACTTTTAATAAAATTTTTATAAAAAAAATTGAACCGCTCTGCTCTAAAAAATGAAAATAAGTATAAATTTATATATGAAATTGAAATTTTTGAAGTCGGCGCCAAACTAATACCTGACAAAATGTGATTCGCATAAACAGATTAAAAATACTTTATTTGTAATTGCTTTCTAACCATAATTTGTATATATTAGTAGTTATTTATTTCATTTAGAAATAATTTGGCGCCGACTTTAAACATTTCAATTTCATATATAAATTTATAATAGTTATTTTTCACATTTTAAAGCACTTTTAGAAGTCGGTTCAATTTTTTTTATAAAAATTTTATTTTTAGTTTTGATTTCATTATGATACCCATAAATTATTTGAACTAAGTACCAATCGAGATCAGTGTATCTGTACTCCAAGGTGGCAAAAAAGTACCCATTTTACCCAAAGTTTTAAATCACCCTAAAATGAACCACTAAAAATCCTTTGATTCTTAGGGTGTCCAAATACGAATGAACTTATGTCAAACACATATTTAGTCTGCCATAGTAAATCCACTATCTTAAATTTCAAATTAATTTTAGATTGATAACATAGGCCCCAAAACCTTCCAATGTCGATATCTAAAGAACTTGAGACGTAAATATCTTAGCCCTGCATATTGAGTTTGTATACGCCCCAATAACCCCGCAACATTAATTTTAGACAATGTAAACATATTGTATCTTATCAACCTAATAGTTATAAAAAATTAACTTCATATTCGTAATACATGACCCCGAAAACCCCCTAATCTTAAAAAATTCGAATAAGGTAAAATTTTCAACCCATCATATTGGATAATCTAATCTAAATCTAAACCCTTCAAGCCCCCTAGTATCAATTTTGAATGAAATCTAGAAATTTTCATTTTCTAGACCGTCATATTGCATCTGACGTATTAGATTTTCTTGAAATAATTTTATATTCGCTACTATTTACATCCTCAAAAACGATTCAGACCTACCTTTGAACAAAATTGAAAGATGTCAATTTTTTTCTCCGCTATATTGGATTCGCCATATTGAATCATGAAAAAATACTTTTAAATTCATAATTTACACTCTCAACAATCTCTTATATCAGTTTTGGAGAAAATCGAAAAATGTAAAATTTTCAGGACGCCTTATTGAATCCGCCAGAGTCAGGTTTTCAAAAAATATTTTAAATTTGTGATTAACACTAACAAAAATCCCTCAATACTGATTTTAGACAAAATCGAGAGATGTAGAATCTTTAATCCGCCATCTTGGAGTTTTTATCCGCCATATTTAATTTTTTTTTAAATAATTTCAGATTTGTAATGTGCGATTCCAAAAACTTCCCCATATCAATTTTGAAAAAATCGGACAAATTTTTTTAAAATTAATTCCATATTCGTTGAGTACGACCCCGAAAATTCCCAGATACCAATTTTGGAGAAATTTCGACAAAATTAATTTTTTTGGCCTCCATATTTTCAGTGCCATCTTAAATTTTAATGCACCAGTTTCGTCCAAAAAAATATGGGACCACCGCAGCAACTTCCTGAATATAACGTAAAAAATTTCATTCAAACCGATGCCGCCGTCTTTTAGAAGTCGGTAAAAAATTTAATATAGAGGATCCAATATGCAGGACAAAAAAAAATTGTCAGATTTTCTCTAAAACGGATATGGAGTTCGGAGTTACACATAACGAATCTAAAATTATTTAAAAAAAATCCAACATAGCGGATCCAATATGGCAGACAAAAAAAATGCCCGAATTTCTGGTATGGGGAGTTATTGGGATGGCACATAACGAAAAAAATTCAAAATGGTGGATCTAATATGGATGACAAAAAAATTAGTTTTGTTCAATTTGCGAGGCGGAATTTTCGGGGTTGCAGATAACGAATCTAAAATTATTTTAGATAAATTCAACATGGCTGATCCAATATGGCGAATAAAAAAATTAATTTTGTCAGACTTTCTCAAAAATTGGTATGGGGGAGTTATGGGGTCGCATATAACAATTCTAAAATTATTTCCAAAAAAAAATCAATATGGCGGATTCAGTATGGCAGACAAAAAAAAAACAATTTTACCAAATTTCCTTGAAAATTGGGGTCGCACATATTTAAAATTATTTTAAGAAATTTCAATATGGCAGATGTAAATTTGGCGAAAAAAAAAAATTTGTTCAATTTTTACTAAAATTGATACAGAGGAGATTTCGCGCCCTTAAAATTTTGTATTTCTTGATTTTCTCCGAAATTGGTCTAGGATGGTTCTTGAAAGTGTAAATTACCAATTTAAAATTATTTTTAAAAGAATCAAACGGCGAATGCAATATGGCAGACTAAAAATTTAACTTTTTTCGATTTTGTTCAAAATTGGTACTGGATCGTTTTTGAGGATGTAAATAACGAATTTAAAATTATTTTTGAAAAACTTAATTATGTCAGATTCAATATGGCGATTTAAAAATTCAACATTTCCGTATTAAGTTCAAAATTGACACTAGAGGGTTTTGGAGGGTTTAGATTTAAATTAAATTAAGAGGTTAACATTTTTTTTTTCAATATGGCTGATTCAATGTGTTGGGTTGAAAATTTTACGTTATTTACATTTTTTTAAATTTATTATTAGAGGGTTGAAGTTAATTTTTTACAACTTAATATGACAGATGGGAGACAAAAATTTTATATTTTTTCGATTTTCTTTAAAATTGATATTGGGAAAGTTTAATATGCAGGATATATCGGACTAAAAAATTTACGTTTTTATGCCTTTGAATATTAGTGTTCGGAGAGTTTGGGGGCTTAGAGCTAATCTAAAATTAATTTAAAATTCAAGATTGCGAATTTACTATGACAGACTTAATATTTGATATGTACAATTTCATTCAAAACGATAAATTTGAGAATTCTCAGAATCAAAGAATTTTTAGTCGTTCAGTTTATTGTGGTCTACAACTTTGGATAAAATGGGTACTTTTTGCACCCTGGAATGAGTGTGAGGGACATTAATTTCGCGTAGTACTTAATTCAAAGAATTTATAATATAATATATATAAATGTTTATATAAAATTAAAATTTTTGAAGTTTGGCGCCAAATTATTTCTAAATGAACTATTAACATGAGATATATACAAACTACGGTAAGAAAGCCATTACAAATAAACTATTTTTCAAATTTTGTTTACAAATCACATTTTCATATAAAAATTTATACGTTATTTTTCACTTTTTAGCGTATTTTAGGAAGTCGGTTCATATTTTTATTTTCGTTTAATCTAAAAAATAAAATATATAAAAATTTGTTCTCTAAGATACTCCTCAGGATATGTGGCAAGTACTTTTTTTTCCTAATTTCAGGGTTCTGTAATAAGTGCTTTTTCTTTTCTTTTTCATTTTTCCTATATTATCTCACGATTTTTTTTTATCTGAAAGCAAATTGCAACACATTTTGTATTTTATAAATTAATAAACGCAATTTTCGTTGAAATTTTTCAGATTTTAAAAATCTACTGTTTCTACAATATTTAGTTTTAAGAAATAAATTTTAGATTCATAATCTATATCCTTAAAAATCCACCCGCTTCCAATTTTAGACAAACTTGAGAAATGTAACATTTTTAGTCCGCTATTTTTTAATTTTTGATTCGTTATTTCCGCCTTCACAAATTCCCTCATATTATAAGCGCCATATTGAATTTTACTGAACCAATTTAGGCCGAATTGATATGGAACTACTGCCACAAAAAAAAAATAGAAACACCTAAAGGATGAACCGATAGCATCGGGCATACGACAGGGGGACTCTCTGAGTCCATTACTGTTTAACATAGTAATGGACCAAATAATTGAGAACATCAAAAGAGCGGCACCAGGGTACAGAATGAATACCGGGGAAATAACAATAATATGTTACGCTGATGACGCCGTCATAGTCTCGGAAAATGAAGACGATCTCCAAAGACTTCTATTTGCATTCCACACCATAAGCAAGCAATTCAACATGAAAATATCCATCGATAAAACTAAGTCAATGTAATAAGCAAAGTGCCCTTAAGATGCAAACTAGTAGTGGATGACAAACCAATAGAACAACTCATGACCTTTAATTACTTAGGAGTTGAGATATCCGCAAACCAAGACAGATCAAGAGAAGTAAGAAACCAAGTAAACAAGGCAAATAGAATCTCAGGAAGCCTGGCGGATATAATATGGCACAACACATACATGAGCAAGGACGCAAAAACAAAAATCTACAAGACCTGTATTCGACCGATAATGACGTACGCAATAGAGACGAGAGCTGACAACACAAAAACAAAATCAATTCTAAGAACTGCCGAAATGAAAGTACTAAGAAGAATATCGGGATACACATTAAGAGATCACATACGCAATTCAACAATACGCGAGGAACATGGAATGCAGGATATAGTAAGATGGGGACGGAAGCGCAGAAGAGCCTGGAATGAGCACGTAGGAAGAATGGCGCAAAATAGGATAGCGAGAATCGCCCGAGATGGAACACCGGAAACCAGAAGACCAATAGGTAGACCACCTAAAAGGTGGAGATAGTCCTGGATTTCAATATCGAATGAAATGATTGATTGAGTTGGAAAAAACAGGCTGTAAGCCTATAACAAGAGGAAGAAGAAGAAGACTTTAAATGACTCTTTTTTGAATTTATAAATTGACTGAATCAGTAAAACAAAATTTGTTACTTACCGTTGCAACTAGGCATACTATAATACATACAGTTAGTTTGTCTGTTGCAGAGCCATGTTCGGTAATGCGGTTATTTTCATAAAAAAAATAACTGACATGTATAAAGGTCCACAAGATGTTTATTGTCACGTTTATAAAATTAAGTAAAATTTTTATTCCAAAAAAATCATTAATCAAATTTGCAGTTTCCATTAACTTTACATATATCCTCTTGGAGTTTTTGATAAGTGACACCGAATGTATTTTATTTGTATTTAAATTGTTTAAAGTTTCCTCCATATTAATTATTTTTTCCTTCACCTTTAAAACTACCAAATATACGGCTAAACTGTTTAAATTCTCATAGTAAGTACTCAAAGTTGATATAAGTAGGATGTACTGCGAAGCATTCCATTTCATTCCTATATAAATTAATGTTAATATTATATTGTGGCACAATATAAAATATGCCACACAATATATATTTTTCTTCGTTCCTAAAGAAATATCCCTTCCTTCTTTCAAAAGTTCTACTTCGTTTAGAAGTATGGTCCAATTTTTATTCCTGCAAATTACTTTTGAAGAAAAGCTTATTAACACGAAAAACATAGTGAACATTCTTAATATATCCACATATAAGAAAACATTATTTGCATGGGTGAAAATGATTGAATGAATGAAAATAAATACTATATAATTTACTATTATTGTGGTCATTTGGACAATTACGTTCAAAAGGTAAAAAAGGGATTGTTTTTCATTATTATGGTACGAATAATCTGGTAAAATACAGCAGAATTGTAAGTATCTAAAAATATATTTTATTATTTTCATTGCGTCTAAACAGGACCACACACTGACACGTGTTATATTAACTTTAACTAATATGATGTTAGTGTTATTTAGGGTTTTATTCAATAGTCAGTTAATAAACTAAATGCATTTAAATATTGATATTGTTGCTTTTATTAATATATGAAAAGCTATAGAAATTTTTCATTGTAGCATAATTAAGTAATTGAAAATATTGATTGGATCTTGTCGCTGGTATTTACTTTTTTAACGGGCTTCGAAAAAGGATGTTTGAACACAGTTTTTTTTTATGTATTTTTACTTATTGATTACGAATATTGAGTGTTTTTTCCTGAAAAATGGTCAGGAAATTTATTATTAACGCCGAAAAATCGTAAATAATTTTTGAAGTAGAAATTTACGCTATTAGAAATTGCGTTCAGATCAATAGAGAGTAAAACTGTCACGTACAAGAGATCATCATCATCATGTTGGCTAGTTAACCACGCTATTATACTGCGCCACATACATAACATATATATTTGGAGCATTATATTAGCGTGCTAAAACGACAAAAAAGCAACAAATTTTTCTTAAATAAAGTATAACCCTCTTTTAAAGAAGGAAAGCTTTCACGGCTTTGGTCAAGTTGAAAATCATTGTTCTTGGGTTTAGACCGTGTCAACTTGGAATTATTATCCGACGTTGCGTCTACGGTTGCACGAGGCATATTCAGGGATCTTTACTCCACCAGATTAGAACAATGACTGACTATGGAGGAGCAACGGACCGGTATTTATACCCGACTGGTACTCAGCGAACTGTGATCCAGCGTTACAATCGATTTCCACGTGTGATGTAGACTGTAATCTGCATCTCTATTATTATTATTTGGATATTTACAAATTTCTATTGATTCATTAATTTTACGTTTAAAGAAACCAGGTACTGATGCTTGCACCTTGGTTTCTGTTACATTAAAAGTGTGACCTGAGCAGTGCTGGTATTCAGCTACTGCAGATTGTACAATCTGTTTCTTTTTAACCGACTTCTAAAAGAAGGAGGTACACAATTCTTCGACCATGTATTTTTTTTTTATGTAAGTACACCGATTACTCCGGAACGGCTGCACCGATTTGAATGAAATTTTTTACGTTATAGTCAGGAAGTTGCTGCGATGATCCCATATTTTTAACCGACTTCTAAAAGAAGGAGGTTCTCAATTCGTCAACTATGTATTTTTTTTTTATGTATGTACACCGATTACTCCGGGACGGCTGCACCGATTTGAATGAAATTTTTTACGTTATGTAAAGGAAGTTGCTGCGGTGGTCCCATATTTTTTTAGATGAAATTGGTGCAGTAAAATCCAAGATGGCACTTACAATATGGCGGCCAAAAAAATTAATTTTGTCCGATTTTCTCCAAAATTGGCATGGAGGAATTTTCGGGGTTGTACCCAACGAAT
Source organism: Diaprepes abbreviatus (assembly GCA_034092305.1). Lineage (NCBI taxonomy): Eukaryota > Metazoa > Arthropoda > Insecta > Coleoptera > Curculionidae > Diaprepes > Diaprepes abbreviatus. The sequence goes on from JASJET010000291.1 coordinate 1,321,239, forward strand.
CTGAAATTATTTAAAAAAAATTCAAAATGGCGGATCCAATATGGCGGACTAAAACATTTAATTTAGTCCGATTTTCTCCGAAATTGGTATGAGAGAGTTTTCGAGATTGCACATAACGAATCTGATATTATTTAAAAAAAATTCAATATGGCGGATCCAATATGGCGGACGAAAAATCAGTTTTGTCCGATTTTCATCAAAATTGGTAAGAGGGAATTTACGGGGTTGCATATGACGAATCTAAAATAATTTTTGAAAAATTCAATATGGCGGATCCAATATGGCGGATGAAAAAAATCAATTTTGTCCGATTTTCTCCAAAATTGGTACGGGGGAGTTTTCGGACTCGCATATGACGAATCTAAAATAATTTTTAAAAAATTCAATATGGCGGATCCAATATGGCCGACAGAAAAATTAATTTTGTCCCATATTCTCCAAAATTGGTACGGGGGAGTTTTCGGGGCCGCATATGACGAATCTAAAATAATTTTTAAAAATTTAATTTGGTGGATCCAATATGGCCGACAAAAAAATCGTTTTTGTCCGATTTTCTCCAAAATTGATACGGAGGAGTTTTCGGAGTCGCATATGACGAATCTAAATTAATTTTTAAAAAATTCAATATGGCGCATCTAATATGGCGGACGAAAAAATGAATTTTGTCCTATTTTCTAGAAAATTGGTACGGAGAAGTTTTCGGGGCCTCACATAAAGAATCTGAAATTATTTTTAAAAAACTCAATATGGCGGATTCAATATGGCGGACAAAAAAAATTTTGGTAGATTTTCACCAAAATTGGTACGGGAGAGTTTTCAAGGTCACACATGGCGAATCTAAAATTATTTTTAAAAAATTCAATATGGCGTATCTAATATGGTAGTTAAAAAATTAATTTATTTTCTTTAAATATCGATATTGTAAGGTTTTGGGGTCTATATTACCAATCGAAATAAATTTGAAATTTAAGATAGTGGATTTTATATGACATACTAAATATTTGTTTAACACAATTTTACTGGTATTTGGAAAACTCTAAGAACTAAAGAATTTTTTGTGGTTCATTTTAGGGTGATTTACAAAGTATTTTTAATCTGTTTATGCAAATCACATTTTGTCAGGTATTAGTTTGGCGCCGACTTCAAAAAGTTCAATTTCATATAAAAATTTATGGTTATTTTTCACTTTTCAGCACACTTTTAGAAGTCGGTTCAATTTTTTTATAAAAATTTTATTTTAGATGAAATTGGTGCAGTAATATCCAAGATGGCGCTGACAATATGGCGGCCAAAAAAATTAATTTTGTCCGATTTTCTCCAAAATTGGTATGGAGGAATTTTCGGGGTTGTACCTAGCGAATCTGAAATTATTTTTAAAAAATTCAAAATGGCGGATTCAATATGGCGGCCAAAAAAATTTAATTTTGTCAGAAAAAATGGGGGAGTTTTCGAGGTTGTACATAACGGATTCAAAACATTTAAAAAAATCAATTTTGTCCGATTTTTACCAAAATTGGTACGGGAGAGTTTTTGGGGTCACACATGACGAATCTAAAATTATTTTTAAAAAATTGAATATTGCGTATCCAATATGGTGGATAAAAAATTAATTTTGTCCGATTTTTTTCAAAATTGATATCATAGTACATTACGAATTTGATATTATTTAAAAAAAAATTAAATATAGCGGATCTAAGATGGAGGATTAAAGATTCTACATCTCTCGATTTTGTCTAAAGTCAGTATTGGGGGATTTTTGTTAGTGTTAATTACGAAATTAAAATATTATTTGAAAAACTCATTCTGGATGACTCAATATGGTGTCCTGTAATTTTACATTTTTCGACTTTCTCCAAAACTGATATAGAATATTCTTGAGGGTGTGAACTGAATCGTTTTTGAGGATGTAAATAGCGAATATAAAATTATTTTAAGAAAATCTAACATATTAGATGCAATAAGACCGTTTAAAAATTTTAAATTTCTGAATTTCATCTTAAATTGGTACTAGGGGGCTTTGAAGGGTTTACATTTAGATTAGATTAAGACGTTAAAATTATTTTTTTTTGAAATTCAATATGGCGGATCCAATATGGTGGGTTGAAAATTTTACCTTATTCGCATTTTTTCAGATTTGGTATTAGGGGGTTGGGGGGTGGTGTATTACTAATATGAAGTTAATTTTTTACAACTATTAGGTTGATAAGATCCAATATGAGGGACTAAAAATTTTACATTTTCCGGTTTTATATAAAATTGATATTGTGGGGTTCTTGGGGCGTATACAAATTCAATATGCAATATAAAATATATCGGGCTAAGAAATTTACGTCTCAAGTTTTTTAAATATCGATATTGGAAGGTTTTGGGGCCTATATTTCCAATTTAAAATTAATTTGAAATTTAAGATAGTGTATTTACTATGACAGACAAAATATTTGTTTGACACAATTTCATTGGTATTTGGAGAACTCTAAGAACCAAAAGTTTTAGTGGTTCATTTTAGGGTGATTCACAGCTTTGGATAAAATGGGTCCTTTTTTGCCACCTTGGAGTCATTGCGAGGTATACTAATCTCGATTAGCACTTAGTTCAAATAATTTATGAATATCATAATGAATTCAAAACTAAAAATCGAAAAATAAAATTTTCATAAAAAAATTGAACCGACTTCTAAAAGTGTGCTAAAAAGTGAAAAATAACTATAAATTTTTGAAGTCGGCGACAAATTATTTCTAAATGAAAAAAACAACTACGAATATATATAAATTATGGTAAAAAAGCAATTACAAATGAAGTATTTTTAATCTGTTTAGGAGAATCCCATTTTGTCAGGTCTAGTTTGGCGCCGACTTCAAAAGTATCAATTTCATATAAAAATTTCTAGTTATTTTTCACTTTTTAGCGCACTTTTAGAAGTCGGTTCAATTTTTTTATAAAAATTTTATATTATGCAAGTTTGTATCAATTGAAAAGAATTACTGGGTAGCCATATATCTATATTAGCAATATTGTTTTTGTATTAATTTTGTAGGATCTATGTGTTATTTGGAAATTGTTCTGTAATGTACATGTAAATATAAATAAAATAAATAAAATTTATTTGTACATAATTTTGTTGTGGCAAGACCACCTTCATTATTTTCTTAGCTTTATAACTTTATTTTGTTTCTATTTGTTGACCGTGTAGTTATTAATTATTTTTTACTTTTTTGGGTTTCGGTCATATTATTACTTTATAAAAAAATTAACACATGTTTTTTTTCTGACGTTTCGGTTTATTTTATTGATTAAACCATCTTCAGAGAATTACTGTAAATATGAAAAGGAATATGTAAATTTATGCTATATAAACTGAAAATTTTACTTTCTTACCTAATGTTAACAGGTGGTTCACTTGAAAAACTTACATTTAACTATTTTATTACTTTAATACAATATAATTAAACACTTCTTATTTAATATAAATATAAATATAGAAAACTATTATTTTTTGATGCATTTTTTTTCACATCTGGTTTGTTGTGCTTTTGTCAAAAGCACAACAAACCAGATGTGAAAAAAAATGCATCAAAAAATAATAGTTTTCTATATTTATATTTATATTAAATAAGAAGTGTTTAATTATATTGTATTAAAGTAATAAAATAGTTAAATGTAAGTTTTTCAAGTGAACCACCTGTTAACATTAGGTAAGAAAGTAAAATTTTCAGTTTATATAGCATAAATTTACATATTCCTTTTCATATTTACAGTAATTCTCTGAAGATGGTTTAATCAATAAAATAAACCGAAACGTCAGGAAAAAAACATGTGTTAATTTTTTTATAAAGTAATAATATGACCGAAACCCAAAAAAGTAAAAAATAATTTATAACTTTATGAAAATAAAAATATTTTATTAATTGTAATCGCAATTCTCGGGATTATTGGAATCTGGATATGTCTTACCATTGTTTTACATAATATTTATTAAATTAAACGCGTTAAAACGCTATATTTTTGAGAGACTTATTGGAATCTGGATATGTCTTACCATTGTTTTACATAATATTTATTAAATTAAACGCGTTAAAACGCTATATTTTTGAGAGACTATTCCACCTTGTATGTACTTCAATAGATAGGTTTGTGATACTAAAATCTTTAAGATTACAATTTTTTAAATACTTAAATCAAGCATATATAGAAAAACAACATACCTATTGTTGTTCGTATTAAAACTAATATTATTTGAAAACATGTTGACTAATTTACTTTATTTTTTCCTGTTAACCGTAACTTTCTACTCAAAAAGTGCAGTGCCACATAGTACGGAAACTGAATGTGTAGTGACTGAATATGACCAAGTTCAGGAAGCTTTAGAAACTTGTACTAATATTACTATTAGTAACTTGAAAGTACCAGCCGAAAAACAATTAACATTGAATATTAGAAGTGGAAGTACTCTGACCTTCAGAGGGAATATATCGTTTGAACAAGCATATTGGCAAGGTCCTTTGGTTCATATATCTGGGGATAATTTCGTTATTAGAGGAGATGAAGGTACTTATTATTTAAATTATTATTAATACAGCATTATAAAGTAGAACAAAAATAAAAGGCACTTTTTTAAATCAAAATTTCTATCCAGTATGTTTTTTGATCAAAAAATTCTTGGAAAATGTGACTGAACTTTGAGAAAGAGAGAGAGAGAATTTTAATTAATGACACATCGACAACGAGGTCATTTAGCATCACTTCTTTGGTTTAGGTCACTGATTGAAAGATTAAACTATTGGATCATGGATGCCTAACTGGTACTAACGTTTTATATTTTATCAAACAGTTGTGTCTCCTATAAAAATTCGGTTACTTTAATTATGTTGGCTGGATTAATGGGCAGAGAGTGATTCATAGACTTGGTAGGTATGTTATGTCTATGAAGACTCATACAGGGTGTCTCAAAAGAAAGTACACATTTGTTTTGCTTATTGCGTGAACGCAACTATTCCGAGCGGCGCAGGGGGTATGTCAATCGGTAGCCTGGCTCTTGGGAATTTAGTCGCTATGGAGCGTTTCTCGGGAGCGGATCATGCTTTGCGCGTACGTGAGTTTTACAAAAACGGTAATTCGGCGACTGTAGCGCGTAGAAAATTCTGCAATTTTCGACATATTCGTCACTTAAATGATGCGCCAAGCGCTCGGTTTATTGGAAAAAGGGTCCAGAAGTTTGAAGAGATCGGTTCAACACTAGATAAATCAAAATCCGGGCGTCCGAGGTCTTCGAGAACGGTCGAAAACGTAGAGAGTGTTACTCAGTCTGTTCGTGACGACCCAAACGTTTCGATTCGTAAGCGTGCTGTTGCTTTAAAGGTTCATAGGTCATCATTATTCCGCATTTTACACAAAGATTTAAAGCTGAACCCCTATAAAATTCAGTTGGTGCAAGAATTGAAGCCTCAAGATGCTGGTCAGAGGCTTGACTTCGTAAACCAGATGACTGAACGCTTTTCAACGTTTACCAACATCTTCTTTTCGGATGAAGCCCATTTTCATCTTAATGGTCATGTAAACAAGCAAAATTGCCGCTATTGGAGTGCAAACAATCCAAAACACAAACATCAGAAACCTCTACATTCGCCGAAAGTGACTGTATGGGCTGCGATGTCGGCGCGAGGAATTCTCGGCCCGTACTTTTTTGAAGATGAAAGGGAACGCACAGTAACAGTGACTTCAGAGCGGTATGTGGAGATGTTAGACGACTTCTTCGTGCCTGAACCGCAAAATTTTCCTGGCTATAACCAAAGAACATGGTTCCAGCAAGACGGAGCAACTTCACACACGTCCAACATGTCTCTGCCACGAGTGCGTGAAATTTTTCCTGGCAAATTGATCTCAAAGAAAGGTGACATAAGTTGGCCTCCACGCAGTCCTGATTTATTACCTATGGACTTTTTCCTATGGGGTTATGTCAAATCAAAAGTTTACGCCAACAAACCGACTTCCCTGGCACAATTAAAAGAAAATATCTGCAACGAAATGGCAGACATCACGGAGAATACGTGCCGAGCCGTCATGGGCAATTTTAGTGCTCGATTAAATGAATGCCGTGAGCGCAACGAATTACATTTGGACGATATCATTTTTAAAAAATAAATTCCCATACAATGTATTTTAATATGTAATAAACATTTTTTCAATAAAGTCCTGACTTTTTTTTAAATCGATTTTTTAAATGTGAACTTTCTTTTGAGACACCCTGTATAATATTCCTCGCATTCTGTAAATATGTGCCTGATCGTTAGTGTTGTGTTGCAGTGAGGACATTCAGGGGGATCATCTCCCTGCAGTAGATACAAATGAGTAAGCTTGGTATGTCCTATGAGGAGGCGGTAAATTTTTGATTGTTCCTTTCTATTTAACTCGGGTTCTAAGAAAGTATTGTGAGTAGAGCTGAGAATTTCACGTAATTTGTTGTTTCCCTCCAATATATCCCATTTAGACTCTATGAGACTAGATATAAATCTATGAATGCCCGGATGCAAATCTTTAATATGGAGAGTAAAATTAAATATAGGGCCACTAACATTTTTAGCGAGATGATCTGCTTCTTCATTGCCCCTGATGCCGATGTGGCTAGGTATCCACGTAAATTTAATAGTATGTCCTAACCTATGACATTTGTAAAACAGGCAATTAATTCTGTCTATGGAAGGATGATCCGACGAAAAGGAATCTATTTTTATGAGAGAGTTGAGAGAATCGGATGCTATTAACCATTTGGCAATTGGGGATTTGTGAACGAATGCAATTGCCCTTTCTATGGCAAACAACGCAGCAGAGAGAATGCTTGATGTATTGCTAAGCTTAAATGATTCTGAATGTGAAGAATGATGGAAAGCTGCACCAACCGACGTAGGGGATTTTGAGTCATCCGTGTATATAATTTTATAGTTATAAAATTCATTAGTAATAATATTATTGTATTCATTTCTTAATATTATAGGATTAGCAGATTTTTTGTCATGGGATAGGAGAGAATAGTTAATTCTGCGTGGGGTTGTCCATGGTTGAAAGGTTGGATGAGTTGTCAGGAATGGAGGGAATTGTAGGTTATGATCTATCAAGATATTATGTAATAGCCTGTTCGGTGAATTTGGCATTGAGATGTTGGCAGGATAAAGTTGAATATTACGCAGATTGAAGAATTTATCGTGGAGAGGGTGCTCGGGCTTACTCCATAGTCTTGTGAAATAACGAAGAAGTAAGGTTAGACTTCTGTAGTGTAGAGGAGGAAGTCTGCAGATGCAATTAAGGCTTGGTATAGGACTTGTACGAAATGCGCCTAATGGCTACCATAATCCATTTTAGATCTGATCAGAGATTTGTACAGGGATAACAATGAAAAAGAGTCTGTGCCCCATGTTGTTCCTGATAACATTCTCAGTAAAGCTATATCTCTAAGACACTTTGTTTTGATGTATTTGATGTGTTCTATCCAATTTAACCTGCTATCGAATATTATGCCCAAAAATTTAGTCGAAGGGTTGTTGGCTATAGGAATATTTTGCATTTCGAAATTTTGTACTCTGGGGCAAATCTTTTTCCTACAAAAGTGAGTTCAAGATGATTTGTTGGGAGAGAAAAAAATCCATGGTTATTGGACCATTTTGTTTGTGAGTTAAGGCAGATTTGAATAATTCTTTGAGTGTTATGGGATTTGAGGATGAATGATATATGACTATATTATCTGCAAAAAGTCGATATGAGATTTCCCGGAGAATGTATGATTTTATACTATTAATGGCAATTAAGAACAATGATGGGCTGAGTGAATTTCCCTGAGGAAGACCATTTTCTAATATATGGATGGATGAAAGTGCTCCCATTATTCTGACCTGAAATGTTCTGTTAGACAGAAAGTTAGATATACCTTTCAAGCACCAGTTATGTAAGGTTTTCATAATGTCATATCTCCATGTTGTGTCATAGGCATGAGATAAGTCCAGGAAAGTAGCCAAGAAGTGGTGACTGGACTTTGAATTTTCCATGATAAACTACTATCTGAATGTTGGGTACGCATTATGTTGGGGTTCTGTGGCCTTTTTGACGTTGTGATTTTGCCTTACATCTTAGGTTCTATTCATTTATCTTATTTGTATTTTTTGATACATGACCTTGAAACTGACCGGGAACGTGTATTTCAAGGTTATTTAAAGGTGAACTCGTTCTTAAAAAATTGTATATTTTTAGTTAATTAATTTAAAGATCGTTTATTTATAGGATCTGTTTTGGATGGAAATGGCCCTCTCTATTGGGATGGACAGGGAACATGGGGAAGTACCCAAAAGCCAAAGTTTATCAAATTAAATGTTAAAAATGCTATTATGGAAAATGTGAAACTTTTTAATTGCCCTGTGGTTTGTGTTATGATTAGAGGCTGTGATAATTTAACAATTCGTAATTGGGAAATTGATATTTTAGATGGAGATGAGGTAATTTTGATTAGATACCCAATGACAATTTTTTGTTGTTGTAAATGGGATCTATAGAAAGTTGCCAAGTGAAAATTTCAATAGCATTTACATTTGTTAGCACTTAATTGAATCTCAATTATTTTATCAGCGAAGAAAACTGGAATTGTCGAGAACTTGGCTTCATTCCCAAGTTAATATTTTTGGAAAGATTAATATTTGTTTGCTAAAAAATCTGGCAACTTTCATGTGGCATTCAGTGACTATAATAGGTGGTTCGAAAAGTCCCGAGACTAACATATAAAAACATACTTTTTTCATCAGCGTAATCTTCTTTTAGAGTGATACAATCATTTCAGTGCCGCTTTACCATTTATATGTCTTTTTTTATAGAACGATTGATGGTTTTCCTATCGATTTTTAAGATAGTCAATGAATGCGCATCCCAAAATATGAACGCCGTAACCTTGCTCTCGGACTGTTGCGTTTTTAGTTTCTCTGGTTGGCTTTCACCCTTTACTGTCCATTCAGCTGACTGCCGATTTGACTTCGGAGTGTAATGGTGCATCCATGTTTCATCCATTGTCATCCAACGCATGAAAAATCCTGTTTATTTCGCTTAAAGCTGTTTATGAGTAATCGACATGTTATTGTTCTTGGTCAACTGTAAGCAAACGCGATACCCACTTCAAACAGAGCGTTCATTTACACAAATACAATGTACACGGTTGCGATGTCAGCTATCACACCCACTGTCATTTGACGGTTGTTTATAATGATTTTTTTGATGTTTTTCTGTGTAACAGTCTCGGTGCCCAGAGTGTTCAGTATCATTTGTGTCTGTACAATCGCGTTTGAATTCAGCAAATCAGCGACAAGGAGATTCCTTATAACACTTTTCAAGCCATTCTTGAGTTTTAACGGTATTTTCCCTTCAAAAAACAGTGAAAATATCAAATGTTGCGTCACTAAAACTTCAATATCGCGATGACTACAGGTCGAAATGTCATCAAATTTTGACACGTATTTTTTAAAGTTGGTACTAACTAAAAATGGATATGTTATTAGAGTCGCCATCTATATGTCAATCTTGGGACTTTTTGAACCACCTTTTAGGTGTCCAAATTTTACTCTATAATTGTAATTTTATTTTAAGGGAGTAGCTCCACCAAATAAGTATGCTCACAATACCGGTGGATTTTCCATAGGAGCTTCTACCAACAACTTATTAATTGAAAATACTGTTGTATACAATCAAGATGACTGTGTAGTTATTACAAGTGGTAAGTAAAAGTAAAGACAATTGTTACTAACACAAAGATAATCTGGTAAGCAAATCTCATGCGGAACTGGAATTTTGAATGCATGTTATCTTTGTCTGTTAATTGTTGAATCAGACATATTTGAAAGTTTTTGACATTTGCGAAAAAGCCCCATTACAGTTTGAAATAATGTTTGTTCATAGTGAAAACACATTACCAAAATGGAGAAAATTTTACACTGATAAATTGCAGTTATGTGATCATTTCGGTGTACATTCGAAAATACGAAAAATTAGAAACGTTATTTACGTGCTAATTAGTCGAAACCGCAATGACGTTAATTCGATAGTATCATCCCCAACGCTGGTGCTAACAACTAATGCATATGGCGAATGCGCTAGGAGACGAGGGAAATTATTCTTTCTTTTTAGATGGATTATATTAATATTTTGACGTTTTATCTTTTGTCGTATTAAAATAAGTTTTAATGTTTTATATCATATGGAAAAAATATATGGAAAATATTAAAATTTAAAAAAACTGAAGCAACGCACCAACACATGCAAAAATAGTTCTTTATGCCACTGTATGGTTTATTTTATGATTGGATGCTTATAATTAATAAATAAATATTTATATATATATATATATATATATATATATATATATATATATATATATATATATATTTGTTTGACTAACTCCAAAAGATTTTGTCTGCGGTCCAAATTAAACAACATATATATATATATATATATATATATATATATATATATATATATATATATATATATGAATGGTTTGGTTATTTTGGGTTTCAATCCGTTCATTCAAACAATCGTTTTCACGACGTTTCGTAAAAATCTCATTTGGCATTTTTAAGTGCGGTTCGTCTCGTTACTCGCTGAGAATATATATATATATATATATATATATATATATATATATATATATATATATATATATATAATTTTTCCTTTATTTTTTCTTTTCTTGGGTTTAGGTTCTATATTCAACAAAAAATATAAACAACTGACGTTTCGCCCTTTATTCAAGGCATTTTCAAAATTTTTTTTCCCTTGACATTTTGTTACTCTATTACTAATATTTAGTATTAGGTTTTAACTTTGCCGTAACGCCAAAAACAGTCCCCTTAGAAGAGATAATTTCGAATATAGAAGCTGCCCTAGAAAACATCCCTGAAGAAAATGCCGAACAAGCCAGACAAGACATAACGCAAATTTTGAAATCAAGCCGGCCTCCCAACTCAAACTTAACGCGAGCTGAACGTTAAGCCCTCTCATCCTTAAAAAAGAACAAGGAAATAACAATATTACCAGCAGATAAGGGAAATGTCACGGTTGTAATGAACACCAACGAATACATGCAAAAAATGTCGGAAATTCTCAAAGACGTCTCTTACAAACAAACCAACAGAGATCCAACGACGTACCTTGAAAAAACTACGAAAGCCAAGATTAAAGCCTCAAAACTAGACCCAGAAATTGAAAAATCTATAATACCAAGAGAAAAATCAAGCAGATGTCCAAAACTGTATGGCTTACCAAAAATACACAAAACAAATGCACCACTCAGACCAATAGTGAGCGCCGTGGGATCTCCTACACAAAAACTTGAAAAATATCTAGCAAGTATCATGCAACCAAGAGTCGAACTGGCGGATTCCTTTGTGAAAAACTCCGAGCATCTGACTAAAATGATCAAAAACATTCACTTCGAAGATAATGACATCTTAGCAAGCCTCGACATAAAATCGCTATATCCAAGCATACCACTGGATGAGACTTTTGTACAAAATCGCCACGAACGAGGATTTTCCAGCCTACACAATTGAACTTGTAGAACACTGCCTAAAGAACACATACTTCACGTTCAATAACTAAATATACAAACAAACAGATGGCGCACCTATAGAGTCCTCGCTTTCACCAGTCATAGCCAACCTTTTCATGATATATTTCGACAAGAGGCACTGCAAAAGGCACCTTTAAAACCGAAATTTTGGAAACGCTATGTTGATCATATTTTTATAATATGGCCACATGGAAAAGAACATCTGGACGATTTCCTCATATATCTGAACAATATCCACCACAGAATCCAATTCACGCTAGAAATCGAACAAGAAAATAAACTTCCTTTTTTGGACCTGCTATTAACTAGGAAACTCAACAACACCTTGGGCTTCAGCGTATATCGGAAACCCACACATACTGACCGATACCTCAATGCAGCGTCACATCATCATCCCTCTCAAAAACAGGCAGTAGTCAACACATTAGTATCAAGGTCTCTCCGCCTAACAGAACTTGACACAAAACAAGACGAAATAAGACCCATTTCAACAGCTCTAGAACGGAATGGTTTCTCACAAGCAGATATAAAGAAAGCCATAAAAAGACAAGAGAAAACTACAACAAAGGCCAAAGGCCAAGATCAAACAAGGAACAAAGCCATAATACCATACATAAAAGGAATAACAGACAGAATCGGAAGAATCTTAAGAAAACACAACATACAGCCCATATTTAAACCACAAAAAACAATAGCCACCATCCTGGGAAATCCCAAAGATAAGACCAACCTTGAAAATCATGGCGTTTACAGCATTCCATGTGCAGATTGTCATCAAACTTATATAGGACAAACAAACAGGCGCATATCAGCAAGAATCCAAGAACATAAAAATAGCCTCAAAAACAAACAGACAACCTCAGCCCTATTTCAACATCACCAAACAACCGGACATACCATCGACTTCGAAAACACAAAAGAAATAGCACCAGTACAGAACTACAAGGTATGCGTCATAAGAGAGGCCCTACAAATCGAAAAAGCGGGACAGCTAAATAACCGAGACGATGCTATAAATTTTTCATCTACATGGAAAACATTAATAAAAAATCAAGAAAGAAAACAACAAAAATCAACTAGTACACGAGAGACCTGCATACAAGAACAAAATATATCGCACTCGGGAGAGGGGAGGAGCCTACGAAGCCGCCCATCCAATCAGGCAGCGAGCCAGCTAAACAAAACTCGAAATTCTTCAGAGGCCACCATCAGTTCTCAGCGAGTAACGAGACGAACCGCACTTGAAAATGCCAAATGAGATTTTGGCGAAACGTCGTGAAAACGATTTTTTGAACGAAGGGATTGAATATATATATATATATATATATATATATATATATATATATATATATATATATATATATATATATATATATATATATTAAGCTCACTATGGCTAATTTATTTAATTTAACATTATTTTGCAAATTCGTTATGGGCAACACAGTATCACTTTCTTATCAATATGAAATTTATTGCTACCTTTTTTTTTGTATTCAGATAGATCTTGTTTTTTTTTCCAGGCCATTTGTATTTGTTGGGACTTTAGGTATATCGGGTTACAGAAATCAGGAAATTTCTATTGATGTATTAATTTATATTTCTTGAATTTCAAAATAAATACTGGGACACTTGTTAGATTTATTATTCTTGTATTGAGTGGAAAATGCTAACGATTAACGAATTGGCTTAACTAACTAATGCATTTCAGCCGACTGTTGTTGCCCAATGCCTTTCTTTTTGAGCTGTCATTTCTTTCACACGTGGTTAATTTAAGATCTAAAAGAGACATGCAGTAACATACTACAGTTGGTTTTAAAATAAACTTAAATTATACTCGTAATAATCAATTTTGAGCTGAAATCTTTTAATATTTAAAAATAAATTAAGGAGGATCATTTCAGCAGTAAATAATTTAAAGTTCCTTACCCGATTTTCTGGGGTCAGACTGATTCCTGGTAATAATGCTAAGAGACCGACGAAATCCCTGTTTCCAGACGATTTTTAACCATGGGTCGGAAGAAAAAGTCATAAGAGACACTTTTTGCTTAGAAGCGGCCGAGGACCAGAAAATATTTTTATTTTATAAAATAAAAACAATTTCTTTAATTACTAACATTTTTTTTGTTAATAACAGATTACCTTACCATTTTATGGGAATGGAAGTATTAATATTAATTTCTAAAAAATTCCCCTAAATAATAACTAGTTAGTTATTCAAATTCTTGCTTACAAATGCGCAAGGAATTTAAAAGATACCTACAACACTTCTCTTTCACACAGAAATAAATTAATTTTTTATAAATTCATAATAAATAATTAACTTAACTTTTTACGGTATAAAAAGGTATCGCTACCAATGAAAAAAATGACCAATATTTTTTCTAGGTGAAAATATAACAGTGAGAAACATATTTTGCCACGGCAGCCATGGTCTTTCAATTAATGGCGAAGGCGAAGTATTGAAAAATGTTCTTATTACCAACTCGATAATAACAAATGCAGAAAATGGTATACATGTAAAAACTCATGTTGGTAGTCCTCCTGGCTTACTCCAGAATATAACCTATAAAGATATTTCTATCTTAGGTAAGTAACTACAAAATATATAGATAGAAAACTGAATTTTGGATCAGGCCTGTGCTTCTATAACTTGGGATTCCTGAGAAGTCAAGTTACTAAGCAAGTGCTTTAGGGGGAGCATATTGTAGTAAAAAACATCCTACCGGTTAATTCCGATACAAAATGACTTCAAATAGAAGTTCCAAATCATTGTAAGCACAACAAAGATGTCTTAGAAAGGTGTAGGCGGATCCACTAACGAATTTGGTTACCGAGGACGAAACATCTAATAGGGTCAAAATTAGTTGTCAATTATATGTCCTTAAATCAGGGACATTACTGCAACAATATATATATATATATATATATATATATATATATATATATATATATATATATATATATATATATATAGTGTCCCACGACAAGTTACAAACCAGCGATCGATTTCTTGGAAAATAGGCTTTGGAAAATTTTTAAAAGTTGACAGTTTACTAAAGAGTTGATGGGGGCAACTCGGATAAAAAATTTTCAAGATGGCGGCAATTTCCGGAACATCTTATGTAATTGGGGTTGCTTTCCTTCTAGTAAGGGACTATTTTGAGAGTAGTGTTGATATTTTAATAATAAATAAATAAAGGATGATCAAAACCGAACATTAAGTATTAACTTGAAAAAATCGTAAAAGATAATTTTTTTAAATATAAACTCCTTATTTTCATCATGTTATCTTATTTAGCATTAAAAATAAAGGTAACTTTTTATAACAAGTGAATTGCCAACAATGAACCTTTTCTTTGTCCTTCTCGTTCTCCTGATTTAACCGTTTTACACTATTTTATATGGGGAACGATAAATGTCATCGTTTATTGTAATCCAGTGACAACGATGCAGGATTCTATGGCAAGGGTAAGGGATGCGTTCGAAATTTTATCTCCAGATTCATTTAGAGCCGCTACCCATAACGAACTAACTCGGAGATGCGGAAAATGTTTGGAAGTTCAGGGTGGAAATTTTGAACATTTATTAAAATAAGTTGTTTCCCTGTGTAGGTACGCCATTTAGCATTTTTACAATACAAAAATGTTAAATTACCCATATTTGAAAAACTGCAAATTTTTTGAATAGACAACATTATACAGAGTCAGCCCTATATATATATATATATATATATATATATATATATATATTATATAAGATAAAATTGATTTTTAACGATTTTTTTTATTTAACATTTAAAGTTAGTTTTTGACCACCCTGTATTTATTAATTATCAAAATATCAACACAGTCCATTAAAACAGACCCCCTCCTTGAAGGAAACCAATCCCAATAAATATTAAAATCTTTCGTAAAGGACAATTGATAGTTATGTTTAGGCCTGCAAACGACATTTTTGATATAATATTTAAAAAATGTCAATAATATTGCCTAGAATCTAAAAATGAAATAACATATTGGGTGTTCCATTTAAAATAAGCAAGAAAGCATCAACTTCCGGTATAATCGAAAGTGCCATCATCGACTTTAGTAAACTGCCAAATTTTAAAAAATTTCCTGTCTATTTTTCGAGAAATCGATCATGGCAGTTCGTCATGGGATACTCTGTATATATATATATATATATATTATATATATATATATATATATATATATATATATATATGATTTTCTTGCATATTAATTCGTACTAAACCAGAAGCATGCGTGAGAACGAGCAAAGATTTTTTGTTCGGTAAATTTTGTTTTGTTATTTTTAGATAGTAAATATTATGGAATAAATATTCAACAGAATTATAAAAGTTTACCAGAAGGTGTACCCATCGATGGGCCACCGGAGAACAATGTAAAAATTAGAGATTTGACTCTTATTAACGTTTCTGGAAATGTGAAAAATGGAGCTGTGCCTGTTTTTATCTTGTGCGCTGAAGAAGGTTGTTTCGATTGGGACTGGAAGGATGTTCAAATTTGGGGAGTTGAGCATAATAACTGCACTGGGTATTCTCCAAAAGGATTTATTTGTTAAATAAAATATTAATATATTATTATGTATTTATGATTTTTGATTTAGTATTTAAAAATTCTATATTAAAATGTAAAAAGAAAAAAATGAGGTCTGTTGGGTCACATTTAATGTATATATATATATATATATATATATATATATATATATATATATATATATATATATATATATATATATATATATGCGGCTTTCACGGATTCTTCTGTGTGAGATGCAATAGCAGTGGATACATCCACATTATGCCGTTTTAGTGCTGAAATCACATTCAGCAAACATACAATTATATGCAGCTCCGTGTATGAATAAGGTAAAATGCGAACAGTAAATGCAAACCTCGTTCCAACCATATCCTTTCCATGTTGGAGGTTGCACAGTTTGAACAAATTGCTAAGGAAACACAATTTATCGTATTTCACCACCATCGAAATGATGGCCTACCTGTACCACCATACCGAGAAGAAAGTCAAAACTTACTCTCCCCGCTACAGTGATACGGCAGAGGTACATGTTTCGTCTCTACTAGACTCATCAGGATACCGACATGCACCTGGCTGTGCAAAGGACAGATCCGAAGGAAGCATGCATCACTGAACGCAGCTTCCAGACCTCCCGCCGGATGGCGTATATATGTTTATGCGGCTTTCACGGATTCCTCCGTGTGAGATGCAATAGCAGTGGATATATTACATTATGCCGTTGTAGTGCTGAAATCACATTCAGCAAACACACAACTATATGCAGCTCCGTGTATGAATGAGATATGCGTGAAAGCCGCATAAACATATATACGCCATCCGGCGGGAGGTCGGCGAAGCCGCGTTCAGTATTTGCATGCTTCCTTCCAATCTGTCTTTTGCAGAGCCAGGTGCATGTCGGTACCCTGATGCGTCTAGTAGAGACGAAACATGTACCTCTGCCGTATCGCTGTAGCGGGGAGGGTAAGTTTTGACTCTCTTCTCGATATGGTGGTACAGGTAGGCCATCATCGCGATGGTGGTGTAATAGGATGAATTGTGTTCTGTAGCAATTCATTCAAACTGTGCAACCTCTAACACGGAAAGGATATGATGGAACAAAGTTTGCAATTACTGTTCGCATTTTACTTCATATATGTATGTATATATATATATATATATATATATATATATATATATATATATATATATATATATATATATATATATATGTTTATACGGCTTTCACGGATTCCTCCGTGTGAGTTGCGATAGCAGTGGATTCATCCACATTATGCCGTTGTAGTGCTAAAATCACATTCAGCAAACGTACAACTATATGCAACTATATGCAACAACTTGTACGTTTGCTGAATGTGATTTTAGCACTACAACGGCATAATGTGGATGTATCCACTGCTATCGCAACTCACACGGAGGAATCCGTGAAAGCCGTATAAACATATATACGCCATCCGACGGGAGGTCGGCGAAACCGCGTTCAGTATTTGCATGCTTCCTTCCGATCTGTCCTTTGCACAGCCAGGTGCATGTCGGTACCCTGATGAGTCTAGTAGAGACGAAACATGGGCCTCTGCCGTATCACTGTAGCGGGGAGGGTAAGTTTTGACTTTCTTCTCGATATGGTGGTACAGGTAGGCCATCATCTCGATGGTGGTGGAATTGGATGGATTGTGCTCTGTAGCAATCTATTCAAACTGTGCAACCTCTAACACGGAAAGGATATGATGGAACGAAGTTTGCATTTTACTTCATATATATATATATATATATATATATATATATATATATATATATATATATATATATATACCGGGTGTCAACGAATCTTTTAGACAAGTCATAATTTCTAGAGTATTATGTGTATCAAAATGAGAATTGGTACAGGTAAATGGTATGTGAAGGGGAGAGTTTTCGCATATTTTCCACTTTCCGGCCACTTCCGGTTTCACCGGAAATGGCCCCGGTTTTGAATTTTTAAATGGAACACTCTATTTATTTTAACATTTTTGGATTTCTGAGACAATTCTAGATCAGAATGTGACATTTTAAAAACTTTTTACGTCTACTTCATTTTTTTAGAGCCACTTTTAAAATTGCATCTAGGTGGCCATGATCGGACGCAAACTAATCTAAGGGCCTTAGGAGAAGTCAAAAAAAAAATACAGTCGCAAAGTTTTAGTTACTAGTATGAAAGACGGGAATAAGACAAGTTGACAAAATTACGTTTTCATTTCTAACTATTAATTTTCAAATGGCGACCCCTTTTTGACAACTACTTTTCGAAAAAAGCATTCTTTGACGAATCTAATGATACTAATTTATTTGCGATTGGATTAGACATAAGAACAGAAATTAAATATTATTAAGCAAAATACTGGATAATTTATTTACTTATGACAGGTGCGCCATGGACAGCCATGATGCATAATAATTTGCAACTGTTTTTATCAAGTCTTCTTTGGAAAACAAAGCCCTCACTTAAGTAGATAATGACGCTCTAAGAACAGACGTAAAAGTTTCTTAATTTTGGTTAAGTTTAGTTTAAATTTTCGTTAAAATAATGTATACTCGGCAGCATTCCTTGAATTTCTATGACACTCTCCAAATATTAATAACATATCCACTTTTTCACTTTGAGTATACATTATTTTAACGAAAATTTAAATTAAACTTAACGAAAATTAAGAAACTTTTACGTCTGTTCTTAGAGCGTATGTCACTGTTATTATCTACTTAAGTGAGTGCTTTGTTTTCCAAAGAAGACTTGATAAAAACAGTTGCAAATTATTATGTATCATGGCTGTCCATGGCGCACTTGTCATAAGTGAATAGATTATCCAGTATTTTGCTTAATAATATTTAATTTCTGTTCTCATGTCTAATCCAATCGCAAATAAATTAGTATCATTAGATTCGTCAAAGAATGCTTTTTTCGAAAAGTAGTTGTCAAAAAGGGGTCGCCATTTGAAAATTAATAGTTAGAAATGAAAACGTAATTTTGTCAACTTGTCTTATTCCCGTCTTTCATACTAGTAACTAAAACTTTGCGACTGTATTTTTTTTTTGACTTCTCCTAAGGCCCTTAGATTAGTTTGCGTCCGATCATGGCCACCTAGATGCAATTTTAAAAGTGGCTCTAAAAAAATGAAGTAGACGTAAAAAGTTTTTAAAATGTCACATTCTGATCTAGAATTGTCTCAGAAATCCAAAAATGTTAAAATAAATAGAGTGTTCCATTTAAAAATTCAAAACCGGGGCCATTTCCGGTGAAACCGGAAGTGGCCGGAAAGTGGAAAATATGCGAAAACTCTCCCCTTCACATACCATTTACCTGTACCAATTCTCATTTTGATACACATAATACTCTAGAAATTATGACTTGTTTAATAGATTCGTTGACACCCGGTATATATATATATATATATATATATATATATATATATATATATATATATATATATATATATATATATATATATATGTATATGTATATATATATATATATATATATATATATATATATATATATATATATTTTTTACAAAAGT